>CM039676.1:337438197-338763042 GCA_022496015.1 Hordeum marinum | reverse complement strand
ATGCGGGTATCTCCGCCCCCTACCCTTCCTCCCCTTTTATAGGGGAGGCCACGACCGGGGGACGTGGGATTAACTACGCCGACTTCCCTGGAAACTCCGCACGCGCGTGGGTGGCCCCGTGCCGTAACGGCCGCTTCAGGGCGTAGAGGATCCCGACCTGCGCCCCGAAGCCTACTGGGCTATGCTCGGGACCTAGCGGGCTGGGCCCAGGCCAACGTCCCGTCTCCTCGCGTGCGCGGAGCCTGCCGCATCATTACTCGCCGCATGGCGCGTGACAAGCTAGCACGGGCTCGGAGCGACGCACCGGTACCCGAGGCATCGGGTCCAATGGCCGACCTAGCCGCTCTTTCGGCTTCACACCGGAGGCGGGTACCGCTGGGGGGAAGCCGCCGGCTCCCCTCTGTCTGCCGGACGTGGGCCCCCGCGAGCTTCGGGGACTACTGACAGGGTTATTACCCCTGGGTAGGCCAAAGCAACGGGGCTCTCCCCGTTTCCGCTTCGAAGGAAGACCACGCGACCGGCTGCTCATGGCCGACTGGATTATGCCGGCTCGAGCGGCCACCGGCAGGCAAGGCAGACGGCTGATTAACAAGCCGGCTCAACCCTCAGCCGGCTAGGTGTAGCCAGCTGCCTCCGGGTTGGCTTCTCCATTGACGTTGGGACGGACATGCGACATCCCATCCCACTACGCATGGGTACGGCGACATGACGCGACCGTCATGATGGGCGACCCTGTAGCCACAGTGGTTGCTGACGCTCGAGAGCGCATGTCCACTGTCCGGCCGTCAGGGCCGCTGACCTTGGTGAGCATGACCGGGCGGGGGAACAGTGCCGGCACGCCCTCGCCCACTCGATTACCTACCCCAGTGTGGCTACAGTACAGCCGGTCGTACCGAAGACCTCAGCCGGCTGGCACTAGATGACGCCTCCCCGGCGACCCGTTCCGCGGCAGGTGTGCGAGGGCCAATTGCAGAACCGGATGGCAGGCCCCAGCAGGCGACTAGACCTCCCAGCCGGTGGACCCTACTGGTGACAAGACGGCACGAAGAGCGGTCCCCCTGGTCAGCCGGATAGGCTGCCAGCCGGGTCACTCCACCCTTGTACTTTAGGTATATAGTGGAGTCGGGTGGTTGGCCTATAAAACCCCCGAGCCCCCCATGCAACAGGGACAGATGACAGACGATCACTCTTGCACATCCACAGAACTCTCAAACCCCCTCTAGTAGTGGAGGAGGACGAGCCGGCTGCTCCTTCCTCCTCCTCTAGATACACCTCCAGGAGCACCCTTGTACACGTACCCATCCATCCAACTAGACCAAGCAGGACTAGGAGTGTTACATCCCACGGAGGGCCCTGAACCTGGGTACATCGCGTGTCACCACCCCTTGTGCCCAATCTCGCACCCGGAGCCCGTCGGTGTCCTCCGGCCCCAACCACCTATGATAAGCCACCCTATTGCATCTATCGTGAGAAAACGATGACACAGACCCCACCATCGCCTTTTCCGACGCCACTGAGTCATTATTCTAACCCGTTGGAGAACATGGTGGCAGCGGCGACCAGGCTCGGTACAATCCCCATATATCCCCGATGAGGCGCCCTTCACAGAGGAAGTGCGGAACGCCATTGGAAATCAGCAGATGGCGGTGGCCCAATAGGAGAAATATACTTATAGCCGGAGTCGCATGCACTCAACCCCCATCCCAAGCTGCAGCTACAACCGGCGTTATGAGTCGCCGACGGTTTCTAGTATTCATCAACATCGAAACCCACCGAGAGACAATCGACCGTCCCGTGATGCTCAGGTGTTGGTGGATCGAGCAAGAGCACAACTGCGACGACGGCTCTAGCAGCTGCGGCGGCTTATCCAGAACCGACAGTTGCACCTTCCGTTTCAGTAGGAGCCGGAGTAACCTCCAGGGCTGTGGGAGTGCTGTTATTAGTGCCGGCTTTTCGGAATGAGGGCCTGCCGAAGGATTTTAAAGGTCCTCGCAAGAGGCCAAATTATACTGATGACTTGCCTCTAGAAGCTTGGATTGAAAGCTATGAGCTGGCCATGGAGATGTTAGATGTTAGCGATGTAGTATGTGCCAAGTATTTCATCATGATGTCGAAGGGCCGGCTTGCACGTGGTTGAAGGCTTTGCCACCCAACACCATTAATTCTTGGGCCGAGTTAAAAGTGAAGTTCATAAAAAAAATCCAGTGAACGTGCAAGCAACCTATGACAATTGTGGATTTGGATCATTGTGTGCAACGTGAGGACGAGTCAGCTCGTCATTGGGTCCAGCGGGTCTCAGCCATCATCCACTCTTCTGATAAAATTATGACGGCTCGAGCGGTCTTAATTCTGGACAAGAATTGCCACTTCACGCCTTTGAAGCAGAAGCTTGGACGGCTCAAGCGCTCATGCAAAGACATGGGGGAGCTCATGGCAGCTCTCACCAAGTATGCTGACTCTGACAACACGAAGGACCCTGACTCTGATGGTCTGAGCCTGAGCTGCCCAGTCTGGTGGTGGAGGTCAGCAACAAAATAACCAGTCCAGATATCAGAGTAACCCTAAGGAGATGAATGGAGGGTAGTACCATGTTTTTACAACCAGCCTTGACAAGCGGGACCCGAAGGTGCACAAGCGAGCGGTTAATGCAGCCATGCCGACTCTCCCGCAATATTTGAAGTGGTCTGAGTATGACATAACTTGGAGCAGGGCGGATCACCCGCCGCGTGTGGATAACCCTGGGCAATTGGCATTGGTAGTCGGCCCCCAAGTAGGAGGATATGTATTCACCAAACTACTTATGGATGGTGGCAGTAGCATTAACATCCTGTATTATGACACTTTCCGTCGGATGAATTTCCTCGACAAAGATCTTAAGCTTTCTTCAACAGTTTTTCATGGTGTGGTGCCTGGGAAGTCGGCTTATCCGGTGGGAAAGATTTATTTGGTGGTAGCTTTTGGTGATGAATTCAATTACAGGGTGGAATCTTTGTGGTTTGAAGTGGTCTAGATTAAGAGCCCGTACCACGCTCTGCTTGGACGACCGGCTTACACCAAGTTCATGGCTAGGCCCTGCTATGTCTACTTACAACTCAAGATGCCCGGATTAAATGGTACGATCACTATGCATGGTGATCAGAAGGCGACTGTTGAGTGTGAGGAAGTTGATGCAACATAGGCAGAATGAAGTTTTGCTGGGGTAGAGCTCAAGTTTTATAAGGAAAATGTTGACCCAGAAGATATGACCCCACTAAATAAGCCTAACACGGAATTTGAGCCACCCCTAAAGTTTGTGGCAGAAGATACCAAGTTAGTGGACTTTACACCTGGTGACTCGTCACAGCAGTTCACCATTGGGGATAATATGGATCCCAAATAGGAAAGCACGCTCATCGAATTCAGCCTTGAGAATCAGGACATCTTTGCATGGAAGCCGTCTGACATGCCAGGTGTACCGAGAGAGTACGTTGAGCACCACCTTAATGTGGATCCTAAGGTTAAACTGGTCAAGCAGTTCCTATGCCGATTCAATGAGGAGATGCGGAAAGCAATTGGAGAAGAGGTGGCCCGGCTCTTGGCGGTAGGGTTCATCGTTGAAGTTTTTCACATGGAGTGACTCTCTAACCCGGTGTTGGTACTCAAGAAGAATGACACATGGCGTATGTGCGTGGATTACACGGATCTTAACAAGGTGTGTCCGATTGACCCATTTGCTCTCCCCCGTATTGACCAAATCATTGATGCGACGACAAGTTGTGAGAGTCTGTGTTTTCTGGATGCTAATTCAGGTTATCATCAGATCAAGATGTCAGTTAAGGACCAAGAGAAGACGACTTTTATTACAGCTTTTCGTGCTTTCCGCTATATGTCTATACCTTTTGGGCTCAAGAGTGCCCAGGCGAATTATCAGCATTGTGTGCAGAATTGTCTTCATGGTCAAATTGGGCGCAATGTTCATGCTTATGTAGATGATATTGTGATCAAGTCAAGAAATAAGGAAACTCTGCTAGATGATTTGAAGGAAACCTTTGACAATTTTCAGGTCTAAAATATGACGCTTAACCCGGCAAAGTGTGTTTTTGGTGTACCTGTAGGCAAGCTCTTTGGGTTTTTAGTCTCTGAGCGTGGCATTGAAGCTAACCCAGCCAAGATAAAGGCTATTACTTCCTTGTCTAAGCTGATGTGCATCAATGATGCTTAACGCCTGGCGGGTCGTATTGCTGGACTAAGACGGTTCATAAGTTGCCTGGGCGAGAAAGCTATTCTCTATATCAAATGATGAAAAAGATAGATGGCTTTGTCTGGAGCAAGGCTACCGATGAGGCGCTTGAGGCGCTCAAGAGGCAGTTAGCTGAGCAGCCGGTCTTGGCTGGGCTGAGAAATAACCTTTGCTCTTATACGTAGCGGCTAATAACAGGGCAGTCAGTGCCACGATTGTTGTGGAGCGCAAGGAGGCAGGGAAAGAGTATCCCGTCCAACGGCCAGTTTACTATGTTAGCAAGGTATTGATAGAATCCAAGCAAAGATACCCGCATTGGCAAAAATTGATCTATGGGGTGTTCATGGCAAACCTCAAGTTGAAGCATTATTTCCTTGGACACCAGATCATAGTGGTCAGCTCTGCCCCGTTGGGAGATATCATCCAAAATAGAGAAGCTACTAGCAAGATTTCTAAGTGGGCACTAGATCTTGGGCCCCTTTATTTGAAGTATGTGCCTCGTATGGCTGTCAAGTCTAGAGCCTTAGTGGATTTCATAAATGATTGGACAGAAAGTCAATCGACCAAGGAGAAGCCAGACAACACATACTGGACGATTCACTTCGACGGATCCAGGCAATCAGAAGGTTCGGGGGATGGAGTTGTTTTAACTTCCCCACGAGGTGACACATTCTGTTATGTTTTGAGGCTCATGTTTCCTTGTACTAAGAATGCAGCAGAATATGAGGCATTGCTTCATGGGCTCCGGGTGGCCAAGGAGATGAACTTGAGTCGGGTCAGGTGTCTTGGCGACTCAGACCTAGTGGCTCAGGAAGTCTCGGGCACGTGGGATTCTAAAGACCCACGGATAGCGACTTATCGTCAGGTGGTGGATATCATCGCTGGCCACTTCAAAGGTTACCAGGTGAATCATATTAACCATTGCAAGAACGAGGTGGCTGATGCATTATCCAGGCTGGGGTCTCAGCGTAAGCCGGTGCCGCCTAATGTTTTCTTGGACGTGTTGCATGACCCGTTAGTCAAGTTACCATTGGGGGAGGACTTGGCTATACCTGACCCGGAAGGGCAATTGGTGGCGGCTCTCCGTACAATCCCTAATTGGACATTGCCTTATTTTAATACTTAACCCGTGTCGAGTTACCCAAGATGAGACTCTCGACGACAGACCACAAGGCGGTCTAAGTCTATGATTATTAAGAACGGCGAGTTGCATCGGCACAGTGTGATTGGTGTTTTTCAACACTGTGTTTTGATACGTCCATTTTGCATCACACTTTTATATTTAAATTTATTACATTATGGGCTGTTATTACAAGTTATGGTACAATCCTTATGACTTTTTTTCTCTTATTCTAGAAGGTTTACATGAACAGGGAGAATACCGGCAGCTGGAATTCTAGACTGGGAAAAGAGCAAATATGAGATACCTATTCTGCACAACTCAAAAAGTCCTAAAAATTTACGGAAAATTATTTTGGAATATAAAAAAAATACTGGGCGAAACAGATACCAGAGGGGGGCCACTAGGAGGTGACAAGCCTGCTGGGCGCGCCACCCCCTAGCCGCGCCACACAGGCTTGTGGCCTACCTGGCTGGCCCCGACGCCCATCTTCTCCTATATGTTGGGTTTTGACATGGAAAAAAAATCAAGGGAGAGCTTTCGGGATGAAGCACCGCCATCTCGAGGTGGAACTTGGGCAGAACCAATCTAGAGCTCCGGCAGGGCTCTTCTGACGGGGAAACCTCCATCCCGGAGGGGGATATCGAAGCCATCGTCATCACCAACGATCCTCTCATCGAGAGGGGGTTAATATCCATCAACATCTTCACCAGCACCATCTCCTCTCCAAACTCTAGTTCATTTCTTGTATCCGATCTTTGTCTCAAACCTCAGATTCGTACCTGTGGGTTGCTAGTAGTGTTGATTACTCGTTGTAGTCGATGCTCATTGGTTTACTTGGTGGAAGATCATGTGTTCAGATCCTTTATGATAATTAATACTCCTCTTATTATGAACATGAACATGTTTTGTGAGTAGTTATGTTTGTTCCTGAGGACATGGGATAAGACTTGTTATAAGTAATCATGTGAATTTGGTATTCGTTCGATATTTTGATGAGATGTATGTTGTCTCTCCTCTAGTGGTGTTATGTGATCGTCGACTACATAACACTTCACAATTATTTGGGACTAGGGGAATGCATTGGGAAGTAATAAATAGATGATGGGTTGCTAGAGTGACAGAGGCTTAAACCCTAGTTTATGCGTTGCTTCGTAAGGGGCTGATTTGGATCCATATGATTCATGCTATGGCTAAGTTTACCTTAATTCTTCTTTCGTAGTTGCGGATGCTTGCGATAGGGGTTAACCATAAGTGGGAGGTTTGTCCAAGTAAGGGGATCACCCAATCACCGGTCCACCCACATATCAAATTATCAAAGTAACGAACGCGAATCAAATGAGCATGATGAAAACTAGCTTGATAGAAATTCCCATGTGTCCTCGGGAGCACTTTGCTTTATATACAAGTTTGTCCAGGCCTGTCCTTTGCTACAAAAAGGATTGGGCTACCTTGCTGCACCTTTGCTAAACTTGTTACTTGTTACTCGTTACAAATTATCTTCTCACAAAACTATCTGTTATCGATAATGTGCTGAAATTTACTATTACTTGTTACTATAAAAAGTAATCCTTTGAGGGGCTTGTTCAGGGTACTTCACCTTGATCGGAAACACAGAGTTGTCCCTCAACCTACTGAACCTACTGAAATTTATATAGTGTGCTGAAATTTACTGCTACTTGTTACTATGGAAAGTAATCCTTTTAGGGGCTTGTTCAGGGTATCTTCACCTCGACCGGAAACACAAAGAGTTGTCCCTCAACCTACCGAATGTACTGAAAATATTTATTATGAAAATCCTTCGGTTATGATAGAGAAACTGCTGGCTAATCCTTATGTAGGAGATGGAACACTACATCCTGATTTACATCTAATCTATGTGGATTAAGTTTGTGGATTATTTAAGCTTGTAGGTCTGCCCGAGGATCACGTTACGAAGAAGGTATTTCCTTTATCTTTGAAGGAGAAGGCATTGACATGGTATAGGCTATGTGATGATATTGGATCATGGAGCTACAGCCAATTGAAAACAGAATTTCATCAGAATTTCTACCCAATGCATCTAGTTCATCGTGATCAGAATTATAATTATACCTTTTGGCCTCGTGAAGGAGAAAGAATCGCTCAATTCAATGTTATATTCATGACCCAATCGTGAGCTCTCGAGAGAAATTATTATTCAGAATTTTTATGCTTGGCTTTCTCGTAATGAAGAATCCATGCTCGATACTTCTTGTGCTGGTTGCTATATTAAGAAAGATATTGATTTCAAATGGGATTTGCTGGAAAGTATTAAACGCAACTTTGAAGATTGGGAACTCGACGAAGGTAAGGAGTCAGGTATGAACCTTAAGTTTGATTATGTTAAATCCTTCACAGACACCGATGCTCTTCGTGAATTTAGCACTAAATATGGACTTGACTCTGAGATAGTAGCTTATTTTTGTGAATCTTTTGCTGCTCTTGTTGATCTCCCTAAGGATAAGTGGTTTAAATATCATGCTCCCATTGAAGTGAAAGTATTTGAAGCTCGTTAAAGTTGAAGAGAAAACTATTACTTATAATGTTGATCCTGTTATTCCCACTGCTTACATTGAAAGACCACGTTTCCCTATTAGAATAAAGGAACATGCTAAAGCTTCAACTATGGTTTGTAAGAGCTGTGCTAGAACACCTACACCCCCTGAGCAAATTAAAGTTGAACCTAGTATTGCTATGGTTAAGGATCTCTTGATTGATAATATTGATGGGTGTGTTATTCAATTTTGTGATGAAAAGCCGCTAGAATTGCTAACCTGATGCTAAAGATAAACATAGACCCATTGTTGGCATGCTTGATGTTTCTATTAAAATAGGAGTTCATTGTTATCATGGCTTATGTGTTATGGGTGCTAGTGTGTGTGCAATTCCCTTTGCTTATATAAAGATATTACGAATGATATTGCACTAGCTGAGTTAGAAGAAATTGATGTTGCAATTAAGCTTGCTAATAGAGATACCATATCACCATTTGGGATTATTAGAGATGTTGAAGTCTTGTGTGGGAAAATAAAACATCCTACTGATTTTCTTGTTCTTGGTTCCCCACAACATGATTTTTGTCCCATTATATTTGGTAAACCCTTCTTGAGTACCGTTAATGCCAGGATAGATTGTGACAAGGAAACAATTACCGTAAGTTTTGGGGATACGTCTCATGAGTATAATTTCTCTAAATTTTGAAGACAACCCCATGATAAAGAATTGCCTAGTAAGGATGAAATTATTGGTCTTGCTTCTATTGTTGTTCCTCCTACTGATCCTTTAGAGCAATATTTGCTACACCATGAAAATGACGTGCATATGAATGAAAGGAATGAAATAGATAAGATTCTCTTTGATCAGCATCCTATTCTGAAACACAACTTGCCCATTGAAATACTTGGGATCCTCCTCCACCCAAGGGTGACCCCGTGTTTGAGCTTAAACAATTAACAAATACTCTAAAATATGCTTAACTTGATCAAAAGAAGATATATCATGTTATTATTAGTGCTAACCTTTCAGAGCATGAAGAAAAAAGATTATTGAAAACTCAGAGGAAGCACCGTGCTCCTATTGGATATACTCTTGATGATCTTAAGGGCATCAGTCCCACTCTATGTCAGCACAAAATTAAAATGGATCCTGATGCTAAACCAGACGTTGATCACCAACGACGGTTGAATCCTAAAATGAAGGAAGTGGTAAGAAATGAAATATTAAAGCTTCTGGAGGCATGTCTCATTTACCCTATTGCTGATAGTAGATGGGTTAGTCCCATTCATTGTGTCCCTAAGAAAGGAGGTATTACCGTAGTTCCTAATGATAAAAATGAATTGACCCCGTAGAGAATTGTTACTGGATATATAATAGTAATTGATTTTAGGAAATTAAATAAAGCTACAAGGAAAGATCATTACCCTCTAGCTTTTATTGATCAAATGCTTGAAAGATTATCCAAACACACATTTCTATTTTCTAGATGGTTATTCTAGTTCCTCTCAAATACCTGTCTCAAAAGAGGACCAAGAGAAGACCGCCTTTACCTGCCCTTTTGGTACCTGTGCTTATAAGAGTATGCCTTTTTGTTTATGCAACACACCTGCTACCTTTGAAAGATGCATGACTGCTATATTCTCTAATTTTTGTGAAAGGATCGTTGAGGTTGTCATGGATGATTTTTCTATTTATGGAACTTCTTTTGATGATTGTTTGAGCAAGCTTGATTGAGTTTTGCAAAGATGTGAAGAAACTAATCTTGTCTTGAATTGGGAGAAGTTCCACTTTATGGTGAATGAAGGCATTGCCTTGGGACATAAAATTTCCGAAATAGGTATTGAAGTTGACAAGGCTAAAGTTGATGGTATTGAAAACATGTCGCATCCTACGGATATCAGAGGTATAAGAAGTTTCCTTGGTCATGTTGGTTTCTATAGGAGATTAATTAAATACTTCTCTAAGATTTCGAGGCCTGTCACTAATCTTTCGCAAAAATATGTTCCATTCGTTTTTTATGACAATTGTATAGAAGCTTTTGAAATTCCTAAGAATGCTTTGATTTCTGCATCTGTTGTTCAACCACCTGATTGGGACCTGCCCTTTGAAATTTTGTGTGATGCTAGTGATTATGCTGTTGGTGCTGCATTAGGACAAAGGGTTGACAAGAAATTAAATGTTATTCATTATGCTAGCAAAACTATAGACAATGCTCAAAGGAACTATGCTACTAGTGACAAAAATTAGCAGTTGTGTTCGCTTGTGATAAGTGTAGACCTTATATTGTTGATTCTAAAGTAACTGTTCACACTGATCATGCTGCTATAAAATATCTTATGGAAAAGAAGGATGCTAAACCTAGACTTATGAGATGGGTTCTTCTGCTACAAGAACTTGATTTGCATATTGTTGATAGAGAAGGGTGTGGATAACCCCGTAGCAGATAACTTGTCTAGGTTAGAGAATGTTCCTAATGACCCACTACCTATTGATGATAGCTTTCCCGATGAACAATTAGCTATCATAAATACTTTGCGTAATGCTCCTTGGTATGTTGATTATGCTAATTACATTGTCGCTAAATTTATACCGCCTAGTTTCACGTACCAACAAAAGAAAAAGTTCTGCTCTGATTTAATACATTACTTCTGGGATGACCCACACCTTTATAAATAAGGAGTAGATGGTGTTATTATACATTGTGACCTGAGCATGAACATGAATAGATCCTACGGAAGAGTCATTCCGAGGCCTACGGAGGACGCCATGCTGGAGATAGAACTGCACATAAGGTATTACAATCTGGTTTTTATTGGCCTACTCTCTTCAAGGATGCTCATAAGTTTGTCTTGTCATGTGATGAATGTCAAAGAATTAGCAATATCAGTAGACATCAGGAAATGCCTATGAATTACTCTCTTGTTATTGAACCATTTGATGTTTGGGGTTTTGATTTTATGGGGCCTTTTCCAACGTCCAACGGGTATACTCATATTTTAGTTGTTGTTGATTATGTTACTAAGTGGGTAGAAGCTATTCGAACTAGTAGTGCTGATCATAACACCTCTATTAAGATGCTTAAAGAAGTTATTTTCCCTAGATTTGGAGTCCCAAGATATTTAACGACGGATGGTGGTTCACATTTTATTCATGGTGCTTTCCATAAATTGCTTGCTAAGTATGATGTTAACCATAGAATTGCATCCCCTTATCATACTCAGTCTAGTGGTCAAGTAGAATTAAGCAATAGAGAAATTAAATTGATCTTTCAAAAGACGGTTAATAGATCTAGGAAGAATTGGTCTAAGAAACTTGAGGATGCATTATGGGCTTATAGAACTGCTTACAAGAATCCTATGGGTATGTCTCCGTATAAAATGGTTTATGGTAAAGCATGTCACTTACCTCTAGAGCTAGAGCACAAAGCTTATTGGGCAATCAAAGAGCTCAACTATGATTTCAAACTTGCTGGTGAGAAGAGGTTATTTGACATTATCTTACTTGATGAATGGAGAACCCAGGCCTATGAGAATGCCAAGTTGTTGAAAGAAAAAGTTAAGAGATGGCATGATAAAAGGATACAAAAGTGTGAATTTAATTTAGGTGACCATGTCTTTCTATACAATTCTCGTTCAAGATTTTTTGCAGGAAAGCTTCTCTCCAAATGGGAAGGGCCTTATATCGTCGAGGAAGTATATCATTCCGGTGCCGTCAAGATCAACAACGCCGAAGGCATAAATCCGAAGGTGGTAAATGAGTAAAGAATCAGACATTATATTTCAGGTACTCCCAGTAATAATGAGACCAATGTTATCAATACCATAAGTCGAGAAGAGCATATTAGGGAAACCTACCAGAACGTTTCAGACTCCGAAAAGGAATAGGTACGTGGTACGACAAGTAAACCGACTCCAAAAAGTTCCCAATAGCAATTTTACTCAGTTTTGGAATAATTAAAAAAATAGGAAAATAAAAAGTAGTCCGAAGGACGCACGGGGAGGCGACAAGCCTGCCAGGCGCGACCACCCCCTGGCCGTGCCTCGGCGGCTTGCCACCACCCCGTGCGCCCCCCGAACTCCATTTTGTTGTGGAACACCCCTTCGAGTCGGCAAAAATTCATTATATAATCTCCCGAAGGTTTCGACTTTCGTATCACAACAATACCTCCTGTTTTTTTGAGTTGTTTCTACAACAGATTTAGATCATCATGGCGTCCCCCGGTGCTCCAAAGGACAAGTTTTTCGAGAAGGTTATCTACCCTTATCTTGCATAGGTGTTGCAACACCCTCAAACCATTGAGATGCGTGAGGGGCTGCTGCACATCCGTGACGTTGAGGGGCGAAAGAAGACCGGAAGCACGGAAACAAGGCTCGAAGCAATGGAGCAACAAGTCTTCAAGTGCCAATGGATGGTGGAACATGGACTCAATGCCAATCATATGCTGATCTCGGAGTTTACCCATAAACACAAGCTGGACACTAAGGACATCTGGGAGCAGATCTTCAAGCTTTACGATAAAATTGAGCATCTCCAAGCCCAGATCTGTGATTTGCAAAACCAAAACTATGAGTATGAATAAACGTCTAAGAGAATGAGTTTGGCTGTAGATTTGAGGATTTCGGAGACTCGTTCATCTTTTTATGATGGTGAGCCAATGCCTTGGAAGACGGAGGACAAATTTCTAGCCTCATCAATAACTCCACCACCATCACCTCCGGAGAAGGACACTTGAGCACATGGGTATGGGCACTCCTTGGCTTGTGCCAAGCTTGGGGGAGGTGACCCGGTATCGTATCACCATCACACCTTTCTACCTTTTTGTTTTTCTTGTTTTTCTTGTTCGATCCTTTTTTATTTTGTTTTGATCTAGTAGAATAATTTTTTAGTACGATCTACCTTTTAGTTTTTGCTTTTGCTCCCCTTATGTAAGCAAGTCAGAGAGTTATATGATAAAAAGTAGTTTTGATGAGAGGGCTTTGCTAGATTACTATGCTCTTGAGAGTAATGAATGAAGAATAATAGAATAAAAGCAAAGAGTATGCATAAGGATCTTATGGAGAGTGATGACTTCACATATAAAAAGTATGTCGATTGAAGTTTGTTGGGAGTTAACAAACATAGTAATTGGTCATTGGTGCAATTGGAAAGGAAGTGATAAAGAAAGAGAGATTCACATATAAATACATTATCTTGGATATCTTTTATGATTGTGACCACTCATTAAAATATTACATGCCAAGAAGTTGATGTTGGACAAGGAAGACAACATAATGTGTTATGTTTGCTTGCCTCTGGATAGAAGTTATATGCTTTTAGATCCTTCAGCATGTAGTGCTTGCTTCCACCTCATATTAGCAAAAACATCTGCACCAAGTAGAGATACTAATTGTGCATCCAAACACCTCACCCCGGTTTTTCCATGAGAGTCCACCATACCTACCTATGGATTGAATAAGATACTTCAAGTAAGTTGACATCGGTGCAAAAGGCAATAAAATTGCTCCTAAATAGGTGTGATCTTTTATTGTCAGGGAAATAAGCGTTGTACGAACTTGTGATAGTAAAGAAATAAAAGCAACAGACTGCATAATAAAGGTTGCTATCACAAAGGGCAATACAATGCGGCGTTCCTTTGCACTAAGGGTTTGTGCGTCGAAAAACAAAAAGCGCATGACAACCTCTGCTTCCCTCTGCGAAGGGCCTATCTGTTAGTTCTACTTTTTAAGTACTTACCTTTATGCAAGATTCATGGTGATCCTCACCACTTCCTAGATTTCGCCTCTCTCTTGGCAAGCATTATGTGTTGGGGAATGATCTAGATGCATATATCCACTCGGATGTGGGTGATCATGAGTTATTATTGTTGACATCACCCTTGAGGGGAATAGTTGGCAATGAGAGAGTCCTGGTTTAGGAGGTCCTCGGATACCGACCTATTGCTATGGGCTGGACTATGAGGGCTACTTACCGAACACCGGAAGATTTGAAGGCCCAATATCCAGGATGGAAGCTTCGAGAAGCACGGCTTGCATTCCATGTTTGATGTACTAAATAGGCATGTTTATCTCTTCGGCATGTAACTGACCATGTGTAAACCCTAAGCATCCTCAGCACCTATATAAGCCGGAGGGTTTTGGGGTATAGGCGGAGAACAACTCATCTAGGGTTAGCTATTTTATCTCGAGGAAGATCAACTCTGTAAACCCCCATATCATCAATACAAGCAAGCAAGACGTAAGGTATTACCTCCATTGGAGGGTCCGAACCTGGGAAAATCTGTGTCCCCTTCATCTCCTGTTACTGTCGATTCTAGTCTCACAGATTGGGACCCCCTACCCAAGATCTGCCGGTTTTGACACCGACATTGGTGCTTTCATTGAGAGTTCCTCTATGAGCAAGATGGAATCGACGCCTCTCCTTGTCATCAAAGAAGAGGTCCGCAACATGGATGTTTTTGTCCCTGAACAGATCTTCGCCTTCAGCAGTGTTGTGCTGCAGGCTGATTCCGCTGGCCATCTAGTTCGTGTTGAGAACTTCGCCCTTGATCAAGAGGTCAGGTTTGCAAACTTAGAGTTCTTTGTCAACTCTTGGGGTGACTTGACATTAATCGGGCTCGTAGCTTCGCCTGTAGCCTCTGAGGACTCTGAAGTTTTAACCTTGAGCCCATTCTTCGGACATGCCGATGGGGGAACCCGTGGCGATGAGCTGATGTCTTATCCCGGTCCGGCTATTAAGCCAGATGACCGAACATGTGTTCTTACCGAACACTTCCCATGTTTGGACGTCTTGAAGGTTAACGCCACGAGTTTCGAACAGCTGGATCCGATCAGGCCCTTAGCGGTCGACGAGGCCCTAGATCAATTCTCGTGGATGAAGATCACCGACCTAGCCCCGATCTACGCTCGGTTTGGTTACGGTGCAGGACAGGACAATTTTTTTGACCCAACCACCACCCACTTGATATCCACTTTCAAGGATTTAACCGACATGCTGGACTATGCCTCTGAAGAGGTAGAATACATGGATGAAGAGGACTGTGCTCCCATCCCCCGTTAACACCGGGAGTTGGACCCTCACTTCTACATACGACGTCTGCATGGTAGATACTCCTACCACCAATGGCGACAACATGCCTCACAACGACGGCGACAAATCGGGCGATGCTCCATCAAGGCGCCAGAAATCGCATAAGCCGTCCAAAAGCAAAAAGGGAAGAAAAACTATTATCAGCAACGGGGACAGTAGTACCCCCGCCGATCATGGCAATCCCGATATCCCCGAGCACCCGTTATATGGTCCGGAAGGTCCCGAGGACCAGAACAACCCCGATAACATCAATGACTCCGAAGGTGATGATTATATTCCCCCTGTAGAGGAGGAAGATATACCGAAAGCCGATGACTTGTACATCCCTGATAACCTTGAAGATCAGGAAGAAATTAGGCAACAGCTCATAGCAATGGCTCACAGCCACAAGGCTAAAGAATGGCAGCTCGAAGGCAAACAGGACGACCTCAATGATCGATGGACGAAAGTCCTCTCAACCAAGGAAGTATATGGTGTTGGTCCATCAAACCAGCCCAAAAGCTACCCTCGAAGGAGGCTACTACCGTAGTTTGATAATGAACTCACTGATACTCCGTATCCAAACCGTACTCCATATACAAGCCGGATCGGCCCCCTTGTGGTCGGGACAAAACGGCTGACAACACCAGTTATATACCGGTAGTGCCCTGGAGACGGGGTAAGGAGCCATTAGAGCCCAATGACACGTTCGACCTGCGAGATGACCTGGATCACAATGTAGGCCACACAAGATCCATCTATGGATCCAGAGAGTACTTGCCCGATAGACGAGGCGGATACAGACCATGGTTCGACCAAAACAAAAGAGTCCGGGAACGCAACCGGCCCCATACAGACGCTGAATACAGGTGCGACATAGCAAGGATCAGAGGCGCTGCTCACCCACTATGCTTCACAGATGAGGTGCGGCATCAGTTCCCCGAAGGGTTTAAACCCGTGAATATAGAATAGTATGATGGGACCACTAACCCAACCGTATGGATCGAGGACTTCCTCCTCCATATCCACATGGTGTGAGGAGACGATCTCCATGCCATGAAGTACCTCCCTCTTAACCTTAAGGTGCCAGCTCATTACTGGTTAAACAACCTCCCGGAAAACTCCATTGGATGCTGGGAAGACCTGGAAGATGCATTCCGCTCTAACTTCCAGGGAACCTATGTCCGCCAGCCCAACTCTTTCGATCTCAGCAACGTCGTCCAGAAGCCCGGCGAGTCTGCTCGGCAATTCTGGAATCGGTTCTTGACTAAGAAGAACCAAATCGTCGACTGTCCGGATGCTGAGGCCATAGCCTCCTTCCGGCACAACATTCGGGATGAATGGTTGGCCCGCCAACTGGGCCAGGATAAACCTCGGACCATGTCCGCCCTTACCTCCCTCATGACCCTCTTTTGAGCGAGCGAGGACAATTGGCTGGCAAGACACAGCCACAATTTCGAAGATCCCGCAGCACCTGAAGCCCGGGATGGCAACTTAAAACCAAAGCGCAATAAGAATAAGCGTCAGCACAATAATAGAGATGCCGATGACACGGCTGTAAACGCCGGATTCCTCAACTCCTAACATGGGCAGCGGAAGAAGCCTCCTAAAGGCAATCGTGATGGACCCACTCAGCTAGAGAAGATCATGGAAAGGCCTTGCCAAATCCATGGGACTACGGAAAAGCCCGCCAACCACACACATTGAAATTGCTGGGTGTTTAAATAGGCCGGCAAGATACCACCCGAAGACAAAGGCAAAAGCTCTCGCATCGATGACGAGGATGAACCTCGGGGTCCAATTGGTGGCGGACAAAAGAAATTCCCACCTGAAGTCAAAATGATGAACATGATATACGCCACCCATATACCCAAGAAGGAGTGGAAGTGCGCCCTTCGGGAGTTCTACGTTGTGGAACCCGTAGCCACAAAGTACAACCCATGGTCGGCATATCCGATCACCTTTGATCGGCGTGATCATCCGACCAGTATCCGCCATGGGGGTTCGAAGGCCCTCGTCCTAGACCCCATCATAGATGGGTATCACCGCACAAAAGTTCCAATGGACGACAGAAGTAGCCTCAACCTGATTTACTCAGATACGCTGAAAAAGATGGGCATGGATCTGTAAAGGATCAAAACCAGTAGCACTACCTTCAAAGGAGTGATCCCAGGTGTTGATGCCCGATGCACGGGTTCCGCAACCCTGGAAGTTGTTTTTGGCTCGCCCGATAACTTTCACAGTGAAGACCTGATCTTTGACATTGTGCCCTTCCGCAGTGGCTATCATGCTTTGCTTGGTTAGACAGCATTCGGTCGTTTCAACGCGGTTCCACACTATGCATACCTCAAGCTCAAAATGCCGGGCCCCAAGGGGGTCATTACTATCAACGGAAATACAGAGCGCTCCCTTAGAACTAAGGAACATGCATTGGCCCTAGCGGCCAAATTTAGCTACAATGAAGATCGACAAGTTCCGACACCCGCCATAAAGGCACACAAGGCTAGGAAGCAAGTTCGTCTTCAGACCGAAAACTCAGATCCTTCCTCCCCCCCTCTATAGGGACTCGCTCCACACCGCACAACCTCAAGACCCACAAAGTATGTGCCGAGGAGGAACAACTTCACACTTAAGATTCCATGGGTAGTGGTGGGGGAATAAAGATGGGTTTTCGGTTGGCCCGAACTTCTACCATCAAAACGTCTTCGGACAAAATGTACACGCTCCTAAAAGAGCCTGCCTAAGGCGTAAAGCTCACCTACAATTTGGCGGCCTCTCAAGATTTTGTTGGCAAAATCTGCCCGCCGAACACGAACACCCATCAAGGTGTATCCAAGAGCAGGATGCAACTAGCAAGGTGGCATATCGAGGACGTCAGGTTACCAATCGAAGACCCTTGGTACAACAACTCCTGCATATTTTTATTTTTTCTATAACATACCTGTAAATAGTTGCTTCGGCAATCCGAGTTATAAGAGTTGGTGAGAAAATGCAAAATTGCGTGGCGAAAGTTCGCCTTATTTGTCCTTTTTCATAGGATATGTTTTCTCCTTTCTCCCTCTTCTCGTGAACCTGTTTGGTATGGCGCGAGGTAACCAGCTAATAGACTGGGGCTTGAGTTAAAGCACAAATCGCCTTATCTATCATGTATTTGGCATCTTGGCGTTTGCTTTATACGCATAGGTTCCGAACTATGTCTTTGGTCAATAAGTTTGGTTACCCGGCTCCTGTGCTTGCCCCTTCATGTTCCGCTCGTTCGGCTAAAAGGGCAAAGGGAGCATCCATGCGATTGTGCTTCGGGATAGTCCGGTCGAGCACCTCAAGGGAGAAAGCCGAAAATGGACTGTCATAGTATGCGCGATCCGATCTGTGAACCCCGAGTTAGAAGTGTTATACTTGAATCCTTTTGTGCAAACATTGTGATATCGGCTTCGGCCACGGTTATTCCTTTTAAGCGGTTATTCCTTGTTATATGAGGAACTTGCCTTTTGTGCAAACATTGTGATATCGGCTTCGGCCACGGTTTGTCCGAACATCACAACACTCCGGTGGCTAATCGTACGCTTCCCGTAGTCCAATTGCCTAGTCTGCCGCACTGTACCGTCTTTTGGTTCCGATAATACGGCTAAGGGACATAGTGCATTGGCATAGACACCCCATGTAGTATCTACGTGGGGGCTGAAGCCGATGACTCGCATTTTTTAGTATTAAACAGCCACCAAGGAGTTATAAAGGAATAAAAAACCACATAAGAACAAGTACTAATATCATTAAAACTCTGGGCAAGTCTTCGGAGGCGTTACAGCTCATTCAAAAAATTTATCACCCGAACACTGTGACGCTACCACCTGAGCACTCTCCATCACTCCATCAAACTATAGCTCGGGGCGTCGATGCGCCTTCCCGGGTGGCGGTGCGTCAGTGGATACCTTCATCAGATTTAGCCCCGGCCAGTGCACTTTGGCCTTGTCAAGGGCCATCCGGACTCCTTCGATGCAGGAGGAGCGCTTGACGGTGTCGAGGCGGGGCGTAGCAGCGATCAACCTCTGCACCAGGCCAAAGTAGCTGCCTGGTAGCGGCTCGCTGGGCCATAAGAGGATGCAGACGTCCTTCATGGCCAGCTCCACCATCTAATGCATCTCCATCAGCTGTTTCAGCTGCTCCACCAGAAGAGGAGGGCGCTCGGGGGTTCCGAACTATGCCCAAAACAGCCAAGCTTCATCTCCTTCTCCCCACGAGGCGAATAGCTGATTGGCGTTCTCCATGCTCTTTTGGAGATCAGAGGATGCGCCTGAGGAATGCCACACCCGGGTAAGCAATGCGAATCTTCTATCCCCGGAGATGCAGTTTAGTGAGTATGGCTTACCATCTCCTATTTCCTTGGCTTGGCACACTTGCTCCTCATAGAACCGTTTGTCTATCCGCTCCTTCCGGATTTCGGTTTTCATAATGGATAGTTCGGCCGAGCTCGCCTTATTCTTCTACTCCAAGGCCTCGCATCTCTCGTTGGCATCCTTGATCTCCTGGTGTACTTGGCCACGCGAGCTTCATGCTTGCCACTAGTGTCCCGCATGGCGGAAAGGGCAACAATCGTTTCCTTAGCAGCCACCCTCTCGGTGGCCGTCTCATCCTTCGTGCGTCGGAGCTCGGCCTTGAGGCTCTCCACCTCCTTCACTTAGGCTACACGTGCATTATACAATGTGAAGAAGTTGCATTGACAGTATTTGGACTATAGAGCTCAAACAAAGGCATTTGGATTCTGTTTTGACATACCTTGAGCCTCGTCGAGCCTTTAGTTAAGGGCCTTAGCTTCGTATTCGAAGCGCTTAAGCTTCCGATTTAGCTCTTCCAGCTCGGCGCTATTTATGGCCACCACCGATGGCGAAGCCTGCATTACACACACAGTTAATACATTACATGGGCTCTCAATTCCCGAATTATAGACAATCCGATCATATGTCGAGTTATTCTCACATGCTGGACACTTAAAGTGCGTCTAGTTCGGTATAGGATTCAGATGTGACCCCTAGGTGAGTTTTTCACCTCACCTAGGGCTCCGAGGCTGCCATGTATATAATGCGAATAAATAAAATCTTTGCAAAATAAACACATCGGGTGACTTACCTGAAAACCCGCAAGGAGACCTTTGAAGGCCTCCTTCAGTCCATTGTCAATGGACTCGACGCTCTATAGTACCGCACCCATAAGGGTGCGGTGATCCTCGAGAATGAAGGTGCTCGATAGAGCCTCCTTCATGACCGACCACCTATTTGTCCATGGTGCCGGTGATGATCGGATTCCTTGATCACCCACCGAGGATTGGACCGGTGCCTCCGGAGGCATAGTGCACTCTAGAGATGTTCTCGGAGGGGACTGAGCGCCCGCTCGTCCGGCCTCCTCGGTATCTGGGCGGGGTGTTGCCCCCCGGTCTTCAGTGGCCGAGGTGTTACCCTCGGCCACGGTGCCATCTCCCTCGCCGCTGGTGTCCGCCTCCATAGGAGTGGGCTGGGATGACACCTCCACGACATCCTTCGTGGCGCCTGGAGTGGTGGGATGTGAGGCATCCCTGCTCTCCGCCAGTTTTGCAGATAGGGTCTCCCCAACCGATATCACCTTAGTGGGGATAATGCACGGGGGGCTGCAAGGCCAATAACCTGCGTGTTAGCAAACTCTAAATCGATCCGTAATGAACGGGAGGGTCTTCGGATCCTAACCTGGATGGGCGGGCTTGACCCATAGGCTCCTTCGTGGAACCTCCTCAAGGTGCCCGAGTCTGAACTATCGTCGGGCAGAACCACATGCGTCTGCCGCACCCTCTTGTGGGAAGGAGAAGCGACCTACTCTGGGGCGTCCGAAGATGCCGCTCTCTTCCTAGCACAGGGGGAATCGCCTCCCCCCTCGCCCTCGACCTCGGCCTCCTCCTCCTCCTCTTCTTCCTTTTCCTCCTTCCCAGCCTCCTCCTGATTGGAGGAGGCGGGGGTATCCTCAGATATGAAATCAGGTTGGGCCTGATGTGGATGCCAGCCTGGCCTACTTTCTTATTCTTCTCTTTCTTCGTGGGAGCCTCGTAAGGATTTACCACGAGCATTTTGGTTAACAGCCCGGTCCTCTCGTCTTCGGGCTGAGGCGCCGAGCTGTTAATGTTGACGGCTTTCTTCAGCCAACTCTGCAAAGACAGATCAGATAAGGGGTTATGAATCTTTTATGTAATAAAGCCAACGAAGCTAGTGTGTATCGTACCTCGGGATCGGGCTTGGTAGCGTGCAGAACCTTGTCCTCCTCAGATGGCCAGCTCTTCTGTGATTGGAAGAGAGCCTTCCACAACTTCTCCCACGTAGTGCGGAAGAGATTCCGGACTATGGGCTCGGCGTCGAGTTTATGAGCCCATAGGGGGTGTCCCGGCTCTAGCACGGGAGGATGCGTCTTTAGAGCATCACCTGGACCACATCGGTCAACTTGGTGCCCTCCTCGACCATGGATCAGATGCGCTTCTGCAGGTCGATTACGTCCTTTCCCGGTCCCTAGACGAGGCCCTTTTCAAGCCATGAAGCCAATCGGGTGGGGGGGGGGGGGGGGGGTGGATCTGAATGCGGCGGCGGGATGCTTACCTTCTTCTTGTGGTTTGGTAACGTAGAACCGCTCCTTCTGCCACCCCATGATGGTGTCGATGAGGGTGCCCAACGGCCACCCAACACGGGTGAGCTTGCCGATGACGCCCCCGCTGCAATCTACGTGCTTGCCACCAATGCACTTGGGCTTTATGTTGAACACCTGCAGCTAGAGCCCGAAGTGTGGCTCGATGCACAGGAAGGCCTTGCAGACGAGGATGAATGCCGAGATGTGCATGATGGAGTTTGGCGGGAGGTCGTGGAAGTCAAGGCCGTAGAAGAACATCAGCCCCCTGATGAAGGGGTGGAGAGGAAAGCTCAGCCCCCGCATGAACACCACCCTTTCGCCTGGCTTGGTGATGGGGATCACTTGGCCCTCCTCCGCTGCGCGGTGAGGGATGTTGGCGTGGAGGTAGCCGTCCTTCTTGAGGTCAAGAATGTCCTAGTCAGTGACAGTGGAAGCTTCCCATTGGCCATTGGATCCCTCCATTGATGAGCTCGGAGGTGGGGTCGAAGAGACCTAGATATGTGCTTCGGAGGTGCAAGGGAATTGGAGGCGCAGAAGTCGAATGGAGAGCGTGAAAGGCCTATCGATTTGAACTCCCCTTGCTGCACCGTAAATCCTTCCACTTCCCGAGATATGCGAGCCATTGCATGCGCGTGATTGTGTATATCCCGTGTAAAATGGGACACGATCGGTATATTGATAGATCGTGATGATTAAAACAGCCTCGAACCGCGAATCGGGTCTATGAAACTAGCCTAGCGGTCGTGGTGGGTTGTAGCCTTTCGTCAGAGAGGTCGTCAGTATTCGTATGTGCCACTATGCGGGAAATTGCTTGTCATCGGAGGCCGAACTATGGTTCAGCAGGAAGGAACTCACCTCGCAAGCCAAAAAGTCTGTTCGCAAAGCAATTGGAGCTGAAGACCCTTGGCATTAGAGGCAAGGTCCGGTCTACTAAGGGAGTCTAGGTTTAGGGGTCCTCGGGTAGCCGACCTAATTGTTATAGGACGGACTATGAGGGCTACTTGCCGAACACCGGAAGATTTGAAGGCCGAGTCTCCAAGATGGAAGCTTCAGGAAGCACGACTTGCGCTCCATGTTTGATGTACTAAATAGGCATGTTTATCTCTTTGGCATGTAACCGACCATGTGTAAACGCTAGGCATCCTAGCCAAAGGGTTTTAGGGTATAGGCAGAGAACAACTCATATAGGGTTAGTTATTCGATCTCGAGGTAGATCAACTCTGTAACCCCCCATATTGTCAATACAACCAAGCAGGACGTAGGGTATTACCTTCATAGGAGGGCCTGAACCTGGGTAAATTCATGTCCCCTTCGTCTCCTGTTACCGTTGATTCTAGTCTCATAGTTCGGGACCCCCTACCCGAGATCCACCGGTCTTGACACCGACAGAGAGGCAAAACTATAAGCCCCTATCTTTCTCTGTGTCTGATTGAAGCTTTGGTCTCATGGGTACTGCGTGAGTGTTAGCAATTGTGAGAGACTAGAAGATGATTGAGTATGTGGATTTTCTTTACAAGCTCTTATATTGACTCTTTCCGATGTTATGACAAATTGCCAATTGTTTTAATGACTAAGATCATAGTTTGTTGGTTGTCAATAGATTTCTTCGTTCATACTTTATCTTGTGAATGAATTGTTACTCTAGCGTAAGAGATCTTAAACACTAAGTGTTGCTGTTCTAAAGATGTTCATCATGCCCCCATGTCAGTATTTTATTTTATCGACACCTCTATCTCTAAACATGTGGTCATATTTATCGATCTCGGCTTTCGCTTGAGGGCAAGCGAGGCCTAAGCTTGGGGGAGTTGATACGTCCATTTTGCATCACACTTTTATATTGATATTTATTGCATTATGGGATGTTATTACACGTTATTGTATAATCCTTATGACTTTTCTCTCTTATTTTACAAGGTTTACATGAAGAGGGAGAATGCTGGCAGCTGGAATTCTGGACTGGGAAATGAGCAAATCTGAGATACCTATTCTAAACAACTCCAAAAGCCCTGAAAATTTAAGGAGAATTAGTTTGGAATATATAAAAAATACTCGGCAAAACATATACCAGAGGGGGCCACCAGGAGGTGACAAGCCTGCCAGGCACGGCCACCCACTTGGCCGCGCCTAGCAGGCTTGTGGTCCACCTGGGTGGCCCCCGATGCCCATCTTCTCCTATATGTTGGGTTTTGACCTGGAAAAAAATCAAGGGAGAGCTTTCGGGACGAAGCGCTACCGTCTCGAGGCGGAACTTGGGCAGAACCAATCTAGTGCTCCGACAGGGCTGTTCTGCCAGGGAAACTTCCCTCCCGGAGGGGGAAATTAGAGACATCGTCATCACCAATGATCCTCTCATCGAGAGGGGGTCAATATCCATCGACATCTTCACCAGCACCATCTTCTCTCCAAACCCTAGTTCATCTCTTGTATCCAATCTTTGTCTCAAACCTCAGATTGGTACCTGTGGGTTGCTAGTACTGTTGATTACTCCTTGTAGTTGATGCTAGTTGGTTTACCTAGTGGAAGATCATATATTTAGATACTTTATGATAATTAATACTCCTTTGATTATGAACATGAAAATGTTTTGTGAGTAGTTACGTTAGTTCCTGAGGACATGGGATAAGTCTTGTTATAAGTAATCATGTGAATTTGGTATTCTTCGATAATTTGATGAGATGTATGTTGTCTCTTTTCTATGGTATTATGTGAACGTCGACTACATAACACTTAAACATTATTTGGGCCTAGGGGAAGGCATTGGGAAGTAATAAGTAGATGATGGGTTGCTAGAGTGACAGAAGCTTAAGCCCTAGTTTATGCGTTGCTTCGTAAGGGGCAGATTTGGATCCATATGTTTCATGCGATGGTTAGGTTTACCTTAATTCTTGTTTCGTAGTTGCGGATACTTGCGATAGGGGTTAATAATAAGCGGTAGGTTTTTCCAAGTAAGCGCAGCACCCAAGCACCGGTCTACCCACATATCAAATTATCAAAGTAACGAACGCGAATCAAATGAGCATGATGAAAACTAGCTTGACAGAAATTCCCATGTGTCCTCGGGAGCGCTTTGCTTTATATACAAGTTTGTCCAGGCCTGTCCTTTGCTACAAAAAGGATTGGGCTACCTTGTTGCACCTTTGCTACACTTGTTACTTTTTACTCGTTACAAATTATCTTATCACAAAACTATCTCTTACCGATATTTTCAGTGCTTGCAGAGAATACCTTATTGGAAACCGCTTGTCATTTTCTTTTGCTCCATGTTGGGTTCGACACTCTTACTTATCGAAAGGACTATGATAGATCCCCTATACTTGTGGGTCGTCATGTTTCTCTTGATGAGGGTCGTGAGATCTTGCAAGAAATCCATGCTGGTTATTGTGGTCATCACGTCGGGTCGAAATCATTGGTGGACAAGGCTTTCCGCCATGGTTTCTACTAGTTAACAGCTCATAAAGATGCATAAGATTTGGTGAGTAAGTGTGATGGGTCTCAGAAATTTGGATGACGTGCCCACGTACCAGCTAAAGAGCTATGGATGATTCCAATCACCTGGCCGTTTGCAGTATGGGGTCTTGATATGGTAGGACCTTTCAAGAGGTCTAAAGATAAGAAGACCCACCTCTTAGTGGCAGTTGATAAGTTTACTAAGTGGGTTGAGGATGAGCCGGTTAGTAAATGTGATGCAACAACAGCAGTCCAGTTTGTCAAATAACTGATCTTTCATTTTGGCTATACACATAGTATCATCACTGATAATGGCACAAATCTATCCAAGGGGGCTATGAAGGAGTTCTGTGATGAGGAGCATATCCGTCTTGATGTATCTTCGGTAGCTCACCCACAGTCTAATGGTCAAGATGAGCGTGCTAACCAGGAAATTTTGAGAGGCATAAAACCCCGACTTATGGTTCCTTTGGAGCGCACGCCGGGTTGTTGGGTGGAGGAGTTTCCGTATTTTCTTTGGAGCATAAGATCCACCCCAACAGGTCTACAGGCTTTATGCCTTTCTTCATGGTTTATGGCACATAAGATGTTCTCCCAGTGATATTCATCATGACTCACCCAGAGTGGCGGCTTACGTAGAAACTGACAATGAGGTGGGACGTTGGGATGCTTTGGATGCCTTGGATGAAGAGCAGGATCTTGCAATAGCTCGATCGGTGATTTATTAGCAAGACCTGCATCGCTATCATAGTCACAGGGTCAAGACCCGGACGTTCCAAGAAGGGGACTTAGTACTCCAGTTGATTCAAGACTAGTCAGATATGCACAAGTTATCACCTCCCTGGGAAGGACCATTTGTGATCAGCAGAAACCTCAACAATGGATCTTATTATCTCATGGACATACAGGAGAGTGACAAGTATCGCACTTCTGGTGAAGAGACCAAGAGGCCAAGAAATCTTTCCCACTTTCGTCCATACTATACTTAAGCCGCCAGCCGACTCTCATCAATGTACATATCCGTGTCATTGTTCAAACCGTCTTTTATGATATAACAAAGTTGGCATCCCCATGATTAGGGGCCTCTACCGTTTTTCTCCATACTGAGTGTCATACAAAGGAGTTGATCCTTAATTAGGTCACTTGGGGGATTTTAAACTCTCTTAGCCAGGCTTTATATGCCATGAGTTACATACAAAGGAGTTAATCCTTGATCAGGTCACTTGGGGGGCTTTTAAACCCTCTTGGCCAGGTTTATATTACAAAGGAGTTCATCCTTAATTTGGTCACTCGGGGGATTTCAACCCTATGGGTTTAAGCTTATTCACCTTCTTGACCCGGCTTTCTGCCATGTCTGAGTTAAACCTACCTGTTTGTAACTTGCTACTCCACCATGTGACCCGTCGAACTCTTGACAGTTATTCTTTATAAGAGACCCTTAACTTCTCTAAGTTATTCTTGCACAAAGACACTAAACTTGTCGAGGTTTAAACGACGACTTGGTCACGAGAGAGCTGGCTTACAGTGAGCGAGGACAAACTCGTCTTGTCTACCATACCTCCTCTGCTATGTGGCCTATTCATACTCTTTTCAATGTCAATCTTTTAAAAACCCTGAACTTGCTAAGGTTTAAATGACAGATTTATGTCACATGAGGCCTGGTTTACAAGTTTTTTTGGCTTACCGCCTTGTTTCTTCGGAAACAAAATATTTTCATAAAAAAACAAGAGTTATCTTGTCCTACCGTGCCTTTAAAGCCGGCTTATAGGATAAGACATACAATTTCTTGTTTTTGGAGGTACTCTCATGATGAGATTCTAAGTTTTGGAAAATTTCCATCTTGTCCCATGGAGTGTAAACCGCGTGGCAAGTCAAAACATTCAAAGTGCCCATATATCAACAACAGAGTTTGCTGAGTCGCCAGCAGAGCTTTCAGGCATAAAATCAAAAGTGCAAGAACATGCAGTTAAGAGTTTTCTACAACTATTACAAGGCTATTCAAAAGCCCCAAGCATTGAAGACTTCATATTTGTCAATAGATCTTAACCCGGTGAATTAAACAAGGCCGGGTTACATGATGCAAACTTTTTCTTTAACTCGCCGCCGGGTCCTCCTGTGCCGGGTCTTCGATTTCTTCGATCTGGAGATTGTCCAAATCCCAATTGCAATTGGTCAAAGCTTCAAACATACCTTCATCGTGCATGATTGGAGAGGGGTCAACATCAACAGCGAAGAAGTGCTTACGGCGTTGAGGAATCAGGCTCTTTGCTTCAAAAGTGGGACCTCAAATCCGCTTGTTAACTTTGGAGTAAGCTGCCTAGTACACTGATAGGTCAGCTTCTGCAGCCAGCCAACTTGCAAGAACACAAGATGCCTTATGACAGTGAGAGTAATATCCTTGTGTAAATTCTGAGTCATCTTCCTTCAGTGGAGGAAAGCCCTCCATCATTTCATCTGGGTTAAGCTCCGGAGTGTAAGCCAGTGGCCGGCTCAAAGCAGCAATTGTGCCATTGCGGGTGGCTGATTTCCTTAGTTCCTCCACCAGCATGGGCATGGTAGACATGGTCTCCAGCACGCCCTTCATGAATTTTGGGACACCCCTATCAGACATGATGACCTTGATAGTGATTAGAGACCCAGCGTATAACTGTTCTGTTAAGGTGTACAGGGCCTTGAGCTTCATCGGGCTATTGTTTGATAGTTGGCGGCTCCGTTCACCTATAGACAAGTCAAAGATTTATAAGCTGCCAGACAGGATTTTTGACAAGGTACTTTAACAAAAAAAGTAGTGAATACTTACCAAAGACAACACTAATCATGCGAGAGATGTGGCCCTTCAGAGTGTTCAATTCTTCAGTCACCGCTTTGAGCCGGCCCTCTGTGTCTACAGCACGCTTAGCCAGGGAAGATTGGGTCTCTTCGGCAGATTTCTTGACAATTTTAAGCTCCGCTTTGAGTACATCTACCTCAGTCAAGGCAATCTGGCATTTGGCTTCAGCCTCTGTTCGACCCGTTTGTTGCAAGGCCAGATTGCCTTTAAGATCCGATACAACCGACTCAGTAGCAGTCAAAGAATCCTGCACAGAGAAAGGTTATTAGTTTTAAGCCACCGATGTGGCTCATACAGTTTATATCAAAATTTGGTACAATATTTAAGTCCCAAGCAGATTGGAAGCAATTTACTTGACACTTGGGGGCTAATGTATCTCAGCTCTTTCTTATAGAGACGAGTCATTACTTCGGTAATGACCCAACCCTTGGGGTCTACAATTGGCGCTTAATCTATGATTGACTGTCGGCTCATTGCTTAGGTAATGACCCAGCGCTTGGGGGCTACATTGGCGCTTAATCTATGGTTGAGTGCCAGCTCATTTTTAGGTAATGACCCGGACCTTGGGGGCTGCACTTGGCGCTTGAGCTATGCTTGAGTGCCGGCTCATTACTTAGGTAATGACCCGGCCCTTGGGGGCTACAATGCGATTTTATCAAAAATTGCTAAATGAATCAAATACCTAGCTGACCTTTGAAAAATTCAACCCGCTCTTGGGGGCTGCATAAGTATATATATGAAGAGGCAAGATAAGTTTAGTACATCATATTTTTTCTTCAGCATGGCGACCAGGCTGGCCTCCATATCTCGGTTCGTAAATAGACGACTCAAATAACCACTATGCAGCTCATCAGTAGTAAGTTCTCCAAGTTTGAAAGATCAGATGGAGTCTTTTATTTCTTCGAGGGAGATGCCTCATCTTCTTTGATATGCTTGCATAGTTCATGCGAGGGAACTGGAGGTTTGTAAGCCGCCCTTATGATAAAGACCTCTTCATGAGAAGCCATGTGTTCAGTTGACAGCCGGGAGCTAGGCGGCTTAGGAGCAAAATTTGGATGGGTTTCCGGAGCCTCAATGTCCATGGCAGCCGGCTCAGCTTGTGGAGAAACTTCTTCAGGGGCATGTTTGGCTGCCTGAGAAGGCTCAGTATGAGAGTCAGGAATATTGGGTATTGGGATCTCCGGGTCTCGGACATCAGGAATTGCGGATGACCCGTCCCCTTTCCTTCACTTGGCTTGACCCCTATGAGAAAAGGCAATATTGGATATTTCATGATAAGGTATGAGGTATTAAACGCTTTTCGGGGCATAGAAATGCTTACCCCGGGTTAATAATAAAAGGGGGAAGCTTTGACGCGGTTGAATCACCAGAAGAAGGAGGCGAGTCTTGAAAAAAGTTAGCATTGTTAAACATAGTTAATAATCTATAAAGATAGTATCCAAGCAAAATAAGCTCAAGACAAGGAAGTACTTCTGTGTGCTGTTTCCGAGGAGTTGGTTCATTTGCTAAGCCGATTAAAAGGTCTCCAGAGCCAGCGCTTCGGGTCTAATGTCTGCTATTATCTTGTTGTTTCTTCAAAAGAAAGTTATGACTCAAGTAAGCAAAAGGACGAGAACTCTTTACCTTCCATACATCCTGACGTACTCTCTTTATGGTTGAAACATCCGAGTTAGAGGAGACAATGGTTACCTCGATAATGTTAGCATGGCTTGTTTCAGCTTCTTCCCGTGAGTGATCGCCATCAATAAGTTGCATAAAGAGAAGGCCAAGGGAGTCAAGTTCTACCTCTGAGTCGTCTAAATTAAACAGTTTTTCAGTTGACTGTTTCCTCTTGCGGGACGATGCCTTAGGCTTTGAGGCATTTGGAACTTTGTTCTTCTTCTTGGAAGTTGAGGGAAACAGTTTTTTCCAGAATGAGGAGCCGACCTACAAAGGACAAAGCATCTCTGCGGAAAAGGGTTAATAAGGTATGGAGTTAAAAGAATGGATGAAGGTTAGGATGAAAAGACTAACATCTGGAGACGTGTTAAGTGCAGAGAAGGGGTGTAAGTTGGTCTTGCTGCAGGCGGCTAATGTTTCCCCCAGCAAAGATTTGACGATGGTATTAACATCCTGGTCCTTCAGAGGGGTACGGGTGAAGCGTTGAGGGTCATCTATTTTACCATTATACTGACACATCAAAGTGCCTCAGCGGCTTAGCGGCAGAATCCTCTAGGAGACCCAGCAGCAGGTTAGATCGACACCCGTCAACCCATTGGCTAACAGGGCCCTAACTTTAGAGAAGGTGGAGGCATATTGAGCACGTCCGGTGGCTCACATCCGGTCTGGAAGCTCTGTATCTATGCGAAGCCGGTAAGAATGGTAACCCGGCAGTGGGTTCTCCCCCTCTGGTGAAGTGTTTTGGCAATAGAACCAAGTATTGTTCCACTCTTTGGGATGAGTTGGCAGGAGCGCTATTGGGACAAGTATGTCTCTCCGTCTCTGAAGAGTTACACACCTGAGCTCAAGACTTAACCCGTCCACCATTTCAGTTTGGTGGTTGACGTAAAAATACTCCTTGAACAGATCAACAGATGATTCCTCTTGAAGATAGGCTTCACAGAAGGTCTGGAATTGGCACATGTTGGTGACAGAGTTTGGGCTAATATCTTGGGGGTGCAAATTGAAAGCGTGTAAGACGTCCCGAAAAAACTTTGACCCGGGCGGAGATAAACCCCGAAGAAGATGGTGAGTGAATATAATGACCTCCCCATCTTTAGGCTTAGGGGTGGTCTCGCTGCATTGAACCTGCCAGTGGATGACATCCTGAGCCGGCAGAACCCCCATGGTGACGAATTCCTTGAGAGATTCTTCGGTCACTCCAGACTTTACCCAGTTGCAAGTGGATGGAGTGTTTGACATGGTGGCGGCTTAGGAAGCTGCGGGAAGGCATGAATATTTGGAGCCTTAAAAATACATTTGGACCGAGGCTGCTACCGCTATAAATGGTGATAGCATTGGGCGGCTCAATGAAAAATGTGAGCCGTCAAAGCTACTTGCGATGAGACAAAGTGAGCCGGCACATTTTTTGGCGGATTAAGTTTATCCATGCAGGTTGAAAAATTGCTAAGTAATGAGAAACTGATTCCACAACTACGGCTATGGATTTAAGATCTACACGCAAGAGAAAAAGAAAAATATTCTAGCCCTAAAAAGACTGCCGGAAGAACAAATGGCCGTTATTCAGATTACAACAAGCTGAATATCTATAATGAGTGCGGCTACGTATGGAGTGAGCAGCCGCGTGATTTTGGCTGTATTACGAGGCTTTAAAGAAGGTGTTTTCATTCAATCTGTGAAGAACGCTCCCGCGAATGGTGACGAACACCGACAAGCTCCATGGATTCAGAGAAACCCTAATGCAGATCTGATAGGGGGCAAAGTTAGAACCTTGAGAGGGCGGCGAATGCGTGGGAGCTCTGGATCGTTTCAGGTTGATGCAATGGCCTGTATCGATGAAGACGGCGATCACCTAGTGGCACAGCTAGCTTCACCGATGCGGGCATTCGGAGGAAGAAGCAGAAGATGGTGGCGGGAAAAATGAAAGCGATAGCCCCCGCACCTATTTATAAGGACATAATGGTCTTTCGAATGGTCTAGTGCGAGAATCGAGGGAGCACGGTGATGATTACATTAGGAATACGCCTCAATTTTTGGGCTGGTCGTATTAATGACGAAAGATCAGTTCTGACGTGAGAGGAATCTTTTTTTATTTTTTGGTGACGTCATGACGGGTCATGAAATGTTGTTAGACGCAAAGATCGCCCATTTTCTTGCGGGTCATGAAGATTATAAGAGAAGGCAAGACTCTCCAACGAGAAGACTTGAAGATTGACATGAACTTGTTCATATCAAACTAGGGCCTAATGTTGGGGATATAACCTCAGGGTGAGACCCTCCCAGGTGAGGCCGTGTCATGCGGTTGGCAGCTTATGACAACTTCAGGAGTAAAGGTAATTAGTAGGCCAGAAGGCCCATAGCCAGAAGACAGATGTAACCCGGCGGGCTTGGGCCGCCGGGGGCGACTTGTTAGATAAGGCATGTATAGTTAGAGGCGAGGCGAGTTGTCAAGTATAACCCGCCCGAACTCTTGTACGCTCAGGGCCTTGACACGTGTATATAAGGGCAGGTTACCCTGGGCGGCTTAGGCCACAAAACAACTCATCGATAGCTAGGTCAAGCGAACTCGCTCTATTGTAATCGATACCCAATCAATACAACGCAGAGCAGGACGTAGGCTTTTACCTCTTTCCAAGGGGCTGAACCTGGGTAACCCTTGTCTCTCGATTCCGATCAACCCCTTTGAACTTACCACCTTAGCGATGGCCTGGAACCTAAGTCCTTTCAAGAGGACATCTGTCATGACAAAACCACGACAGCTACCCTAACACAAGCAAGCAAAAAGTTTCACTTTGCTACCCCCTTCTGGCGTTGGAATATTTGTAAGATCTAGGGCATTTTGGAATTTGAAACATTTATTTTTGAGGAGTTAGTCAATGCAATTATGTCCAAACAAAATACGAACGTGTAGGTTATGTTAATAAATAGAATTTGACATCTTATTTGCTCAATTTGGATTAACACTAATATTAAACAATAGGGAAAAAATCACTCAAAAAATCTAATTTTAAATTAAAGTTATTCACAAACTAGTGATTCAGGATAAATGTAAGAAGGTTGTGTAACTGGGACATCGTCGATTTCTTTTGGTCAAGCATCTCTTAAGAAAGAAAGGCAAGCATTTCAAAGGTGAGGCAGATCACCGGAACAAGCCTGCCCACCGCACTGGTGATGATATATTTGATATGGTCAAGGATGTAAAAGTAATCTTTGGAAAGGGTTCCGACGGTCAAAAATCTATTTTAGAACTAAAGTTATTCACAAACTAGTGATTCACACAAATTTCAAAGAATTCAAATTTAAACCATTCAAATTTGAAAACTATTGGGACTAACAGAAAGTTTCTAATTTTTGTGACTAAAGCAAATATTCACTCAAAAACTCTAAATATTCTAAAATTGATTCAAAATCTAAAAACAAAAAGTGTTATGTTTAGAAAAACAAAACAAAAAAGGAACAACCACCTTAAGTCCCATTCGTATCACCAACTGGGACTAATGGTTCCTTCCCACGCGGAATTTGGGCGGCCAAAAAGGTGCCTTTAGTCTCGCTTGGTGGCTCCAACCGGGACTAAAGGTCCTTATCCCGCGTAGAAGCAGAGACCTTTAGTCCCGGTTGGAGCCGCCACCAACCGGGACTAAAGGCACCTTTAGTACATATATCATCGGTGTCCTTGTGCTAACCGGGACTAAAAACACTTCGATGACGCCTCTAGGCCGCCCGACCATGACGATCCCTTACTAACCATCGATGAAATCGTTGCCCCCTCTGCCCACCGACGAGCCCCTCCTGCTCTCCGCCCCCTCCCACACCAAGCCTTTGCCTTTGTTCCCCCCTCACTGCCGCTGCTCCTCCCTTTGCTGTGACCCGCCCCGGCCCGCCTGAGCGTGGCGACGCCATGGCTGCCGGCCTGGCCGAGCGACTCCAACTCCGACAATAGCATGGGTTGGGAGACACTCAAGAAGAAAGAAGATGGGCTTTTTCAGTTTCAATTTTGTTCACATCAATTAGTTTAAATTCATGTTATGCAATGTAATTTGAATCGAATTGCACTATCTATGTTTAAATCCATGTTAAGCAGTGTAGTTTGAATCTCATTGTGCAACAATTTGCTGATGATATATGGTATGAGATGTTGCTATGAGATTTACTATTAGATGTTGCTATGAGATGTTGTTGATTTTCTATGAGATGTTTTTACCTATGAGATGTTGCAGATTTCCTATGAGATGTTATGAGATGTTGGTGATTTTCTATGAGATGTTTTTACCATATTGATATAAGTATGGTGTAAATTTTGATATATGACGTGTTCATCTTGATGCTCTGAGTGTAGTACAATTAGGTGATTAGAAATAGAATTCCCTAAGATTCTCATAATCATATTTGATATAAATTTGACATCTTCATGGGATCTATTAAATTTATAACTTGCTATTTAATTTTCAACAAACACATGTATCCTATTCGGGAGGTAGTGTAGTCAATAAACGGAGAAAAAGTCGCCAATCAAACACATCATTAATTCTATGTGTACGATGCATGTGTATGCGTGTTCCCATCTCCACATGTATGCGTGTTCCGCTCGCCACTTGTCTTCGCATCTCTCGATGCAATGTTGATATCATTTCTTATAAGTTTTGTTATGGCCACATGACAAATCTAGGGGGAAATATTTTTCTATGTGCCTGTAGTATTTTTTGAGAGCCATTTTGTAATGTCATGAAAAATCTACTGATTCCATCTAAAAGAAGTAGCAAAAAGGACAACTTAAGAATGTATCTATTTTAGTCTACCAACTTGTCTTTTGAATTGTCTAGATCATGTTAACATTTTTTTAATGGCAACTTTAATATGTGTTCAAATTGGTGCCATGTCGACAGAAGAAAAAACTTTAATTTTTTTTATATCATTGAAATAACTTGCAAGTCTTTGCAGAAACTATGGAACATGGCAGAGACGAACAACAAGAAGACATTTTGGGGGAAGTAATCCGCGACAAAGATGGTATCCGCGACGGATATGATATCCGGTGAAGGAATGGAGGGAGAAGATGACAACTCCAATGAGGGAATGGAGGGAGAAGATGATGCCTCCGATGTTGGAACATTAACAAAGTCCAGCGAGGTATATTAATTAAGCCTCTGCTGACTAGATGCTATTATTGATTTGTATATATATATATATATATATTAATGTTTCTTTTTTCTTTTATCCCTCCCAATCGAGCCAATCTTCTATAAAGAAACGAGGCCTGAAAAAAAGGTTGGGCGATAATGAAAGGTTCAAGATCGAAGAAGTCGCAGAAGATGTCAAACCGACTGGTCCCGTAAATAATGCAAATGCATTTCTAAGTTAGTGCGGAGTGATTGTTTAGGACAACATCCCGATCACAGTTTAAGAATGGAATAAGACAAAGCCGAATGGAGTTAGTTATGTCGACGATAGATCCAAAGAAATGCTTTGGAATATGCTCATGACATATTTCACCCTACCTCCAGAAGTGGATCCAAATAACAAAGTTATAGAGCCAAAAGTCAAGGCGTGGGCTCTTAAGAAGATGGCCGCACAATTCTGCAACTAGTAGAAAAGATTGCACCAAGAGTATATCCTGAAAAAACAAGACTCCAACATTGATCACAACATATGAGAAGATAAAAGATCAATGGTCCAAATTTGTGAAGTACAAGACATCAGATGAAGCTAAGAAAAGATCAGAAATAAATAAGAACAATGCTGCAAAGAAGGAATATCACCATGTTACGGGGTTAGGTAGCTACAAGGTTGCCACGCCTATGTGTAAGAAAGCTGAGAACGACCTGATTGTTAAAGGGATCGATCGAGAGACATTGTACTGGGCCGAACGGGCAAAGACTTGGTTCTTCGGCCATGTGGGAAAGTTGAACCTAGAAACAGGGAAGTGTATTATTACAAAAGCACAACTTGCAAGACCCCTCGAAGCCCTTGAAGCTGCAATAAAGGACGTGCAGGACGGAAAGTTCATTCTCGACAGAGGGAATGACGAGCTGACACGCGCCCTCCGGAATGCTGAACACAGTGGACGAACACGACGCATATCAGGCTTCGTTCCGTGGAAGATTGGGTTTCCCAATGCACATACACTTATAGAAGTCGAGTGAGAAAAAAGAAACAACATACAGATCAGATGCATCAGATAGAAGAAAAATTAGCGTGGCAGCAAAAATAATTAGATGCACTTATGAGTGAGCAAGCTACCGGCCCATCTCAGTGGCAGTTCCTGCATTCGATACTTCCGGCCCACCACCTCAGCAAAAAAGCAGTGTGGCTTCCACAGAGCTTGTTCGGACCATAGATGATATCACAACTCCTCGTTGCCCTGTGGATGATATCACACAAAAGGGAAATTGTGAGATGCATGTGAAATGCATGAACATATCCGTGAAGGTGGCGGTCGGCTTTGCCTTACCTTCTGTAGGTACTTACCATTGGTCTCGGATTCCAGACGGCTATGTTGTTGTCAGGGTGGATGAAGCTATCAAGGAATTTGACCAGCTGGAGCTTGACTTCCCTACAAGTGAAGGGAAGACTGAAATGGGAGAGGCAAGAAAAACTACCATTCTATGGAAAAAGGAACACATCGTGCTTCTGAATTGTACGCCTAGGCTGTCTCCGCCGCGTCAGCAGACTCCGCCGCCTTCGCATCCTCGGCCATTTCTGCCACGTCAGCCGTCTCCGCGGCGTCAGTGGACTGTGCCGCCTCCGTCGCCACAGTCCCGGATGGATAATAAATAGAACAGAACCACCACTCCGATGGCTAGTTCTACAACAACTACGAAGAAATCCTCACCGGGTAGAAGTAAGAGCATTAAGGAGGCTCCTGCCAAGTTACCATACGATCTGATTGATGAGGAAATCAAGAAGGTCAAGGATGCCGATGTGAAACGCTAGCTTGTACCGACACGACCCGATCCAATGTAGAAATTAGATCCGACAAAAGCACAGCAGTTCCTGGAAAACCTTATGTGACCAACGCCTTCGCAGCCATCAAACTATGAACACTCTATTATCAAATCACATAAAGAACATGTGCAGCGGTCGGAAGTAGTAGTGCAAGGGTGAAAACCTTATGCGAACAGCGCCTTCGCATCCATCTTGGAGAACAGAAAAACCAATCGTGTCCCCCGCTCAACGTGGGGACTGATTATGATGCAGAGGTAGCGGCCCGTGATATTGGTTTCACTTTATCTCAATACTTAGGCCAGGTATTAGACTTCCCCATGGCTGAGTTAGCATACAAATACCAGCAGAAGAAGTCTCTCATTAGAATTGAGAAGGTTCTGCTTCTACAAACACAAATGCGAAGATTGCATGAGTGGTACATGGAAGCCTCAAAGGAAGGGAACAACTGGCTCATGGTGGGAATTAAAGATGAGCATTACTTCCATGAAGATGGCCAGTTAGTGGTTGAATTTGATGAAGTCTTTCAGTTATACAATCAAGATGCCATTGACAAATTTATCGTCAGTTTCTATTGTATGTAAGTATCATTTCTGTAATTAAGTCTCTAGCTCAGCTTGTTCATTGCATGTATAATTATCCTCACTATATTTTATATATGCAGAATGAAGATTCGCGAATGCAAAAGAGGACAAATCTATGACATTGGGTTCATTGACCCAAATTACATACATGAATATACGGTAAAAACAACGACAAGGAAACAAAGGATAACTTGCTAAGTGTGTAATTGACACAACAAACAAAAATGGAAATACTATTTCCTTACAACTTTAGCTGAGTGTTATTGTCTTGTACACATTCTGTTTTGATTACTCGATATTAAGTGTAATTGATGAGTTATGCGTGCGTAAGTTTCACTTTATTCTGCTAGTCATTCAGGTTGACTCAGTAGTAGTACTTTTCATGGACTCGAAACGTAAAGACCCTGAGATGTGGGTAGACCTGATTGAAATGCTCCAGAGGTAATTTCAATCGTTATCGCACTATATCGACAACTTTCGATCATTTCCTGATATCAAGTAATTAATAACTCCTTTATTCATTTTCTTTGTCGGGCTGGGTTTGGAAACGGTTCACCAAGAAGGCTAGGGGTGAGTGGAAAGAGAAGCTACAATTTCGACAACTCAATGTAAGTAGTGCTAGCTAGCTAGGTCCGTGCATCTCTTCGATTCTAGTTTCAATACCATTATGATGCTTGATTATTATTTTGATTGACCTCTATTCTCGTAAAGTGCTTGAGGCAGGAAGACGGGAATAATTTATGTGGATACTACGTTTGCGAGTTCATTCACCGGACGACCTGTGAGAATGGCAGAATTTTAGAACAACTTCGAGTACGTAAAAACATTCACAATTTTATTTTATTACCCTCAATTGTGTTGAGTTTCAATCATATATATTGACCCCCTTTTTAAACTAGATCAAATGGATGCGGGACAGTCTCCTACCAACGGATCGCGTACGAGCAATTCAAGAGGAATCGGCAGGATTCTTACTTGAAGAGGACATATCTAAGACCGGAGAATACCATCTGTAATTGGCCGGGAATTGTTAATTAGATAATAGGAATCGTAAGAGATATTATATTGTATACATTCATGAACGTGTACTACGCGGGCGGCTTTCCGCGTCAGTTGGCGGCGGGGCGCCGACGAGAACTCAGGGGATGGGGCACACTCCCCTTGGTGGTCGCGTGGGGGGCGCTCGGGGCGCTCCTGTGGTGGCCGGTGGTCGGTCTATTCCAGATCTGGCCACCGACTCCTCGGGCGGCGTGGATCCACCCTTTGGTGGTTGGTGCATCGCGATCGCCAAGGATGGCGGCGGTGGCCGGCTAGATCTGGGCCCATGCGTGGGCTTCATGGATTGCGGTTGGCGCGGTGGCGGGTGCGAGACGTCGGCATATGGACGGATCCGCTGGGATTCTACCATTGTCTGGTCCATGACGGCACGGTCAACTCCGGGGAAACCCTAGATCTTCTTGGGGTCGAACGATGGCGGTGCTTTTGCATCGTACTCCCTCCTAAGGGCATCATTTTGGAGTTTGCTTCGGTTGAAGGGACCGACGATGCCGGCAGTGCATGCCTGGTGGCGCAACTGTCGATGAAAATCGAGTCGACTACGGTCATGTTGGACGATGGCGGCATCTTTGATGTCATACCCTTGTCGAGGCATCGTCGTTGCAGCTTGTGTCATCAGGCTCGGGATGCTGCGGGGGAAACCCTAGATCTATGTCTCCTGGATCAAACGATGATGGCGTTCGCAGTATTGCTTTCCTCCTGGGGGCATCGTTTTGGAGCAAGTGATGGCTGGAGGGGACAAGAGGATGAGTGGTGTTGCATCTACCGCAGGGCGACCACGGATCACGACGGCATGGCGCTACGGAGTTTCGGCAACAGACGCGTGTAGACGGACACGTGCAGGATGGTGGCGTCGACGGCAGGCCAAGCAAGGTCGATGCGTCAGTTCATGCTCTGAAGATGGACCAGTGGAAGATGGCGGCGGCAGCGAGACCGCGTCGGACCGGTGTGGGACCCAGACCCGGTATGTTGTTGGGTTGGGTCATCCAGCTATAGATGTTAGGGTTCGATGTGATGTCTATTTGGTATTAGGCACGGATATTCGGCACACCTTCATCAAGGGAATAGGAGTAGCAACAGATGTTGCCTAGATGGCGACTTCAGGCTGACTGATGTATTACCCTGAATTGTCCTTGTGAATAATTAATAAAATAGTTGCATGCATCGTCCAGATACAGAGGAAGGGGTATATCCTCCTTTTCTAAAAAACTACATAGTAGCGTCGTATATATATGCAAAAACTTGTTGTTCGACCAAGCACGGAGAAATATGTCGCTTCTCTATATTCATGATGATGTTGTATAATGGTTCCAATTCATTGCTATCGTCGAGTTGAATGGAAACATAAAATAAAAATGAAAACCCTAAATAATAAAGAATTTTATGGTAAACACAAAATGAAATATGGCCCCTCCAAAACCCTAAACCCGCCCTGCCCTCTAAAACAACTAAACCCCAGGGCTTGACAATGCATGACGCGTGACGTCTTTTATCCCTATTGTTTTGTTTCAGTTACGTAATCGGGATTAAAGATCCTTATAAACCGGGACTAATGTCCCGTTTTTTACGCATGAATGTACTGCACGTTACCCATACTCATGAGTAATCACTCTCCAATCCTCTCCACCAGTCATTATCGTAGAAGAAAATCTTGCAAACATACAAGCACGCAGATCACAATCCACGACATCCCTTGGAACATGAAAGCAACCGAACCTGCATATCTCCATGGCTGCAGCCGCTTGCTTGCTGCAACAGTGATATATGTTCCCACACGGCCCTTGTGAGCTACGACATCGTCGAAAGGTCCGCGCCCAGCTTGATTCCCCTCTTCCGGCCACGCATCTTTCCCTTTCTACCGGAGATCCGCAGGGCGGGAGGGAGAAAAAGCTCATCATTTGACGCGAACGTCTCATGGTATGGTGTCGTGTATTCATCTCATCTCATGTTCCGTCCATCAACCCCCCTTGCCTATACATATTTTTGTCGGCCATTCCCTGGGGCATCATGGATCGAGTGCGCCCAAAAAGTTGATCTCCGGGCCATGCATGCGTCCCCGTCCTCGTGGAAAGAAGATCTCCCAAGCTGAGCTTTTTTTCCCTCTCCTCTCTCACTGTCGATCACTCACGGTTGTTGCTTTCCTTCTACAGTAGTTTCCTTTTTTTTACATGCATGCACACACATGTAGGTCAAAGCTCCATGCAAGTTATATATATCGGTGGCTCTGCTAGCTTGGGTATGGGATGCATGGAAATCCCTTTGATTTTGGAAGTATCTCCGTCTACATGCCCTTACCCTTTTCTCCTCTTTATCTAGGGCACGCAGACAATGGGACATGTCTCGCAGCCTTTCTGCGGGGAGGTCGGGATGTTTCATGCTTGCACAGAAAAGAGCACGCAGTATAGTAGAAACTTGGCCGATACAAGAATGAGGGGACTAGGTTTTCGGCATGTGTGTACACTCGTGGTAAAATTTCATTTTTTGATCCTTTTATGATACTTTATTCGGATCTGATCTTTATTTGAAAATATTTTGGAATCTGATCCTTTTCCTATCTCCGTGGTTCATGGCGACATGGTATACCAGCTGTTGGGGATATACCTCGTGGTAAGACCCGTCTAGGAGGGGACGAGTCATACCTGACGGCTCATAATCAAGACCGGTAAGGAGGGCCAAAAGACGTAGGCCGGCCATAAGGCAGCTTACCAAGATGGGTCAAGACGAAGGCCCAGACAGAAGAAGGTATGAAGACTCGAGCGGTTAAAGCCGCCCAGAGACGGCTTGCCCAAGATGGCAAGGCGGCTTAGAGACAGGATTGACTACGTTGTAAAAGTCGGTGCAGGACTCGTGTAACCCAGGGCCTCGACCTCCTATATAAAGGCGAGACCCTGGGCGACTTAGATAGAAACCAATCAATCGAAAACTAGGACAAGCGAATCCGCTCCCTTGTAATCGATACCCCAATCAATACAACACAAGCAGGACGTAGGCTTTTACCTCTTCTTGAGGGACCGAACCTGGGTAAACTCGTGTCCCTCGTCTCGATCAACCCCTTCGAGTCCACCACCTTAGCGATGGCCTTGAACCTAAGTTTTCGGACATCTGTCGTGACAAAACCACGACACCAGCCTAGCGCCAAGGTCCCTGGCGGTAGGGGTGCACGCCCTATCTTAAAAAAATTGAAGTATATGATACATTGTCTTTGCACACCTACCGCCGGACACCTCCATGGTAGGGTTGTAAATGCTATCGCTAGGCTGTCTGGCGGTGGGGATGCGTTACACTGACGTGGATAAGTTTTCTACCATCAACAACTTTGGCGGTAGCCTGGTATACCCTACCGCCATGGACCCCGACGACACAAAAATGGTCAGATCTTGAAGATTTTCCGAACCGGGTCAAATCTGGCTTAACTTTTGAAAATTTTGTCAAAACATGGAAATCAGCCTATAGTGGCACAGTAGTGCACGCATTATATTGTGTCACATTTTTTGGAACTATTTTTTGCGGGGAACATATTTTTTCTTTTTTGGAATTAATAATATATGTTTTTAGGCCCTTTTTCATATACACCTAAAATAATTAAGCTTGCTTTCCTTATGACATTAGGCTTTGTTTGCGAAGACACTCCTTTTATGTAAACACATACTATAGAGAAATGAAACCGGACGGAAACATTTGGAACTTGTGTGTAGATGAATCTGAACTACAAAAATAATTTAGTAATTATGAAAATTATGGAATTGCAAAGCTTTGTGAAGAAATAACTTCCACAACATTACCACTCGGAACCTGAGTGTAGATGAACCAGATATGCGAAAAATAATTTAGCAATTCAGGAAAAAGTGCAAAACAATCAAATCTTTTTTCTTCAAATCTATACCATTAAAGTTATTTCTTCGCAAAACTTGTACACAAGTGCGACGCTTGACCAATTTTGTTAATTAGAAAAAAATTAGCATGTTCTAAGAATGACAGAGCAACAGGGCAAATGTGGTATTTTCTTAGATCTATATGCTCTCTAAAAAACCCTCCTCACAAATGATCAGAAGGAGGGGCCCCCGCGCTCTTGCATTAAGGATGTGTTTGGTTCTACTGCAAAACTACTTATAGCCCTACTACGCAAGGCTCACTGTTTGATACGAAGAAAAAATCATTGTTTTCAAGGGCTAGCTAAGCCTTGCTAGGCCACAAAAAAGCTTGCCTACCCAGGGAGAGCCGAATTGGCTCACCCTCGATGGCAAACCATCTCGCTACAAATGGTACACGCAAGACACACATGTAACTAGCAGCAAAGGCAACACATCCAAATGTGCAACATAGGGCAAGGTTCGCCAAGCCGAGATGGGCTAGCTCAGCTATAGCCCAGCTGAGCAATGCAACCAAACATACCTTAGGTTCCCCCGGTGCCACCTAGGCTTCTGGAAGGACAAAATTATGCCTAAGTGATTATAGAAGTTCTGCAAAATATCATACATGTCATTTATAGTACCAACTATATGTGTGTAAATATATATCATCCAATATGGCTATTTGTAATTGGTCCAAAAATAGAAGTAAAAAATATATTATGTTACACATGTTGTATTTTTTCATATTTTAAACCAAAATTTACATGTACAAACTTCATGCACCACCTAAAATGTTGGCTTTAGAAAATATCACAAACGATTAGTTCTTTATAGTACATGGCGAGGGGATAAAGTGCTTAGAGAAATGATACTTTAAAGGGTTAAGTGATTCCCGGATAAATATTGCGCAACTAAATTGAGCAAAGACAATAGTTCAATTATGGGGTCAGTGGAAACTCAAATGAAAAAATAACCAGATAAGTGCAACGTCTCGCTGCCATGTTGCAGGATCTATTCGACAACAGATAGAAAAATGTTGACCACATCAAGCATGTAAGACCTTTTTCATGTTTTTTAGTAAAATGGCTTACCTCAATTTTTGTTAATAGAAAGCATTAGAAGTTACTAGAAAAAAGACCAATAGAAGTTCGCATCGACTAAAAGGAACGGACCATCATCCTAAACCACCAGCAAGGACTACCCAAAGATCAAGATAAATAGGATCCATGTATTGAAGAGTGAGGACACAACCCCTGCCCAGTCCTAAAACAACCACAGTATCTCTCCAATTTGAACTACTCTAGGTAATTAACGATGACTCAGTTTCTACGACTAATATAAAGGGAGTTCAGACATAGGGGCAAAAGATAAACAAACTCTAAAACAACAACAGTAAGAAGATCTTCGCAACAACACCTTAGAATGCAACAAAGATACGGTACCCTACACACTCTCTCCTTTGTTTCTTGAGCCACCTGTGACCTGGAGAAATCCAGCAAAACCCCTCTAGGTGCATTAAAGATCTCACTTGCTACTTGTTCGAGTAATATTACCCCCCACTTTGGGATCGGTAGAAGAGACATCTATAGTGGGGGTGAATAGACTACTTGCGAGAATTAAAACCTAACCTTTTCCCAAGTTGATTGGTTGGTAGATTTTAGCAATTGTAACAAGTCCAATGCTCCCTACACATGCTAGCCAGAAAGTATGGCAGCGGAAAGTAAGACAAGCATATGTAAGAGAGTAGAGGTAGGAAGATCAAACACAATTGTAGACACGAAGATTTTTCCCGTGGTTCCGATAGCTGGTGCTATCGTACATTCACGCTTATGGAGACTATTACCCACGGAGGGTAACATTCGCGAGAGTCCACGGAGGGCTTCACCCACGAAGGGTTCCATGAAAAAGCAACCTTGTCTATACCATGATGGCCTACGTCCATGGAGGACTAGCCCAAATCGGGATAAATCTACACGAATTAGGCAATTTCCTTTCCCTTACAAACTTCTTGGTTCAACTCCACAACACGAAGTAGGAGGCTCCCAAGCGAGACCTAACCAAATGATAGTCTACTCAACACTCACTACAAGAAATATGTTATCTTGTGACTTTCACTATTGGTCAGCGAATGGTCATTGTTTTTCATTTACGATCTTTTTGTGACCAAAAACTGATGGTCAAAAGCTGACCATCAAGAATGAAAATTAAGGACCTTTCTTCTGAAAAGATCGTAGACATTTATGACCAAAAAAAGGTCGTAGGTTCTACGACTAATCATTTTGGTCGTTAGAAGCCTGCCCACACCACATCGGATCCACCGTGGCAAGCTGACATGGCAGAATTACGACCAAATGAAAATGTCGTAAATTAGAATCAGCCCGGTCCAATTCGCTGTTCTATATGGGCCGAGCCCATTAATTCAGCCTTTTTATATTATTATTTTCAAGTTTTGGTCGGCTTCATGGTCCAAGCCCAACATTTCAGCCTTTTTATTTCCAGGGTCGTGATCCTTTTTTGACCATTTCTTTCTTTGGGTCGCATCTATTTCTCAATTGGGCCTCGGCCTTTTTACATTCCGTTTCCTTAATTATTAGTTTTTTTCCTCTGAATATTATTTGGAAAATGGCCTTTTTAGATGCCAAATACGATTAGGTCCCACTTGTCAGGTTCTAATTAAAGACAACCAAAGTTTCAATTTCCACACAATTATTTTAGTCAAAACAACAAACAAATGAAAATTATCAATCCACATGCCAATTTTGGCTAATAGCACAATCTTTACATGATTCATTTCACCATTACATGTGATACTATCACAACATATAACAAGTACTACAAATATACTCCAACCTTCTTCACTTTCAGGCCAGAGCTCCTTCAATGAGAGGAAACACCATTTTTTCGTACAGGCTGAATGAAGGCATCTAACAATAAACCAAAAGAGTTAGAAACAAAATAAAAACAAATATAGAAAGCAGCTACGGACTAAATCATGAAGCATCTCTACATGTAACATGTAACAGTAATAACCACAAGGACTAGCTCACAGAAACAACACAAAAGACAAGAGCGCACTGTTGTTGCATGAATACCAAAACTCCCAAAATGGTTCTAGATGTTGAACAAAGAAAATGATTCAATCTTAGATGGTTCATTGAGGACGACACGAACGATTTAAGATAACAATACATATGTTCTACACTAATTTTACACAAATCATTATCAATTATAATTTTCAACAGACTCAAAACAAAACACCATAGCTTCTGCATGACATAGGGAATCAACACAATAATATATGTCATGGCTTGACTTACAGAGTTGTAGCCGATGCCAAACATTACAGGAAGCCAAGTTCAAGGACCAAGTGGCACGAATGACCAAGAGACACCACCAAGTAGCACTGACCCCCATGGTGCTGGACTAGTACACCCCCCAAAGAAACATCATCAGTCTAGCAGCACCCTATTCTTCGTCTTGGGCGCCATTATGCTGCGGCAGGACAAAGAGATGGAATCGGTTACAAATATATAGATATCAAATCAAGATGCAAAACATGCACATTTTAAGACAAACAGTCAAACAAGGTATGCCTCCTTGTTTAGAATTAACACGCTGCTTTCAGCTATACAACACGCACTAGAAAATTTGTCAACAACTTCCGAGAGCAAAATGAGTCCATAGAAAAAGGGTTTCATTCAACAAAACAACTTTTTCAAGACGACATGCTGCAAGGCAACCAAGTCATTCAAGACAGAAACTATAACCTCAAAACGGAAACCTAAATATACATCATTATGCTAAATCATTTCAAAGTAACATACATCATGCAATTTCCCATGCTCTTATTAGATTAAGGTCATTAACATAGTACAATAATAGTCATACACAATATTATGAAACCAACAATTATAAGATGAAAAATAGTAGCATCATATTTATCACACAGCTATTATACAGGTGATTTTCCAACTATGGCCTGACCACAACGATCATAGAAATAAAAATGCAAACCTGGATAATCGCAGGAGACATAGCTATTGTTGCAGGAATTGACAATCACAACTAGAAAATATAGATTATTTCACCATAGCGTGTCTTTTGGTGTTCATACAATTTGGCATTCCATAGTTTTGCAGTATGGACTATTTCATCAAAGCCATGACACATTTAATATTTTCGAATACTTAAGCTTGGTGCAGAAAAGTATGGACTCAAATCAGAGCCTTTATGGACAAATATACCTCATTGTTTTTGGGTGTTTAGCTACCAGGTAGTAGAAAACCACACTACTACAGGATGAAAAATTCTCAAGAAACTCCATATGGGCTGGTATACCGGAACATGCAACTATGCACTGGACATACATGGATCCATGCCTAATGCAATCAACATGTTGATCTTAAATAGAACAGAGGTTGTACTTAATGCTACAGACAACCGCAGCCGTACGTGGTAGAGTAGATTGAAGCCGAGTTGGACCATTTGTGGGGCGTCGTCATGGTGGTGGATGCCCTGGTTGTCATCATCGTCCACGGAGGATGTCTGCTGCTCCGAAACAAACAAACAGGTAAGAGCTGTTGTTGTTGAGCTAAGTATAAAAATTAATCAAGCTAGTATAGGACACATATGTACTGCTGCTATAACTATAGAAATCAATCAAGCTACATGTGTGTGTGTGCTTGAGCTAGCTTATTAGTACGTACATGGCTGGGATCCAAAACAAATAGAGCATGCTTGCCTCAGCAGAATGAATCACAAGGTTAAATTTTCTTGTTGCTAACACTGCTAGGCTGCAAGCTATGTGTGTTCATCCATCCATACATGGACCTAACTAATGTTGTTGTATCTTGGCTAATTTTTGTTGTTGCTAACACTGCTAGGCTACTAGCTGTGTGTGTTCATCCATCCATCCATGGACCTAACTAATGCTGCTAGCCATCTGTGTCAAGGAAAAGCATATACTTTCTCGAAATTATACTGGCTACCAACACCTACAAATGTATGACGGTGCTATTACTAATTAAGCACTATGCACATGGGTGAACTAACAAAAATAATAACACGAGACATAATCTGGACAGTCAACTACTCATAGGTGGCTGACTATCTCATCAACAAACCTTTTAAACTTTAAGTGCAATCATCAAGGGCTATCTAGCTGACATTAGAAGAGTTAGAAAAATCATGATGTGTGCATGCGATGGATGCACACAAGACCCAGTTTGCTTGCTCCAGTTTTAGGCATGCAAAACTGAACCAACACGTGATGATGCACACACACGGTTTGCTCCCTGTTTTGGTTCACTTTCAAGCATTCAAAAGGAAGGTACAAACTGAAGCACCAAAACGTTCATACGAAGTCCGGGTGAATATATTCTAATCTGGGGAGAGTGGAATCTCACGGACAACGTTTTGTTTCAGTTGGAGGTGAAGAGGGATGGATGCTTAGCAACTCTTCCACCTCCTCTCCTATCCTCTCCTGGACACAACAGCAGCAGCTGCTGCACATGACGACACGAATGCACCCAGGAATCAGATGCGGGGAGGAACAACACCAGAGGTAGAAGAAAGAAGGGAAGGAGGGGACTGATCTAACCTGCTACACCTCCTGCGGGCTCGCCATGGCCATGGGTGGAAGAGCTAGGGTTTCGGCACCGTCGTGGAGGGAGGGAGAGAGGCTGGTCCTCCATAGCGACCGGAGAGGGGAAGAGACGGGGATCCAGTCGGCGGTGCTTGGGCGTGGACAAGAGAAGGGGCTCCGGCCGCGGTGGCAGCAGTCCTCTGCTGTTCTCCATGGCCCGACCACGCTGGCTCCTACGTCGTAGGTGGAGAGAAGACGTGCTAGGGGAGGCCCATACGCCGTTGTGAAATGCGGCGCCCCACACGCCGCTGCCATCGCCCGCGTGTAGCGTTGGCTTTGCTGCGCGCGACGGCTAGTTCTTGATCGGGGAGAGGGCGAGAGAGAGGCGGCGGTGGGTGTGTTCTTGGTATCGAGCGAGGATATTGTGCTACGGGCTGCTAGGGTTTGGGTTGGGCTGCTTAGAGGTGAGCGAGAGACGTTGGATCCGCCGGGTGTGGACGACTCAGATTGGCTACGGTGGGGTGATCCGTGTGAAGAGTCCTGGTTGGTTGGGAACATGTGTGCTTTAAAATAGTTTCTAAGTACTGAAAATAGGAGGATTTTGCTTAGCAGCTATCAAAAATATTTCCCAAATGGACATCACTAAAATTTTCACTCAAGTTAGACCACATTTTATTGATGACCACCAATTTGTATGCATTTTCGATCTTTCTAGCTATTTTTGCTCATTTTCCGAGTGCCCAAAATGAGCTTTTTTGTGAAGAACTTACCATATATTTGTTGCAAAATTGGACCAAATCAATTTTCTATAATATTAGGCCATGTTTAATGTACAATTGATCAAATGGTTGGGTGCCAAAAGCTTTCGATCCACCTCTAGTGAAAAGGACAAAACCCTGCCGATTCAGTAGGAACCAAGACAAATTTGAACTAGAGATGCCTCATAGTTTGCTCATAATTTTTTTCAAAAATCATTTTTAGGTTAATAAGTATGTATTTAATCATAGATCCAACAAAATTTTGGTAAGATTCAACCCCAAGATATGAACAGTCATGCCCGGCGTTTTGACCGCATTTTGAAACGGGCATAACAAATTAAAAAAAATGCAAAACCTTCGCGTTGTGTCATCATATGTGACCAAGTTACCAACAAAAATAATAAACTTGTAATATGGTAAGTATTTTAAAAAAGTGTTCTCAGAAATGAGTTATCATGTATGAAGATTCATGGCTTCCAAGCCAAATGATCAATCTTATGACCACATTCATGGCATAGATTGTTCAAATGATCTCATATTGTGCACAATGGTGCATGTTGAAATGTCAAACAATGTTTCCAAAGGGATATTTCATTTTATTTGCACAAAAAATTCATTTTCCTTTTTCTGAGTGCCCAAAATAAGTTTTTTTGTGAAGGACCTACCATATATTTCTTGCAAAATTGTACCAAATCAATTTTCTAAATTACTAGGACATATTTAAGGCATAATTGACAAAATGGTTGGGTGTCAAAATCTTTGAGCCACCTCTCATGAAAAAGACAAATTTCGCCCAATTCAGTAGGAACCGGGTCAAATTTGAACTACAGTTGCCTCATAGATTGCTTTTTATTTTTTGGAAAAATAGTTTCTAGGTTCATAAGTATCTATTTAATCAGAGAAACACCAACAAATCCAATATTTAACCAATAGCTAGGAACGGTCATGCCCGCCATTTTGACCACATCTTGAAACGGACATGAAAAATTCAAAAAAGAAAATAAAAACATTGTAAAACCTTTGCATTGTGTCATTATATGTGACCAAGTTACTAGGAAAAATAATAAACTTGTAATACAGTAATTATTTTTAAAAAGTGTTCTAAAAAATGAGCTATCATGTGTGAAGATTCATGGCTTTCAAGCCAAATGGTGAGTCTTATGGTCACATTCGTGGCATAGTTTGCTAAAATGATCTCATATTGTGCAAAAGGGTGCATATTGGAATGTCAAACAATGTTACCTAAGGAAGTTTTCATTTTCTTTGGACGGAAAATTCATTTTCCATTTTTCGAGTGCCCAAAACGAGTTTTTTGTGAAGGACCTACCTTATATTTGTTGCAAAATTGTAACAAATCAATTTTCTAAAATACTAGGACAGATTTAATGCAAAATTGACAAAATATCTGGGTGCCAAAAGCTTTCGATCCACCTCTAGTGAAAAAAGACAAAACTCTGCCGATTCAATAGGAACCGAGACAAATTTGAAATGCAGCCGCCTTATAGTTTGCTCCTTATGTTTTAAAAAATCATTTCTAGTTAGATAAGTATATATTTAATTAGAAATACATGGTTTGGTGGCGATACGTCGAGGGTTTGACGGTGGCCGAGTGCCCCAACTCCAGAGCGCGTAAACTCGCATGCCCGCCGCGTGGTCACCACGTGACCATGGCGTTGCCATGCATTATGGGAGGCCTAGGCATGTTTTGTGGGTTGGGAAATCCCCAGGTAGGTTCTAGGAATAAAATGACAACAGAAGATTCTCACGAGGAGACTGAACTATGCTCAAATATGAATTAGCAGACAAGTGTTTGATTAGCGGTATGGGAAATGCACACGGACAATGGGCGTGAGTTTTGGATGAGGATGATCATCTAGTAAGAAGACTGTCTTCACAAATTTTCAGCTCAAATGGATGAGCTTACGTGGTACTTGCTTTGCAAAGTACCACACTGGACAGAAATATGGATGTTGAAGCTGAATATTGGCATGTGGCAATTATTTGGAGATAGAAGATCGCCCAAAAAGTTTGAGGTCAATACGAGGGGTCTAGATAGCACTTGCTTTGCAATGTGCCAATCTGGACAGAAAGTAGAAATTGAAGCTGGGCTCACATAGATGATTGGATTAAGCTTCAATTTGTAGAAGGATGATAATTTGGGCATATGAAGGCACTGTAAAAATTTCATACTATTGGGGGAAATAAAAATGGTACTTGCTTCACAATGCTCTCCATTGATGAGGAGATTAAGAAAAATATTGAGGGAAATTGGCTAAGTTAAATGAGCTAAAATTTGGTGGAGGGGGGTTCTATGATCATGGTCATGTAGTGGTAATTTTTCAGAAATTATAAAGAAATATAAAATGTAGTTGCTTCACAAACTGAAAATATTACTAGAAACAAAGATTGGATGGTGAGCTCACATGGATTGTTACATGGGGCTAAAATATTGTGGATAGCTATTATTTGGGCATATAGAAGATCTAGGAAAAATTCAACTTATTATGATATGCATATCTAGTACTTCCTTCACAAAGCTTCTAGGTGAGCGAATATTTTGGAAATTTGCTGAGGACGATTTACTGGACAAATGGAGCTAAATATTGCCATGAGGCAATGATTTTGATAGGAAAGAGTTCCCAAATTTTTTGAGGGCAATCAAGAATATATAAGTAGCACTTCCTTCACAAAGTGTTGTTCTGAATAGAATAGGAAAATTAATATTGTTGAATTATTTTTGAACTACGCAAGGAAGGTTTTTGACAAATTTGATGAAGATATGATACAAAGAATTTATTATAATTGTTTGGGAATTTTGGGAATAATAGAGATATAGGTTGCTTCACAACCTAAGGCAAAAATTGACACATGGACATGACACGTAGGCAAAAATTGACACATGGACATGACACATAGGCAAAACTGATGAGGTGGTGCGAATTCATAGCTTACTGCCATTTATATTGGTTATTATCAGATAGAAATAAGGCAATGGACCAGTGTTGTTCATTTTACGACCATTTTAATTAAGGAAATTACGACTTTTCTGACCAAAATGGTCATTGGTGTTTAGGGTTAGGACCCCTTCGGACAGCTTACGATCAATTTACCTCAAATGGTCGTAGATTTACGACCATTTCTTCCAGGGTCACTTCCAGAAGGTCACAAGTTGACATATTTCTTGTAGTGACTCAATCACTCTCTCACAGATTTGGCTAGAGTAGAAGAGATTGATTGGGTGGAAAGCAACTTGGGGAGGCTAGAAGTCAAGATCCATATGTTTGTAGTGGATGATCTTGATCTCAACACAAGGATAGGTGGTTCTCTCTCAGAAATTTGGATATGGGAAGCGTGGTTCTTTTTTGAGTGCTTCTCTTGCGAGTGGGATGTGGTGAAGGGGTATATATAGGCATATCCAAAATCCAACCATTACAACATTATTTCCCAACTCGGTGAAACCAAAGTGAAAACTCGGTTGCACCGACTAGTACAAAATATGGCAACTTTAGCATTGCGGTGAGACCGATATAGAGTTCTCGGTGTTACCGATATGAGTGGCTGAGGGCAGTTACACAACTCGGTGGCATCGATTCACAATTCTTGGAAATATGATTCTTGCAAAACAGGCACCAGGAAGTTGGTCACTGAAACTCAGTTGCACCAAAGGGAAAGTTGGTAGTATCAAGAAGTGAGTTTTGGCTAAGGTTTATGTCTAGGGTTTTGACTCGGTGTAGCTGATATGGAAATGTTGGTGGCACCTATTTACAGTGGTAGGTTCTTAGACAAAATATTTTTGGGAGAACTTGTGGGTGTTTTTGGTGACTAACACTTGATCATTTTGAGCATTTCATTCACCATTATTACCTCACCCCCTTTTGATAGTATTGTCTGTCCTAAGGACTCAAAGTGATTTCTCACAAAGTAAAATGTAGAGTATTCATGCTTGTAGCTTGGTCAATCCTATTCCTTCCTCTTTTTCTTCTTGTTGGGGAATCTCCTCACACCCTTTTGCCAACACTCTCTGTGGACTAAAGTTGAAATAAACTAGGTAGAAATATTTGTTGAAGAGACAATGTATGTTGTCATGAATTATCAAAACCACCAAGGGGAGCATATTTGATTTCAATCTCCCCCCTTTTGGTAATTGAGGACAACATACAATCAAATCTCCAAATTAAGATATGCAAAGATATAATGAAGACTTTCAGAGACACGTGACTAAAATATTCTCCCCCTAGATGTGTGCAATCCTTTTGAGGGATAGTTTCTTTGGAATGGATGGACATACAAATAGTAGAAAGGATATGATGAGTCATGTGTATCTTGTCTATATGCATCAAATATATGTGATGAGATATATCCTTTTTAAGGACTTCACTCTTGCAAACAATATCTGCAAGAAGCAAGACATCATCTTGATCAAGGATATGATGCATATACTTACCTTGAGGATCTTAAGCATTCTAATAGTAGAAATACACTTGGGAAAACAATGTTAGGAAACACAAGATTATTCTACAAACCAAAAATACAATAGAGATCAACAGTACCAAGATGTGGAGAACATATAGAGGATAGTATTCCTTAAAATTGATATGTCTCCAAGATCATTTAGAGTTTTCTCCCCTGAATATGAAATCGTAGTTATTCCACTCCCCCTGAATCTTTTCATGTAGATATTGGCAGCATGTAGGGTGAGACAAGTCTAATATAAGTAGGCAAATAGAATAAAACATATATTCTCACTTTAAATGGTAGGATAATATATGATAAACGCTCTCCCCCTTAAGTAGTGTTTCTCCACTTTGGTTCATCATGATATTTCTCCCCCTATGGATAGGCACAAACTATGATATTCTCCCCCTATTTATATAAAAGCATAAGCTTTGATATTCTCCCCCTTTTGTGTATCTCCCCCTTTGCATTGATGCTTTGGTATTTCTCCCCCTTTGGCATAAATGTCCAAAAAGTTTCATATACAAGGTTAGATAAATCATGCATTTAATGAGAAGTGATCCTAGAGAACAAGGGTAATTGAAAGTAGGGATCATAAAATGTAAGGATCATATAGAGCATTTGAGACTAATGGATCATCTAAATTCTAAAAAGGTGCATGAAAATTTCTCCCCCATTTTTCTTTTGCAAATGGATACTTGAAGAAATAGAGATTTGCTAAATCTAATAAAGAGTATTGAAGGTAAAAAAATTGGTGGCTACGAGGCAAATAAGTCGGTGGAACCGAATTGTGTATGTGCAGCCTATCTGCATAATCGCTGACGCCGAGTTATTTGCATCGGAGGCTCCGCGGGCTAAACATTTACTTGGCAACAGTTTTCAAGGGAAACTTTCAGAAAGTATCAAATAATTAGAGAAAACTTCCAATGAAATTTCAACAAGATTTACAATGAAGTTTCGACTATATGAAGACCGAGTTGTTCTAAGAAAGCATGCAAATATTTTATGAACCAACGGAGAAATTACATCTAGATGATGGTCAGTGACTAGATCACCTATATTAGAATATATTGACTTAGGAGCCAAGCAAGAATACTTGATCATAGGTCATACTCATCGTTAAGCTCAAAATGGGGTTACCATTTTTTGATTAAGCATTTTGATGTTTTCGTCTCACTTGAGTTGCTTTATCTCATGTCTTGGAGTAAAGCTATTTCAAGGATATGAGAACATACCTTTGAGTGATGTTTATGACATAGCATGTAGGATAACTTGTTGTGGATGCTCGATGTTGATGTGGATCATATTGAGTTGGGAGCAATCCTTGATCGTATTGGTTCTCTTTTCACCTACATGGGTTAGTCATGCAAGGAAGAACATGATATATCCAAATGACATGATACCAATTGTGAATAGCAATTGTGATCTTATCAAATGTATGTTAAGGATTTGTTTTGTATTGTCTTCTTCCTTCCATCATCAAATAAGAGTTTTGGATACTTGGTCATTACAAGGTTTCTTATGATTTGAGTTGATGGCAATCTTGTGGAGTGTAGTTCTTCCAAGTACCTACAAAGGTTAGTTGCAATACAAGGGAGCACATATTTCCAAGGTATATGATAGTATCATATCAAGTGTATCATGGAATGGTCATGTAAGCTCCCGCCCTTGCATGCAACCGAGTGAGTCTAGCTAAAAGTTGAAGCATCAATGATGTTCAACTCAATCTTAAAGTGAAAAAACACTTTCTCATCAAGTGGCTTAGTAAAAATATCAGCCAAATGTTTGTTAGTATGAACATGCTTGAGATTGATATCTCCTTTGGCAACATGATCACGAATAAAATTATGTGAAACTTCAATATGCTTAGTTCGAGAATGTTGTACGGGAGTATGAGCAATTTTGATTGCACTCTCCTTGTAACATAACAATGGTACATGTTTCACATGTATGCCATAATCCTTAATAGTTTGAGTCATCCATAGAAATTGAGCACAACATGATCCGGCGGCAATGTCTTCCGCCTTGGCGGTAGATAGAGATACCAAGTTTTTTTCTTGGAAGACCAAGACACAAGAGATCTACCAAGAAATTGACATGTACTTGAGGTGAATTTTATATCAACCTTCTCTCCGGCATAGTCCGAGTCGGAATAGCCGAGCTTAAAATAAGATCCCTTGGGATACCAAATGCCAAAGTTTGGTGTATGTATGAAGTATCTCACAATTATTTTCACGGCCTTAAGATGAAACTCTTTAGGAGCAGCTTGATATCTAGAACACATGCACACACTAAGCATGATATCGAGACGGGAGGCACATAGATATAGCAATGAACCAATCATTGATCGATAAATATTTTGATCAACCGGTTTGTCCTCCTTGGTAAAATCAACATGTACATTAGTAGGCATAGGAGTTTCATACATTTACACTCTTGCATGTTGAACTTGTTTATGAAGTCCTTGGTGTACTTGGTTTGAGATATGAAGGTTCCTTCTATCGTTTGCTTGATTTGCAAACCAAGTAAAAATTTCAGCTCACACATCATGAACATCTCATAGTTCTCAGACATCAACCTTCCAAATTTCTCACTAAATTGTGGCTTAGTGGATCCAAAGATAATATCATAGGACACAAATAATTCACCATTAACTCTCTTAGTGAATGAGGTTGTGTCAATTTTACCAATCTCAAAACCCTTTTGAAGTAGAAACTTCGTTAGACATTTATACCAAACACGAGGGGCTTGCTTAAGTCCATAAAGAGCTTCCTGAAGCTTGTAAACATGGTTGGATTTATTAGGATTCACAAAACCGGGGGGGGGGTTGCTTAACATAGACTTCGTCCTCAATCTTCTCATTTAGAAATGCACTTTTAATGTCCATTTGGTAAAGTGTGATGTCATGGTGATTGACATAAGCAAGTAATATACGAATAGCTTCAAGTCTAGAAATGTAGGCATAGGTCTCACCGTAGGCCATACCTTCGACATGCGTGTATCCTTGCGCCACGAAGTGTGCCTTGTTGCGAACGACTTGACCGTCTTCGTCTTACTTGTTTCGAAACACCCATTTGGTTCCAACGATGTTTTGGTCATCATTGGGCTTCTCCACAAGTTTCCACACCTTGTTCCTCTCGAAGTTATGAAGCTCTTCATGCATAGGTTTCACCCAATTCGGGTCCTCGAGCGCTTCTTCCACCTTCATAGGATCAATACTAGAGATGAATGAGCAGTGCTCACAAAAATTAGCTAAGCGGCTTTTAGAGCGAGTGATTCTCCCGGTTTGAATGTCATCGAACATTTTCTCTAAGGGGTGATTCTTGTTCACTCTTGCTCGAACTTGAGGTAGCTTTTTCTTGTTGGATGGTGGAGCTTCATCATCATCTTCTTCTTCTTCATTGTTGTTGTTGAAGGTGTCGTCTCCTTGATATGGTGGTGAAGGAGGTTGAGGTGGATCATCATGATGTACGTCTTCCTCCTCTTCATCTTGTCGTGTACCGCTTGTGGATGCTTCTGTGTTGTGTTGAGGTTCTCCTTGACATGAAGTAGGAGCTTCCACTTGGGATGATGGGGTACTTTCCTTCACCTCCATGGGACGAATCTTGCCGATGGACAAGTCTTTGATAGCTTCCAAAGGTTCCTTATCTCCGACATCATTTGGCAATTTTTCGATTTGCGAATCATTAGATTCATCAAACTTCACATCTACCGTCTCTTCAAATTTTCGAGTGAAGTTGTTGCAGACACGGTAAGTGTGAGAGTTAGATCTATAACCGATTAGGAAACTCTCATGTGATTTAGGAGCAAATTTAGAACGACGATGCTTATCAAGAATGTAACACTTGGAGACGAATACCCGAAAGTATCCAACTTGGGTCTTGTTACCGGTGAGTATCTCATATGCCATTTTACAGAGAAGCTTGTGAAGATAGAGTTGGCTCGTGGCATGACAAGTTGTTTCTACGACTTCCACCCAAAAGTGTCTTGGCATCTTGTACTCGTCGAGCATCGTTCTTGACATCTCAATAAAGTTTGGTTCTTCCTTTCAACAACTCCATTTTATTGAGGTGTGTACGTAACCGATAACTCATGTAGAATCCCTTCATAAAGAAAGGTGTCCAGATTTGTGTTCTTGAACTCTGATCTATTGTCACTCTCAACTTTCTTGATCTTCACCTCAAACTGATTTTTAGCTTTGCGAGCGAAGTTCTTGAAGTTCTTTTGCACCTGCGACTTATCATCAAGAAAGAATACACACGTAAATCATCAACTATAACTAGACCAAAGGAATTTCCATTGAGGCTCTTGTAAGCATTGAGACCAAAAAGATCCATATGAAGCAACTTGAGTGGTCTTCTAGTAGTCATGATATTCTTTACGGGATGACTTCCACCTACTTGCTTTCCATCTTGACAAGCACTAAAAAGTCTATCTTTGTCCAACATAACATCTTTAACACCAAGTATATGATCACCTTTGATGAGCCTGTCTAGATTACGCATACCAACATGTCCTAGCCTTCTATGCCAAACCCAACCATTAGAAGATTTTGCAATAAGAAAAGTACAAGGTTTGGATCTCTTAGTGAAATCAACAATGTGTAGATCACCTCTACGGAAATAGGTAAAGAACATCCTATGATTGTCTTAACAAAACACTTGGCAATCCACTTTGGTAAATAGCACGTTAAAACCGAAGTAGACAAGTCTAGATACGGAAAGAATATTGCAGCCAAGGGATTCAACAAGCATGACATTTTGAATAGATTTATCATGAGATATGGTCACCTTACTGAGACCAAGTACCTTATCCTTAGAATTGTCTCCAAAAGTTACATACCTTCGCGGTCCATGGTTTGGTGTGATTTCTAGAAACATGTCTCTATCTATGGTCATATGAGCGGTGCATCCACTATCGAGAATCCATTTTTTTTACTCCCGGCATGTAGTCTTTGAAGTTCTCCATGAGACTTAGACTCTTCATAGTCTTCTCACACTCGATGTCGAATAAGTCATTTTCTTCATAGTATCCATGTTCTACATTGTCATCATCAAGTGGGATATTGATACGTATCCAACGTATCTACTTTTTCTAACACTTCTGCTCTTGTTTTGGACTCTAATTTGCACGATTTGAATGAAACAAACCTGGAATGACACTATTTTCAGCAGAACTACCATGATGTTGTTTTTGTGCAGAAATAAAAGTTCTCCGAACGGAGCAAAACATTTTGGAGATATATTTTGGAATATTTGAGGAATTATGGAGCCAGAAGCCACGTGAGAGGGGGCCTAGGGTTCCCACCCTCCACGAGGATGTGCCAAGCCCCCCTGGCATGGGCTGGTGGAGGGTGGACACCTCATGGGTCCCCCGACCCTAATTCCAATGTTGTAAATTCACAATTCTCTGGAAAAAATAAGCGAGAAAGTTTTACCTTGTTTCGCGATACGGAGCCGCTGCCACCTCCTGTTCTTCATTAGGAGGCTAGATCTGGAGTCTGTTTTGGGCTCCGGAGAGGGGAATCTTTGGTCTTCTTCCTCATCAACCCTTCTCCATCGCCAATTCCATGATGCTCCCTACTGGGAGTGAGTAATTCCTTCGTAGGCTTGTCGGTCGGTGAGGACTTGGATGAGATTCATCATGTTATCGAGCTAGTTTTGTTAGGGATTGATCCCTAGTATCCACTATGTTCTAAGATTGATGTTGCTATGATTTTGTCGTGCTTAATGCTTGTCACTACGGCCCGAGTCCCATGATTTCATATTTGAACCGTTTATGTTATCATCATTACACCTATGTTCTTGATCCGCTCTTGACTAGTCATATCCACCTATTACGTGTTATGATCCGTCAACCCCATAGTGACAATATTTGGGATACTTCACGGTGATGACCGTAGTTTGAGGAGTTCATGTATTCACTAAGTGTTAATGCTTTGTTTCGGTTCTCTATTAAAAGGTGGCCTTAACATCCTTTAGTTTCCTTATGGACCCCACTGCCATGGTAGGGTAGGACAAAAGATGTCATGCAAGTTCTTTTCCATAAGCATGTATGACTATATACGGAATACATGCCTACATTACATTGACGAGCTGGAGCTCGTTCTATGTCGCCCTAGGTTATGACTGTTATATGATGAATATCATCCAACAAATACTCCGATCCAATGCCTACGAGTTTTCCACTTATTGTTCTCGCTAAGTTACTACTATTGTCGCTACTGTTACACTTGTACAAAATCACTACTTCTACTGTTACTGCTACTGCTATTGTTACCACTACAATCAAACTATCATATTACTGTGCTACTGATCACTTTCCTGTACATATTTATCTCCAGGTTTGGTTGAATTGATAACTCAACTGTTAATACTCTCAAAATATCTTTGGCTCCCCTTGTGCCGAATCTATAAATTTGGGTTCAATACTCTACCCTCGAAAACTATTGGGATCCCCTATACTTGTGGGTTATCAGATATCATTGTCATAGGAGACAAGAGATTCATTAGGATTGTGATAATGGAAATGTTCGAGATTATGAATGAGAATGGATTTAAAGATAATGTTATTGATGGTAGTGGCATCTCCTTTAGGACGCATCATTTCAAGAATCTCAAATAAGCATTTATCCAAGTTAGGATCACTAGGCTTCATCATCTGAAAGACAATAGCTTTATGAAGAATTTCATCAACATTACTCAATGAATAACTTGGATATATTTTCTCCAAATCACTCCAGAAAGTACAAGCACATTCAAAATTCTTCATTTGATCAAACACAAATCTAGGTAATCCTTTGATAATGAGATTAACAGTTCTAAGATTGCGAAGCATATCAATTTCCTCTTCGTGTGTGGGATGTAAGGGATCAATGGGAGGTACATTGGGACTCGTAACATACTTGCTCAAATGGAATTCATTGAATAGCTCAAGAATCTCATATTTCCATTGACAATAGTACTCCCCATCGAAACCTGCACTCCACAACTAATATTCCCCAAACTAGACACATCCATCTTCCTCCAACGGTGATGAAATCTAAGCAATGGAGACCAAACCTATGATACCAATTGTGGGATCGATTGAACAAATGTCTAGAGGGGAGGGTGTGAATAGACTAATTGTGAGAATTAAAGCCTAACCTTTTCCCAAGTTAATTGGTTGGCAGATTTTAGCAACTATAACATGTCCAATGCACCCTACACATGCTACTCAATAAGTATGGCATCGTAAAGTAAGACAATCATACGTAAGAGAGTAGAGGTAGGAAGATCAAACACAATTGTAGACACAAATATTTTTCCTGTGGTTTCGATAGGTGGCGATATCATACATCCACGTTTATGGAGACTTCAACCCACAACGGGCAACGGTCGCGAGAGTCCATGGAGGGCTCCACCCATGAAGGGTTCCACAAAGAAGCAACTTTCTCTATACCAAGATCTATCTATGGAGAAACCAGCAACGAGAGGGGAGAGATTGCATCTTCATACCTTTGAAGATCGCTAAGCGGAAGCGTTACAAGAACGCGGTTGATGGAGTCGTACTCGCAGCGATTCAGATCGCGGTAGATCCGATCAAGTGCCGAACGGACGGCACCTCCGCGTTCAACACACGTGCAGCCCGGTGACGTCTCCAACACCTTGATCCAGCAAGGAGGAAGGAGAGGTTGGGGAAGGGCTCCAACAGCAGCACGACGGCGTGGTGGTGGTGGAGTAGCAAGGTATTCCGACAGGGCTTCGCCTAAGCGCTGCGGAGGAGGAAGAAGAGAGGTAGGGCTTCGCCGTGAGAGAGAGAGATCAAATCCTGTCTCAAAACATCCAAAACCTCAAGTATATATAGGAGGAGGGACGTGGAGGGCTGGCTTGGCCTCTACTCCAAAGAGGAGATGGCCGGCCGAATTAAAGGGAGAGTCCACCTCCCACAAGGGAGGTGGATCTCCTCCTTTTAAATCCTTTTTGCCTTATCTCCTTATCTCCAGCCGCATGGGCCTTTAGCAAAAGTCTTGCCCAGCCCAATAAGGGCTGGCACACTTTATCTAACAGCCCATGTGGTCCTTTGGTCGTCACACCCCTCCCGGGGGTCATCCGGCACCCTCCCGGCACTCCCGGTACACTACCGATGAGCCCGAAAACTTTCCGGTGACCAAAACTGGACTTCCTATATATCAATCTTTACCTCCGGACCATTCCGGAGCTCCTCGTGACGTCCGGGATCTCATCCAGGACTCCGAACAACCTTCGGTAATCACGTATACCTTTTCCCTATAACCCTAGCGTCATCGAACCTTAAGTGTGTAGACCCTACGGGTTCGGGAGACACGTAGACATGACCGAGACACCTCTCCGGTCAATAACCAACAGCGGGATCTGGATACCCATGTTGGCTCCCACGTACTCCACGATGATCTCATCGGATGAACCACGATGTCAAGGATTCAATCAATCCCGTATACAATTCCCTTTGTCTATCGGTATGATACTTGCCCGAGATTCGATCGTCGGTATCCCCATACCTTGTTCAATCTCGTTACCGGCAAGTCTCTTTACTCGTTCCGTAATACATCATCCCGTGACTAACTCCTTAGTCACATTGAGCTCATAATGATGATGTCTTACCGAGTGGGCCCAGAGATACCTCTCCGTCACACGGAGTGACAAATCCCAGTCTCGATTCATGCCAACTCAACAGATACTTTCGGAGATACCCGTAGTGCACCTTTATAGCCACCCAGTTACGTTGTGACGTTTGGCACACCCAAAGCATTCCTACGGTATCCGGGAGTTGCACAATCTCATGGTCTAAGGAAACGATACTTGACATTGAAAAGCTTTAGCAAACGAACTACACGATCTTGTGCTATGCTTAGAATTGGGTCTTGTCCATCACATCATTCTCCTAATGATGTGATCCCGTTATCAATGACATCCAATGTCCATGGCCATGAAACCGTGACCATCTATTGATCAACGAGCTAGTCAACTAGAGGCTCACTAGGGACATGTTGTGGTCTATGTATTCACACATGTATTATGGTTTCCGGTCAACACAATTATAGCATGAACAATAGACAATTATCATGAACAAGGAAATACAATAATAACCATTTTATTATTGCCTCTAGGGCATATTTCCAACAAAATAAACTAGGTACAAATATTAGTCCAAGAGACAATATATGTTGTCTTGAATTATCAAAACCACCAAGGGAGCATATGTGCTTTCACCCACCCCCAACACACACACAAACAGACACACATAGACACACACACACACACCAGTTCCTTTTGCGTTTTCTCCTTTGTCTGCAAAATTTATCAAGTGTTAGGCAAAGCACATGGTCTTTGCAAAAACACAAAAGTTTCCGATATCCACTTGCGTTCAAAGCATATATCATTTATCAAAATCCAAATGCACCAAATTATCGCAGAAATGCCAACTGTGAGCATCCTTTTATTCTCTTTACCATATTGATAAAGTAAATAAGTAAATAGAGTTTCCATATCATTAGGAAATTGTTCAAATTTAAAAGTAAATGTCAGCAAACTCCACATGAATTTTACTACCGAAAAATCAAGAAACAAATGATCAAATGGTTCTACCCTGCCGCAAAAAACACATCTATTGTTCCTTGAACATCCATTATTTACTAAATTATCTTTTTGGAAGGATACCGTTTCTTAGAGTAAGCCAAGGGAACACTTTCATTTCAGGTGACACCTTAACTTCCCACAAAATTTTAAAGGCAAATGAATCTCTTCCAGGATTAGATGATTTAATAAAATGATTTGACAACAAATTTGTCATTAGTAGTTAAAGATCAAGTGATATTATCATTGATTTATATTAATACTAGAACAATCTTGCTAAATCTCATTCGATCACATTAGGGTATGACATTCAAAATTTCAATTTATTCCGGAAGGGGATTCGAATACAAGTTATTTCCATGGTGTAGCCAACAGTATACGCCGGAAGAAACTTATCCATTCTCTTGTGTAGGAGGAGGGCATGGCTGTGGGACATGAGCAACTCAAAACTTACGTTACCAATTATCATAAGAATCTGTCCGGAGACCGAGAGGAGGTAGGATGGATGAGTCCCGAACTGAGGATATGCCACACACAGGTGCGGTACACAGCATGGCATACTACATAGAGCCTATGGCTAAAGCATAGGAGATGACACTCATCTCTTCTTTATCTTCTGCCGTGGTCGGGTATTGAGTCTTACTCAATTTCACACCTTACAATACAGTCAAGAACTCCTTCTTTGACCCATCTATTTTGAACTCCTTCAAAAACTTGTCAAGGTATGTCTTCGTCGAAAAAACTTATCAAGCGAATAGATCTATCCCTATAGATCTTGATGCTCAATAAAATAGTAGCTTTATCTGGGTCTTCCTTTGAAAAACAAAACTTTTCAAACAACCCTTCATGCTCTTCCAGAAATTCTATATCATTTCCGATCAATAATATGTCAACTACATATTCTTATAAGAAATTCCATAGTGCTCCCACTCACTTTCTTGCAAATACAAGTTTCTCATAAACTTTGTATAAACTTAAACACTTTGATCACCTCATCAAAGCATATATTCCAACTCCGAGATGCTTGCTCCAGTCCATAGAAGGATCGCTGGAGTTTGCATATTATTAGCATCCTTAGGATTGACAAAACCTTCTGGTTGTATCACATACAACTCTTCCTCACAGAAACCATTACGGAAACCTTGTTTTGTCATCCATCTGCCAGATTTCATAATCGAAAAATGCAGCAACTGCTAACAAAATTTTAATAGACTTTTAGCATCGCTACAGATGAGACAATCTCATTGCAGTCAACTCCTTGAACTTGGCGGAAAACTTCTTTGTGACAAGTCGAGCTTTATAAACGGTGACATTTCACCATTAGCGTCTATGTTTATCTCAAAGGTCCATTTGTACTCAATGACCCGCCATTCAACAGGCAAGTCTACCAAAGTCCATACTTGGTTTTCATACATGGATCCTTTCTCGGATTTCATGGCTCCTAGCCATTTGTTGGAATCCGGGCCCACCATCGCTTCTCCATAGTTCGTAGGTTCATCGTTGTCCAACAACATGATTTCCAAGACAGGGTTGTCGTACTACTCAGGAGCAGTACGCGTCCTTGTCGACCTACGAGGTTCGATAGTGACTTGATCCGAAGCTTCATGATCATCATCATTAACTTCCTTTTCAACTAAGTAGGCTCTACAGAAACATCTTTCTGTGTTGCGCTATTCTCTGGTTGAAACAAAGGTTCAACAACCTTATCAAGTTCTATCTTCCTCCCACTCAATTCTTTCGAGAGAAACTCTTTCTCAAAAAGGACCCGTTCTTAGCAACAAACACCTTTTGCGCTTGGATCTGAGATAGAAGGTATACCCAATGTCTCATTAGGGTATTCTATGAAGATGCATTTGTCTGCTTTGAGTTCGAGCTCGCTAGGTGAAAAACCCATTTTCACATAAGCGTCGCAGCCCCAAACATTAAGAAATGACAGCTTAGGCTTCTGTCAAACCATAATTCTCACGGTGTCATCTCAACAGACTTAGATGGTGCCCTGTTAAAGTGAATGGATTTGTCTTTAATGCATAACCCCATAACGATAGTGGTAAAACGACAAGAGACATCATAGTACTCACTATATCCAATAGAGCACGACTACGACGTTCGAACACACCATCACACTATGGTGTTCCAGGAGGCGTGAGCTGTGAAACAATTTCCACATTGTCTAAAATTGCATACCAAACTCGTAACTTAGATATTCACCTCCATGATCATATCATAGACATTTATCTTCTTGTCACGATGATCTTTAACTTCACTCTGAAACTCCTTGAACCTTTCAAACATTTCAGATTCGTGTTTCATTAAGTAAATATCCCCATATTTACTCAAATCATCAGTGAAGGTAAAGAAAAACAATGATATCCACTGTGTGTTTCAACACTCATTGGACCACATACATCAACATGTATTAATTCCAATAAGCCACTTGCCCGCTCCATCATATTGGATGACGGGGTCTCAGTCATCTTGCCCAAGAGGCATGGCTCGCATGTCTCAACCGATTCGAAATCGAGTGAGTCAAAAAACATCCATCATCATGGAGTTTCTTCATGCGATTTATACCAATATGACATTACGTGGCAGTGCCACAAGCATGTGGTACTATCATTATTAACTTTGTATCTTTTGGTACCAATGTTATGAATATGTGTACTACTACGATCATGATTCGATAAACCATTTCGAGTGGGTGCATGACCATTGAAGGCATTATCCATGTAAACAGAATAACCATTATTCTCTAACTTATATGAATAACCGTATCGCACTAATCATGATCTAATCACGTTTATGCTCAACGCAAACACCAAATAACATTTATTTAGGTTTATCACAAATCCTGAAGGTAGAGAGAGCGTGCGATGGTGATCACATCAATCTTGGAAATACTTCCAACACACATCGTCACCTTTCACCTAGCTAGTCTCCATTTACTCCGTAGCTTTTATTTCGAGTTGCTAACACTTAGCAACCGAACCGGTATCTAATACCCAGGTTCTACTAGGAGTACCAGCAAGGTACACATCACTAACACGTATATCAAATATACTTCCATTGACATTACCAGCCTTCTTATCTACCAATCATCTAGGGTTTTTCCGCTTCAGCGAACATTCTCCTCATAACAGAAGCACTTAGTCTCGGGTTCGGGCTCAACCTTGGGTTTCTTCACTAGAGCAACAACTGGCTTGCCATTCCTGAAGTTTTTCCCTTCTTGCCCTTGCCCCTTTTGAAACTAGTGGTTTTCACTTAACCATCAACACTTGATGCTCCTTATTGATTTCTACCTTCGTGGTGTCAAACATCACGAACAACTCAGGGATCATCTTATCCATCCCTGGCATGTTATAGTTCATCACGAAGCTCTAGTAGCTTGGTGGCAGTGACTTGGAGAACTGCATTAATCACTATCTCATCTGGAAGATTAACTCCCACTTGATTCAAGTGATTGTAGCACCCAGACAATCTGAGAACACGCTCACCGATTAAGCTATTCTCCTTTATCTTGCAGGCAAAGAATCTTGTTGGAGGTCTCATACCTCTCAACATAGGCACGAGCTTGAGATCACAATCTCAGCTCCTAGAACATCTCATATGTTCTGTGACGTTCAAAACATTTTGAAGCCTTAATTCTAAGCCGTAATGCATGACGCACTGAACTATCACGTAGTCATCAAAAAGTGCCTGTCATATGTTCACAACATCTACAGACAACGCTTGAGGGAGTGATGCAGTTAGCGGTACATCAAAAACATAAGCTTTCTGTGCAGCAATGAGGACAATCCTCACATCACGGACCCAGTCCGCATTATTGCTACCATCAACTTTCAACTTACTTTTCTCTAGGATTGTATCAATAAAACTGGGGAGCTACAGCGCGAGCTATCTACGACATAATTTGCAAGGACATTTTTAGACTAAGTTCATGATAATTAAGTTCATTTAATCAAATTATTAATGAACTCCCACTTAGATAGACATCTCTCTAGTCTTCCAAGTGATACATGATCCATGTCAACTAGCCCGTGTCCGATCATCACGTGAGACGGACTAGTCATCCATGGTGAACATCTCTATGTTGATCGTATCTTCTATACGACTCATGTTCGACCTTTCGGTCTTCCGTGTTCCGAGGCCATGTCTGTACATGCTAGGCTCGTCAAGTCAACCTAAGTGTTTCGCATGTGTAAATCTGGCTTACACCCGTTGTATGCGAACGTTAGAACCTATCACACCCGATCATCACGTGGTGCTTCGGAACGACGATCCTTAGCAACGGTGCACAGTTAGGGTGAACACCTTTCTTGAAATTTTATTGAGAGATCATCTTATTTACTACCGTCGTTCTATGCAAATAAGATGTAAACATGATAAACATCACATGCAATCAATATAGTGACATGATATGGCCAATATCATTTTGCTCCTATGATCTCCATCTTCGGGGCACCATGATCATCACTGTCACCGGCACGACACCATGATCTCCATCATCATGATCTCCATCATTGTGTCTTCATGAAGTTGTCTCGCCAACTATTACTTCTACTACTATGGCTAACGCTTAGCAATAAAGTAAAGTAATTACATGGCGTTTATGATTGACACGCAGGTCATACAATAAATAAGACAACTCCTATGGCTCCTGCCGGTTGTCATAATCATCGACATGCAAGTCGTGAATCCTATTACAAGAACATGATCAATTCATACATCACAATGCATCACATCACATCCTTTGGCCATATCACATCACAAGGCACATGCTGCAAAAACAAGTTAGACGTCCTCTAATTTGTAGTTGCAAGTTTTTACGTGGCTGCTATAGGTTACTAGCAAGAACGTTTCTTACCTACGTCAACACCACAACGTGATTTGCCAATTGCTATTTACCCTTCATAAGGACCCTTTTCATCGAATCCGATCCGACTAAGGTAGGAGAGACAGACACCCGCTAGCCACCTTATGCATCTAGTGCATGTCAGGCGGTGGAACCGGTCTCACGTAAGCGTACGTGTAAAGTTGGTCCGGGCCGCTTCATCCCACAATACCGCCGAATCAAGATAAGACTAGTAGCGGCAAGCAAATTAACAAACTCGACGCCCACAACTGCTTTGTGTTCTACTCGTGCATAGATTCTACGCATAGACCTAGCTCATGATGCCACTGTTGGGAGACGTAGTAGTAAATCAAAATTTTCCTACGTTCACCAAGATCTATCTATGGAGAAACCAGCAACGAGAGGGGAGAGATTGCATCTTCATACCTTTGAAGATCGCTAAGCGGAAGCGTTACAAGAACGCGGTTGATGGAGTCGTACTCGCAGCGATTCAGATCGCGGTAGATCCGATCAAGTGCCGAACGGACGGCACCTCCGCGTTCAACACACGTGCAGCCCGGTGACGTCTCCAACACCTTGATCCAGCAAGGAGGAAGGAGAGGTTGGGGAAGGGCTCCAACAGCAGCACGACGGCGTGGTGGTGGTGGAGTAGCAAGGTATTCCGACAGGGCTTCGCCTAAGCGCTGCGGAGGAGGAAGAAGAGAGGTAGGGCTTCGCCGTGAGAGAGAGAGATCAAATCCTGTCTCAAAACATCCAAAACCTCAAGTATATATAGGAGGAGGGACGTGGAGGGCTGGCTTGGCCTCTACTCCAAAGAGGAGATGGCCGGCCGAATTAAAGGGAGAGTCCACCTCCCACAAGGGAGGTGGATCTCCTCCTTTTAAATCCTTTTTGCCTTATCTCCTTATCTCCAGCCGCATGGGCCTTTAGCAAAAGTATTGCCCAGCCCAATAAGGGCTGGCACACTTTATCTAACAGCCCATGTGGTCCTTTGGTCGTCACACCCCTCCCGGGGGTCATCCGGCACCCTCCCGGCACTCCCGGTACACTACCGATGAGCCCGAAAACTTTCCGGTGACCAAAACTGGACTTCCTATATATCAATCTTTACCTCCAGACCATTCCGGAGCTCCTCGTGACGTCCGGGATCTCATCCAGGACTCCGAACAACCTTCGGTAATCACGTATACCTTTTCCCTATAACCCTAGCGTCATCAAACCTTAAGTGTGTAGACCCTACGGGTTCGGGAGACACGTAGACATGACCGAGACACCTCTCCGGTCAATAACCAACAGCGGGATCTGGATACCCATGTTGGCTCCCACGTACTCCACGATGATCTCATCGGATGAACCACGATGTCAAGGATTCAATCAATCCCGTATACAATTCCCTTTGTCTATCGGTATGATACTTGCCCGAGATTCGATCGTCGGTATCCCCATACCTTGTTCAATCTCGTTACCGGCAAGTCTCTTTACTCGTTCCGTAATACATCATCCCGTGACTAACTCCTTAGTCACATTGAGCTCATAATGATGATGTCTTACCGAGTGGGCCCAGAGATACCTCTCCGTCACACGGAGTGACAAATCCCAGTCTCGATTCATGCCAACTCAACAGATACTTTCGGAGATACCCGTAGTGCACCTTTATAGCCACCCAGTTACGTTGTGACGTTTGGCACACCCAAAGCATTCCTACGGTATCCGGGAGTTGCACAATCTCATGGTCTAAGGAAACGATACTTGACATTGAAAAGCTTTAGCAAACGAACTACACGATCTTGTGCTATGCTTAGAATTGGGTCTTGTCCATCACATCATTCTCCTAATGATGTGATCCCGTTATCAATGACATCCAATGTCCATGGCCATGAAACCGTGACCATCTATTGATCAACGAGCTAGTCAACTAGAGGCTCACTAGGGACATGTTGTGGTCTATGTATTCACACATGTATTATGGTTTCCGGTCAACACAATTATAGCATGAACAATAGACAATTATCATGAACAAGGAAATACAATAATAACCATTTTATTATTGCCTCTAGGGCATATTTCCAACAAAATAAACTAGGTACAAATATTAGTCCAAGAGACAATATATGTTGTCTTGAATTATCAAAACCACCAAGGGAGCATATGTGCTTTCACCCACCCCCAACACACACACAAACAGACACACATAGACACACACACACACACCAGTTCCTTTTGCGTTTTCTCCTTTGTCTGCAAAATTTATCAAGTGTTAGGCAAAGCACATGGTCTTTGCAAAAACACAAAAGTTTCCGATATCCACTTGCGTTCAAAGCATATATCATTTATCAAAATCCAAATGCACCAAATTATCGCAGAAATGCCAACTGTGAGCATCCTTTTATTCTCTTTACCATATTGATAAAGTAAATAAGTAAATAGAGTTTCCATATCATTAGGAAATTGTTCAAATTTAAAAGTAAATGTCAGCAAACTCCACATGAATTTTACTACCGAAAAATCAAGAAACAAATGATCAAATGGTTCTACCCTGTCGCAAAAAACACATCTATTGTTCCTTGAACATCCATTATTTACTAAATTATCTTTTTGGAAGGATACCGTTTCTTAGAGTAAGCCAAGGGAACACTTTCATTTCAGGTGACACCTTAACTTCCCACAAAATTTTAAAGGCAAATGAATCTCTTCCAGGATTAGATGATTTAATAAAATGATTTGACAACAAATTTGTCATTAGTAGTTAAAGATCAAGTGATATTATCATTGATTTATATTAATACTAGAACAATCTTGCTAAATCTCATTCGATCACATTAGGGTATGACATTCAAAATTTCAATTTATTCCGGAAGGGGATTCGAATACAAGTTATTTCCATGGTGTAGCCAACAGTATACGCCGGAAGAAACTTATCCATTCTCTTGTGTAGGAGGAGGGCATGGCTGTGGGACATGAGCAACTCAAAACTTACGTTACCAATTATCATAAGAATCTGTCCGGAGACCGAGAGGAGGTAGGATGGATGAGTCCCGAACTGAGGATATGCCACACACAGGTGCGGTACACAGCATGGCATACTACATAGAGCCTATGGCTAAAGCATAGGAGATGACACTCATCTCTTCTTTATCTTCTGCCGTGGTCGGGTATTGAGTCTTACTCAATTTCACACCTTACAATACAGTCAAGAACTCCTTCTTTGACCCATCTATTTTGAACTCCTTCAAAAACTTGTCAAGGTATGTCTTCGTCGAAAAAACTTATCAAGCGAATAGATCTATCCCTATAGATCTTGATGCTCAATAAAATAGTAGCTTTATCTGGGTCTTCCTTTGAAAAACAAAACTTTTCAAATAACCCTTCATGCTCTTCCAGAAATTCTATATCATTTCCGATCAATAATATGTCAACTACATATTCTTATAAGAAATTCCATAGTGCTCCCACTCACTTTCTTGCAAATACAAGTTTCTCATAAACTTTGTATAAACTTAAACACTTTGATCACCTCATCAAAGCATATATTCCAACTCCGAGATGCTTGCTCCAGTCCATAGAAGGATCGCTGGAGTTTGCATATTATTAGCATCCTTAGGATTGACAAAACCTTCTGGTTGTATCACATACAACTCTTCCTCACAGAAACCATTACGGAAACCTTGTTTTGTCATCCATCTGCCAGATTTCATAATCGAAAAATGCAGCAACTGCTAACAAAATTTTAATAGACTTTTAGCATCGCTACAGATGAGACAATCTCATTGCAGTCAACTCCTTGAACTTGGCGGAAAACTTCTTTGTGACAAGTCGAGCTTTATAAACGGTGACATTTCACCATTAGCGTCTATGTTTATCTCAAAGGTCCATTTGTACTCAATGACCCGCCATTCAACAGGCAAGTCTACCAAAGTCCATACTTGGTTTTCATACATGGATCCTTTCTCGGATTTCATGGCTCCTAGCCATTTGTTGGAATCCGGGCCCACCATCGCTTCTCCATAGTTCGTAGGTTCATCGTTGTCCAACAACATGATTTCCAAGACAGGGTTGTCGTACTACTCAGGAGCAGTACGCGTCCTTGTCGACCTACGAGGTTCGATAGTGACTTGATCCGAAGCTTCATGATCATCATCATTAACTTCCTTTTCAACTAAGTAGGCTCTACAGAAACATCTTTCTGTGTTGCGCTATTCTCTGGTTGAAACAAAGGTTCAACAACCTTATCAAGTTCTATCTTCCTCCCACTCAATTCTTTCGAGAGAAACTCTTTCTCAAAAAGGACCCGTTCTTAGCAACAAACACCTTTTGCGCTTGGATCTGAGATAGAAGGTATACCCAATGTCTCATTAGGGTATTCTATGAAGATGCATTTGTCTGCTTTGAGTTCGAGCTCGCTAGGTGAAAAACCCATTTTCACATAAGCGTCGCAGCCCCAAACATTAAGAAATGACAGCTTAGGCTTCTGTCAAACCATAATTCTCACGGTGTCATCTCAACAGACTTAGATGGTGCCCTGTTAAAGTGAATGGATTTGTCTTTAATGCATAACCCCATAACGATAGTGGTAAAACGACAAGAGACATCATAGTACTCACTATATCCAATAGAGCACGACTACGACGTTCGAACACACCATCACACTATGGTGTTCCAGGAGGCGTGAGCTGTGAAACAATTTCCACATTGTCTAAAATTGCATACCAAACTCGTAACTTAGATATTCACCTCCATGATCATATCATAGACATTTATCTTCTTGTCACGATGATCTTTAACTTCACTCTGAAACTCCTTGAACCTTTCAAACATTTCAGATTCGTGTTTCATTAAGTAAATATCCCCATATTTACTCAAATCATCAGTGAAGGTAAAGAAAAACAACGATATCCACTGTGTGTTTCAACACTCATTGGACCACATACATCAACATGTATTAATTCCAATAAGCCACTTGCCCGCTCCATCATATTGGATGACGGGGTCTCAGTCATCTTGCCCAAGAGGCATGGCTCGCATGTCTCAACCGATTCGAAATCGAGTGAGTCAAAAAACATCCATCATCATGGAGTTTCTTCATGCGATTTATACCAATATGACATTACGTGGCAGTGCCACAAGCATGTGGTACTATCATTATTAACTTTGTATCTTTTGGTACCAATGTTATGAATATGTGTACTACTACGATCATGATTCGATAAACCATTTCGAGTGGGTGCATGACCATTGAAGGCATTATCCATGTAAACAGAATAACCATTATTCTCTAACTTATATGAATAACCGTATCGCACTAATCATGATCTAATCACGTTTATGCTCAACGCAAACACCAAATAACATTTATTTAGGTTTATCACAAATCCTGAAGGTAGAGAGAGCGTGCGATGGTGATCACATCAATCTTGGAAATACTTCCAACACACATCGTCACCTTTCACCTAGCTAGTCTCCATTTACTCCGTAGCTTTTATTTCGAGTTGCTAACACTTAGCAACCGAACCGGTATCTAATACCCAGGTTCTACTAGGAGTACCAGCAAGGTACACATCACTAACACGTATATCGAATATACTTCCATTGACATTACCAGCCTTCTTATCTACCAATCATCTAGGGTTTTTCCGCTTCAGCGAACATTCTCCTCATAACAGAAGCACTTAGTCTCGGGTTCGGGCTCAACCTTGGGTTTCTTCACTAGAGCAACAACTGGCTTGCCATTCCTGAAGTTTTTCCCTTCTTGCCCTTGCCCCTTTTGAAACTAGTGGTTTTCACTTAACCATCAACACTTGATGCTCCTTATTGATTTCTACCTTCGTGGTGTCAAACATCACGAACAACTCAGGGATCATCTTATCCATCCCTGGCATGTTATAGTTCATCACGAAGCTCTAGTAGCTTGGTGGCAGTGACTTGGAGAACTGCATTAATCACTATCTCATCTGGAAGATTAACTCCCACTTGATTCAAGTGATTGTAGCACCCAGACAATCTGAGAACACGCTCACCGATTAAGCTATTCTCCTTTATCTTGCAGGCAAAGAATCTTGTTAGAGGTCTCATACCTCTCAACATAGGCACGAGCTTGAGATCACAATCTCAGCTCCTAGAACATCTCATATGTTCTGTGACGTTCAAAACATTTTGAAGCCTTAATTCTAAGCCGTAATGCATGACGCACTGAACTATCACGTAGTCATCAAAAAGTGCCTGTCATATGTTCACAACATCTACAGACAACGCTTGAGGGAGTGATGCAGTTAGCGGTACATCAAAAACATAAGCTTTCTGTGCAGCAATGAGGACAATCCTCAGATCACGGACCCAGTCCGCATTATTGCTACCATCAACTTTCAACTTACTTTTCTCTAGGATTGTATCAATAAAACTGGGGAGCTACAGCGCGAGCTATCTACGACATAATTTGCAAGGACATTTTTAGACTAAGTTCATGATAATTAAGTTCATTTAATCAAATTATTAATGAACTCCCACTTAGATAGACATCTCTCTAGTCTTCCAAGTGATACATGATCCATGTCAACTAGCCCGTGTCCGATCATCACGTGAGACGGACTAGTCATCCATGGTGAACATCTCTATGTTGATCGTATCTTCTATACGACTCATGTTCGACCTTTCGGTCTTCCGTGTTCCGAGGCCATGTCTGTACATGCTAGGCTCGTCAAGTCAACCTAAGTGTTTCGCATGTGTAAATCTGGCTTACACCCGTTGTATGCGAACGTTAGAACCTATCACACCCGATCATCACGTGGTGCTTCGGAACGACGATCCTTAGCAACGGTGCACAGTTAGGGTGAACACCTTTCTTGAAATTTTATTGAGAGATCATCTTATTTACTACCGTCGTTCTATGCAAATAAGATGTAAACATGATAAACATCACATGCAATCAATATAGTGACATGATATGGCCAATATCATTTTGCTCCTATGATCTCCATCTTCGGGGCACCATGATCATCACTGTCACCGGCACGACACCATGATCTCCATCATCATGATCTCCATCATTGTGTCTTCATGAAGTTGTCTCGCCAACTATTACTTCTACTACTATGGCTAACGCTTAGCAATAAAGTAAAGTAATTACATGGCGTTTATGATTGACACGCAGGTCATACAATAAATAAGACAACTCCTATGGCTCCTGCCGGTTGTCATAATCATCGACATGCAAGTCGTGAATCCTATTACAAGAACATGATCAATTCATACATCACAATGCATCACATCACATCCTTTGGCCATATCACATCACAAGGCACATGCTGCAAAAACAAGTTAGACGTCCTCTAATTTGTAGTTGCAAGTTTTTACGTGGCTGCTATAGGTTACTAGCAAGAACGTTTCTTACCTACGTCAACACCACAACGTGATTTGCCAATTGCTATTTACCCTTCATAAGGACCCTTTTCATCGAATCCGATCCGACTAAGGTAGGAGAGACAGACACCCGCTAGCCACCTTATGCATCTAGTGCATGTCAGGCGGTGGAACCGGTCTCACGTAAGCGTACGTGTAAAGTTGGTCCGGGCCGCTTCATCCCACAATACCGCCGAATCAAGATAAGACTAGTAGCGGCAAGCAAATTAACAAACTCGACGCCCACAACTGCTTTGTGTTCTACTCGTGCATAGATTCTACGCATAGACCTAGCTCATGATGCCACTGTTGGGAGACGTAGTAGTAAATCAAAATTTTCCTACGTTCACCAAGATCTATCTATGGAGAAACCAGCAACGAGAGGGGAGAGATTGCATCTTCATACCTTTGAAGATCGCTAAGCGGAAGCGTTACAAGAACGCGGTTGATGGAGTCGTACTCGCAGCGATTCAGATCGCGGTAGATCCGATCAAGTGCCGAACGGACGGCACCTCCGCGTTCAACACACGTGCAGCCCGGTGACGTCTCCAACACCTTGATCCAGCAAGGAGGAAGGAGAGGTTGGGGAAGGGCTCCAACAGCAGCACGACGGCGTGGTGGTGGTGGAGTAGCAAGGTATTCCGACAGGGCTTCGCCTAAGCGCTGCGGAGGAGGAAGAAGAGAGGTAGGGCTTCGCCGTGAGAGAGAGAGATCAAATCCTGTCTCAAAACATCCAAAACCTCAAGTATATATAGGAGGAGGGACGTGGAGGGCTGGCTTGGCCTCTACTCCAAAGAGGAGATGGCCGGCCGAATTAAAGGGAGAGTCCACCTCCCACAAGGGAGGTGGATCTCCTCCTTTTAAATCCTTTTTGCCTTATCTCCTTATCTCCAGCCGCATGGGCCTTTAGCAAAAGTCTTGCCCAGCCCAATAAGGGCTGGCACACTTTATCTAACAGCCCATGTGGTCCTTTGGTCGTCACACCCCTCCCGGGGGTCATCCGGCACCCTCCCGGCACTCCCGGTACACTACCGATGAGCCCGAAAACTTTCCGGTGACCAAAACTGGACTTCCTATATATCAATCTTTACCTCCGGACCATTCCGGAGCTCCTCGTGACGTCCGGGATCTCATCCAGGACTCCGAACAACCTTCGGTAATCACGTATACCTTTTCCCTATAACCCTAGCGTCATCGAACCTTAAGTGTGTAGACCCTACGGGTTCGGGAGACACGTAGACATGACCGAGACACCTCTCCGGTCAATAACCAACAGCGGGATCTGGATACCCATGTTGGCTCCCACGTACTCCACGATGATCTCATCGGATGAACCACGATGTCAAGGATTCAATCAATCCCGTATACAATTCCCTTTGTCTATCGGTATGATACTTGCCCGAGATTCGATCGTCGGTATCCCCATACCTTGTTCAATCTCGTTACCGGCAAGTCTCTTTACTCGTTCCGTAATACATCATCCCGTGACTAACTCCTTAGTCACATTGAGCTCATAATGATGATGTCTTACCGAGTGGGCCCAGAGATACCTCTCCGTCACACGGAGTGACAAATCCCAGTCTCGATTCATGCCAACTCAACAGATACTTTCGGAGATACCCGTAGTGCACCTTTATAGCCACCCAGTTACGTTGTGACGTTTGGCACACCCAAAGCATTCCTACGGTATCCGGGAGTTGCACAATCTCATGGTCTAAGGAAACGATACTTGACATTGAAAAGCTTTAGCAAACGAACTACACGATCTTGTGCTATGCTTAGAATTGGGTCTTGTCCATCACATCATTCTCCTAATGATGTGATCCCGTTATCAATGACATCCAATGTCCATGGCCATGAAACCGTGACCATCTATTGATCAACGAGCTAGTCAACTAGAGGCTCACTAGGGACATGTTGTGGTCTATGTATTCACACATGTATTATGGTTTCCGGTCAACACAATTATAGCATGAACAATAGACAATTATCATGAACAAGGAAATACAATAATAACCATTTTATTATTGCCTCTAGGGCATATTTCCAACAAAATAAACTAGGTACAAATATTAGTCCAAGAGACAATATATGTTGTCTTGAATTATCAAAACCACCAAGGGAGCATATGTGCTTTCACCCACCCCCAACACACACACAAACAGACACACATAGACACACACACACACACCAGTTCCTTTTGCGTTTTCTCCTTTGTCTGCAAAATTTATCAAGTGTTAGGCAAAGCACATGGTCTTTGCAAAAACACAAAAGTTTCCGATATCCACTTGCGTTCAAAGCATATATCATTTATCAAAATCCAAATGCACCAAATTATCGCAGAAATGCCAACTGTGAGCATCCTTTTATTCTCTTTACCATATTGATAAAGTAAATAAGTAAATAGAGTTTCCATATCATTAGGAAATTGTTCAAATTTAAAAGTAAATGTCAGCAAACTCCACATGAATTTTACTACCGAAAAATCAAGAAACAAATGATCAAATGGTTCTACCCTGCCGCAAAAAACACATCTATTGTTCCTTGAACATCCATTATTTACTAAATTATCTTTTTGGAAGGATACCGTTTCTTAGAGTAAGCCAAGGGAACACTTTCATTTCAGGTGACACCTTAACTTCCCACAAAATTTTAAAGGCAAATGAATCTCTTCCAGGATTAGATGATTTAATAAAATGATTTGACAACAAATTTGTCATTAGTAGTTAAAGATCAAGTGATATTATCATTGATTTATATTAATACTAGAACAATCTTGCTAAATCTCATTCGATCACATTAGGGTATGACATTCAAAATTTCAATTTATTCCGGAAGGGGATTCGAATACAAGTTATTTCCATGGTGTAGCCAACAGTATACGCCGGAAGAAACTTATCCATTCTCTTGTGTAGGAGGAGGGCATGGCTGTGGGACATGAGCAACTCAAAACTTACGTTACCAATTATCATAAGAATCTGTCCGGAGACCGAGAGGAGGTAGGATGGATGAGTCCCGAACTGAGGATATGCCACACTCTACTGTTGAGGAAAATAACATTCTAACAGATCCTTATTCTCAGGAGGAAGTAAAGAAGGCAATTTTTCAAATGGTACACTGATACATATCCAACGTATCTCTAATTTTTGATTGTTCCATGCTGTTATATTATCACTCTTGGATGTTTGAAAATCATTTTATAGCAAGTTTATATCATTTTGGGGGAATAACCTACTGACATAGTGCCAAGTCCAGTTGTTGTTTTTCGCTTGTTTTTTACTTCGCAAAAAATCAGTACCGAATGAAGCCCAAACAACGTGCAACATTTTGCTGATTTTTTTGGACCAGAAGAAGGCCAGTGGGCCAAAGAAATAACCAGGAGGGACCCTAGGCCGCCAACAACCCACCAGGGCGTGCGAGGGGCCCCAAGCATGCCCTGATGGGTTTTGGCCGCCTTGGGAACCCCCTCCACTGACTATCAGATCTATAAATTCCCAAATATTTCTAAAACCCTAGGAGAGTCGACAAAACACAATTCCAGCCGCCGCAAGTTCCAGAACCGTGAGGTCCAATCTAACACCATCACGGAGGGGTGCATCGTCTTCATGGGTGCTTCTCCGATGATGCGTGAGTAGTCCACCATAGACCTACGGGTCCATAGGCAGTAGTTATATGGTTTCCTCTCTCTCTTTTGATTCTCAATACAATGGTCTCTTGGAGATCTATTTGATTTAATCACTTTTTGCAGTGTGTTTGTTGGGATCCGATGAATTTTGAGTTCATGATGAGTTTATATCCATGAATATTATCTGAGTCTTCTTTGATCTCTTATTTGCATGATTACTTATAGCCTTGTATATCTTTTTTGAATATTGGGTTTAGTTAGGCCAACTACATCGATTTTTCCTTCCATGAGAAGAGGTGCTTTGTGATGGGTTCGATCTTGTTGTGTCCTTTCCTTGTGACAGAAGGGGCAGCAAGGCTCGCATGCATAGTTGCCATTAAGGATAACAGGATAGGGTATATTCCTACATGAATAGATCTGGTCTACATCATGCCACCGTTCTTATTGCATTACTCCATTTTTCCATGAAATTAATACACTATATGCATGCTGGCTAGGGGTCGATGTGTGGAGTAATAGTAGTTGATGCAGAATCGTTTCGGTCTACTTATCATGGACGTGATGCCTATATAATGATCATTGCCTTGGATATCGTCGTGATTATTTTATCTTCTATGAATTGCCCAAATGTAATTTTTTTACCCACTGTCTGCTATACTCATAAGAGAAGCCAGTAGTGAAACCTACGACCCCTAGGTCTATTTTTCCAACATATTGCTTTCCGATCTATCTTTTTGCCGTGTTTGTTTTTAGATCTATTAATCCAAAACCCAAAAAATATCTTGATGCACTTTTTATTTAATTCTTTTATTTTGTGTTCTTCTGAGATCTATTTGGCCAACATATTACAATATAATCTATCTTTTTATCGTTGAGAGCTTGACATCCTCTCTTACGCGCCGGGTTGCAAGTATTTGTTCTTTGTGTGCAGGTGTCGTATACATAGTTGCTTTATCTTCCTCTACAGATTGATACCTTGGTTTCTTACCTGAGGAAATACTTATTGTCATTGTGCTCCATCATCCCTTCCTCTTTGGGGAAATACCGACACAGTCTCAAGCCATGTCAAAGGAATTTCTGGCACCGTTGCCGAGGAGGAAGCGATCTTTTCAGCGTGCCAATCTCTAGGTTGGGGAGACATCATTAACATCTATCATGTCCCTAATCACAAATCTCATCTCCTTGGAATTTAAATTATTTTCCATTTTCCTCTCGTTTTCTTATCCCCCACTTCACAAATTTGTCATTTTATTTGCCCTCTTTTTCGTTATCCTTTTTGCTTATTTGTTATCTTTGCTTGTGTTGCAATGTGCCTTCTTTTTTCTTACATCTTCACTTGTTAAAAATCTATTGTTATGGATCCTCATCCACTTGCTAATATTTTCAAAAAAACAAATTATGATGAACCAATTGGTAGTGAGTTGAGTGCGCTTGATTATCTCTATGAAGTTTTGTTTGAAAATTATGAATCTAGAAATTTTGATGAAGTGTTGAAAGAATAAATTTATAAGGTGATTCATGATAACTCCTTGATTGAAAATATTGATTGCAACGATGTTACTATAAACTCTATTAATGTCAATTATGTTAATGATATGCAAAACTACAATCTTGGGGATGATAATTTTGTCATGTCGACTTCTTATTGCAATGATCATGATTGGGGTGATAATGCTTCTTATGATCTTGAAAATTTATTTAAGCCTCATATCGAATATGTTATTGATAATAATGTCCACAATAGTATCGAAAGTGGGTTTGGGAGAGCGCCATCTTTAGGTAAAAAGAATCCCACATATTTGGAGAGTGTTCAATCTTATGAATTTTATGATAGAAGTGGGTTTGGAGATGTCATAACTTTAGTTGATGATAATCCCACTATTTTGGAAGATGATAAAAACTTTATGCATTTTGATCATAAAGAGAGTATTGTTTATGATAGCTATATTGGTTAATTTGATTATGATCCTACATGTAATTATTACGAGAGAGGTAATTATGGTTCTAGAAATTTTCATGATACTAAATTACCTCTTTTCATGTTGAGATTGCTATTGTCTCTTTCTTCTTCCTTCCGTATGCTAGTTTTTGCTTTCCTTGAGTAGTTGTTTGCTTAAAGAATGCCTATTAATAGGAATTATTTTAGACTTAAGTGTGTTTTCTATATGCTTCGTGATGCTCTCTTTGTGTTTCTATTATCTTTCATGAGGGCATCATTGAAATCTCAAGCCTATCTTAATGGCTGGAAAGAAAGAGCTTGTTGGGAGGCAACCCAATGAATAAAATTTATTTTACCTTTTACTTTCTATTTTTGAGTGTTTACACAATTATGGCTTTGTTAAATTGTTGTTTTTATGTTTTGTTTAGTGTTTGTGCCAAGTAGAACCTTTAGGATGATTCATAAGATGAGTAGAAACAATGCTGAATCTGAAACACAAACTTTGACTCCAGTGGACAAATTATCCTTTTTACTGGAGCGTGATAATGATCTGAAATTTTAACACAATATTTATATAAAAATTAATTACTTTGTACTAATTTTTCAGAATGTTTAGAGTTACATAAGTATGGGTAGAATACATATTACTTCGGACTATTCTGCTTGGGACAGATTCTGTTTTCGTTGCATTGTGTGCTTGTTTTGATGAATCTATGGCTTGTATTGGATGGTATAAGTCATGGTAAAGTTACAGTACGGTAGATATAATGCAATTAAAAAATATGAGTGGGTTTGAAATAGTACTTAGAGTGGTAATTTGCATTACTATACTAACGGATCTCACGAAGATTTGGTTCAATTTTGTGCGATTGTAGTTTTCATGTTTTGGGTGAGATCACGATGGATGAAGCAATAAGGAATAAGAAGAGCCTAAGCTTGGTGATTACCATGGCACCCCAATATAATATCCAAACATTAACAAGCAACTAAGCTTGGGGATGCCTCGAGTGGCATCCCCTCTTTCTTCTAACAACCATCGGTATTTTACTTGGAGCTATATTTTTATTCGTCGCATATCATGAGTTTTGCTTGGAGCATCTTGTATTATATGAGTCTTTTCTTGATTTTCTTTTTTATCCTTGCTGGACACACCTATTTGAGTGATCCAAAATTATGCTATGATTTTTTTAGAATTGCTCTATATGATTTCCTTCAAAAATTTGAGCTATGGAATTGCTCTAGTGCTTCACTAATATCTTTTATAGCATGGCGTCCTTTTACATGTTTGAAGAAATGCTCTCATGCTTCACTTATATTAATTTGAGAGTTTTTAAATTTTGAAGAAGTCCTCTCATGCTTCACTAGATGCATGCCAGATAGTGGTCGATGTGTGCAGTAATAGTGTTACATGCAGAATCGTTTCGGTCTACTTATCTTGGACGTGATGCCTATATAATGATCATTGTCTTGGATATAGTCATGATTATTTGATCTTCTATCAATTTCCCAATAGTAAATTGTTTACCCACCGTGTGCTATACTCATTAGAGAAGCCACTAATGAAACTTACAGCCTCCGGGTCTACTTTTCCAACAGGTTGTTTTCCGATCTATATTTTTGTCGTGTTTGTTTTTAGATATATTAATCCAAAAACCCAAAAATACCTTGGTGCACTTTTTATTTACTTCTTTTATTTTGTGGTCTTGTGAGATCTATTTGCCCAACCTTTTACAATCTAATCTACTCTTTTTATCGTTGAGAGCTTGACAACCTCTCTTACGCGTCGGGTTGCAAGTATTTGTTCTTTGTGTGCAAGTGTCGTTTGCATTGTTGGTTGATCTCCCTCTCTGGATTGATACCTTGGTTTCTTAACTGATGGAAATACTTACCATCGTTGTGCTGCATAATCCCTTCCTGTTTGTGGAAATACCGACGTAGTCTCAACCCACGTCACACACAACAAAGATCCGGGTCTGGATGGTTTTTCCATTGAGTTCTATTAGAACTTATGGACTGTTATCGAACCGAACCTTCTAGAACTGTTTGGCTACCTCCATGCTGGACAACTAGAATTGTTTCTCCTAAAATTTGGCGAGGTAAATTTTACTACCTATGGTAAATGAGGCTGAAAGGATTGAAAAATATAGACCTATATGCCTCCCTGATGTTAGATTTAAAATCTTCACAAAAGTTGCGACGATTACGCTCACTTGATGGAGAACCATGTAGTTCGTCCATCCCAGACTATATTTATGGAAGGTAGAAACATCCTAGATGGAGTTGTAATCCTTCATGAAACAATACATGAACTTCATCGAAAATAGATGAATGGGATAGTCCTTAAAGTTGACTTTGAGAAAGCCTACAATAAAGTAAAGTGGTCTTTCCTCCAACAAACTCCCAGAATCAAAGGTTTTTCTGCAGAGTGGCGTGTTCTGATCCATAGCTTCGTCTCAGGAGGTAGTGATGCCACTCAACTCAATGATGACGTTGTGGGGACCCTGACTCATAAGTCGAAGTCACCGAATGCAGATGTACAATGATCGCAGGATCAATGCTCACGGAACACAGACAAACTGAATAACAAGAGTCACCATCCATTACATACCTTCTTACACAAATTATGACCGTTATGGTCAAGTCTTACAAAGGTAGGGCCATCAAGGCCAAAAATCAAACATAAACTCGCAACAGAAATCATCGTTGATAACTTGGACCGATGCCATCTAACTTAACCCAACAAGCATTATGACCGGGAAGCGTCCTAATTCGCATATTCGTCACCAAGGTACTCTGCATCATATCCATGTTCTTCCATGCCTGTCCAATTAAATAACTACGTTCAAGCCAATGAGTACTTCTGAATGTACTTACAAGCATCCCATGATAACGTTTGGAACAAGCTAATCATGGATGGTATAGTACTAGTAGGTACTTTTGCAGAAAGCTAGTTTTGAGTGCCATACCATGTCCTATTAGTTCGTAAATCATGCATCATGAGGTTACATATATCATCATAAACAGAGTTTGTACAACTCAAGTTTCATCGTCTTGAAAGACTATTTGTCATAGCTCAAGGTTTTCTGTCACATACCCAACTTTTTTGTAAAACTGTGGACATAGCCCAAGAGCGGTTATCCAATTGTCCTTGACCGTCGACACGGCTATTTGAGTTTGACGCTCTTGATAGATTGCACACTTTACCAAGAAGACTCGAGGAATTCTGTGTCATCAATGACTCACGGTATATTACATAGCCGCGGTAAGCACCTAAACAATATATTTGCCTTGACAACACTAAACAAAGAGTTGATATGTCTCCAACGTATCTATAATTTTTACTTGTTCCATGCTATTATATTATCATTATTGGATCTTTTACCATCATTTTATTACCACTTTATATCATTTTTTTGGAGTAACCTATTGAAATAGTGCCAAAAGTGCCAGCTACAATTTTTTGCTTGTTTTTTACTTTGCCGAAAATCAATATCAAATGGATTACAATCGCGACAAAACTTTTTGGAGATTTTATTTGGACCAGAAGACACCCAATGGACCAAAGAATTGCCGGGGGAGTGGGCCAAGGAGACCACAACCAAGGGAGCCTGCCAGCGCCCTGGTGGGTTGTGCTCTCCTCGGGACCCCTCTCCGCCGCCTATGGTGCCTTACATTCCCAAATATTCCAAAAACCCTAGGGGAGTCGACGAAACACAATTCTAGCCGCCGCAAGTTCTAGAACCTCAAGATCCAATATAGACACCCTCACAGAGGGGTTCATCTTCATCATAGGTGCCTCTCCGATGATCCGTGAGTAGTCCACCAAAGACCTACGGGTCCATAGGCAGTAGCTAGATGGCTTCCTCTCTCTCTCTCTCTTATGATTCTCAATACAATTGTCTCTTGGAGATATATTTGATGTAAACTTTTGCAGTGTGTTTGTTGGGATCCGATGAATTTTGTGCTCATGATTAGTTTCTATCCATGAATATTATTTGAGCCTTATTTGATCTCTTATATGCATGATTGCTTATAGACTTGTATTTCTTCTTTGAATCTTTGGTTTAGTAAGGCCAACTAGATCGATTTTTCTTGCCATGGGAAGAGGTGCCTTGTTGATGGGTTCGATCTTGCGGTGTCCTTTCCCAGTGATAGAAGGGACAGTAAGACACGCATGTATCATTGCTATTAAGAATAACAAGATGGGGTATATTCCTACATGAATAGATCTTGTCTACATCATGTCATTGTTCTTATTGCATTACTCCATTTTTCCATGAACTTGATACACTAGATGCATGGTGGATAGCGATCGATGAGTGGAGTAATAGTGGTAGATGCAAGCAGGAGTCATTCTACTTATCTTGGACGTGATGCCTATATAATCATCATTGCCTTGGATATCGTCATGACTAGTCGATTTTCTATCAATTTCCCAATAGTAATTTGTTCACCCACCGTGCGTTGTACTCATGAGAGAAGCCACTAGTGAACCATACGGCTCCCGGGTCTACTTTTCCATCATATTGCTTTCCGGTCTACTTTTTGCAATCTTTGTTTTTAGATCTACAAAACTAATTGTTGCATATTTACTCTTTTTATTTTCTATTCTTCAGAGATCTATCTCTCCTACCTATCATTACCTAATATGTCTTATTGTCGTAGAGAGCATGACAACCCTCTCTTTCGCGTCAGGTTGCAAGTATTTGTTGTTTTTATGCAGGTGTTCTTTACGTGGGTGTGTGATCTTCCTATATGGATTTATACCTTGGTTTCATAACTGAGGCAAATACTTACCGTCGTTGTGCTGCATCATCCCTTCCTCTTTGGGGAAATAACGACGTAGTCTCTAGCCACGTCAAAGGAATTTCCGGCGCCGTTGTTGGGGAGGAAGCAATCTCATCTACCAGGTTCCTAATCACAAATCTCATCTCCTTGGAATTACATTATTTCCCATTTGCCTATCATTTTCCTCTCCCTCACTTCACCAATTTGCCGTTTTATTCGCCCTCTCTTTTTCGTTTCCCTTCCTCTCGCTAGATCTATTGTTAGCCAATCTCTTCACTATGGCTAGTTCCTCCATTATTGCGTTTATTCCCGAGAATGAGGTTCTTAATTTTAAACAACGGGGAGAGGAGAATCTTAAAGATGCTTGGTATAGAATTGGGAATGCTCATAATAGATCTACTCGCAAAGAATCTACCATTGTTCTTCTTCGCTATTTTTATGTGGGCATCACCACTTGGTATAGATTCGTCCTTAATACGATTACCGGTGGAAACTTCTTGATTGCCCCGCTTTGGATGCTTATAACGCTTTGGAAAATTTAGTGGGTTTTCCACCTACCATTGTTAATGAAACAATTTTAAATCTTGAGCATGTTATGAAAAGGTTAGATGATATTGAAAAGAAAATGCTCACCGAGGAAAATATCGAGAACTTGCTAATAAAATTGGGTCAAAAGCGGGAGACGCTCGTAAAATATTAGAGGAAAAGGAACCCGTAGTCAATAAAAGAATTGAAGAAAGCCCCACTAGAATTGATATTTGGAAGAAATCTTTCGTAACTTATGTTCGGCTTTCCCTACCGATAAAACTATTGAAAAAACTCCCATTATAAAGGATTTCAAATCCATGCAAATTCCTAAGAAAAAGGGTACCACGTCTAGTATAAACAAAGAGGATCTTAAAATGATTAGTATCCATCCAAATTTTGTTGAAGTGGTAACCAACCTTCATGGCAAGAATAATTTTTTTATCTTATTCCTAGAAGTATTGTCATTGAAAATATCCATGATATATCCTTGAAAAATTCTCGTTGTGTTCTTAAGGAGTTGGAAACTAAGGATGATAATACTTGAATCTATGTGGTATGCCTAGCTAGGGGCGTTAAACGATAGCGCTTGTTGGGAGGCAACCCAACGAATAAATAAATTTTTGCTATTTCTTTCTGTTTTTGTGTGTTGACACAATTAAGACTCTGTTATTATTGTGTTATTATGGTCTATTTAGTGTTTGTGCTAAGTAAATCCTTTAGGATTATTCATACGATGAGTAGAAGTGATGCTGAATCTGGAATAGAAACTTTGCGTCCCGTATATGAATTTTCATTTTTTTTACTGGAACGTGATATATAGCTGAAATTTTAACACAGTATTGATATACAATTTTTTTACGTTTTCCTAACTGTTCAGAATTTTTAGAGTTCATAAGTATGGGTAGAGTACAGATTACTATAGACTATTCCATTTATGATAGATTCTGTTTTCGTTGCATTGTGTGCTTCTTTTCATGAATCTATGGTTTCTATTAGGGGGGTATAAGCCATGGTAAAGTTAAAATACATTATTTATAATTAAATAACAAAATATGAATGGGTTTGAAACAGTACCTAAAGTAGTGATTTGCTTTCTTATAGTAACGGATCTCAGGAAGATTTTGTTAAGTTTTGTGTGATTGAAGTTTTCAAGTTTTGGGTGAGATCACAAAGGATGAACGAATAAGGAGTAGAAAATGCCTAAGCTTGGTTATGCTACCGCACCCCCAATATATATCCAAATAGAAACAAGCAACTAAGATTGGGGATGCCCCCGAGTGGCATCCCCTCTTTCTTCTAACGACCATCGGTATTTTACTTGGAGCCATATTTTTATTCATCACATATCATGTGTTTTGCTTGGAGCATCTTGTATATTTGCTTGCTTTGTTTGTTAGTTTTTCCTTTGTATACTTTCTGGACACACCTATTTGAGAGAGCCAAAATCATGCTATCATTTGTTAGAATTGCTCTATGGGCTTCACTTAAACTTTTTGAGCTATAGAAGTTTCTCTAGTGCTTCACCTATATATTTTTGAGCTCGTTGTGCTTGGAAACTTTTGTAGAAATACTCTCATTCTTCGGTGTTAGTTATGTTCAATTCTCACTTATGGTTTCTTGGTTTGGTTGCTTCCCAATCTATTTGCTAGCCTTCACTTGTACTAAGTAGAAATACTACTTGGGCATCGAAAATCCTTAAACCAAGTTTTGCCTTATGAGTCCACCAAACCTAGCTATATGCGGTATTTCCATGCCGTTCCAAGAAAATTTTATGTGCCATCTCTAAATTTTCAAAACAAATTTTCTCTTTTGTGTGCATGTACTGCTCATGAAACGGTGGGGAGTATCCAATAATTTTCATGCTAGATGTGTTATTCTCAAGATGAGTGTTTATTGACTTGTCATTGCACGAGAGTGCGTTGGTAATAATGATGCCCATTCCCGAAGTGAAATAGAAAAAAATAATTTATTTTGTCAAATAATAAATTCCTTGGAAAGTGTTGGTATGGAAGGCAACCCTGGATACAGCCCGCCATGGAAAGTGACAGTTTGGTGGAAAATGGAATAAACTTTATTTTCTGTTTGGGAACCACCTATGATATATCTAGAATGGAAATTATTGTAAGCTACTTTGTCATTTTCGTTGAGAGGAAAAGCATGCCACCGAAAATATTTTTTCTCTTTCAATTTAAAAACTTGATCTCTGGCACCTCTACAAATCCCGACTTCCCTCTACGAAGGGGCTATCTATTTACTTTATGCAATTTTCGTTTTTTGCTTTGAGTCTCCATCTTCTCTTATAAGCCCAACTAGGGGGCACTATAATCGTACTTGAGCATTGGGCATAGCTAGTATTTGAGTGTGTTTCATAAATGCATCAATGATTGAGCACGATGGGCCAGGGATAACTTTCTTTAGTGTTGATATTTTGAAAGACATGGTTGTTTGTTAACATGCTTGAGTACTGAAGTCATTATGTTAAAACTAGACTATTGCTTTGAATCATTATAAGTCCAAATGTCCATGCTATGTAAAAGAAAATCAAGTGTTGAACATATTAGGGAACATTCCACATCAAAAATTCTATTTTTATCATTTACCTACTCGAGGACGAGTAGGAATTAAGCTTGGGGATGCTGATACGCCTCCAACGTATCTATAAGTTTTATTAGTTCCATGCTGTTACATTATCATTCTTGGATGTTTTACCATCATTTTATTACCACTTTGTATCATTTTTTGGGATTAACTATTGACATAGTACCAAAGTTCTAGTTGTTGTTTTTTGCTTGTTCTTTACTTCACAGAAAATCAATATCAAACGGATTCCAATTGCAATGAAACTTTTTGGAGATTTGTTTTGGACCAGAAGACACCGAATGGACCAAATAAGTGTCGGGGGAGTGGGACGAGGAGACCACAACCCACCAAGCCGTGCCAGGGGGTCCTGCCTGCACGCTGGTGTGTTGTGCCCTCCTTGGGACCCCTCTCCACCGCCTATGATGCCTATAAATTCCCAAATATTCCAAAAACCATAGGGGAGTCGACGAAACACAATTCCAGCCGCCGCAAGTTTCAGAACCTCGGGATCCAATCTAGACATTATCACGTAGGTGGTTCATCTTCATCATGAGGGCCTCTCCAATGATGCGTGCGTAGTCCACCATATACGTACGGGTACGTAGGCATTAGCTAGATGGCTTCCTCTCTCTATATATATATATATCTCCCTCTTATGATTCTCAATAAAGTGGTCTCTTGGAGATCTATTTGATGTAAACTTTTGCGGTGTGTTTGTTGGGATCCGATGAATTTTGAGTTCATGATTAGTTTCTATCCATGAATATTATTTGAGCCTTCTTTGATCACTTATATGCATGATTGCTTATAGCCTCGTATTTCTTCTTCAAATCTTTGGTTTAGTTAGGCCAACTAGATTGGTTTTTCATGCCATGGGAAGATGTGCTTTGTGATGGGTTTGATCTTGGGGTGTTCTTTCCCAGTGACAGAAGAGGCACCAAGACATGCATGTATTGTTGCTATTAAGGATAAAAATATGTTGTCTATTCCTACATGAATAGATATTGTCTACATCATGTCATCATTCTTATTGCATTACTCCGTTTTCCATGAACTTAATACACTAGATGCATGCTGGATAGCGGTTGATGTGTGGAGTAATAGTGGTAGATACAGGCAGGAGTCGATCTACTTATCTTGGGCGTGATGCCTATATAATGATCATTGCCTTGGATATCGTCATGACTATTCGATTTTCTATCAATTATCCAACAGTAATTTGTTAACCCACCGTGTGCTATGCTCATGAGAGAAGCCACTAGTGAACCCTACGGCCACGGGTGTACTTTTCCATCATATTGCTTTCCGATCTACGTTTTTGCAATCTTTGCTTTTAGATCTACAAAACCAAAAAACCAAAAATATATTGCTACATATTTACTCTTTTCATTTTGTGTTCTTAAGAGGTCTATCTCTCCTACCTATCATTACCTAATCTATCTTACTACTGTAGAGAGTGTGACAACCTCTCTTTCGCATCGGGTTGCAAGTATTTGTTGTTTGTGTGCAGGTGATGTTTACATGGGTGCGTGATCTTCCTCTATGGATTGATACCTTGGTTTCATAACTGAGGGAAATACTTACCGTCACCGTGTTGCATCATTCCATCCTCTTTGGAGAAATATCGATGTAGTCTGAAGCCACGTAAAGAGTCCACTCATTGGTACACAGCCCTCATGATGTACATCACATCGTACCATCCATGATGGGACGCAACGATGTGCTTGGTGTATGTGAAAACAACCATAGTCGTCCATTCAAGCTCGACCCCATATCGAGTGGGACCATGCCACTCTATTTGCTAGCATCTGTTGGAAATATGCCCTAGAGGCAATAATAAATTAGTTATTATCATATTTCCTAGTTCATGATAATCGTTTATTATCCATGCTATAATTAAATTTATTAGAAACTCAGATACATGTGTGGATACATAGACAACAAAGTGTCCCTAGTAAGCCTCTACTAAACTAGCTCGTTGATCAAAGATGGTTAAGGTTTCCTAGCCATATACATGTGTTGCCATTTAATAATAGGATCACATCATTAGGAGAATGATGTGATGGACAAGACCCAAACTATGAACGTAGAATATGATCATGTTAGTTTATTGCTATAGTTTTCTGCATGTCAAGTATCTGTTCCTATGACCATGAGATCATGCAACTCACTGACACCAAAGGAATACCCTATGTGTATCTAACGTCGCAACGTAACTGGGTGACTATAAAGATTCTCTACAGGTATCTTCGAGGGTGTTTGTTGGGTTGGCATGGATCAAGACTGGGATTTGTTACTCCGTGTGTTGGGGAGGTATCTCAGGCCCCACTCGGTAATACAACATCACAATAAGCCTTGCAAGCAAATTGACTAAAGAGTTAGCCACGGGATCTTGTATTACGAAACGAGTAAAGAGACTTGTCAGTAATGAGATTGAACTAGGTATAGAGATACCGACGATCGGATCTCGGGCAAGTAACATACCGATGAACAAAGGGAACTGCATACATGATTAACTAAATCCTTAACATAGAGGTTCAACCGATAAAGATTTTCATAGAATATGTAGGAACCAATTGTTGGAAATATGCCCCAGAGGCAATAAATAAAGTGTTTATTATTATATTTCCTTGTTCATGATAATTTTTTATTGTCCATGCTACAATTGTGTTGATTGGAAACTAAATACATGTGTGGGCATATAGACAAACATTGTGTCCCTAGTGTGCCTCTAGCAGCTAGCTCATTGATCAAAGATGGTTAAGGTTTCCTCACCCTGGACATGAGATGTCATTTGATATCGGGATCACACCATTAGGAGAATTATGTGATGGACAAGACCCAATCTATGAACGTAGCATATGATTGTGTCAGTTTATTGCTACTGTTTTCTGCATGTCAAGTATATGTTCCTATGACCATGAGATCATGCAACTCACTAACACCGGAGGAGTGCCTTGTGTGTATGAAATATCGCAACGTAACTAGGTGACTATAAAAGTGATCTACAGGTATCTCCGAGGGTGTCTGTTGAGTTGGCATGGATCAATATTGGGATTTGTTACTCCGTGTAACGGAGAGGTATCTCGGGGCCCACTCGGTAATACAACATCACAACAAGTCTTGCAAGCAATGTGACTAAGTGTTAGTCATGGGATCTTGTATTACAGAACAAGTAAAGAGACTTGCCGGCAACGAGATTGACCTAGGTATAAAAATACCGACGATCGAATCTCGGGCAAGTAACATACCGAAGAACAAAGGGAACAACATACGAGATTGTCTGAATCCTTGACATAGAGGTTTGACTGATAAAGATCTTTGTAGAACATGTAGGAACCAATATGGGCATCAAGGTCCCGCTATTGGTTATTGACCATAGAGGTTTCTTGGTCATGTCTACATGGTTCTCGAACCCACAGGTTCTACACACTTAAGGTTCGGTGACGTTTCGGTATAGATGAGTTATGTGTGTTGGTGAACGAAGGTTGTTTGGAGTCCCGAATGAGGTCCTGGACGTCACGAGGAGTTCCGGAATGTTCTGGTGGTAAAGATTCATATATGGGAAGTTGGTGTTTGAGTTCTGGAAAAGTTTCATGACCTGCAAGTGGTGTGACGGAGTGACGAAAGTGTTCCTGGGGGTCCTTTGGGTGGGCCCATCTGCTCCAAAGGGCCACATGGGCTGTGAGAGGGTGCGATCCAGCCCGTGGTGGGCTCGCCGCACCTCCCACCTCAAGGCCCATGCGGCTAGAGGCTTGGTCTGGGCCAAAAGGGTGGGGTAGCCACCAAACTTGGTGGCCAAGCCACCGTGGCCTCTGCCCCACCTCCTTGTCCGCCGCACCCACCCTAGGGAAAACCCTAGGGCAGCCAGCCTCCTCCTCTTCCCCTATATATATGTGAGAGGGAGGAGGGCAGCCGCACCTTAAGTCACGACGCAGCCCTTCCTCCCTCCCCGATTACCTCTCCTCTAGTAGATTGATTTGGCACCGCTTAGCGAAGCTCAACCGGATCAGCTCCACCACCACCGCCGCCACGCCATCGTGTTGCCGGCAAACCCATCTACCTCTCCACTCCCTCTTGCTGGATCAAGAAGGAAGAGATCTTCATCGAGCTGCATGTGTGCTAAACGCGGAGGTGCCCTCCGTTCGGTACTTGATCGTAAGTTCATGGGACGGCTTGCGATTTGGATCGCGGAGACGTACCACTACATCAACCGCATTCTTTAATGCTTCCGCTTAGCGATCTACAAGGGTACGTGGATCCAATCACTCCTCTCATAGATGCTAATCTCGTATATTAATCTTGATGAAGCGTAGGAAATTTTTTGTTTCCCATGCAACGTTACCCAACACAAATATGGGCATCCAGGTCCCGCTATTGGTTATTGGACGTAGAGGTCTCTCGGTCATGTCTGCATAGTTCTCAAACCCGCGGGGTCTGCACACTTAACGTTCGGTGATGTTTCGGTATTATTGAGTTATGTATGTTGGTGACCGAAGGTTGTTCGGAGTCCCGGATGAGATCACGAAGCTCACAAGGAGCTCCAAAATGGTCCGGAAGTAAAGATTTATATATGGGAATTCATATTTTGGCTACCGAAAATGTTTCAGGGTTTTTCGGTATTGTACCGGGTAGCTTCTACAAGGTTCCGGAAACTTCCGGAGGAGTCCAAAAGTCCACCAAGGGTTCCACTATGTTCCAAGGGATTTCATGGGCTAAGGGGAGGCGCCCTAGCCTTATTGGGCTAGGCTCTCAAGTCCCTCAAGGCCCAACTGGGTTGGGAGAGGTGGAAAGTCCACCTATTTTATGGAAAGGGAGGGAATTGGACTAGGAGTCCAACTCCTCCCCCTTGGATGCTCCCTAGGGATTTTAGGGGCTGATCTCCATGCCCCTCCACCTATAGATAGAGGGGAGGGGGCACCCCAAGAGCACACAGGAAGCCCTTGACACCCCTCTCTCCCTAGATCATTTTCTCCTTGGTTTACGGTTTTGGTAGCGCTAGGTGTAGCCCTGTTAGGATAGCACCACCACCACTGCCACCACGCCATCGTGTTGCCGGATAACTCATCTACCTCTTCGCCCTCGCTTGTTGGATCAAGGAGGTGGATATCGTCATCGAGCTGTACGTGTGCTGAACGCGGAGGTGCAGTCTGTTCGGCGCTAGATCTGGACGGATCGTGATTGGATCGCGGGACAGCTTGCGATTTGGATCGCGAAGACATTCGACTACATCAACCGCGTTTCTGAACGCTTCCCTCTTAACGATCTACAAGGGTATGTAGATCCACTCTCCCTCTCGTAGATGCTCATCACCATGGATAGATCTTGAGTGTGCATAGGAATTTTTTTGTTTCCAATGCAACGTTCCCCAAAAGTGGCATCATGAGCTAGGTCTATGTGTAGATGAGATCACGAGTAGAACACAAAGGATTTTGTGGGTGTTGATGCTTAGATTGCTTCCTCCTTTGGTTGGCTTTTGATTAAGCGGTATTGTGGGATGAAGCGGCCCGGACCAACATTAACTCGTACGCTTACGAGAGACCGGTTCCATCGACTGACATGTGACTTTGTTGCATAATGGTGGCTGGCGGGTGCCTGTCTCTCGTACTCTAGTTGGATCGGATTCGACAAAGGCGGTCCTTGAGAAGGTTGAATAGCAATTCATGTATCACCATTGTGGTTTTTGCGTAGGTGAGAATTGTTCTTGCTAGATACCCATAGCAGTCACGTAAAACATGCAACAACAATTAGAGGACGTCTAACTTTTTTTGCAGGGTATGTTGTGATATGATATGGCCAATTACATGATGAGATATATGTGATGTATGAGATGATAATGTTTTGTATAGAATATCACGACTTGCATGTCAACGAGTACGGCAACGGTAGGAGCCATAGTGTTGTCTTTAATTATTGTATGACCTGTGTGTCAATTATTAAGCACTATGTAATGCTTTACTTTATCGCTAAGCGGTAGCAATAGTAGTTGAAGCATGGTAGGCGCGACAGCCCCATGGCGACACAATGATGGAGATCATGGTGTTGTGCGAGTGACGATGGAGATCAAAAGCACAAGTTCAGGGCCATATCATGTCACTTATGATTTGCATGTGATGTTAATCCTTTTATACTCCTTATTTTGCTTAGGAAGATGGTAGCATTATAAGGTGATCCCTCACTAAAATTTCAAGATAAAATTGTGTTCTCCCCGAGTGTGCACCATTGTGGAAGTTCGTCGTTTGGAGATACCATGTGATGATCGGGTGTGATAGACTCTACGTTCACATACAATGGGTGCATGCCAGTGTTGCACGTGCGGAATAGTCAGGTTAAACTTGACGAGCCTAGCATGTACAAACATGGCCTCAGAACACAACAGACCGAAAGGTCGAACATGAGTCATATAGTAGATATGATCAACATGCTGATGTTCACCATTAAAACCTCCTCAAATCATGTGATCGGACTTGGGTTGGTGAATTTGGATCATTTATCACTCGAATGACCAGAGGGATATCAATTTGAGTGGGAGTTCTTAAGTAATATGATTAATTGAACTCATTTGTCACGAACATAGTCTAAAGTTGTCTTTGCAAAGTTATGTTGTAGATCGATAGCTCATGATGTAGCTCCCCTGTGTTTTTAATATGTTCCTAGAGAAAACAGAGTTGAAAGATAATGGTAGCAATTATGCGGACTAGGTTTGTGATTAGAGGATTGTCCTCAGTTGCTGCATAGAAATCTTATGTCCTTGATGCACCGTTCGGTGCACCACCCCCTCTAGTGTCGTTTGTAGATGTTGTGAACATCTGACAGACACGTTTTGATGACTACTTGATAGTTTAGTGCGCCTTGCATTACGGCTTAGAATTTGGGCTTCAAATACATTTTGAACGTCACAGAGCATATGTAATGTTCTAAGAGCTGAAATTGGATTTCAGGCTCGTGCCTGTGTTAGAGGTATGACACCTCCAACAAGATTCTCTACCTACAACATGAAGGAGAATAGCTCGATTGGTGAGCATGTACTCGGATTGTCTGGGTGCTAGAATCGCTTGAATCAAGTGGCAGTTGATCTTCCAGATAAGACATTGATTGATATGTTTCTCCAAATCACTGTCACCAAGCTAGTAGATCTTCGTGATGAACTACGAACATACCAGGGATGGAAATGATGATCCCTGAGCTATTTGCGATGTTCGACACCACGAAGGTAGAAATCAAGAAGGAGCATCAGTTATTGATGGTTAGTAAAACCACTAGTTTCAAGAAGGGCAAGGGCAAGGAGGGAAACTTCATGAATGGCAAGCCAGTTGCCGCTCTAGTGAAAAAACCCAGGGTTGAACCCAAACCCGAGACTAAGTGCTTCTATTATGAGTAGAACGGTCTCTGAAGCGGAACAACCCTAGATACTTGGTAGATAAGAAGGCTGACAATGTCAACAGAAGTATATTTGATATACATATTATTGATGTGTACCTTGCTAGTACTCCTAGTAGCACCTGGGTATCAGATACCAGTTCGGTTACTAATGTTAGTAAATCGAAGTAAAAGCTACGGAATAGGTGGAGACTAGCTAAGGGTGAGGTGATGATGTGTGTTGGAAGTGTTTCCAAGGTTGATGTGATCACCATCGCACGCTCCCTCTACCTTCGGGATTAGTGGTGAACCTAAATGTTACTTGGTGTTTGCGTTGAGCATGAACATGATTAGATCGTGTTTATTGCAATATGGTTATTCATTTAAGTCAGAGAATAATAGTTGTTTTGTTTACATGAATAAAACCTTCAATGGTGATGCACCCAATGTGAATGGTTTATTGAATCTCGATCGTAGTGATCCACATGTTCATAATATTAATGCCAAAATGATGCAAAGTTAATACTGATAGTACCACATACTTTTGGCACTACCGCTAAATGACATATTGGTGTCAAGAGCATGGAGAAAACTCCATGATGGTGGATCTTTGGATTCACTCGATTTCGAACCGGTTGAGACATGCGGACCATGCCTGATAGGCAAGATGACTAAGACCCCGTTTTCCGATATGATGGAGTAGGCAAGTGACTAATTGGAAATGATACATGTTGATGTATGCGATCCAATGGTTGTTGTAGAGTGCGGTGGATATCGTTATTTTCATACCTTCACCGATGATTTGAGTAGATATGGGTATATTTACTTAATGAAACACAAGTCTGAAACGTTTGAAAAGTTCAAGCAAATTCAGTGTGAAGTTTGAGATCACCGTGACATGAAGATAAAATGTCTACGATATGATCGCGGAGGTGAATATCTGAGTTACGAGTTTGGTATACAACTTAAGACAATGTGGAGGTTGTTTCACAATTCACGCCAGCTGGAACACCATAGTGTGATGGTGTGTCTGAATGTCATAGTCGAGCTCTATTGGATATGGTGCGTACTATGATGTCTCTTATCGTTTTGGGGTTATGAATTAGGGACAACTACATTCACTTTAAATAGGGCACCATCTAAATCCATTGAGATGACACCATATAAATTATGGTTTGGCAGAAACCTAAGCTCTCATTTCTCAGAGTTTGGGAATGCGACACTTATGTCTGATAAGCTCGAACCCAAAGCGGAAAAGTGCATATTCATGGGATACCCTAAGGAAACAGTTGGGTATACCTTCGATCTCAGATCTTAGGGCAAACTGTTTGTTGCTAAAAGCGGGTCCTTTTCGAGAAAGAGTTTCTCTCAAAACAATTGAGTGGGAGGAAAGTAGAAGTTGATGAGGTCGTTGAACTGTCACTTCAGTTGGATAGTAGCATGACGCAGAAAGATGATTATGCGATGCGTACACCAAGTCAAGACGAAGAAAATGATGATGATCATGAAGCTTCGGATCAAGTTAGTACCAAACCTCGTAGGTCGACAAGGACTCGTACCGCCCCTGAGTGGTACGTCAATCCTGTCTGGAGGTCATGTTGTTAGACAACATTGAACCTACGAGCTATGAAGAAGCGATGGTGGGCCCGGATTCCAACAAATGGCTAGGAGCCATGAAATACGAGAAAGGATCCATGTATGAAAACCAAGTATGGACTTTTGTAGACTTGCCCGTTGAACGGCAGGCCGTTGAGTACAAATGGACCTTTAAGAAGAAGACATACGCTGATGGTAAATGTCACCATTTATAAAGCTCAACTTGTCGTAAAGAAGTTTCCGACAAGTTCAAGGAGTTGACTACGATGAGACTCTCTAATCCGTAGGAATGCTAAAGTCTGTTGGAATTAAGTTAGTAGTTGTTTCTTTTTTCAATTATGAAATCGAGCAGATGGATGTCCAAACATCGTTTCCTTAATGGTTTCCTTGAGGAAAGGTTGTATGTGATACAACCATAAGGTTTTGTCAGTCCTAAGGATCCTTCTATGTGCTGGAGCAAGCATCTCGGAGTTGGAATATATGTTTTGATGAGGTGACCAAAGTTTTTGGGTTTATACAAAGTTTATGAGAAACTTGTATTTACAAGAAAGTGAGTGGGAGCACTATAGAACTTCTGATAAGTATATGTGGTTGACATATTGTTGATTGGAAATAATGTAGAATTTCGAAAAAGCATAAAGGGTTGTTTGAAAGGAGTTTTTCAAAGGAAGACCAAGATAAAGCAACTTCAATATTGGGCATCAAGATCTATACAGATAGATCAAGATGCCTGATAAGATTTTTTCGATGAGTACATACCTTGACAAGATTTTGAAAGAGTTCACAATGGATCAGTCAAAGAAACAGTTCTTGCCTGATTTGTAACGTGTGGAGTTGAATGAGACTCAAAGCTCGACCATGGCAGAAGAAAGAGAAAGGACGAAGGTCGTCCCCTATACGTTATCCATAGGCTCTATAGAGTGTGCCATGTTGTATACCGCACCTAGTGTGTGCCTTATCATGAGTCTGTCAAGGGGTACAAGAGTGGTGAAGGAGTGGATCACTGGACAACGGTCAAAATTATCCTTAGTAACTAGAGGACTAAGGAAATTTTTATCGATTATGGAGGTGATAAAGAGTTCATCGTAAAGGGTTACGTCGATGCAAGCTTTGACACCAATCCAGATGACTCTAAGTAGCAGTCTGGATACGTATAGTGGAGCGCTCATTTGGAATAGCTCCAAGTGGAGCGTGGTAGCGTCTACAGTATGACATATAGATTTGCAAAGAACACATGGATCTGAATATTGCAGACCATTGACTAAAACCTCACTCACATGCAAAACATGATCGAACCCCAGAACTCATTGGGTGTTAGATTTATAACAATGTAAATCACATGGTGATGTGAACTAGATTATTGACTCTAGTGCAAGTGCGGGACTATTGGAAATATGCCCTAGAGGCAATAATAAAATAGTTATTATCATATTTCCTAGTTCATGATAATCGTTTATTATCCATGCTATAATTGTATTGATTGGAAACTCAGATATATGTGAGGATACATAGACAACAAAGTGTCCCTAGTAAGCCTCTACTAAACTAGCTCGTTGATCAAAGATGGTTAAGGTTTCCTTGCCATAGACATGTGTTGTCATTTGATAACGGGATCACATCATTAGGAGATGATGTGATGGACAAGACCCAAACTATGAACGTAGCATATGATCGTGCCAGTTGATTGCTATAGTTTGCTGCATGTCAAGTATATGTTCCAATGACCATGAGATCATGCAACTCATTGACACCGGAGGAATACCTTGTGTGTATCAAATGTCGCAACATGATTGGGTGACTATAAAGATTCTCTACAGGTATCTCCGAGGGTGTCTATTGGGTGGGCATGGATCAAGACTGGGATTTGTTACTCCATGTGACACAGAGGTATCTCAGGGCCCACTTGGTAATAAACATCACTATAAGCCTTGCAAGCAATGTGACAAAAGAGTTAGCCATGGGATCTTGTATTACGAAACAAGTAAAGAGACTTGCTGGTAACAAGGTTGAACTAGGTATGGAGATACTGGCGATCGAACTCGGGCAAGTAACATACCGATGAACAAAGGGAACAACATACGGGATTAACTGAATCCTTGACATACAGGTTCAACCGAAAAAGATCTTCGTATAATATGTATGAACCAATACGGGCATCCGGGTCCCGCTATTGGTTATTGACCGTAGAGGTGTCCTGGTCATGTCTACATAGTTCGCGAACCCGCAGGGTCTGTACACTTAAGGTCCAGTGACGTTTCGGTAGTATTGAGTTATGTATGTTGGTGACCGAAGGTTGTTCGTAGTCCTGGATGAGATCCATAACGTCATGAGGAGCTCCGGAATGGTCTTGCAAGCAAATTGACTAAATGTGTCGGGGAGGTATCTCAGGGCCCACTCGGTAACACAACATCACAATAAGCCTTGCAAGCAAACAGACTAAAGATTTAGCGACGAGATCTTGTATTACGAAATGAGTAAAGAGAGTTGCCGGTAACGAGATTGAACTAGGTATAAAGATAACGACGATCGGATCTCGGGCAAGTAATATATCGAGAACAAAGGGAACTGCATACGGGATTAATTAAATCCTTAACATAGAGGTTCAACCGATAAAGATTTTTGTAGAATATGTAGGAACCAATATGGGCATCCAAGTATTGGAAATATGTCCTAGAGGCAATAATAAATTAGTTATTATCATATTTCCTTGTTCATGATAATCGTTTATTATCCATGCTATAATTGTATTGATCGGACACTTAAATGCATGTGTGGATACATAGACAAAACCATGTCCCTAGTATGCCTCTAATGGACTAGCTCGTTGATCAAAGGATGGTTAAGGTTTCCTAGCCATGGACATGTGATGTCATTTGATAACGGGATCACATCATTAGGAGAATGATGTGATGGATAAGACCCAAACTACAAACATAGCATATGATCGTGTCAGTTTATTGCTACTGTTTTCTGCATGTCAAGTATATGTTCCTACGACCATGAGATCATGCAACTCACGGATATCGTAGGAGTGCCTTGTGTGTATCAAACGTCACAACGTAACTGGGTGACTATAAAGGTGCTCTACAGGTATCTCCGATGGTGTCTGTTGAGTTGGCATGGATCGAGATTGGGATTTGTTACTCCGTGTAACGAAGAGGTATCTCGGGGCCCACTCGGTAATGCAACATCACAATAAGCCTTGCAAGCGATGTGACTAATTGTTAGTTGCGGGATCTTGTATTACAGAACGAGTAAAGAGACTTGCTGGTAACGAGGTTGAACTAGCTATGGAGATACCGACGATCGAATCTCGGGCAAGTAACATACCGAAGAACAAAGGGAACGTTATACGGGATTAACTGAATCCTTGACATAGAGGTTCGACCGATAAAGATCTTCGTAGAATATGTAGGAACCAATGTGGACGTCCAGGTCCCGCCATTGGTTATTGACCGTAGAGGTGTCTCGGTCATGTCTACATAGTTCTCGAACCCGCAGGGTCTGCACACTTAAGGTTCGGTGACGTTTCGTTAGTGTAGAGTTATGTATGGTGGTGACCGAAGTTTATTCGGAGTCCCAGATGAGATCCCGGACGTCACGAGGAGCTCCGGAATGGTCCGAAGGTAAAGATTCATATATAGGAAGTCCCATTTTGGTTTCCGGAAAAGTTTTGGGCTCATTGGTAGTGTACCGGGAGTGCCGGTAGTGTACCGGGAGTGCCGATAGTGTACCGGGAGACCTCCAGGAGGGGTACTTCGACCCCAAGAGGTCCATGGGATGTGGGAGAGTATTAACCAGCCCTTAGTGGGCTGCAAAAAGAGCCACAAAGGCCCATGGCGCAGGAGAGAAAGTCCTAAAGCAAAAAGTGGAAAATCAGCCAATAGGAGGCAATCCTACTCCAACTAGGATTGGAGGTGAAGTAGGATTGCTTCCCACCTCCTATTTCGGCCAACCCAAAGGCCTTGGATGCCTCTCCTCTCCTCTCCTCCTATATATACTAGTGGATTGGGTGGTTTCTGGACAGAATTTCCGGCCACGTGCTACCGGTTTCACCGGTGCACAGTTTCTCCTTTAGATCGGTTTTCCGCAGCGCTTAGGCGAAGCCCTACCGGAATCACTCCACCACCATCACCGGAGCGCCGTCACGCTGCCGGTGAACTCTCTCTCCTCTCCACCTCCTCTTGCTGGATCAATACGGTGGAGATCGTCATCAAGCTGCACGTGTGCTGAACGCGGAGGTGCCGTCCGTTCGGCGCTAGATCGGAAGGACCGTGATCGAGATCGCGAGACGGTTCGTGATGAGATCGCGGAACGGATCGTGATGAGTTCGCGGGACATATCGTGATCAAGATCGTGAGACGGATCATGATGAGATCGCGGGACGGATCATGATGAGTTCATGGGACGGATCGTGATTGGATCGTGGGACGGATCGTGATGAGATCGCGGGACGCTTGGCGATTTGGATCGCGAAGATGTTCGACTACACCAACCGCGTTTCTTAACGCTTCCCACTTAGCGATCTACAAGGGTACGTAGATCCACTCTCCCTCTCGTAGATGCTCATCACCATGGATAGGTTTGCGTGTGCGTAGGAAAATTTTTGTTTCCCATGCGACGTTCCCCAACAGTATAGAGATACCGACGATCGAATCTCGGTCAAGTAACATACCAAAGAACATAGGGAACATCATACGGGATTAACTGAATCCTTGACATAGAGGTTCAACCGATAAAGATCTTTGTAGAATAAGTAGGAACCAATATGGGCATCCATGTCCCGCTATTGGTTATTGACCATAGAGGTGTCTCGGTCATGTCTACATAGTTCTTGAACCTGTTGGGTCTGCACACTTAAGATTCGGGTGACGTTTTGGTAGTATTGAGTTATGTATGTTGGTGACCGAAGGTTGTTCAGAGTCCCAGGCGAACTCCCGGACATCATGAGGAGCTTCGGAATGGTCCGAAGGTAAAGATTGATATATAGGAAAGTGGTATTTGGGTTTCGAAAAAGTTTCGAGCACTGCCGGTAGTGTATCGAGAGTGACGAATGGGCTTCGAGGGTCCACCAGGTGGGGCCCACCCACCCCAGGGGCCACATGGGCCTAGGAGGTGGCACATTAGACCCTGTTGGGATGGGCATCCAGCCCATGGAGGCCTATGCGTAAGGGGTGGGAGAGGAGGCCAAGTGGGAAGGAGTCCCACTAGGATTCCACCACCCTTATGGGAGGTGGACTCCTCCCCTATCTTGTGCGCCAAGGCCGTAGGGTTTTCCCTAGGGCACCTCCCACCTACCATTAGTCCTCCTATATATATTGGAGGGTTTTGAGGGCAGCCACCACCAGAAAAGCCACGGGCTGCCCTCCTCCCTCTAGATCGTATCTCTCCTCTACATCTGTTCGGTATAGCTTAGCGAAGCTCTGCCAGATCAGCTCGACCACCATCACCACCATGCTGTTGTGCTTCTGGAGAACTCATCTACCTATCCATCCTCATTTGTTGGATCAAGGAGGTGGAGATCGTCATCGAGTTGTACGTGTGCTGAACGCGAAGGTGCCTTCCGTTTGGCGCTAGATCGAAAGGACCGTGATTGGATCGCGGGACGGATCGTGATTGGATCACGGGATGGATCATGATGAGATCGCGGGATGTCTAGCGATTTGGATCGCGAAGACGTTCGACTACATCAACCGTGTTTCTTAACGCTTCCCGCTTAGCAATCTACAAGGGTATGTAGATCCACTCTTCCTCTCGTAGATGCTCATCACCATGGATAGATCTTGTGTGTGCATAGGAATTTTTTTTGCTTCACATGCAACATTCCCAAAACCAGGTCCCGCTGTTGGTTATTGGACGTAGAGGTGTCTCGGTCATGTCTGCATAGATCTCGAACCCGCAGGGTCTGCACTCTTAACGTTCGATGGTGTTTCGGTATTATTGAGTTATGTATATTGGTGACCGAAGGTTGTTCGGAGTCCCGGATGAGATCTCGGACGTCACGAGGAGCTCCGTAATGGTCCGGGGGTAAATACTTATGAATTCATATTTTGGCTATCGGGAAAGTTTCAGGGTTTTCCGGTATTGTACTGCGAAGCTTCTAGGTTCTAGAAACTTCTGGAGGACTTCGCAATTCCACCAAGGGTTCCACCACGTCCCAGGGGTTTGCATGGTCTAAGGGGAGGCGCCCTAGCCTTATTGGTCCAGGTGCACAAGTCCCTCAAGGCCCACGTGGGTCGGGAGAGGTGGAAAGTCAACCTATTTTATGGAAATGGAGGGAATTGGACAAGGAGTCCAACTCCTCCCCCTTGGTTGCACCCTAGGGTTTGGAGGGGCTGATCTTCATGCCCCTCCACCTATATATAGAGGGCAGGGAGCTCCAAGAGCACACATGAAGCCCTTAGCGCCCCTCCCTCTCCCTAGATCGTTTTCTCCTTGGTTTACGGTTTCGGTAGCGCTAGGCATAGCCCTGCCGAGATAGCACCACTAGCACCGCCACCACTCCGTTGTGTTTCCAACAACTCATCTACCTCTTCGCCCTCGCTTGCTGGATCAACGAGGTGGATATCGTCATCAAGATGTACATGTGTTAAACGGGGAGGTGTCATCCGTTCGGCGCTAGATCGGGACGGATCGTGATTGGATCGCGAGATGGATTGCGATATGGATCCCGAATACGTTTGACTAAATCAACTGCGTTTTTTAATGCTTCCCGCTTAGCGATCTACAAGAGTATGTAGAACCACTCTCCCTCTTGTATATGCTCATCACCATGGATAGATCTTGCGTGTGCGTAGGATTTTTTTTGTTTCCGATGCAACGTTCCCCAACAGTGTCAACCAAAGTAATCAACAAAGCCCCGTTCCATAAAGAGTAGTGTGGTCATACATCAAAGGTTCGAGTAATGATCTCAACTTAAAGCAATCCATTTTTGAAAAGAACACACAACTTGCCTCGGTACACCACTTTATTATCAAGTGGTTACCTGGCTCATCTCATCTCCGAGGGGCATTAGTGGCACCCGATGGGGTTTTCGAAAGTCTTTGCTAAAAAAACTTTTGTTTCCATCTCAATGCATATCCACATCCCACTTGCATAGCAACTACTTAGGATCCTATCTACTTCTTACCCACATAACTCTCAATGGGAAATAGAGACATGCACAATGCAAGTATCAACGGAAAATGCATCGGATACGAACCTAGCAAGGTTGTCACCACATCATTAGGCTTTCCATCCAACTCCTTCGTCAACCATGTAATCAAACGTTGCAAAATAACACGCACCAATAAGTCCATAGCAAAAATAGTAAAAATAAAACACTTAGAAAAATATCAACCTATTTTTATTAAATATTACATCAGAAAATAAAAATACTACACTTGTTGGTTTTGGAGCTAGAGTGACAGAAATATGGACATGGATTTCTAACAGTGGATTTAAATACCTAAATGAGGATTTATTTGTGAACGGTACAGAGAAGTTTGTCCAAAAGGAATGGAAGTTGTGCAAACAAATAGGTTGGATTTTTACAAGATTTTAGAGACTTGAATCGCTGGATTTGGACAATTATCTAAATATCTAGAAATTTTGGAAGTTCAGTGGGAATTGGAAAAGAAGTACCACAGAGTGGGCGGGCCAAAACGGACTCTAGATGGCCCAGCCCGAGGCCAAGCCAGACCGGCGGTCCGAGGCGCGCCCGCTCGCCAGGTTCAAACTTGACAGACGGGGCCTGGTTGCCAGCAAGAGAAAGAGAGAGGGGCGAATGATAGGCAGGCCCCGCCCGCCATCCCGAAGCTCGCGGCAGAGGGCGGGCATGCTCATCGGCATTGCTGTAGTGCACGGCAAAGCCATCTTGCGATCGGAATGGGCTCGGGGGGGATCCGATGGTCGGGTGGTGGTGGAGGGAGTCACCGAAGAGGCTCTGGTCTTCGGTGACAAGGAGGCCGTGGCGGAGAGGCTGCTGGTGTGGTTTCCTGGGCTGTTTCCAGCCGCGATCTACATGGGGAGGAGTGAGGGAATCACGTCAAGGAGATGAAGGAGTTGGAGGGGGCATGTACCTCGAGATCACCGAAGGGCCAAAACGGCGGAGCTCCGGTCTGATACGAGCGTAGGAGATCGAGGGGCTCGAGTGGGTGGTTCGGGTTTTCGATTAGGGTGTGAGAGAGTGAGGAGGCGCCGAGGGAAGATTGGGGGTTGGCTTAAATAGCTAGTCCACGGTGCACCGTCAGTTTTGCTCATGGGTGCCAACGGGAAAGGATGTCGTTGTTGTTGGGAGAGGCGGAATTCGGTCTGGGGTGCTCGTGGGAGTCGTCTAGGACATGGGGAAGAGAGAAAGAGAAGGCACGACATGGCTCTCATGCTCGCGCATGTGAGGCTATGCATTAGCTGAGACGGGCAACGTCGGGCACACGCAGGAGAGCGATGAGAGAGATGAAGAGAGCTGGCACCTGACACGCTGGCGTGTCTCGTCGCCGATGCGCATTTACTGGAGCGTGGGGAGGACTGAGGCGGTCAGGGACACGGGGTCAACCCTCTGGAGAGCGGTTGCGCACTCCAGAGCGCAATTTTGTCCGGCATAAGCGTGTGTTTGCGCACTCAGGCGCCCCCGCCCAAGTCCACTGGTTACTGAGGGAGTAAACGAAGCGGGTCCTGGGATTGGACGCTTTGTGTGATTGCTAGGAGAGAGGAGAGCTGAGAGAGTGGAAAGGGATTGTCCAAGGGGTGCAATTGCGTTTTTCACCCCCTCAATCATGGAGCTAGGTGCTAGAATTGTTACTCGAGGAGGGGAGGGACCTAGTGTAGCTATGGTAAAAATACCAGCTCAAGGAGAGCTCAATTAGGGCTCCAATGATTGATCTCAAGAATGCACAAGAAGGTATTTGACATGGTTTTGAGCTAGCTAATCCGTTCCCCTTGCCATGGGAAATAACAGGAGTGATGGCTAGGACCAAATGGTCATCTCCACAAATTTTTAGCTCATTAGGAGGAAGTAGCCAATGCAATGATTGCAAACCCTAGGAATGGACAGAAATGGATTTGATTAGATCTAGCTAAGCGACACAATTCTCCTTGATGCACCACTTGGTGTAGATGCACAATTAGGGGATTAGAACATGCCCAAAAATTATGAGATCAATTGTGATAGTTGGCAATACAAAGTTGTCCAAAGATGGATCTGGACCGAAAGGGTTTGGGGGCATTTTTGTGAAACAAAACTATTTGGATTGAGATGAAACTTGGCAAGATCATCGATCATATGATGCATATGTGACTTCTTCGATTTTTCTTGGATTTATTTGACTATATTTCTTATAGAAATATTCCAAATACTTGAAATATTTAGAAAGGGTTTTGGAGGGTTTTGTCCTATATTTTGAACATGACCATGTGTTAAAACTCACATATATGGAAAATATATGTCCACTGAGTTTACCTAAATTTTCAAAAATATTTTTGAAACGTAAAAATATTTTTCCCTATAAAAGACCATTTCTGGCCTTAAGAAAAAGCCTTTAAATTAAATATTAAAATAAGGTTTCAAAATATTATTTTGTGGTTTCGGGAAGTATTATATATAATTGGTTCCAAATATAATTTTTGGAAGAACTTAAATACCCTTATTTAAGGACTTGCTGTTGAAGTCTCAACTCAGGGCTTTCTTGAAAATCTAAATTTAATAAATCCTTTTGGCCTAAATAGTTCTGTGTAAAAATAGTTTTATGTCTTATACACATGGCATGGTCATTGTGCAAAGTTCTGGATCAAGGAGAAGAGTTTTGGGAGTACGGGGATTTCTATGAATTAGGAGCACACATATAAGCAGGTAAACAAATGACAAGTCAATCAAGCATCACATGGACAAAAAGTTTTAGTGGGTCCAAAATTTTAACCTTTATTAACATAGTCATGTGGTCAGAACACATGGTGTAACAAACGTTTAAAGCTACTTCAAAACAAAGAGAGGATTGCTACAAGGTGACTCATTATCACCCAAGCTTTTTTTAATATAGTGGCTGATATGTTAGTTGTCATGATTGAGCGTGCAAAAGTTGATGTTCAAATTGATGAAATGGTTAATCACTTGGTTGATGGTGGACTTTCTATCCTTCAATATGCCAACGATATGATTCTATTTATGGACCATGGTCTATAAAAAGCAAGAAATCCGAAATTAGTTTTGTCAGCATTCAAGCACCTTTCAGGTCTTAAGATGAGCTTCCATAAAAGAGAAGTATTTTTCTGGAGAGCCTCGAGATGAGGCCCACTACGTTGAACTATTTGTCTGCGGCAAATGCCAGTTTGCGATTAGCTATTTGGGGATACCGAAATGTTATCAGAGACAAACAAATGTTGAATGGCAACATGTCGAGGAAATACTACAAAAAAGGCTAAGCAACTAGAAAGGTAAGTTGCTATCTCTAGGTGGAAGGTTGGTTCTCATAAATTCAGTGCAAAGTAATATGGTACTCTGTATGATATCCTTCTTCCAACTTCTAAAGGAGTCTTACATAGATTGGATTATTTTTGAGCAAGATTCTTTCAAGAAGGGGATAGCAAGAAAAGAAATATCGACTAACTAAATGGAGTGTGGTTTGCCGTCCTAAGATCAAGGAGGGTTGGGCATTCATGACCTTGAGGTTAAGAATATTGCCCTCCTCGTTAAGTCACTACAAGGGAAAACCCTAGTAGTAGTGCTCGAAATATGCATATTAGTAGCGCTGGGTCCAGCGCTACTGCTATCGTGCTACAGCTAAGTTTTAGCAGTAGCGCTGGCCTGGCAAGCGCTACTACTATGTGTTGTTAACAGTAGCGCTTGCCCGGAAAGCTCTACTGCTAACTATCTATAGCGCTTGGACGAACGAAGCGCTGCTGCTAATCCAGCGCTGCTATTAGATGATTTCCAGCGCTACTGCTAGTATTCCTGCTTTAGCAGATTTACACCCTCTACGTATTTGTGATGTATTTATACAGTATCTATACAATAGTTTCATCAGATCATCATAATACATCATTGTCATATAACAACTCCTCATCATCATCATTTTCGTCAATGAGACATCATATAACAAGTTGGTCACTAGTCATAATTACAACTCCTCCTCCTCATCATCATCATCAACTCTAACACATTGTAGCACATAATAACACATTGTACCTAGGATCTAGTCCTCTCTCATAGGACCTACTCTACCCTGTCTTAGGTACAATATCATAAAACAAGATAGGCCCTGACTCTCCATTATGGAGAATAGAGATCATCTTGTTTCCCATTCTTGGCGTACACACAATGTTGCTTCCAAGTATCTCTCTATGATTGACCATACATTTTTTCCAATCCTTGATTGTCATGACTCCATCGGTTTTAGAAATACGGTATGGACAGGAGTGATGCGTAGGCTAACCTGGCTGTGGTGGCCCTAAGCTCGTAACAACAACGCGACCTCTCGAAAACATCAGATGAGGCAACAATCATTCGGGATTTTCTGTCAAAAAACATAGTAATAACTTTGTAGTTAGCATGTAGTTTAGTTTTAGAAGAATTTATACAAAAGATGCACGGATGTCGGAATAGTAGAATTAAAATCTTACCATGCAATCTCCATGGATGTTACCGTAGTTCACCACGTGCACTAGTGGCATGTATTGACCATCATGTGCAGGAGTTTGATAATAGCTATTGTAATTCTCAAGATGACTAAGAAATGCGGTAAGATGATCTTTCTCCTTATAAGTTAATTCTGCTTCATCAATGTAGTAGTAGGTTCTGTCTATCATCTTCCGTACATTTTAAAAAAAATGCAAATAAGTTGTCAATGCAAATAAGTTGTCAACTATTTTTAAATAATAATATAAATTACTTAATAAATATGGTTGAGAAACTCACATAATCGTAGACCTGGAGGCGTCTGCACATCGACCCAGATGTCGATATTACCTTCAATTTCATCTTCCGGACGAATATCAAAGGTGATAAGCATATTAGGCTCAAATGCATAAGCCTTGCATAGTGCTTGCCAAGTTTTGCATTCAAAATAGTAATAGGTGTCTACATGGTATAATTTTACCGCAAAAGTAAAACCATGCTCGGTCCTCAAGTGAACTATCTTTACCTCCATATCTTTTTTAGTATTGAAACCAATTTTATCCAAGACAGCAATTCTTGAATGGAAGGGGATACGCTAGTAGAATAGTAAAAAATTAAAATTATAAGTTGAAGCAAAATAAGCAAAAGTCATGCTTAATTACGAAAAAAGACTTGTCATTGTGACTTACTGTATCCACTTTGAAGGTCTCATCCAGCATGATGCTGAAGCGCCTACCATCAACTAGGAACGTCTTGTCACACAGGTCGCGCTCGTCTTCGCAGTATTCGCAAATAGCTAATTCCCTTTCGTCGTCAGACATTTCCTATGTTCATAGTTGAAACATTTAAAATCGATCAAAGGAAACTACGAGAAAACTGATCAACACACAGATTACTATTCTCAATATGCAACGGATTGACTTTAGGTCTGTCGAGTCTTTCCTTCCTAAACTCTCATCTCACATATATGGTGGGCACTCCCTCTGATATTGCGACAGTCGATGATGGTGGCTCCTCCATTCGTCCCAGAGTGCATTACACCAAAATGTCTAGCACACTGGAACGAAGGAGAAGCGACCCCCACGACAACAGTCGGGATTCTTCCTCTCTCATATATATATATATATATATATATGGTGGACACTCTCCCTCACTAGAAGAAACACAAGGAGCTGAAACAGACATAAAGTCAACTCTTTCCATATATCAAATAGATGTGCATTCAATAAGCAAAACTAAATCATAAAACAAATTAGTATTCAAATTAGCATGCATTCAATAAGCAAAACTAAATCATCTCTTGCGTCCGTACATCATCGAATAGTATCACTAATACATCGCTAATACAATTAGAACCACAGCGAACGACGAGTATCGACGCGGGCGATGGACACCCAAAGAGAAGGAACCATCACAGGATCATAGCTCGGGTGAGATCCCTGAAGAACCTGCCAGGTATTGGAGAACCTGGCGTTCAACGCAGCCATATAGCATCGGACGTGCTCGTCCTCCTCCCTAACACGGTGACGTATCACCTCCGCGGGGCCCGACTCCCTCTGCACCGACAGCGTCCCACGCGACCGCCACCAAACAACCTCTGGGTCGATGACGGGCTCCTTTCTCACCAAGTTGCACGCCCCAGAAGGTAGGACCACGCAGTACCAGCCCAGCGGAGCCCAGTCTCAGACATGGCCCCTATAATCAAGCAGGCCTCCTCCACCGATTCGACGATGAGGATGCGGGCCAGGCATCGTCAACGTCGAGAACAAATGCTTAATTATGAAAACAAAAATTAATAAACTTCTAAACTTAAATATATGTACTACAAAAACTAAATTAGATCATTATTATTCATCACGGGTTGACTATCAGTCTGTCGGGATTCTCTTGCCTCTCTCATATATGGTGGACATTCCCTCACTGATTTTTCGACCGCCAATGATGGTCGCGACTCCTTCTTCCCCTAGTGCATAACAAAGGTCTAGCACAAGGAGAAGAAGGAGAAGCGACCCCCACGACAACAGTCGGCATTCTTCTTCTCTCATATATGGTGGAGACTCTCCCTCACTGATTTTTTGACTGTCATGTATGGAGCACCGATGGACTTATAGTCAACTCAAAATGTCGTTTAATTCCCTTTCTAGCACTTTCTAGCAAATCTGGATCACTCGATATTTCCTACATATTCTAGCACAAGTCATGCTAAAATTCATGAAAAAATTCGGCATGACCTTTGCTAAAATAGGACATATCGAGCGCCTGAAATTTACCGGAACGAAAATGAATCAACACTCCGGCAAAACATAGGCCATTGTGAGGTGTTCCCTACAAACATAGGCCACTTGGGCAAGCACTAGTACTACAGAACACTACATATCGCATATTCCATGAAAATTGTCACAGCTACTCATGTAGCTACTACTCTACTACAACTATAAAAACATCTACATCATCGACATGGGGATTTGGCTGGTCTCACCTCGAGGTCAGAGGTGGTCGATGACGGGGACGACGGTAGGGATGATGCAGGGGTCCTTGATTTCTGCAAAAAGAAACATTATTATCTTCAGCTTAGGACTTATTATAAATAAAAACAAAATTTTAATTAGATCATCAAATCTCATATACCTAAATTTTCTTACTAAAAATAAACTAGTTTATTAATTCAACTAGTTCAACTAAGCACTTACTATAAATAAAATAAACTAGTACTTACTAAAAATAAACTAGTTTAACTAGTTCTATTAATTTTCTAACTAATTCTATTAAACACTTACTAAAAACAGTAAAAAAACTATATTGATTTTTTTATAAACTAAACACTACTGCCCTAAATTAACATCTACTTAGTTACCTAACCTACTTCAACTAAAAAACATCTAATTAACAGTACCACTACTGCCCTAACCTAATTAACATCTACTTAGTAACCAAATTAGTTAACCAAACATCTAAAAAACATCTAATTAACCTAGTTAGTAAACCAAATTAACCTAGAGGGAGAAGGAGGGAGGAGGGAGGAGGAGTACCTCTCGGTGAAGGACGGCCGATGCGGGGGGGGAGCGGTCGATGGGGGAGGAGGGCCGGCGCGGGAGGTCGGACGGTGGGGGAGGAGGCCGGTGCGGGGGAGGGTGGCCGACGGGGGAGAGAAGAGCCGGCGCGGGCGAGGGCGGTCGGCGAGAGAAGAGCCGACGCGGGCGAGGGCGGTCGGCCGACACGGGCGAGGGTGGTCGGCGGGGGAGCGCGCGGGGGACGGCGCCACACGGGGAGGGCGGCAACGAGAGTGAGAGTGTGTGAGGGGGGAGTAAGGTCGAGCACGGGCGTTGGTGTATAAGGACCCCATAGTAGTAGCGCTTCTGTTTAGGAAGCGCTACTACTACTGAACGTAGCAGTAGCGCTTCCTAAATAAAAGCGCTACTACTACGTCCGGCCTGCCGGCAATGGCCTGACAATTTTACTAGTAGCGTGTTTTATGAAAACAACGCTACTGGTAAGTTCAGTAGCAGTAGCACTTCCAAAATAAAAACGCTACTACTACGCCCGGTCTGTCGGCAACGGCCTGACAATTTTACTAGTAGCGTGTTTTATGAAAACAACGCTACTGGTAAGTTCATAGTAGCAGTTCTATTAAAGATGGCTCGAAAATTAAATTATGGTAGGACAAGTTAGTTGTTAGGTAATGCTACACTACGAGAACAATATTCAGGACTATATAATATTGTTGGTCACAAGGATGATATCATAGTCAAGGTACTAGAGCCCGTTCCTCCGAACGTGACATTCAAAAGAGTTTTAATAGGCCGAGACTTGCATCGTGGAACATTTTGATTAATCATCTTGCCATGGTGCATTTATTATAAGGAGCCGACGGATTTCGTTAGAATATCAACGCGAGTGGCAAATTCTTGGTAAATTCAATGTATAGGGCTTTGATCCAATCGGATGTACCGGTACATAATAACAAGAAGATTTGGATGATGAAGATGTTGCTTAAGAATAAAATCTTTGTATGGTATCTTCCCCTTCACCGAGGAGAAATTGGCATGGAAGTACGCAATGTTTGTTTTATCATCGCGACGAAACAATAAAATATTTGTTCTTCCAATGCAAATTAGCTTGTACTATATAGCCAGTCATCCAATTAGCTTCAGGTTTGTATCCTCCATGTAGCGTTCTAACATTTTTTTGCAACGGGTTACATTGGATTGATCACAAGTGTAGAGTTCTTATCAGGGCGAGAGTATTTGTTGATATTTGGTCGCATCGGGTATGTAGAAATGGTAAGGTTTTTAACGCTAAAAATACTTCTCTTATGCAAATTATCTATATATGTACATGTGCACTCTGTTTATGGTCGTTTGTACAACGTGTAAAAAATCGAGACATGTTTACAAAGATATGTACATGCTTATAGCACACGACCAAGAATACTTTTACCGAACATGAATGGAGACATGATTTTAGGATTGGCGCTCCTATATTTTACGCGTCATACAGACTCATGATTTCTTGTATTTCACCTTGTTTTTTTATTTTAAACTTGATTTTGTCTGTATGCATCTTATTTATGTAGAGGCCGGGGTATAACACTTAAACGTTTAAGTACTGAAGCTCCCTTTATCAAAAAAATGACCCCCCAGAGTTGTTCGGAAGCTAAAATGGTTTCACCTTTTTTCAAACGCTTCAGCCGATGGTTTTGGTGAACCAAAGATTCTACAATTTGGCATAGGGCACATTCAAAGGTTTATCATCAGTCCATCAATCCTCCCAAAACCTGATGTTGGCGCTGTTACCAATATTATTTTTAACATATTTATATAATAGAGATTGCACAAGCAAGATACCAGACCAAAATTGAGAATCACCTTGCTTATGTTTTATATTATAACAGAAAGTCCATCGTCATGTGCATCAATTAATCGATGCAAAATCTAGAGACGCCGTCTCGGTTTTGAAGGAAAAAGGGACACAGCTCTAGTGCAGTGATAGCTGCGGGTTTAGAAGCAAGCGAAATGCTAATAAAATGTTGACACATTTTCATGATCGATTGAGTGAGGTCTCATCCTAGCTAGTATACAAGCGAGATATGCAAGATGGGGTCGGGAAAAGGTACTGTTGCAAAGCGAACAGAAGGGCAACCAAATCAAAGAGCCAGTCATGAGCTTGTATGTATACGCCGCCGATAGTTTTCGGACTCGTATACCCTGCGTAATTCAGATGTGCACACAGCTAGCACCTTTTGGGCATCCGGGCCGACACGACGGCACATAACCACGGCCAGGCCGATCGGTGAGTGACTCAGAGGCTCAATGCGACCTGGCGACGGCGGCGGCACCATCGTGCTCGACGTCGGAGATGGCGCAGTCGTCGTCGTCGTCGAGCCCGGCGCCGCCGAGCGCCCCGTGGCCTTGGCCGAAGGCTCTGGCGTGGTCCTTGAGGGAGCGCTTGTGCTTGAACTCGGAGCCGCAGAGGCAGTACCAGAGCTTGCCGCAGTTCTTCTCGTGGGTGCGCCAGTCGCCCTTGACGGCGAAGGCCTTGCCGCAGCGGCGGCAGAGGAAGGGCTTGAGGCCGTGCTTGCGCTTGTAGTGCGTCTGCAGGGTGCGGAAGTCCTTGAGCGGCTTGGCGCGCGGGTGGTCGACGTTGTTCCGGCACCCCGGCGCGCAGCAGTAGCACGGCAGCCGCAGCATCGCCGTCGGCTGGATGCCGCGCAGAGACTCCGGGCCCTTCCGGTACTGCGACCCGTGCCCCCACATGTGCATCTGCATATAGAACAGTACGCACGTACTTAACAAGTTAATCATCGGCTACTTTAACAACCTAATCGTATAATACTGACATTAATTATGCGTCAGAGAGAAACCTATGCACAAGCAGCATGTTGCATTGTTGATTAGCACGTACGCACTGTACTCTTTATAAGTTGATATAATTGCTATGTACTCGATCGTACGTACGAGCTACATGCATGGATCATGATCATATGCTGCGTTTTGCCAGTTTGATGGCAGAGCTGAAGGTTTCCATGCGTGAACATCGATCGATCAGAGGCTCAGAGCATATACATGTTCTATTCACCTTCAGGCCGGGTAGCGTTTAATACGTTGCACATTTTGAGGTGCGCGTGGATGCGGTTGACACTTTTGGTACGTGGCTTGGCCTGATCAAGCTGTAGCTCAGAGGCTTTCCCCATGAAGACGCAGCGGCAGTCAGTGGGTGAAACCGGAGAAGCCGCATGAGCGTTGACGGATTTGGGCTGCGACGGCGCCACTCCATACTGGCCCCTTGCTTGCGTGGTGCTTGTGTGTGTTGTAGGACATGCGTGTCTGTGGTGCATGTCCGGTTCGTGCACAGTGGAACTGTCATCGGGGACAGGACACAGTGGCAAGCTACAGATCTCCTGCAGTCATGCACGTTGAAAGCAGCGATGGAGAACTAATTGAAGGTGGTGTAGCAAAACCCGATCCGTTCGGCGACATGCCTAACCCTCGATGCTAGATATGATCAGGTGTGAAAGGGCTGATCAAGAAAAGCTTATCTCCCCTGATCCAAACATCTAATCTACAGGCAAAACCAATACTCATGGGAGCCACATGTGCTCGACCAGGAGCCAGAGCTCAGCTGGAGGATTCCATGCATCCATGATAAGCATGGTAGTGGCCACTGGGTGATCGATCAGATCGAACCAGATCGATACATGTCGTGTTAGGAAAGCAGCAGCAGCTGCTGGCTCAGCTTTTGCATCGATCATATCGATCAGACGCTAACTCAGACGACACTAAGCTGCACGCACACGCTCATGTCCGGCCGGCCGTGTGACTAAGCTGTTGCATGCATCTGATTCGTCTGAAAAAAGTTGCATCATGCATCTGATTACGTACTACCACAGAGAACGATCTTCGCTGGGATCTCCACAGTGCCGTCCACCATGCATGCATGGGTGCATTTCCAAAGAGCGCAGCGCTTCGGAAAGCTCCGACCCCGGAAAAGCATAAAAGTTCAAAAGGTTGCATGCATGGCTCCCCCTGACGGGCCATATATGTCTTGTTCAATCACGCGAAAAGGCAGGCCACTGTGCCGTCCCGAGCTCAGCTCAGCTCAATCGATCCCCGCCCAGGGACACCAGCACGTGTACGCATCTATCTGTTTACCTGGTACCTACTGGTATGGCACTTCCTCTTTCCCACATGCGTGCATGAGAAGAAGCTAAACCACAAGATACCAACGGAAGAGGAGCTGTGCATTTGCTTCAATTGGTGCATTTGGGTCACAAATCTGAGTAATTCAGAGTTTTGGGAGCTCAGTTTTTTTTAGAGTTTTGGGGTAATACTGTGATTAAAGAACACGGTTTTATTCCCTAAGAACACGGGGTTATTCCCTAAAAAGCACCGTTTTAAATAGTTTGGTACTCCCTCTGTTCAAAAATATAAGACGTTTTAGAGACTAGAAGGAGTATATGCTTAGCATCTACAAACACAACAAGTTCCATCAACTTTAGTATACGCCCTCAATACCGTGTTTTCACAGTATAAGGCCTGGACCTCTTTTTCTAAACCAAATCGAGAAAAACTATGGTTTTTAGAAGTTGAAATATTCATTATCCAGTTATTAATTGGAATATCAAGGTTTTAGATTACAACGATATTTGAAAAAAAAATATCACTAGGCCTTCGCTAGTGAAAACAAGTTCCAGCCACGAACTTGGAGACTTCCCAATGCAAAGAAGGTTTTCCAGTGAAAACTAAACATTTCAAATGGGATTTCAACATGAGGGGAATATATACTATTATTTTTTCGTGAAAGATTTGCTACATACCGCTACTCCGTTTTGTTCATAGAGGATAATATAACAATGTGCTAGGTGGATGTCACGGCAAGGCGTACGTTGATTAATAAATTCAGGTTTTATATTGGCAGCTCGACTAGAACTCGAAGCTAGCTAACGGAAGCAAGCATACGGTAACGGGACCAACACAGGTGTAACGAACCCGACGTGATGTCGCTCGTCTAACTTTATTCCCGGCAAAGGAGCTCCCGGCCTCCCGCGCAATTACACACTGCGAGCTGTAGCGTTCGTTCAAGTCTCATCACTCTTGTTCGCTTCACAACTGTGGTACTAGCAGTAGAACTTTATTTATTTTAACCTACCCACAGGCCACAGCTACAGCATTTATTGGTAGGTAATTCCAGTTAAGGAACTTCGGATCGATCCATCCAACTGTGCTGGAGGAAAAAGGAGCTCCAAATTTGTTCGAGTCCCAACAAATGGGATCAAAACAGTTAGTATGTTTTGTTCAAGTATAATACTAGATCAACAGTATGTTGTAATGAACAAAATACAAGGTGTTTGTTATAGTTAACCGCCGATCGATCCAGTTTTTGTATCGCGTGGTTAATTTCCAGAGAAATTAGTCGTTTTAGTAGTCGAGATGAAAATGTTTCTAGGAACTATCTAGAGCAGCAGCAATATATATACTTAGACGGAAAATTAATGGCCAAATTTTGAAGCCGTGTGTGTGGCAGTGGCTCACCTGCATGTTGTTGTATCGATTGAAGGTTTTGAAGCAGACGGGGCAGGAGAACTGCGTCGGGCCGATGAGGATCTGCGACGGCGTCGGGATCCAGTACTGCCCCTTGTTCAGCCGCCCGATCGGCGTCGAAGCGAACCCTAGCACCGGCGCCACGGCCGCCTCGTTCTCGCCGTCGTCATCCCCGCCGCTCAGCTCCCTGCTAACGTGGTCGTCTTCTTCTTCCTCGTCATCCCTCGCTGCCGTAGCTGCGGCCGAGATCCCGGAGATGAGGTCAGCGGCGGTGCCGGCGCTCGGCAGGCCTATATGCAGCGCCACCGTCACGTCCCCCGCCTCGCCGCCCGCCTCCGAGTCCATCGGGTCGTCGACCGCCTTGGAGTTGAGGTCCGCGAAGAGCCGCCGTCCCGCGAGCTGCTGGTTGTGGTGCAGGCTACTGCTCGCGGCTGGGCCCGGCGCCTGTTTCCCCTCCTCCCCATGCTCCTCGTCGACGTCTTTGTCGCCGTCGTCGGAGTCGTCCGGGCCGCGGCCGGGCCGCTGCTCCCGCGACCTGCGCGAGGCGGGGGCGAGAGAGAGGAGGGGCAGGGCTTCCCGGAGTGGAGGGGACGACGGCGGAGCAGGAGCAGGCGGCGGGGAGAAGAAGGAGCTGGAGGAGTAGGCGGAGAGCGCAGCAGGCGCCGTCGTCGACGGCACTGGCCGCGGAGGCACCGGCGTGGCCGGGAAGTAGTAGCGTTGCTGGTGGTAGTTCTTGAGGAAGGTCGTGTACGGGTTCTCCATGGCAGGCAACCGCGCGAGCTCTAGGTAGCTTGCGCTTCTACTTCTGGCTTCCCAGGCTTGGCTAGCGACTTGTGTTGTGTGCACTGGTGTTGTGGTGGTTGGCAGGGGTTATTATAGGGTGCCCTGGGTGATGAGCTGACGGGTGCCAACATTTTACGGTGGAACATAGCTGCGCATGCCGACCTTGAATATATACGTTTTCTTGTTTTAAAGTGTGTCATAATATTTCGTTGTGCACCATATGGTATCAACAAATCCACTCTGAAACTAATGCACTCTTGGTGGATGCATGAATATGGTACAAAAATCACTCGTAAAAAATAAATAAAGGAAATTAATGTCATTTCAAATGTAAAATTAGTCTCTGGAAATAGGCTTTCATCCCGCTTTACAAATTAAGCAACCAACCAATCCAACATGAAGTAGCAACGTAGAGTGCCTCGTTTATTTTCTTGACGAAATATTGAGTGTATCCTTCTATTGTAGGATTTTCATAGAAGTTTTGAGATTTTTTGAATCCTCCAACTTTGTCTATAAAAGGGATGTTTGGTTCAACAAATGGGTGTTCGAGCTGATCAAATATGAAGTATCGATCCGCCTGCCAAGGACAGGACCGAAAGATCTCAATTTATTGGTATCGATACCTTTTGTGGTGCATCAACTCTTCCTACTTTTGTGTCATGCACAATTCATAAACACTGACCCCAAGATCGATCTCCTCTCTTTTTTGTCAACAAAAAAAGCTTTCCTCTCTTGTTCTGTTTGTTTCCCCATGCTTCATGTATGTATGTTTTCTCTGACATTATTCTATACGACATCTCATTGGTAATAAATAGTAGTGATCAAGTCGTTTCTAAGGAAGGTATATGGATCATATGAATGATGTTGTGAAATTCCTTTGGAATGCATATACCCACGCCCTCTAGTCTGTTAGAATTTTAACGTTGCCTCATGCCTTATAATATTTTATTTTATTTTCTTGGATAATTTGAATATTTTTATTTATATCTCTCTTTCCAATATGTCTCTTCAACCCTTGATACTTATTTGCATTTACTTTCAGTGCAACATCGAAAGGCATGCATTGCAACATCTTGTGCTTTTAAATGAATGAGAAATCCAGACATCTCAATTATGTGTTTTATATTCTATGTTTCCTAATTGCTACACCCCAAAGATGATATAAGAATATAGAGAAAGGTAAGTTTTTGGTCCCTCAACATTACAAACAGTCTATAGCTAGTCCCCTAAGATTTTTTGGGCGGTAATCTGTCCCTCATTTCTCAAAACTGGGGCGACTTCCGTTCAAAACTGGATTAGAGGAGAAACCCGGCCACATGTCACTGGTTTTATCTCTCCTCTCATGACACACGAGGCTTTTTTTGTTGAGCCCTATATCCTCACAGCCATACACCACCTACAGTCGCCCTGCCTTCCCTATCTTGCACCTCTTGCGTTGTTCTTCACTGTCGGCCGCTATCCCTATTCTCGCGCCCACCTCACCCAATCTCGCCTCATCGATGGCGGCAACCCTATCAAACCGTGCTTGCCTCCATCTTGGACAAAGAAAATGACCTCACCGGTCATGTCGTAGTCTACCACCGCACAAACTGCATGCATAAGAAGACGTTAAACTAGAAGATGGTGGTATAGCGATACTGCTGGCGCTCTACACCAGTAGGAGGAGGTCATCAGGCTCTCGCTTGTTGGATCTCGTCGGACGTTGTGGGGAAACCAGCCGCAGGGCCAAAGGTGTCGGCCCAAGTTTGGGGGACATGCGGGATAAAGGTAGCATAGGCCGGGGGAGGTCGGGGACGGGTGGATCGCCAATGGTCTTGGGTCAATAGAGAGGCGGCGGGAGAGGTTACTCCCCGTACGATGCAACAGTGCGGGTAGCCTGGTCGAGGGACGCATGCCCAGATCGCAACAACGAGAATAAAAGTGACGATGAGGCCAGGAGCGGCCGTGAACACGTGGATCCCCAATGGCGGCGGATCAAGAGGGTGATGGGAGAGGTTGGTCCTCGGGTGGTCGATAGTGTGCAGGTGGCGACGATGTGGGTCCCGAGGGGCGACGACACAAGGCAAAGGAGGTTGTGGATCTCTTCTGTCCAAGATCATCCATGGCCACCGCACCAGGCTAGGGAGGTGGGTGACGCGTGTAGCTGCGTTGTTCACTTTTCGCCGGTGCTGCTTGAGAGGGAGGATAGTGATGTTGACTTTGCCAAAAACAAGTGATACGTCGGCATCAGTACCACTTTGGTCCGGTTTTGGTGAAAGGCATGAGGGACTAAATGTCGTCCAAAAAATCTCGAGGGACAAAATGTAGGCTTTCAAAACACTTGAGAAACCAAAAACATACTTTTCTTAAGAATACATCGATGCATAAAAACTGGTATTTGAGTGCATAGCATGGCAAAGAATAAACAAAATGTTAAATTTTGCAAGGAGCAAGAGGCACATTACCCTAAAAAATCATACTTTTGCATGTGTTTTACGGATAGGAGATTTCAGTTGGGTTAAGAAAACGTATGCAGGCTTCCTTCAAATGGGGAGGGCTACCGAGCAACTACACAATTCTTATAGTGCAACCTGCTCCTCCTTCGATTTGTTTTAACCTTGCAGTTCAGTGTCTCCAAACACAGTAGATACATTTACGTTCATAAATACGCACAGATACATTTAAGGACATAGTGACATTCTGTTTCATGAGCATCTTTGAAAGTCCGAACCGACAAACAAACCATTGATTTAATATGGTTAAAACACAACCATTGGATGCTGATCCAACACCTCAAAAGAAAAACACCAGGCAGCTGTGAAGTAGGTGACCCCTTAATTTACTTAAACATAGAATCAAACCTTGACAATTAAAGCGGTCACAATATTTGACATGGACGTGCATCCATGTCGAAATCGTTCCAAGTATCGGCACACGTGTTTCACAAACTTCACTAGCACGTAACATGTTCTCCCTTTTAAGCTAACAAACGTATAGGGAACTTAGAGCATTTTATAACTGACTGCTTAAACCCGTCTTAAATGTCCAGACAGGTCGCTCGATCACTGGCAGGTTACGAAAGTGTGAATGTGATCCAGACGGGCTTCTCAAATCGGACTCAAACGCCCGATTGACCGGCACCCCTCATATCCAGTCGAAATATGGGGCGGATGTGAGGGAACCCGAGTGCGTCCAGACACGCCCGACACATCGGTCTGAGGGTGGGGCTATTGGGGAACGTTGCATGGGAAACAAAAAAATTCCTACGCACACGCAAGATCTATCCATGGTGATGAGCATCTACGAGAGGGAAAGTGAATCTACGTACCCTTGTATATCGCTAAGCGGGAAACGTTAAGAAACGGGATTGATGTAGTCGAACGTCTTCGCGGTCCAAATCGCCGAGCGTCTCGCGATCCAATCACGATCCGTTCCGATCTAGCACCGAACGGATGGCACCTCCACGTTCAACACACATACGGCTTGATGACGATCTCCGCCTTCTTGATCCAGCAAGATGGAGCGGAGAGGTAGATGAGTTCTAGCAGGGCTTCGCCTAAGCACTGCTAAAACCGATCTAGAGAAGAAACTACGGACTAGAGGAGAGGGTTGCACATGGCTGAAAATCTATGTGCAAAACCCCTAAAACATCTAGTATATGTAGGAGGAGAGGAGGAGGCTTGGCGCAAGGGCCAGCCCTTGGTGGCTTTGGCCGAAGTGGAGGGAGGAGTCCTCCTCCTCCATTCATAGTAGGATTAGGACTCCTTCCTTATTTCCACATTTTTGCCTTTTTTCCACCTTTTTCAGTTTGGATTTTCTTCCCAGCCGCATAGGCCTTCTGTGGGACTTCGGCCAGCCCACTAAGGGCTGGTATTCATCCTCCCGCAGCCCATGTAGCCTCTTGGGTCGAAATACTCCTCTCGGTGGTCCCCCGGTACCCTCCCGGCACTCCCGATACACTACCGATGAGCCCGGAACTTTTTTGGTGACCAAAACAGGACTTCATATATATCAATCTTTACCTCCGGACCATTCCAGAGCTCCTCGTGACTCCGGGATCTCATCCGGGACTCTGAACAACCTTCGGTCACCATCATACATAACTCTATACTACTGAAACGTCACCGAACCTTAAGTGTGCAAACCCTGCGGGTTCGAAAACTATGTAGACATGACCGAGACACCTCTACGGTCAATAACCAATAGTGGTACCTGGATGTCCATATTGATTCCTACATATTCTACGAAGATCCTTATCGATCGAACCTTTATGTCAAGGATTCAGTTAATCCCGTATGATGTTCCCTTTGTTCTTCGGTATGTTACTTGCCCAAGATTCGATCGTCGGTATCTCCATACCTAGTTCAACCTCGTTACCGGCAAGTCTCTTTACTCGTTTCCGTAATACAAGATCCCGCGACTAACACTTAGTCACATTGCTTGCAAGGCTTGTTGTGATGTTGTATTACCGAGTGGGCCCTGAGATACCTCTCCATCACACGGAGTAACAAATCCCAGTGTTGATCCATGCCAACCCATCAGACACCATCGGAGATACCTTGAGAGCACCTTTATAGTCACATAGTTACGTTGTGACGTTTGATACACACAAGGCACTCCTCCGGTGTCCGTGAGTTGCATGAACTCATGGTCATATGAACATATACTTGACATGCAGAAAACTGTAGCAATAAACTGACACGATCACATGCTACGTTTATAGTTTGGGTCTCGTCCATCGCATCATTCTCCTAATGATGTGATCCCGTTATCAAATGGCATCTCATGTCAATGGCTAGGAAACCTTGACCAACTTTGATCAACGAGCTAGTCTACTAGAGGCACACTAGGGACAAAGTGTTGTCTATATATCCACACATGCAATGTGTTTCCAATCAATACACTTATAGCATGGATAATAAAAAATTATCATGAACAAGGAAATATAATAATAAACACTTTATTTATCGCCTTTAGGGCATATTTCCAACAGTCTCCCACTTGCACCAGAGTCAATAATCTAGTTCACATCACTATGTGATTTACATTGTAATGAATCGAACACCCATGCACTTCTGGTGTTGATCATGTTTATCCCTTGAAAGAGGTTTAGTCAACGGGTCTGCAACATTCAGATCCGTGTGTACTTTGCAAATAGTTATGTCCTTCTCCTCGATGTAATCGCGGATGGAATTGAAGCGTCGCTTTATGTGTCTGGTCCTCTTGTGAAACCTTGGTTCCTTGGTCAGAGCAATGGCACCAGTGTTGTCACAGAACAGAGACACTGGATTTAGTGCACTGGGCACTACTCCAATATTTGTCATGAACTGCTTCATCCAGACACCTTTCTTCGCCGCCTCCGAGGCTGCGATGTACTCCGCTTCGCGTGTAGAATCGGCAACCACACTTTGCTTGGAACTGCACCAGCTTACCGCTCCCCCATTGAGAATAAATACGTATCCGGTTTACAACTTAGAGTCATCCGGATCAGTGTCAAAGCTTGCATCGACGTAACCCTTTACGACGAGCTCTTCATCACCTCCATAAACGAGAAACATTTCCTCAGTCCTTTTTCAGGTACTTAAGGATATTCTTGACCGCCGTCCAGTGCTCCATTCCAGGATCACTTTGAAACCTTCCGGCCATACTTATGGGAAGGCTGACATCGGGTCTTGTGCACAACATTGCATACATGATAGAGCCTATGGCTGAAGCATAGGGGATAACACTCATATTCTCTCTATCTTCTGCAGTCACTGGGCATTGAGTCTTACTCAACTTCACACCTCGTAACACAGGCAAGAAACCCTTCTTGGACTGATCCATTTTGAACTTGTTCAAAACTTTATCAAGGTATGAGATGTGTGAAAGTGGTATTAAGCGTCTCGATCTATCTCTATAGATCTTAATGTCTAATATGAAAGCAGCTTCTCCTAGGTCCTTCATTGAAAATCTCTTGTTCAAATATCCCTTCACGCTTTCCAGCATTTCTATATTATTTCCAATCAGCAATATGTCATCCACATATAATATTAGAAACGCTATAGAGCTCCCACTCACTTTGTTGTAAATACAAGCTTCTCCATAAACTTGTATAAACCCAAACGCTTTGATCACCTCATCAAAGCACTTATTCCTACTCCGAGATGCTTGCACTAGTCCATAAATGGATTGCTAGAGTTTGCAAACTTTGTCAGCATTCTCTGGATCGACAAAACCTTCTGGTTGCATCATATACAACTCTTGCTCAAGGAAACCGTTGAGGAACGCTGTTTTAACATCCATTTGCCAAATTTCATAGTCAAAATAAGCAGATATTGCTGTTGGGGAACGTCGCATGGGAAACAAAAAAATTCCTACGCACACGCAGATCTATCCATGGTGATGAGCATCTACGAGAGGGAAAGTGGATCTACGTACCCTTGTAGATCGCTAAGAGGAAAGCGTTAAGAAACGCGGTTGGTGTAGTCGAACATTTTCGCGATCCAAATCACTGAGCGTCCCGCGATCTCATCACGATCCGTCCCGTGATCCAATCACGATCCGTCCCGTGAACTCATCACGATCCGTCCCGTGAACTCATCATGATCCGTCCCGCGATCTCATCACGATCCGTCCCGCGATCTCATCACGATCCATCCCGCGATCTCATCACGATCCGTCTCGCGATCTCGATTACGATCCTTCCAATCTAGCGCCGAACGAACGACACCTCCGCATTCAGCACATGTACAACTTGATGACGATCTCCGCCGTCTTGATCCAGCAAGAAGGAGCGGACAGGTAGAAGAGTTCTCCGGCAGCGTGACGGCGCTCCGGCGATGGTGGTGGAGCTGTTCCGGCAGGGCTTCGCCTAAGCACTACAGAAATCCGATCTGGAGGAGAAACTATGCACCGGAGGAACGGGCAGCACGTGGCTAAAAATTCTATGGAAAAACCCTAAAACCTCCAGTATATATAAGAGGAAGAGAGGAGGAGGCTTGGCACAAGGGCCAAGCCTCCAAGGAGTCGGCCGAACTAGGTGGAGGAGGTGGACTCCACCTCAATCCTAGTAGGACTAGGATTCACCCTATTTTTTCCTTTTTCCACTTTTTCTCTTTGGGCCTTTTTCCCAAACCGCATGGGCCTTGTGTGGGACTTTCACCAGCCCTCAAAGGGATGGTAAACACTCTCCCACAGCCCATGGAGCCTCTTGGGTCGAAATACCCCTCCCGATGGTCTCCCGGTACACTACCGGCACTCCCGGTACACTACCGATGAGCCCGAAACTTTTCGGCGACCAAAACAGGACTTCCTATGTATGAATCTTTACCTCCGGACCATTCCGAAGCTCCTCGTGACGTCCGGGATCTCATACGGGACTCCGAACAACCTTCGGTCACCACCATACATAACTCTATACTACCAAAACGTCACCGAACCTTAAGTGTGTAGACCCTGCGGGTTCGAGAACTATGTAGACATGACCGAGACACCTCTATGACCAATAACCAATAGCGGGACCTGGATGCCCATATTGGTTCCTACATATTCTACGAAGATCTTTATCGGTCGAACCTCTATGTCAAGGATTCAGTTAATCCCGTATGATGTTCCCTTTGTTCTTCGGTATGTTACTTGCCCGAGATTCGATCGTCGGTATCTTCATACCTAGTTCAACCTCGTTACTGGCAAGTCTCTTTACTCGTTCCGTAATACAAGATCCCGTGACTAACACTTAGACACATTGCTTGCAAGGCTCATTGTGATGTTGTATTACCGAGTGGGCCCTGAGATACCTCTCCATCACACGGAGTAACAAATCCCAGTCTTGATCCATGCCAACTCAACAGACACCCTCGGAGATACTTGTGGGGCACCTTTATAGTCACCCAGTTATGTTGCGACGTTTGATACACACAAGGCACTCCTCCGATGTTCGTGACTTGCATGATCTCATGGTCATAGGAACACATACTTGACATGCAGAAAACAGTAGCAATAAACTGACACGATCATATGCTACATTTGTAGTTTGGGTCTTGTCCATCACACCATTCTCCTAATGATGTGATCCCGTTTATCAAATGACATCTCATGTCCATGGCTAGGAAACCTTAACCATCTTTGATCAACGAGCTAGTCTATTAGAGGCATACTAGGAACATGGTTTTGTCTATGTATCCACACATGCATCTAAGTCTCCGATCAATACAATTATAGCATGGATAATAAATGATTATCATGAACAAGGAAATATGATGATAACTAATTTATTATTGCCTCTAGGGCATATTTCCAACAATCTCCCACTTGCACTAGAGTCAATAATCTAGTTCACATCACCATGTGATTCGCATTGTTATGAATCTGACACCCAATGAGTTCTCGGGCTCGATCATGCTTTACATGTGAGAGAGGTCTTATAGTCAACGGGTCTACGACATTCAGATCCGTATGTACTTTTCAAATCTCTATGTCAAACCATAAACACTGCTACCACACTCCACTTGGTACTATTCCAAATGGCTTCTCCACTATATGTATCCAGATTGCTACTACAGGTCATCCGGATTGGTGTTAAAGCTTGCATCGACGTAACTCTTTACGACGAACTCTTTATCACCTTCATAATCGAGAAACATCTCCATTAGTCTTTTAGTTACTAAGGATAATCTTGACCGCTATCCAGTGATCCTCTCCTGGATCACTCTTGTACCCCTTGACGGACTCATGGCAAGGCACACACAGGTGCGGTACACATCATGACATACTATACAGAGCCTATGGCTAAGGCATAGGGGAGGACATTCGTCCTTTCTCTTTCTTCTGCCGTGGTCGAGCTTTGAGTCTCACTGAACTTCACACCTTACAAAGCAGGCGAGAACACTTCTCTCTGACTAATCCATTTTGAACTCTTTCAAAATCTTGTCAAGGTATGTACTCATTGAAAGTCTTATCAAACATCTTGATCTATCTTCATAGATCTTGATGCTGAACAATTAGGTAGCTTTATTCTGGTCTTCCTTTGAAAATCACTTTTCAAACAACCGTTTATGCTTTCTAGAAATTCCACATTATTTCTGAATAGCAATATGTCATCCACATATACTTATCAGAAAATCTATAGTGCTCCCACTCACTTTATTGCAAATACAAGTTTCTCATAAACTTTGTATAGACTCAAAAACTTTGATCACCTCATCAAAGTGTACATTCCAACTCCGAGATGCTTGCTTTAGTCTATAAAAGGATCACTGAAGCTTGCACACCTTTTAGCATCCTCGGGACTAACAAAACCTTCTGGTTGTATCACATACAACCTTTCCTCAAGTAAACCGTTAAGGAAACGATGTTTTGACATCCATCTGCCAGATTTCATAATTGAAAGTGCAGCAACTGCTAACATAATTTCAACAGACTTTAGCATCGCTACGAGTGAGAAAGTCTCATCGCAGTCAACTCCTTGAACTTATCGTAAACTTCTTTGCAACAAGTCGAGCTTTACAAATGGTGACATTTATCATCAGCGTCTGTCTTTATTTTAAACATCCATTTGTACTCAACGACCTATCGTCCAACGAGCAAGTCTACCAAAGTCTATGCTTGGTTTCCATACATGGATCCTTTCTCGGATTTCATGGCCTCTAACCATTTGTCGGAATCCGGGCCGATCATCGCTTCTCCACAGCTCGTAGGTTCATCGTTGTCCAACAACATGACCTCTAAGACAAGGTTGTCATACCACTCAGGAGCAGTACACATCCTTGTCGACCTACGTGGTTTGATAGTAACTTGATCCGAAGCTTCATGATCATCATCATTAACTTCCTCTTGAACTAACGTAGGCTTCACAGAAACATCCTCCTATGCTGCGCTACTCTCCCGTTGAAACAAAGGTTCAACAACCTCATCAAGTTCTATCTTCCTCCCACTCAATTCTTTCGAGAGAAACTCTTTCTCGAGAAAGGACCCAGTTTTAGCAACAAACATTTTATGCTTGGATCTGAGATACAAGGCTCACCCAACTGTTCTTAGGGTATTCTATGAAGATGAATTTATCCGCTTTGGGTTCGAGCTCATTAGGTGAAAACATTTTCCACACAAGCGTTGCAGCCCCAAACATTAAGAAATGACAGCTTAGGTTTCTATCAAACCATAATTCACACGGTGTCATCTCAACGGATTTAGATGGTGCCCTATTTAAAGTGAATGTAGTTGTCTCTAATGCATAACCCCAAAATTATAGTAACAAAACGATGAGAGACATCATAGCATGCACCATATCCAATAGAGCACGACTATGACGTTCGGACACACCATCACACTATGGTGTTCCAGGTGGCGTGAGTTGTGAAAAAAAATTCACATTGTCTAAAGTTGTATGCCAAACTCGCAACTCAGATATTCATCTCAACGATCATATCGTAGACATTTTTATCTTCTTGTCACGATGATCTTAAACTTCACTCTGAATTTGCTTGAGACTTTCAAACGATTCAGACTTGTGTTTCATTAAGTAAATATACACTATATCTACTCAAATCATCAGTGAAGGTAAGAAAATAACGATATCCACCGCACGCTATAAGACTCATTGGATTGCATACATCAACATGTATCATTTCCAATAAGTCACTTGCCCGCTCCATCAAACCAGAAAACGGGGTCCTTAGTCATCTTGACCAAGAGGCATGGTTCGCATGTCTCAACCGATTCGAAATTGAATGAGTCCAAAGATCCATTAGCATGGAGTTTCTTCATGCATTTTATACCAATATGAAATTTAGCGGCAGTGCCACAAGTATGTGGTACTATTATTATTAACTTTGTATCTTTTGGCATCAATGTTATGAACATGTGTATTACTACGATCAAGATTCAACAAACGATTCTCACTGGGTGCTTGACCATTGAAGGTATTATTCATGTAAACAGAATAACCATTATTCTCTAACTTAAATGAATAACTATGTTGCAATAAACACGATCCAATCACGTTCATGCTCAACGCAAAACACCAAATAACATTTATTTAGGTTTGTCACTAATCCCGAAGGTAGAGAGAGCGTGCGATGTCGATCACATCAACCTTGGAAACATTTCCAACACACATCGTCACCTCACCCTTAGCTAGTTCTCCGTTTATTCTGTAGCTTTTATTTCGAGTTACTAACATTTAGCAACCGAATCGGTATCCAATACCCAGGTGCTACTAGGAATACTAGCAAGGTACACATCAATAACACGTATATCAAATATACTTCTATTGACGTTGCCAGCCTTCTTATCTACCAAGTATCTAGGGTTGTTTTGCTTCAGCGACCGCTCTCCTCATAATCGAAGCACTTAGTCTCGGGTTTGGGTTCAACTTTGGGTTGCTTCACCGAAGCAGCAACTGACTTGCTATCCATGTAGTTTCCCTCCTTGCCCTTGCCCTTCTCGAAACTAGTGGTTTTACTAACCATCAACACTTGATGCTCCTTATTGATTTCTACCTTTGCGGTGTCAAACATCGCGATTATTTCTATCCCTCGCGTTTATAGTTCATCACCAAGTTCTAGTAGCTTAGTGACAGTGACTTGGAGAACAATAGATCACTATCTTATCTGGAAGATCAACTCCCACTCGATTCAAGCGATTGTAGCACCCAGACAATCTGAGCACATGCTCAATGATTGAGCTATTCTCATTCATCTTACAGGCAAAGAATCTTGTTGGAGATCTCATATCTCGCAACACGGGCATGAGCCTGAGATCCTAATTTCAGCTCTTAGAACATCTCATATGTTCCATGACGTTCAAAACATTTCGGAGCCTCAATTCTAAGCTGTAATGCATGACACACTAAACTATCAAGTAGTTATCAGAACGTGCCTGTCAGATGTTCACAACATCTATAAACAACGCTAGAGGGGTTGGCGCACCGAGCGGTGCATTAAGGATATAAGCCTTCTGTGCAGCAAGGAGGACAATCCTCAGATCACGAAGCCAGTCCGCAATATTGCTACCATCATCTTTCAACTCTATTTCTCTAGGAACATAAAAATTCAAGGGAGCTACAGCGCGAGCAAGTAATCTACAACATAATTTGCAAAGACACTACTGACTATGTTCATGATAATGAGTTCAATTAATCATATTACTTAAGAACTCCCACTCAAATTGACATCCCTCCGGTCATTCGAGTGATACATGATCCAAATTCACCAACTCAAGTCCGATCATCACGTGAGTTGAGGTGGTTACAATGGTGAACATCATCAGGTTGATCATATCTACTATATGACTCATGTTCGATCTTTCGGTCTCTTGTGTTCCGAGGCCATGTCTATACATGCTAGGCTCGTCAAGTTTAACCCGAGTGTTCTGCGCGTGCAACACTGGCTTGCACCCGTTGTATGTGAACGTAGAGTCTATCACACCCGATCATCACGTGGTGTCTCAACACGACGAACTTTCGCAATGGTGCACACTCGAGGAGAACACTATTTATCTTGAAATTTAAGTGAGGGATCACCTTATAATGCTGCCGTCGTACTAAGAAAAACAAGGTGCATAAAAGGATTAACATCACATGCAATTCATAAGTTACATGATATGGCCATGAACTTGTGCTTTAGATCTCCATCTTGAAAGCACCGGCATGATCTCCATCGTCACCGGCACGACACCATGATCTCCATCATCTTGATCTCCATCAACGTGTCACCATCGGGGTTGTCACACCCTGCATGCTTCTACTACTATTGCTACCGTTTAGCGATAAAGTAAAGCATTACATAGCGCTTAATGATTGACACGCAGGTCATACAATAATTAAAGACAACCCTATGGCTCCTGCCGGTTGCCGTACTCATCGACATGCAAGTCGTGAAATTCTATACATCACATGATCATCTCATACATCACATATATCACATCATGTAATTGGCCATATCACATCACAACATACCCTGCAAAAACAAGTTAGACGTCCTCTAATTGTTGTTGCATGTTTTACGTGGCTGCTACAGGTATCTAGCAAGAACAATTCTCATCTATGCAAAAACCACAACGGTGATACACTAGTTGCTTTTCAACCTTCTCAAGGACCACCTTTGTCGAATCCGATCCAACTAAAGTGAGAGAAACTGCCACCCACAAGCCATCTAGGCAACAAGTTGCGTCGAGGGAACCGGTCTCTCGTAAGCGTACGAGTAATGTTGGTCCGGGCCGCTTCATCTCACAATACCACTGAACCAAAATCCGACCAAGGGAGGAAGCAATCTAATTTTGACAAAGGGTAGGATTTTGGTTCAGCGGTATTGTGAGATGAAGCGGCCCGGACCAACATTACTCGTACGCTTACGAGAGACCAGTTCCCTCGACGCAACTTGTTGCCTAGATGGCTTGCGGGTGACAGTTTCTCTCACTTTAGTTGGATCGGATTCGACAAAGGCGGTCCTTGAGAAGGTTGAAAAGCAACTAGTGTATCACCGTTGTGGTTTTTGCGTAGATGAGAATTGTTCTTGCTAGATACCCGTAGCAGCCACGTAAAACATGCAACAACAATTAGAGGATGTCTAACTTGTTTTTGCAGGGTATGTTGTGATGTGATATGACCAATTACATGATGTGATATATGTGATGTATGAGATGATCATGTGATGTGTAGATTGTCACGACTTGCATGTCGATGAGTACGGCAACCGGCAGGAGCCATAGGGTTGTCTTTAATTATTGGATGACCTGCGTGTCAATCATTAAGCGCTATCTAATGCTTTACTTTATCGCTATACGGTAGCAATAGTAGTAGAAGCATGTTGGGCGCGACAACCCCGATGGCGACACGTTGACGGAGATCAAGATGATGGAGATCATGGTGTCGTGCCGGTGACGATGGAGATCATGTCGGTGCTTTCTAGATGGAGATCAAAAGCACAAGTTCATGGACATATCATGTCACTTATGAATTGCATGTGATGTTAATCCTTTTATGCACCTTGTTTTGCTTAGGACGACGGTAGCATTATAAGGTGATCCCTCACTTAAGTTTCAAGATGAATTGTCTTCTCCTCGAGTGTGCACCATTGCGAAAGTTCATCGTGTTGAGACACCACGTGATGATCGGGTGTGATAGACTCTACGTTCACATACAACGGGTGCAAGCCAGTGTTGCACGTGCAGAACACTCGGGTTAAACTTGACGAGCATAGCATGTACAGACATGGCCTCGGAACACAAGAGACCGAAAGGTCGAACATGAGTCATATAGTAGATATGATCAACCTGATGATGTTCACCATTGAAGCCACCTCAAATCACGTGATGATCGGACTTGAGTTGGTGAATTTGGATCATGTATCACTCGAATGACTGGAGGGATGTCAGTTTGAGTGGGAGTTCTTAAGTAATATGATTAATTGAACTCATTATCATGAACATAGTCAGTAGTGTCTTTGCAAATTATGTTGTAGATTACTTGCTCGCGTTATAGCTCCCTTGAATTTTTATGTTCCTAGAGAAATAGAGTTGAAAGATGATGGTAGCAATATTGCGGATTGGATCCGTGATGTGAGGATTGTCCTCGTTGCTGCACAGAAGGCTTATGTCCTTAATGCACCGCTCGGTGCACCAACCCCTCTAGCGTCGTCTGTAGATGTTGTGAACATCTGACAGGTACGTGCTGATGACTACTTGATAGTTTAGTGTGTCATGCATTACGTCTTAGAATTGATGCTTTGAAACGTTTTGAACGTCACGGAAGATATGAGATGTTCTAAGAGCTGAAATTAGGATCTCAGGCTCGTGCCCGTGTTGCGAGATATGAGATCTCCAACAAGATTCTTTGCTTGTAAGATGAAAGAGAATAGCTCAATCGTTGAGCATGTGCTCAGATTGTCTGGGTGCTACAATCGCTTGAATCGAGTGGGAGTTGATCTTCTAGATAAGATAGTGATTGATACAGTTCTCCAAGTCACTGTCACTAAAGCTACTAGAACTTGGTGATGAACTATAAAAGGCCAGGGATAGAAATAATGATCCCTGAGCTATTCGCGATGTTTGACACCGCGAAGGTAGAAATCGAGAAGGAGCGTCAAAGTGTTGATGGTTATTTAAAACCACTAGTTTCGAGAAGGGCAAGAGCAAGGAGGGAAACTTCATGGATAGCAAGTCAGTTGCTGCTCCAGTGAAGCAACCCAAAGTTGAACTCAAACCCGAGACTAAGTGCTTCGATTATGAGGAGAGCGGTCGCTGAAGCGGAACAAACCCTAGATACTTGGTAGATAAGAAGGCTGGCAAATGTCAACAGAAGTATATTTGATATACGTGTTATTGTTGTGTACCTTGCTAGTACTCCAAGTAGCACCTGGGTATTGGATACCGGTTCGGTTGCTAAATGTTAGTAACTCGAAATAAAAGCTACAAAATAAATGGAGAACTAGCTAATTGTGAGGTGACGATGTGTGTTGGAAATGTTTCCAAGGTTGATGTGATCAACATCGCACGCTCTCTCTACCTTCGAGATTAGTGACGAACCAAAATAAATGTTATTTGGTGTTTTTGCGTTGAGCATGAACGTGATTAGATCATGTTCATTGCAACACGGTTATTCATTTAAGTTAGAGAATAATGGTTATTCTGTTTACATGAATAATACCTTCAATGGTCATGCACACAGTGAGAATGGTTTGTTGAAATTTTGATCGTAGTAATACACATGTTCATAACATTGATGCCAAAAGATGCAAAGTTAATAATGATAGTACCACATACTTGTGGCACTGCCGCTAAATGTCATATTGGTATAAAACGCGTGAAGAAACTCCATGCTGATGGATCTTTGGACTCTTTCGATTTCGAATCGGTTGAGACATGCAAACCATGCCTCTTGGTCAAAGATGACTAAGGACCCCCGTTTTCTGGTTTGACGGAGCGGGCAAGTGATTTATTGCAAATGATACATGTTGATGTATGCAATCCAATGAGTCTTGTAGCGTGCGGTGGATATCCTTATTTTCTTACCTTCACTGATGATTTGGGTAGATATAGTGTATGTTTACTTAATGAAACACAAGTCTGAATCGTTTGAAAAGTTCAAGCAAATTCAGAGTGAAGTTTAAGATCATCGTGACAAGAAGATAAAAGTATCTACGATATGATCGTGGAGGTGAATATCTGAGTTACGAGTTTGGCATACAACTTTAGACAATGTGAAAGTTGTTTCACAACACACGCCACCTGGAACACCATAGTGTGATGGTATGTCTGAACGTCATAGTCATGCTCTATTGGATATGGTGCATGTTAAGATGTCTCTTATCATTTTTCTACTATAATTTTGGGGTTGTGCATTAGAGACAACTACATTCACTTTAAATAGGGCACCATGTAAATCCGTTGAGATGACACCATGTGAACTATGGTTTGATAGAAACCTAAGATGTCATTTCTTAATGTTTGGGGCTGCGACGCTTGTGTGGAAAACGTTTTCGCCTAATGAGCTCGAACCCTAAGCGGACAAATGCATCTTCATAGAATACCCTAAGAATAGTTGGGTGAACCTTCTATCTCAGATCCAAGCATAAAATGTTTATTGCTAAAACAAGGTCCTTTCTCGAGAAAAGGTTTCTCTTGAAAGAATTGAGTGGGAGGAAAATAGAACTTGATGAGGTTATTGAACCTTTACTTCAACCAGAAAGTGGCGCAGCGTAGAAAGATGTTTCTATGAAGCCTACGTCAGTTGAAGAGGAAGTTAATGATGATGATCATGAAGCTTCGGATCAAGTTACTATCGAACTTCGTAGGTCGACAAGGACGTGTACTGCTACTGAGCGGTATGACAACCCTGTCTTGGAGGTCATGTTGTTGGACAACGATGAACCTACGAACTATGGAGAAGCGATGATGGGCCCGGAAACCAACAAATGGTTAGAGGCCATGAAATCCGAGAAAGGATCCATGTATGAAAACCAAGTATAGACTTTGGTGGACTTGCTTGTTGGAGGGCTGGTCGTTAAAGTACAAATGGATCTTTAAAATGAAGACAGACGCTGATGGTAAATGTTACCATTTGTAAAGCTCGACTTGTTGCAAAGTAGTTTACGACAAGTTCAAGGAGTTGACTGCGATGAGACTTTCTCACTCGTAGTGATGCTAAAGTTTATTGGAATTATGTTAGAAGTTGCTGCATTTTTCAATTATGAAATCTGGCAGATGGATGCCAAAACATCGTTTCCTTCCTTAAGGAAAGGTTGTATGAGATACAACCAGAAGGTTTTGTCAGTACTAAGGATGCTAAAAGGTGTGCGAGCTTCAGTGATTCTTCTATGAAATGAAGCAAGCATCTCGGAGTTGGAATATACACTTTGATGAGGTGATCAAAGTTTTTGAGTCTATACAAAGTTAATGAGAAACTTGTATTTACAATAAAGTGAGTGGGAGCACTATAGAGTTTCTGGTAAGCATATGTGGTTGACATATTGTTGATCGGAAATGATGTAGAATTTCTGGAAAGCATAAAAGGTTGTTTGAGAAGAGTTTTTCAAAGGAAAACCTGGATAAAGCTACCTAATTGTTGAGCATCAAAATCTATAAAGATAGATCAAGATGTTTGATGAGACTTTCAATGATTACATACCTTGACAAGATTTTGAAAGAGTTCAAAATGGATCAGTCAGAGAAAGAGTTCTCGCCTGATTTGTAAGGTATAAAGTTGAGTAAGACTCAATGCCCAGTGACTGTAGAAGATAGAGAAAAGATAAGTGTCATCCACTATGCTTCAGCCATAGGCTCTATCATGTATGCAATGCTGTGCACAAGACCCGATGTCAGCCTTGCCATAAGTATGGACAGAAGGTTTCAAAGTGATCCTGGAATGGAGCACTAGACAGCAGGTCAAGATTATCCTTAGTAACTAAAATACTAAGGAGATGTTTCTCGATTATGAAGGTGATAAAGAGTTCGTCGTAAAGAGTTACGTCGATGCAAGCTTTAACACCAATCCGGATGACTCGTAGTAGCAATCTGGATACATATAGTGGAGCAGCCATTTGGAATAGTACCAAGTGGAGTGTGGTAGCAGTGTTTACGGTTTGACATAGAAATCTGCAAAGTACACACGGATCTGAATGTCGCAGACCCGTTGACTATAAGACCTGTCTCACATGCAAAGCATGATCGAGCCCCAGAACTCATTGGGTGTTAGATTTATAACAATGCGAATAGAATGGTGATGTGAACTAGATTATTGACTCTAGTGCAAGTGGGAGACTGTTGGAAATATGCCTTAGAGGCAATAATAAATTACTAATTATCATATTTCCTTGTTCATGATAATCCTTTATTATCCATGCTATAAATTGTATTGATCGGAGACTTAGATGCATGTGTGGATACACAGACAAAACCATGTCCCTAGTATGCCTCTAATGGACTAGCTCGTTGATCAAAGATGGTTAAGGTTTCCTAGCCATGGAAATGAGATGTCATTTGATAATGGGATCACATCATTAGGAGAATGATGTGATGGACAAGACCCAAACTGCAAACGTAGCATATGATCGTGTCAATTTATTGCTACTATTTTCTGCATGTCAAGTATATGTTCCTATGACCATGAGATCATGCAACTCACGAACATCGGAGGAGTGCCTTGCATGTATCAAACGTCGCAACGTAACTAGGTGACTATAAAAGTGCTCTACAGGTATCTCCGAGGGTGTCTGTTGAGTTGGCATGGATCAAGACTGGGATTTGTTACTCCGTGTGACGGAGAGGTATCTCAGGGCCCACTCGATAATGCAACATCACAATAAGCCTTGCAAGAAATGTGACTAAGTGTTAGTCACGGGATCTTGTATTACGGAACGAGTAAAGAGACTTGCCGATAACGAGGTTGAACTAGGTATGGAGATACCGACGATCGAATCTCGGGCAAGTAACATACCGAAGAACAAAGGGAACATCATACGGGATTAACTGAATCCTTGACATAGAGGTTCGACCGATAAAGATCTTCGTAGAATATGTAGGAACCAATGTGGACATCCAGGTCTGGCCATTGGTTATTGACTGTAGAGGTGTCTCGTTCATGTCTACTTAGTTCTCGAACCCGCAGGGTCTGCACACTTAAGGTTTGGTGACGTTTCGGTAGTATAGAGTTATGTTATGTGGTGACCGAAGGTTGTTCGGAGTCCCGGATGAGATCTCGGATGTCAAGAGGAGCTCCGGAATGGTCCGGAGGTAAAGATTCATATATAGGAAGTCCTATTTTGGTCGCCGGAAAAGTTTTGGCCTCATCGGTAGTGTACCGGGAGTGCCCGTAGTGTACCGGGGGACCATCGGGAGAGGTATTTCGACCCAAGAGGCTACATGGGTTGTGGGAGGGTGGAAACCAGCCCTTAGTGGGCTGGTGGAAGTCCTCTAAGAGGGCCATGCAGCTGGTGGAAGTCCTCTACTAGGATTGGAGGAGGACTCCTCCAATCCTCCTTGCGCAAGAGGCAAGGCAGGGCTTCCTTGTGCGCCAGCCCTCCTCCTCCCTCCCTCTTATATATACTGGAGGTATTGGGTGTTTTGCACTTGATTTTACGGCCATGTGCTACCCGTTCCACTGGTGCTCCTCTAGATCGGATTTCCGCAGTGCTTAGGCGAAGCCCTGCCGGAATTGCTCCACCACCATCACCGGGGCGCCGTCACGCTGCCGGTGAACTCTTCTCCCTCTCCACTTCCTCTTGCTGGATCTAGACAGTGGAGATCGTCATCAAGCTGCACGTGTGCTGAATGTGGAGGTGCCATCTGTTCGGTGCTAGATCGGAAGGACCGTGAACAAGATCGCGAGACGGTTCGTGATGAGTTCACGGGACGGATCGTGATGAGATCGCGGGATGGATCATGATGAGATCGCGGGACGGATCGTGATGAGTTCGCGGGACGGATTGTGATTGGATCGCGGGACGGATCGTGATGTGTGCAGGACGCTCGACGATTTGGATCGCAAAGATGTTCGACTACACCAACCGTGTTTCTTAACGCTTCCCGCTTAGCGATCTACAAGGGTATGTAGATACACTCTCCCTCTCGTAGATGCTCATCACCATGGATAGATCTTGCGTGTGCGTAGGAAATTTTTTGTTTCCCATGCAACGTTCCCCAACACGATCATATGCTACATTCTAGTTTTGGTCTTGTCCATCACACCATTCTCCTAATGATGTGATCCCGTTTATCAAATGACATCTCATGTCCATGGCTAGGAAACCTTAACCATATTTGATCAACGAGCTAGTCTATTAGAGGCATACTAGGGACATGGTTTTGTCTATGTATCCACACATGCATCTAAGTCTCCGATCAATACAGTTATAGCATGGATAATAAACGATTATCATGAACAAGTAAATATGATAATAACTAATTTATTATTGCCTCTAGGGCATATTTCCAACAATTGCTAACATGATTCTGACGGACTTAAGCATCGCTACGAGTGAGACGGTCTTATCGTAGTCAACTCCTTGAAATTGTGAAAAACCCTTTGCCACAAGTCGAGCTTTATAGACGGTGACATTACTGTTCGCGTCTGTCTTGTTCTTAAAAATCCATTCGATCTGAATGGCCTTTCGCCCTTCAGGTCATACTTCCAAAGTCCATACTTTGTTTTCATACATGGATCCCATCTCGGGTTTCATGGCCTCTAACCATTTCTAGGAATCTGGGCCCATCATCGCTCCTCCATAGCTCGTAGGTTCATTATTGTCCAACAACATGACCTCCAAGACAGGGTTGTCGTACCACTCAGGAGCAGTACGTGCCCTTGTTGACCTATGGGGTTCAATAGTAACTTGATTCGAAGCTTCATTATCATCATCATTAACTTCCTCTTCAACTGTCGTAGGCTCCACAGAAACATCTTTCTGCGCTGCGCTACTCTCTGGTTGAAGTAAAGGTTCAATAACCTCATCAAGCTCTATTTTCCTCCCACTCAATTCTTTCGAGAGAAACTCTTTCTCAAGAAATGTTCCGTTCTTAGCGACAAACACTTTGCCTTCGGATCTGAAATAGAAGATATACCCAACTGTCTCTTTCGGGTATCCTAGGAAGACGCATTTCTCCGCTTTGGGTTCCAGCTTTTCAGTCTGAAGCTTTTTGACATAAGCATCACATCCCCAATCTTTAAGAAATGGCAACTTTGGCCTCTTGCCAAACAATAGTTCATATGGCGTAGTCTTAATGGATTTCGATGGTGCCCTATTTAAAGTGAATACAGCTGTCTCTAATGCATAACCCCAAAACAATAGTGGCAAATCGGCAAGAGACATCATAGAACGCACCATATCTAATAAGGTTCGATTACAATGTTCGGACACACCATTACGTTGTGGTGTTCCAGGCGGTGTCAATTGTGAAACAATTCCACACTGTCTTAAGTGACTGCCAAACTCATAACTCAGATATTCACCTCCTCGATTAGATCGTAGGAATTTGATCTTCTTGTTACGATGATTCTCAACTTCACTCTGAAATTGCTTGAACTTTTCAAACGTTTTAGACTTGTGTTTCATTAAGTAAATATACCCATATGTACTTAAGTCATCAATGAAGGTGAGAAAATAATGATATCCACCGCGCGCTGGAACATTGATTGGACCGCACACATCAGTATGTATGATTTCCAATAAGTCAGTCGCCCGTTCCATTGTTCCAGAGAACGGCGTTTTAGTCATCTTGCCCATGAGGCAAGGTTCACATGTGTCAAGTGATTCAAAATCAAGTGACTCCAAAAGTCCATCAGCATGGAGCGTCCTCATGCATTTTACACCAATATGACCCAAACAGCAGTGCCACAAGAAAGTGGTACTATCATTATCGACTCTACATCTTTTGGCATCAATGTTATGAACATGTGTATCATCACTATCAAGATTCAATATGAATAAAACCCTCACATTGGGTGCATGAGCATAAAAGATATCACTCATATAAATAGAGCAACCATTATTCTTTGATTTAAATGTGTAACTGTCTCGCAATAAACAAGATCTAGATATAATGTTCATGCTTAATGCAGGCACTAAGTAACAATTATTTAGGTTCATCACTAATCCCGATGGTAATCGAAGAGAGAGCGTGCCGACGGTGATCACATCAACCTTGGAACCATTTCCCCCGCGCATTGTCACTTCGTCCTTCGCCAGCCTTCATCTATTCCGTAGTTCCTGTTTGAGTTGCAAATGTGAGCAACCGAACCGGTATCAAATACAAAGGCACTACAACGAGATCTAGTAACGTACACATCAATAACATGTATGTCATAAATACCTTGTTTGTTGTTGGTCGCCTTCTTGTTAGCCAGGTACTTGGGGCAGTTCTGCTTCCAGTGACTAGTTCCCTTGCAATGAAAGCACTCAGTTGTGGCTGGGGTCCAGCCTTGGGTTTCCTTGCAGGAGGAGCAACTGCTTTGCCATCCTTCTTGGATTTACCCTTCTTGCCCTTGCCATTCTTATTGAAACTAGTGGTTTTATTGACCATCAAAACTTGATGTTCTTTCTGGAAGTCAGACTCAGCGACTTTCAACATCGCAAACAGCTCGGCGACTGATTTGTTCATCCCGTGCATGTTATAGTTCATCACAAAGCTCTTGTAGCTAGGTGGCAGTGATTGAAGAACTCTGTCAGTGATTGCCTCTGTCGGAAGGGGCATTCCCAACTCCGCCAGACGAGTCGAATACCCAGATATTCTGAGTATATGTTCACTGATAGACCTGTTCTCCTCCATTTTGCAAGCATAGAACTTATCGGAGGTCTCATACCTCTCGATCCGGGCATTCTTCTGAAAGATAAACTTCAACTCCTGGAACATCTCATATGCTCCATGACGTTTAAAACATCTTTGAAGTCCTGTTTCTAAGCCATCCAATATTGCACACTGAACTATTGAGTAATTTCCAGAACGTGCCTCCCAGGCGTTCTTAACGTCTTCGGATGACATGTCTTTGGCTTGGTCACCAAGCGGTGCATCAAGGACATATGATTTCTAGGAAGCCATGAGGATAATCCTCAGATTACGGGCCCAGTTCACAAAGTTACTTCCATCATCCTTCAACTTAGCTTTCTCTAGGAACGCATTAAAATTCAGGGGTGCTACTATGCTAGCCATTGATCTACAACATAAATATGCAAAGGTTACTTAGACTATTGTTCAATATAATGAGTTTAGTTAATCAAATTACTAAAGCTCCCACTCAAATAGACATCCCTCAGGTCATTTGGGTGACACATGATCCAAATTCAGCAACTCAAGCCCAATCATCATGTGAGTTAAGGTGGTTTCAATGGTGAACATCATCATGTTGATCACATCTACTATATGACTCATGTTTGACCTTTCGGTCTCTTGTGTTCCGAGGCCATGTCCGTACATGCTAGGCTCGTCAAGTTTAACCCGAGTGTTCTGCATGTGCAACACTCGCTTGCACCCGTTGTATATGAACGTAGAGTCTATCACACCCGATCATCACGTGGTGTCTCGACACGACGAAACTTTCGCAATGGTGCACACTCGGGGAGAACACAATTCATCTTGAAATTTAAGTGAGGGATCACCTTATAATGCAACCGTCGTCCTAAGCAAAACAAGGTGCATAAAAGGATTAACATCACATGCAAATCATAAGTGACATGATATGGCCATGAACTTGTGCTTTTGATCCCCATCTTGAAAGCACCGGCATGATCTTCATCGTCACCGGCATGACACCATGATCTTCATCAACGTGTCGCTATCAGGGTTGTCACGGCCACCATGCTTCTACTACTATTGCTACCGTTTAACGATAGAGTAAAGCATTACATAGCGCTTAATGATTGACACGCAGGTCATACAATTATTAAAGACAACCCTATGGCTCCTGCCGGTTGCCGTACTCAACGACATGCAAGTCGTGATATTCTATACAACACATGATCATCTCATACATCACATATATCTCATCATGTAATTGGCCATATCACATCACAACATACCCTGCAAAAACAAGTTAGACGTCCTCTAATTGTTGTTGCATGTTTTACGTGGCTACTACGGGTATCTAGCAAGAACAATTCTCACCTATGCATAAACCACAACGGTGGTACATAAGTTGCTTTTCAACCTTCGTAAGGACCGCCTTTGTCGAATCCGATCCAACTAAAGTAGGAGAAACAGACACCCGCCAGCCATTTTGTGCAACGAAGTTACACGTCAGACGATGGAACCGGTCTCTCGTAAGCATACGAGTAAGGTTGGTCCGGGCCGCTTCATCCCACAATACTTCTGAACCAAAACACGACCAAGGGAGGAATCAATCTAAGCATCAAAGCCCACAAACTCTTTGTATTCTACTTGAGATCTCATCTACACATAGACCTAGCTCTGGTACCATTGTTGGGGAACGTTGCATGGGAAACAAAAAATTTCCTACGCACACGCAAGATCTATCCATGGTGATGAGCATCTACGAGAGAAAGAGTGGAACTACGTACCCTTGTAGATCGCTAAGAGGGAAGCCTTAAGAAACGCGGCTGATGTAGTCGAACCTCTTCGCGATCCAAATCGCCGAGCATCCCACGATCCAATCATAATCCGTCCCGATCTAGCACCGAACGGACGTCACCTCCCGTTCAGCACACGTACGGCTTGATGACGATCTCCGCCTTCTTGATCCAGCAAGATGGAGCGGAGAGGTAGATGAGTTCTCCGGCAGCGCGACGACGTTGCGGTGATGGTGGTGGAGTAATTCAAGCAAGGCTTCGCCTAAGCACTGCTAAAACCGATCTAGAGGAGAAACTACGGACTAGAGGAGAGGGTTGCACGTGGCTGAAAATCTATGTGTAAAAACACTAAAACCTCTAGTATATATAGGAGGAAGAGAGGAGGAGGCTTGGTGCAAGGGACAGCTCTTTGTGGCTTCGGCCGAAGTGGAGGGAGCAGTCCTCCTCCTCCACTCCTAGTAGGATTAGGACTCCTTCCTTATTTCCACGTTTTTGCCTTTTTTCCACCTTTTTCACTTTGGACTTTCTTCCCAGCCGCATGGGCCTTCTTTGGGACTTCGGCCAGCCCACTAAGGGCTGGTATTCATCCTCCCACAGACCATGTAGCCTTTGGGTCAAAATACTCCTTCCGATGGTCCCCCGGTACCCTCCCGACACTGTCGGTACACTACCGATGAGCCTGGAACTTTTCCGGTGATCAAAACAGGACTTCCTGTATATCAATATTTACCTCCGGACCATTCTGGAGATACTCGTGAAGTCCGGGATCTCATCCGGAACTCCGAGCAACCTTCGATCACCACCATACATAGCTCTATACTACCGAAACGTCACCGAACCTTAAGTGTGCAGACCCTATGGGTTCGAGAACTATGTAGACATGACCGAGACATCTCTACGGTCAATAACCAATAGCGGGGCGTGGATGCCCATATTGATTCCTACATATTGTACGAAGATCTTTATTGGTCACACCTCTACGTCATGGATTCAGTTAATCCCGTATGATGTTCCCTTTGTTCTTCGGTATGTTACTTGCCCGAGATTTGATCGTCGGCATCTCCATACCTAGTTCAACCTCGTTACCGGCAAGTCTCTTTACTCGTTTCCATAATACAAGATCCCACGACTAACACTTAGTCACATTGCTTGCAAGGCTTGTTGTGATATTGTATTACTGAGTGGGCCCTGAGATACCTCTCCATCACACAGAGTAACAAATCACAGTGTTGATCCATGCCAACCCAACAGACACCCTCGGAGATACCTGTAAAGCACATTTATAGTCACCCAGTTACGTTGTGACGTTTGATATACACAAGGCACTCCTCCGATGTCCGTGAGTTGCATGATCTCATCGTCGTAGGAACATATACTTGACATGCAGAAAACTGTAGCAATAAACTGACACGATCACATGCTACGTTTATAGTTTGGGCCTCGTCCATCCCATCATTCTCCTAATGACGTGATCCCATTATCAAATGACATCTCATGTCAATGGCTAGGAAACCTTGACCATCTTTGATCAACGAGCTAGTCTACTAGAGGCACACTAGGGACAAAGTGTTGTCTATATATCCACACATGCAATGTGTGTCCAATCAATACAATTATAGCATGGATAATAAACAATTATCATGAACAAATAAATATAATAATAAACAATTTATTTATTGTCTCTTGGGCATATCTCCAACTGGGGCCCATGCGGACTCGTCCGGAAACCCGAAGGTCCGATGGGCGCCTCGACTGTCGCCGCGTGGCGTCGCTCCAGCTCGTCGCCCGAGGTCATAGCCGGCTATCTAAGCCAGTCGGCGCCCCTAGCCCTAGAACATCCACCTACTCCCTCCCTCCGCCGCCACCCGAGCCCGTCAGCCATGCCCCCACGCTGCCGCCACTACATGATCCAGCATCGTCTCTGGCTCCTTGAGCAGGTCTGGATCCGAAGGGTTGCGGGGCTACCTCTAGATCCGGAGAAGGATTTCGAGGAGGAGGAGGTGGAGGAGGAAGAGGAGGAGGTGGTGGACGAGGAAGAGAAGGAGGAGCAGGAGCCGGTGGAGGAGGCGCCGTCGTTGGGTGTGGGGAAGGAAGAGCAGGAGCCGACGGAGGAGGCGCCGCCGCTGGACATGGGGGAGGAGGAGGCTCCGGCGATGGAGCAGGACGTGAATCTACTGGCGGATCAGCAGGCCATCCTGAACTCCATCCACTCAGAGTCGGCTGCGGAGGCCAGGCGTTTTCGTCGGCAGCAAATGGAGGCGGCGCAGGCGACTCAGGCCCCGACGCAGGCGGCTCACGTTATCTTCGACGACGATGAAGAGTATTGTACTACGTACTATGCAGGCTATATATTATGCATGAGTTTGTATGAATCTAGAGGATGAAATATGAAAGAGTTGAATATAGACAAGAAAATATAAGGCATGTTTGGATGTTGCTTGCGGACGCGCCCGCGCTTGAAGAGCCGAAGTAGCCCATTGCGGTTGTAGGTGTTTTTAATGGCTAAACTTACATGTTTGACACAAATATCTATAGAACACACGCACGATCTGGACGGGGAGGAGTCCCTGTTTCGGATGAAAATTCAGCTATGCGCGTGTAGGTGCAACCGATGGTACGTGTACCCTTATGTGTTTGGTCCGGTTTTTATAGCTTGATGGATAAAAGTCTTGACCAGTGATGGTTCTCTTCTCTCCTCGTCGTCTTCCTCCGAAAAAAATATGTGCAATGGCACTGTTGATTCTTTGCGGTAGGCAATAGCGCATCGAGGAGAAATGCCGCTTCGTTTTGCTGCCTAGGCCCACCACACACGGATCAATGATGATGCTATTTGCCGTGTTGTGATTAATGGCACACCGACTAGTGAGGCAAGTCGCGCTCAAATGTCAATGGGAGTATGAGACCAGCTACGTGCCGCAGCCAGTTGTTGTGCTAGTAAGCTGCGTTGCAAAAAATTCTAGGTAGTATTCCCTCCGTCTCAAAATACTTATCGCACAAATGGATACAAATAAATGTATCTAAAACTAAAATATATTTAAATACATTCATTCTTATGACAAATATTTTTGGACGAAGGGAGTAGTATATACTACCAGTAATGTACTTTGTTTACTGTCGTTGGACTTTTAAGTTGTTTCTTTTTCCCTTATCAAACTTTTACTTTCACGGCTGCTAGATTACAATTTAATCTGGTATGATAATAGAGCGGCGATGTCTTCGCTTCATGGCATTGGTGGGAGGGGGAGGGGGGTTGAAATATATCGCACTACTAAGACATGATGAAGATATGTTTGGGTGACTGCAAGGGAGAAGGGGAGGGTTGAAATTTATTTTCCACCCTCGTCCATCTGCTCAGATTTATGAATGAATTGCTCGTCACGTTTAATTTAATCAGACATGTATCTAACCGTCCTTATGGTGTGACCACCTCACAGGAGGCATGGTGTCCATGGCCACCAGCATTGCGGCGTGGATGATGAGCATTGTATCACCACTTATCTATAGTCACCAACAAGGAAACACATCAAACGAACGTAGACAACATGGACGGTTTAAAGCCATCGGTTTGTCGTGTGCTTCTCAGCAACAAGACCATGACACTCCGCTCGTCTATGGCGGCACAAGCCTTCACGTCGTTGTATGTAAATGACCTTACCCGATAAAGCTGCCAACACCAAAGCCGCATGATACAACAATCACGAGGGGCCGATCCAAGGTGGCTGCTGGATCTTCTAGGTGGGTGTGGGGTCCATGTTTTTTCCTCCGTGTTCAATACCGACATGGACAACTTGCGATGAGACATGAAATCCAAAGGATTGTGTTTTCCTTCATCTCCTGCACATCCAATGGTGGTGGCGGTACGGGCAATGACATCACACGGTGAAACGCGAAGTCCATAAGAATAATAATGATATCTCTATCGATTTATATTTGTGAAATTATATCTGATATTCATAGATACGAAAAGCACACAACAACTTTTCGTTTGTGAATGTGCCAAGTGCAGAAACCTCTTAGGCCTCATTCGGTTTGGAGGGTTTTTTGACGGAAAAACCAGGAACAAGGATCCCATAGGAAAATGTCCTACTACATACATTTGGTTTGTAAGAAACGTGTACGGGGATTTCGTAGGAATACTATTTATTTTCTCAGTTTTTTGAGGAATCTACACATCCACTCAAAGGTCATTTTTTGTGCAGGAACGAGGCAACATGGCAAGTACCATCCCACCAAATTCCTATACTATTCCTAAATCCTACCTTATTGTTTCCTCCTAACCGAATGAGCCCTTACAACCAAATATACCATGGCGAGTTGTTCTACAAGTGTTAGCTATTGAAACCGTTATCAATAAATATGCCAACACGAGATTGTTTTTTTTGGAACATTGGATGACACAACAAGGAATTAAATTTTGGTCAAAAGTTGGACCATGTCATATTTGCAGAATAAACCTCATAGTTTATTATATTTAACTCACACTCTACAACCCATTCTCCCATCAATAAATATGCGTGTTCATCTTTTTAGCCCAAACACAAAAATATTTATATATTTTACTCCTTCCATTTCATAATATAGTGCGTCATCGGTTTTCGAGCTTTAACTTTAACCATGAAATTAACCAACAAGACCGATTGCGGCGGGAGTAAAAATTGTACCATCGAAAACTTGATTCAAATACGAATTCAATGATATAATTTTTACTCCCGCCGCAATCGGCCTCGTTAGTTAAATTTATGGTCAAAGTTAGATTTGAGGAAGCGTGCGCGCACTACATTATGGAATGGAGGGAGTATATATTTTGAATCGAATGTACGATTTTGAATCGGTTTTGATTAATAAGTTTGTCTTAAACAAATTTTTTAAACAAGATCAATGTTGAATATGTTTTAAAATTGTCATGTTTTGTTTTTGCCTTTTGAAACTTGATTTGGAACATAATTCAAGCATATGCATGTGGGATTGACATTAACTTGTGGAGGGAGAGGCAGAGTTACAAATCTTATATAAAAAAATCTAAGTTTCAACACAAAATTTTAAGTTTGAAAAAAATCAATTTCACAAATATAATCAACATCGATCTTATTTTGAACATCTCGTCAAAAGAAAAATCATAGTCAAAGGAAAATCAAATTCGCATGTATGATTCAACATACATGAACATATTTAGGTTAAAAAAACATTGATTCAGCGATAGTGGATGAAAAGAGTGGAGTATGGGCTTATTTTAGCATAGTTTGAGGTCTTTCTTGCAAATATTTCACCAATTCATCGTCCAGTCTACTACCAACCCTCCGTTCCATATCCAACGGCTGAAATTTCACTGGTGCATTCGGTGCACTAGTTTGGCTAGTGCACTGGATAAGTTCTCAGTTTGCATTCCCATGTCAATATTTTTTTTCGAATTCCCCATGTCATTTTAGTGTTCACGTTGGCGCGCCTTGGACGGCTGGACCAGCATCTGCCTCTGGGCTCGTGTGGCTCGGTCGGTGTCTGGTCTGGTCAGGTTGTAGCCGCGCCGAGCCAACGATCCGGGCTTCCGGCAGAAAACCCGACCCGGCGGGTACGCACTCGTGCTACGCGCGCGTGCACGCGCGCACGGCTAGCTGGCCGCTCTGCTCGATCCTGGCTGCCGTTGTCTCGGCTCTTGTACGTACGCGTCAGAATGATTAGCTAGAATCTTCAAAACAAACGTGTGTAGCTGCTAGGTACCAGTGAGGTCTACGTGGCAAGATCTGCAGGGGACCAACATAAATGTGATATTTGCCATCCCTCGAAGCAAACGGCGGTTTTCTTGGCAGCATCAATGCGCAGGCCCGGCTGCAAGAGCAACTCCAACCGTCCGATCCATTTCGTTGGTTTGCGTTCGTTTAAGTCGTTGTGGACAAAAAAGATTGCCTAACACGTCGACCTAAACAGACGCGCGTTTATTTTTTGTCCGCCTGCGATCCATTTGCGGCCCAAATTTAGGCCGCATTTGCGTCACGAAACAGAGACGCCCGTCGCCCGCCCTTGTCCTCCATCTGGTCTGCATGTCGGCAGCACAACGGCCGTTTCCTCTGTCCTCTTTTCTGTCCCCGCCACTAGGCTGCATCCGCCTCCCGCCGCCGCCACCCATTTTTCGCTGACGTCGTCGGCCATCCGTGCATAGATAGGTCATACCGATGACTGCCCCTCCTTCCCACGCCGCCGCCCCGTCCCGCTGACCCCGACAGCCTTCCTCGACACCGCCACCGTCCGCTTCGCCGACTCCTTTCACGACACCCGCAAGTTGTTTGACAGTTTGCCCCAAGGTACAAATGGAATCTGACGACGAGTTCTTTTTCTACAATGTTCTTATGGACTCGGATGATTCTTCATCTGACGACGAGGAGATTGTGGCAGTTGCCTTGGTCATCCATGACCACCTCGGCAGGCAGCGGCCTATGTTCAGGGGCTCTATACCGGGGCATACACCGGCGTTAAATCGCAACCGGGAGAGTGGCCATGTCCTACTCTGAAATGACTACTTCGAGACCCCACGCCCCCTCTACAAACGTCACATGTTCCGAGGTCGTTTCCGTATGGCTAGGCATGTGTTCAATCGTATTCAGAAGGGGGGTGGAGTATGAGAAGTATTTTGAGTGCAAGACAGATGCACTTGGAAATCTTGGTTTCTCCTCTTACCAGAAATGCACTTCCGCCATTCGGATGCTTGCATACAGAGTTCCCGGTGATCTCATGATGAGTATGTCCGGATGAGTGAGTCCACCTGCCTTGAGTCCATGTACCGTTTTTGCAAGGCTGTCATAACCGTGTTTGGTCCGGAGTACTTGAGAGAGCCAAATGATGTCGATACAAAATGGTTGTCGGCGATGAATGCCAACAAGGGGTTTCCTGGGATGCTTGGTACTATAGACTGTATGCACTGGCAGTGGAAGAACTGCGCTTCTACTTGGCAGGGGCAGTACAAAGGTCATGTCTGAAAATGCACTGTGATACTTGAGGCTGTTGTTTCACAAGATCTCTGGATTTGGCAATCTTTTTTCGGCATGGCTGGATCTCACAATGATATCAATGTGCTCCAACGGTCTCCAGTGTTTGCTAGAATGACTGAAGGCAATGCCCCACGGGTTGATATTGAGATCAATGGCCACCACTACGACAAGGGATATTATCTAGTTGACGGTATATATCCAGAGTGGACAACTCTTGTCAAGACAATCTTCAACCCCCAAGGAGAGAAGAAAAAGAGATTTGCCGAAGAGCAAGAGAGTGCTAGGAAGGATGTTGAGCGTGCCTTCGGTGTTCTGCAATCTCGATGGGGCATTGTCCGACACCCTACAAGAACTTGGAGCACACAGAAGCTTTGGGAGGTGATGACTGCTTGTGTGATCATGCACAACATGATCGTAGAGGATGAGCATCCAGAGCGCCTCTGCGACCAGGGGTTTCAGTTTTAGGGTATCAATGTTGAGCCTCAACATGTCGATCCAGCAACGTTTGCACAGTTCATGGAGTTTCATCATCAGATGCGTGATTAGCAGACTCACAAGCAGCTGCAAAATGATTTGGTGGAGCACATATGGGTTCATATTGGCAACCAATAGAAGTATCGGTATTCTATTCTTTGAAATGTATTTTGAAACAATTTAATGTTCATTTGGTTTGTAATAACTATGCCATATTTATGTGTTTTTACAACTATTTAGCATGGCCGCTGGCATGATTGATGGCCGCGAACCCTTTTTAATTTGAAAATTGAAAATTACGGACGCAAAATGGGTCCGCGCATTGGGTGACCGACCGACCCATTTAAAAAGGTGGCGGACAGGCCGATCCAAACGGACAAAAGGCGGACAAATCGCGCGTCCGTTTGGGTCGCCCGGTTGGAGTTGCTCTAAGAGCATATATAATCGAATGTCTCAAATGAGTCCTCATACATTCGCAGACGCGCCCGGTCAGTGTCTGGACAGAAGAAAGAAAAAATGATCCAACCAAATTCCTCATATCATCCATATATGTCCGGGTTAGCCGCGAACCCTCATATCCATCTCAAATATAAGGAGGGTATGAAGGCTCGCAGACACGTCCGGTCAGTCCGCCACGTAGAGCACGACCCCATTCTAGACCATCTTTTCTTTTTTCTTTATTCATTCTTTTTTTTGTCTCTTCTTCTCCATCAATCACGTGCAAGTGACCGGACATATGAGGAAGAAAATGAAGATTGTGGCTGCACGGACAGACAAATAGGGGACATGTCCGATCACTGACCGGACGCATCCATGAAGGTATAGAGGGTCATATTTGCTACTCTCTCCATTACATAATATAGTGCGTCCTCGGTTTTCGAGCTTAAACTTTGACCATGAATTTAACCAACGAGACCGATTATGGCAAGGGTAAACATTATACCACTAAATCTGTATCGAAAATACGAATTGAGTGGTATAGTTTTTGCTTCCGCAGCACTCGATCTTGTTGGTCAAATTCATGATCAAACTTAGATTTGGGAAAGTATGTCTGGTTGTAGATGTTCTAAGAAAGACAATGTGCTGGACCGTTATAATCGTCGTAGATGATTCTACTACCTACTACTAGCTAGCTACATAAACCCTTTGTACAATAGAGTAGGTGTGCATATAGTGAACATCGGAATACGAATCTTTGTTTTGAAAAGACAGAGGAATATATATATTTTTTGAGTTGGAACAGAGGAAAATATTTGCCTCATCACATTAATGGTCTGCTTGATTCGAAGAATTTTCATAAGAATTTTGAAGGATTTGAATTCTTGGGATTATTTTTTGTATGTTGGTTGTTTGATTTGAATCAGAGAGGATCCCCTGGGAGAATATCATACGGAAACCAACATTCGGTAAAAACCGGTGAAAACCGTAGAAAAAATATGTTTTGCAGTTTTAAAAAAATCTGAAAAAATATGGGATGGTAAGAGGATGATGTTTTATTGCCATGCAAAATTTCAAATTGAAACACATTACGAGCTGCGAGCTATGAAAAAGACAAAATCAACTTTGAATAGTGCCAAATAGTAATGTCACTATTAAGGGCTGAAATTTGTATTTTTCGTAGCCACATTTCGTATTATGTTTCAACTTGAAATTTGATGTGGCAATAAAACAACATCCCCTTAACATCCCATATTTTTCAGATTTTTTAAAAACTATAAAATGTGGTTTCCATGAAGTTTTCAGCGAATATTGGTTTCCGTATGATATTCTCCCGCCCCCCCCCCCCTCCCCTAGGACTCCTTTGTACGACATTCTATGGGAATTTTAGATGTACTCAGACCTGCTTTTCCTGTGATGCTATCAAACAAACCAAAAGTCTTTTAGTATTCAAATGTTCATGAGATTGCAACCTATGTTTTTTCTATTGCAGCATTTTCGTAACCCCGCGAGTTGAATTTATGTGAATCTTATATGTAAGTTGTGTCTATATCCTATTTTCTGAAATTTAGAAATGTTTTAAAGGTATCAACGAGGTGCACTTGGTGCATCATAAGCCCTGGTCCACCAGTATTCTCCTGGTCAACAAGATAGTCTTTTGGGATGGTAACGCGTTTATGCACATGTTTTTCCGGTCAAAATGATTGTACTCCTGTTATTGTTACGGTCACCGGGATACGTCGCCCCTAGTTATATGTTTCATGCAAAGCTAGTATGAGACTTCCGTGAAATTGTTGTTTGAACTAGAACAATGTATTGTAAAATTGGGTGGTCGTCCTTGAAAATGAAATTCAAATTCTTCTATCACTCAAATGTTTTTTCACTAGTTAGTTTGACTACGACTCACTTATATTTCCTCGTCTAAAACTCTTTGTACCGTGCCCTTCTGAATATACTTGTACCATCGAAGGTTCACATTCTCTAATATACTGTTTGTCTCGTGTTTGAATTAACCTTAATTTCACTCGTGTAATCCATGTTAAGTTTTGTAAAGATAAAACATCCTGAATTTGGTATAAGGCATCCTTTGGATTGAGTTAATTTCGCCTTATATATTGATCCATTATCTATAGAGTCATCCTAGTCCAGAGAAATGAAACTTTCAAATGTATTTTTGTTTTTACTTTTCTTAGGTAAGCACGACCCACTTGAATAACTTTAAACTTTTGGTAGCCTTAAAAGTGAGAGAATTGGAGTTGCACGAGGGAGTTTGTGGAGCAATTAGGCATGAGAAATAGGCATTTACTCCTAATGTCTTATTTGATACATGATAGGAATTATTTCGGGATAGAGCCCTAGCTACCCCCGAATTAACAGGTTCCTCCGTGGGAAAAAATTGGTGAGAGTTGGTTCCCTGAACATCCATCCCTCGTACTACTATTTTTTATGAGAAACCTCACCTCGAGGGGCAGGGGTTCTGAATTTCATTAAAAAGAAGACAAATATTTTGGTTTATAAGGAAAGCTGGATCCAAAAACCTAACATTCTTGGTTAATGAGGGAAACTGAATGTAAACGCAAAAGCAAAGAACCGAAAAGGCACTAAACTGCAACATCAAGGGACATTGTCGTAGCCATACACTAGAGAGCCAAGGACCAAAGCACTTAGGCATGGCTCAAGTGCAACCAAACTGACCACCAATCGCTAAAGAGAAACCTTGCGTATCAAATTGCTCTTATGTCTCGGCTTGGAAGCATCATGGGATAACATTATCGTGCAGAAAACATCACGTAAGGTCCATCTTAGATTTCCCCATGATACCACCAAAGTGCTCAACACCGTGATCACTTGTGGTGAGAGTGGTCTTTTGTACATATCCATGTATGCTTTTATATTTTGCTCAGTGCCCACTGCTTTGCTCACCTCCGATATCTCACCAAAAGCCTCCTACAACCTATCCTCCACGCGCTTGGCCATCTGGATGTTGCATGCCTTTTTTTCTTATTTTATATACGCATGTTCGTCGTGTGTAATCCTTCTCCCCATGCGAAAGGCGTTGCGGTCTGTGGACCGCACAAGTAATCTTGTTGATAAAAGCCTCCAAAGATAATGATGGTGCTAGCCTGTGCCACCTCCGCAACAACACTACTCACCACAACCAGAGGCCGAACAAAAACACCAGGCTTGCCATCCCCATCATGAACTTTGTGTATAAACCAAGTGGCTCATGTGAACTAAGAATTATATGTTCAAGGGACTACACATCGAAAGACGAGGAGAAGCTGACGGGGTAGGACAACCAGAACTTAGCCTCCGAGCACATAAATAGATTCCTCACTCCCACCGGCGAGGCCACCATGGGTAGACCTTACATCACTATCGTACACAAATTAGCCCGTAAGAGAGTTAATGGAAGACAAAACCCGAGGACTAGGCACCATTACTTTGTTAGGAAACGTAGTAAAAAATAATTCCATCCTTGAAATCAAACCCAGAAATACTATGAAGATGAAGATTGAAATTAGATTGGATCTTTACCAACTAGAGTTGCAGAAGAAGAAAAGTTGTTGAAGATCATTGGTGGAGATTCCCGTTGCTACGATTTACAACCTCCCAACCGTAGGAATTTTCTTGCTTGAATGAAGATCAAAAGCACATTTTCCTTGTAGATATCCATGTATGTAGTCACAGATACGATAAAGCTTCACCTTCCAAAACTTAACATTGTCTAAGAACTATATGTGGATGAGTTTTGTAGCGCAACAAAACTACTTGTATTAGAGGGATGGAGAAAGAGAGAGGTTGGACCATATGACAAAAATTGTGTGTAAAAGGCAGGGCATTATATATAGCCGTAGGGGAGGGATGAGACTTGGAGGAGGGCCTCCCTCCCCCCTATGGTCGACGTGCCAAAGGGTTGGGCCCACGACAAACCCTAGCCACCCCAAGATAGCTTGGGTACCAACGCTAGGGGGGTGCCCACCTAATGGGCCCAAAGGCCTATTCGGCTAGCCCCCTTTAGGCCTGGCCTATGGAGCAGGCCCAAGGCGCCTATCCCTTCTAGGGTGCACTGGAAAAAAATCTCACGGCCCTCCTATGTAATTTTATTCTCCTTTGGAACTTTTTTGGTCCCATGGTTTTATTCGGTTTTCTCCGAAATGCTTTTGGTTTCTCCCAAACACTTCCACTTCTCTCCCAGAAATATTTTCAACATCTATCAAAGTATTTCAACAATTTTCTCAGAGGATCCTAACCCATCTAGTAATCAACAAATGGATCACCCTTAAGCTAGTGACCACACATGTTCAGTAAAGTATAGACACGACCGAAACTCCTTCCGTTCAATGAACAATTATGGAACCGTGGACATTAATATTGACCCCTATACCTACATGAATTATTATAGAGTGAGACTATATATAGTTACATTGTGATATTCCTTTTGCTTTGGGATACTTTACAAAAACCCGAGGTGAGATTTATCGACATCCATGTGCACAAACTTGATCACTATGCCAGTTGTCTCGTTACCGGTTATGTTCTCTTTTCTCGTTCCCATATTATGGTATTCCCGTGATCAAATCACGTAGTATCTATTCAAACGATGATCGATGCCATCAAATCACGAGGGCCCTAGGAATATCTCTCCATCGTTGGAGGAGCAAATCCTATTCTAGTTCCTTGTCATTTTTTCCATGAATCTGTAAGTTATCGTTTTGGTCATCCAGTTACGCTTGAAGTTTGACGAACCCCAAAGTGCACCATCCAGTATGAAGGAACTCCATACTCTCAAGGTACAAGGAATCGTTCACACATTGGCATCTTCGTGTATCTACTATAAACTTGTGACAAAAGTATCTCTTAGTATAACAATCAATTTAGGTCAGTTCAATACAATGTTCTTGTAACACTATGTCCTCAAAGTTACTGGCATCCTCGTTACACTAACTTTATGCCCATGATTAGGAAAACGGAACCACCATCATACACTTGAGTTACTGGCATCCTCGTTACACTAACTTTATGCCCATGATTAGGAAAACGGAACCACCATCATACACTTGAGCTAGTCTTAGAGGCGAGACTAGGAATCTATTTACCATTTGTTGTTCCACACGTGCATATGAGTTGTCCTCTAAGCCTTGTGGTTATTGTGGACTCGAGAACCACAACAGTTATAGCATAGAGCAAACATGGAAATAAATAATAATGTTTATTATTTAACATGCTCCAGTAAGCATAGTATCACTATGCCATGGATCGATGCCCACCGGCCTAGTCAAGAGCATTGGAGGAAGGAGATCATGCTCGGTAGGAGTGTGAGGGAAGATCTAGCATATGATGAGCCAAGTGATCTCCAAGGGATGGGCCAAGAGAGCCTCAACGTACCAACGCGACCCAAAACCAAGATTATTGCACGTATTGGTACGTACACTGTCAGAGGTATTCATATAGAGTCATATTGTTCTAGGCTTATGGAGTTGTAAGTAGATAAAAGTGTGATGATCATCATTATTAGATCATTGTCCTAGTGAGGTAAAGAATCATGAATACTAATGAGTCCTCCAAAGAATGAGGATGAGGTTATGGACTTTGAAGGAGAGAGAGAGAAGGGGCAGTGTTACTATCCTTTTACCACACTTGTGCTTTAAAGTAGCACCATGTTTTTCATATAGTGTTGTGTTTTGTCATGGCATGATGTCCTCTTGAGAGGGGTTGGTCGGAATCGAGAGACGTGAGTTTACCCAGGTTCGGCCCCTTGGATGGAGGTAAAAGCCTACGTCTTGCTTTTATGTGTATTGATGATGATGATGCTGATCTCGATTACAAGGGTGCGGATTTGCTACCTCTAATCTTGAGAGCCTCTAATCTGTCTATCTCTAATGACTTGAAGTTGTATATCTAAGACCTGTCTATTGAGACATCTAAAAACCTTACCCTCCTGGGGTTCCCCGCCCCTCCTTATATAAGTTGAAGGGGCGGGTTACATGTAGAGTTCTAGTAGGATTAGGACTTAACCTATTCTGACTTCCCATTGCGTTTTTCTTATTATGGGCTTCTCCCCATGGGCTTCTGTGTCCCAAGCTTCTTATCTCCAGATGGGCGGCTTACAACCGGGCGGCTTATGCTGGGCGGCTTACAGCCAGGCTTCTTATCTCTAGACGGGCGGCTTACAACCGGGTTTATTTTAAAGACTAATCTTCAGGGACTTATCTCTGGGACGCACCTCCAGGACTTATCTTCAGGGACTCATCTGTCTGCCAGGTCATAACTGTCTACCGGCTTACAATCTGCTGGTTAAGATCTAAAATGACTTAACAGGGCTGCTTAAGCCCAGAGATGACTTAACGTCTGGGTGACTTAAACCCAAAAATGACTTAAGCCTTAGGGCGACTTATCCTTATGAGTCGGTGTTGGGGAACGTTGCATGGGAAACAAAAAAATTCCTGTGCACACGCAAGATCTATCTATGGTGATGAGCATCTACGAGAGGGAGAGTGGATCTACATACCCTTGTAGATGGCTAAGCGGGAAGCGTTAAGAAACGCGGTTGGTGTAGTCGAACGTCTTCGCGATCCAAATCGCCGAGCGTCCCGCGATCCCATCACGATCCGTCCCGAGATCCAATCATGATCCATCTCGCAAACTCATCACGATTCGTCCCGCAAACTCATCATGCCGTCCCGTGATCTCATCATGATCCGTCTCACGATCTTGATCACGGTCCTTCCGATCTAGCGCCGAACGGACGACACCTCCGTGTTCAGCACACGTACAGCTCGATGACGATCTCTGCCTTCTCGATCCAGCAAGAGGGAGCAGAGAGGTAGACGAGTTCTCCGGCAACATGACGGTGCTGCGGTGATGGTGGTGGAGCTATTCCGGCAGGGCTTCGCCTAAGCACTGCAAAAAACCGATCTAGAGGAGAAACTATGCAGTAGAGGCGAGGGTAGCACGTGGCTGAAAATTTAGTGCCAAACCCTAAAACCCTCTAGTATATATAGGACGAGAGGAGGAAGAGGCTTGTCTCCCAAGGAGCCAGCCTTGGCTCGGCCGAACCAGGAGGGAGGAGTCCTCCTCCTCCACTCCTAGTAGGATTAGGACTCCTTCCTAATTTAGCCCTTTTGCCTTTTTCCACCTTTTTTCCTTTTGGGCTTTTTCTTCCCAGCCGCATGGGCCCTTTGTGGGACTTCCTCCAGCCCACTAAGGGCTGGTATTCATCCTCCCACAGCCCATGTAGCCTCTTGGGTCGAAAAACCCCTCCCGATGGTTTCTCGGTACACTACCGGCACGCCCGATACACTACCGATGAGCCCAAAACTTTTCCGGCAACCAAAATAGGACTTCCTATATATCAATATTTACCTCCGGATAATTCCGGAGCTCCTCGTGACGTCCGGGATCTCATCCGGGACAACGAACAACCTTCGGTCACCATCATACATAACTCTATACTACCGAAACATCACCAAACCTTAAGTGTGCAGACCATGCGGGTTCGAGAACTATGTAGACATGACCGAGACACCTCTACGATCAATAACCAATAGCGGGACCTGGATGCCCATATTGGTTCCTACATATTCTACGAAGATCTTTATCGGTCGAACCTGTTGGGGAACGTTGCATGGGAAACAAAAAATTTCCTACGCACACGCAGATCTATCCATGGTGATGAGAATCTACGAGAGGGAGATTGGATGTACATACCCTTGTAGATCGCTAAGCAGGAAGCGTTAAGAAACGCGGTTGGTGTAGTCGAACGTCTTCGCGATCCAAATCGCCGTGCGTCCCGTGATCCAATCACGATCCGTCCCGCGATCCAATCACGATCCGTCCCACGATCCGAACACGATCCGTCCCACGAACTTGATCATGATCCGTCCCACGAACTTGATCCCGATCCTTCCGATCTAGCACCAAATGGACGACACCTCCGCGTTCAGCACACGTACAGCTTGATGACGATCTCCACCGTCTTGATCCAGCAAGAGGGAGTGGAGAGGAAGAAGAGTTCTCCGGCAGCCTGACGGCGCTCCAGCGATGGTGGTGGAGCAATTTCGGCAGGGCGTCGCCTAAGCACTGTAGAAAACTGATCTAGAGGAGAAACTATGGACTGGAGGAATGGGTAGCACGTGGCTGAAATTCTGATGCAAAACCCTAGAAATCCACCAGTATATATAGGAGGTTAGGAGGAGGAGAGGCAGCCTTGTCCTCCAAGCCTTGGAGGCTTCGGCCGAAGTGGGAGGTGGAGGAGGACTCTCCTCCTCCAATCCTAGTAGGACTAGGATTGTTCCTTTTTGCCTTTTTTTTCCACCTTTTCCTATTGGGTTTTTTCCTCCAGCCACATGGGCCTTGTGTGGGAGTTTCCACCAGCCCACTAAGGGCTGATATTCACTCTCCCACAGCCCATGAAGCCTCTTGGGTCGAAATACCCCTCTTGGAGGCCTCCCGGTACACTACCGGCACTCCAGGTACACTACCGATGAGCCCGAAACTTTTCCGGCGACCAAAACGGGACTTCCTATATGTGAATCTTTACCTCCGGACCATTCCGGAGCTCCTCGTGACGTCCGGGATCTCATCCGGGACTCCGAACAAACTTCAGTCACCACCATACATAACTCTATACTGCCGAAACGTCACCAAACCTTAAGTGTGCAGACCCTGCGGGTTCGAGAACTATGTAGACATGACCAAGACACCTCTATGCTCAATAACCAATGGCGGGACCTGGATGTCCACATTGGTTACTACATATTCTACGAAGATCTTTATCGGTCAAACCTCTATGTCAAGGATTTAGTTAACCCCGTATGATGTTCCCTTTGTTCTTCGGTATGTTACTTGCCCGAGATTCAATCGTTGGTATCTTCATACCTAGTTCAATCTCGTTACTGGCAAGTCTCTTTACTCGTTCCATACTACAAGATCCCGTAACTAGCACTTAGTGACATTGCTTGCAAGGCTTATTGTGATGTTGTATTACCGAGTGGGCCCTGAGATACCTCTGCGTCACATGGAGTAACAACTCCCAGTCTTGATCCATGTCAAATCAACAGACACCCTCGGAGACACCTATAGAGCACCTTTATAGTCACCCAGTTACATTGTGACGTTTGATACACAAGAGGTACTCCTTCGATATCTGTGAGTTGCATGATCGCATGGTCATAGGAACATATACTTGACATGCAGAAAACAGTAGCAATAAACTAAGACGATCATAAGCTACGTTTGTAGTTTGGGTCTTGTCCATCACATTATTCTCCTAATGATGTGATCCCGTTATCAAATGATATCTCATGTCCATGGCTAGGAAACCTTAACCATCTTTCGATCAACAAGCTAGTTCACTAGAGGTATACTAGGGACATTGTGTTTGTCTATGTATCCACACATGTATCCATGTTTACAATTAATACAATTATAGCATGGATAATAAAGGATTATCATGAACAAGGAAATACAATAATAAACACTTTATTTACTGCCTCTAGGGCATATTTCCAACAGTCTCCCACTTGCACTAGAGTCAATAATCTAGTTCACATCACTATGTGATTTACATTGTAATGAATCGAACACCCATGCAGTTCTGGTGTTGATCATGTTTAGCCCTTGGAAGAGGTTTAGTCAACCGGTCTGCAACATTCAAATCCGTGTGCACTTTGCAAATATTTATGTCTTTCTCCATGATGTAATCACGGATGGAGTTGAAGCCTCGCTTTATGTGTCTGGTCCTCTTATGAAACCTTGGTTCCTTGGCCAGAGCAATGGCACGAGTGTTGTCACATAACAGGTTCACTGGATTCAGTACACTGGGCACTACTCCAAGATCTATCATGAACTGCTTCATCCAGACACCTTCCTTCGCCGCCTCCGAGGCTGCGATGTATTCCGCTTCGCACGTAGAATCAGCTACCACGCTTTGCTTGGAACTGCACCAGCTTACCGCTCCCCCATTAAGAATAAATACATATCCGTTTTGCGACTTAGAGTCGTCCGGATTAGTGTCAAAGCTTGCATCGACGTAACCCTTTACGACAAGCTCTTCATCACCTCCATAAACGAGAAACATTTCCTTAGTCCTTTTCAGGTACTTAAGGATATTCTTGACCGCTTGCCAGTGCTTCATTCCAGGATCACTTTGAAACCTTCTGGCCATACTTATGGCAAGGCTAACATCAGGTCTTGTGCACAACATTGCATACATGATAGATCCTATGACTGAAGCATAGGGGATGACACTCATCTTTTCTCTATCTTCTGCAGTTACTGGGCATTGAGTCTTACTCAACTTCACACCTTGTAACACAGGCAAGAACCCCTTCTTGGACTGTTCCATTTTGAACTTCTTCAAAACTTTATCAAGGTATGTGCTCTGTGAAAGTGCTATTAAGCGTCTCGATCTATCTCTATAGATCTTAATGCCTAATATGAAAGCAGCTTCTCCTAGGTCCTTCATTGAAAAACTCTTGTTCAAATAGTCCTTCATGCTTTCTAGCATTTCTATATTGTTTCCAATCAGCAATATGTCATCCACATATCATACTAGAAACGCTATAGAGCTCCCACTCACTTTCTTGTAAATACAAGCTTCTTCGTAAACTTGTATAAACTCAAACGCTTTGATCACCTCATCAAAGCGCTTATTCCAACTCCGAGATGCTTGCACCAGTCCATAAATGGATCGCTGGAGTTTGCAAACTTTGTCAGCATTCTCTGAATTGACAAAACCTTCGGGTTGCATCATATACAACTCTTCCTCAAGGAAACCGCTGAGGAACGCTGTTTCGACATCCATCTGCCAAATTTCATAGTCAAAATAAGCAGCTATTGCTAACATGATTCTGACAGACTTAAGCATCGCTACGGGTGAGAAAGTCTCATCGTAGTCAACGCCTTGAACTTGTGAAAAACCCTTTGCCACAAGTCAAGCTTTATAGATGGTGACATTACCGTCCGCGTCTGTCTTCTTCTTAAAGATCCATTTGTTTTGAATGGCCTTTCGCCCTTCAGGTAATACTTCCAAAGTCCATACTTTGTTTTCATACATGGATCCCATCTCGGATTTCATGGCCTCTAACCATTTCTCGGAATCCGGGCCCATCACTGCTCCTCCATAGCTCGTAGGTTCATTGTTGTCCAACAACATAACCTCCAAGACAGGGTTGCCGTACCACTCAGGGGTAGTACACGGCCTTGTCGACCTACAAGGTTCAATAGCAGCTTGATCCGAAGCTTCATGATCATCATCATTAACTTCCTCTTCTACCGTTGTAGGTACCACAGAAACATCTTTCTGTGTTGTGCTACTTTCTGGTTGAAGTAAAGGTTCAATAACCTCATCAAGCTCTATTTTCCTCCCACTCAATTATTTCGAGAGAAACTCTTTCTCAAGAAATGTTCTGTTCTTAGCGACAAACACTTTGCCTTCGGATCTGAGATATAAGGTATACCCGACTGTCTCTTTCGGGTATCCTATGAAGATGTATTTCTCCGCTTTGGGTTCCAGCTTTTCAGGCTGAAGCTTTTTGACATAAGCATCACATCCCCAAACTTTAAGAAATGACAACTTTGGCTTCTTGCCAAACCATAGTTCATATGGCGTCGTCTCAACGGATTTTGATGGTGCCCTATTTAAAGTGAATGCAGCTGTCTCTAATGCATAACCCCAAAACGACAGTGGCAAATCAGCAAGAGACATCATAGAACGCACCATATCTAATAAGGTTCGATTACGATGTTCGGACATACCATTACGCTGTGGTGTTCCGGGTGGTGTCAACTGTGAAACAATTCCACACTGTCTGAAGTGACTGCCAAACTCATAACTCAGATATTCACCTACTCGATCAGATCGCAGGAACGTAATCTTCTTGTTACGATGATTCTCAACTTCACTCTGAAATTGCTTGAACTTTTCAAACGTTTCAGACTTGTGTTTCATCAAGTAAATTTACCCATATCTACTTAAGTCATCAGTGAAGGTGAGAAAATAATGATATCCACCATGCGCTGTAACATTCATTGGACCGCACACATCAGTATGTATGATTTCCAATATGTCACTTGCCCGTTCCATTGTTCTAGAGAACGGCGTTTTAGTCATCTTGCCCGTGAGGCATGGTTCACATGTGTCAAGTGATTCAAAATCAAGTGACTCCAAAAGTCCATCAACATGGAGCTTCCTCATGCGTTTTACACCAATATGACCCAAACGGCAGTGCCACAAGAAAGTGGTACTATCATTATCAACTCTACATCTTTTTGCATCAATGTTATGAACATGTGTATCATCACTATCAAGATTCAATATGAATAAAACCCTCACATTGGGTGCATGACCATAAAAGATATTACTCATATAAATAGAACAACCTTTATTCTCTGATTTAAATGAGTAACCGTCTCACAATAAACAAGATCCAGATATAATGTTCATGCTTAACGCAGGCACTAAATAACAATTATTCAGCTTCATCACTAATCCCGATGGTAATCGAAGAGAGAGCGTGCCGACGGCGATCACACCAACCTTGAAACCATTTCCCATGCGCATCCTCACTTTGTCCTTTGCCAGCCTTTGATTATTTCGTAGTTCCTGCTTTGAGTTGCAAATGTGAGCAACCAAACCGGTATCTAATACCCAGGCACTACTATGAGAGCTAGTAAGGTACACATCAATAACATGTATATCATATATACCTTGTTTGTCGTTGGCTGCCTTCTTGTCAGCCAGGTACTTGGGGCAGTTCCGCTTCTAGTGACCCGTTCCCTTGCAATGAAAGCACTTAGTTTCTGGCTTGAGTCCATGCTTGGGCTTCTTTACAGGAGTAGCAACTGCTTTGCCATCCTTCTTGGTTTTACCCTTCTTGCCCTTGCCCTTGACTTTGCCATTTTTCTTGAAACTAGTGGTTTTATTGACCATCAATACTTGATGTTCTTTCTGAATTTCAGACTCAGCGACTTTCAGCATCGCAAACAGCTCGACGACTGACTTGTTCATCCGTGCATGTTATAGTTCATCACAAAGCTCTTGTAACTAGGTGGCAGTGATTGAAGAACTCTGCCATTGATCGCCTCTGGCGGAAGGGCAATTCCCAACTCCGCTAGACGAGTTGAATACCCAGACATTCTCAGTATATGTTCACTGATAGACCCGTTCTCCTCCATCTTGCAAGCATAGAACTTATCGGAGGTTTCATACCTCTCGATCTGTGCGTTCTTCTGAAAGATAAACTTCAACTCCTAGAACATCTCATATGCTCCATGATGTTCAAAACGTCTTTGAAGTCCCGGTTCTAAGCCATACAATATTGCACACTGAACTATTGAGTAATCTCTAGTACGTGCCTCCCAAGCGTTCTTAACGTCTTCGGAGGTCATGTCCTCTAGTTGGTCACCAAGCGGTGCATCAAGGACATATGATTTCTAGGAAGCCGTGAGGATAATCCTCAGATTACGGGCACAGTCAACAAAGTTACTTCCATCATCTTTGAACTTAGCTTTCTCTAGGAATGCATTAAAATTCAGGGGTGCTACTGCGCGAGCCATTGATCTACAACATAAATATGCAAAGTTTACTTAGACTATTGTTCAAGATAATGAGTTTAGTTAATCAAATTACTAAAGCTCCCACTCAAATTGACATCCCTCAGGTCATCTGAGTGTCACATGATCCAAATCCACCAACTCAAGTCCGATCATCACGTGAGTTGAGGTGGCTTCAATGGTGAACATCATTATGTTGATCATATCTACTATATGACTCATGTTTGACCTTTCGGTCTCTTGTGTTCCGAGGCCATGTCTGTACATGCTAGGCTCGTCAAGTTTAACCCGAGTGTTCTGCGCATGCAACACTGGCTTGCACCCGTTGTATGTGAACGTAGAGTCTATCACACCCGATCATCACGTGGTGTCTCAACATAACGAACTTTCGCAATGGTGCACACTCAGGGAGAACACAATTTATCTTGAAATTTAAGTGATGGATCACCTTATAATGCTACCATCGTACTAAGCAAAACAAGGTGCATAAAAGGATTAACATCACATGCAATTCATAAGTTACATGATATGGCCATGAACTTGTGCTTTAGATCTCCATCTTGAAAGCACCAGCATGATCTCCATCGTCACCGGCACGACACCATCATCTCCATCATCTTGATCTCCATCAACGTGTCGCCATCGGGGTTGTCACGCCCTGCATGCTTCTACTACTATTGCTACCGTTTAGCGATAAAGTAAAGCATTACATAGCGCTTAATGATTGACACGCAGGTCATACAATAATTAAAGACAACCCTATGGCTCCTGCCGGTTGCCATACTCATCGACATGCAAGTCGTGAAATTCTATACATCACATGATCATCTCATACATCACATATATCACATCATGTAATTGGCCATATCACATCACAACATACCCTGCAAAAACAAGTTAGACGTCCTCTAATTGTTGTTGCATGTTTTACGTGGATGCTACGGGTTTCTAGCAAGAACGATTCTCACATACGCATAAACCACAACGGTGATACATAATTTTATTTTCAACCTTCTCAAGTCCCGCCTTTGTCGAATCCGATACAACTAAAGTGAGAGAAACTGCCACCCGCAAGCCATCTAGGCAACAAGTTGCGTCGAGGGAACCGGTCTCTCGTAAGCGTACGAGTAATGTTGGTCCGGGCCGCTGCATCTCACAATACCGCTGAACCAAAATCCGACCAAGGGAGGATGCAATCTAAGCATCAACGCCAACAAACCTTTTGTGTCCTACTCGAGATCTCATCTACACATAGAACTAGCTCTGATACCACTGTTGGGGAACATTGCATGGGAAACAAAAAATTTCCTATGCACATGCAGATCTATCCATGGTGAATAGCATCTACGAGAGGGAGAGTGGATGTACATACCCTTGTAGATCGCTAAGCGGGAAGCGTTAAGAAACTCGGTTGGTGTAGTCGAACGTCTTCACGATCCAAATCGCCGTGCGTCCCGTGATCCAATCACGATCTGTCCCGCGATCCAATCACGACCCGTCCGACGATCCGATCACGATCTGTCCCACGAACTTGATCATGATCCGTCCCACGAACTTGATCACGATCCGTCCCACGAACTTGATCACGATCCTTCCGATCTAGCACCGAACGGACGGCACCTCCGCGTTCAGCACACGTACAGCTTGATAACGATATCCACCGTCGTGATCCAGCAAGAGGGAGTGGAGAGGAAGAAGAGCTCTTCGGCAGCCTGATGGCGCTTCGGCGATGGTGGTGGAGCAATTCCGGCAGGGCTTCGCCTAAGCACTGCAGAAAACCGATCTAGAGGAGAAACTATGCACTGGTGGAACGGGTAGCACGTGACTGAAATTCTAATGCAAAACCCTAGAAATCCACCAGTATATATAGGCGGGAAGGAGGAGGATAGGAAGCCTTGGCCTCCAAGCCTTGGAGGCTTCGGCCGAAGTGGGAAGTGGAGGAGGACTCTCCTCCTCCAATCCTAGTAGGACTAGGATTGGTCCTTTTTGCCTTTTTTCCACCTTTTCCTATTGGGTTTTTCCCTCTAGCCACATGGGTCTTATGTGAGAGTTTCCACCAGCCCACTAAGGGCTGATATTCACTCTCCCACAGCCCATGAAGCCTCTTGGGTCGAAATACCCCTCCCGGAGGCCTCCCGGTACACTACCGGGACTCCCGGTACACTACCGATGAGCCCAAAACTTTTTCGGCGACCAAAACGGGACTTACTATATATGAATCTTTACCTATGGACCATTCCGGAGCCCCTCGTGACGTCCGGGATATCATCCGGGACTCCGAACAAACTTCGGTCAACACCATACATAACTCTATACTACCGAAACGTCACAAAACCTTAAGTGTGCAGACCCTGCGGGTTCGAGAACTATGTAGACATGACCGAGACACCTCTATGGTCAATAACCAATGGCGGGACCTGGATGTCCACATTGGTTCCTACATATTCTACGAAGATCTTTATCGGTCGAACCTCTATGTCAAGGATTCAGTTAATCCCGTATGATGTTCCCTTTGTTCTTCGGTATGTTACTTGCCTGAGATTCGATCGTTGGTATCTCCATACCTAGTTCAACCCCGTTACTGGAAAGTCTCTTTACTCGTTCCGTAATACAAGATCCCGTAACTAACACTTAGTCACATTGCTTGCAAGGCTTATTGTGATGTTGTATTACCGAGTGGGCCCTGAGATACCTCTCCGTCTCACGGAGTAACAGATCCCAGTCTTGATCCATGCCAACTCAACAGACACCCTCGGAGACACCTGTAGAGCACCTTTATAGTCACCCATTTATGTTGCGACGTTTGATACACACAAGGTACTCCCCCGATATCTGTGAGTTGCATGATCTCATTGTCATAGGAACATATACTTGACATGCAGAAAACAGTAGCAATAAACTGACACGATCATAAGCTACGTTTGTAGTTTGGGTCTTGTCCATCACATTATTCTCCTAATTATGTGATCCCATTATCAAATGACATCTCATATCCATGGCTAGGAAACCTTAACCATCTTTCGATCAACGAGCTAGTTCACTAGAGGTATACTAGGGACATTGTGTTTGTCTATGTATCCACACATGTATCCATGTTTCCAATTAATACAATTATAGCATGGATAATAAAGGATTATCATGAACAAGGAAATACAATAATAAATACTTTATTTATTGCCTCTAGGGCATATTTCCAATAGAACCTCTATGTCAAGGATTCAGTTAATCCCGTATGATGTTCCCTTTGTTCTTCGGTATGTTACTTGCCGAGATTCCATCATCGGTATCTCCATACCTAGTTCAACCTCGTTACCGACAAGTCTCTTTACTCATTCCGTAATACAAGATCCCGTGACTAACACTTAATCACATTGCTTGCAAGACTTATTGTGATGTTGTATTACCGAGTGGGCCCTGAGATACCTCTCCGTCACTCGGAGTAACAAATCCCAGTCTTGATCCATGCCAACCCGACAGACACCCTCGGAGATACGTGTAGAGCACCTTTATAGTCACCCAGTTACATTGCAACGTTTGATACATACAAGGCACTCCTCCGGTGTCAGTGAGTTGCATGATCTCATGGTCATAGGAACAAATACTTGACATGCAGAAAACAGTAGCAATAAACTGACACGATCATATGCTACGTTTGTAGTTTGGGTCTTGTCCATCACATCATTCTCCTAATGATGTGACCCCATTACCAAATGACATCTCATGTCCGTGACTAGGAAACCATAGCCATCTTTGATCAACGAGCTAGTCTATTAGAGGCATACTCGGGACATGGTGTTGTCTATGTATCCACACATGTATGTGAGTTTCCGATCAACACAATTATAGCATGGTAATAAACGATTATCATGAACAAGGAAATATGATAATAACTAATTCATTATTGCCTCTAGGGCATATTTCCAATAGTCTTCCACTTGACCTAAAGTCAATAATCTAGTTCACATCACCATGTGATTCACATTGTTATTAATCTTACACCCAATGAGTTATGGGGCTCGATCATGCTTTGCATGTGAGAGAGATCTTATAGTCAACGGGTCTGCGATATTCAGATCCGTGTGTACTTTGCAAATATCTATGTCAAACTGTAAACACTGATACCAGACTCCACTTGCTACTATTCCAAATGGCTTCTCCACAATATGTATCCAGATTGCTACTACGAGTCATCCGGATTGGTGTTAAAGCTTTCATCGACGTAACTCTTTACGACGAACTCTTTATCACCTCTGTAATCGAGAAACATGCCCTTAGTATTTTAGTTACTAAGGATAATCTTGACCATTGTCCAGTGATCCACTCCTGGATAACTCTTGTAACCCTTGATGGACTCATGGCAAGGCACACATAGGTGCGGTACACAACATGGCATAATATAGAGCCTATGGCTAAGGCATAGTGGACGACATTCGTCCTTTCTCTTTCTTCTGCCATTGTCGAGCTTTGAGTCTCACTCAGCTTCACACCTTAAAAATCAGGCGAGAACTCTTTCTCTGATTGATCCATTTTGAACTCTTTCAAAATCTTGTCAAGGTATGTACTCATTGAAAGTCTCATCAAGCATCTTGATCTTTCTCTATAGATCTTGATGCTCAACAATTATGTAGCTTTATCCAGGTCTTCCTTTGAAAACCTCTTTTCAAACAACCGTTTATGCTTTCTAGAAATTCTACATCATTTCTGATCAACAATACGTCAACCACATATGCTTACCAGAAACTCTATAGTGCTCCCACTCACTTTATTGTAAATACAAGTTTCTCATAAACTTTGTATAGACTCAAAAACTTTGATCACCTCATCAAAGTGTATATTCCAACTCCAAGATGCTTGCTTCAGTTCATAGAAGGATCACTGAAGCTTGCACACCTTTTAGCATCCTTAGGACTGACAAAACCTTCTGGTTGTATCTCATACAACCTTTCCTTAAGGAAGGAAACGATGTTTTGGTATCCATCTGCCAGATTTCATAATTAAAAAATGCAGCAACTGCTAACATAATTCCACCTCCACTATTATATCATAGACATTTTTATCTTCTTGTCACAATGATCCTAAACTTCACTCCGAATTTTCTTGAACCTTTCAAATGGTTCAGACTTGTGTTTCATTAAGTAAATATACACTATATCTACTCAAATCATCAGTGAAGGTAAGAAAATAACGATATCCACCGCACGCTACAAGACTCATTGGATTGCATACATCAACATGTATCATTTCCAATAAATCACTTGCCCTCTCCATCCATCTGGAAAATGGGGTCCTTAGTCATCTTGCCCAAGAGGCATGGTTCGCATGTCTCAACCGATTCGAAATCGAATGAGTCCAAAGATCCATAAGCATGGAGTTTCTTCATGCGCTTTATACCAATATGATATTTAGCGGAAGTGCCACAAGTATGTGGTACTATCATTATTAACTTTGTATCTTTTGGCATCAATGTTATGAACATGTGTATTACTAGGATCAAGATTCAACAAACCATTCTTACCGGGTGCATGACCATTGAAGGTATCATTCATGTAAAGAGAATAACCATTATTCTCTAACTTAAATGAATAACCGTGTTGCAATAAACACGATCTAATCACGTTCATTCTCAACGCAAAACACCAAATAACATTTATTTAGGTTCGTCACTAATCCCGAAGGTAGAGAGAGCGTGCGATGTTGATAACATCAACCTTGGAAACATTTCCAGCACATCGTCACCTCACACTTAGCTAGTCTCCGTTTATTTCGTAGCTTTTATTTCGAGTTACTAACATTTAGCAACTAAACCGGTATCCAATACCCAGGTTCTACTAGGAGTACTAGGAAGGTACACATCAATAACATGTATATCAAATATACTTATGTCGACGTTGCCCACCTTCTTATCTACCAAGTATCTAGGGTTGTTCCACTTCAGCGACCGTTCTCCTCATAATAGAAGCACTTAGTCTCGGGTTTGGGTTCAACTTTGGGTTGCTTCACTAGAGAAGCAACTGACTTGCCATCCATGAAGTTTCCCTCCTTGCCCTTGCCCTTCTCGAAACTAGTGGTTTTACTAACCATCAACACTTGATGCTCCTTCTTGATTTCTACCTTCGCGATGTCAAACATAACGAATAGCTCAGGGATCATCATTTCCATCCCTAGAATTTTATAGTTCACCACAAAGCTCTAGTAGCTTAGTGACAGTGACTTGGATAACTATATCAATCACTATCTTATCTCGAAGATTAACTCCCACTCGATTCAAGTGATTGTACCACCCAGACAATCTAAGCACATGCTCAACGATTGAGCTATTCTCCTTCATCTTGCAGACAAAGAATCTTCTTGGAGATCTCATATCTCACAACACGGGCACGAGCCTGAGATCCTAATTTCAGTTCTTAGAACATCTCATATGTTCCGTGACGTTCAAAACATTTCGGAGCCTCAATTCTAAGCCATAATGCATGACGCACTAAACTATGAAGTAGTCATCAGTACGTGCCTGTCAGATGTTCACAACATCTACAGACGACGCTAGAGGGGGTGGTACACCGAGCGGTGCATTAAGGACATAAGCCTTCTGTGCAACAGTGAGGACAATCCTCAGATCACGGACCCAGTCCACAATATTGCTACCATCATCTTTCAACTCTATTTCTCTAGGAACATATAAAAATTCAAGGGAGCTACAGCGTGAGCTAGTAATCTACAACATAATTTGCAAAGACACTATTGACTATGTTCATGATAATGAGTTCAACTAATCATATTACTTAAGAACTACCACTCAAATTGACGTCCCTCCGGTCATTCGAGTGATACATGATCCAAATTCACCAACTCAAGTCCGATCATCACGTGAGTTGATGTGGTTTCAATGGTGAACATCATCATGTTGATCATATCTACTATATGACTCATGTTCGACCTTTCGGTCTTTTGTGTTTCGAGGCCATGTTTGTACATGCTAGGCTCGTCAAGTTTAACCCGAGTGTTTTGCTTGTGGAACACTCTCTTGCACCCGTTGTATGTAACGTAGAGTCTATCACACTCGATCATCACGTGGTGTCACGACACGATGAACTTTCGAAACGGTGCACACTCGGGGAGAACACAATTTATCTTGAAATTAAGTGAGGGATCACCTTATAATGCTACCGTCGTAAGCAAAACAAGGTGCATAAGAGGATTAACATCACATGCAAATCATAAGCAACATCATATGGCCATGAACTTGTGCTTTTGATCTCCATCTTGAAAGCACCGAAATGATCTCCATCGTCACCGGCATGACACCATGATCTCCATCATCTTGATCTCCATCAACGTGTCACCATCAGGGTTGTCGCGCCCACCATGCTTCTACTACTGTTGCTACCGTTTAGCGATAAAGTAAAGCATTACATAGCGCTTAATGTTTGACACGCAGATCATACAATAATCAAAGACAACCCTATGGCTCCTGCCGGTTGCCGTACTCATCGACATGCAAGTCGTGATATTCTATACAACACATGATCATCTCATACATCACATATATGTCATCATGTAATTGGCCATATCACATCACAACATACTCTGCAAAAACAAGTTAGACGTCCTCTAATTGTTGTTGCATGTTTTACGTGGCTGCTACGGGTATCTAGCAAGAACAATTCTCACCTATGCATAAACCACACCGGTGATACATACGTTGCTTTTCAACCTTCTCAAGGACTGCCCTAGTCGAATCCAATCCAACTAAAGTAGGAGAAACAGACACCCGCCAGCCATCTTTGTGCAACGAAGTTACACGTCAGTCGATGGAACTGGTCTCTCGTAAGCGTACGAGTAACGTTGGTCCGGGCCGCTTCATCCCACAATACCGCTGAACCAAAACACGACCAAGGGAGGAAGCAATCTAAGCATCAACGCCCACAAACTCTTTGTGTTCTACTCGAGATCTCATCTACACATAGACCTAGCTCATGATGCCACTTTTGGGGAACGTTGCATGGGAAACAAAAAATTTCCTATGCACACGCAAGATCTATCCATGGTGATGTTCATCTACGAGAGGGAGAGTGGATCTACATACCTTTGTAGATCGCTAAGCGGGAAGCGTTAAGAAACGCGGTTGGTGTAGTCGAACGTCTTTGCGATCCAAATTGCCGAGCGTCACGCGATCTCATCACGATCCATCCCGAGATCCAATCACAATCTGTCCCGCAATGTCATCACGATCCGTCTCGCGATCTTGATCACGGTCCTTCCGATCTAGCTCCGAAGGGACGACACTTGCAGCGATGGTGGTGGAGCTATTTTGGCAGGGCTTCGCCTAAGCACTGCAGAAAACCGATCTAGAGGAGAAACTATGCACTAGAGGCGAGGGTAGCACATGGCTGAAAATCTAGTGCCAAAACCCTAAAACCCTCTAGTATATATAGGAGGAGAGGAGGAGGAGGCTTGGATCCCAAGGAGCCAGCCCTTGGGTCGGCCGAACCAGGAGGGAGGAGTCCTCCTCCGCCACTCCTAGTAGGATTAGGACTCCTTCCTATTTAGCCCTTTTGCCTTTTCCACCTTTTTCCTTTTGGGCTTTTTCTTCCCAGCCACATGGGTCCTTTGTGGGAATTCCTCCAGACCATTAACGGCTGGTATTCATCCTCCCACAGCCCATGTAGCCTCTTGGGTTGAAATACCCCTCCCGATGGTCTCCCGGTACACTACTGGCACTCCCGGTACACTACCGATGAGCCCGAAACTTTTCTGGCGACCAAAATAGGACTTCCTATATATCAATCTTTACCTTCGGACCATTCTGGAGCTCCTCGTGACGTCCAGGATCTCATCCGGGAGTCTGAAAAACGTTCGGTCACCACCATACATAACTCTATACTATCGGAACGTCACCGAACCTTAAGTGTGCAGACCCTGCGGGTTCAAGAACTATGTAGACATGACCGACACACCTCTACGGTCAATAACCAATAGCAGGATCTGGATGCCCATATTGGTTCCTACATATTCTAGGAAGATCTTTATTGGTCGAACCTCTATGTCAAGGATTCAGTTAATCCCGTATGATGTTCCCTTTGTTCTTCGGTATGTTACTTGCCTGAGATTCGATCGTCGGTATCTCCATACCTAGTTGAACCTCGTTACCGGAAAGTCTCTTTACTCGTTTCGTAATACAAGATCCCGTGACTAACACTTAGTCACATTGCTTGCAAGGCTTATTGTGATGTTGTATTACCGAGTGGGCCCTGAGATACCTCTCCGTCACTCGGAGTAACAAATCCCAGTCTTGATCCATGCCAACCCGACAGACACCCTCGGAGATACGTGTAGAGCACCTTTATAGTCACCCAGTTACATTGCAACGTTTGATACATACAAGGCACTCCTCCGGTGTCAGTGAGTTGCATGATCTCATGGTCATAGGAACAAATACTTGACATGCAGAAAACAGTAGCAATAAACTGACACGATCATATGCTACGTTTGTAGTTTGGGTCTTGTCCATCACATCATTCTCCTAATGATGTGATCCCGTTACCAAATGACATCTCATGTCCATGACTAGGAAACCATAGCCATCTTTGATCAACGAGCTAGTCTATTAGAGGCATACTAGGGATATGGTGTTGTCTATGTATCCACACATGTATGTGAGTTTCCGATCAACACAATTATAGCATGGATAATAAACGATTATCATGAACAAGGAAATATGACAATAACTAATTTATTATTGCCTCTAGGGCATATTTCCAACAATCGGGTCTTGGTCGTGGGGGATATCCCCGACATTAGCCCCCCAGTTTAGATTTGAATTTATTCATGCTAAACTCTTGAAGAAAGAATATGTAAAGGGAACAGCTCACTCAAAAAGACCAGTTGACCAACTCCTCAAAATTCTGAAACTCTATCATATCAATACACTAACATTGGATCCTTGGAGAAAAAATAACCCTTATTATCAACTGGCTTGGTTTGATAAATTCGTTTGGTCCCCTCATAACTGAGAATTTGAAGGCATACCTGAGGGAGTCCTAGATTTAGGGGCCCTCGGGCACCCGACCTGTTTCCCACGGGCCGAACTGTATGGGCCACAGAGTGACCATTGGGTGATCAAAGGCCCCATTGCCGGGGTGGAAGCTTCGATGGGCCATGGCGTGTTCTCCAAGACTGTCAGCTATAGATAGGCGTGTTTAACTCCTCAGCATGTAATCGACCATGTGTAAACCCTAGGTACCCCCGGTGTCTATAAACCGGAGGGCTTTACATTGTAGAGGGGACAACTCATCTAGGGTTAGCTATTCGATCTCGAGGTAGATCAACTCTGTAACCCCCATATCATCAATACAATCAAGCAGGACGTATGGTATTACCTCCATAGGAGGCCCCGAACCTGGGTAAAACCTTGTCCCTTTCATCTCCTGTTACCATCGCTTCTAGTCTCACAGCTCGAGACCCCCTACCCGAGATCCGCCGGTTTTAACACCCACATTGGTGCTTTCATTGAGAATCCCGTTGTGAACAACGAACGAACCGATGGCTCATCTCATCACGAACAATGAGGGCTATATCCAGGAAACCTTTACCCCCGATCAGACTCTTGCAGGCAGCGACATCTTGTCACACGCCGATCCGATCAGCCGCCTTGGACAGATCGTAAACTCCCCCCCCCCTTGATCATAGAATCAGGTTCGAAACCTTAGGGTTCCTCGCCGATTCATGAGGATTTCTCTACCTTATGGAACCTCCGACCCTCGAGGAAGAGCCTGCAAGTCTTGACGCTTCGACGCCGAAGACATTGGGCTCCACCCCCAAAGGAGTCGTCACCCCCGGGCGATCTAGAACACCCAACCCGGCCAATGTGACCGGGTCTGCTATGGCTAGGCGGAACACGGAGCTACCTTCGTGCAGTTGTGGAACCGTCACGCCGCGCATCAACTCCACTCGGCTCAGGGACACGCATCCTACCATCGCCTCATTTTAAACAAGTTGTTCGATCGGGTTGAAGCCATGCGTATGATGGATGACCAGATTCCGGTCTATGACCGACTCAGGATTAGGCCCGATGACATGGAGATTCATGTCCCCCTGGTCACCCACCTTGTCGCTACCATCGAGTGTCCAGCTGAAGACTCATCCCGACGGCCGGAGTTCAAAACAGTCTATACCCCGGTCTTTGATCACCAAGACTTCATCGGCGATCCAGATGCCGGAATTTATTCTAAATTCAGACCGTCATCGGTCCAAGATTTATCACACAATTCGGAGTTCTTGATTCCGAACACTCGGGCGTGGCGTCGGATTTTTCCCACCCATCACCCAAGACGATGATTCTATTATCACACCAAAGCTCGCGTCTTCGGACTTTCGGGACACTAAACAATTACCAGGAGAATCAGTCCATCACTTTTGAGCCAGACTCCTACTCGCTAGAAGCAGAGAAAAAGGTCTTAGTGACCAAGAGATCCTGGCAACTTTCAGTAACAATTGCCACGATGAAGGGATTCATAACGCCCTGGCTCGCCGACACATTCATGACTTTTTCGAGATATTCGATATGGTACAAAAATACTGTGCCATGGAAAGCGCTTGGCAATCCGAGCGATTATTTTCGGAACCAACTTTCCTTGAACACCCTAGTGGAGATCGGAAAACAGGATACCTCCAAAGCGGCCAGCCAGATTTGAACCCGCAGAAAAAAGAAATAGGTCCCTTTCAAGGGTTGATATTGTCCTTGATGGACTATTGGATATACCTTGCCACATACATTCCATCCTGCTGAACGTGAGCCCAACTCACAGCCTTAGAGCTTGCGGGGTCATCAGGCAGGTCACAAAGAGCAGCGAGGCCATCCTTGAGACACTTCCGCCGAACAGGCGCTATTCATCATCGCCCGAATACAACGCCGAAGTTCTGACGGTCTACGAAACATTCCCCTCGAAGAATAGGAGGAAAAGAGCTCTTAGAGAACTCGAAGAGGTCTACCATGTGGCAGCAACTAGCGCATGGGCAGACATACTGATTACCTTCAGAGATATCAACCAGCCGGCCATTCTTCTCAGTCATTCACCGGCCGCACTAGTCTTGAACCCCATCGTTGATGGTTACAGGCTTCATAAGGTGCTAATGGACGGCGGCGGTGGTTTAAACCTCATATACGAAGGCACCCTAGAAAAAATGCAGTTCGACCGGTCTCGCATCGAACACAACAATACAAATTTCCCCAGAATTATTCTAGGGAAAGAGGTGCATTGTTCCGGACGTATCGTCCTCGACGTTGTGGTTGGTACACCCGAAAACTACTGATCCGAAGAACTTCTCTTCCACATCGTGCCCTTCCCGAGCGGTTGCCATGCCTTATTGGGACGTGACACCTTCACAAAGTTCCAGGCCATACCCCATTACGGGTACATGAAACTTAAAATGCTAGGACCAAATGGAGTGATCACAATTACCAGTGATCTGAACATAGCCCTTCGGACCGAAAACAAGATGGCAGCACTCGCCCTCGAGGCATTAACTGAGACTTTCGCCACCGAAGAACTGACCGCACTATGGTCAACAGTTGATAAGGACGACGTGATCCTTAGCAAAAGGCCCAAGCCTACTTCCTTCAAATCCGCAAAGGAAATCGTCAAGTTTCAAGTGCACCCGACGGACCCCAATAAGACGGCGTCCATCAGAGCTCAGCGTGATCCCCTTGTGGACGAGGCTCTATGGAACTTTCTCCGTGAAAATTGGGACATGTTTGCCTAGCATCCTTCCGATATACCTGGAATCCCACAACATCTCGCCAAGCACAGTCTGAACATTATCACAGGCTTTAAGCCCGTCAAACAGACTCTCCGCCGCTTCTCCGAACCCAAACGGCAAGCTATGGGTGGAGAATTAGCTAAGATACTAGAGGCCGTATTCATTTGGGAGATTAAGCACCCCGAATGGTTGGCAAACCTGGTGATGGTACCAAAGAAAGGTAAGTCCTGGCGACTATGTGTCGATTTCAAAGACCTTAAAAAAGCCTGCACTAAGGACCCTTTCCCCCCACCACGAATAGAGCAGATCATCAACACCATAGCCGGACACGATTCGTTGTGTTTCCTCGACGCCTATTCCGGATACCATCAAATCAAAATGAAGGAGTCCGATCAAGTGGCAACCACATTCATCACCCCCTACGGGCCATTCTGCTTCAACACAATTCCTTTCGGGCTAAAAACGTTGGGGCCACATACCAGGGCATGACCCAAACATGTCTTGTGACATAGGTCGGTAAAACAGTCGAGTCACACATGGATGATGTGGTAATTAAAACCAAACACGTCAGTCAGTTGATTGACGACCTACGGTAAAACTTTGCTAGCCTATGCGAGTATGACATACGACTCAATCCAGAAAAACATGTATTCGGAGTTCCCTCCGGTAAACTGCTCGGATTCATCGTCTCCCATAGAGGAATAGAAGCGAATCCGGCTAAAATCCGTGCTCTATCGGAACTTGCAATTCCTATAGAGCGAAAGCATGTCTAGAGGCTAGCTGGGTGTGTAGCGGCGTTAAGCTACTTTATCTCCTGCCTCAAGGAGAAAGCTTTACCGCTCTATAAACTGCTCAAATGGACCAACAATTTTGAGTGGATAAACGAAGCAGCGGCCGTGTTAGAGGAAATCAAAGCACTACTGGCAACCAATCCCATCCTAACAGCACCAGCCGCTAGTGAGCCCATGTTATTATACATATCAGCTACCAACCAAATTGTCAGCGCGGTGCTCGTCGTTGAACGAGATGAGGAGGGACACAAATTCTGGACTCGTAAGCCGGTGTATTATGTGTCAGAAGTACTAATGCAGTGCAAATCCAGATACCCGCACTACCAAAAGATAGCCTATACAGTGTTTATGGCATCAAGGAAACTCAGACATTATTTCCAAGAGTGTGTGGTAACGGTGGCATCTGAAGTACACCTGAATGATATAATCAACAACAGGGACGCCACCAGACGCATATCCAAGTGGGCCATTGAGCTCCTTCCTTTCGAAATAACCTATAAGCCACTTCGTGCCATAAAATCTCAGGTATTGGCAGACTTCCTGGCTGAATGGACAGAGGCCGAGCTCTCCAAGGAATATAGCGCATACTCCCATTGGACAATGTACTTTGATGGATCCAAAGCCCTGGCCGGACTGGGGGCTGGAGTTATCCTCACATCCCTCACAGGCAACAATGTGTGATATGTGTTGCATATCTTGTATGCCGACTCTACAACGCAGTCGAATACGAAGCTCTCCTACATGGTCTTCGGATGGCAGTGTCAATGCGCATACGACGGCTAGGAAATATGACGGCTAGAGGTACGGGGAGACTCCAACTTGGCCATCTCCCAAATTAATGGCGAATTCGACGCCAAAAACCCGAAGATGGCGGCATACAGAAACGTCGTACTAAAGATATCCCCACGGTTCGAGGGTTTGGAATTTCACCATGTCACTCATGACAACAACCAAGCCACCGACATACTGGCTCGTATGGGATCCAAACGCGACCCTATCCCGAGAAACACCTTTCTGGAGCGACTCTTTAAGCCATCCATCATGTGGCAGGACGATGACAAGGGCGCCGGTCTCAATACGGCAAACGAGGTTGTTCCCCCTATAAACGAACCAGACAATCAACTTATCGACAGCTCCGTAATGGACGAAACGCCTTCGCCTCATGAGGTAATGGTGGTAATTGCGCCATGGACAGAGCCCTTCCTCGCCTACCTTCTTCGCAAGGAAATCCCCGATGACCAGACAGAGGCACGTCACATAGTTCGGCGATCCAAGGCCTACAAAGTGCACAAGGGTGAGTTATACAACAAAAGCACCACTGGAATATTACAGAGGTGCATATCTGAGGAAGAAGGATGGGAGCTTCTAGCCGAAGTCCACTCAGGCATGGGCGGCCATCACGCCGCGACAAGATCCTTAGTCAGTAAGGCCTTCCGAGCTGGTTTCTTTTGGCCTACAGCCCGGACAGACGCCAGTCGCTTGTCAAACAATGTGTGGGGGTGTCAACTCTTCGCAAATCAAAGTCACATGCCCCCAACAGCTCTTCGGGCTATTCCGATCACCTGGCCTTTCGCGGTCTAGGGGCTGGACATGGTCGGACCTCTTAAAGGGGGGACCAACAATAATAAATACCTACTGGTTATGGTCGACAAGTTCACCAAATGGATAGAGGCAAAGTCTGTCAAATCTGCCAAATCCGGACCAGTGATCGACTTTATCTCCAGCGTGGCACACCGTTACGGTGTCCCGCTGTTGGAAATATGCCCTAGAGGCAATAATAATTTGGTTATTATCATATTTCCTTGTTCATGATAATCGCTTATTATCCATGCTATAATTGTGTTGATCGAAAACTCAGATACATGTGTGGATATATAGACAACACCATGTCACTAGCATGCCTCTAATAGACTAGCTCGTTGATCAAAATGACTATGGTTTCCTAGTCATGGACATGAGATGTCCTTTGGTAATGGGATCACATCATTAGGAGAATGATGTGATGGACAAGACCCAAACCACAAACGTAGCATATGATCCATTATCGGTAATTATCTACCAAATTCGTTATTATAACGTTCCCCAACACCCGCACAGTATAATAATGGATAATGGATCCAACTTCACGGCCCAAGAGGTCAACGACTGGTGCGCAAAAATGGGCATAAAGCTCGATTATGCATCAGTCTACCATCCGCAGATCAATGGACAAGTCGAACGAGCAAACGACCTCATTATCAGTGGCATTAAGCCATGTTTGGTCCGATCTCTTCATGAGTCCGACTATCATTGGGTGGACGAACTCGACTCTATTTTATGGGGCCTACGCACCACCCCGAATAGATCAACGGGATATACACCGTTCTTCATGGCCTATGGGGCAGAGGCAGTCCTCCCCTATGACATTATTCACAATGCACCAAGGGTGCGCATGTACATGGAAAAGGAAGCCGAGTAAGATCGGTAGGACGACTTGGACGTGTTAGAAGGAGAGCGTGACATAGCTCGGGCTCGCTCTACTTTTTACCAACAGCAAGCCCGACGTTACCAAAGTAGGGAGGTCAAGGCAAAAGCATACAACGTAGGCGAGCTCGTCTTACGACTCTTGGAGAAGTAGAAGCATAAACTCAACCCCAAATGGGAGGGGCCCTTCATAATCGATGAAGTACTCGTGGGAGGAGCCTACCGTCTTCGGAACCCATCAAACAACCGCCTTGAACCGAACCCATGGAACACAGCTCGTCTTTGGCACTTCTACGGATAAACCGATGTCGTCTATATATTTCAGCATTTTTTCCTTTGTCCTTTTTCCTTCTATTTTCCTTTCCCCTCCCACTTTGCTGTTTGGTAGGATTGATTTTTTTCCTTTTCTTACCAAGTTCGGTTCGACTGATCTTGTACTAAGGTTATCGGCTTACACCACTAAGTGTTAAATCCGAACACAGAACCTGGGGGCTTTCTTCCCGAAGCCACCGCTTTTATATTATAAGCATTTATTTATACTTATCGTGTATACACATTTCCTTTGTCACCATCATTCCATCATATGCATCAATTCGAACTAAGACTTTGCTAGGCTGGGTTGCCTCGCTCCTGTGTTTGCCCTCTATGTTCCCGATTGTTCGGCTAGAGGGTAAAGGGAGCACCTCTGCAATTGTTATGACCGGGTAATCTGGATACGTACCTAAGACGGGTGAAGCCGAAACCTAGCTATCTTACGTAGACAATTGGTCGGCTGTAACAGAAACACTTAACATGGTGATGGTAACCATCACCACTGTTTGGGCTTCCTTTCTCTTAAAGGCCCTTAGTCGCGTACCAGTAGTACGCAGACCCTACCTACGATCTTCGTAGAACACCAAAGAAAGGTATCGATGGGGGTACTATTTTCCTCGAAAGATGTTTCTTACACTAAGCAGTAATATAACATATCTCTCTCTGTACTTTCTATCCATTCATACCACATGGCCGGATTGTCTAGTTCCTAGAACACAATTCACCCCTTTAGGGTGAGAAATTACGAGGAACACTCTCGAGCTCTTCGCACAGGAAGAAGCAGCCAATGGCCGGTTAAGACAAAGTTTACAACAAGATAGAGTAACAACTTGATTGTTCTTACAAAAGTATACAAAATTACACATTCGGCCGTTGGTCGAGATTCTCGATTATCACATCTAGGGAACAGTCTTCTTGTGACAAACGAGCAGCAGGCATCACCTGGTCATACACCAGGTGGAGTGGCACTTCTTGCCCATCCGATCCCACCAGACCAACGGGTCTTGATAATTGCCCATGCTTCCCATGCTCCCTCCTGGCAAGCCGATGTCTTCCATAGTTCGAACCTACTTCGAGCTCCCTTGCATCGATCGACTAGTTCGGTCATTCCTTCCGGAGGTTGTTCGGCAGGGCATAGCTCCTTTACCATGCTTTTCATCGCTTTGCGGGCATGCTCGTGAAGAGCAGAAAGCTCTTTTAACAGATTCCTTTGGAAGGACCCGATCTCTTCTTCAGGATGCCCGGATAGGAGGCCTACATATGGGGCAAAGGCATGCTTATTTAACTTCCTTTATAGGAAGTACTTATTAAACATCGGAATCAAACTTACTGAACATGCCCCTCTGTAGCTTCTGTTTTTTTCTTGGGCCTGGGCCAATTGAGATTTTAAATTCTCAATTTCTTCTACCTGCCGCTTCTTTTCTTCTTGGAGGCGTCTTACAATGCGACACCGGCCTCGTTCTGGGACTCGGCGTACCGTTGAGCTTCTCAGGCTTCATCCAGCTCCTTTTGCATATGCCATATGGATTCAATTGCTAAATAGAATCCTTGCATCAGCATTAACATTTGATAGACATTAGCAGCATTGGTATACTCACCATGGGCCTCCCGGGTGAAGCTCTTCACTTGCTCCAGCTCTACCTTCACAGATTGTACCTGTGATTAGCTGTCCTTTAGCTCCTTGGCCTATTGCTCGTTCTGTTACTTCGAATCATGCACTAGCAGTATAACATCATGAAGACCCTTAATTCTGTTGTCCCGAACCAATTTAAGGCTCGGGGGCTACTGGGTTCACACATGTGTCCAGATTCTTTCAAACCAATTACTTACCTCCAAACTGGCCGATATCATCTCCAAGGCCTCGCCGAACTCAGCTCGGGCTGCGACGATGTGCACATCCGTTATGCGTAGGGTGCCAAACTCTTGTTCGGAAAACATCGGGTGACGCACGGCCTCCTACCATCGCGATGGTTCATGGCGCTGCCTACTTCCGATTTAGTGATGGACACATCATCACCGGAATCGGCAGGAGCAGGATTGGCTATCGGGGCCTCGATAGCAGGGCCGACATGAGCCGTAGCTCTGGAATTTTGAGCGCTACCAGACGCCTTGTTGACCTCTTTGGCAGGGGAAGCCTAGGATTTTCACCTAAATATTTCCATGTAAACTTCCGTAAGATTCTATTGATTGTGTAAGTAAGCAGACAGCCGAACAAAATACCTTTGGGTTGAGTGAGCACGTGAATTCGTCCTCGCGGTCGGTCTATTGGTTGTGCCATTGATGGATTTCGATCCGGGTACTGTGTCGGTCGTCGGCGTATGGCGTGCAGATTGACGGTGTTTGGGAGTAGGAGAAGGTGTGTTTGGGGCGTTGTTGGATGCTTGCCTCTTGCGAGACGAGCTCTTCTTCTTCCTGTTTGTTGCAGGAACAAAGAACGATCCATGGTAATCGGCTATGATAGCCACCTGAGATCGGTCGAGGCTCTCTTGATAGAAGACTCTGTCTTCAAATTCAATTAGAAGATTCGGGTCTTCGTGAAAACCCGGATCATCATCATGCGAATAGTTTTCAGGCTGGGGAGCCGGAAAGTCGACTGCCTCGATAAAGCTCCTCCATTCCTATTCACGTAATATTAAAAGACTTTGGTCAAATAAAGAACGAAATGGAAACCACGAACTATGTTCGTAGAGGAGAAAGGCTTACCCATTCGATGGGATTATGCCTTGAATACCCTTCCTTGGTTATCCAGTGAATAAAATCTTCTTTCTCTCCCTTATACAGATCGGCAAGTGCGGCGGCCAGCGCCGTCTAATTGGTGGGTCCCAATCTCCGGGAGCGAGTGGTGTCGCTTGTACCATTGTAGCGCCATAGGGGATGTATCCTCTGTTGGAGAGGCTGCACGCACCAGGTGATGGCGGCGGCCATGACATCGGCCATGGTCAAGTTGTGGTGGGTAAGCATCCGCACCTAGGCCGCTAAACATTGGACTTCAACACTGTCCTCTTGAGACGAACTCTTCGGCCGCCAGTTGTACCTCTTATTCAAAGGGGCATCAGAGTATTCGGGCATACCTCTCCGAGCTGGCTCGAACATGGGGACGTCTTTGATACATCTCCATTGTATCTATAATTTCTGATTGTTTCATGCCAATATTCCGCAACTTTCATATACTTTTGGCAACTTTTTATACTATTTTTTGGACTAGCATATTGATCCGGTGCCCAGTGCCAGTTCCTCTTTGTTGCATGATTTTTGCTTCGCAAAAAACCCATACCCAACAAAGTCCAAACGGGATAAAAACTTACGGAGATTTTCCTAGAATATATGTGAATTTTTGGAAGAGGAATCAACAAAAGGCAATGCCCGAGGAGCCCACAAGCCAGGAAAACGCGGCCAAGGGTGTAGGGCGCGCCCTGAGGGCTTGTGGCCACCCCTTAGGTAGGTTGGAGCTGTCCTTCGGCCGCAATAAAGCTAATTCTTGGATAAAGATCCCCTCAAAATTTCAGCCCGATCAGGGTTACGGATCTCTAGGAATATAAGAAACGGTGAAAGGCTAGAATCTGGGAGCGCAAAAATAGAAGGAAAGAGAGAGAGAGAGAGAGAGAGATCCAACCTCGGAGGGGCTCTCGCCACTCCACCACCATGGAGGCCATGGACTAGAGGGTAAACCCTTCTCCCATCTAGGGGGGAAGGTCAAAGAAGAAGAAGAAGAAGGGGGATCTCTCCCCTCTCTTCCGGTGGCACCGGAACACTGCCGGGGCCATCATCGTGACGACGATCTATTCCAACAACTCCGTCATCTTCACCAACACGTCCATCAGCTTCCCCCATCTATCTACAACGGCCCACTCTCCCACAACCCGCTATACCCTCTACTTGAACATGGTGCTTTATGCTTCATATTATTATCCAATGATGTGTTGCCATCCTATGATGTCTGAGTAGATCTGTTTTGTCCTATGGGTTGATTGATGATCATGATTGGTTTGAGTTGCATGTTTTATTATTGGTGCTGTCCTATGGTTCTCTCCGTGTCACGCAAGCATGAGGGATCCCCGCTGTAGGGTTTGCAATATGTTTATTATTCGCTTATGGTAGGTGGCGTGAGTGACAGAAGCACAGACCTGAGTAAGTAGGTTGTTTGCGTATGGGAATAAAGAGGACTTGATACCTTATAATGCTATGGTTGGGTTTTACCTTAATGATCTTTAGTAGTTGCGGATGCTTGCTAGAGTTCCAATCATAAGTGCATATGATCCAAGTAGATAAAGTATGTTAGCTTATGCCTCTCCCTCATATAAAATTGCAATAATGATTGCCGGTCTAGTTATCGATTGCCTAGGGATAATTCCGCAACTCCTACCACCACTTTTCCACACTCGTGAGACTAAATTAGTTGTTTCTCTATCTTATCAGCCCCTAGTTTTTATTTACATGCTCTTTATTATCTTGCAAACATATCCTATCACACCTACAAAGTACTTCTAGTTTCATAGGTGTTCCAGGTAAAGTGAACGTTAAGCATGCGTAGAGTTGTATCGGTGGTCGATAGAACTTGCGGGAATATTTGTTCTACCTTTAGCTCCTTGTTGGGTTTGACACTTGTACTTATCGAGAACGGCTACAATTGATCTCCTACACTTGTGGGTTATCAAGACCTTTTTCTGGCGCCGTTGCCGAGGAATAATAGCGTGGGGTGAATATTCTCGTGTGTGTGCTTGTTGGATTTATCACTAAGTAGATTGTATTTGTTATTCTAAGTTGTTCTCCATCTTTAGTTATGGATATGGAACACTAAATACCAAAAAAATTATGTGTACTTCCTACTCATGGAGATGGGGAACCTCCTAAATGTTGGAAATATGCCCTAGAGGCAATAATAAAATGGTTATTATTGTATTTCCTTGTTCATGATAATTGTCTATTGTTCATGCTATAATTGTGTTAACCGAAAACCATAATACATGTGTGAATACATAGACCACAACATGTCCCTAGTGAGCCTCTAGTTCACTAGATCGTTGATCAATAGATGGTCACGGTTTCATGACCATGGACATTGGATGTTGTTGATAACGGGATCACATCATTAATGATGTGATGGAAAAGACCCAATCCTAAGCATAGCACTAGATCGTGTAGTTCGTTTGCTAAAGCTTTTCAATGTCAAGTATCGTTTCCTTAGAACATGAGATTGTGCAACTCCCGGATATTGTAGGAATGCTTTGGGTGTGCCAAACGTCACAACGTAACTGATGGGCTATAAAGGTGCACTATGGGTATCTCCAAAAGTGTCTGTTGGGTTGGCACCAATCGAGACTGGGATTTGTCACTCCGTGTGACGGAGAGGTATCTCTAGGCCCACTCGGTAAGACATCATCATAATGAGCTCTATGTGACTAAGGAGTTAGCCACGGGATGATGTATTACGGAATGAGTAAAGAGACTTGTCGGTAACGAGATTGAACGAGGTATAGAGATACCGACGATCGAATCTCAGGCAAGTATCATACCGATAGACAAAGGGAATTGTATACGGGATTCATTGAATCCCCGATATCGTGGTTCATCCGATGAGATCATCGTGGAGCATGTGGGAGCCAACATGGGTATCCAGATCCCGCTGTTGGTTATTGTCCGGAGAAGTGTCTCGGTCATGTCCACGTGTCTCCCGAATCCGTAGGGTCTACACACTTAAGGTTCGATGACGCTAGGGTTATAGGGAAATGGTATACATGATTACTGAAAGTTTTTCAGAGTCCCGGATGAGATCCTGGACGTCACGAGGAGCTCCGGAATGCTCTAGAGGTAAATATTGATATATAGGAAGTCCAGTTTTGGTCACCGGAAAGTTTTTGGGCTCATCGGTAGTGTACCGGGAGTGCCGGGAGGGTGCTGGAGGATCCCCGGGAGGGGTGTGACGACCATAGGACTTCGTGGGCCCTTAGAGGAAGTGTGACAACCCTTTTGGGCTGGCCAAGACCTTCTAGAAAGGCCCATGTGGCTGGAGATAAGAGATAGGGCTGAAAAGGATTCAAAAGGAAGAGATCCACCTCCCTTGTGGGAGGTGAACTCCTCCCTAGGGTCGGCCGAACCTCTCCTCTTTGGAGGAGGGGCCAAGGCAGCCCTCCCTCTCCCTCCTCCTATATATATGCAAGGGTTTGGGCTGTTTTGAGACACGACTTCTTTCTCTCTCGTTGCAGCCCTACCCTTCCTCTTCCTCGTTCTCCGTAGCGCTTGGCGAAGCCCTGCCGGAGTTCACGTAGCTCCACCGTCACCACGCCGTCGTGCTGCCGGAGCTCTCCCTCAACTCCTCCCTCCTCCTTGCAGGATCAAAGTGCAGGAGACTTCACCGGGTTGTACATGTGTTGAACGCGGAGGCGCCGTTGTTCGGCGCTTAGATCGGAATCCACCGCGATCTGAATTGTTGTGAGTACGACTCCATCAACCGCGTTCTTGTAACACTTCCGCTTAGCGATCTTGAAAGGTATGAAGATGCAATCTCTCCCCACTCGTTGCTGGCTTCTCCATAGATAGATCTTGGTGACACGTAGGAAAATTTTGATTTACTACTACGTCTCCCAACAGTGGCATCATGAGCTAGGTCTATGCATAGAATCTATGCACGAGTAGAACACAAAGCAGTTGTGGGCGTCGATTTTGTTAATTTGCTTACCACTACTAGTCTTATCTTGATTCAGAGGTATTGTGGGATGAAGCGGCCCGGACCGACTTTACACATACGCTTACGTGAGACTGGTTCTACCGCCTGACATGCACTTGTTGCATAAGGTCGCTAGCGGGTGTCTGTCTCTCCCACCTTAGTCGGATTGGATTCGATGAAAAGGGTCCTTCTGAAGGGTGAATAGCAATTGGCATATCACGTTGTGGTTTTGACGTAGGTAAGAAACGTTCTTGCTAGTAACCTATAGCAGCCACGTAAAAACTTGCAACTACAAATTAGAGGACGTCTAACTTGTTTTTGCAGCATATGCCTTGTGATGTGATATGGCCAAAGGATGTGATGTGATGCATTGTGATGTATGAGATTGATCATGTTCTTGTAATAGGATTCACGACTTGCATATCGATGAGTATGACAACCGGCAGGAGCCATAGGAGTTGTCTTATTTTATTGTATGACCTGTGTGTCAATCATAAACGCCATGTAATTACTTTGCTTTATTGCTAAACGCTAGCCATAGTAGTAGAAGTAATAGTTGGCGAGACAACTTCATGAAGACACAGTGATGGAGATCATGATGATGGAGATCATGGTGTCGTGCCGGTGACAGTGATGATGATGGTGCCCCGAAGATGGAGATCAAAGAAGCAAGATGATAATGGCCATATCATGTCACTATATTGATTGCATGTGATGTTTATCATGTTTACATCTTATTTTCCTAGAACGGCGGTAGTAAATAAGATGATCTCTCACTAAAATTTCAAGAAAAGTGTTCACCCTAACTGTGCACCGTTGCTAAGGATCGTTGTTCCGAAGCACCACGTGATGATCGGGTGTGATAGGTTCTAACATTCGCATACAACGGGTGTAAGCCAGATTTACACACGCAAAACACTTAGGTTGACTTGACGAGCCTAGCATGTACAGACATGGCCTCGGAACACGGAAGACCGAAAGGTCGAACATGAGTCATATGGAAGATACGATCAACAAGGAGATGTTCACCATGGATGACTAGTCCGTCTCACGTGATGATCGGACATGGGCTAGTTGACATGGATCATGTGTCACTTGGATGACTGGAGAGATGTCTATCTAAGTGGGAGTTCATTAAATAATTTGATTATGTGAACTTAATTATCATGAACTTAGTCTAAAATTATTTTTACAATCTATATTGTAGATCCAATGGCCAACGCGAATGTCACCCTCAACTTCAATGCGTTCCTAGAGAAAACCAAGCTAAAAGATGATGGAAGCAACTATGCGGACTGGGTCCGTGGCTTGAGGATCATCCTCATAGCTTCCAAGAAATTGTATGTCCTTGATGCACCACTAGGTGACCCACCCCTTCTCCCAGCAGAGCAAGACGTTGCGAACGCTTGGCATTCTCGCTGCGATGATTACTCCATTGTTCAGTGCGGCATGCTTTACAGTTTAGAATCGGGGCTCCAAAAGCGTTTTGAGCAACACGGAGCATATGAGATGTTCCAAGAGCTGAAACTGGTTTTCCAAGCTCATGCCCGGGTCGAGAGATATGACGTCTCGGACAAGTTCTTCAGTTGTAAGATGGAGGAGAATATTTTTGTCAGTGAGCACATCCTCAAGATGTCTGGGCTACACAACCGCTTGACTCGGCTGGGAGTTAATCTCCCGGATGACTCGGTCATTGACAGAATTCTCTAGTCGCTTCGACCTAGCTACAAGAGCTTTGTGATGAACTACAACATGCAAGGGATGGAGAAGTCCATTCCTGAGTTGTACTCGATGCTGAAATCAACAGAGGTCGAGATCAGAAAGGAGCATCAAGTGTTGATGGTAAATAAGACCACTAGTTTCAAGAAAGGCAAGGGTAAGAAGAACTTCAAGAAGGACGGCAAAGCTGTTGTCGCGCCTGGTAAGCAAGTTGCCAGGAAGAAGAAGAACAAGCATGGACCCAAGCCTGAGACTGAGTGCTTTTACTGCAAGGGTATCGGTCACTGGAAGCGGAAGTGCCCCAAGTACTTAGCGGATAAGAAGGACGACAACATTAAAGGTATATGTGATATACTTGTTATTGATGTGTACCTAACCAGCGCTCGTAGTAGCTTCTGGGTATTTGATACCGGTGCAGTTGCTCACATTTGTAACTCCCAGCAGGAGCTGCGGAATAAGCGGAGGCTGGCAAAGGACGAGGTGACGATGCGCGTCGGGAATGGTTCCAAGGTCGATGTGATCACCTTTGGCACGCTACCTCTACATCTACCTTCGGGATTAGTGTTAAACCTTAATAATTGTTATTTAGTACCAGCTTTGAGCATGAACATTGTATCTGGATCTCGCTTGATGCGAGATGGCTACTCATTTAAATCTGAGAATAATGGTTGTTCTATTTATATGAGAGAAATGTTTTATGGTCATGCCCCGCTGGTCAATGGTTTATTTTTGATGAATCTCGAACGTGATGTTACACATGTCCATAGTGTGAGTACCAAAAAGTGTAAGGTTGATAACGATAGTCCCACTTACATGTGGCACTGCCGCCTTGGTCATATTGGTGTCAAACGTATGAAGAAGCTCCATACTGATGGACTTTTGGAGTCTCTTGATTTCGATTCATTTGACACGTGCGAACCATGCCTCATGGGCAAGATGACCAAGACTCCGTTCTCCGGAACAATGGAGCGAGCAACTGACTTGTTGGAAATAATACATACCGATATATGCGGTCCGATGAGTGTCGAGGCTCGTGGTGGCTACCGTTATGTTCTCACCCTCACTGATGACTTGAGTAGATATGGGTATGTCTACTTAATGAAACATAAGTCTGAAACTTTTGAAAGGTTCAAGGAAATTCAGAGTGAGGTAGAGAATCAACATGACAGGAAAATAAAGGGCCTACGATCTGATCGTGGCGGATAATATTTAAGTCACGAGTTTGGCATGCACCTAAGGAAATGTGGAATTGTTTCACAACTCACGCCGCCTGGCACACCCCAGCAAAATGGTGTGTCTGAATGTCGTAATCGCACTCTATTAGATATGGTACGATCTATGATGTCTCTTACCGACTTACCGCTATCATTTTGGGGATATGCATTAGAGACTGCCGCATTCACTTTAAATAGGGCACCGTCAAAATCCGTTGAGACAACACCGTATGAATTATAGTTTGGAAAGAAACCTAAGCTGTCGTTTCTAAAAGTTTGGGGATGCGATGCTTATGTGAAGAAACTTCAAACTGACAAGCTCGAACCCAAAGCGGAAAGGTGCATCTTCATAGGATATCCCAAAGAGACTATTGGGTATACCTTCTACCTACGATCCGAGGGCAAAGTCTTTGTTGCCAAGAATGGATCCTTTCTTGAGAAAGAGTTTCTCTCGAAAGAAGTAAGTGGGAGGAAAATAGAACTTGATGAGGTAATTGTACCTCCACTTGAACCAGAGAGTAGCGCAGCACAGGAAGTTGTTTCAGTGGAGCCTACACCGGCTGGAGAGGAAGTTAATGATGATGATCATGAAACTTCAGATCAAGTTACTATTGAACATCGAAGGTCCACTAGGACACGTTCCGCACCAGAGTGGTACGACAACCCTGTCCTAGAGATCATGTTGTTAGACAACAGTGAACCTTCGAACTATGAAGAAGCGATGGCGGGCCCGGATTCCAACAAATGGCTTGAAGCCATGAAATCCGAGATAGGATCCATGTATGAGAACAAAGTGTGGACTTTGGTGGACTTGCCTGATGATAAGCGAGCCATTGAAAATAAATGGATATTTAAGAAGAAGACTGACGCGGATGGTAATGTGACCGTCTATAAGGCTCGGCTTGTCGCTAAGGGTTATCGACAAGTTCAAGGAGTTGACTACGATGAGACTTTCTCACCCGTAGCGATGCTGAAGTCTGTCCGAATCATGTTAGCAATTGCCGCATTTTATGATTATGAGATCTGGCAAATGGACGTCAAAACAACATTCCTTAATGGCTTCCTCAAGGAAGAACTGTATATGATGCAGTCGGAAGGTTTTGTCGATCCTAAAGATGCTAACAAGGTATGCAAGCTCCAGCACTCCATCTATGGGCTGGTGCAAGCATCTCGGAGTTGGAACATTCGCTTTAGTGAGGTGATTAAAGCGTTTGGGTTTGTACAGGTTTATGGAGAACCTTGTATTTCCAAGAAAGTGAGTGGGAGCTCTGTATTTCTCGTATTATATGTGGATGACATACTGATAATAGGAAATGATATAGAACTCTTGGAAAGTGTAAAGGCCTACTTGAATAAGTGTTTTTCGATGAAGGACCTTGGAGAAGCTGCTTACATATTAGGTATTAAGATCTATAGAGATAGATCGAGATGCCTCATAGGTCTTTCACAAAGCACATACCTTGAAAAGATACTGAAGAAGTTCAATATGGATCAGTCCAAGAAGGGGTTCTTGCCTATGTTACAAGGTGTGAGATTGAGTATGACTCAATGCCCGACCACGGCAAAGGATAGAGAGGAGATGAGTGTCATCCCCTATGCTTCAGCCATAGGCTCTATTATGTATGCCATGCTGTGTACCAAACCTGATGTGAACCTTGCCATGAGTTTGGTAGGGAGGTACCAAAGTGATCCCAGAATGGAACACTAGACAGCGGTCAAGAACATCCTGAAGTACCCGAAAAGGACAAATGACATGTTTCTCGTATATGGAGGTGCCGAAGAGTTTGTCGTAAAGGGTTACGTCGATGCTAGCTTCAACACAGATCCGGACGACTCCAAGTCACAAACCGGATACGTGTATATTTTGAATGGAGGGGCAGTCAGCTGGTGCAGCAGCAAGCAAAGCGTCGTGGCGGCATCTACATGTGAAGCAGAGTACATAGCTGCTTCGGAAGCAGCAAAGGAAGGAGTCTGGATGAAGGTGTTCATCACCGACCTAGGAGTAATTCCAAGTGCGTCGGGCCCGATGACTCTATTATATGACAACACTGGAGCTATTGCCCTTGCGAAGGAGCCCAGGTTTCACAAGAAGACAAGACACATCAAGCGCCGCTTCAACTCCATCCGTGATTACATTCAGGAGGGAGATATAGATATTTTTAAAGTGCATACGGATCTGAATGTCGCAGATCCATTGACTAAACCTCTCTCACGAGCAAAACATGATCAACACCAGATTGCTATGGGTGTACGATTCATCACAATGTAACTAGATTATTGACTCTAGTGCAAGTGGGAGACTATTGGAAATATGCCCTAGAGGCAATAATAAAATGGTTATTATTGTATTTCCTTCTTCATGATAATTGTCTATTGTTCATGCTATAATTGTGTCGACCGGAAACCATAATACATGTGTGAATACTTAGACCACAACATGTCCCTAGTGAGCCTCTAGTTGACTAGCTCGTTGATCAATAGATGGTCACGGTTTCATGACCATGGATATTAGATGTCGTTGATAACGGGATCACATCATTAGGAGAATGATCTTATGGACAAGACCCAATCCTAATCATAGCACTAGATCGTGTAGTTCGTTTGCTAAAGCTTTTCAATGTCAAGTATCGTTTCCTTAGACCATGAGATTGTGCAACTCCTGGATACTGTAGGAATGCTTTGGGTGTGCCAAACGTCACAACGTAACTGGGTGGCTACAAAGGTGCACTACGGGTATCTCCGAAAGTGTTTGTTGGGTTGGCACGAATTGAGACTGGGATTTGTCACTCCGTGTGACGGAGAGGTATCTCTGGGCCCACTCAGTAAGACATCATCATAATGAGCTCAATGTGACTAAGGAGTTAGCCACGAGATGCTGTATTACGGAATGAGTAAAGAGACTTGCCGGTAACGAGATTGAACAAGGTATAGAGATACCAATGATCGAATCTCGGGCAAGTATCATATCGATAGACAAAGGGAATTGTATACGGGATTGATTGAATCCCCAACATCGTGGTTCATCTGATGAGATTATCGTGGAGCATGTGGGAGCCAACATGGGTATCCAGATCCCGCTGTTGGTTATTGGCCCGAGAAGTGTCTCGGTCATGTCCACGTGTCTCCCGAAACCGTAGGGTCTACACACTTAAGGTTCGATGATGCTAGGGTTATAGGGAAATGGTATATGTGATTACTGAAAGTTGTTAGGAGTCCTGGATGAGATCCTGGACGTCACGAGGAGCTCCGGAATGCTCCGGAGGTAAAGATTGATATATAGGTAGTCCAGTTTTGGTCACCAGAAAGTTTTCGGGCTCATCGGTAGTGCACCGGGAGTGCCGGGAGGGTGCCGGAGGATCCCCGGGAGGGGTGTGACGACCATAGGACTTCGTGGGCCCTTAGAGGAAGTGTGATAGCCCTTTTTGGGCTGGCCAAGACCTTCTAGAAAGGCCCATGCGGCTGGAGATAAGAGATAGGGCTGAAAAGGATTCAAAAGGAAGAGATCCACCTCCCTTGTGGGAGGTGGACTCCTCCCTAGGGTCGGCCGAACCTCTCCTCTTTGGAGGAGGGGCCAAGGCAGACCTCCCTCTCCCTACTCCTATATATATGCAAGGGTTTGGGCTATTTTGAAACACGACTATTTTCTTTCTTGGTGCAGCCCTACCCTTCCTCTTCCTCGTTCTCCGTAGCGCTTGGCGAAGCCCTGCCGGAGTTCACGTAGCTCCACCGTCACCACGCCGTCGTGCTGCCGGAGCTCTCCCTGAACCTCTCCCTCCTCCTTGCTGGATCAAGGTGCGGGAGACGTCACCGGGCTGTACGTGTGTTGAACGCGAAGGCGCCGTTGTTCGGCGCTTAGATCGGAGTCCACCGCGATCTGAATCGCTGCGAGTACGACTCCATCAACCACGTTCTTGTAACGGTTCCGCTTAGCGATCTTCAAAGGTATGAAGATGCAATCTCTCCCCACTCGTTGCTGGTTTCTCCATAGATAGATCTTGGTGACACGTAGGAAAATTTTGATTTACTACTACGTCTCCCAACACTAAAACCCTTGATGCTCGTTATGTGGAAACTATTATGCACTACCTTGATAATCCTGAGAAAACCCCATTCAACTTGATAATGGGATACACGTTGGATCAACGTGAATACTTTAGGGATTATCGCTTATCTCAAAAATGGAAACACTTATGGGAACCAATTAGAATACTGGGATGGTTTGCTTGGGATGCATGCTCGATATGTCACTTTACTTGTTGCTCTAATATAGAAGCTTGACACCATCCCTTTCAATGAAAATTTAATGATAATGAAACCTTAGCTTCATATGCTAAAGTTATTTATTATTACTATGATGTGGAACGAATAGAAGAATTTGTTGCTTTTAAAGGTGCTTATGAAATTGCTTCTTTGCTTGAAAAGTATGATGATGATGTTCCGTACGAATCTGATTTTTTGCCATACTTAAATATTGCTATGAGAATTATGATTGCAATGCTGATATTATTGAATTTATTGAAAGAATGACCGCTTCTTTGGAAGAGACTAATATCTTGTAGGAAACTATGGAAGAAGAAATTGCTCAAACTGTGAGCTCATTAGATGAAAAAGATGAGGAGGAGAGTGAAGAACAAAAGGAGGAAGAGCGGATTAGCTACCCGTGCCCACCTTCCAATGAGAGTAACTCTTCAACTCATATACTGTTTAATTTCCCTTTGTTCTTATCGAAGGATGAATGCTATGATAATTACTATGATCCCTTAGATTCGTTTGAAATATCCCTTTTTGATGAACTTGATGCTTGTTATGCTTGTGGCCATGATGCAATTATGAATGATGCTTATGGAGATGAACTTGGTATAGTTCCTTATGTTAAGAATGAAATTTTTGCTATTTCACCCATGCATGATAGTCCCATTATCTTTTTGAATTCTCCCAACTACACTATATCGGAGAAGTTTGCAATTATTAAGGATTATATAGATGGGTTGCCTTTTACTATTACACATGATGATTTTGATTGATATAATATGCATGTGATTGCTTGTCCTACTTGCAATTATTATGAGAGAGGAACTACATCTCCACCTCTCTATGTTTCCAATATGATAAAATTGCAAGAAACTGCTTATGCTATGTATTGGCCTTTACTTTGTGTGCATGAATTCTTCTTTCATGACTTGCCGGTGCATAGGAAGAGACTTAGACTTTGTTGTTGCATGATATATGTTACATTGTGCTCATACTAGACTATAAATCATTGTTAATTAAAATTGGCTTTGATATACCTTGGGATCCGGGTGGATCAATTACTTGAGCACTTTATGCCTAGATTAATGGCTTTAAAGAAAGTGCTGCCAGGGAGACAACCCGAAAGTTTTAGATAGTCATTTTATTATGTTGTGTGCTTTTATATAGTTTAAAAACAAAATAAAAATAAAGAGGGGAACCTAATTTTTTTTCAAAAAGAGAAGTGAAACTAAGAACGACGAGCACCGTTGAAGTGGGGGAGCTCCTTGAAATTTGTTCATGCCCATGGAAACTCTGCAAATCTTGATTACAGAAACTTTTCAACAAAAATAATTATCCCCTTGTATAAATCCATTGTATTATAAAAATAATGTGCCAAGATTTGCTTTTAGGATGATTAGATTGCTAGTTTGGTGTGTGCGGTGCAAAAACAGAAACTTTGGCTGTAGTGCGTGAATTTATATTTTTTACTGGATAGTCAAAAGTTTCTGAATTTTTTACACAGTACTGCTATGCAATGTTTTTATTTTTTCATATTTTTTCAGAATTTTTAGAGTTACATAATTATGGTGAATGTTTAGATTGCTATAGACTGTCCTGTTTAAGACATATTCTGTTTTTGGTGCATTGTTTTGCTCGTTTTGATGAAACTATCGATTGTATGAGTGGTATAGGCCATGGAAAAATTATAATACAGTAGCTAAAATGAAAAAAAATATTAATTGGTTGGCAACAGTACATAAAGTTGTGATTTGCTTTATTATACTAACGGATCTCATGAGGGTTTTGTTAAGTTTTGTGTGATTGAAGTTCTCAAGTTTTGGGTGAGATCACGATGGATGAAGGAATAAGGAGTAGAAAGAGACTAAGCTTGGGGATTCCCAAGTCACCCCAAGGTAATATCCGAGGACTCCCAAGAAACAAAGCTTGGGGATGCCCCGGAAGGCATCCCCTCTTTCTTCTAACAACCATCGGTAATTTTACTTGGAGCTATATTTTTATTCGTCACATGATATGCGTAAATCTTGGAGCGTTGTGTGCTTTTTATTTTTATTTTAATAATGCACCATGATTGTATGAGAAAGTCCTTGGTTGATTTATAAAAGGATCTTTGCACCTCACTTATATCTTTTGAGTATGGCTTTGTAGAATGCTTCATGTGCTTCACTTATATCATTTGAAGTTTGGATTGCCTGTTTCTCTACCCATAGAAAACCGCCATTTGTAGAATGCTCTTTTGCTTCACTTATATTTGTTAGAGCGTGGGCATATCTTTTGTAGAAAGAATTAAACTCTCATGCTTCACTATACCTATTTAGAGAGTTAATAGGAGTTGGTCATTCATAAAATCCTACATAAAACTTGTAGATTACTGGATATGATATATTTGATTCCTTGCAATAGTTTTGCGATATAAAGATGGTAATATGAGAGTCATGCTAGTGAGTAATTGTGAATTGGAGAAATACTTGTGTTAAGGTTTGGGATTCCCATAGCATGCACGTATGGTGAACCGTTATGTAACGAAGTTGGAGCATGATTTGTTTAATGATTGTCAACCTTTGTGTGAGGGTCGGGAGCGCGCAATGGTTAACTCCTACCAACCTCTCCCCTAGGAGCATGCGTCTAATGCTTTGTTTGATAACTAATAGACTTTTGAAATAAGTATGTGAGTTCTTTATGACTAATGTTGAGTCCATGGATTATACGCACTCTCACCCTTCCACCTTTGCTAGCATCTATAGTACCGCGCAACTTTCGCCGGTGCATCAAATCCACCTTCCTCAAAACAACCACCATATATTTTCCTCAAAACAGCCACCATACCTACCTATTATGAAATTTTCATAGCCATTCCAAGATATATTGCCATGCAACTTCCACCGTTCCATTTAGTATGACATGCACCATCATTTTCATAGTGCTTTGCATGATCGTAAGACAGCTTGCATGATGTTTTCATGGCTTGTCCATTTTTTGATGTCATTTGATAGACTAGATCATTGCACATCCCGGTATCCTACCGTAAGCATTCATATAGAGTCATATTTTTATTCTAGGTGTCGAGTTGTAAGTAAATAAAGGTGTGATCATTTTCATTATTAGAGCATTATCCCGTGTGAGAAAAGGATGATGGAAGCTATGATTCCCTCACAAGTTGGGAGGAGTCTCCGGACTTTAAAAAAAATAAAAGAGGCTAGTGAATCCCAAATAAAAAAAGAGGCCAAAGATGCCCACCAAAAAAATAAAAAAATGTGAAAAAAGAAAAAATGAGAGAAAGAGAGAAGGGACAATGCTACTATCCTTTTCCACACTTGTGCTTCAAAGTAGCACCATGATATTCATGATAGAGAGTCTCCTATTTTGTCACTTTCATATAGATAGTGGAATTTTCATCATTTGCACGACCACTTAGTTTTATTTTTGAGCTTTCATACACTTATAGCTATAGTGCACCTGTTGCATGGCAATCCCTACTCACTCACATTGATATCTATTGATGGGCATCTCCATTACCCGTTGATACGCCTAGTTGATGTGAGACTATCTTCTCCTTTTTCCTCATCACCTCCACCATATTCTATTCCACCTATAGTGCTATATCCATGGCTCATGCTCATGTATTGCGTGAGAGTTGAAAAGGTTTGAGAACATAAAAGTGTGAAACAATTGCTTGACTTGTTCATCGGGGTTGTGCATGATTTAGATACTTTGTGTGGGGAAGATGGAGCATAGCCAGACCATATGATTTTGTAGGGATAACTTTCTAAGGCCATGTTATTTCGAAAGGACACGATTGCCTTGTTGGTGTGCTCGAAGTATTACTATTTTTATGTCAATATAGACTATTGCTTTGAATCACTCGTGTCTTAATATTCATGCCATGATTAGATTATATGATCAAGATTATGCTAGGTAGCATTCCACATCAAAAATTATCTTTTTTTAATCATTTACCTACTTGAGGACGAGCAGGAATTAAGCTTGGGGATGCTGATACATCACCATCGTATCCATTATTTTTGATTTTTTCATGCCAATATTCTACAACTTTCATATACTTTTGGCAACTTTTCATACTATTTTTGGGACTAACATATTGATCCAGTGCCCAATGCCAGTTCCTGTTTGTTGCATGATTTTTGTTTCGCAGAAAATCCATACCAAAAGAAGTCCAAACGGGATAAAAACTTACATAGATTTTCCTAGAATATATTTGAATTTTGGGAAGTGGAATCAATAGAAGGCGGTGCCCGAGGGGGCCACAAGCCAGGAGGACGCGCCCTGGGGGGTAGGGTGCGCCCCGAGGGCTTGTGGCCACCCCTTAGGTCGGTTGAAGATGTCCTTTAGCAGCTAGAAAGCTAATTTTTGGATAAAGATCCCCTCAAAATTTCAGCCCGATCGGAGTTACGGATCTCCGGGAATATAAGAAACGGTGAAAGGCCAGAATCTGGGAGCACACAAATAGAAGGAAACAAAGAGAGAGAAAGAGATATCCAATCTCGGAGGGGCTCTCGCCCCTCCGCCTCCATGGAGGCCATGGACCAGAGGGTAAACCCTTCTCCCATCTAGGGGAAGGTCAAGGAATAAGAAGAAGGAGGGTCTCTCTCTCCCCCTCTCTCCCGGTGGCACCGGAACACCGCCGGGGCCATCATCGTGACGGCGATCTACTCCAACAACTCTGTCATCTTCACCAACACCTCCATCACCTTCCCCCATCTATCTACAACGGTCCACTCTCCCGCAACCCGATGTACCCTCTACTTGAACATGGTGCTTTATGCTTCATATTATTATCCAATGATGTGTTGCCGTCCTATGATGTCGGTGTAGATCTATTTTGTCCTATGGTTGATTGATGATCCTGACTGGTTTGAGTTGCATGTTTTATTATTGGTGCTGTCCTATGGTGCTCTCCATGTCGTGCAAGCGTGAGGGATCCCTGTTGTCGGGTTTGCAATATGTTTATGATTCGCTTATGGTGGATGGCGTGAGTGACAGAAGCACAGACCCGAGTAAGTAGGTTGTTTGCATATAAGAATAAAGACGACATGATACCTTATAGTGCTATGGTTTGGTTTTACCTTAATGATCTTTAGTAGTTGCGGATACTTGCTAGAGTTCCAATCATAAGTGCATATGATCCAAGTAGAGAAAGTATGTTAGCTTATGCCTCTCCCTCATATAAAATTGCAATAATGATTACCGGTCTAGTTATCGATTGCCTGACAATTCCGCAACTCCTACCACCACTTTTCCACACTCGTTAAACTAACTTAGTTGTTTCTCTATCTTAGCAGCCCCTAGTATTTATTTACGTGCTCTTTATTATCTTGCAAACCTATCCTATAACACCTACATAGCACTTCTAGTTTCATACGTGTTCTAGGTAAAGCGAACGTTAAGCGTGCATAGAGTTGTATCGGTGGTCGATAGAACTTGAGGGAATATTTGTTATACCTTTAGCTCCTCGTTGGGTTGGACACTCTTACTTATCGAGAAAGGCTACAATTGATCCCCTACACTTGTGGGTTATCAGTCTTCAATTTAAAACCACTCCAAAGTCCATTCTTCGGATTCCTTCGGCGTACCGACCGGATACCCCGTTGCGGCTGTACGACATACTTTGGCTCCACCGACCTCCAAGATTGCCTTGTTCCGAGTTCGAGGGACAAGACAAAAGTACTTCCTTATGCGTTCCCCCCATTGAGGATTAGGGAAACGCTCCGCGAAAAACCTCGTTGTTGTAGAAGGTTAAACCTATGCGGGTCACCGCCAGATCCGAAGAAGGGAGATACCACTGGGTCTCCAGATTGCGCACCCGCAGGAGCGATACGGAGCAGCTGGTCCAGTCCCCGGAACGTGAGCCATAGGGGCGCGCGAAAAAACTGGGGATGCTTGCCATATTTTTTGTGGATCTTCCGCTAGGAATTTTTCCGTTGGGGAGAAGGAGGGGATGTGGTCTAAACCGCGATCCTAGTTGCTTAAATGGGTGTAGCCTCCATTGTGGAAGGGCAGCACCGTAAAAATCGCTGAACCGCTTGCCTCCCCATGATACGCGAGAATCGAGGAATGCTGGCGGTATTTATAATGGACATGGAGAGCCCATGATGCTTGGGATTTCACCGATAACTGGTAGGTTACCCAATAGAAAGGAGTATGGGACTCGCCTTGCAAGCTGAAGATTATGAAGACCATCTGGCTATACATCGGCGTTGAAGACTAGTCCGAGGGCTATTGAGGGAGTCCTGGATTTAGGGGTCCTTGGGCAGCCGACCTATTTCCCACGGGCCGGACTGTATGGGCTGCGAAGTGACCATTGAGTGATCAAGGGCCCCGTTGCCAGGGTGGAGGCTTCGAGGGGCCGTGGCGTGTTCTCCAAGACTGTCACCTGTAGATAGGCGTGTTTAACTCCTTGACATGTAACCGACCATGTGTAAACCCTAGGTACCCCTAGTGTCTATATAAACCAGAGGGTTTTACGTTGTAGAGGGGACAACTCATCTAGGGTTAGCTATTCGATCTCGAGGTAGATCAACTCTGTAACCCCCATATCATCAATACAATCAAGCAGGACGGAGGATATTACCTCCATAGGAGGGCCCGAACCTGGGTAAAACCTTGTCCCATTCATCTCATGTTACCATCACTTCTAGTCTCACAGCTCAGGACCCCCTACCCGAGATCCACCGGTTTTGGCACCAACAATACCTTCCTCATACCCATGTTACCTATAGCCCCTAAGTCTTAAGAGGGGAACGTAGTGATAGCTTTAAGACTTGCTTCAATAGAAATATTGCAACTCTAGAGAAATCTGGATTGTTCGTCTGAGTTACCAGCCATAAGTTGAATGTTCCACATATGTAGCCCCCAAGTACCGGATTGTCTTGCCTACAGCAACCTCGGACTTCTAATTGCATTATAATCATAATACTTCAGCCAGTGTAGCCCCCAAGGGTCGGGTCATTATGCAATAATGAGAAGGGACTTATGAAGAACTGATTTATGCAGACTTGATGAGCAATGTGTAGCCCCCAAGGGCCGGCTCAGTAATACAATATTGGTTGGGACTTAGAAAAAGATAGAAAAATTTGGCTCATCTCCTTGAGGTAACAGGGTCTTTTGACAATGTAGTGATTTGGAAAACAACTTGCATTAGCCCCCAAGTGTTGTGATGCATGCTTGCAGTCACATGGGACTTGCATACTTGATATAAACTGCACTTGAATAATGTAGCCCCAAAGTTTTGGGTCGTATGCCTACAACGACTCGGGACTATTCTTTCCATTACAGAATAAACCCTATCCATTAGATGGACAATATTGCTAAATTCTTGGCATATCAATGTTGAACCATGCTCCCTGTTCTGAGCTGGTATTTCTGGATGGGGGAATAACAACCATTACTCTGAAGGGGCTTTGAAAACCTCAATCATCCAATGTAGGTTATCATAACCATAATTAAAATCCAGCCGCATTGGCTATTTTAATATTTGAATAATATAACCTGGTCTGAAAACCGGCTCCGGCAACATAAACCAGGATATACATGCATATATGATGCATGGTATGATACATGGTATGATGATGCAATGATGATGCAATGTATGATGCAATGTATGTATGATAACATAGTATAAAAAAGTGTGCTTTCAAGGCTCGACAAAAGAGACTCTTTGTTATTTGGTTGCAGGGTTGTTTGAGAGAGACCATCTTCATCCTATGCGTAACATGGATTGATAAACCTTAGGTCATCCACTTGAGGGAAATTTGCTACTGTCCTACAAAACTCTGCGCTTGGAAGCCCAACACGAGTCTACAAGAAGAAGGTTGCATAGTAGACATTGATAAACTGACAATGGTTCATCCGAGCTGGTTGTTGTAATTAACTAAGCCGCAGTGACGGTGACTAGTGCACCTGTCCATTGAGCCATCCATTGGAGGCTCATAATTTTGCTCCTGAGTTATTGGAATATACTGGGCCGCAGGAGTGCCAACTTGCGTGTGCTCACTAAGCAGCTCGTGGAAACGGGTGCAGCTCCGGTATGTTGATGTAGACCAGACCACTAGGGCAGATAGTAGAGACGGTCGTGGCATTAGAGACGGCCGGACAGGGGTGAGTCGGCCGCGGCATTGTAAGCCGATGTGGACGGTCGAGTCAATCGCAGGCGCGATAAGCTCCACGGACGGGCGAGCCAATCACAAGCATGGTAAGCTACGCGGATGGTTGAGTCAGCCACGTCGTGCTAATGTAGATTGGGCCACAGAGGCGGCGGCTTGCACATACATTCATTGAGCATTATGGCATGGTCAGATGCCGGCGCATGATAATGGTGGCGCAAGCTATATATCCATGACACGACCATGACTCTTTGCAATGAACAATTGTCCTGCATAAAAAAATACCGCAAGCCAGAGTAATTGTTTCTCGAAATAAAAAATGCATCAATAAAAAATAGATCGGATGGATTTCATCTGATTTATCTAGACGATAGATGACCCGCATATAGCAGCCATGTATAATGTCCAGTAACTTCAACTGCGATTCAACCACTCTCTCCTTCTCTTGCAAAGGGTCATCAATCACCGCAGAGACCGCAGCGAAGGTGGCGGGTCGTAGTGGAAAAACGTCTTGAGGCATGACTACGGATGTTGAGGCAAAGGCGCTCACAGTAGGAGTGCGGCCATTCAGGACGAGGCTGAGTGAAGGTGACTCTGCGAGGTTTGCAACCGTGATGGTGGTGGCGAGGTGGTGACTTGAAGTGCGATCACAGCGGGGCCAGAGCAGGGCGGCTCAAAACAGACCTACCGGATCGTGTTTGACAAATCCATATTTATTACGCATAATTTTGTTGGGGAACGTTGCATGGGAAACAAAAAAATCCTACGCACATGCAAGATCTATCCATGGTGATGAGCATCTACGAGAGGGAGAGTGGATCTACATACCCTTGTAGATCGCTAAGCGGAAAGCATTAAGAAATGCGGTTGGTGTAGTCGAACGTCTTCGCGATCCAAATCGTCGAGCATCCCGCGATCTCATCATGATCCGTCCCACAATCCAATCACGATCCGTCTCGCGAACTCATCACGATCCGTCCCACGATCTCATCACGATCCGTCTCGCGATCTTGATCATGGTCCTTCCAATCTAGCGCCAAATGGACGACACCTCCGCGTTCAGCACACGTACATCTCGATGACGATCTCTGCCTTCTTGGTCCAGCAAGAGGGAGCAGATAGATAGACGAGTTCTCCGGCAGCACGACGGTATTGCGGCAATGGTGGTGGAGGAATTCCAGCAGGGCTTCGCCTAAGCACCGCTGAAAACCGATCTAGAGGAGAAACTATGATCTAGAGGAGAGGTAGCACGTGGCTATTAGGGTTGGCTTTTTCCTATAAATCCTCTAGTATATATAGGAGAGAGGGAGGGGAGGAGGAAGCCTCAAACCCTCAAGGTTTGGTCGAAATTGGAGGTGAAGGAGTCCTACTCCAATCCTATTAGGAGTAGGATTCCTCGTTTCCACTTGGAAACTCTTCCCGCCTCTCCACCTTTGGGTTTTTTCCTTCTCAAACCACTCCAGCCATATGGGCCCTTAGAGGAGGCTTAGGCCATCCAACCAGGGGCTGGTTTACCTCCTCCCACAGCCCATGTAGCCTCTTGGGCCGAAATACCTCTCCCGATGGTCCCTGGTACACTACCGGCACTCCTGGTACAGTACCGATGAGCCCGAAACTTTTCCGGCGACCAAAACAGGACTTCCTATATATCAATCTTTACCTCCGGACCATTCTGAAGATCCTCGTGACGTCCGGGATCTCATCCGGGACTCCGAACAACCTTCGGTCACCACCATACATAACTCTATACTACCGAAATTTTACCGAACCTTAAGTGTGCAGACCCTGCGGGTTCGAGAACTATGTAGACATGACCGAGACACCTCTACAGTCAATAACCAATAGCGGGACCTGGATGCCCATATTGGTTCCTACATATTCTATGAAGATCCTTATCGATCGAACCTCTATGTCAAGGATTCAGTTTATCCCGTATGATGTTCCCTTTCTTCTTCGGTATGTTACTTGCCCGAGATTCGATCGTCGGCATCTCCATACCTAGTTCAACCTCGTTACCAGCAAGTCTCTTTACTTGTTCCGTAATACAAGATCCCGTGGCTAACACTTAGTCACATTGCTTGCAAGGCTTATTGTGATGTTGTTTTACCAAGTGGGCCCTGAGATACCTCTCCGTCACACGGAGTAACAAATCCCAGTATTGATCCGTGCCAACCCAACAGACACCCTCGGAGATACCTATAGTGCACCTTTATAGTCACCCAGTTACATTGTGATGTTTGATACACACAAGGCACTCCTCCAGTGTCAGTGAGTTGCATGATCTCATGGTCATAGGAACAAATACTTGACATGCAGAAAACAGTAGCAATAAACTGACACGGTCATATGCTACGTTTGTAGTTTGGGTCCTGTCCATCACATCATTCTCCTAATGATGTGATCCCGTTATCAAATGACATCTCATGTCCATGACTAGGAAACCTAGCCATCTTTGATCAACGGGCTAGTCTATTAGAGGCATACTAGGGACATGGTGTTGTCTATGTATCCACACATGTATCCGAGTTTCCGATTAATACAATTATAGCATGGATAATAAACGATTATCATGAACAAGAAAATATGATAATAACCAATTTATTATTGCCTCTAGGGCAAATTTCCAACAACTTTTTGTCATCTAGTAAAATGCTCCCCCTTTTTTTAAATCAAACCTGGACTGCGGGGAATAACCGCGGAAGCGACATCCGAGGTGGAGACATCCACGGGCAGGACTGAAAGAGCAAGGTGTGGCGGCTGGCCGTGGTGTTGACGGCAAGTACAGTGGGGCGAAGCTGCGGCGAAGGCGAGGTGGAGCCGTGTCGGCGAGCAGAGGCAGAGCCGGCACGCGGGGCGGCAACCGCGGTGGAGAAGCGAGCGGCAATGGATCATGGCGTGGAGGCAAGGCGGCCGATGTGGTGGAACATGTCGGCCACTCTGAGGCGTGGCGAGGCGAGGTGAGTGAGGCGACTCTCATGGCAAAGCGGGGCGACCAATGTGGAGGCGAGACCGACGCGGCTATGAGATGGCAAAGCCAAACCGTGACGGATGGCCGACTCAGGGGCGAGCAGCCGTAGCTGCGGAGACGCGTGGTGAGTTGATGTAGGTAGTAGAGGTAGAGCAGGCCGACTTGCGCTGGGTGAAGCGAGGCCGCAAATGAGGGCCCACTTGTGCGTGGGGAAGCAAGTAGCGGAGGTGGATCCGGCAGGTGAGACCCATGTTCGGGTCGTGGCAAGGCGACTCAAGACGACGCGGCGCACGGAGCAAAATCGGCCCAGAGTGAAGGGCGGAAATAGTGAGGTGTGCGGGTAACAAGTAGGCCGACACGGTGCATGGGAATGTGGCCAGGCTGGAGCACGCAAGCAGTCGATGCTACTGGAGACGGGAGCCTGTGGAAGCGCGCTGGAGGTCTGAGGCGAAGCGGTGCCAGGAATGGAGCGGTGGGTGGCTGGAGCGAAGCCGGCGAGCCAGCATAGGGCGGATAAGCTGCCCGAAATCGACGCGGAGATGGCTTGAAGGCGCAACACCACAGGCGAGGTGCAGCAATGGCGGGGCCGGCGCGGCTTGGCAAAGCCAGCGGCAGGCCAAGTCACGGTTGAGTGAGCTAGCAAGGTGGAGCCAAGGAATTCCAGCTGGGCAAGCGTGGAGGCCCGGTTGTGTTCCGATTTGATCTGGCTCGTGCTCGAAGTAGGCCACAGACGAAGTGAGAGGTCCGGTCAGCTTGACACTAAGGCGAAGTACGCCACGATAGTGGTGGTTTAGGCGAAGCAAGGCCATGGTGCGCGGAGGCGGACGGTGGCTTGGTAACGGGGCTGGCGGCTCAGCGGCGACGCCAGGAGATGACCTGGCCGAGGGGAGGCCAGCTTGTCGAGCCATGGCAGCAGAGTCGAGGTGGAAATCAAATCCGGAGTTGATGAACATTCTTTCCTGCCGGATCTTGCGGATCAGGTGGGTCATAAGCTTCTCGATCCCTAAGAGAGATCCCTTCAAGAACAGAACACCACCATGCTATCTGCCCCACGGTGGGCACCAACTGTCGTGGTTTTGTCATGGCATGATGTCCTCATGAGAGAACTTAGGTGTGAGGCCATCGCAACTATGTGGCGGCTTGAGAGGGATTGGTCGGAATCGAGAGACACGAGTTTACCCAGGTTCAGCCCCTCTGATGGAGGTAAAAGCCTACGTCCTGCTTTGTGTGTATTGATGTTGATGATGATCTCGATTACAAGGGTGCGGAATCGCTACCTCTAATCTCAAGAGCCTCTAATATGTCTATTCTCTAATGACTTGAAGTTGTCTGTCTAAGACCTGTCTATAGAGACGTCTAAGAACCTTACCCTCTTGGAATGCCCCGCCCCTCCTCACATCAGTTGAATGGGCGGGTTACATGTAGAGTCCTAGTAGGATTAGGAATTAACCTATTCCGACTTCCCATCGCAGGTTTCTTATTACGGGCTTCTCCCCATGGGCTTTTGAGTCCCGGGCTTCATATCTCCAGACGGGCGGCTTACACCGGACGGCTTACAGTCGGGCTTCTTATCTCCAGACTGGCAGCTTACAACCGGGCGGCTTACAGTCGTGCGGCTTACAACCGGGTTTATCTTCAAGACTCATCTTCATGGACTCATCTCCGGGACTTATCTTCAGGGACTCATCTTTCTGTCGGGTCATAACTATCGACCGTCTTACAATCTGCCCGTTAGTAGCTTAGTGACATAACAGGGTTGCCTAAGCCCAGAGATGACTTTACGTTCGGGCGACTTAAACCCATAAATGACTTAAGCCTTAGGGAGTCTTATCCTTATGAGCAGAGTCTTGGTCGTGGGGAATATCTGAAAGCACATTTGCTCCCCTAGTGGTTTTGATAATTAATAACAACATATATGTCATTGAACTAATGTTTCCACTAAGCATGTTCCAGGAAAGGTTAAATTATGGGTTGGCAAAATGATTGTGGAATACCCCAAGATGCAAGGAAATACATTGGCAAAGCTTCAAGCAAGAGGACTCTACATTTTACTTTGTGAGAAATCACTTTGAGTCCATAGTAAAGCCAATACTATTAAAAGGGGGTAAGGTACTGTTGGTGAACAAAATGCCCATACGTGAACAAGTGATAGTCACCACATACACCCACAAGCTTTTCAAAAAAGTCTGTCCAAAACCAAATATCCAAAATTGGTGCAACCAACACTTCCCACTCGGTGCAACTGATTCTCAGCCTCAGACAGACTCAGCACTAACCCTTTGTTGCAACTGATTCTGCTTCGGTGCCACCGAGTTTGGGTTGCCAACACTCTGTTACGCAAATTCACAAAAACGGTCCCACTAAGTTTGTTGAATTAGTGTCACCGAGTCTGGCAATTTAACCGTTGGTCACCTTATCAGTGCAACCGAGTTTTATATATCGGTCTCATCGAGATTCAAAAGTTACTACCTTTTAGGCAACTCGGTACCATCGAGATTAACACATCGGTGTCATTGAGTTGAACTTATTAGATGTAACGGTTGGATTTTTGGAGATGCCTATATATACCCCTCCGCCACCACTCACTCGAAATAGAAGCACTCAGAACAGATCCCCACTCATACCCACTGATTTTCTGAGAGAGAGCCACATACTCATGTGTTGAGATCATGTCATTCCATTCCAACCATATGAATCTTGATCTCTAGCCTCCCCAAGTTGCTTTCCACCCAATCAATCTCTTTCACCATAGCAAAATCTATGAGAGAGTGATTGTGTGTTGAGGAGTCTATCATCTTGAAGCACAAGAGCAAGGAGTTCATCGACATTATCGAGCCTATTACCTTTTGGAGGGTGGGGCCTCCTAGATTGGTTAGGTGTCACTTGGGAGCCTCCTACTTCGTGTTGTGAAGTGAACCAAGAAGTTTGTAAGGGCAAGGAGATCGCCTACTTAGTGAAGATCTACCCCAAGTTAGGCTAGTCCTCCATGGATGTAGGCCATCATGGTATAGTCAAGGTTGCTTCTTCGTGGAACCCTTCATGGATAGAGCCCTCCGTGGACTCTCACAACCATTACCCTTCGTTGATTGAAGACTCCATAAACATGGACGTACGATAGCACCACCTATAGGAACCTCGGGAAAAATCATCGTGTCTCCAAATTGTGTTTGATCCTCCTACCCTACCTTTACTATTCATGCTTGTCTTTACATTCCGCTCCTATACTCGTAGACATGCATGTCTAGTGTGTTCTTGACTTTCTATGAATGCTAAAATCTACCAACACTTAAAATTGGGAAAAAGTAGATTTTTATTTGGTCAAGTAATCTAATCACCCCCTCTGGACCTACTTTCGATCCTACAAGTGGTATTAGAGCCAGGTTTCCATTGCATTGGTTTCACAACCTAGGAGAGTATGGTGTCTAGTGAGGGAATTACCACCGTAGAGGTTTGTACTTTGATGGCACTAATTTTGCTACTTGGAAGCACAAAATGAAAACGCATCTTCTAGGTTATAACCCCTGTCGTTTGGGCTGTTGTTCGTGTTGGATTGCAAGGTAAATTCTTTGCGCATGGAAGGGAACCGGATCGCGAAGCAACTGCGGATGAATTGAAGATGTTGCAACTCAATTCTCAAGCATGTGACATTCTCTTCAACTGCCTATGCCCCGAATAATTCAACAAAATCAGCCGTTTTTAGAATGCAAAAGAGATTTGGGACACTTTGGTTGATATGCATAAATGTACCGAATCTGTGAGAGAATCCAAGTTGGGTATTCTTCAAAGTCAGCTTGACATGTTCAAGATGAAGGATGGTAAAGGAGTCACTGAGATGTACTCTAGGATAGCTCTCATCACCAATGAGATTGCCGGCTTAGGAAGCAAATAAATGACCGACAAATTTATCATCAAGAAGATACTTCGAGCTTTGTATGATCGATATGACACCGTATGCACATTGATCCAAATGATGCCTAACTACAAAGATCTCAAGCTAACAAAAGTCATTGGAAGGATTGTTGCTCATGAGATGACACTCAAGGACAAGGAAGAGCTTCACCACAAGTCTAGCAGTGCTTACAAGGCCACAAGTGATGCTCCCGCAACTTCAAGCGACAACCTTGTCACAAATGAAGAGATAAGCCTCATGGTCAAGAAATTCAACAAGTTCTACAAGAATAGAGGCAAAGATTGAAGCTCCAACTCAAGATATGAAGAGAAGCGTTCGTCAAGTCGTGACCGAAACTGCTACAATTGTGGGAAGCCCAGACACTACTCAAATGAGTGCATGGCTCCTTACAGAAGGAAAGAAGAGTCACCAAGAAGACGAAGATCAAGAGATGAGTCACCTCGAAGAGAGAGAAGGAGTAGAGATGATCGTTGTGAACGAATACCCTTAAGTAGAAGTAGGGACTCAGAGAAGAAGGACAAGTACACCAAGAGCTACTCAAGAACAAGACATCAAGATCATGTTGGTTAATGGGTTTCTGGCTCCGAATCCGACAACCACTCCGACAGAAGCTACCACTCCAACTCCAACTATAGTCAAGATGAAGGTGTTGCCGGACTTGCACTAGTGACAACCGACTCCTACGACTTATTAGATTCACAAAATGAAGGGAGTGGAAGTTGCTTCATGGCTAAAGGCCCCAAGGTATCACACCCCAAGTATCTTGATTTCAATAGTGATGAGGATGACTTGTTAATTGAAGATGACTTGCTATTTGACAAATCTAGTAATGTTAGTCAAGATGAACTTGCTAGTAATCACTTTAGTCTAGATAAGTTGTGTGATGATGATAAGTTGGAAATAGAACGACTAACTCAAGAACTAAAACTCTTAAGTTAGCTCATGAGTCTACTCTACAAGATCATAGAGTGCTTTAAAGGGCACATGAGAAGCTCCGCTTCGAGAAGCTCAATTTGGAGAAAGAGCATGAGTTCCTTAAAGCTATCAATGACGATCTTCGAAAGAAGACTTCCTCTTATCTAGCCAAAAGACTTCTCTTGTCTACGTTCATGCCACAAGTTAAGACTAAGCAAGTTTCTTCAGCTAGTAGCATTAAAAATGATAAATCCAATGATATTGCTTCTAGTAGTTCTATTGATCCCACTAACTCTTCTCTTAGCCAAGTTACACTTGAGCAAGAAAATGAACTTTAGAAAGGTATTATAGAGAAAGGTATCTACAAGAGTCTTGTCGGGTGCAAACAATTTGAGGAGATTGTACGCAAGCACGGAGGATACCAGAAAAACCGTGGCATTGGCTACTTCAACGCTAATGGAGTTGACTGGGAAGAAGATCAATACCCCAATCCCAAGTTTGTTCCTCAAAAGGAGAAGTATGAAAATACTCTCCCCAAGGGAACAAAATCTCAAGATGACCTTCCACCACAAGACCCCAAGCTCAAGGGCTAGAACAAGCTTCAAGAGGACATTGACTCATATGAGGATGAATCCCAAGCTTTGGTGAAGTGGGTTCCCAAGGCTACTACAACCTCAACTTCTACAAGTGCTACTTCAATACCAAGGATTCCCATCAACTTGATGCGGGTCTCCAAGAAGAAGAACTAGAGAAGTTCTTGAGGGGTGACTCCGTCAATGAAATTCACTCATATTCATTATTGGCAAGAACTAGTTGCAATCAACATCAACATCATGCAATAGTTCAAGGAGTCACACATTCCCTCAAAGGGAAGCAAGGTACAAGGTAATCAACAAATCAATGGACATCATCATGTATGATTTGCACTCCATGTCCATATATATCCTTGTATTTGTCTCTTGTGTGTTGGGACTAACCCATGTAGGTGAGAAGAGTAATGAAACAACAAGGATACTCCCAACTCATGGTGCTCTTCATCAAATTTGACCATCCACCACTACTTCACCTACATGAAGTCTTAATCGACAAAACCCAAGGTTAGTTTATCCCTCCTATGGGTGGATGTCACATCAAGGGCGAGCTTTACTCTAAGACTTGAGTCAAAGCATATCATAGTATGTGACAACATTAAATGCTTTATGTAAAAGTGGTAACCCTACTTCTTCTTAAACGATGAGTATGACCTATGATCACGTATTCTTACTTGGCTCCTAAGTCAATATACTCATATATAGATGACTCCGTCATCGCCAAAGTGCTTGTTAGATGCTAGTGTGTTCGTGCATGTTTGCCATGTTTTCATTTGACATCTTAATCATGTGAACACATCAAAACAGAAAGTAAAAGTGTTGGATTGTCACCCAACAAGCGCTTTTCTTTAATGCCTTTTAGCTAGGCATGATGATTTCAATGATGCTCGTATAGGAATAATAATTGAAACATGCAAGAGAGCATCATGAATCTCATGACAAGCACATTTAAGTCTAACCCACTTCCTATGCATAGGGATTTTATGAGCAAACAATTTATGGGAACAAGAATCATCTAGCATAGGAAGTCAAAACAAGCACAACTTCAAAACCTTGAACACATAGAGAGGAAACTTGATATTACTGAAATTCCTACAAGCATATGTTCCTCCCTCATAATAATTTTCAGTAGCTTCATGGAGGAATTCCACAATATAACCAGCACAAAAAGCATTCTTTTCATGATCTACAAGCATAGAAATTTTATTGCTCTCCACAAAAGAAAAATTCTTCTCATGCAAAGTAGTGGGAGCAAACTCAACAAAATAACTATCATGTGACACTTTATTGACATAACCACATTGAATATTAAAATCATGATAATAGCTCTCATGGTTGTCATTACTCCTTATAGCATACGTGTCATCACAATAATCATCATAGACAGGAGGCATGCCATCATCATACTAGTTTTTCTCATCAAAACTTGGGGGACTAAAAATATCATATTCATCAAACATAGCATCCCCAATCTTGTGCCTTTGCATATCATTAGCATCATGAATATTCAGAGAATTCATACTAACAATATTGAAATCATGCTCATCACTCAATTAGTGCCAAACATTTTAATAACTTCTTCTTCTAACACTTTAACACAATTTTCCTTTCCATCATATTCACGAAAGACATTAAAAAGATGAAGCATATGACGCAACATCAATTCTAGTTTTTTTAGTTTTATTTTATAAAACCAAACTAGTGAAAAAACAAGAAACTAAAAGATTTGATTGCAAGATCTAAAGATATACCTTCAAGCACTCACCTCCCCGGCTACGGCGCCAGAAAAGAGCTTGATGTCTACTACACAACCTTCTTCTTGTAGACTCGTGTTGGGCCTCCAAGCACAGAGTTTTGTAGGACAATGGAAATTTTCCCTCAAGTGGATGACCTAAGGTTTATCAATCCGTGGGAGGTGTAGTATGAGGATGGTCTCTCGCAAACAACCCTGCAACCAAATAACAAAGAGTCTCTTGTGTCCCCAACACACCCAATACAATGGTAAATTGTATACGTGCACTAGTTCGGCGAAGAGATGTTGATACAAGTGTAATATGGATGGTAGATATAGGTTTTTGTAATCTGAAAATATAGAAACAGCAAGGTAATAATGATGAAAGTGAGCACAAACGGTATTGCAATGCTTAGAAATAAGGCCTAGGGTTCATACTTTCACTAGTGCAAGTTCTCTCAACAATACTGACATAATTGAATCATATGTAAATCCCTCACGTGCGACAAAGAGTTCACTCCAAAGTCAAAAATAGCGGAGAACAAACAAAAAATTGTTGTAGGGTACGAAACCACCTCAAAGTTATCTTTTTCGTTCAATCTTATGAGCTATCCATCTAAGTTTCACGAACAGCCCTAGAGTTCGTACTAAAATAACACCTTAAGATACACATCAACTAAAACCCTAATGTCACCTAGATACTCCAATGTCACCACGAGTAACCATGGGCTTGATTATATGATATGCATCACACAATTTCAGATTCATTAGGTTCAATCCAACACAATGAACTTCAAAGAGTGACTCAAAGTTTCTACCGGAGAGTCTAGACGAAAACGTGTGCCAACCTCTATGCATAGATTCCCAAGGTCACGGAACCTGCAAGTTGATCACCAAAATATACATCAAGTGGATCAATAGAACATCCCATTGTCGCCACGGATATCCCATTGCAAGACATACATCAAGTGTTCTCAAATCCTTAAAGACTCAATCCGATGAGAAAACTTCAAAGGGAAAACTCAATTCATCACAACAAGATAGAGAGGGGAAAACTCCATATGATTCATCTATATCAATAATGCTTGTGGTACATCACGGTCGTTCCATCTCAAGAACACGAGAGAGAGAGAGAGAGATCAAACACACAGCTACTGGTACATACCCTCAGCCCCGAGGGTGAACTACTCCCTCCTCGTCATGGAGAGCGCCAGGATGATGATGATGGCCTCGTCATCAGGCTTGTGACCTCCTCGTCCACTTCCTGGCCTAGCTCTTCGCTCTAGTATTTTTTAATTTTCCAAAAATATTCTCTGTAAGTTTTAGCCCATTCGGAGATCTTTTATTTTTGCAAAAAAACAACACCACAGTAGTTCTGCTGAAAACACCGTCAGTCCGGGTTAGTTCTAATAAAGTCATACCAAAATCATATAGAATTATTGTAAATGTGGCATGAATACTTCAAAAATTATAGATACGTTGGAGATCTATCACTCACCAAATGCTTAGGGTTGATATTGTTTTCAATCTCGGTATTGTCGATTCCATATTCTCGATTACATCGAGTTTCCCTCTCAGCTGACAGTTGAGAAACTCGGTGACACTGAAAATTTAGAATCGGTGTTAGACAACTGCGGGTATATAAGGAGGCGGACCTGACCTTTGAAATTATTCTTCAAACCGTTGCCCCCTCAAAACCCTGCGCTGCCGTTTTGAGGCCCCTGGTCATCTCCTTGCCACCCCAAGCGTCTCCGCCACTGGGAATTGCCATCACCGATGAAATCTTGTCCATCGCCGCCGCCATAGAGAAATCGTCACCAAGCTAGGGTACGACTTCACCCCCTCTTGCGCTCCAACCTCTGATTCTTGCGCATTAGGGTTTCTCCATCGATTAGCCACCGTTTGAGATCGATCTATCCACGGAAGAATTCCCGTAGTTAGCAAACATGAGATTTTCTAGGGTTTGTCGTCCGCCCGATGAAACTCGGTGGAATCGAAGCAAACAAATCGATGTCACCGATTTGCCCTCTGTGCTGCTGAGAACAATCTCAATGAAACCGAGTACTCTTTTTTGGTCTCACTGAAAAGATTGCCTAGTTTCCGTTTAAGAGATAGTCAGTCTCGGTAGCGAGATAGTCAGTCTCGGTAGCACCGAAACTTTTGCTTTGGTTGTACCAATTTTCATGTGACAGAATGCAAACCTTGAGAATCTTTTGTTAAAAATTTCAAAAAACAGATGCATTTTGTGATGACTTATCCTATTCCACTCTTCTATACTCTATTCACAAGGTCGGGTATGTCAGATGCTGAGGACAGCCAGAATTTGCAGGAGCAGAACGTTGACATGAGTTCAGGCACTAGCCCTGGGTCCAGTTCCTTCTCAGATCCAGGCACCCCTATCTCTCATAGGTTGCCCAAGGCTGCTACAAAGACCAGGAGGAAACTGAATTCATATGAGGAGGATACAGACTTTGTGCCAAAGGAAGTTCTTGCTAAGAAGCAAGACAAGGCTGCCAAGTCAGCCAATGAAGCCACCTCTTCCAGGAGGGTGGTTAGCAAGACATATGCACCTCCAGAGACTATGAGAGCACATGTGAGTCCTAGGGCCACCATGACCATTGATCCCCCAAGGAAGTCATTGCCTAAGAAGGCATGAGAGAAGAAAGCCAGGAAAAGGATTATCTGTGTTGTTGGTAGGCCTACCTTAATGTTTGAGGACCCTAAAGAGGCTGCTGGTGCTGCTGAGGAGGAGGAGGAGTAAGATAAAGTTGTCAAGGCCCCTCCCAAGAAGAAGCATAAGAAGCTTTTGGCAGATGCTATGCCAAAGCAAGGTCCCTCCAAGAGCACCAAGTCTGCCCCCAAGAAGGTTGCTACTAAAAAGTCCAAGAGGACTATGAGAGACATCCCACCTTGTGAGAAGAATAAGGGATCCACCTTTAGAGAAGCTGATGAGGATGCTATGTCTGCATTGATGAAGCTCAGACCTCATCTTGTAGTGCACAATGCCAGCCATCCTTTAGCTGAGGATATGAAGAAGAAGGATGCAGGTTTGAGAGAGTAGAGAGCCATTGATCCTTACTCTCAGAGGAGGAAGATAGCTATGGACTACATGTTCTACACCAAGGAACAACAGGATTTCTGTGAGACTGTGCTACTTGAGAAGAGTCCAGCTATGAGTGACATGAGATATGTCGACTGGAAGTATATCAAGGCAAATGAAAACTATTTCCCCGGTGTTCAAGACAACTTCCAATATGTTAGCATAGATCAGTTTGTTGGCAAAGAATTCACTGCATGGAACGATGAGATGATCATGGAATTCTACTCCACTACTCACTTCTATGGAGATGGTAGGATTATGTGGATGACAGAAAGAGCAAGATACGAGTCTACACTTGATGAATGGGCTGCCATCTTAGGAGTCCCAAAGGCACATGATGGAGATAATTGTGTATACTCAGAGTCCAAGGCAAGCCACAATGTCATGAAGGACATGTACAATGCTATTCCTACTGCACAACTTCAGTCCCACAAGCTAGGATCTATCTATCACCTCCAGGTAGGTCTCCGCACCATCAACACCATTCCGAGGCATACTTTGATGCCCAAGTCAGGTGACAAGAAGATGATCCTAGGCTACTCCATCAACTTGCTCATTCATATTGACCAGCACCAGAGATTCAGAGTGATGGATTTGATAGTGGAGACTATAAAGAGGGTTGCTACTGATCAAAAGCGCTCATGCTGCTATGCACCCTACATTCAGATGATCATCAAATCCAAGCTGGAGAAGCACATCTTTGCTCTCGATAGACCCCACTTGCCCCTACAGCCAGACTTCGAGGACCACGTTGTGGTGATGGAACCAGACCTTCCCACATCAGCTGCATCTTAGGCTCAGGTAGAGGCAGCTAGAGCCACAAGTGCTCTCGTCCCTAGATCTAGGAACGAGCCGATGGATCTCTTGATCTCTACAGTCATGGACATGAAGACGATATCAAAGGCACACGGGACAACCAGAACAGTCTTGTGAGGATCTTTGAGGATAGAGTGAAGACTTCAATGACAAGGTGGATGGGCTAACCAAGACCATGAACGGGCTCAAGAAGGAAGTAGATGAAGCTCCTATCCGTCGCACCTCTTTAGAGTCTGATTCTGATGATGATGAGGATTGTACACCTGTCAGGGCGACTGCCTAGTTCAGGACTAAGGCCAGAACACCTACAGTGCTAGCTCCGGAGATGAGACCTTCATCGTCTGCACCAGCTACAGTCACTTCAGCTCCATCAGCTCTTCCAGTGCCACCAGTTGCTACTCCAAATCCGTCCAGAATATTTGCAGAGGTCTTCACCGACGCAGTTCTCTCGACTCCGACATCGACCATCGGAGGAGATCAGCCCCAGAAGGACAATTAGCTATATCTCTTTGAAATTTTTGGTAACTTGTTGCCAAAAGGGGAGAAGTTGTACATAGATCTTTAGGCTTTGAGTGATATAGCATTTGATTTTTATTGCTGTTTTAAACACATTTGGTCTTTTGGTTGCTTGTGATATACTTTTGTTCGTGTTTGATCATATGCTTTAATGTGTGTTGCTACTATTTCCTACCCTTTTGATGGTTATGAAATGATCATTCACTTTGCTTGATGTGTTGTGCTATGATATTAACTCTTATTATTCTCGCACACCACCAAGTTGTATGTGACACTGAAGAAGTGCCCCATGTACCGAATCGATTGTGCATTTGCATTCAAACGTAAATTTAAAAATAATGCACAAATTTAGCGGTAGCTCTTGCTTATCACATACTTCTCAAAGCGGCGATTATATTCATTGATTATATCATATGTCGAAGCTTCGATATATATGTTGTCATCAATTACCAAAAAGGGGGAGAATGAAAGCACATTTGCCCCCTTGGTGGTTTTGGCAATTAATAACAACATATATGTCATTGAACTAATGTTTCCACTAAGCACGTTTTAGGAAAGGTTGAATGATGGGTTGGCAAAAGGATTGTGGAATACCCCAAGATGCAAGGAAATAGATTGGCAAAGCTTCAAGCAAGAGGAATCTACATTTTACTTTGTGAGAAATCACTTTGAGTCCGTAGGAAAGTCAATAGTATTAAAAGGGCGTAAGGTACTGTTGGTGAACAAAATGCTCATATGTGCATAAGTGATAGTCACCACATACAGCCACAAGCTCTTCTACAAAAGCCTGTCCAAAGCCAAATATCCAAAATCGATGCAACCAACACTTCCCACTAGGTGCAACCGATTCTCAGCCTCAGATTGACTCAGCCAAACCCTAACCCTTCGATGCAACCAATTCTGCTTCGGTGCCATCGAGTTTGGGTTGCTAGCATTCTGTTACGCAAATTCACAAAATTGGTTCCATCGAGTTTGTTGAATCAACGTCACCGAGTCTAGCAATCCGACCATTGGTCACCTTATCGGTGCAACCAAGTTTTATGTATCTGTCTCACCGAGATTCAAAAGTTGCTACCTTTTAGGCAACTCGGTACCATCGATATTAACACATTGGTGTCACCGAGTTGAACTTATTAGGTGTAATAGTTGTATTTTTGGAGATGCCTATATATACCCCTCCACCACCACTCACTCGAAATAGAAGCACTCGGAACATATCCCCACTCATACCAACTGATTTTCTGAGAGAGAGCCACCTACTCATGTGTTGAGATCATGCCATTCCATTCCAAAAATATGAATCTTGATCTCTAGCCTCCCCAAGTTACTTTCCACCCAATCAATCTCTTCCAACATAGCCAAATCTATGAGAGAGTGATTGTGTGTTGAGGAGTCTATCATCTTGAAGCACAAGAGCAAGGAGTTCGTCAACATTATCGAGCATATTACCTTTTGGAGGGTGGTGCCTCCTATATTGGTTAGGTGTCACTTGGGAGCCTCCTACTTTGTGTTGTGGAGTGAACCAAGAAGTTTGTAAGGGCAAGGATATCGCCTACTTCGTGAAGATCTACCCCGAGTTAGGCTAGTCCTCCGTGGACGTAGACCATCATGGTATAGTCAAGGTTGCTTCTTCGTGGAACCCTCCATGGACTCTCGCGACCGTTACCCTCTGTGGGTTGAAGAGTCCATAAATGTGGACGTGCGATAGCACCACCTATCGGAACCACGGGAAAAATCATTGTGTCTCGAAATTGCATTTGATCCTCCTACCCTTCCTTTACTATCCATGATTGTCTTTACGTTCCGCTGCTATACTTGTATACATGCATGTGTAGGGTGTTCTTGACTTGCAATGAATGCTAAAATCTACCAACACTTAAAATTGGGACCTACTTTCGGTCCTACAATATCCCCGACATATAGAGAATCTCCTGGTTGTCATGTTCAAATACGATGATCGTCTTCCTCAAATACCCGAGGTCTTTTTGAGAAAACAAGTTGGATGGACACCCACTTAGATTCAGTATTAACCTTTATATCCTTATATCTCTAGTGCATCTGTTGCATGGCAATCCCTACTCCTCGCATTGATATTGATTGATGTGACTCTTCATTACATGTTGATACACCAAGTTGATGCGAGAAATTCTTCATTTTTGTCTTCCCTTATGAATTCCTATCACGGCATTCTATTCACCCGTAGTTCTATGTCCATGGTTGACGCTCATGTATTGAGTGGAGTTAAAACATGGATAGTCACTCTGTGAAAGAGATTACTTGATAAACATGCTACATAGCATTCAACATCAAAAAATCTGTTTTTATCATTTACCTACTCGAGGACGAGCAAGAATTAAGCTTGGGATGTTATACTTCTCTAGCATATCTATAATTTTTAATTGTTTCATGCTATTATATTTTCAATCTTAGATACTTTATATGCAATTTTATATCATTTGTGGGAACAAAGATATTAATCCACTGCCTAGTGCCAGTTGTTGTTTTCCGCCTATTTTTGGTTTTACAAAAAATCCATACCAAACGGTGTCCAAACGGTATGAAACATTTTGACAAATTTTTCTGGACCAGAATACACCCTGGAAGCTTCGGGCGAGCACCGAAAGACCTACGAGGAGACGACAAGGCAACTGGGTGCGCCAAGGGGGTAGGGGACGCCCTGATGTCTTGTGGGCCCCTCGAGGCTTCGTCTGGCCTAATTCCAATGCTATAAATACCAAATATTCCAAAAAAATATAGAGCCAACCGAAACAATTTTTTCGCCGCCACAACTCTCTATTCTTCCTCGTCTCATCTGGAGGCCGTTTCCGACACTCTGTCGGAGGGTAATCGATTACGAAGGGCTTCTACAACAACCTTGTTGCACCTTCGATGATGTGTGAGTATTCCACCACAGACCTATGGGTCCATAGTGATTAGCTATATGGCTTCTTATCTCTCTCTGATCTTAAATACCAAGTTCTCTTCGGAGATCTATCCGATGTAATCTTATTATGCGGTGTGTTTATTGGGATCCGATGTTTTATGAGTTTATAATTAGATTAGTCATTAAAAGTAATTATGTCTATTCTACACTTTATTATGTGTGATTTATATAGCGATGTAAGGCTTTCTGATTTATGGGTTTTGTTTGGCCAAGTTGATCTATCGATCTTCAGTGGAAGAGGTGCATAGTAGTGGGTTCAATCTTGTGGTGTCCTCACCTAGTGAAAATAGGGATAGTGAGGCACGTATTGTACTGTTGCTACTAAGGATAAAATGATGGGGTTTAATCATATTGATTGGCTTTATTGTATCTACATTATGTCATCTTGCTTAAAGCGTTACTTTGTTTGTCATGAACTTAATACCATAGACGCATGTTGGATAGTGGTCGATTGATGGAGTAATAGTAGTAGATGCAGGAAGGAGCCAGTCTACCTATCACGGACGTAGTGCCTATGTATTTGATCATTCCATGAAGAACAACATAACTATGTGATTTTCCGTCGATTGCCCAACAGTAATTTGTTTAACCACCGCATGCCATGCTTAAGAGAGAAGCATCTAGTGAAAAGTATGGCCTCGGGGTCTATTTTAATCATATTATAAAACCAAAAATATACCTTGCTGCAATTTATTTAATTTTATTTTACTTTTCAATTTATCAATCTATCACTATCAGATTTAATCCTTGTTGTTAACAAGCACAAGGGGATTGACAACCCTCTTACCCCCATTAGGTGCAAGTATTTTCTCTTTTGCGTGTAGGTGTTGCTGAATACTATTTGCATGATTCTCCTATTGGTTCGACAAACCTTGGTTCTCAATAGACATAAATACTTACTGCTACTGTATTACTTCATCCTTCCTATTTGGGGAAAATCATAACGCATCACAAGTGGCAAGGTACTACAGTAATGCCTTCTTTCTTAGGAACACAATGAAGTAGAATTGCCCATCTACTATTAGCTATGTGATAGATTATACCTTCTCGCGGAAGCTTTAGTATTTATGTTCTTACCACATCCTTCATTTTCAGATTCAAGTGGCGCTGATGGTCACCAACTGGCTTAGGATCAGGCTCCATATTAATATATCATTGATAGAGAATAGGGATTATTCCCTTAAGATCATCAAGACTATATCCAATTGCAGCATTGTGCATCGTTAAAGTTTTCAATAATCTCTTTTCTTCGTGCACTGAAAGGTCAACATTGATAATAACAGGATAAATCTTATTTCATCAAGATAAGCATATTTTGGAGTATCGGGTAATTTATTTAGTTCAAACACCAAATCACTCTTAGACAGGAGAGGGTCTCCCAAAGTTTCAACAGGCAAGTTATGCTTAAGGATAGGTGCTTGTCTAAAGAACATATCATCAATCTCATTTATGTCATGCATATACATATCATTTTCATGGTCTAGGAAATATTGTTCTAAAGGATACGTAGGAGGTACGACAATAGAAGCAAGACCAATAATATCATCTTTACTAGATGGCTCAGTATCATGTGGTTGTCTATTAAACTTAGAGAAACTAAACTCCTGAGATACATCCCCAGAATCAAATTTAACATTTTCTTTAACACAATCAATTTCAGCATTAATGGTGTTCAAAAAAGGCCTACCAAATATAATTGGACACAAATCATCTTGTAGTGATGCAAGTACTAAGAAATCAGTAGGGTATTTGATCTTACCACACAAGACTTCAACATCTCTGACAATCCCAAACGGCGAAATAGTATCTCTATTTGCAAGCTTAATAGTAACATCAATATCTTCTATCTCAGTGGGTGCAATGTCATTCATGACTTCTTGATATAGAGGGAAAGGAATAGCACTAATACTAGCACCCATATCACATAAACCATGATAGCAATGTTCTCATATCTTAACAAACACAATAGGCATGCCAAGACGGATTTATTTTTATCCAATGTATCTTGCTCATTATTAGTCTATTTAGCAACTCTAGTGGCTTCCTTGCAGAAATAAATAACATGCCCATCAATATTATCAACCAAGATATTTTTAACCATTGCAATAGGAGTTTTGACCTTAATTTGCTCATAAGGTTTAGGTGTTCATATATTACTCTTATGAACCACATTTGTAGCTTTAGAATGTTCCTTCATCCTAACCGGTAAATGATGTTTTTCAATATAAGTAGAAGGGACAACAGGATTAGCTAAGTAAATAATTGTTTTAGTTTAAACAATAAGTGTTTCTTCATGATCATTTTGAATGGGTGGATGGAATTTAAACCACTTCTCCTTAGGGAGAACAACATGAGTAGCAAAGATTAGAGGAAGTGGCTACTATCTCAGAGTCAAGCCCATATTTTGCAATAAGCTTATGAATAGAAATTGTTTCTATAAAGACTTAACACAATCGAACTCAAGATTTATACCTTATTCATTACCTTTGTCGACTTACCAATCTTCAGATTTGCGTTTAATTCTTTCAATAAGATCTTGTTTGAATTCAATACTTTTGTTCATGAAGGAACCAATAGCAGAAGAATCAAGCATTAACTTGTTGTCTTCAGAAAGCCGAGCATAAAAGTTTTGAAGAATCAATCCTCTCGTAAGCTCATGATTGGGGCATGTATGCAACATATATTCAAGCCTCACCCAAGCTTGAGCAATGATTTTTCCATCACGAGTCGAATACACACACACACACACACACACACACACACATATATATATATATTATAATTCCGATCATAGTGAACCAAGTGCATAGGATAAAACTTCTGGTGAAATTCGAGTTTCAATTGATTCCAGTCCCATGTTCCAGATTCATCCAATAGTGTATACCATGCCAATTCAATTACCCCCCCCCAAAGAAAAAGGGAATACCTTATTATTAACTCCATCTTCGGACAATCCACATAGTTCATCTATATAGATCAAGTGCATATCAGGATGTATTGTTCCATCTCCTGCATAGGGATTAGTAAGCAGTTTTTCCATAATACCCAAAGGAATTTAATAATAAATATTTTTAGTAGATTTAGTTGGTTGAGGATCGGCTCTTACTTCTTTCGGTCGAGGTGAAGATACCCCGAACATGCCCCTCAAAGGATTATTCTTCATAGTAACAAGTGGAGATAAATTTGAGCACATGGTAAAGATGTTTCTTTACCAGTTCCTCTTACCAAAAGCACTTCACTCCCCGGCAACGGCACCAAAAAAGATTATTGATGACCCACAAGTATAGGAGGATCAATCGTAGTCCTGTCGATAAGTAAGAGTGTGGAGCCCAACGAGGAGCTGAAGGAATTGATGATTGTTTTCACTAAGTATTACCTGCAAGTGCTGAAAAAATTGTAGTAATAGATAGTTTGATAGTAGGATAACTTGTAGCAAGTAACTAGTAACCAAAGTAATAAGGTGCAGCAAGGTAGCCTAATCCTTATATTGCTAAGGACGGACCAAGAGTAATTATTATAGTAAGAAAAGCGTTCTCGAGGACACATGATAATTTTGTCTAGTCATGATCATCATATTTTAGTTGATTCGCGTTCACTGCTTTGATAAATTGTATGTGGATGGACATGTCTAAGGTGTTGTTCTTGCTTGAACAAAAAATCTTCTTATGATTACCCCCTCTCGCAAGCATCTGCAACTACGAAAGCAGAATTACAATAAATCAAACCATAGCATGAAACATATGGATCCAAATCAGTCCCTAACAAAATAGCGTATAAACTAGGGTGTAAGTTTCTGTCACTCTCGCAACCAATCATCTACTTACTACTCCATAATGCATTCCCTATGGTGAAATGTCATGTAGTCGACGTTCACATCACACCACTAGAGGAATTACAACATACATGTCATCAAAATATTGAACGAATACCAACTTCACTTGATAATTTATAACAATACTTATCCCATGTCCTCAAGAACAAATAGAACTATTCACAAATCATATTCATGTTCATGATAAGAATATGATTAACAATCTGAATGTATAATCTTCCACCAATTAAATCAACTAGCATCCACTGTAAGATGTAATCAATACTACTAGCAAGCCATGGATACCAATCTGAGATGGATACCAATCTGAGATTTTGGCACAAATGTTGAATACAAGAGATCAACTAGGGTTTGAGATGAGATGGTGTTGGTGAAGATGTTCATCGAGATGAGTTCTCCCACGATGAGAGGAACGTTGGTGATGACAAAGGCTTCGATTTCCCCCTCCAAGTGGGAAGTATCTGCACCGGAATCGCTCCACCCGAGAGAAAAAGTGCTCCTACCTAGGTTCCGCCTTGATATGGTGGTGCTTTGTCCCGAAACCCTCCAAAATATTTTTTATAGGGCAAATGGAGACATATAGCAGAAGACGGGCACCCGAGGGCCCCCGTGGGCCCCATAAGGGTGTAGGATACGCCCCTGCACTTGTGGGCCCATAGTTGATCTTCTGTCTGGTTTCTTCTTTCCAATACTTTTTATATGTTTCAAAATAAATCTTCAGGAATTTTTAGGTCATTTGGAGCTCCAAAGAATAGCTATCTCTGTTGTAGCTCTTTTAGGTCCAGAATTCCAGCTGCCAGTAATTCCTCTCTTCAAGTAAATATTGCAAATTAAGAGAGAAAAGGCATAAGAATTGCATCATAATGATAAAAATATTGTAAATAATAGTAGGAAATAATGATGTAAAATGGACATATCAGCGACATACGCGCGTGAGGTCATGGCTTTGCAAGAAAGGTGGGCGTTGTTTTTGTCGTGTGTCCCTCTCAGAGCATCTACATTCGGGCGCCTCAAACCCCCCTCATACGCCCGAACGGACAGCCCGGTCACTGACCGGTCAAAAATACCGACAAAGACAAGCGCCTCAAACCGGCCTCAAACGTCCGGGCTATACTGGCACCCATCATATCCAACCCAAATATGGGGAGGATATGGGAAGGCCCGGGTGCGTCCGCCACGTCGGACCCGGTCCACGTTGGCCTACTCGATCCCACGTATATTCGTCCCCATCTGCTCCCCAAAGCAAACCCTAGTCGCTTCACCCCACTCTATTCCGCCATCCAAGCTCCCGTCCGGCAATCTCCAGCCTTCTCCGGCATGGCGGGTAGCGGATCTGACTCCGAGCAGTCTGTATCCGTCAACTTGGGAGTCGTCTCGTGCGGGTTGAAGGAGGCAATGGTCGTCCGCATTGCACTCCATCGCTCCCGGGAGGACAGCAACCGACCGACGACAGGATCTGGCATGTCCTGATGTAGTAGTGAGCAGATGTGTGTAAATGCATCGTTTACGTAGTTGCATGACTTTGTGTGAATTTAAGGTATGCTAATGAGATGTTGGGTTTTGAGAAGAAAAAAATAAAGTATGATCAATTAGTGTCCGTGAACGCGCCGCTGCGTCCGTGGGCAGTTGAGGGGCCAAACTTTTGTCCCTCTGTAAATGGTCTTACTACTTAAACTCACATTTTCTCTAATTATCTCACATTTTCTCAAATTATCACATTTGGATGTAGTCCTCCAATCCAAGTGCCGGCGGCTACCTTTCCTGGTCTGGTTTCTTAAGCTAAACATGCCAAATAGTAATTCTGGAAATGAAAACAAGAGACTCAAGAACAGTCTGCATCGCCACTTCATAATGACTGCCGGAACTACTAAAACACCTCAGACGCCGGGGAATGTTGGCGGAAAAAGACATACGAGTACGATGGGGTCGGCTAAGCTTGGCAAAAAATCTTGTCATGGCATGTTCCAGATCAGTAGCCTGCATGTTCCTTGATGTGGCCTTTCGCCCCAAGAGTCAATCGATCATCTGACTGACTGATCATGGAAGGTCTATTTTCGGGAGCACACTATTCCTGGACGCTACTCTTGCCTCATATATCCTCACCCTACAGCCTCCCATGTCTCAAATGTTTCCCTAGCAAGTCACTTCCACCACCCTGTGAGAAAGTATGTCTCCTCCTTTTCGTTGTCAAAACTCAAGAACATATCTAGCACACCGCCGGTTGTTCCAGGCCACCCAAGAGAACATGAGGAAAGCGACGGTAATTCTTTGTGGCCATGCCACCGAACTGAAGCCTCTTGTAAACCACATGAATTAATTCGGGCACACCAACCGGCCGGCCGGTTCGACGGTCGATCGAACCACCGATTCGCCGTGCTACACTCCTGGATCCATAGGAGCCGGCCAGCAGGGAAAAAGGGGAGAAAAGGGCCTGAGGATGGCGACGTCGAGCAAGAGGCCGAGAGGGGTCGACCGACCTGCCGGGCGCCCTCCCCTCTACGTACCAGTAGGTCGGACCGGGTCATATATTTCTCTCCCTCTCTCGTGCTTGTCAATCGTTGGATTAATGGCGGTCGGGTCGGGTCCGGCGCTTGTCGAACCACATCACTGTAGTCTGTAGGGCGCGCCATCACACCACCACACCACACACCCCATTTGTTCTCTGGCCACTATTTCACATTCAATGGCCTCCACTGTGCGCATTCAATTCTTATACCTCGAACCCACTGTGTCTGCTCCGCCGGATCCTCTACCAAGTCCAACCCGTCCATCTCCTACACACTACCACCACATACGGTATACGCCAACAAGTATATATGATCACCCAGCTGCTCAAGACCAGGTCGACACAGCTCCGGCGTTTCTTCTGGCGTCGTGGCTTTCGGCGAAATAAATTTTGCTGAGCACAGATCGCCCTGCTGGATGGAGCAGAGGCGAAGCTACACTAATTAACGGCATGACTCACCAATTTGCGACAAAAGAACAGCATGGCTGAATTCTCGGTCGATCACAGGGTCGATCCTCTCGGCTGAGCGGGCCACGACACGCCGACTATACGATGGATAGGGGCGAGAAGTAGGGTGCGGTCTCCACGTCAGGCTCAATTACCCCTTAAATCCCCACCGCGGCTAGGTACAGTGATCGCACCAACCGCCTAATTAATTGGAACAGTACCGGTACGTGCTGGACCGATGGATGCATGGCGCATGCTGGGCCACCTACGCTACTGCAAGCGCACACTGGGTTTCAATGCCCATCATCGCAATTCCATCCGTCTATAGCTCGTAGTACTTGAAAGCCTGACCGTAGTCTAGATCGTCCACGTACGATGGAAGCACTTGCTTTATGAAATTAACTGACAGTAATACGTACAGTATAGTGATCCATGTTCATAATAAGATCTCGACCAGTACGGCACTAACATGCCCGCAAGTGATAACGTCGTATGGGCGTACGTACACACACACACACATGCAATTAAGTTCAGGTTAGCATGCGTCTGCGTGCGGAACCGCAGTTAGTTGAGATCCTCCCTGGCTAATGATCGGTCCTGATCAATGCATGTAGAATTATTCAAGACAAAATGGCTGTACCGTGTAGATCCATCAATTTAAGCCGCCCATACCCTATTGCTAGCCGTGGCTCGATCAACAGGGAATGCACGGGCCATCTAAATAAATTGGAACAGTGTCTTGCTGGTGCCGGTGAGGGGAGCGGGCCTCCACAGCACTGCGCGCGCCTTGAATGCTTGTTTGAATTCTCTCCCAAGTGTAGTTAATTGATGTACAATTTTAGCTTCATCTATACCGGCGTTAACGTGGATAGAAAAGGCCAAGCATATGTTATATACAATTTATTAGGCACATGATGTTTATTGGCTTGCTACTAGATCTGAGTCTTTTTTCTTCGAAACATGGCAAAAGATTTGGCAAATGCATTGAATAAGAGACACTAGTGGAAAAATGCTCATTTGTCTCGGTTTCAGAGGCCCATCTGTCATGTTTTTGGACCCGGCACTAAAGTGTCGAGACTAAAGCCCATGACCTTTAGTCCCGGTTCGCTTAACAACCGGAACAGATGGGGCTACACGTGGCCGTTCCGCCGAGCCCAGGCGGAAGGGCCTTTGGTCCCGGTTGGTAACACCAACCGGGACAAAAGAGCGTCCACGCGGCAGCAGCTCAGGAGCTATTTTTTTTTTTGAAAGATGGGGGATGAGGGTTTTGGAGGGTTAATTTAGGGGTTTCATATATTTTGTTAGCTAGCTAATAGAGAGGAGTGACCTCTCTTATCTTTGTGCTTGGTTGTGACGCTACGTATTATACGTCTAGAGAAAACTCGCGACACGCTAGTTAGTAAGCAAATGATGGAAACCATTAAGTACACAAGATCGTCATGAACATATACAGAGAGAAGTGATCGACCTCCTCCTTCTCCGAGAGATTGGTCAAACAACAACTTTTCGTATATCTATCCTATGTTACAATCCCTAACATCTAATATCAAGTTCCATATGATATTCTCCGGCTTTATTGATGACGTGGTCAATAAAGAATCCCGTCAATTCCTCTTGAATTGCTCGTATGCGATCTTGTGGTAGGAGTTCATCCTGCATCCGTCACATCTAAATTGAAGAAGAGGGTCAATACATGTATATGAATGAAACTCAATACAAATGATGGTAATAAAATAAAATTGTGAATATTTTTGCTGACGCACTTCATATTCTTTTTCAGTGTAGCCCCGCTTATTAGGATTCGTCGCGTTCTAGATGAACTCGCAAACGTAGTATCCACAAAAATTAGTCCTTTTTTCTGAAAGAAGCACTATACGAGAAATAGAGGTCAATCAAACTGATAAGCAAGCATGCTAAATGGTATATATTGATGAAACTAGTTAGAATCAATGGGAGATGGACGGAACTAGGTAGTATATATTACTTACTTTCGGGTGTCTAAATTGCAGCTCGATAGGCAGTCCCAGAGCAATTTTGGTGAAATCTTTCCAAATCCTACCACACAAAGAAAATAATTACTTGATATATATCAAGAAATGAACAAAGTTGCCGATATGGTGCGATAATGATCGATTGAACTAACCTCTGGAGCATTTCAGTCAGGTTCGCATACAACTCGGGTTTATTTCGTCTCGAGTCTAAGACGGTTCCTACTCCCCGCTCAAGCTTGATCTCTGGTAGAATAAAGTGGTGGCTGCGCACACATGCATAGCTCATCAATTACATTACTATGCCCTCGAGTAATAAGGTAGAAACCGAATAGTGTTGGAAATATGCCCTAGAGGCAATAAATAAAGTGTTTATTATTGTATTTCCTTGTTCATGATAATCGTTTATTATCCATGTTATAATTGTATTAATTGGAAACACATTACATGTTTGGGTAAACAGACAACACTTTGCCCCTAGTATACCTCTAGTGAACTAGCTCGTTAATCAGAGATGGTCAAGGTTTCCTAGCCAATGACATGTGATGTCATTTGATAACGGGATCACATCATCAGGAACATCATGTGATGGACAAGACCCAAACTACAAACGTAGCAAATGATCGTGTCAGTTTATTGCTACTGTTTTCTGCATGTCAAGTATATGTTCCTATAACCATGAGATCATGTAACTCACGGACACCGAAGGAGTGCCTTGTGTGTATCAAACATCGCAATGTAACTGGGTGACTATAAAGGTGCTCTACAGGTATGTCCGAGGGTGTCTGTTGAGTTGGCATGGATCAAGACTGGGATTTGTTACTCCGTGTGACGGAGAGGTATCTCAGGGCCCACTCGGTAATACAACATCACAATAAGCCTTGCAAGCAATGTGACTAAGTGTTAGTCATGGAATCTTGTATTACGGAACGAGTAAAGAGACTTGCCGGTAACGAGGTTGAACTAGGTATGGAGATACCGACGATCGAATCTCGGGCAAGTAACATACCGAAGAACAAAGGGCACATCATACGGGATTAATTGAATCCTTGACATAGAGGTTCGACCGATAAAGATCTTCGTAGAATATGTAGGAACCAATGTGGACATCCAGGTCCCGCCATTGGTTATTGAGCATAGAGGTGTCTTGGTCATGTCTACATAGTTCTCGAACCCGCAGGGTGTTGGGAGACGTAGTAGTAAATCAACATTTTCCTACGTGTCACCAAGATCTATCTATGGAGAAACCAGCAAACGAGTGGGGAGAGATTGGATCTTCACACCTTTGAAGATCGCTAAGCGGAAGCGTTACAAGAACGCGGTTGATGGAGTCGTACTCGCAGCGATTCAGATCGCGGTAGATCCGATCAAGTGCCGAACGGACGGCACCTCCGCGTTCAACACACGTGCAGCCCGGTGACGTCTCCTACGCCTTGATCCAGCAAGGAGGAAGGAGAGGTTGGGGAAGAGCTCCAGCAGCAGCACGACGGCGTGGTGGTGGTGGAGTAGCAAGGTATCCCGGCAGGGCTTCGCCTAAGCACTGCGGAGGAGGAAGAAGCAGAATAGGGCTGCAGCGAGAGAGAAAGAGTTCGTCGTCTCAAACCTGCCCAAACCCTTGCATATATATAGGAGGAAGGAGAGGGAGGGCTGGCTTGGCCCCTCCTCCAAGGAGGAGGGATTCGGCCGAAGTGGGGGGAGAGTCCTCCTCCCACACGGGAGGTGGATCTCCCCCTTTTAAATCCCTTTTGCCTCTATCTCCAGATCCCTGGCGCATGGGCCCTTTCTAGAAGGTATTGGCTGGCCCAATAAGGGCTGGCACACCTCCTCTAAGGGCCCATGAGGTCCTTTGGTCGTCACCCCCTCCCGGGGGTCCTCCGGCACCCTCCCGGCACTCCCGGTACAATACCGATGAGCCCGAAAACTTTCCGGTGACCAAAACTGGACTTCCTATATATCAATCTTTATCTCCGGACCATTCCGGAGCTCCTCGTGACGTCCGGGATCTCATCCGGGACTCCGAACAACCTTCGGTAATCACGTATACCTTTTCCCTATAACCCTAGCGTCATCGAACCTTAAGTGTGTAGACCCTACGGGTTCGGGAGACACGTAGACATGACCGAGACACCTCTCCGGCCAATAACCAACAGCGGGATCTGGATACCCATGTTGGCTCCCACGTACTCCACGATGATCTCATCGGATGAACCACGATGTCAGGGATTCAATCAATCCCGTATACAATTCCCTTTGTCTATCGGTATGGTACTTGCCCGAGATTCGATCGTCGGTATCCCCATACCTTGTTCAATCTCGTTATCGGCAAGTCTCTTTACTCGTTCCGTAATACATCATCCCGTGACTAACTCCTTAGTCACATTGAGCTCATAATGATGATGTCTTACCGAGTGGGCCCAGAGATACCTCTCCGTCACACGGAGTGACAAATCCCAGTCTCGATTCGTGTCAACCCAACAGACACTTTCGGAGATACCCGTAGCGTACCTTTATAGCCACCCAGTTACGTTGTGACGTTTGGCACACCCAAGTATTCCTACGGTATCCGGGAGTTACACAATCTCATGTTCTAAGGAAATGACACTTGACATTGAAAAGCTTTAGCAAACGAACTACACGATCTTTGTGCTATGCTTAGGATTGGGTCTTGTCCATCACATCATTCTCCTAATGATGTGATCCCGTTATCAACGACATCCAATGTCCATGGTCATGAAACCGAGACCATCTATTGATCAACGAGCTAGCCAACTAGAGGCTCACTAGGGACACGTTGTGGTCTATGTATTCACACATGTATTACGGTTTCCGGTTAACACAATTATAGCATGAATAATAAACAATTATCATGAACTAGGAAATACAATAATAACCATTTTATTATTGCCTCTAGGGCATATTTCCAACAGTCTCCCACTTGCACTAGAGTCAATAATCTAGTTACATTGTGATGAATCGAACACCCATAGCATTCTGGTGTTGATCATGTTTTGCTCGTGAGAGAGGTTTAGTCAATGGATCTGCGACATTCAGATCCGTATGCACTTTACAAATATCTATGTCTCCCTCCTGAATGTAAGCACGGATGGAGTTGAAGCGGCGCTTGATGTGTCTTGTCTTCTTGTGAAACCTGGGCTCCTTCGCAAGGGCAATAGCTCCAGTGTTGTCACAGAGTAGAGTCATCGGGCCCGACGCATTCGGAATCACTCCTAGGTCGGTGATGAACTCCTTCATCCAGACTCCCTCCTTTGCTGCTTCCGAAGCAGCTATGTACTCCGCTTCACATGTAGATGCTGCCACGACGCTTTGCTTGCTGCTGCTCCAGCTCACTGCCCCTCCATTCAAAATATACACGTATCCGGTTTGCGACTTGGAGTCGTCCGGATCTGTGTCGAAGCTAGCATCGACGTAACCCTTTACGACGAGCTCTTCGGCACCTCCATAAACGAGAAACATGTCCTTTGTCCTTTTCAGGTACTTCAGGATATTCTTGACCGCTGTCCAGTGTTCCGCTCCGGGATCACTTTGGTACCTCCCTACCAAACTTATGGCAAGGTTCACATCAGGTCTGGTACACAGCATGGCATACATGATAGAGCCTATGGCTGAAGCATAGGGGATGGCACTCATCTCTTCTCTATCCTTTGCCGTGGTCGGGCATTGAGTCGTACTCAATCTCACACCTTGCAACACGGGCAAGAACCCCTTCTTGGACTGATCCATATTGAACTTCTTCAATATCTTTTCAAGGTATGTGCTTTGTGAAAGACCAATGAGGCGTTTTGATCTATCTCTATAGATCTTAATACCTAATATGTAAGCAGCTTCTCCAAGGTCCTTCATTGAAAAACACTTATTCAAGTAGGCCTTGATACTTTCCAAGAGTTCTATATTATTTCCCATTATCAGCATGTCATCCACATACAGTATAAGAAATGCTATAGAGCTCCCACTCACTTTCTTGTAAATACAGGGTTCTCCATAAACCTGTACAAACCCAAACGCTTTAATCACCTCATTAAAGCGAATGTTCCAACTCCGAGATGCTTGCACCAGCCCATAGATGGAGCGCTGGAGCTTGCATACCTTGTTAGCATCTTTAGGATCGACAAAACCTTCCGGCTGCATCATATACAGTTCTTCCTTGAGGAAGCCATTAAGGAATGCCGTTTTGACGTCCATTTGCCAGATCTCATAATCATAAAATGCGGCAACTGCTAACATGATTCGGACAGACTTTAGCATCGCTACGGGTGAGAATGTCTCATCGTAGTCAACTCCTTGAACTTGTCGATAACCCTTAGCGACAAGCCGAGCTTTATAGGCGGTCACATTACCGTCTGCGTCAGTCTTCTTCTTAAAGATCCATTTATTTTCAATGGCTCGCTTATCATCAGGCAAGTCCACCAAAGTCCATACTTTGTTCTCATACATGGATCCTATCTCGGATTTCATGGCCTCAAGCCATTTGTCGGAATTCGGGCCCGCCATCGCTTCTTCATAGTTCGAAGGTTCACCGTTGTCCAACAACATGATCTCTAGGACAGGATTACCGTACCACTCTGGTGCGGAACGTGTCCTAGTGGACCTTCGAGTAGCAACTTGATCTGATGTTTCATGATCATCATCATTAACTTCCTCTCTAGCCGGTGTAGGCTCCACAGAAACAACTTCCTGTGCTGCGCTACTCTCCGGTTCGAGTGAAGGTACAATTACCTCATCAAGTTCCATTTTCCTCCCACTTACTTCTTTCGAGAGAAACTCTTTCTCGAGAAAGGATCCATTCTTGGCAACAAAGACTTTGCCTTCGGATCGTAGGTAGAAGGTATACCCAATAGTCTCTTTGGGATATCCTATGAAGACGCACTTTTCCGCTTTGGGTTCGAGCTTCTCAGGTTGAAGTTTCTTCACATAAGCATCGCAACCCCAAACTTTTAGAAACGACAGCTTAGGTTTCTTTCCAAACCATAATTCATACGGTGTCGTCTCAACGGATTTAGACGGTGCCCTATTTAAAGTGAATGCGGCAGTCTCTAATGCATATCCCCAAAATGATAGCGGTAAGTCGGTAAGAGACATCATAGATCGCACCATATCCAATAGAGTGCGATTACGACGTTCAGACACACCATTTCGCTGAGGTGTGCCTGGCGGCGTGAGCTGTGAAACAATTCCACATTTCCTAAGGTGCGTGTCAAACTCGTGACTTAAATATTCTCCGCCACGATCAGATCGTAGGCATTTTATTTTCCTATCACGTTGATTCTCGACCTCACTCTGAAATTCCTTGAACCTTTCAAAGGTTTCAGACTTGTGTTTCATTAAGTAGACATACCCATATCTGCTCAAGTCATCAGTGAGGGTGAGAACATAACGGTAGCCACCGCGAGCCTCGACACTCATTGGACCGCATACATCGGTATGTATTATCTCCAACAAGTCAGTTGCTCGCTCCATTGTTCTGGAGAACGGAGTTTTGGTCATCTTGCCCATGAGGCATGGTTCGCATGTGTCAAATGATTCGAAATCAAGTGACTCCAAAAGTCCATCAGCATGGAGCTTCTTCATGCGTTTGACACCAATATGGCCAAGACGGCAGTGCCACATGTAAGTGGGACTATCGTTATCAACTTTACACTTTTTGGTACTCACACTATGGACATGTGTAACATCACGTTCGAGATTCATCAAAAATAAACCATTGACCAGCGGGGCATGAGCATAGAACATTTCTCTCATATAAATAGAACAACCATTATTCTCGGATTTAAAAGAGTAGCCATCTCGTATCAAGCGAGATCTAGATACAATTTTCATGCTCAAAGCTGGTACTAAATAACAATTATTAAGGTTTAAAACTAATCCCGAAGGTAGATGTAGAGGTAGCGTGCCGACGGCGATCACATCGACCTTGGAACCATTCCCGACACGCATCGTCACCTCGTCCTTTGCCAACCTTCGCTTATTCCGCAGCTCCTGCTTGGAGTTACAAATGTGAGCAACTGCACCGGTATCAAATACCCAGGAGCTACTACGAGCGCTGGTTAGGTACACATCAATAACAAGTATATCACATATACCTTTAACGTTTCCGACCTTCTTATCCGCTAAGTACTTGGGGCAGTTCCGCTTCCAGTGACCGGTACCCTTACAATAGAAACACTCAGTATCAGGCTTGGGTCCATTCTTGTTCTTCTTCTTCCCGGCAACTTGCTTACCGGGCGCGGCAACAGCTTTGCCGTCCTTCTTGAAGTTCTTCTTACCCTTGCCTTTCTTGAAACTAGTGGTCTTGTTTACCATCAACACTTGATGCTCCTTTCTGATCTCGACCTCTGCTGATTTGAGCATCGAGTACAACTCAGGAATGGACTTCTCCATCCCCTGCATGTTGTAGTTCATCACAAAGCTTTTGTAGCTAGGTGGAAGCGACTGGAGGATTCTGTCAATGACTGAGTCATCCGGGAGATTAACTCCCAGCTGAGTCAAGCGGTTGTGAAGCCCAGACATCTTGAGGATGTGCTCACTAACAGAACTGTTCTCCTCCATCTTACAGCTGAAGAACTTGTCAGAGATGTCATATCTCTCGACTCGGGCATGAGCTTGGAAAACCAGTTTCAGCTCTTGGAACATCTCATATGCTCCGTGTTGCTCAAAACGCTTTTGGAGCCCCGATTCTAAACTGTAAAGCATGCCGCACTGAACAAGGGAGTAATCATCGCAGCGTGACTGCCAAGCGTTCGTAACGTCTTGGTCCGCTGGGAGAATGGGTGGGTCACCTAGCGGTGCATCAAGGACATACAATCTCTTGGAAGCTATGAGGATGATCCTCAAGCCACGGACCCAATCCGTATAGTTGCTTCCATCATCTTTCAGCTTGGTTTTCTCTAGGAACGCGTTGAAATTGAGGTTGACATTTGCGTTGGCCATTGGATCTACAATATAGATATTAAAGGCAATTTTAGACTAAGTTCATGATAATCGAGTTCACATAATCAAATTATTCAATGAACTCCCACTCAGATAGACATCTCTCTAGTCATCTAAGTGACACATGATCCATGTCAACTAGCCCGTGTCCGATCATCACGTGAGACGGACTAGTCATCCATGGTGAACATCTCCATGTTGATCGTATCTTCTATACGACTCATGTTCGACCTTTCGGTCTTCCGTGTTCCGAGGCCATGTCTGTACATGCTAGGCTCGTCAAGTCAACCTAAGTGTTTCGCGTGTGTAAATCTGGCTTACACCCGTTGTATGCGAACGTTAGAACCTATCACACCCGATCATCACGTGGTGCTTCGGAACAACGATCCTTAGCAACGGTGCATAGTTAGGGTGAACACTTCTCTTGAAATTTTATTGAGAGATCATCTTATTTACTACCGTCGTTTTAAGCAAATAAGATGTAAACATGATAAACATCACATGCAATCAATATAGTGACATGATATGGCCAATATCATCTTGCTCCTATGATCTCCATCTTCGGGGCACCATGATCATCATTGTCACCGGCACGACACCATGATCTCCATCATCATGATCTCCATCATTGTGTCTTCATGAGGTTGTCTCGCCAACTATTACTTCTACTGCTATGGCTAACGCTTAGCAATAAAGTAAAGTAATTACATGGCGTTTGTGATTGACTCGCAGGTCATACAATAAATAAGACAACTCCTATGGCTCCTGCCGGTTGTCATAGTCATCGACATGCAAGTCGTGAACCCTATTACAAGAACATGATCAATCTCATACATCACAATGCATCACATCACATCCTTCTGTCCATATCACATCACAAGGCATATGCTGCAAAAACAAGTTAGACGTCCTCTAATTTGTAGTTGCAAGTTTTTACGTGGTTGCTATAGGTTTCTAGCAAGAACGTTTCTTACCTACGCCAAAACCACAACGTGATATGCCAATTGCTATTTACCCTTCATAAGGACCCTTTTCATCGAATCCAATACGACTAAGGTGGGAGAGACAGACACCCGCTAGCCACCTTATGCAACTGGTGCATGTCAGGCGGTGGAACCGGTCTCACGTAAGAGTACGTGTTAGGTTGGTCCGGGCAGCTTCATCCCACAATACCGTCGAATCAAGATAAGACTAGTAACGGCAAGCATATTAACAAAATCGACGCCCACAACTGCTTTGTGTTCTACTCGTGCATAGATTCTACGCATAGACCTAGCTCATGATGCCACTGTTGGGAGACGTAGTAGTAAATCAAAATTTTCCTACGTGTCACCAAGATCTATCTATGGAGAAACCAGCAAACGAGTGGGGAGAGATTGGATCTTCACACCTTTGAAGATCGCTAAGCGGAAGCGTTACAAGAACGCGGTTGATGGAGTCGTACTCGCAGCGATTCAGATCGCGGTAGATCCGATCAAGTGCCGAATGGACGGCACCTCCGCGTTCAACACACGTGCAGCCCGGTGACGTCTCCTACGCCTTGATCCAGCAAGGAGGAAGGAGAGGTTGGGGAAGAGCTCCAGCAGCAGCACGACGGCGTGGTGGTGGTGGAGTAGCAAGGTATCCCGGCAGGGCTTCGCCTAAGCACTGCGGAGGAGGAAGAAGCAGAATAGGGCTGCAGCGAGAGAGAAAGAGTTCGTCGTCTCAAACCTGCCCAAACCCTTGCATATATATAGGAGGAAGTAGAGGGAGGGCTGGCTTGGCCCCTCCTCCAAGGAGGAGGGATTCGGCCGAAGTGGGGGGAGAGTCCTCCTCCCACACGGGAGGTGGATCTCCCCCTTTTAAATCCCTTTTGCCTCTATCTCCAGATCCCTGGCGCATGGGCCCTTTCTAGAAGGTATTGGCTGGCCCAATATGGGCTGGAACACCTCCTCTAAGGGCCCATGAGGTCCTTTGGTCGTCACCCCCTCCCGGGGGTCCTCCGGCACCCTCCCGGCACTCCCGGTACAATACCGATGAGCCCGAAAACTTTCCGGTGACCAAAACTGGACTTCCTATATATCAATCTTTACCTCCGGACCATTCCGGAGCTCCTCGTGACGTCCGGGATCTCATCCGGGACTCCGAACAACCTTTGGTAATCACGTATACCTTTTCCCTATAACCCTAGCGTCATCGAACCTTAAGTGTGTAGACCCTACGGGTTCGGGAGACACGTAGACATGACCGAGACACCTCTCCGGCCAATAACCAACAGCGGGATCTGGATACCCATGTTGGCTCCCACGTACTCCACGATGATCTCATCGGATGAACCACGATGTCAGGGATTCAATCAATCCCGTATACAATTCCCTTTGTCTATCGGTATGGTACTTGCCCGAGATTCGATCGTCGGTATCCCCATACCTTGTTCAATCTCGTTACCGGCAAGTCTCTTTACTCGTTCCGTAATACATCATCCCGTGACTAACTCCTTAGTCACATTGAGCTCATAATGATGATGTCTTACCGAGTGGGCCCAGAGATACCTCTCCGTCACACGGAGTGACAAATCCCAGTCTCGATTCGTCTCAACCCAACAGACACTTTCGGAGATACCCGTAGCGTACCTTTATAGCCACCCAGTTACGTTGTGACGTTTGGCACACCCAAAGTATTCCTACGGTATCCGGGAGTTACACAATCTCATGGTCTAAGGAAATGACACTTGACATTGAAAAGCTTTAGCAAACGAACTACACGATCTTTGTGCTTTATTATTGCCTCTAGGGCATAGTTCTCGAACCCGCAGGGTCTGCACACTTAAGGTTTGGTGACGTTTCGGTAGTATAGAGTTATGTATGGTGGTGACCGAAGTTTGTTCGGAGTCCCGGATGAGATCCCGGACGTGACGAGGAGCTCCGGAATGGTCCGGAGGTAAAGATTCACATATAGGAAGTCCCGTTTTGGTCGCCGGAAAAGTTTCGGGCTCATCGGTAGTGTACCGGGAGTGCCGGTAGTGTACCGGGAGGCCTCGGGGAGGGGTATTTCGACCCAAGAGGCTTCATGGGCTGTGGGAGAGTGAATATCAGCCCTTAGTGGGCTGGTGGAAACTCCCACACAAGGCCCATGTGGCTGGAGGAAAAAACCCAATAGGAAAAGATGTGGCCGAAGAGCTCGTCGTAAAGGGTTACGTCGATGCTAGCTTCAACACAGATCCGGATGACTCCAAGTCGCAAACCGGATACGTGTATATTTTGAATGGAGGGGCAGTGAGCTGGAGCAGCAGCAAGCAAAGCGTCGTGGCAGCATCTACATGTGAAGCGGAGTACATAGCTGCTTCGGAAGCAGCAAAGGAGGGAGTCTGGATGAAGGAGTTCATCACCGACCTAGGAGTGATTCCGAATGCGTCGGGCCCGATGACTCTACTCTGTGACAACACTGGAGCTATTGCCCTTGCGAAGGAGCCCAGGTTTCACAAGAAGACAAGACACATCAAGCGCCGCTTCAACTCCATCCGTGATTACATTCAGGAGGGAGACATAGATATTTGTAAAGTGCATACGGATCTGAATGTCGCAGATCCGTTGACTAAACCTCTCTCACGAGCAAAACATGATCAACACCAGAATGCTATGGTTGTTCGATTCATCACAATGTAACTAGATTATTGACTCTAGTGCAAGTGGGAGACTGTTGGAAATATGCCCTAGAGGCAATAATAAATTGGTTATTATTGTATTTCCTAGTTCATGATAATTGTCTATTGTTCATGCTATAATTGTGTTAACCGGAAACCGTAATACATGTGTGAATACATAGACCACAACGTGTCCCTAGTGAGCCTCTAGTTGGCTAGCTCGTTGATCAATAGATGGTCTCGGTTTCATGACCATGGACATTGGATGTCGTTGATAACGGGATCACATCATTAGGAGAATGATGTGATGGACAAGACTCAATCCTAAGCATAGCACAAGATCGTGTAGTTCGTTTGCTAAAGCTTTTCAATGTCAAGTATCATTTCCTTAGACCATGAGATTGTGTAACTCCCGGATACCGTAGGAATGCTTTGGGTGTGCCAAACGTCACAACGTAACTGGGTGGCTATAAAGGTACGCTACGGGTATCTCCGAAAGTGTCTGTTGGGTTGACACGAATCGAGACTGGGATTTGTCACTCCGTGTGACGGAGAGGTATCTCTGGGCCCACTCGGTAAGACATCATCATTATGAGCTCAATGTGACTAAGGAGTTAGTCACCGGATGATGTATTACGTAACGAGTAAAGAGACTTGCCAGTAACGAGATTGAACAAGGTATGCGGATACCGACGATCGAATCTCGGGCAAGTACCATACCGATAGACAAAGGGAATTGTATACGGGATTGATTGAATCCCTGACATCGTGGTTCATCCGATGAGATCATCGTGGAGTACGTGGGAGCCAACATGGGTATCCAGATCCCTCTGTTGGTTATTGGCCGGAGAGGTGTCTCGGTCATGTCTACGTGTCTCCCGAACCCGTAGGGTCTACACACTTAAGGTTCGATGACGCTAGGGTTATAGGGAAAAGGTATACGTGATTACCGAAGGTTGTTCGGAGTCCCGGATGAGATCCCGGACGTCACGAGGAGCTCCGGAATGGTCCGGAGGTAAAGATTGATATATAGGAAGTCCAGTTTTGGTCACCGGAAAGTTTTCCTAGTTCATTTTATTATTGCCTCTAGGGCATAGTTCTCGAACCCGCAGGGTCTGCACACTTAAGGTTTGGTGACGTTTCGGTAGTATAGAGTTATGTATGGTGGTGACCGAAGTTTGTTCGGAGTCCCGGATGAGATCCCGGACGTGACGAGGAGCTCCGGAATGGTCCGGAGGTAAAGATTCACATATAGGAAGTCCCGTTTTGGTCGCCGGAAAAGTTTCGGGCTCATCGGTAGTGTACCGGGAGTGCCGGTAGTGTACCGGGAGGCCTCGAGGAGGGGTATTTCGACCCAAGAGGCTTCATGGGCTGTGGGAGAGTGAATATCAGCCCTTAGTGGGCTGGTGGAAACTCCCACACAAGGCCCATGTGGCTGGAGGAAAAAACCCAATAGGAAAAGATGGAAAAAAAGGCAAAAAGGAACAATCCTAGTCCTACTAGGATTGGAGGAGGAGAGTCCTCCTCCACCTCCCACTTCGGCCGAAGCCTCCAAGGCTTGGAGGACAAGGCTGCCTCTCCTCCTCCTACCCTCCTATATATACTGGTGGATTTCTAGGGTTTTGCATCAGAATTTCAGCCACGTGCTACCCATTCCTCCAGTCCATAGTTTCTCCTCTAGATCGGTTTTCTGCAGTGCTTAGGCGACGCCCTGCTGGAATTGCTCCACCACCATCGCTGGAGCGCCGTCAGGCTGCCGGAGAACTCTTCTTCCTCTCCACTCCCTCTTGCTGGATCAAGACGGTGGAGATCGTCATCAAGTTGTACGTGTGTTAAACGCGGAGGTGTCGTCCGTTTGGTGCTAGATCGGAAGGATCGGGATCAAGTTCGTGGGACGGATCATGATCAAGTTCGTGGGACGGATCGTGTTCGGATCGTGGGACGGATCGTGATTGGATCGCGGGACGGATCGTGATTGGATCGCGGGACGCACGGCGATTTGGATCACGAAGACGTTCGACTACACCAACCGCGTTTCTTAACGCTTCCCGCTTAGCGATCTACAAGGGTACGTAGATCCACTCTCCCTCTCGTAGATGCTCATCACCATGGATAGGTCTTGCGTGAATGTAGGAATTTTTTTGTTTCCCATGCAACGTTCCCCAACAGTGGCATCATGAGCTAGGTCTATTTGTAGGTGAGATCTCGAGTAGATAACAAAGAGTTTGTGGGCATTGATGCTTAGATTGCTTCCTCCCTTGGTCATGTTTTGTTTCAGCGGTATTGTGAGATGAAGCGGCCCAGACCAACATTACTCGTAGGCTTACGAGAGACCGGTTCCCTCAACCGCAACTTGTTGCATAGATGGCTTGCGGGTGATAGTTTCTCTCACTTTAGTTGGATCGGATTCGACAAAGGCGGTCCTTGCGAAGGTTGAAAAGCAACTAGTGTATCACCGTTGTGGTTTTTGCGTAGATGAGAATTGTTCTTGCTAGATACCCGTAGCAGCCACGTAAAACATGCAACAACAATTAGAGGACGTCTAACTTGTTTTTGCAGGGTATGTTGTAATGTGATATGGCCAATTACATGATGTGATATATTTTATGTGTGAGATGATCATGTGATGTATAGATTATCACGACTTGCATGTCGATGAGTACGGCAACCGACAGGAGCCATAGGGTTGTCTTTAATTATTGTATGACCTGCGTGTCAATCATTAAGCGATATGTAATGCTTTGCTTTATCGCTAAACGGTAGAAATAGTAGTAGAAGGATGTTGGGCGCGACAACCCCGATGGCAACACGTTGATGGAGATCAAGATGATGGAGATCATGGTATCGTGCCGGTGACGATGGAGATCATGCCGGTGCTTTCTAGATGGAGATCAAAAGCACAAGTTCATGGCCATATTATGTCACTTATGATTTGCATGTGATGTTAATCCTTTTATGCACCTTGTTTTGCTTATGACGACGGTAGCATTATAAGGTGATCCCTCACTTAAATTTCAAGATGAATTGTGTTCTCCCCGAGTGTGCACCGTTGCGAAAGTTCGTCGTGTCGAGACACCATGTGATGATCGGGTGTGATACACTCTACGTTCACATAAAACGGGTGCAAGCCAGTGTTGCACGTGCAGAACACTCGGGTTAAACTTGATGAGCCTAGCATGTACACACATGGCCTCGGAACACAAGAGACCGAAAGGTCGAACATGAGTCATATAGTAGATATGATCAACATAATGATGTTCACCATTGAAACCACCTCAACTCACGTGATGATCGGACTTAAGTTGGTGAATTTGGATCATGTGACACTCAGATGACTTGAGGGATGTCAATTTGAGTGGGGCTTTAGTAATTTGATTAACTAAAATCATTATCTTGAACAATAGTCTAAGTAACCTTTGCATATTTGTGCTATAGATCAATGGCTCGCGCAGTAGCACCCCTGAATTTTAATGTGTTCCTAGAGAAAGCTAAGCTGAAAGATGATGGAAGTAACTTTGTTGACTGGGCCCGTAATCTGAGGATTATCCTCATGGCTTCCCAGAAATCATATGTCCTTGATGCACCGCTTGGTGACCAACCAGAAGACATGACCTCTGAAGACGTTAAGAACGCTTGGGAGGCACGTTCTGGAGATTACTCAATAGATCAGTGTGCAATATTGTATGGATTAGAACCGGGACTTCAAAGATGTTTTGAATGTCATGGAGCATATGAGATGTTCCAGGAGTTGAAGTTTATCTTTCAGAAGAATGCCCGAATCGAGAGGTATGAGACCTCCGATAAGTTCTATGCTTGCAAGATGGAGGAGAACGGGTCTATCAGTGAACATATACTTAGAATGTCTGGGTATTCGACTCGTCTAGCAGAGTTGGGAATTGCCCTTCCGCCAGAGGCGATCACTGACAGAGTTCTTCAATCACTGCCACCTAGTTACAAGAGCTTTGTGATGAACTATAACATGCACGGGATGAACAAGTCAGTCGCCGAGCTGTTTGCGATGCTAAAAGAAGAATGGCAAGGGCAAGGGCAAGAAGGGTAAAACCTAGAAGGCTGGCAAAGCAGTTGCTACTCCTGTAAAGAAGCCCAAGCATGGACCTAAGCTAGAAATTGAGTGCTTTCATTGCAAGGGAACTGGTCACTGGAAGCGGAACTGCCCTAAGTACCTGGCTGACAAGAAGGCGGCCAACGACTAACAAGGTATATATGATATACATGTTATTGATGTGTACCTTACTAGCTCTCATTGTAGTGCCTGGGTATTTGATACCGGTTCGGTTGCTCACATTTGCAACTCAAAACAGGAACTATGGAATAGACGAAGGCTGGCAAAGGATGAAGTGACGATGCGCGTGGGAAATGGTTCCAAGGTTGATGTGATCACCGTCGGCACGCTCTCTCTTTGATTACCATCGGGATTAGTGATGAACCTCAATAATTGTTATTTAGTGCCTGCGTTAAGCATGAACATTATATCTGGATCTTGTTTATTGCGAGATGGTTACTCATTTAAATCAGAGAATAAAGGTTGTTCTGTTTATATGAGTAATATCTTTTATGGTCATGCACCCAATGTGAGGGGTTTATTCATATTGAATCTTGATAGTGATGACACACATGTTCATAACATTGATGCCAAAAGATGTAGAGTTGATAATGATAGTACCACTTTCTTGTGGCACTGCCGTTTAGGTCATATTGGTGTAAAACACATGAGGAAGCTCCATGCTGATGGACTTTTGGAGTCACTTGATTTTGAATCACTTGACACATGTGAACCATGCCTCATGGGCAAGATGACTAAAACGCCGTTCTCTGGAACAATGGAACGGGCGAGTGACTTATTGGAAATCATACATACTGATGTGTGCGGTCCAATGAATGTTACACCACGTGGTGGATATCGTTATTTTCTCACCTTCACTGACGACTTAAGTAGATATGGGTATATTTACTTAATAAAACACAAGTCTGAAACGTTTGAAAAGTTCAAGCAATTTCAGAGTGAAGTTGAGAATCATCGTAACAAGAAGATTAAATTCCTGCGATCTGATCGAGGAGGTGAATATCTGAGTTATGAGTTTTGGCAATCACTTAAGATAGTGTGGAATTGTTTCACAGTTGACACCGCCTGGAACACTACAGTGTAATGGTGTGTCCAAACGTCGTAATCGAACCTTATTAGATATGGTGCGTTCTATGATGTCTCTTGCTGATTTTCCACTATCGTTTTGGGGTTATGCATTAGAGACGGCTGCATTCACTTTAAATAGGCACCATCGAAATCCGTTGAGACGACGCCATATGAACTATGGTTTGGCAAGAGGCCAAAATTGTCGTTTCTTAAAGTTTAGGGATGTGATGCTTATGTCAAAAAGCTTCAGCCTGAAAAGCTGGAACCCAAAGCGGAGAAATGCGTCTTCATAGGATACCCGAAGGAGACAGTCGGGTATACCTTCTATCTTAGATCCGAAGGCAAAGTGTTTGTCGCCAAGAACGGAACATTTCTTGAGAAAGAGTTACTCTCGAAATATTGAGTGGGAGGAAAATAGAGCTTGATGAGGTTATTGAACCTTTACTTCAACCAGGAAGTAGCGCAGCGCAAAAAGATGTTTTTGTGGAATCTACGACGGTAGAAGAGGAAGTTAATGATGATGATCACGAAGCTTCGGATCAAACTACTATTGAACCTCGTAGGTCAACAAGGGCGTGTACTATTCCTGAGTGGTACGGCAACCCTGTCTTGGAGGTCATGTTGTTGGACAACAATGAACCTACAAGCTATGGAGGAGCAGTGATGGGCCCAGATTCCGAGAAATGGTTAGAGGCCATGAAATCCGATATGGGATCCATGTATGAAAACAAATTATGGACTTTGGAAGTATTACCTGAAGGGCGAAAGGCCATTCAGAACAAATGGATCTTTAAGAAGAAGACGGACACAGACGGTAAAGTCACCGTGTATAAAGCTCAACTTGTGGCAAACGGTTTTTCACAAGTGCAAGCAGTTGACTACGATGAGACCTTCTCACCAGTAGAGATGCTTAAGTCCGTCAGAATCATGTTAGCAATAGCTGCATATTTCAACTATGAAATTTGGCAGATGGATGTCAAAACAGCGTTCCTCAACGGTTTCTTTGAGGAAGAGTTGTATATGATGCAACCAGAAAGTTTTGTCAATCCAGAGAATGCTGACAAAGTTTGCAAACTCTAGCGATCCATTTATGGGCTGGTGCAAGCATCTCGGAGTTGGAATAAGCGCTTTGATGAGGTGATCAAAGCGTTTGAGTTTATACAAGTTTATGGAGAAGCTTGTATTTACAAGAAAGTGAGTGGGAGCTCTATAGCGTTTCTAATATTATATGTGGATGACATATTGTTGATTGGAAACAATATAGAAATGCTGGAAAGCGTGAAGGAATATTTGAACAAGAGTTTTTCAATGAAGGACCTAGGAGAAGCTGCTTTCATATTAGGCATTAAGATCTATAGAGATAGATTGAGACGCTTAATAGCACTTTCGCAGAGCACATACCTTGATAAAGTTTCAAAGAAGTTCAAAATGGATCAGTCCAAGAAGGGGTTCTTGCCCGTGTTACAAGGTGTGAAGTTGAGTAAGACTCAATGCCCAGTGACTGCAGAAGATAGAGAAAAGATGAGTGTCATCCCCTATGCTTCAGCCATAGGCTCTATCATGTATGCAATGCTGTGCACAAGACTCGATGTCAGCCTTGCCATAAGTATGGCCGGAAGGTTTCAAAGTGATCCTAGAATGGAACACAGGGCAGCGGTCAAGAATATCCTTAAGTATCTGAAAAGGACTAAGGAAATGTTTCTCGTTTATGGAGGTGATGAAGAGCTCGTCGTAAAGGGTTACGTCGATGCAAGCTTTGACACTGACCCGGATGACTCTAAGTCACAAACCGGATACGTGTTTATTCTCAACGAGGGAGCGGTAAGCTGGTGCAGTTCCAAGCAAAGCATGGTGGCCGATTCTACATGCGAAACGGAGTACATCGTAGCCTCGGAGGCGGCAAACGAAGGTGTCTGGATGAAGCAGTTCATGACAGATCTTGGAGTAGTGCCAAGTGCACTGAATCCAATGAACCTGTTCTGTGACAACACTGGTGCCATTTCTCTGGCCAAGGAACCAAGGTTTCACAAGAGGACCAGACACATAAAGCGACGCTTCAACTCCATCCGTGATTACATCGAGGAGAAGGACATAAATATTTGCAAAGTGCACACGGATCTGAATGTTGCAGACCCGTTGACTAAACCTCTTGCAAGGGCTAAACATGATCAACACCAGAACTGCATGGGTGTTCGATTCATTACAATGTAAATCACATAGTGATGTGAACTAGATTATTGACTCTACTACAAGTGGGAGACTATTGGAAATATACCCTAGAGGCAATAAATAAAGTGTTTATTATTGTATTTCCTTGTTCATGATGATCGTTTATTATCCATGCTTTAATTGTATTAATTGGAAACACATTACATGTGTGGGTAAATAGACAACACTTTGTCCCTAGTATACCTCTAGTGAACTAGCTCGTTGATAAAAGATGGTCAAGGTTTCCTAGCCATTGACATGTGATGTCATTTGATAACAAGATCACATCATTAGGAGAATGATGTGATGGACAAGACCCAAATTACAAACGTAGCATATGATCGTGTCAGTTTATTGCTACTGTTTTCTGCATGTCAAGTATATGTTCCTATGACCATGAGATCATGTAACTCACGGACACTGGAGGAGTGCCTTGTGTGTATCAAATGTCGCAACATAACTGGGTGACTATAAAGGTGCTCTACAGGTATCTCCGAGGGTGTCTGCTGAGTTAGCATGGATCAATACTGGGATTTGTTACTCCGTGTGACGGAGAGGTATCTCAGGGCCCACTCGGTAATACAACATCACAACAAGCCTTGCAAGTAATGTGACTAAGTGTTAGTCACGGGATCTTGTATTACAAAATGAGTAAAGAGATTTACCAGTAATGAGGTTGAACTAGGTATGGAGATACCGACGATCGAATCTCGGGCAAGTAACATACCGAAGAACAAAGGGAACATCATATGGGATTAACTGAATCCTTGACATAAAGGTTCGACCGATAAAGATCTTTATAGAATATGTAGGAACCAATATGGGCATCCAGGTCCCGCTATTGGTTATTGATCGTAGAGGCGTCTCGATCATGTCTACATAGTTCTCGAACCCGCAGGGTCTGCACACTTAAGGTTTGGTGACGTTTTGGTAATATAGAGTTATGTATGGTGGTGACCTAAGGTTGTTCAGAGTCCTGCATGAGATCCTGGACGTCACGAGGAGCTCTGGAATGGTCCGGACGCAAAGATTCATATATAGGAAGTCCTGTTTTGGTCGCCGGAAAAGTTTCGGGCTAATTGGTAGTGTACCGAGAGTTCCGGTAGTGTACCGGGAGACCATCAGGAGGGGTATTTCGACCCAAGAGGCTTCATGGGCTGTGGGAGAGTAAATACCAGCCCTTAGTGGGCTGGTGGAAGTCCCACACAAGGCCCATGCGGCTAGGGAAGAAAAGCCCAAAGGGAAAAGGTGGAAAAAGGCAAAAAAAGGAGGAATCCTAGTCCTACTAGGATTGGAGGAGGAGTCCTCCTCTCCTCCCCACTTCGGTCGAACCAAGGAGGCTTGGCCCTTGCGCCAAGGCCTCTCCTTGCTCCCTCTTATATATACTGGAGGTTTTAGGGGTTCTGCACTAGAATTTCAGCCACGTGCTACCCGTTCCTCCAGTGCATAGGCTCTCCTCTAGATCGGATTTTTGCAATGCTTAGGCGAAGCCCTGCCGGAATAGCTCCACCACCATCGCCGGAGCGCCATCACGCTGCCATAGAACTCTTCTTCCTCTCTGCTCCCTCTTGCTGGATCAAGAAGGCGGAGATCGTCATCAAGTTGTACGTGTGCTGAATGCAAAGGTGCCGTCCATTCGGTGCTTGATTAGGACGGATCGTGATTGGATCGCGGGACGCTCGGCGATTTGGATCGCGAAGATGTTCGACTACACCAACCACGTTTCTTAATGCTTCCTGCTTAGCGATCTACAAGGGTACGTAGATCCACTCTCCCTCTCGTAGATGCTCATCACCATGGATAGGTCTTGCGTGAATGTAGGAATTTTTTTGTTTCCATGCAACGTTCCCCAACAATATGTACAAGACAGTAACACTGACTTGAAGTTGTAAGGAAGGAGTATTTTTTCTTTGTTTTGATTTTTAAGCATCGATTCTAGCAAGTTATCCTTGGTTTGTTTCGAATACATTTGAATCGTCAGTTCATGTATGATATTTGGGTTAATGAACCTAATGTCATACATTTCTGCTTTTCTTTATTCGACGATCTTCAATCTGCATAATATAGTGATGAGGATAATTATATATATACATGCAATGAAAGAGGTGAGCTGTATATAGAGACTTAATCACAGAAGTACTTACAGACAGTAGCAAGTCATGATTTGTATGTCGATGTCCTTTTGATTGTAAAACTGGAAAAGCTTGTCAAATTCAACATGAATCAGCTCCTGGCCAAAGAAGTCATGCTTCTCTTTAATACTCATCATCAAACAATCCTTCCCAGACTTGCTGCAGGTTTTCATGTACCAATTATGCAGTTGTCTCATCATCGTTCCTAGAGGAGGACTTCCATCTTTGACGAGAGGCTTCCCGTACCAGTATTTGAAATCGTCCACCTCCAACGGCTCAAACAGTACATCATCGCTCATGTAATCAGCAGGATTGGTACCGGGCACCATCCCAGATGATCAGCGGTGATATCGGTAGACATTTTCAGCGGGGGGGCATGATTGGTTAGCCTGTTCGCCGATTTGGGGAATTGTTTCCCACTTCTTCGTTTTTCTAACCTCTCATCACTGGAAGTAGTTCCCGTCCGCACCGCATTTTGATGTGACTTTTTTAGTAGCGTGGACATAGTTGGTATCTAGCGGAGGCGGTGGTGGTCGCTTCAGGGCCTCGACAGTGCGCTTCACTGCCATCGGATCTATCATCTGCTTCGGAGGTGGAGCTCTCTTTGAAAAATGGGCCCTCACTTGGTCTTGAGAGATCTTCGCGGTTTCCTCTGCGGTCCTCTCATATGGAAACTTTTCCAATGGCTTGAGAGACTTAGGACCATATTCGTATGGCCTCCCGCCACTGGCTGTACTGCTAGCAGCCGAAGCAACGGCGTCTCTCTTCCGTCGTTGCTTACGAGGTGGAGTGCTCCGATGCGCTAGAGGAGGAGGAGCGGCGGCGGCTATCTTCCACCGTTGCCGAGGAGGCGGAGGAGGAGGCGGACTGCTCGAATGCGCCGGAGGAGGCGGAGGAGGAGGCGAAGTGCCTTGATCATCGACGTCGCACGCCGGACGAGGCGAAGGAGGAGGCGGAGTGCCTTGATCCCTCGCCGGAGGAGGAGGAGGATGAGTGCCTTCATCACTCGTCGGAGGAGGAGGAGGAGGCGGAGGCGTCCAGTTCGGAAGCTTGATGTGCTCCTTCCGCCATAGACATGTAGTCCTCGGAGCAAATCTCAGCTGAGTCTCCCCTTCACCTGTAGGGTGGTCAAGCTCGAGCTCCTCAAATCCCCCCATTATTTCATCCATTTGCACAACAGCATAGCCATGTGGAATTTGACCGTGGTGAAAAGTTCCGTCGGTTCGAGGAGGTGCAACAAAGCCATCAACCGCCTTCAAGGTGAGGTTAACGCATTTCGTCATAAACTCACAATGTTGGTCATCTGTGATAGCATCCATGGGGTAGCTAGGAGCCGTGAAGTTAGGCTATTAAAGGAGCTCCATGGAAGCCATGCTGCTTCTCTGCTGAGGTCGTGAGGTAGCTTCTGGGGTAGCTTCGTGCCCCTGAACAAGCTGCTGGTCGGGAGCTCGCTGGCTCATAACTTCTTCCTCTAGCCTTTGTACTCTTGCATTGAGCTCCTGCACCCCAATGCCCATCTCTTGTTTCCTCTTCCTCTCCCGGCTTTTGTAACCGCCTGCACCGGGAAACCCAAGCTTCCACGAAACGGAGCCTGGCATGCCTCGTGTTCGTCTAGGGTGCTCAGGATTCCCGAGGGCCTCAGTCAGCTCTTTCTTCTCTCTGTTGGGAATGAACCTCCCTTCCATCACTTCCTTGATAACTTGCTTAAGCTTCCCGACGGGCATTGCAATTTGCTCGTCCGTCCAAACGCACTTCCCTATTTCAGGGTCCAAAGTTCCCCCAACCCCGAAGAACCAAGTCCTTGAACGGTTTGGCCAGTTCCCTGTCTCTGGTTCGACATCTTTAGCTGGCAGGTCATCCTCCAATTTGGCCCACAATGGCCGGGCTCTAAGGTAGCCACCTGACCCTGTGCGATGGTGATACTGCTTCTTCTCAGCATTTTTCTTGTTTATCACTAACATTTTCTTACTCTTTTCAGAAGCCTTGTAGGCCACGAACGCGTCCCATTGATCTTTTATCCCTGCATATCGGCCGACGAATACTGGAGTCTTCTCTTGGTCAACAAACTTAGCTTTCAACTCATTCTTCCACCTCCTGAAAAGATGTGCCATCTTATTATGAGCACACGACCTGACCAATGGCTCTATAACTGGATTACTCTCATCCTCCTCTAGCGATAGGGTGAAATTTGCCTTCAGGACCTTCCAAAGATCTTCTTTCTGTCTATCGGTGACATAAGAAACTTGAGGGTCGTAGTTCTTAGCGTTCTTAGCCGGCTCATTCCATTGCTGGATGCTGATCGGGAAGCTGTCTCTGACAATAGCTCCACACTGAGCAGAAAATGCATCCTTGGTCTTCTTCGGTTCAATTGGTTGGCCATCATTCGCGATTAAGGTGATTGTGAACCTTTCTTCCTTGCCCAACCTATTCTTCGGGCCTCGTCTCGTTACCGAAGTTTGGCTCGATCCGGAGGGCTATATAAAAGAAGAAATAAGAGTTAATATATGTACATACCAAAACAATTAATGCATCAATTAGTCAGTACAGGCTTAATTAATATATATATACCTCGCCGGACGACTTTGCAACAGCTCCCTCCATTCGGTCACCGGAGCCGTCATCATGGTCTCCTTCTTCCTCCGCCTCTCGGTCACCGGAGCCGTCATCATGGTCTCCTTCTTCCTCCAGCATTCGGTGAACGGAGCCATCATCATCGTGTCCTAGCTCTTTTGTGTCAAAATTGATTAACGAGAAGATATCACTGCCGCCGTGGATCATGTCCCCCAACAACTCTTCTCCTTCAAAGTCTCTGTTCATGGTTGGATCCATGGTTGTATCCATGGTTTCTACAAATATTACAACATGGCAATTAATATACAAACATGAGAGATGGATATATTAATTAGTGGCAAACATAGACAAGGGATCATATTAGTGGCCTCGACGCTTCTACGATTTGGGGTGGCCTCGACAACGCTTCTAGGGATTGGGTGGCCTTAATGCTTCTAGGGTTTGGGTGGCCTCGTCAACACTTTTAGGGATTGGGTGGCCTCGGCAACGCTTCTAGGGTTTGGTCAGGCGAGAGGGGGTTAATCGAAGTTATCGTAGTTTTCTTCTAGTGGTTTGGGTGCCCTCAAGAGTTTGTCGGGTAGGGGCGAGAGGGGGTAGGAGATCGACAACGCTTTTTCAGTCTCGGTTTAGGCGGACTCGAGAGTTGGTCGGGTGAGAGGGGGTTGATCGAAGTTACCAAAGTTTTCTTCTAGTGGTTTGGGTGGCCTCGAGAGTTTGTCGGGTAGGGGCGAGAGGGGGTAGGAGATCGACAACGCTTTTTCAGTCCCGGTTTAGGCGGACTCGAGAGTTGGTCGGGCGAGAGGGGGTTGATTGACGTCCCCCCTCATGTCAAAATTACCGGAGTTTCTATATGAACAAAAAAAATGCCGGCCGGACATATCATCACGCGGCAGCGGTAACAAAATGTGATGCATATCATCACGCGGCGGCGGTAACAACTTTTTCTGTTTTTTAAATAAATGCCGACTATTTTCATACACACATCTATATCATCATACACACATATATCATCATACACACATATATATGAACAAAAAACATCATACACACATATATATGAACAAACAACATCATACACACATATATATGAACAAAAAACATCATACACACATATATATGAACAAAAAACAAAAAAATCATCCTCGCGTATAGGGGAGGGGGATGTGGCCGAAGCGGGGAGGGAGCAGTGGCCGGAGCGGGGTGGCGTGGGGTGGGGCGGCCAGAGCGAGGTCGGGGAGGTCGGGGCCGGCGGCCGGCGACGGCGATGGCGATGGAGAGCGTGCGAGATTCGGGCAGCCTGACGGCGTGTGTTGGATCTGGCCTTCGAGGGAGCGATATGGGTCAAAAACTTCAAAGTGTGGGCTTTTATACATGGAGCATTGGTCCCGTTGGTGGCACGAACTGGTACCAATGCCCCCCTTTGGTCCCGGTTCGTGCCACCAACCGGGACCAAAGCCCTGTTTTCAGCAGCCCAAAGGGCAGGAAAGCACCCCTCCTTTCGTCCCGGTTGGTGGCACGATCCGGGACCAAAGGTGAGTATTGTTCCCGGTTCGTGTCACCAACCAGGACGAAAGGGATCCAACTAGATGTCCCCGGGCAGCACCCCCCTTTCACCTCGGTTGGTGGCACCAGCCGGGACCAAAGGTGGGTATTGGTCCTGGTTGGTGCCACCAACCGGGACGAAAGGCGGGTGCTGCCCGGGGACAAATGTTTAGTCCCACCTCGCTAGCCGAGAGGGCTCGAGAGTGGTTTATAAGCGTTACTGCGCCAACCCTCTCGAGCTCCTCTCAACTACAGGCTTACGGGCCTAATCGCACACTCCTCTACCTGTGGGCCTATTGGGCCTGCTGCGGGCCTGAATCCTGGCCCAACTAGCTAGTTGGGTTTCTAGTCGTATTCAGGTCGTGTTGGCCCAGTAGGCGGCATCTTTTAGAAAAAAATCCTGTTTTTTGTTTTGTTTTTTGCTTTATTTATCTTTTTGTTTCTACTTATAGTTTTTCAGTGATTCCTTTTGCTTTTAGGTCACAAAAATTATAAACTTTCTGTTAGTGCCATTAGTTTTCAAATTTGAATAGTTTAAATTTGAAAATTCTTTGAAATTTGTGTGAATCACTAGTTTGTGAATAACTTTACTAGAAAAATAGATTTTTGAGTGGTTCTTTTTTCCTGCTATTTAATATTTCTTTCTTTTAACATTATATTCAATTTGGTAATTTTAGGTTATTTTAAATGGTTGTTTAAATCAAAAACAATTTTTTTTATTTTAGCTTTCTATTAAACTTTCTAACAAAAATTTCTTTATAAAAATTCTTTTTGCAATTAATGTTTTGAAAAAAAATACTTTGGTCCCGGTTGGTGCCACGAACTGGGACCAAAGCGTGGCATTGGTCCCGGTTCGTGGCACCAACCGGGACCAATGGTCCCTTTTCGCCAGCCCAAAGGGTGGGAAACAGGGACCTTTGGTCCCGGTTGGTGGCACCAACCGGGACTAAAGGTGTGTATTAGTCTCGATTAGTGCCACCAACCGGGACCAATGGCTTTAAACAGCGGTGTGGTGGGAGTTTAGTCCCACCTCGCCAAGCGAAGGTTGCCCGAACCTGTTTATAAGCCCCGCCACAGTTGCTATGTTGAGCTCCTCTCATAGTGAAAATAGATGCCCTTATACAGGAAATTTGACCTAAATTCAAAATACTGCTTAGGCGCCTAACTAGCACTCTTAATTTAGGTTGAATTTCCCTATAAGCGCATCTATTTTCACTTTTGCTATTTTTATGTTATTTCTTTGCATATTAAAAGTTGTTAACAAAAAATACTTTATGAATATTCTTTTTGCTATTAATTTTTTTAACAAAAATAACTTTGATAATTTTAGTTGCATGAATTGTGTATAATATCAAGTTTAGTTATATAACTTTTATCGAACGAAAACATGTGTGTTACAAAATGATTTCAATTTTTTTATAAATATTTGAAGTCAAGAATTTTTCTACATTCAATATGCATCATTCAAAGCCACATCATCCCTTGTCAACCCTTTTTGACTTCATTTGCTTTTTTCATGCATTTCAACATTTATTTTGAGCTAAAATGACCCTGAATTAAAAAGCACTGCAAATAAACTCTGAAATGGTTGAGACTTGGCATGGTACCATCATTTCACCCACATAGCATTTTCTAAAAAGTTGAGAGGGTTACGGCAAAAACTGGATGCACTTCATGTACAAAATGGGGAATCTCTTTCGAAGTATCAGGCTTTCGCACAAAAACACGTCTGTTACAAAATGATTTCAATTTTTGAAACATATTTGAAATCAAGACTTTTTCTGCATTCAATATGCACCATTCAAAGCAACATCGTTCCTTTGCAACCCTTTTCTGACTTCATTTGCTATTTTTCATGCATTTCATCATTTATTTTGAGCTAAAATGACCCTAAATTGAAAAGCACTTCAAATGAACTCTGAAAAGGTTGAAAGTTGGCATGGTATCATCATTTCACCCACATAGCATGTGTTACAAAGTTGAGAGGGTTATGGCAAAAACTGGATGCATTTCGTGTACAAAATGGACAATATCTTTCGAAGTATCACAATTTCGGACGAAAACTCATCTGTTACAAAGGCATTTTTTGAACTTATTTGAACTCCATACTTTTTGTGTGTTCAAAATGCACCATTCAAAGCCACGCCATCAAATTTTAACCCTTTCTGACTTCATTTGGTATTTTTCATGCACTTACTGATTTTTTTGAGCTAAATAACCCTGAAATTGAAAAGCACTTTGAATTAACTCTGAAAAGGTTGAAAGTTGGCATGGTATCATCATTTCACCCACATAGCATGTTATAAAAAGTTGAGAGGGTTACGACAAAAACTGGATGCACTTCGTGTACAAAACGGACAATCTCTTTCGAAGCATCAGGGTTTCGGACGGAAACTCATCTGTTACAAAAGGCATTCATTTCTTCACATGTAACTGTAGTGATATTCTAGATCAAAGGCATCATCATAATAGTTGTGGAGATAAAGTCTTCACTTTTTCTTTGCTTGTGTCCTTTGCTTATTGCGTCGTAACCATAGATAATCTTCATTGTTTAACAGGGTGCTTGGGTGAGCCTTGACTTTGAAGGGAGGAATTTCCTAAAACTTTTCATAATCTTCAGACATGTCTGTCTTGCCCTCCAATCCCATGATGTCTCTTTTGCCTTAAAGAACTATGTGACGCTTTGGCTCGTCGTATGATGTACTCGCTTCCTTATCTTTTATTTTTCTCGGTTTGGTAGACATCTCCTTAACATAGAAAACCTGCGCCACATCATTGGCTAGGACGAATGGTTCGTCTGTGTAACCAAGATTGTTGAGATCCACTGTTGCCATTCTGTAATGTGGGTCTACCTGTACCCCGCCTCTTGTAAGATTGACCCATTTGCATCGAAACAAAGGGACCTTCAAATCATGTCCATAGTCAAGTTCCCATATCTCCTCTATGTAACCATAATATGTGTCGACCTTCTCATTGGTCATTGCTGCATCAAAGCGGACACCGTTGTTTTGGTTGGTGCTCCTTTGATGTTGGGCGATCGTGTAAAATGTATTTCCACTTATCTCTTACCTTTTGTAAGTTAATACAGTCAAAGATGGTCTCCTGGCCAACGAGTACAGCTCATCAGAAACAGTGTTGTCACACCTGAGACATGTTTGTAACCAACTGCCGAAAGTCTTGATGTGTTCACATGTAATCCAGTCATCACACTACTCTCGGTGTTTGGAGCGCAGAATGTTCTTGTGTTCATCGACATACGGGGTCACCGAGGTAGAATTCTGTAGAACTGTGTAGTGTGCTTGAGACAAAGAATGCCTGTCCCCACATATTATTGACTTTGCTCCTGGCATGCCTTTTCCAGTCAGTCTCCCCTCATACCGCGATTGAGGGAGACCAATCTTCTTAAGGTCAGGAATGAAGTCAACACAAAACCCAATGACATCCTCTGTTTGATGGCCCATGGAGATGCTTCCTTCTGGCCTAGCGTAGTTACGGACATATTTCTTTAGGACTCCCATGAACCTCTCAAAGGGGAACATATTGTGTAGAAATACAGGGCCCAGAACGACAATCTCGTCGACTGGATGAACTAGGACGTGTGTCATGATATTGAAGAAGGATAGTGGGAACACCAGCTCGAAACTAACAAGACATTGCGCCACATCACTCCTTAACCATCGTAGGATTTCTGGATCGATCACCTTCTGAGAGATTGCATTGAGGAATGCACATAGCTTCACAATGGCTAATCGAACATTTTCCGGTAGAAGCCCCCTCAATGCAACCGGAAGCAGTTGCGTCATAATCACGTGGCAGTCATGAGACTTTAGGTTCTGAAACTTTTTCTCTGTCATATTTATTATTCCCTTTATATTCGACGAGAAGCAAGACGGGACCTTCATATTGAGCAGACATTCAAAGAAGATTTCCTTCTCTTCTTTGGTAAGAGCGTAGCTGGCAGGACCTTCATACTGCTTTGGAGGCATGCCATCTTTTTTGTGAACACGTTGCTGGTCCTCCCGTGCCTCCGGTGTATCTTTTGTCTTCCCATACACGCCCAAGAAGCCTAGCAGGTTCACGCAAAGATTCTTCGTCATGTGCATCACGTCGATTGCAGAGCGGACCTCTGGGTCTTTCCAGTAGGGTAGGTCCCAAAATATAGATTTCTTCTTCCACATGGGTGCGCGTCCCTCAACGTCATTCGGAACAGATAGTCCGCCAGGACCCTTTCCAAAGATTACTTGTAAATCATTGACCATAGCAAGTATGTGATCACCGGTACGGATGGCGGGCTTCTTCCGGTGATCTGGCTCGCCTTTGAAATGCTTGCCTTTCTTTCGACATTGATGGTTGGTCGGAAGAAATCGACGATGCCCCAGGTACTCATTCTTCCTGCAATTGTCCAGGTATATACTTTCGGTGTCATCTAAACAGTGCGTGCATGCGTGGTATCCCTTGTTTGTCTGTCCTGAAAGGTTACTGAGAGCAGGTCAATCATTGATGGTTACAAACAGCAATGCATGCAGGTCAAAACCCTCCTGTTTGTGCTCATCCCACACGCGTACACCGTTTCCATTCCATAGCTATAAAAGTTCCTCAACTAATGGCCTTAGGTACACATCAATGTTGTTGCCGGGTTGCTTAGGGCCTTGGATGAGAACTGGCATCATAATGAACTTTCGCTTCATGCACATCCAAGGAGGAAGGTTATAAACACATAGAGTCATGGGCCAGGTGCTGTGATTGTTGCTCTGCTCCCCAAAAGGATTAATGTCATCCGCGCTTAAACCAAACCATACATTCCTTGCGTCACCTACAAACTCCTTCCAGTACTTTCTCTCAATTTTTCTCCACTGTGACTCGTAAGCGGGTGCTCTCAACTTCCCGTCTTTCTTACGGTCCTCTCTGTGCCATCGCATATTCTTGGCATGCTCTTTTTTTCTGAACAGACGTTTCAACCGTGGTATTATAGGAGCATACCACATCACCTTGGCAGCAACCCTCTTCCTGGGGCGCTCGCCCTCAACATCACCAGGGTCATCACGTCTGATCTTATAGCGCAATGCACCACATACCGGGCATGCATTCCGTTCCTTGTACTCACCGCGGTACAGGATGCAGTCATTAGGGCATGCATGTATCTTCTGCACCTCCAATCCTAGAGGGCATACAACCTTATTTGCTGCATACATACTGTCGGGCAATTCGTTATCCTTTGGAAGCTTCTTCTTCAATATTTTCAGTAGCTTCTCAAATCCTTTGTCACGTACACCATTCTCTGCCTTCCACTGCAACAATTCTAGTGTGGTATCAAGCTTTGTGTTGCCATCTTCGCAATTAGGGTACAACCCTTTTTTGTGATCCTCTAACATGCGATCGAACTTCAGCTTCTCCTTTTCACTTTCGCACTGTCTCTTTGCATCAACAATGACCCGGCGAAGATCATCATCGGGCACATCGTCTGGTTCCTCTTAATCTTCAGCTTCCCCGGTTGCAACATCATCGTATTTAGGGGGCACATAGTTGTCATCATCCTCTTCTTCTTTGCCGTCTTCCATCATAACCCCTATTTCTCCATGCTTGGTTTAAACATTATAGTGTGGCATGAAACCGTTCACAAACAGGTGGCTGTGAAGGATTTTCTGGTCAGAGTAAGACTTCAAATTCCCACATGTAGGGCATGGAAAACACATAAAACCATTCTGCTTGTTTGCCTTGGCCACTTTGAGAAAATGATGCACCCCCTTAATGTACTCGTCGGTGCGTCTGTTACCGTACATCCATTGCTGGTTCATCTATGTGCATTATATATAATTGTGTCAAAAACCATTACAAAACATCAAGAATACAAAAGTGACCAAATTAATAGAAGTTCATCATCACATTAAAACCAAAGTAGATACATAGTTCTCGTTGACCAACATATAGCTCTCTAGAGCATCTAATTAAACCATACATTGAAACTATTTAAAACATTTCAATGCAACAACAAATGCGATCATAATCAGAACTAAGGCAACAATTCATCCAACGACATAATGATACCAAGCCTCTTTATCAATGGCATATTTTCTAATCTTTCTAAGCTTCAAGCGCATTGCAGCCATCTTTGTCCTATGATCATCGATGATATCAGCAACATGCAACTCCAATCCCATCTTCTCATCTTCAGTTCTTTCCAATTTTTCTTTCAAATGACCGATTTCTTTTATAGCTTTAGTTAACTTGTCGAGCAGAATTGCATAGTCGGTATCCATTTCTGGTTCAACTACTTCCTATAGATAAAAACATCTACATCAAGTTGGTGGCATAATTAATTGTCATGGACATTAGATGTGTGAAATAGATAGACTGGACGAGGGCCAGCGTGGGCGGATACCATAACCATGGCACTATATAACAACAAACAATAATAAAAGTAAGAAAATCATACGAGTAAGTACATTTTCTTTTAGAAAGAAGATAAGATCAAGAGGCTCACCACCTGCGGGCGATCGACGACGATTTTAGGACGGGGACGGGATAGGATGGACCGCCAAACCTAGACAAATCTTGACGAAAATGGAGTTTGGACAAGGAGCTTCGAGAGGAGAAAGCTTAAGTGTGGCTCGAGCATTTCATCGAACACCTCATGTGCATAGGAGGTGAGCTAGAGCACCACAAAGCTCTAACACTGATGTCCTGGAAAAACAGAGCACTCCATGGCTCTGCTAGTGGCGGGCGAGGGTTTATATAGGCAGACCATTGGTCCCAGTTCGTGGTTGGAACCGGGACAATAGGTCTCCCTTTGGTTTCGGTTCCATCCACGAAACGGGACCAATGGTTGTGGACCAGGAGCGAGGCGCATTGGTCCTGGTTCGTGCCTGGAACCGGGACCAAAGGGGTCAGACGAACCGGGACCAATGGCCCACGTGTCCCAGCCGCCCCCCTTGGCTCACGAACCGGGACGGTTGCCACCTTTCGTCCCGGTTCGTGAGCGGACGAGGATTAATGGGATTAGGAGGCCCGAACCAATGCCCTGTTTTCTACTAGTGAGAGAATAGAGTTTTGTTGTTACAAGCCGACACACACAAAGGTTATTACTATCCCGGTATGATGTTCCCTAGTTTTTTGGCGCCCGCGGCCACCCACGGAGAAGCTTCTAGCTTGATGATGTTGAGAAAAATTGTTGGCGGAGAAGACTTGTTGCGAAAGACTACTACATTCCTTTCATTTCAAATTGACCAAGAAACTAGCATGGTGAGGGACAGCAAGCTTTGCCGTTGTAGATGTTCATGCCAGGACGGTTGATCCACCGCTCTTCACCATTGGTTCAAGATTCCAAGAGGAAGTGACGATGTGTTCAAGGTGGGGCCATTCCTTGACCAAGTTCCAAAGCCGAAAAGTGAATCGACATTTGTAGAAGTGAGCTTCAGATTCTTGTGCGCACTTGCATAGGGAGCAAAGATCTGTCAATTTGGCCAATTCCACTTAGCCAACCTATCAGCGGTCCGAATCCTATTTTGAATCGCCAACCATGCGAAGAATTTGACCTTTGACGGAGCCAAGTCTTCCACACCGCATGCAGCACCGGGGAGTAGGTGGTGCCCATGAATTGCGCCAAGTACGCGGTGGCCGCCGGGTATTAGTTGTTCGATGTGTGCTTCCAAACATAGATCAACGTAACTAGATGATGCCCCGTGCGTTTTTGTGGAAACTTGTTAAAAGCAAATGCGTAAATATTTTCTTAATAATAACTAAAACTAATACAGAAGTGTTCTCAATGTATACTTTTAAAGCATGCAACAACAAATATATGAAAAGAAAATGTCATTTTCTAACAAAAGTATCAAGCACGAATTACATATATGTATATGTAAGCTCCAAGCGTCCAATGTATATACCATGCACGGCAACATACAAAATAATACAAAAAATGTTACTTATAACTGACATGCATGGCTGCATTGATAAGTTAATGCAAAAGTTGCAGCTTATAACTAACATGCATGACTTGATGTGGCATAGCTGGATGGATAGAAAAAATATGTAGTGAGTTGTAACTATTTAAGAATAGAGGATGTCTTCTACAATTGCTTGTGAATATTTTAACCATTTTAATCTTGTAAGGAAATGTTTGGTTCGTGACTTACTTTGTCGCAACTAACCTTAGGTAAACTACGGCTGCCACAAAAAAGCATGGTGAATAGAATGTACACAGCAAGTATGGCAAGATTTGACAAAACCTGAGCCTATGACATGTGGGTCGTATACCTACAAAAGTGTGACAATGAACCAAACATGCCTAAGGTATTGTGACATGACTAAGGCGTGACAAGCTTAGGCTAAAAAACAAACATGCACATCTCTTGTACTTAAGGACATGTAATTGTATAGTCCACAAACGAAATATTGTTGGAAACGTCTTTGAAACAGAAATTGAATTGTATACTTTTTTGGCATATAATATTTTGTTGTTGGTTTCAAATGAAGTTCAAAGTTAGACCCAAATTACTATGTGTGATCTTGTACTCCCACTACACCATGCCAAAAGTTTAGGGGCAACTGAACCTCCAGGGTTTCAAATAACAACCGAGAATTGTCTTTCCTAACAGGACTTTCAAGGGAAGTTCATAATTGTCGGCTAAAAGCACTCCTACCAGTTTGTCTGCCTCCACCGACTGGTTTTCCTGGCAGATGTGGTGACCCGTAAATTTTGTTCATGGTGTAGTGTCCCTTAGTGCCAAACTATAGTTTATATAAGTCTTTTCTAAAGTCAATTGCTTATAACTTTCACCAATTTACACAAAAAATAACCATTTACATACCATATGGAAATATATCTCATGATGAATCTAATAGTATTGATTTTTTCAAAGTTTAACTTTGAAAAAACTTATCCGAAGTAAATATTCGCAAGGATGGAGTATAGATGAATGGTGGGTTTAATTTTCTTCCTTACAGGAATTTGCCTGTGGCAATATATATGATTATAATCTATTTAATAAAGTTATTTCTAATCTGTTTAGGTACAATTAAAATTAATTTTATCTTTGGCTTGTCTAAATTTATGATGACACATCGTCTCTTATCCATTTAGTTATGCTGGTTATGATAAACCTTGCTTGTAATATAATTAACTGCAAAAAATTAATATCCATGTGTTGCTCAGCAGACTAATATCATTTTTTTCTAAATTTTAATTGCATATCTCCCGTTTAATGGTTATTCATGGATATAATTGATAGATACTGTGCACAAACAGGTAGATACATACTGAAATGTCAATTAATATTTGAACTTTTACCACTTTTATGTTCAAAAAAACTTTTGAAATGGAAGGAAGGGCAACGAGAAACACTTATATCCATATTCTAGCCATATGCAAGCAAACAAAAAGAATAATGCATGATCAAATAAAATTGTTGTTTGTATGTCAGGGGCCATTTAAAAAAGAATTCCCCTACAAGTCGTACGTCAGATTTTCAAATTTGCCATGCTTGTTAAAGAAATTACATCCCTACGTCAACTTAGTTTGTCATAGTTTTGTCGTATCTAGAAAACTGACTTCAGATTTTTTAGCATCCCCGTTAAAAATAACACTTACCTTTACATAAAAAATAACACTTACCTCTATAAAACCATGCATGCACATCCTAATTAACATCGTCTAAACATCACCGAAAGGTCAAGAAATTCACCCCGCAAGAAAGGTCAAGAATAAACTCAGATTGACGCCACCACACGAACCTAACCAACTCTACTACGTTTAGTTGGCATATTGGGGCCCACAAAACTCCGGTCATGCACGTCTGTCAGTGGCTAGCTGCGCTTGTATATATAAGCGGCGATACATTCCCCTTGCTGCTCATGCCATGCCCATAACCGAGCAGCGTCACAGCAGCATGCATGTGCTCGTGCACAGCGCGCGCCCACACGACGCAGAACACGCACACCGGACTCTCCACTCCTTCCACCGTGAGAGTTAACTCCTCTTCGTTCTGTCCACGTCCACGGCGATGCGGATGCAGATGCGTCCGGTGGGCGCGCCATTAATACGCACGAGCTCCGGCGATGTAACACGTCGACGTAGCCTCGCATGCGCCCACTGCCTGCGCAGCGCGGCCGCGCGCTCATTCTCCATTCGCCTGCGTGTGTCCCCCGAGACGTCAATGATGTGCTACAGTGCCGTCAGCAGACAGAAGGAACAAATTGAAGTACCAAAGGAGTGGATGGCGGCATCTCACCATCCTGGCTCCGGCTGGCTTCCTCCCGGCCTCCGATCCCAGGGGCGACGGCGACCGCCAGCTCCTGTCCTCGCCGACGCACTGTGCTGTGAAGTGATCCCCACGCACGAAGCTGGAGAATACGTACGTACGTACGCGCGTATCCGTAGAATCGGGAGTGGGGTACGTCAAGACAAGTGGGAAATTATTGTACGCTCTATCAATCGGGCATTGATCAGCGTTGACTTGGGAGCAAGAGATGTTCTGGAATCCAGATCCTATTCTCTCGAGCGATCGACCATCCCGACCGGTAACCTGACTATTTTTCTTGTTGCGAGGGGGCTGACAACTGGACTTAGAACGGGAATGATTCTCAGTCCCTTAAGAATATATGACAGCTCATGCTGGTTGATGAATGAAGATGGTCGACCCAGCAGATCCGTAGGATACGGAATGATTTGATGATCCGTCCGTCCGCGGAACAGTATATATGAAATGCACATCTGCCGTGCTGCAGCAGGGTACTGCATGAAGGTTGTAGAGCGCGCCTCTGCGCGGGCAAACAGGCATGGGAGCGGTCACCGGCAATGTATATGCCACTTGACTTGGTGCAGCAAAGAAAAAGAGAGTCTCATGGCTTCGTATCAAACCCTTCTTTTGTCCAAATAAAAGTAATTTGTTTTGTAATATACCATTTCTTTGTGTGCATCAACTTTCTCTTTTAAGATTGAGTGCGGATCAACTGCGGTATGGTGACTAGTGAGTAAGCTCGTGTGCAGGGGGCGGCACGGCAGCTATAAATCGCTAACTGCGAGACAGTACTACTCCGTCTCCCGTACTCAATCCCCAGTTTACCCGGGCCAGTCCTTTGTTGGGTTTTCTATGCTGATTTTCATTCGATTCTCTTGTTGTTTAACTTTTTTTCCTTCGTTGGTTTTCTTCGGTTTACTGTTTTTATTTTTAAATATTTATTTTCTAATACAAGACTACTTTTTGAATACATGCTCGGCATTTTTTGTATACATTTGGAACATTTTATATACATGTAGAACATTTTTCAAATATATTTCTGAACATTTCTTTTCATTGCTTGGAAAAAAAATAACATACATACTGGATTTTGTTTAATGAGAGGAAACATTTTTCCATTGCATATTTTATTTTAATTTCAGGAAAATATTTTTGAAATGTGTGAAAATTTTCTAAAATTGTCACGCAAATTCTTCAGAATAGCATGACACTTGTTTCTAAATAAACGAATTTGTTTACACTGTATAAATAATTTTAAAAATGTCATGACCATTTTTAAATATCGAAAACTGTATTTTTGGATGCTATCAACATTTTTGAAAGTTGCACGGATATTTATTAACATTGCATCCTTTTTTTCAAAATTATGATCATTTTTAAATTGAAATATAATATATTTCTTCTCCAAGATATAATGAAAACTAATCACAGAAAAATAAGCCTTCGCTCCTCCCATGATGAGCCAGCCCATTAAGTATGCGCCAGAGGCTAGTGCTTTCTTTACTCTGCCTTGAAGTGACAGAAAGACACTGCCTGTTGGGGTGCGCGCAGGGGGGGGGGGAGGGCGGGGATATATCCGGTGCACACGGCATTTGTGGTGCTACATGTGCACCGGATGCTGTAGAATTTTTTCGAAATTCTGAAGAAACAAATCTAGCACATTGACACAATATCAATATACAATGTTATAAAAATTTGAAACATTTCCTGCGATATAAAAATGAAAAAAATAGACATCATAGTGATAATGGGTCAAATCTAAAGCCGAACTTATGTTATGTGCTATCCATTATTGATTGTCATTTTTGTATTTTTGATTTATGTTTCATTGTTTGACTTGAAATTTTGTGACAACCCACATTAATGATGCTTGAATGTGCTAAAACCATTGAGACTTTTTTAACATTTTAAAAGCGTAACCTGAGTTCGGTGGACCGGTATCACCACAAGATCCGACGCACCAGATATTCTCCGCCCCCCCCCCCCCTCCCCAGAGGTGGGTGGATATATCTGGTGCACACAGCAGACGCGGTGCTACCTGTGCACCGGATGATGTAGAATATTTTGAAAATTCTGAAGAAAAAAATTAGCACATTGAGGAGGTTCATCTTGAAGGGGTGGGGGCAGATGTACGTCTCGCCACAGGAGAGGGACATGCCAGTAGGAATATTTAGTGTTTTTATTTTTAATGAATTTTGAATTTTTTTACTTACATTTAATTTAAAAATAATTCAAATGTGATATTAATTAATTGATTTTATTTTTCAATTCACCGTGTATTACCAAAATGATTGACGAATGTATTTTTTTCGTTCTTAGGGTTTTAATAAAATATTTTACATATTTCAAAATGTGTTCATGATATTTTAACAAAATGTGCAAGAAATGAAAAAAAATATAATATCTGAAAAATGTTCATTTTGGTAAATTTGTCTGTAACACTAACCCCGCTGAAAGGTACTAAAACCGGTGCATACTTGTGTATAGAATCTTTTGGAAACCGCTATAATAGGCGAGCCCACTAAGGCGAGCGTCTTCCTGCACCAGAGGTGAAGTGGAGCTACGTCTCGCAATAAACGATACATAGCTCTGATGTTGACAAAACAGGCAGCCGCATCGCTTATGCAATTATAATTGGGCTTCTTCCACCAAGGCCATTAGCTTATCCTTGGACTGTTGTTGTTTGTTGGCTCACCGGCGGGGTTTTGTTTTAGCTCAAAGAAAACAGACAGATTGGCTTGTTCGAGGAATATTGAGCACACCGTGAACCGGCGCATTTAGTGTTTAGACGGTTTCTTTTCCGTTGGTCTTTCTTCTGCGATGTAAATTTCTAAAATTTATAATTTAAACAAATAGTTATAAAAAAGGGAATTCAAAATATGCACATGAATTTGAAAATTATTTCCATTATTAATTTGTCTGTGAAAATGTGCGCAAATTTGATAAAGATGTTCACAAATTTGAAAACAAACCAATTTTTTGTGAATGTAAAAACAATTCCAATTTTTAGAAATATCTGCACATTCAAAAATGTTCTAATATTTCGTATAACGTTCACTAATTTAAAAAATAATCACCAAATCATAAAATGTTTGTGAATTTAAAAAATGTATGTAACCTGTTAAAAAAATTGGAACTGGAAATGTTGCTGAATTTTATTTTTTTCATGAACTCAAAATATACTCCTGAATTTCACTAAAAAGTAAGAAATTTAGGAGATGTTGAAGAGATAAAAAAATATTCTTGAATTATAAAATTTGATGAGTTTGAAAACAATGATTACGAATTAAAAAACAAGTGTTGCATTTTTGAAAAATCTTGCTAAATTTGAAGATTTTAAAGAATTGGAAAATAATGTTCCGAAATTGGAAGGAAACAATGTTAATTTTAAAAATGTTTGTGAATGAAATAATGTTCTTGAACTTCAACAAATGTTTGTGAAAGTAAATGATGTTCCCAATTTTTAAAACCGTTTGTGAATTTCAAATACATTCTAATGTTTGTTCTGGTTTTATAATTTTAAAATGCATTCAAATTTTAAGTATTACGTGTAATTTTCAAAACAAGTTTGTAACACTTTCATCATTCTTCACAAGAAGATATGATGTGTGAATCAGAATTACATATGTACTAAAAATATATTTCATGAAAAATATAGTATTGTCATTTTGGTATTGTAAATGTTGGAGTTCCTTCTAAAATCTAAAAATTATTGGTCCAGAACAAATTACAAATTACAAGTTACTGATACTTTGAATTCGAGAGTATAAAAATAAAAAACATATGAGTTGAAGGGAATTAAAAAAGGGATCTCCAAAAACAATGTCCAAAATTTGCAAGAGGTAAACTAAAATACGTTGAGTATGAAATAATATTTTCATGCAGGTGCTAGTATTTTTTTTATTGTGTGTATGTGTTGGTATCTAAAACACATAATGTTCTAGAATGCATAAAAATCATAATTCACTATTTTTTAACAGTAAAATATTATTCACATTCACTTGGTAGTAATTCTACTATTTGATTTGTCCAAAAAAAGTACGTTCCACCATATAAATTTCCTATAAATACCAGAGACTAAAAGTTGGGCTTCCAATCATGGCATGGGATCATAAGTTTGTGGAACTATATTTACTATGAAGGAGAATCTTTTTGTTCAAACAAACAAAACATGAAAATGTACAATGGAAACATGAGTTGCTAAGTTGTTTTCATGGTTTTGTGTGTTGGAATCATTTTTACCTTGTGTGAATAAGGGAGAATATCTGGTGCTACGGGAGCACCTCGCATTAGGTGCTACCGCGCGACCTTAGCCCTTGATGTGAGATCGAATGGCTAGCATCATGGGATGTGGACCAAAGGACCATTTCGGGAATGTTAGGGGAGTTTTTCGAAAAATATTCATTCTGGATTTGTCTTTTTTGTTTCTCAATGTATATTTCGTATTTTTATTTGAAATTTGTAGGGATTATACACTCATGTGCTGCGAACATCTACAATTTTTTCGGATTTTTTTGAAACATTTAAATGTGCATTTGAAATTTGGGAGCACCTAATGTGAGGTGCTCCCGTAGCACTAGATATTCTCCCGTGTGAATAAACATCCCTTCTGTATAGTGACAATGGATCTATGGCAATTCTATTTTTGGTACATGTTCATGTACATAACTAGTCTTTTACATATGTTAGTTACCAAAGTTCTCTTTAGTGCAGTTGACAAGCTTGACAATCGGCATATCACCTACCTATTTAACAATATATGATTTGCCTTTTCCGTCGAGAGGAATGCACACATTTATACCAAGAAACGAAAAGAAAATAATGGATATTAATTAACTACAGTTTGAAGAATATTCAAACTAGCATTCAAGACTCACTGTGTTGTAGAGTCCCATCACTGGCAAGCCACTGTTGAGATTAGAGACTAATAAGAATTCTCTTATCCCATTTTGAAAGATATCAGCCTTATAACTATCCATGAACGTTTCTCTCTCTAGCATGAACAATTGATAAAACAAGATAATACCCCGTGTGTTGTTGCGAGAACTGTTAAAAAATAATTTGATGTTCAAAATCATAAGAAAGTATATGAAACATGGTATAATTTGATGATGTTTTTAATGAAACAAATATTGTTTAGAGTAAGCATCTAAACAAACTTTGATGAAAAGGCCGAAAATGAGTGCGATTTTTTATCTGTAAGTTATTACCTTGACAATATATCAGGCGATATGTGATGAAAACAATTTTGAGTAGAGAAAGTGGAGGCACTCAACCCTTGGCTAAACATAAAACAACAGTAGCAACTACATATTGATAGAAAACATAGCTCGCGTAGAAAATAAAACACAAGTTCACTCCTCATTCGAGTTAGGTTGCTTATAAATCGTCGGTCCCGGTATTGAGTAAGTCAGACTTCTCACCGGATCAACCATGTGCAGTGTACTACAACCATTCACCACAATATACCGAGGTAGATCTAATTATTTTTTGTTATTATTGCGCGGTGCGGAACCATGCATGATTCCCGGTTATGTGAAGCCTAGTTCCGTCATAAAAAAGCTTGATTATACACCTAGGTGTATGCAATGGAACCAAATTAGGATCAAAAGGTTGCGTGGATACAGTGGATTCTAAAAAGAAAAAAACTTGATGAGGTATCTCTATGTACAGAATGGAATTAAACTGGGATTCAAAGGTTGCTTGGATCATTGGAGATTCGAAGGAATGAAGGCATCTAGATGTCAATTGTGATGCAGATATAGAGCATCCTCGCTGGCTTGCTACCCATGCCATGACCATATCGGGTTCCTGCAATAGCCAGGCAGCGTCTGTAGTCCGCACGGGCGCCCCCACATGCAACGACATACCTATAATGCAATCAAAAGGGTTTCTATATTGGAAAACTAGTTAAATATCAAGAAATCCCCATGTGATCTATCTGTACCGGCTATATCGATACCACTCGTAGGTGGCACAAGGGTGTCTCGGTTTTGATTAGAAACAACTGTGTATTACACTATTTTCGGGATCAATAAACAGTGCCGCATTTCTTCACTCGGCATAGAAAGTTTGATAAGCCGTTGAGGCCAAATGCTTTTCCAAATGCAGGTTGAGTCTTTAACGAGAAGAAAATGTTTATATCAGATGCATGCAATATAGAGGATGGAAGTTGGTTATTGTACAGGTTGCAAAGGTCCCAACTATGGATAGTTGGTGCACAATATAGGTAACAAGATAAGCCCGCGGAATAGACCATTGCACACAAAACAGACTATCAATATGGCCTCGAAGCCAATGAAAACACAAACCCAATACATTTAATATAATTGTAGCCAAATACAAATATTGTGAGTCATCGATCGAAAGTAACATGCATATAAATAAGATGACATTTTACTTTCAGCAATATATGGAAACATGCGACCGATACCCAAAGTAGATGCAAGCACGCGTGGACAAAGTAACATGGACCAAATTGACTGTGAAGCACGCGTGGACATAGACGTGACAAGTTAGTCGATGCCTCACTTAGGGTGGTCCGCTAAGATGATGGGCTCTTGGGGCTGGTGGGCGAAGCAGCTATCGTTGCACCTGCAATCGTTCTTCAACACACAATCGATTTCAAAGGTTGGCGGTCGAACAAATTTGGCCGTGAAAAGAGGAGAAGAGAGGAGCTCGGGCTTGAATTATCCATGCTGGAAGAGCTTGAAGAAGAAGGCCCCCTGTCTCCTAAGCTTTATAGTCATAAGATAGATATTGACCTTGAATTACAATAACTATTAGTGAATGAGGAGTTGTATTGGCTACAACAATCCCATGAGAGGTGGTTGCTGAGAGGCGACAGTAATATAGATTATTTCCATAAGATTGCAAATGTCCGTAAGAGGAAAAACACTATCCATGCACTACGGTGCGTGGACGTAGAGATTGAGGGCACTGAAAATCTTTTGACTCATGCTATTGAGCTCTACAAAGAACTTTTTGGTCCTGCACCTGGTAACATGTTCTACTTAGAGCCAAACACATGGGGGGATAGTGAAAAACTAGAAGCTGCTTATAATGGAGACCTGACTAGAGAATTCTCATAGCAGGAGGTTAAGGATGCTCTCTTTGATATGGAAGCAAATAGAGCCCCTGGTCTTGATAACATCCCAGTCGAATTTTACCAAGCTTGCTGGGAGATAATTGGTGTTTACTACACAACTTTATTCTTGTAGACTATGTTGGGCATCCAAGCGCAGAGTTTTGTAGGACAATAGCAATTTTTCCCTCAAGTGGATGACCTAAGGTTTATCGATCCGTGGGAGGTTTAGGATGAATATGGTCTCTCTCAAACAACCCTGCAATCAAATATTCAATTGTATAGGTTCACTAGTTCGGCGAAAAGATGGCGATACAATTGAAATAGGGATGGTAGATATAGGTTTTTGTAATCTTGAAATATAAAAACAGGAAGGTAATAAATAGTAAACAACGAGCAAAACTATATATTAATGCTTGGAAACAAGGCCCAGGGTTCATACTTTCACTAGTGCAATCTCCCAAAAATGCTAACATAGTTGAATCATATGATCATCCATCAATGTGCAACAAAGAATCACTCCAAAGTTCCTATCTAGCAGAGAACAATAAAATGAAATTGGTGTAGGTAGTAGAACCACCTCAAATTTATCCTTTTCGACCAATCTTTTGGGCTATTCCTATAAGTGTCACAAATAACCCTAGAGCCCGTAGTAAAATAACACCAATGATACATATCAACTAACCCTATTGTCACCTAGATAATCCAATGTCACTTCAAGTATCCGTGGGTAAATTATGCGACATGCATCAAACAATTTCAAATCTATCATATTCAACCCAACACAAAGAACTTCAAGGAGCACCCCCAAGATTTCTATCGAAGAACGTGGTATGAAAACGTGCAATCAACCCCTATGCATAGATCCCCAAGGTCACCGAAATCCGCAAGTTGATGCCTTAACATATATCAAGTGAATCAATAGAATACCCCAATGTCAATACGGGTATCCCACACAAGATGTACATCAAGTGTTCTCAAACCAAAATATCCAATCCAACATAACAAGATCTCAAAGGGAAAGATTCAATTCATCACAACAAGGTAGCAAGGGAATAACATCATATGATCCAACTATATTAACAAAGCCTGTGATACATCAAGATCTTGCCATCTCAAGAACATGAGAGAGAGAGAGAGACATTGAACACATAGCTACTAGTACATACCCTTAGCCCCGAAGGTGAACTACTCCCTCCTCGTCATGGCCTCTGTCGGGATGATAAAGATGGCCACCAGTGATGGTTTTCCCTCTCCGGCAGGGTACTTGAACGCCTTCAGATTGGTTTTTTGTCGATACATAGAGTTGCGGTGGCGGAACGATGAGTCTCTCTTTATTTCCGGGGTTTCTCGGAATTATAGGATTTTCTTCGAATCACGCCAAATGGAGCCACGAGGGACCCACAAGGCATCAGGGAACCCCCCCTGGGCGGGCCCTATCCAGTGGTTCTTCACTCTAATGTTTCTTATTTCCTCCAAAAAAATCACACAAAAGTTTCAGGCAATTCCGAGAAGTTTCATTTTCTGCACATAAAACAACACCATGGTAATTCTACTGAAAACAGTGTCAGGCCGGGTTAGTTTTAAATAAATCATATAAAGTGCATCAAAACCATATAAAAGTATTGTAAACATAGGCAAATATGGCATGAATACTTCATCAATTATCGATACGTTGGAGACATATCAGCATCCCCAAGATTAATTCCTGCTCGTCCTCGAGTAGGTAAATGATAAAGGAAATAATTTATGAAGTGTGAATGCTAGCATAGTGAATAGTTTTGATCATTGATAATTTCAGTCACTTTTCTAGCATCATAACCAGCAACTTTTTCTCATAAAAATCATCATGATAGAGTAGCAATCAATTCACATGTCATGGTTCAAACAATTTATTCACTTGAAACTTAACAATCTATGTTCTTGGTAACCAAACAATTTCAATGTATCATCAAGTCCAAGTAAGAGCTCCACATAATCAATTATCATATAGTCTATTATTATTGCTAGAACTCAAGGCATATTTTTAGAACAAACAACACCCACCGAACACATAGAAAGATAGGGGCTTAATGTTTCGCTTCCCAACATAGTTATCATAAAGATAATTGTCAAGAATAATGAATAATGATCAAATATATTTGACTGCATATATATGTATGGATCATTCCCCATCACATGATGCTTGCCAACTAATAGGTTGAGGTTGGAATAGGAAGTTGACTCAACATGAAAAGTAATAACATGAAAGTAAATAGATTGTCCCTTCGCAGAGGGAAACATGGATTTGTAAAGGTGCCACAGCTTAGTTTAAAACATAGATGAATATGTAATTTTGGGTGGTGTTCCCTTACTATCAATGTCACAACAGAGTTTCAATATCTTACATGCCAATCACATTATTGGCGGTTCCCAAACAGAATTGAAATTTTACTCCCCCTCCACCATTCAAATACATTCCATGGTTGGTTGAATCTACGGTTGCCCTCCAAACAATCAACTTTCTAGGGGGAGTTTTTGTTTATTTATTTTTGTGTTAAGCAGGACCGAGAATCCTTTTTTACCAGCCTCTCTCGTGCAATGACAAGTGAATGAACACTCATCTTGAGAATAACTTGCTTAGCATGGAAGATAATAGTCGTCTCGTCGCTCCATGAGCGGTACCAGCACACAAAACGGATGTTTATTTGAATGTTTAGAGGTGGCACGTACAAATTTACTTGGAATGACAGCGAAATACCATATATAGGTAGGTATGGTGGGGAGAAACTTGGATCAAGGATTTGTATGCACAAGTAGTATCTATACTTAGTACGAATTTTTTTCTAGCAAAAGGTTCTAAACAAGCACCACATGTTGGAGGATCCATAACAATATAACTTCTATGCACATATACCCAAACATAACCATTACGTTGTCTTCCTTGTCCAACTTCAACTATTTGACCAAGTTTTGAAATAATAGATGGGTATTCACAATCATAAAATATGTCCAAGATAATATAATTGTATGTGAAAGTTATGTTTCTTATACTAATCATTCATGAATTGCTCATATGACCAATATAGTGATTGTTAAACTTAAATAGTTTTTACTTTCTAAACAAGATGTGAAGATACTACTAAGCATAAATCACAATCATAATTTCTTATCTATGATATTTGATTCATTCACAATTTGCTCTTAGGATATAAGTGAAGCACAAGAGTAAACATCAAACTACTCTCAAAAGATATAAGTGAAGATCAATGAGTAGTCAAACAATTAAGTAGATATGTGAGGACTCTCTATCAATTAACATTTTTAGATCTGGGTATTTTATTCAAACAGCAAAAAAATAAAAATGCACTCCAATAATAGCACATATCATGTGGAAAAATAAAAATGTAGGCTCAACATAGGCTAACCGATATTTGTTTGATGAAGAGAGGTGGGATGCGTAGCATCCCCAAGATTAGATGCTTTAAAATTATTGAAATGATTACTTGGGGTTCCTTCGTAATCCCCAGGCTTGAGCTTTTTTATCTTGTTTAATCCTCTCATATCCCGGTTTCACCTATTCTCACAAAATCCTCATCCACAAAAACTCAAAAAGAACTCGTGAGATAGGTTAGTACACATAAAAATAAATCCACACTTCTTGTACTGCCAATAAAAGTTGCACAATAATTTTAAAACAAAATATATTGTTTAATATTGTTTCTAAAATTTATATCTACCAATATAAGCTATGGAAACTATATGATAAGTAGATAACAAAACTATGACAGCAATCTGTCCAAACAGAATAGTCTGTATCAATCTATTAAACCAGTGTACTTATGTAACTACAAAAATTCTGAAACTTTATGAAAAGCTAAATAATTTATATGAAAATATTTTGTAAACATTTCAGAAACTTTCCATGTTGCAGTTAAATATTAAAATTCAAACACTACAACCAAAGTTTCTGTTTTTACACAGCACACATCAAAACATGTAATTCAAGCATCCTAAAGCAATGCATGAAACTTTTTATTGAAAAATAAGATTATAAATAACATATAAAAGACAACAACAAAATAAAATGATTCTCCAAGCAAAACACATATCATGTGATGAATAAAAATATAGCTCTAAGTAAGATGTACCGATAATGTTGGAGATAAAAGAGGGGATGCCCTCCGGGACATCCCCAAGCATAGACACTTGAGTCTTCTTTGGGTATTACCTTGGGAGTGCCTTGGGAATCCCCAAGTTTATGTCCTTATGCTCCTTATTCACCTCATATCGGTATCTCACCCAAAACATGAAAACTTCAATCACACAAAACTTAACGGAACTTCGTGAGATGGGTTAGTATAGTAAATATAGATCATTCACTTAGATACTATCAAGACAAGACTGATAACTGTTCTCACATTATACCTACTATATTCTATCATTCCCATACTTTATATAAATAAATATAAGCTATGGAAACACTACAACAAGCAAACTACGCATGCAAAATAGAATCTGCCAAAAACAGAACAGTCTGAGAAGATATGAATGGACACCATACTTACCTGACTCGAAAAATTCTAAAAAATTAGGAAAACGCAGAGAATTTGCATATAAATACTGTGTTAAAATTTCATAATGTTTTTACACTTCAGTAAAACCATAGAAATTCTGCACTGGACGTAAAAGTTTCTGTTTTGCACGATGGTTAACTCCTACCAACCTCCTCCCTCGGGGCATGTGAGGAGTACTTTGATTGTGATAAAACTAATAAATTTTTGCAATAAGTATGTGTCGTGGTTTTGTCACGCCAGATGTCCGAAGACTTAGGTTTGAGGCCATCGCTAAGGCGGTGGACTCAAAGGGGTTGGACGGGACGAAAGACACAGATTTACCCTGGTTCGGCCCCTCGAGATGAGGTAAAAGCCTACGTCCTGCTTTGTGTATATTGATTGGAGTATCGATTACAAGGGAGCGTATTTGCTTGACCTAGCTCTCGATTGATTGGATTCTTCCCTAAGCCGTCCCTAGGTCTCACCTTTATATAGGAGGTCAAGACCACGGGTTACACAAATCTCATACCGACTCTTACAACATGTCTGACTCTGTCTCTAAGCCGTCTTGCCGACTCTGGCAGGCTGTCTCTAGGAGGCTTACGTGCCCGGGTCTTGCGTCTTCTTCCTGACTCTAGGCCTCCTCCTCAGCCCATCTGGTAAGCCGCCGTGCAACCCAATCTTCCTCTTCCAGCCCATACGTTACGAGCCGCCAGGTATGACCCGACCCCTCCTGGGCGGGTCTTACCACGGGGTTATATCCCCAACATTAGGCCCGAGATTGATTTGAGCTTGCTCATGTCAATCTCCACTTTTTAACCAGCAACGAGTCTCACACCCTTGTCACCTGAAATGGAAAAACACGTAACCCGCCCTAACGTCACCTTCATTTATTTCGAAAAGATTCCGTGACGCATGCCGTAGATCCTTTCATTAAACAGTTGGCCCGAAGATCGAGGCGTCCGTCTCGGTCGGTCATTATTTTTCACATTGATTCCCGCATGCCCATTTGGCCTTCCATCCCCTTAAATAGGACCACGAGGGGTCTTTTCATTTTCTCCACCGCCACCACTCTTCTTCTTCCTCTCGACGCCAATGCTTCTGAGCTTCGTCGCACCGGTGGAGTCCCATCGTCGTCGTCGAACTTGGCTGCTGCATCAACCTGAACGCTTCCAGATTCTCGTGCGCATCCACCGCCTCCTTAAGGTGCGTTCTTTGTCCTCTTTCAGATCTAGGACTTCCCACTTGAATCCTGTCGAGTCCACCGAACTCCATTAGCATGCATGTTCATTGTTTTGATGCCAGCCGATTGATAGCTCCTTAAATCTTGCGGTGTCCTTTAGTCTGATGTGGTCATCCATGCAAAGTTTTGAAGACATTCATATTAGGTCCATGTGCTGCTCCACTACGCGCGTGAACTTCCTGTTCCTCCTTAGCCCCTTTTTAGGGTTAGAATATGTTTGATTTTTCCTTGCCTGTAGACCTTGTAGCTTCAGCATAATATGTAAAACATGTTTGTATGTCCTTAGCAGTTTTCTGATCATGGTCTTGTTCACTTAACCCACCATAAAATTTCTGGCTCCTTCAATAAACTGTACCGGTGGCTTAGCATCAGAACATTTAATTTCATTAGTCGTCTGGTTGTCTAATCACTTTCTGACCCGCCGCGTACTGCCACTTTTCACAGCCTTGACCCGCCATCATGTCTCGGGCATCTTCTTCTTGTAACTGGGTCGGCTCTGGAGTCTTTGAACAATTCCTACAAGACATTGTAGAGGCGGGAACCTTGCCGACTCAGAATGTTATTCATTGGCGGGTTCCGGGTTTAGAGAAGAAACACATCCCACAAGAGGGTGAAGTTGTTATCTTTGCCGACCACCTTATGCGTGGTTTCAGCCCGCCCAGATCTAAGTTCTTCTGAGACGTCCTCCATTTCTTTAAATTGCATCCTCAAGACATTGCCCCTAACTCTGTCTCCAACTTGTGCAACTTCCAAGTCCTTTGTGAAGTTTACTTACAAGAAGAGCCGTCCGTTGATCTTTTCCGTGACTTTTTCTATGTCAACCGCCAAATGGAAGTAGCGGCTGGCCCAAGCTTGGATCTCGGCGGAGTATCCATCCAAAGAAGAAGATATCTGGCTTACCCAGCTATTAAAATGCCAAGCCATCCCAAAGATTGGAATAGAACTTGGTTCTATTGCAGAGACACGTCTCTAAAAGGTGAAAAAACCCTGCCGGGTTACCATCCTACCCGGCTTTGTACTTCTACCGAGCTTCCAGACTGGTTGTCATCCATAGCACGAGCGAAGTATGCTTCGGCTTTCACCAAAATCAAGGCCTTTCTGGCAAACGGTTTGACGGGAGTGAACCTAACCCACAACTAGATCTCATGGAAGGTCTTACCATTGAGCTAGCGTGATCGGCTTATGTGCGAGTACACAAGAGACGCAAATGATCCTCTCTGCTACCACGCACCCTTGACAAAAGAGAACATCACCTCTGCTATCAGGGGACTTACTCACGAATCTCAAGAAGCTTGTCATTCAGTCGGGTTAAAACCTTTCTGCGCCACAAACCCGGCTCCAGACGTAAGGGCAGCTTTCAGATGTACTTTTCTTTCCGTCTTGATCTGATATATACAACCATCCTAACCCCCCTTGGAGGTTTTCGCTTACGGGCTAACTCCAGCTTCTGGAAGAAGAAATACACTCCTCCAGTGAAGAAGAAGTCTCAGGCGGGTAACACCCACGGCCGCAAATCAAAAACGTCGGCTCAAAACCTTCTTGAACTTGATGACTCAGAGGTAAAATTTGATCCCCTTGGCCGTCCTTTTATGAAACTTACTAACAATGACTATACACAGGAGGAGACAGAGACGAGCCACGCTAACGCCCCCGAGGTAACTTATATTTCTTCCAACTTAGAAATCTTCCCACCAGCGAAGATACGGCGGGTCATCCGAAAAAGTTCCTTTTTCGCATCCTCTCGCTTATTTAGATCCCGAATTTTCCTTGAAAAACAACAGCACGATTCTCGTCGACAGACTCGGAGCACCGGCTCTAGGGATCTCATGGCTGGCTTACCTAACGCCCCGGCGCCACGGAAACGTCCTGTTGAGGTACTTATAAAGAACCCAATATATGTCTTATATTCCATAATGTTGCCTTAATATTACGTCTAACTGTCTTAATTTGTACGAGTCACCTCCTTCCTCTGGCGACTCAACTACCTCCAAACTTCCTCCCATGAAGGTCAACCCAGAGTAAGTCTTCACCTCTGCCGTGTATATATTACATGTATCACCTTTATACTATGTGCTGACTCCTTGATCTTTCAGGACGCAAGCCAAGCACAGAAAAGCCGGCGGGTCTACCGCTGCTCCAACTGCTCAACAGCCGGATACCGCTGAGCCGCCCCTCTCTCCTCTTAAATCGTCTGAAGCTACCAAAGAAACACCTGAGCAATCTCCCCCGCCCTTAGAGTTGGCGGGTCATCATTTGGCAGCTTCCGATAGTCCCGCGGCTGATCCTAAGCCGCCCAATCCTTCCATTGAAGACTCGTCTCTCCCTGATGTTACCATCACTGGGATGGGTTATCAATCTCCCACGCACCATACTCTGACAAAGCACTCTAGTAAAGTTTCTACTTACTCCCCCGAGAAGCTTGATTTCGAATTCCCTGTCTTGGAGAAGATGACTGCAGATGACTTACACGCCGACTATCTGAACCGCCTGTCTACCAGTTGCAACATGAAGAGCAAGCTTGTTGGTTTGATGAAAAAGAAATATGAGGTATCCTCCATCTTCTATCTTTCTCTTATATCCATACTTAGCCCCCAAGAACCAGGTTAATATTGCAAATAATAGACCGGGTCTTCCAAACCTTCAATCCTGTTGTATAGAGCTTAACCTGTGACCACCAAGTACCGGGTTAAATTGCATATAGCCGGTACTTTGTACTAAGTTATAGACCCAATTGTAGCCCCCAAGTCCGGAGCATTATGATAATGATGACCCGGATCTCTCATATATAAGAAGTTTCACCGGGTGTAGCCCCCAAGTCTGGAGCATTATGATAATGATGAGCCGGAACTTTCATCGCAGACTTGAAAATGAAAACACAGACATTAGCCCCCAAGTGCCAAGTATATTGCTTGTAATGTGCTTGGGACTTATAATAGTAATGTCATCCTGGCGACTTAACATTGATAATCTTTCACTTGTGAAATGCAGGAGGCATTGAATACTGCCGAGTCTGAGCGGGCCGGCTTGAGGGAAGATCTGTCAGCCCAACAGACCGCCCGAGCCATAACAGAAGAGAAGCTACGGGTGGCTGTTGAAGAAACTCCAGGCTGAATTTACTACATATAAGAAAACCACCGAAACTGAGCAAGCCGCCCTGGTGAAGCGTGCGAGCGATGCATAGGAACGGCTCAATCTTGCATCGGCAGAGCTGAAGACCCTCAAGGATCATATCTCTAAGATGACTGCTGCTGTCTTTGGTAAGTGCATACGGCTCAAAAAATATTTTCATTAAATAAACACCCGCCGGGCGGCTTATACCTTCGACCTTTTCTTGCAGGCGAAAGGAGCCGCTAGCTATCTTCTGATAGTCTGATGAAGTTGAAAGCAGTTTACACTTTGATGGAGAAACTATATAGTGGGGCCCTTTGCACCATCAAGGCTATGATGACAGCCAAGTACGTCCCCAAATTTATGAAGGGCATCATAGAGGTGTTATCAACTTTGCCCAAACAGGTGGAGGAAATAAGGTGATCAGCCGCCAGAAGAGGAGCTATAGCTGCGCCGAGCCGGTCCCTAGCCTTCGCTCCGGAATTAATTGCTGAAGAGATGTTGAATGGCTTCCCTTACAAGAAGGATGACGGCTCAGACTTCACCGAAGAAGATTATGCCAAGTGCATTAAGGCCTCCCGGCGGCTTGCCCCCATACTGGTTGATGAGACAGACCTAGTTCCATACCAGGCGGCTTATGACGAAAACAACCAATGGCTGCGTTGCCCGACCTTTGAAGCCAGAGACTTGGTCACTGCACGTCGTAAGCCGCTCTTCGCCCCTGACATTGATCCGTCTCCACTTTTCGATGATGCACAATTCGAAGCCTTACTAAACTGCAACTGGGATGTGGATCGTCTTCAGATCGAAGAGCCCGAAGACCCGACGCAGGATGACCCGGCCAGCCAGTTAAACTCTTTGTCCTCAACTGATTGTAACCCGACCAGCTGAGCCGAAACAAGTGAAAAACTTTTAAGCCCTTCATCTTTTGAGCTCTTGGAGAGCACTGTAATATACTTTGCAATCTTCTTCTGCCTTAATCGGCGACTCATCTTCAGAGATAAATCCTACAAAACCCAAACAAAACAGTCTGCAATGTTTGCTTGGGCGTCTTTAGAAAAGCATAACCCAGAGATCTTCAATATAACCTCGCTTCATCTTTCCATCTTGCTCTTGCCACACTTATAATATGAATGCAATGTATGATGCAGCTATGATGCAATGTATGATGCAATATGTGATGTAATGCACGATGATCTTGCTTTCCCCTTGTTTTTTTGTTGTTTTTCAAAAAACTCATATTCCGGACCGTCTGAGGGGGAACTATTGATTTGAACCGCTTAATAGTGCAGGGTCTCTAACGAGAGTGACCTCCAATCTTGCACGGCTCAGGGTCTCTAGGTGAGATTAACTGTCAAGGGCGCAACAGACCAGAATTTACAATGGGGTGAGTGCCCCGGCTCATAAGCTACTTCTCACGTGAGATAAATCTGTTGTTTGAACCTTAAACAACGTCACTTGTTAAGAGTACGACAGGCCACTTGGCGGAGAGTACGTAGCAGATGAGAGAGCTTCCCTCGCTGCTATATGAGGCCCTCAGAGGGGGTGAGTTGACAGCTCGGCACCCCTGGACAAGCAGCAGCTACATACAGGCAGGTACAACTCTACCAAGAGTGGGGGCAGCCTTCACCCACTCTGGCACTTGCTCTGGTCCACGACCCATCTTGCATCATGGTGCCTATGTTTGAATGGCTCACATCCTGGCGGCTCATCCTCTTTGGCACCCGTGGCACCCATGTTTGAACGGCTCGCATCATGGCGGCTCACCCTCTTGAGCGACTTGGCACCCATGTTTGAATGGCTTGGATCATGGCGGCTCACCCTCTTGAGCGACTTGGCACCCATGTTTGAACGGCTCGCATCATGGCGGCTCACCCTCTTGAGCGACTTGAGATCTTTCACCGATAAGTTAAGGCACCCATGTTTGAACGGCTCGCAACATGGCGGCTCATCCTCTTGAGTGACCTTAAATCCTTCATCAATAAAATGGTGCACCCATGTTTGAATGGCTCGCAACGTGGCGGCTCATCCTCTTGAGTGACCTAAAAAACTTTCGACCATAAGGCGGCGCACCCATGTTTGAACGGCTCGCAAGGTGGCAGCTCGTCCTCTTGGGTGACCTTAAGCCTCTTGCCATCTTGCACGCCATCATCCCACGGGCCGTCGCATACCACCATCTTGTAAATCATCGCACAACTGTGCTACTTTGGCTGAAGAGCCAGCCAAAAGGGTAAGCAAGCTAAACCCGGTGGGTTGGAAGCCCCCAAGTGACCACATGGATCTGTTCATCTTTGCACAAATATGTAATGCCAAAGAGAAAAAACAGCAGAGGCTCCGTCTTGCAGGGATACCAACTTTATTATATGAGTATAAATACAATAAAATATGTATGTACAAAAATAAGAGTCGATGACTCAAGTATAGTAAGGCCGTAGATGAGCGATGTTCCACGGTCGGTGAGTTTCCTGCCCGGAGGTACGTGATTCGTCTCGCACGTCGATGAGATAATAAGACCCATTGTTCAGATTCCTGCGAACCACGAAAGGTCCATCCCATGGCGGTGATAACTTGTGCGCATCTGTCTGATCTTGAATCAAATGTAACACCAAGTCGCCTTCTTGGAACGTCCGAGTCTTGACCCTGTGGCTATGGTAGCGACGTAGGTCCTGTTGATAAATCACCGACCGAGTTGCTGCAAGATCACGTGCTTCATCCAGAGCATCCAATGCATCCTGACGCGCCGCCTCATTGTCAGCTTCCACATAGGCCACCACACGTGGTGAATCATGTCGTAAGACTTCCTGATTTGCCCGTTCTGCCTGACCGTTGGACTGTGGATGAGCAACAGCCGAAACATCGAGCCGGATGTGCTCGCTTTCGCAGAATACCTTCATAGCCGCCCTTGGACAAATTTGTGTCATTATCTGTAATGATGCTATGAGGGTATCCAAACCGGTAGATCAATTTTTTGACAAACTGAACCGCCGTGGCTGCATCACACTTACTGACCGGCTCAACCTCCACCCACTTGGTGAATTTGTCCACTGCCACCAAAAGGTGGGTCTTTTTATCCTTAGACCGTTTGAAAGGTCCAACCATGTCAAGCCCCCATACTGCAAATAGCCAAGTGATCGGTATCATCTGTAATTCTTGAGCTGGCACGTGAGCACGTCTTCCAAACTTCTAGCACCCGTCGCATTTAGCAACCAGATCCTTCGCGTCCTTATGAGCTGTCAACCAGAAGAAACCATGTCGGAAGGCCTTGGCCACTAAAGATTTTGACCCGGCATGATGTACGCAATCGCCAGCATGTATTTCATATAAGATTTCCTTGCCTTCCTCTGGCGAGACACAACCCTAGAAGACGCCGGTGATGCTGCACTTGTGTAATTCCCCTCCAATGATGGTCATCTATTTAGAACGCCTGACGATCTGCTACGCCAGAGTCTCATCTTCAGGCAACTCGCCCCGGGTCAGGTATGCCAGATATGGCAACGTCCAGTCTGGAATAGCGTGTAAAGCTGCCACTAGCTGCCCCTCCGGGTCAGGTATAGCCAGATCCTCTTCTGACGGTAGCTTAACAAACGGATGATAAAGTACATCCAAGAAAACATTAGGCGGCACCGGTTTATGTTGAGAGCCTAGTCTTGACAATGCATCCGCCGGCTCGTTCTTGCGACGATCAATATGATCTACCTGATAATCCTAGAAATGACCAGAGAGGATATCTACCTCTTGCCGATAAGCTACCATCCGGGGGTCCTTGGAATCCCACGTGCCTAACACCTGTTGTGCCACAAGATCGGAGTCACCAAGGCACCTAACCGGCTCAAGTTCATCTCCTTGGCGACACGAAGCCCGTGAAGCAAAGCTTCGTACTCAGTTGCATTGTTCGTGCAAGGAAACATCAGCCTTAATACATAATAAAACTTATCACCTTTGGGAGAGGTTAAGACAACTCCAGCCCCCGAGCCCTCCAACTATCTGGACCCGTCAAAGTGAATCATCCAATACATGTTGTCCGGCTTTTCCTCCGGCGACTGACACTCCGTCTAGTCGTTTTCGAAATCCACCAATGCTTGAGACTTCATGGCTGTGCGAGGTGCATACTTCAAATTTAGAGGCCCAAGCTCCAGCGCCCACTTAGCAATTCTACCAGTGGCTTCCCGATTCTGTATTATGTCTCCCAAAGGAGCAGAGCTAACCATCGTGATCTGATGTCCAAGGAAATAATGCTTCAACTTACGATTCACCATGAACACCCCGTATATTAGCTTCTGCCAGTGTGGATATATTTGCTTTGATTCAATAAGCACCTCACTGACATAATAAACCGGCCTTTGAACTGGATACTCTTTCCCTGCCTCTTTACGCTCCACCACAATCGCAACACTAACCGCATGATTATTAGCCGCCACATAAAGGAGCAGGGGTTCCTTCTCAGCCGGAGCGGCTAAGATCGGCGACTCAACCAGCTGATTTTTAAGCATTTCAAGAGCTTCATCTGCAGCCTTACTCCACACGAAGTCATCCGTCTTTTTCATCATTTGGTACAGAGGAATAGCCTTCTCTCCTAGGCGGCCGATGAAGCGGCTTAAAGCGGCAATATGACCCGCCAAGTGCTGCACGTCATTGATGCTCGCCGGCTTGGCTAGTGATCTGATGGCCTTTATCTTGTCCAGGTTGTCTTCAATACCTCGTTCTGAAACCAAGAAACCTAGAAGCTTGCCTGCAGGAACTCCAAAAACACATTTAGCCGGGTTAAGCATCATCTTATAAACCCGTAAGTTATCAAACGTTTCCTTCAGGTCATCCAACAACGTCTCCTTCTTCCTTGACTTAATCACAATACCTTCCACATAGGCATGAACATTACGCCCAATCTGACCGTGAAGACAATTTTGCACACAATGTTGGTAAGTCGCCTGCGCGCTCTTGAGTCCGAACGTCATGGACACATAGTAGAAAGCTCCAAAAGGTGTTATGAACGAGGTCTTGTCTTGGTCTTTAACTGCGATCTTGATCTGATGATAGCCTGAATAGGCGTCTAGGAAACATAAACTCTCACAACCCACCGTTGCATCAATAATCTGGTCGATACGAGGGAGAGCAAACGGGTCAACTCGACAAGCCTTGTTAAGATCTGTGTAGTCTATACACATACGCCATGTGCCATTCTTCTTGAGCACCATCACAAGGTTGGCTAACCACTCCGGGTGAAATACCTCCACGATGAACCCTGCTGCCAAGAGCCGGGCTACCTCTTCTTCAATTGCTTTAGGACGCTCCTCGTTGAAACGACGGAAGAATTGCTTAATCGGCTTAAACTTAGGATCCACATTAAGGTGGTGCTCACCAAACTCTCTCGATACACCCGGCATGTTAGATGTCTTCCATGCAAAGATGTCCCAATTTTCACGGATGAATTCGATGAGCACTCTTTCCTATGCGGGGTCCATGTTGGCCCCGATAGTGAACTGCTTGGATGAGTTGCCCAGAGTAAAATCCACCAGCTTCGTGTCATCAGCCGCAAACTTCAGGGGCGGCTCAGACTCTGTACTGGGTTTCTTCAACGGAGTCATATCTGCCAGGTCAATGTTATCCTTAGAAAACTTAAGCTCTGCTTCTGCGCAGCTTGACTCTGCATAAGCCATGTCTCCTTCCTCGCATTTAATGGCTACCTTCCGGTCACCATGGACCGTGACTGTTCCGTTGAGAGCCGGCATCTTGAGTTGTAGATAAACGTACCAAGGCCTAAACTTTGTGAAAGCCGATCGGCCAAACAGAGCATGATAAAGCTCTTAATCTTTACTACCTCAAACCACAAGGTCTCCACCCTGTAGTTATTCTCATCTCCAAACGCCACTTCCAAAACAATCTTCCCTACTGGGTAAGCCGACTTGCCTGGCACCACCCCATGGAAAACGGTTGATGATGGCTTAAGAGCCTTGTCAGTTAATTCCATCCGCTGGAAGGTGTCATAGTATAGCATATTGATACTGCCACCACCGTACATGAGCACTTTTGTGAAATTGTACCCTCCAACCTGAGGAGCGACCACCAGAGCTATATGACCTGGGTTGTCGACCCGTAGCGGGTGATCCTCCCGGCTCCACGTAATCGGGTACTCTGACCATTTTAAGTATCACGGGAGAGCCGGCATGGCTGCATTGATCGCTTCTGTTGCTGACCGCCATTGCTCTGTTGTTGATGACTTCCTTGATTTCCTCGATTCTGATTGTTTTGGCCTTGATGACCTGAACCTGACCCGCCAGCACCGAAGCCGGCTCCTGACCCACCTGACGGGCCATTACCATTGTTATGATTTTGACGAAGGCTTTGCTCCCGAAACTGGCGCATAACACTGCATTCCTTCCAAGTGTCAGTGGCCTCCTTGTCGGGCCGACTGTGCGCCGCGCAAGGTCTGTTCAGTGCCTCCTCCAAGGTGTAAGGCACAGGTGCCCTATTCCTGTCAAACGGCGGCCTGAAGTTCCTGTTGCCTCTAGGGTGACCGTTCCCGGCTGGCTGTGCGTTGGTGTTCGCCACAAACTCTAACCCACCGCCTGTGTTCTTCCACTTGCCTTGGCTGCCGTTCCCAGCACCTCCCTGGTGGTTCTTACCATTGTCGCCCTTCTTACCCTGACTTGACTTCGCATCATCGGAGTCTGGGTCTTTGGTGGTATCTGAATCCGCATACTTGGTGAGAGTCATCGTGAGCTCACCCATATCTTAACAAGAATGCTTCAATCGCTCGAGCTTCTGCTTCAGGGGCACAAAACGACAGTTGCTTTCCAAAATCAAAACCGCATGAGACACCAAAATATTCTCAGACGATTGGATCACCGTCGAGACCCGCCGCACCCAATGATGGGCCGACTCACCTTCCTGCTGCGCACAAAGATCCAGATCCACAATCGTCATCGGCTGCTTGCAAGTTCCCTTAAAGTTCTTGATGAATCATCCTTTCAACTCGGCCCATGACGTGATGATATTCTGTGGTAACCCCTTTAACCAAGTGCGAGCCGGTCCTTCCAACATCACGACGAAGTATTTCGCACAAACTTCTTCGTTAACCTCCAGCATCTCCATAGCAAGCTCATAACTTTCAATCCAAGCCTCTGGGGGTAGATCCGCCATGTAATTGGGAACCTTCCGCGGCCACTTAAAGTCCTTGGGCAAACGCGCACTCCTCAGATCCGCTATGAGACACTACACACCAAATCCCCTGGCTGAGGCGCCGACGGGTGTTGCTGGTGCTGGCTCAGGGACCTCCAGGTAATCCGTCACCAGTGTTGATCCTCGCTGAGCCCGGCCCCTATCCATAGACCCCTGAATATCCATCTCAGGTGGGTTGTTATTGGGTAGGTTCCGCCTCTACTCACTGCTGGAGACCGCGGGTGACTCAATCCGCCAGCTATAGCTACGACTATGAACCGACGTGGAGTGCACCCGGCTTCGGTTGTGTGTGTACCTCTCTTGCTGAGCCATCGCTGCCTGCAACAGGCTAATCATGTTCCTCGCCTCTTCGGCAAACGGCGTCCCTTCGGCCAAAGGGAGAGCATCAAGCTTGGCAGCCGCCGCTATCATATTTTCCACCGGATTAGAGTAATGGCCAGGCGGCATCACAACATGTCGCGACAAAGGTATGTTCCATCGCGACGGGTCTAACTGCCGCGGCGCCTCTGCCACCCGGGTCACCACTGGAGGCATACTTGGCCCAGCCCCCGGAGTATTGAAAAGATTCCGAGGTTGAATCGGTAAACCGACTTGAGTCCTACGCTGAACCGCCTCCGGCGCCCGCTGGTCCAGATCAAAACGGAGAGCCTCTGCCCTCAAACGTTCCGACTCAGCATTCATCCGAGCTTGCATTGCATTGATATCCTCCTGGGCCTGAGCCATCTGTCCCTTGATCTAGTTAATCTCGGTGTTATGCTCTGCCTGATTCTCAGCTGTCACCTCCGTGGCCATCAGAGCCGCTAGCTCCTCCATGAGCTCCAGTAAAGCCTGCGCCGGTGCCTTAGGAGGCTCCGCTTTAGGGGGGCGCTCCAGCCGCCGCTCTGGCTGTCGCACTGTTGGAAGTCGGCATCGGGCCTGCCATGAACACGGCGGCTCGGATCGGTGGGTCATAGGGCTCCGGAATATTGTCGCCATCGGCATAGCCCCTTAATCCGCCGTCATGAAGTTGATAGATCGATTCCCCATCCTCGCTGGAAGATCCTTCATCTGAGAAAGCCAAGGTCTCCCCCGATAAGGAATCTCCTCTGTCCTGTGTAAAGCCAATGGAAACACTCTTCCGCCCGGGTTGAATACAAGTTCGGTGCAGATGTCCGGCCCAGGTGTAGATCCATCCAGCTTGCCGATGAACACTTGCATCTTACCAATGGGAACCCGATATCCGTACTCGACTAAGCCGGCTTCAGGCCCCCATCCCGAGTCATCGATGTAGAGTTTGCTGTGGTGGCTCTTTGTCATCAAGCCGACGGTGTATCCTTCGATCCCTGAGAGAAAGCCCTTTGAGAACTCAACACCACCACGCGTTTGCCCCACGGTGGGTGCCAACTGTCATGGTTTTGTCACGGCAGATGTCCGAAGACTTAGGTTCGAGGCCATCGCTAAGGCGGTGGACTCAAAGGGGATGGACAGGATGAAAGACACGGATTTACCCTGGTTTGGCCTCTCAAGATGAGGTAAAAGCCTACGTCCTGCTTTGTGTATATTGATTGGAGTATCGATTACAAGGTAGCGTATTTGCTTGACCTAGCTCTCGATTGATTGGATTCTGCCCTAAGCCGTCCCCGGGTCTCGCCTTTATATAGGAGGTCAAGACCACGGGTTACACAAATCTCATACTGACTCTTACAACATATCTGACTCTGTCTCTAAGCCGTCTTGCCGACTCTGACAGGCTGTTTCCGGGAAGCTTACGTGCCCGAGTCTTGCGTCTTCTTCCTGACTCTAGACCTCCGCCTTAGCCCATCTGGTAAGCCGCCGTGCAGCCCAATCTTCCTCCTCCAGCCCAAATGCTACGAGCCGCCAGGTATGACCTAGCCCTTCCTGTGTGGGTCTTACCACGGGGTTATATCCCCAACAGTATGTGAGTTCTTTGTGACTAATGTGACACCATGGACATACGCATCTTCACCTTCTCATATTTGCTAGCCCCTTCGGTACTATGCATAACCCATTCTCTTGCCGATAAGCTGCCATCCGCGGGTCCTTGGAATCCCATGTGCCTGACACATGTTGTGCCACAAGATTGGAGTCACCAAGGCACCTAACCCGGCTCAGGTTCATCTCCATGGCCACATGAAGCCCGTGAAGCAAAGCTTTGTACTCAGCTGCATTGTTCGTGCAAGGAAACATCAGCCTTAATACATAACAAAACTTATCACCTTTGGGAGAGGTTAAGACAACTCTAGCCCCCGAGCCCTCCAACTGCCTGGACCCGTCAAAGTGAATCGTCCAATACGTGTTGTGCGGCTTTTCCTCCGGCGACTGACACTCCGTCCAGTCGTTTTTGAAATCCACCAATGCCTGAGACTTCACGGCTGTGTGAGGCGCATACTTCAAATTTTGAGGCCCAAGCTCCAGCGCCCACTTAGCAATTCTACTAGTGGCTTCCTGATTCTTATTATGTCCCCCAACGGAGCAGAGCTAACCACCATGATCTGATGTCCAAGGAAATAATGCTTCAACTTACGATTCGCCATGAACACCCCATATATTAGCTCTTGTTAGTGTGAATATATTTGCTTTGATTCGATAAGCACCTTACTGACATAATAAACCGACCTCTGAACTAGAAACTCTTTCCCTACCTCTTTACGCTCCACCACAATCGTAGCACTAACCGCCCGATTATTAGCCGTCGCATAAAGGAGCAAGGGTTCCTTCTCAACCGGAGCGGCTAAGATTGGCGGCTCAACTAGATGCTTTTTAAGCGTTTCAAGAGCTTCATCTCAGCCTTACTCCACACAAAGTTATCCGTCTTTTTCATCATCTGGTACAGAGCAATAGCCTTCTCCCCCAGGCGGCTGATGAAGAGGCTTAAAGCGGCAATACGATCCGCCAAGCGCTACACATCATTGAAGCTCGCCGGCTTGGCTTGTGATGTGATGGCCTTTGTCTTGTCTGGGTTAGCTTCAATACCTCGTTCTAAAACCAAGAAACCCAGAAGCATGCCTACAGGAACTCCAAAAGCACAGTTAGCCGGGTTAAGCATCATCTTATAAACCCGTAAGTTATCAAACGTTTCCTTTAGGTCGTCCAACAATGTCTCCTTCTTCCTTGACCTAACCACAATACCGTCCACATAGGCATGAACATTACGACCAATCTGACCGTGAAGACAATTTTGCACACAATGTTGGTAAGTTGCCTGCATGCTCTTGAGTCCGAACGGCATGGACAGATAGCAGAAAGCTCCAAAAGGTGTATGAACGAGGTCTTCTCTTGGTCTTTAACTGCCATCTTGATCTGATGATAGCCTAAATTGGCGTCCAGGAAACATAAACTCTCATAACCCACCGTTACATCAATAATCTGGTCGATACGAGGGAGAGCAAACGGGTCAACTGGACAAGCCTTCTTAAGATCCATGTAGTCTATATAGATACGCCATGTGCCATTCTTCTTGAGCACCAGCACAGGGTTGGCTAACCACTCTAGTTGAAATACCTCCACGATGAACCTTGCTGCCGAGAGCCGGGCTACCTCTTCTTCAGTTGCTTTATGCCGCTCCTCATTAAACCGATGGAGGAATTGCTTACTCGGCTTAAACTTAGGATCCACATTAAGGTGGTGCTCAGCAAACTCTCTCGGTACACCCGGCATGTCAGATGGCTTCCATGCAAAGATGTCCCGTTTCTCACGGATGAATCCGATGAGCTGTCACATCCCAGCTAGCTTACTTAGGAAATCATGTGTATGCATCATGTTTCACTTTTTGCATCAATTTGAAATGGGGATTAACAGAAACCTCAAACACCTCATATGAATCAAACCAATTTAATGATTGTGAAAAACCAACAAATCCAAAATGCCCATCAAAAATGTCCCCTATGTCTGATAAATGTGGACATGAATATTCCAGGGGTCATTCTAAATATTTGAATACTTATAGCATTTCAAAAATAAATATTAAAGCTACTGAAAATGCCAAATAAAGCATTATAATTATTTTAGTTTTCAAAATATTCTGAAACTTTTTATAGAAGTTTGAAATATTCAAACTAATTTCTATAAAATATTTGGGATATTTTATGCCTAGCATTTGTGCCTAAAAATAAATTAAACAAATGTCAGAAAAATAAAACAGAAACTGGAATGAAAAAGAAAAGAAAAGTAGGAAGCCACCTGGGCCGGCCCATCTGGCCTAGCACCGTCGTCGTCCTCCTGGCGGCCAGGAGGACGAGCGTGTGCTCACCATGCGCCTGCGCCGGTGCTGCACACAGCTCCCTACATGCCTACATCCCCCGCCGCGCTGGTGAGAGGATGAGGACGCTGCTGCCGTCCCCATCGCTCTTTCTCTCTCTCTTGCCCATTCGCTCCCCTGCTTCTTCCCCCTCCTCTACCCACCATGGCCGCCGCCTTCTCGCCACCATACCTGCCGCTCCAGACGCTCCCTCTCGCCGCCGACGAGGACGTGGTCGTCGCTGCAGCGGCCCAAGCTCACACCTGAGCACATAGTCGTGCTCAGGAGGAACCTAGGTAGCCTTAGGAGCCCGTAGTTGGGTCATTCGAGCTCTGACTCGACGAGCCCGTGCTCGCCTGAGCTCTGGCAGCCGTCGTGCTCATCGCCGGCGCCGATTCCGGCCATCCCAGCCCCTGGGAGGCGTCGGGCTCGACGCGCGCGAGCACGCAGAGCCGATCGGTGCCCTTCGCCACCCATTTGGTCGCCGGAGGAGGAAACCCGATCCCCTCCACCGTCCCTGACGTCGTCAGCGGCTCAACGCCGGCGAGTCAACCATTTTGACCACCGGGGGTTAGTCCCTTGGGTCAGTCGCAAGTGGGGCCGGGCTCTGCTAATTAGGGATTAGTTTAAATAATTAATTAATCAATTTAATTAAGTTAATGATCCCACTGATAGTGGGCCCTACCCTAACTAATTAGCAATTAGAGTTTTATTTAACTTTGTTAGTAGCTGGGTCACTGACCAGTGGACCCCACTGGTCAGGTTTGACCTGTCAACGGTGTGTTGACCAGCTGACGTCATGATGATGTCATGCTGATGCAATAAAGAATTTTCTAAATTAAATTAATTTTAGAAACTATTTAAAACTTGGAAAATTCATAGAAATTAATCTATAACTCAGATTGAAATAATTTATATATGAAAATTTATCAAAAAAATCCAATGAATCCAACGGTGTTGTTATCATGCATGTTAGAGAAACCTATGTAGATGAACATTGACATTTACTAATAGGTTAACATATGGAATATGTGTCGTGGGAACGAGCCTTACAGTTGATGGTAGGGGTACGAATGGAGAGGGCAGAGTCCTAGCTACGGCGAGGGTGTACACATAGTTGTATGTGTTCAGGCCCCTCTCGTTGAGGTAACAACCCTACGTCTTAGTGCTCGGGAGCTTTATGTCGAGTGGAATGTAGAGATTACAATAGTTTTCTTAACCCTTGTGCAGGAGGGGAGGGGCAGCTTATATAGAGTTCGCTGCCCCTCATAATGGCCCCGCATCAATGGGTCTGGTCGTGGGGTGTAAAGTCTGTCGTTACAGGTAACGTACATAGTAAAAGCTATTAAGGACCATTAAGCCAGCATCTGCCCGTTGGGCTCTTGATGATGGATCCTGGTCTTTTGGCGTCGAGTGAAACGAGGTCCGTCGAGTGACACCCGACTGCCGAGTGAGAGCGGGAACTTCCGAATGGACTACTGTCGAGTGACTTTGAATGTCTCCAGGGACCCACTCAGAAGTTCATGCTTCATCTTCAAGTCCTCCCATGTGGTGTCCTTAGGTAGGGTATGCGGGCCTTGCCTAGGACCCTACCCTAGGTACATATCCTCGTCATTAGCCCCCGAATGGATCGGGGTTTGAGTGGTGGAAGGAGGTATCAATGAAGACCTTGAGTTAGTATATCAAATCCTCTGAATGATATTTGAGATTTCCATGGAACTTGCATCGATTGAACTCTGAGCCTTAGCGTTCATTCAGGATCGACACGCAAAATCTTCCGAATGATATTCGGGTCTTCAACGAAATTTACGTCGATTGAATTCTTCTCCGCTCGCCTGGATCCATTCAGTCTTAAAGTGTCTGAGTGAATCGAGCGCATCTTGGGAAGGTGACGGGTCGGTCGGACGGGCCCGGATTCTCTGGGATACGAAAATTTGGCAAGCGCGCGCATGCGCGGAGATGACGCCACGATCAGGGCAAGTGGAGGCACGACACCTCGATTCTTGTGCCGGTCATCTCACCACGCACTGGGCGCCGTCAACGGTTGGTGTGTGCGGTTATCTCGCGGGCCCACCGGTTAGTGAGACACTCAGCAGCATATAAAGCACTCTGAGCCGCGGATTGCACAATACCTTTCGCCGATTCTCCCTCTCTTCCTCTGCCTCCTCTGCTCCCCAGCACAGCACACCGCTCCCCTCCGACCAGAGCCACCGCTCCGATGACGAAGAATGCGATGGAGAAGCTGGAGTGCGCAAAGAAGGGGACGTCGAAGCTCAAGGTCAAGAAGCCCTCGACCACTCAGTTCACCGCGCCCGTGGGGTGGATGCAGGGGGATTTTCTCCCCTCTATTGTCACCCACACCGACCTCGAGGGCCTCGTCTCCGACGGGCTGGTGGCGGACGGTGCCTGGAGGTTGCCGGGGGAGGAGCGCGAGCCGGAGCCACGCGACGGAGAGCTGGTTCTTCTCCTCTCCCATGTAGAAAGAGGTTTCTCCATGCCACCCCACCCATTCTTCCGGGGATTTCTGAATTTCTTTGGTGTGCAGCTGCATCACTTTCCGCCAAACACCATGGTGTACTTGTCTGCATTCGTCACCTTGTGCGAATGTTTCCTGGGGTGCTCTCCCCATTGGGGGTTGTTTAAGCATCTCTTCACGGTCAGATCGCAGACTGTGAAGAAAATCCTTGCCGCCGACGGGAAGACCCACATGCTCCAGTTGTGTGGAGGCTTAGGGGTCCAGAAAAGGCAACGTAGTTCCTTTCTTGCCATTACTCTTCCCGAATCTTTCCGAGGCTAGCAGTCGACCTGGTTCTACTACAAAGATGTAGTGCCGCCCAACATGTCGACTGGTCTTCCTCCATTTTCACCTGACCGACCTGCTGCCCCCAAGTCCCTGAAGGTGACTAACGAGGAGCATTTCCAAGTAGGTATCATAGTTGAGGACGTGGTCCAACTGATCCGGGGCGGGGTGACAGGCATGGATCTGCTCGAAACGTTCCTCGGTCGACGTATACAGTCGCTCCAGGCCAGAGACCACACCATGTGGCACTACTCAGGTCAAGGGGACTCGACTAGGACGCATCCAGAAGAAGTTACACAGGAGACTGTCGAGCAGTGGCTTCGGAGCATCATCGGGGCTTGTGACAACCCCTCGGGAGCCAAGAGGATCCAGCCTTACTCGGCTGAAAACCCACCGAAGAACCTGGTGAGATGTGTAATGTCGACTGATACATTTATACTATCGAGTGATGTACTGACTTGTGGTCTGACTCTCTTGTTTGAATTATGCAGGAATGGACGAACATGCACTCGCCCATTCCCAACGGGAACTATGTGCACGACGGCGTGGTGAGCGAGGGCGGCAGCATGAACGGCGACGGACTTTCTGACTCTAAGGATGAATATGAAGATTCCGGCGAAGAGGAAGGAGTCGAGTCTCCCCCTCATCGCGAAGGCCGCACTAAGGCCCTCCATGACCCAGCAGCTGCTGAGGACAAGGCCCCAGGCCCAAGCAAGAAGAACCCAAAACGGAGCTGCCCCTCAACTGTTGAGTCGAACAAAAGACTGGCCAAGCAGCCCAAGCAAGCCACCTCCAAGCCTCGCAAAGCACTGCCCCGTATGAGGGTGGCCGTACCTGTCGTCTCCACGTAAGTGTTCATTTACAAATTGTTCTATCGACTGAAGTCTTGAGTTATATCTGAGTGAAAGTTGTCTAATCCATCAGAGTTGCAACATCTGTGACCTCGCCTCGTCGAGATGAAGAGGACGTAATGGATGTTGATACCGCTGACGCTGCCACTTCTCATAGAGGTAGGAAAGTTGTTAGTTTTTCCGAATAGGACTTGACGCATGTAGATGTTGATGTTGTCGATTGTTGTAGAGGTCATTCAAGTGGAGGACAATGAGGGGCTGCTGGACACTTCGCGCGCTCGCACCCGAAGGGCGTCATCGTCGCAAGCACCTCAACGCTCAACTTCGGAGTCTTCCCGGAGGAGAGGTGACTCGACATAACCCAAGGTTGAGTCTGCAACGCCTCCACTGCATGCTCCTCCAACCGTCTCGACCTCATGATGTCGGCTCCGACCGAACCTCTTCAGGCTACTCCAGCTGCTCCAGCGACTGCGCCGACCCCACCTGTGACGGCCTTCTCTCTGCATTGCACCTCGGAAGACCAAACCGGAGCTGCAAAGGAAGCCATGATCCAGGTGGAGCAGCTCATGCTGAGGACCAAGGAGGCGTATGAGGCCAGCAAACTGGCTTTTGACGTCAGCGCAGCCCTCCGCACCAATGTTCGAGTAAGTTCGATTGTAAGTTCATTGTCGATTGAATTATTGTCTTTTCTTGGCTGCCGAACACCCACTGGGTGATTTCCGTACAATGTTTGAACTTCCTCTAGTCGAATAGATCGGATCATAGTCGAGTAGGACTAGGATTGGTAGTACACGCAATACTGTTGTCGCTCGACATGTCGAGTGTGTTTTCTAACGAGTTACTCGATGGATCGAGAGTTAACCGTCTTAGTGGGGGCGCTCTTAGCACACCCACTAGGTGTAGTCCCCGAGACCGCTGTCGATTGCTTGCATCGACAGGGGTCTTAGAGTCTATTGTATACAGGATACACTTTGTCTTCGAATCACACCACTCCATAGATACCTTGCAGGTTTCATGGATATCATTATGAAACCATAATATGACGCTGCATAGGGATTGACTGCACTTTGTAGAGTGGGGGAGGTGTGTTGCTCAACGGGTTGAGTGTCATGACAGGGCCGACCTTGTCGAGTGTTTTTTTGACGAGTTACTCGACGGATCGAGAGTTAACTGTCTCAGTGGGGGCGCTCTTAGCGCACCCACTGGGTGTAGTCCCCGAGACCGCTGTCGAATGCTTGCATCGGCAGGTGTCTTAGAGTCTATTGTATACAGGATACACTTCGCCTTGAATCACACCATTCCGCATCTTCCTTGCAGGTTTCATGGATATTAATTACAAACCATGATATGACGCTGCATAAGGATAGGCTGTACTCCATAGAGTAGGGTGGGTGCGTCACTCGATGGGTTGAGTGTCATGACATGGCTGACCTTGTCGAGTGTTTTTTTCTGACGAGTTACTCGATGGATTGAGAGTTAACCGTCTTAGTGGGGGCGCTCTAAGCGCACCCACTGGGTGTAGTCCCCGAGACCGCTGTCGATTGCTTGCGTCGGCAGGGGTCTTAATAGAGATAGCTTTTTGTTTGAATTTGTTTACAACGTGCGGAACGCGAGAGCCACTAGATGTGTCGAGTGGACTTTCTTTTTGAATTCTTCCAACATGGGCATTCGCCGGTCTTAATAACTCAGTCAACTGTCCAAGAACTCCTTGCTGATTGAACTCCTGTCTTTTATTGGTTCCAAATGGCTTGCGAACTTGGGACGCAGTACAAGGAGATGGAGGAGGAGAAGAACCAATTGCAGGTGGACTTGGCGGTTGCCAACAATGCCCTGGAACAAGCACGCGCTGAGCTGACGTCTCTGGGAGGTAATAAGTGCCGACTGTCAGCATTCCCATCTTCCCCTTTTCATGTTCTGAACCGAGTACTTTCACTCGAACAGACGTGCGCAATGAAAACCGTCGACTCCAAGCGCGACTCAACAATGTTGTTTCTTTAGATTCCATGAAGAGGGCACTAGAGGAGAAGGACAAAGCACTTGCTGACGCCCAACAAGTCACCAAGGACAAAACTGAAGCTGCAGAGCAGAAGTTGACTGCCATCCAGAAGCGGGAAGAAGAGAACGCCAAGCTGAAGCAGGAGCGTGCGGATCTTGTCAAGAGGGCTGAACAACTAACCAAGAGGAGCAATGGCCTGGAGAGGAATCTGTGCGAATTCTCGAGGAAGATGTATCTTCTACTCAACGGTGAGTATTTCTTGTCGACTCACATTTGCAATAAATTTTTGAGGGTTGCAGCTCACCGATTCCCCTTCTTCCATCAGAATTCTGCCAGGACATTGAAAAGGAAATAGAGGAGACTGAGCCCATGCTTGACCCCACCAAGTTGCCAGTTGCTGATGCGGTGGCGATGAACATGTTGCGGCTTAACTTTCGGCGCCAGGGTGCCCAGGCCTATATCGCTCGACTGAAATCTGTCATGGAAAGGATCGACAAGGAGCTTTGGCCTGAGGACACTCTTCAGCCCGACCTCAACTCCATGATGGCATGCCTGAACGAACTTCCCAGTCAAGTGCAAGCTTGGAAAAAATCTGCTACTTGTTGCGGGGCCGACGTGGCGTTGTCTCTGGTCAGGGTCCATTGTAGGGACGTGAGGGAGGAGAAGTTGAATGAGCTCCAAGTGGTAAGCACGAAGAAACTCCAGGTCGAGAACTTCATGGAAACCTTCATTGAGGCAGCCACCAAATCGCTGACGACATCGACCTGGATACTTTTATCGAGCCTGCCAGTCCGTCGCCTGCCTAGAAACTTGAGTCTTTGGAAAAACAATTAAATTTGCCTCGGTATGCCAAGTGAAACTGTATCCCTTAAAACTTTATTCAGGCCTTAGGCCTGAGCTCATTTTCTTCTACACACGACGTTTATCCGCGGTTTTATCCTTTGGATTTTGCTCGCGCTTTGGCTCTCAATCGTCTGTTCGACTGCTTTTGTTTTTTTACTTAGGCGAAATGTATTCGCAGCTAAGCCCCCGAGCATGAGGATCGCTCATCACTCGGAGTATTTCGAACTTAGGCGAATGTCGATTCGCATCTAAGCTGTCGAGTGGATGGATTACCATCGCCTCGACGAGGTTTTTAACTTAGGTGAAATGTATTCGCAGCTAAACCCCAGAGCATGAGAATCGCTCATCACACGGCAGTATTTTGAACTTAGACGAATGTCGATTCAGAGCTAAGCTATCGAGTGGATGGATTATGATCCAGTCGACGAGTTTTTTAACTTAGGCAAATTGTATTCGCAGCTAAGCCCCCGAGCGTGAGGATCGCTCATCACTCGAAATATTTTGAACTTAGGCGAATGTTGATTCGCATCTAAGTTGTCGAGTGAATGGATTACCATCGTGTCGATGAATTTTTTAACTTAGGCGAAATGTATTCGGAGCTAAGCCCCCGAGCGTGAGGATCGCTCATCACTCGGAATATTTTGAACTTAGGCGAATGTCGATTCGCATCTAAGCTGTCGAGTGTGTGGATTCCCATCGTCTCGACGAGTTATATTTTTTTTAACTTAGGCGAATTGTATTCGCAGCTAAGCCCCCGAGCATGAGGATCGCTCATCACTCGGAGTATTTTGTACTTAGACGAATGTTGATTCGCATCTAAGCTGTCGAGTGAATGGACTGCTATCCACCCGACAGCTAAGGCCCCGAGTGTGAGGATCTCTCATCACTCGGAGTATTTTGAACTTAGGCGAATGTCGATTCACGTCTAAGTTGTCGAGTGGATGGATTACTATCCAGTCGACGAGTTTTTTTTAACTTAGGCGAATTGTATTCGCAGCTAAGCCCCCGAGCGTGAGGATCGCTCATCACTTGTACTGTTTTGAACTTAGGCGAATGTCGATTCACATCTAAGCTGTCGAGTTAATGGATTACCATCGTCTCGGCGAATGTTTCAACTTAGGCGAAATGTATTCGCAGCTAAGACCTCGAGCGTGAGGATCGCTCATCACTCAGAGTGTTTTGAACTTAGGCGAATGTCGATTCGCATCTAAGCTGTTGAGTGAATGGATTACCATCGTCTTGGTGAATTTTTTAACTTAGGCGAAATGTATTCGCAGCTAAGCTCCCAAGCGTGAGGATCGCTCATCACTCAGAATATTTTGAACTTAGGCGAATGTCAATTCGCATCTAAGCTGTCGAGTGGATGGATTACCATCGCCTCGATGAGGGTTTTAACTTAGGCGAATTGTATTCGCAGCTAAGCCCCCGAGCATGAGGATCGCTCATCACTCGGAGTATTTTGAACTTAGGCGAATGTCGATTCGCATCTAAGCTGTCGAGTGAATGGATTATCATCGTCTCGGCGATTTTTTTTAACTTAGGAGAAATATATTCGCAGCTAAGCCCCCGAGCATGAGGATTGCTCATCACTCAGAATGTTTTGAACTTAGGCGAATGTCGATTCACATCTAAGCTGTCGAGTGAATGGATTACCATCATCTCGACAATTTTTTTAACTTAGGCGAAATGTATTCGCAGCTAAGCCCTCGAGCATGAGGATTGCTTATCACTCATAATATTTTGAACTTAGGCGAATGTCGATTCGCATCTAAGCTCTCGAGTGAATGGATTACCATCGTCTCGACGAATTATATATTTTTTTTGAACCTAAGCGAAGACGTATTCGCGAATAGGCCGTCGAGTGAATGGACTGCTATCCACCCAACAGGGTTTTTAACTTAGGCGAAACATGTTTCGCAGCTAAGTCCCCGAGTGCGAGGATTGTTGGTCACTCGGAGTATCCCCAAGTAAATAACTGCACGGTCGGAATCGACGAGGTCTTAATTGGAGAGACACAAATTGCAGTCATGAAGAACTCTGATTACATCAGAAAATTAATGTCTCAAGAGTAAAAACGTGGAAGCAGGTCTGCATTCCAAGCTCGTGGCTCATCTATCTGCTTCATAAGATTATAGAAGTGATAGGCTCCATTGTTTAGCACCTTGGTGACTACAAAAGGGCGTTCCCATGCAGGGGCAAGCTTGTGAGGTCGGTGCTGATTCACTCGAAGCACCAAATCTCCTTCATGGAACGCTCGGCTTCGAACATTCCTTGCGTGGAAGTGCCGCAAGTCTTGCTGATAGGTTGTGGTCCGGATCAGAGCCATCTCACACTCTTCTTCCAGAAGATCTACCCCATCTTTCCTGGCCTGCTCGACTTTAGCCTCAGAATACAGCTCCACTCGAGGAGAATTGTGGGCCAAATCACTCGGCAGTATAGCTTCAGCGCCATAGACAAGGAAGAAAGGAGTTCGTCCAGTCAACCGATTAGGTGTTGTCCTCAACCCCCACAAAACAGACGGCAGCTCAGTTACCCACGCACCAGCGGCATGATCCAAGTCGCGCATGAGACGAGGCTTCAGACCTTGCAGAATGAGACCGTTAGACCGCTCAACTTGCCCATTGGTTTGAGGATGCGCAACGGAAGCATAATCCAGTCGGGTGCCTTGGGAGTTACAGAATCTCCTGAATTCTTCCGAGTCAAAATTAGTGCCATTGTCCGTGGTGATACTGTTGGGAATGCCGAACCGGATAATGATCTCTCTCATGAACGTGACCGCTGTGCGGGAATTCAGCTTCTTGATGGGCTTGGCTTCGATCCACTTGGTGAACTTGTCGACTGCTACCAACAGGTGGGTGAATCCTCCTTCTTCAGGTCGGAAAGGACCAACCATGTCGAGCCCCCAAACCGCAAACAGCCAGGCAAGTGGAATTGTCTTCAGAGCATACGCTGGCTTGTGTGACAGGTTTGCATAGAACTGACAACCTTCGCAATGATCAACAATGTCCTTAGCCATTTCATTAGCCCGTGGCCAATAAAAACCCGCTCGGTATGCTTTAGCGACGATCACCCTTGAAGACGCATGGTGTCCGCAAGTTCCCGAGTGGATTTCATCTAGAATCATTCGACCTTCCTCAGGCGAAATGCAGCGCTGGGTGACACCCGACACACTTTCTCTGAAAAGCTGATCACCCATCACAGTGAAAGCTTTGGACCTGCGCTCAATGTGTCGAGCCTCTGCTTCATCTTCAGGAAGCTCCTGTCTGAGGATATAGGCTATGTACGGTATAGTCCAGTCGGGAATGATAACTAGCACCTCCATGACCAGGTCAATCACAGCAGGAACATCGACTATAGTCGAGTCAGAGGAGCTTAAGGTTTGCGGGGGCTCTTCAGTGAAGGGATCCTCTTGAATCAAAGGAGTATGCAAATGCTCCGGGAACACTCCGCTAGGGATAGGCCGTCGAGTGGAACCAATCTTGGATAGTTCATCCACTGCCTGATTTTTTAGTCGAGGAACATGGTGAAGTTCCAGACCTTCAAATTTCTTCTCCAACTTCCGGACTGCATTGCAGTATCCAGTCATAGCAGGGTTTCTAACATCCCACTCTTTCATCACTTGATTCACCACCAAATCTGAGTCGCCATAAACCATCAAGCGCTTGATGCCGAGCGAAATAGCCATGCGCAACCCGTACAAAAGTGCTTCATACTCTGCTTCATTGTTGGAGGAATCAAAGTGAATTTGCAAGACATAGCTGAGCTTGTCGCCTCTGAGGAATATCAGAACAATGCCAGCACCGGATCCATTCAACATTTTGGAGCCGTCGAAGAACATTGTCCAATGCACCGAGTGAACTTGGATAGGTTGTTGTTGTTCAATCCACTCGGCCATGAAGTTTGCCAATGCTTGGGACTTGATTGCCTTCTTGGCTTCGAATCTGATGTCGAAGTGCCCCAGCTCAATTGCCCATTTAGCCACTCGACCTGATGCGTCGCGATTATTGAAAATCTATAATAAAGGTGCATCACTGACAACTGAGATCGAATGGTCTTGGAAATAATGTGCCACCTTCTTCGCTGATAAGTAAATACCATACACCAGCTTCTGATAATGAGGATATCTCTGCTTTGAGGGGGACAAAACTTCCGAGACATAATAGACTGGCCGCTGAACCTTATAGGCTTTGCCCTCCTCTTCTCGCTCAACAGTCAGCACTGTACTGACGACCTGATTTGTGGCCGCGATGTATAGGAGCAAGGGCTCTTTGCTGGCAGGAGCGGCAAGCACCGGCTGGGTGGACAGCAGGGCTTTGAGCTCAACAAACGCTGCTTCGGCTTTAGGAGTCCAATCGAATGTGTCTGATTTCTTCATCAACTGATACAAGGGCAGAGCCTTCTCACCAAGACGAGAAATGAATCGACTCAATGCCGCCAAGCAACCTGTGAGCTTCTGAACATAGTGCACTCGCACGGGAGTCTTCATATGGGTAATGGCGTTGATCTTCTCGGGGTTGACATCAATTCCTCGTTCGGAAATGAGAAAACCGAGTAACTTGCCGCTAGGGACACCAAATGTACATTTGGCAGGATTCAGCTTTATGTCGAATCGCCTCAGATTGGCGAATGTCTCACCCAAGTCAGCCAGCAGGTCGGAACCTTTGCGGGACTTGACCACTATATTGTCCATGTACGCCTCGACATTCCAAGGGATCTGGTCGAGTAAACATTTCTAAATCATGCGCATAAAAGTAGCGCTAGCATTCTTGAGACCAAAAGGCATGGTGATGTAGCAGAAACACCTAAACGGGGTCATGAAGGCTGTTTTTATTTCGTCTGGGCCAAACAGACGGATCTAATGGTACCCCGAATAGGCATCCAAAAACGATAATCGCTCGCACCCCACTGTCGAGTCAACAGTCTGATCTATGCGGGGGAGCGGAAAATGGTCTTTGGGACACACCTTATTAAGATGTTTGAAGTCAATGCACATGCGCAACGACTATCTTTTTTGGGCACCATCACAACATTCGAGAGCCACTCGGTGTGGTAAATCTCCCGAATGAACTTGGCTTGCAAGAGACGGGCCACTTCTTCTCCGATTGCCTTGTGCTTCTCAGCCATGGGTCGACGCAAATGCTCCCTGACAGGCTTGGCCTTCGGATCCACTCGTAGACGGTGCTCAGCCAGCTCCCTAGGAATTCCCGGCATGTCAGCAAGCTTCCGTGCAAAGATATCCCAGTTCTCATGGAGGAACTGGATGACCTCGGCTTCCTATTTGCTGTCGAGTGTTGTCGAGATATTCATCGGGGCAGTTGTTGGATCCATCGGGTGGATGTGCACCTTCTTCACTTCACCTGCCTACTGAAATGCCGACTCGGAAGCCGGCTTTTTTGCGCGGAGCAAATCAGCAGGATCAGTGGTTTTCTTGGACCCTTGCTCGGTGACACTCTTTGCCCCGCTGTCGATTGCCAGTGACCGTGATCACGCCCGTAGGGCCCGATATTTTCAGCTTGAGATACACATAACATGGTCGGGCCATGAAACGTGCATAAGCGGGTCGACCCAAAATGGCATGGTAAGCGCTCTTGAAATCCACGACTTCAAACATCAACTTTTCTTTTCGGAAAATTTTGCTATCTCTGAATGCCACATCCAATGATATATGGCCGAGTGACTTGGCCTTTTTTCCTGGGATGTCCCCATGGAAATGCATGCTGCTTTCGCTGAGACAGGACATAGGAATGCCCATTCCCTTCAGGGTATCCGCATATAGAATGTTTAGGCCGCTGCCGCCGTCCATGAGGACTTTTCTGAGCCGAGTCCCCTGCACCACCGGATCAACTACCAGAGCCTGTCGACCGGGTGTGGCCATGTGCAGGATGGTCAGTCTGGTCGAATGTGACAGCATACTGAGACCATTTGAGGTAGGTGGGGGTGTCTGGAACAGCCATATTGATCTCTTTATTTATGACTTTCAGACGGCTCTTGCTCTTGACATCAGCAAAGATCACCAGGGTAGCAGTGACATCCGGGAATGTTTCCTTCTCTTCATCTTCATCTTGTTTTTCAGGAGATTTCCCACTCGACTGGTCTCCCTTGAACTGTTGGATGAGGGTCCGACACTGTCGAGTGGTGCGCTTGGGCAAAATCAGGTTGCCTTCTGCATCTTTCTTCGTGTGAATCACACACGGCTGATCCAAGATATCGGTTCCTAGCTGACCCTTCCCCTTCTTGGGGGCATACTGAGCTTTGGCCTTGCCCTTGTTTTTCGACTGAGTCGCCAGTGCTGCGGCCTCTACCGGAACTGGGTCTTCAGCCTTCCACTTTTGTTTCCTATTGTTACCGCCGCCTGACTCATTGGTAACCGCTTTTCATTTGCCTCTATGGAGGCGGTATTCTTCGTCGCCATTGGCATAGCGAGTGGCAATTTCCATCATCTTGCCAAGTGAAATGTCACTAGTGCGCCCGAACTTCAAACAACTCTCTGTATCTCACACCGGCCTTGAAGGCACAAACAGCCTAGTGTTCCGACACATTTTTCATCGTATGATGCAGGGTGGACCATCGCTGAATATAGTCTCTTAGGGTTTCATTGGGCTTCTGGATGCAGTGCTGTAAGTCGACCAGAACTGCGGGGCGCTTGCAAGTGCCCTCAAAGGTCCGGACAAACACTCGGGCAAGATCTTCCCAACAATGAATGCTGGAAGGAGCCAAACGATTCAACCAAGCTCGAGCTGGTCCATCCAACATAAGAGGCAGGTGCTTCATTGCGACATTGTCATTCCTGCCGCCAATCTGCACAGCCACTCGGTAATCATCAAGCCAAGTATCTAGTTTTGTTTCACCAGAAAACTTTCCGATCCCCGCCGCCATTCTGAAGTTGGGGGGAATCTCCACAGAGCGTATAGCTCTGCTAAAACACTCTGGACCAGACACTGCAGCTGAGCTACCACTCGGGACATCTCTGTCGTGCCCTTCTCTATAGGCTCTGCTCTTGTCAATCCGCTTCTGAAGAAGGTACGTGCAGGCATCAAAGTCCGCGTCCCGCTCGTCACCGAAGGAGTGCCTGTCGTCCTGGCACCGGGGCGCATACAGACCACTCCGCGGAGGAGTGGGCACTCGACGGTGGTCTTCACGGTGGTGTTGATATCTGTCTTGCCCTTCACGATAACCGCCACCTCGACGACGCAAGGGCGACCTAGGACTATGTGCCGACTGAACGTTCTCTACCTTGGGTGAATTGCTGTGTATCTTGTGACGAGACTGTGAAACTGCTGAATTCTGGTGTTGTGCTGCATCTAACAGTGCTCTGATCTGCAACAGCCCTCGACAAGTCTTTGACCGGGAAGGCTGAATGGAATCTGCTATCCTAGCAGCAGCAGCAACATTAAGCTGTCGCTGACGCCATCGTGAGATCCAGTCGGGAACTACTGTCGTTGACGTCGACTGGGGCGCGGCGGGTGTGGACGGGCGCGCTCGTCAATCTCTGCCTGGAGCTCTTCCAGATGAACGCGCGCGGCCTCCAAAGCCCGGGCCTCGGCGGTCGTGCCGACGATGGGGGTATGAAGGACCTTCTCATCGCGACGCGATTGTACGTTAGACGGGCCACCAGCATCGTGCTGCCACGACCAAAACCAGGCGGTGAGCTCTGATGTGAGCCTGCCATCAAGACCTCCACTACGGGATCACAGCGCTCGCACTCGAAAGGCACGTCGGACGGATCGGAATCCAACTCGAACACGCCATGAAGGGACTCGGTAGGTTCGAGTGCTGCAACCTGCGAAGAAGCTTGACGTGCCGTTGTGTGTTCGACCCACCGCTGGAGTCTTGAGCGGCCGGACCGCTTGCGACCACGAACGGCGAGAGGAGCGGATGCGTAAGGGGTCGACGGCTGACGCAGCAACACGCCGCACAGACTCGCGCGGAATTGCGCGGCCCCGCAAACTGGGAGCGCCTCGACATCGAGAGGCGCCTCCTGAAGCCATGCCGAATCGTCAGCGATGAAAGTGAGTGCTCCGAAACGGATCTCGTGGCCCAGAGCAAAAACACCGCCGGAAGACATGTTGAAAGATGAAAACCGCAACCTCGCCGAAAGTCGCTTAGACACCTGCCCCACGGTGGGCGCAAACTGTCATGGGAACGAGCCTGACAGTAGATGGTAGGGCTACGAATGGAAAGGGCAGAGTCCTAGCTATGGCGAGGGTGTACACACAGTTGTATGAGTTCAGGCCCCTCTCGTGGAGGTAATAGCCCTCGTCTCAGTGCTCGGGAGCTTGATGTCGAGTGGAATGTAGAGATTACAATAGTTTTCTTAACCCTTGTGCAGGAGAGGAGGGGCGGCTTATATAGAGTTCGCTGTGCCTCATAATGGCCCCGCATCAATGGGTCTGGTCGTGGGGTGTAAAGTCTAACGTTACAGGTAACGTATGTAGTAAAAGCTATTAAGGGCCATTAAGCCAGCATCTGCCCGTTGGGCTCTTGATGATGGCTCCTGGTCTTCTGGCATTGAGTGAAACGAGGTCTGTCGAGTGACACGCGACTGCCGACTGAGAGCGAGAACTTCCGAGTGGACTACTGTCGAGTGACTTTGAACGTCTCTAGGGACCCACTCAGAAGTTCATGCTTGATCTTCAAGTCCTCCCATGTGGTGTCCTTAGGTAGGTATGCGGGCCTTGCCTAGGACCCTACCCTAGGTACATATCCTCGTCACTATGGAAAGGAGAATGATTTTGAACCTATATAAAAAATTACTTCATTTAACTTGGATAGTAGTTGCATTAGCTCATCCATACATGCTGTGTCATGCCCAAGATGCGATCCTATCTTTATTTGGCACGAGGGCCTCAACAGGGATAGAAGCGCATCTCAATGCGTTCGCAAGAATGGATATCATTACAAGTACATGTACAGAAGAGATGAGTATATGGAATTGGCTTACACTCGCCACAAACTACATCAGAGTCACAACAATACAATAACATCACAACCATCATACATAAGAGCAAGGTCCAGCTACGGACGAAATCAAACGATAAAATGACATCCACCCTTGCTATCCCAGGCTGCCGCCTGGAACCCATCCAAGATTGAAGAAGAAGAAGAAGAAGAAGAGCTCCAAGTCAAATCAAGCAACGCGCTCACGTCAAATCATCACATTTCCTGTACCTGCAACTGTTGTTGTAGTAAACTGTGAGCCACAAGGACTCAGCAATCTCATTTCCAAGGGTATCAAGACTATTAAAGCTTAATAGGTAAGGTATGGTTAAGTGGTGAGGCTGCAGCAAGCGACTAAGCATATATTTGAGTGGTTAACTTACAAGTATAGAAATTAAAGTCTGGTGGTCTACGCATAACGGACGTGAACTAGTAATGATCACTAACTGATCCTGAACACCTACTTACGTCAATCATAACCCCACTGTGTTCTCTTCCGGATAAGGACTCACGAGAAGAGACATTCACGGTTACTCACATGGTTGGTGTATTTTATTAGAGTTTACTTCAAGTTTGCTATGACCGGGTGTTAAACAAATTATCCAAGTTTGCCACATAACCACGGGCACGGCTTCTCGAAAAGATTTAACCCTACAGGGGTGCTCCAACTCATCCATCACAAATTAACCACACTCAGCGAGAATAACCTCAACCACGGATCTCGTGATCATCCTAGGCAATTCCAAAGGAAATCCAACACCTCGAGATAGCCCAAAGAATAATCGGAATTCCTCACTCAAGACATTCGAGAAAGGTAAAACAAATCCAACAAGGCCGCCCGACGTGTCGACGAACCCGATAGGAGCCGCGTATCTCGTTCTCAGGACACGACAGATGGGACTAGCTACAAGGAAAACCAATCCTCAAGTTGCCTCGAGGCGGCCCCGCAGGCAGCCCAGTTTGGACGAACACTCATGAGGAGCACTAGCCCAGGTTGTTAATTAATTATCCACGGGGTCCGGAAAATCCCCTATGCAAGTTCATTAATTATTAGGCAAATGTAGTACCAATGTTGGGCCTTGCCAGACAAGTTTTATTCTCACCCAAAAATCAAGGGGGTCCCCATAACAACCCCGAGCATGTTAGGAGCGCTCATTTATGGAACATAACACCGGTGCACAGGTAACTAGGAGCGGCAAGAGTGGAACAAAACATCGAGCAAAAGGCCAAGCCTTCCACCCTTTACCAAGTGTATATGTGCATTAAATTAAATAGCAGCAATATTGTGATATAACAAGGAAAATCCATGTTGACACATGGAAACAATTGCACCTGCAACTAGCAACGCTATAAGAAGGTCTGAGCAAGCGGTAACATAGCCAAACAATGTTTTGCTGGGATATGGAGAGGTTAGAGGCTTTTCATGGCAATGTTGGGAGGCTTATCAAACAGGTGGTAGGTAGCAAGACATAACGATAAAAGACGAGACAACTAGCATGGCAATGATAGTAATGGTATCGAGGGAAATGAGTCATCTTGCCTGAGATCCCGCTCGGAAGAAGACCGAGTCCATGAAGAAGACGAACCAACGTGGTTGAACGAATCCTCACACTCTGAACGCTTTCGAAACTCTATCGAGAAGAAGCAATTCGAAACAAACAATCAACACAAGATACACCACAACATATGCAAGACACGATGCACAACAATATGATGCATGTCCGGTTTAAATATGCAATGCATGACAATTCACAACAATCAAATTCTACACATTAAAGTGAAGCTCAATATGCAACGAGTTACATATTGACGAAACTCCACATTCAAAATATTTAGTTCACTCCCGTTAGGTACACGACAATATTAAATGTTTTTAAACATGGCAAGAGGTGAAGCATAAGTAAACTAACTATCTAGGCATTTTAAATGAGGCCGGAAACAACTTGTAGCATTTCCGAAATGACCCCACATGTATATTATGAATTTGGTCCAGATCTGTCCTAACACAATTTATATTTGTTAAACATCATAATAAAGCATACCATGTTATTCTACACGTCATTCTAGTCGATTTACATATATAGAACATCTCAAACGGAGCTACGGTTCAAAAGATATGAGCAACACAAGATGCACATGCCATGAATGCAAATGCATGGGAAATGCAATCATAAACCTCTCAAAACATGAATGCAGCAAGTTATTATGAAACTACATGAGATTCTAAGCAAGTTACATATATGGAATGTCCTTAACGGAGCTACGGTTCAACCACAATCATCAAAACAAGTTTTAGTTGGAATCTGCCAAAAACAGCAACATGACATTTTGAACATATGAAAACAACAAGCTACAAGACTCCGAAATGCACAAACCAAGCATGGGGCAATAACATACAACATCCACTTCATTTGATATTCACAAATCATATTCAAAACATGCATGGATCACTTGGTAGGAAGCTCACAAGAAGGCTACTTGAAAACAGTTCAGAGTTGGTGAAATAGCAATTTTAGACAGTGCAGTTTTTATCACGAAGGCATATTGACAGCAGTAAAACTATAAGCTACAAGTCATATTATGGCATGAAACTTAACAGCATGCTAGAGGACAATATCAACAACAAATAACTCCATTACACCAACCACAAAAGAGGTCTAGATCACTAGCAAATCACATGGCAAGACATCAACAAAATATAAGAGATTCCAGACTTAGAAATATTGTGGACCCTCGAAATAACAGATTTTCATAGCAAGTTGACAACAACAAAATAACACCTAAACATGCATTTCTATGAAAAGCAAAATGTCCATGGGCTAGGACACATATCAAAGAGAAACTTTCATGTTGAAAATTAATTCATATCATGCCCGGAATAATTCCTACGAAAATGACAAATAGGCATCACGGCATAATGACATGCACACGAACATGCTCGAATGACAAAACTAAATGCACAGATAATTCCTATGGATTTTTCTACCCCGAGAACATATATAATATGCATGGGTTCATGTGGAAAATTAATCACAATTAAATATGCGGAATTAGACCTAATCACATCAAAGCACTTCAACGATGCAATTTAATGCAAACATCATGACCAACATTTGTCTCACGCATGAAAATGAGATGCGAATGGGATGAACATTTTTAATATAAGATTTACTTAATTTCGATGCACGGTTAATAATGATGATAATGCAATAAATATGAGAAATATGCAAAATGACATGTTAAATAATTTTGACATGGGTGCAAGTGGCATATTAAAATTCTACATATTATTCTAAACATATTTCATGTTAAGATTAGTTTATTATGATGCACGGTTCTTTATAAAACGACATTTCTAAACACGCAACATAATATATAAAAAAACACGAAAGGGGGGTTGGGCTCACCCTCGGCCAATGGGTCGGATCTGGCCTGGGGTAGAGGAGCCGGCTGGGCTAAGGCAGGCCGAAGCAGGCCTACCTGCTGCGCTGGGCGAGCAGCCTCCGAGCGGGAGGTCAACGGGGCGCTGGGGCTTCGAGCGCTCCTGACCGAGGCCATGGCGGCTCCTCCGGCCGGCGAGGGGGGCACGACGGAGGGCCGAACGGGCACAAACGGCGGGGATCACCGGATCCGAGGGCGGCGGCCCGGATCCCGGCGGCGGAGGCGGCTGGAGGAGCTGGACGGCGGCGGGGCAAGCTGCGGCCATGGCGGCGGGAATCTGCGGTAGTGAGGAGCTCGGGGTTAGGGAGAGGAGGAGAAGAGGGAGGAGAAAGGGAGAGGAAGAGGGGAGCTCTAGCGGCCAGGGGTCCGGCGACCGGTGGCGCGGCGAGCTGCGCGGAGGAGCTCCGGCCACGGGCGGCTCCGGCGAGGGCTGCAGGAGGAGAGCCACCATGGGAGCTCCGGGAGAAGCTCCGGGACGCCGATTCGGGCCCGAATGGGCTCGAATGGGCCCAGATGGGCTCGGGAGGGCTGGAGGCTGGAGGAGGGAGAAGGGGCTCGCTAGGGTTTGGTGGCATGCGGAACGAGGTGAGCTAGGGGGGGTATAAATAGGGCTAGGGCTAGGGTTTTACGGCACTGTCCGTTTTTGGACTGTCGGGTGTCGACCCGACGGTCTGGAAGCGGAGACGGGGTTATGGATAGGCCGTGCAGAGGGGCAAAGTGGGGAAGAGAGAGAAGCGGTGCGGCACGGCACGACGATTTAAAACAGTGAGAAACGTCCGACGATAACCTATGACCGCACTCCTACGGATTACCGACGGGGTACCTAACGAACTCAGAACGCGACGAAAATCAACCGGCGGTCAACCTCAGCTATAACAAGACCGCACGACAAGTTTCAACTCGATCCGAGAATATTTTTGCGTGCGCTTAAAAAACGGTTTTATTTAAAAGATGTCGCGGGCGCGTGCGTGTGTGGCTGGTCTCGAAGTGGGCACCGGCGAAACGGAGAAAACCGGCGACTAAGAACGGATGCAAGTTTTCAAAAACGGGAGATGATGCGATGCAGATGATGCGAATGATGCAATGATGAATGCAACAACCAGATGAACACATGCCGAAAACGGAAACTAAAGGGGAATCTACTGGAATCTTCTGGAGCGTCGGTCCCGGGCTGTCACAACTCTCCTCCACTACATGAGGATCTCGTCCCGAGATCTAGAATGAAAATGGGGAAGAGAAAGAGCAAAAGGTAAAATTTAGTTGCTTCTTTGATAATGAGTGAAACCAATGAATCTTTAAGGACGCAAGCGATGAAGAATGGAGAGCAAGCAAGAATTCACAGAAAATTTCGGCAGCACTTCGGTAGGAAAGAGAGGGAAAAAATTAGATATGATGGAAACAAATTGAAAGAAAGGCACCAAACTTCGGTTAGAAAAGAATCAAACTTCATAAGATGGAAGGAACATGAAAACTTTTCACAGCACTCCAATCAAAAATGAACAAGCAAGGAAAGAACATGATCTTGACAAACAAGATGATAGATTGAAGAGAGCAACACCACTTGCCTCCGGAACAAAAGAATAGAAGCTTGATCTTTGAAGAGAAGAGAACTGAGAAGAGAATGATAACTTCCAGCACCAATGGATTTGAATAGCATATTTGAACGGAGTTGTTGGAACACCAACAACAAAAAGAAAAGCTTGTTGTGGACTTACGGAAAGCATCTCAAAATTATGAGGTGACAACCTACCACAACAGCAACAAATGATTGATTGAGAGCAACAAGATATGCAAAGCTTCTTTCACCAAGAGGAGAAGGAGAAAACTTGGATCATTTATGACACCATGACAAGGATTTCTATGAGACCATGAAAAGAACAATCCTTAGGAAAATCTTAAGGTGAAATACAACCCAAGATAACTCCGAGAAAACAAGATGGATTTTCTTATCTCATTCTTGACAACTTCCTTCGAGACTCCTCATAATCAAGAATTTAATAACACCATCTCAAAATACAAGGAGAAGGAATTGAACTTAGAAAACCAAGATAAAGAACACTTGAGCACCTCCAGCAAGAATATTGAAGAGCACTAGAAAATGAAACAATTCTTGATGAACCACCAAGAAGAATCTCCGAAAGAACTCTGAAACGAAAGGATGATAGAAAGAATTTAAGGTTGAAAAGAACAAGATTGGGGCCTTCCAATGATTAAGATGAGGCTTAGCGACAGATACTTGAGAAAAGACTAGGAACTCCAGAAGAAAGATGACCACTTGGGATAAGGAATTGATATCATGAACACTCTGGAAGAAAGATTGAGATACTTGAATGAACAAGAATAAGAATTATGATATGACTATCCTTCATCAAGTTAAATTGATGACAAGCAACGGATTTCACACATTACTTATTCTTCTTGAAAAACAATGAGGAAAGAGGTAGAGCACAATCTTGAAGATGACATGCACGAGAACACCGGTAGACTTCGAAACGAAAGAGGATAAGCAAATGAATGATATAACGTGAGAACAAAGAGAGCATGATCCACCTAATAGAAAACTTCACAAGGCACCGGAAAAAACTCGAAACACAGAGAACACATGAGAATGAAGAGATCAAGAACTGCTTAATAGGAACTGAACAAGGCACCAGAATAATTGAGATACAAACGAAGGGACAACAATTAAGAAGAATTTGAGAATGAAAGCTGAAAGCTGAGAACGAAGAAATCTTCTGAAATGATGGCCTTCGGGAGGATCGAGAAATGAAAACAACTCTGAATACACCAAATAGATATGGGAGAAATGACTCATGATCGAAAAAATTGAGAAGATAGCAACAACCTGAAACCATGAGACTCTGGAAGAACGAACAATGATTGAGAAACTCTCCTTCGATCTTCAAGCTAGGTATGATGATGAGAAACAACACCATGAACTACTGAGACACTCCGGAACAATGAATAAAGAAAAGGTTGAGCCAACAATGAAAATGATTCGACGATCTTCGAGAAGGCATATGACTGATGAAAATCATTCTTACGTCATATTAAAAGAACTTGAGAACACCTCCGGAAAGAATAGAAGAGTCAGGTAGGATCCTGGGAAAAGACCTGTGGGTTATGGGCTCACTGAAAAGAAACCACCGTTGAAACAATTGATTAAAAGAGAAACTGCACCGGTACAATTAAGAACTTGATGATATGAGACCCTTGAAATAATTTAAGAGGACAAGAATGGAAATGAATGTCTTTTGAGATATCTTCAACACTCCGGATAGAGGAGAGAGAGATGAATAAACAAGAGAGGCTTGATAAAGAATTCCAACATGGGAGAGCAATTCGAGAATGAAAATGATATGATGAACACCAAGAACTTGAATTAAATTCACCGGAAAAGAAAAGAAAGATGAATATTAATAAATGATAACTTGAGCACTAAGCATCTTCATAAAGAATCACCGGAGAAGAATAACAACAAGAACAAGGAACATGATGATAGATCTGAAATGAAACTCTTGAGAATCTCCACAAGAAATCACCGGAAACAACATAGAAGAGAAGATAGTGGAGGCCTCACATGAATAGAAATACACCTGGATGAGAATTAATCATAGAAGAAAAGGGCCGGAGGGAGGAAAAACAAAGAAAACTTGGAAGAGATGAGACAACTTTGGGAAAGAATAAGAGGATTGATCTTGCCACATTGGACATGATAGAATTGTCTTGAAGAGAAGCACACCGGTAGGAAAGAATTGATATGACAACTTGATTAGGAAAGGAATTAGCATTCCCACAGAAATAAGAGAACACTACTTCAGAAAGATTTGAGATCACCCTTTGACATCGAAGCAACTCGAATTACCATATTCAAAACAAAAAAAAGGATAAGGCTTATGGAACAAGCCAGAACAAATACATACCAACTCTGCACTTGTTGGAAAGATAATTCTAGGTAGCTACTTGAATTCCCACCTAAGAACTTCCGAAAACTTTCTTGTTTATGCGAATCGGATTGCGGAATCAGGAACCTGCCCTAGGCAATCAACTGCAACTGCATCCGCAACCTTCCACACCATAATTCAAGAAATCTTCACAAACTCTTCTAATCTCGAATCCTCAAACTCACAACGATACTAAACCATGGTGGTATCCCGGACGCCTCCCCAGTACTGGGTGACTCCGACCTTATCTCACCACGATAAGTATTGAAGCAATTTTGAACATTCTCCGTCCTGAGGTACTAAGAAAACTGAATGATAACGATGTGCAACCATCCTCGGAGCTCAACTCCCGGGAAGAAATCAAGTCAGACAGGAGGCACCAAGACAGGACCCTGTCACATCGGTATCATATAGTTTCCAAAATATCCGCGTGATCCTAAATATTTTTTGAGCGAGAAGAGGAGTAGAATCAAAATTCCTAAGTCGAATACCTCACTAGAGAAAAGAAGAGGAGTAAAAAGAATACTACTCTCCGATATAACTAGACTCAAAATAGTTTTCACTAGACACGACTTGGCCAAGTTCGATCAATCAAGGGGGCTCCTAGGTCGGTACACGCTCTGATACCAACTTGTCACGCCCAAGATGCGATCCTATCCTTATTTGGCATGAGGGCCTCAATAGGGATAGAAGCGCATCTCGATGCGTTCGCAAGAATGGATATCATTACAAGTACATGTACAGAAGAGATGAGTATATGGAATTGGCTTACACTCGCCACAAACTACATCAGAGTCACAGTAATACAATAACATCACAGCCATCATACATAAGAGCAGGGTCCGGCTACGGACGAAATCAAACGATAAAATGACATCCACCCTTGCTATCCCAGGCTGCCGCCTGGAACCCATCCAAGATTGAAGAAGAAGAAGAAGAAGAAGAACTCCAAGTCAAATCAAGCAACACGCTCACGTCAAATCATCACATTACCTGTACCTGCAACTGTTGTTGTAGTAAACTGTGAGCCACAGGGACTCAGCAATCTCATTTCCAAGGGTATCAAGATTATTAAAGCTTAATAGGTAAGGTATGGTTACGTGGTGAGGCTGCAGCAAGCGACTAAGCATATATTTGAGTGGATAACTTACGAGTATAGAAATTAAAGTCTGGTGGTCTACGCATAACGGACACGACCTAGTAATGATCACTAACTGATCCTGAACACCTACTTACGTCAATCATAACCCCACCGTGTTCTCTTCCGGATAAGGACTCACGAGAAGAGACATGCACGGTTACTCACATGGTTGGTGTATTTTATTAGAGTTTACTTCAAGTTTGCTATGACCGGGTGTTAAACAAATTATCCAAGTTTGCCACATAACCGCAGGCACGACTTCTCGAAAAGATTTAACCCTGCAGGGGTGCTCCAACTCATCCATCACAAATTAACCACACTCAGCGAGAATAACCTCAACCACGGATCTCGTGATCATCCTAGGCAATTCCAAAGGAAATCCAACACCTAGAGATAGCCCAAAGAATAATCGGAATTCCTCACTCAAGACATTCGAGAAAGGTAAAACAAATCCAACAAGGCTGCCCGACGTGTCGACGAACTTATAGGAGCCGCGTATCTCGTTCTCAGGACACGACAGATGGGACTAGCTACAAGGAAAACCAATCCTCAAGTTGCCTCGAGGCGGCCCCGCAGGCAGCCCAGTTTGGACCAACACTCATGAGGAGCACTGGCCCGGGTTGTTAATTAATTATCCACGGGGTCCGGAAAATCCCCTATGCAAGTTCATTAATTATTAGGCAAATGTAGTACCAATGTTGGGCCTTGCCAGACAAGTTTTATTCTCACCCAAAAATCAAGGGGGTCCCCATAACAACCCCGAGCATGTTAGGAGCGCTCATTTATGGAACATAACACCGGTGCACAGGTAACTAGGGGCGGCAAGAGTGGAACAAAACATCGAGCAAAAGGCCAAGCCTTCCACCCTTTACCAAGTGTATATGTGCATTAAATTAAATAGCAGCAATATTGTGATATAACAAGGAAAATCCATGTTGACACATGGAAACAATTGCACCTGCAACTAGCAACGCTATAAGAAGGTCTGAGCAAGCGGTAACATAGCCAAACAATGTTTTGCTGGGATATGGAGAGGTTAGAGGCTTTTCATGGCAATGTTGGGAGGCTTATCAAACAGGTGGTAGGTAGCAAGACATAACGATAAAAGACGAAAAAACTAGCATGGCAATGATAGTAATGGTATCGAGGGAAATGAGTCATCTTGCCTGAGATCCCGCTCGGAAGAAGACCGAGTCCATGAAGAAGACGAACCAACGTGGTTGAACGAATCCTCACACTCTGAACGCTTTCGAAACTCTATCGAGAAGAAGCAATCCGAAACAAACAATCAACACAATATACACCACAACATATGCAAGACACGATGCACAACAATATGATGCATGTCTGGATTAAATATGCAATGCATGACAATTCACAACAATCAAATTCTACACATTAAAGTGAAGCTCAATATGCAACGAGTTACAAATTGACGAAACTCCACATTCAAAATATTTAGTTCACTCCCGTTAGGTACACGACAATATTAAATGTTGTTAAACATGGCAAGAGGTGAAGCATAAGTAAACTAACTATCTAGGCATTTTAAATGAGGCCGGAAACAACTTATAGCATTTCCGAAATGACCCCACATGTATATTATGAATTTGGTCCAGATCTGTCCTAACACAATTTATATTTGTTAAACATCATAATAAATCATACCATGTTATTCTACACTTCATTCTAGTCGATTTACATATATAGAACATCTCAAACGGAGCTACGGTTCAAAAGATATGAGCAACACAAGATGCACATGCCATGAATGCAAATGCATGGGAAATGCAATCATAAACCTCTCAAAACATGAATGCAGCAAGTTATTATGAAACTACATGATATTCTAAGCAAGTTACATATATGGAATGTCCTTAACGGAGCTACGGTTCAACCACAATCATCAAAACAAGTTTTAGTTGGAATCTGCCAAAAACAACAACATGACATTTTGAACATATGAAAACAACAAGCTACAAGACTCCAAAATGCACAAACCAAGCATGGGGCAATAGGATACAACATCCACTTCATTTCATATTCACAAATCATATTCAAAACATGCATGGATCACTTGGTAGGAAGCTCACAAGAAGGCTACTTGAAAACAGTTCAGAGTTGGTGAAATAGCAATTTTAGACAATGCAGTTTTTATCACGAAGGCATATTGACAGCAGTAAAACTATAAGCTACAAGTCATATTATGGCATGAAACTTAACAGCATGCTAGAGGACAATATCAACAACAAATAACTCCATTACACCAACCACAAAAGAGGTCTAGATCACTAGCAAATCACATGGCAAGACATCAACAAAATATAAGAGATTCCAGACTTAGAAATATTGTGGACCCTCGAAATAACAGATTTTTAGAGCAAGTTGACAACAACAAAATAACACCTAAACATGCATTTCTATGAAAAGCAAAATGTCCATGGGCTAGGACACATATCAAAGAGCAACTTTCATGTTGAAAATTAATTCATATCATGCCTGGAATAATTCCTACGAAAATGACAAAAGGGCATCACGGCATAATGACATGCACATGAACATGCTCGAATGACAAAACTAAATGCACAGGTAATTCCTATGGATTTTTCTACCCCGAAAACATATATAATATGCATGGGTTCATGTGGAAAATTAATCACAATTAAATATGCGGGATTAGACCTAATCACGTCAAAACACCTCAACGATGCAATTTAATGCAAACATCATGACCAACATTTTTCTCACGCATGAAAATGCGATGCGAATGGGATGGACATTTTTAATATAAGATTTACTTAATTCCGATGCACGGTTAATAATGATGATAATGCAATAAATATGAGAAATATGCAAAATGACATGTTAAATAATTTTGACATGGGTGCAAATGGCATATTAAAATTCTACATATTATTCGAAACATATTTCATGTTAACATTAGTTTATTATGATGCACGGTTCTTTATAAAACGACATTTCTAAATACGCAACATAATTTATAAAAAAACACGAAAGGGGGGTTGGGCTCACCCTCGGCCAATGGGCCGGATCTGGCTTGGGGAAGAGGAGCCGGCTGGGCTAAGGCAGGCCGAAGCAGGCCCACCTGCTGCGCTGGGCGAGCGGCCTTCGAGCGGGAGGTCAACGGGGCGCTGGGGCTTCGAGCGCTCCTGACCGAGGCCATGGCGGCTCCTCCGGCCGGCGAGGGGGGCACGAAGGAGGGCCAAACGGGCACAAATGGCGGGGATCACCGGATCCGAGGGCGGGGGCCCGGATCCCGGCGGCGGAGGCGGCTGGAGGAAATGGACGGCGGCGGGGCAAGCTGCGGCCATGGCGGCGGGAATCTATGGTAGAGAGGAGCTCGGGGTTAGGGAGAGAAGGAGTAGAGGGAGGAGAAAGGGAGAGGAAGAGGGGAGCTCCGGCGGCCAGGGGTCTGGCGACCGGTGGCACGGCGAGCTGCGCGGAGGAGCTCCGGCCACAGGCGGCTCCGGCGAGGGCTGCGGGAGGAGAGCCACCATGGGAGCTCCGGGAGAAGCTCCGGGACGCCGATTCGGGCCCGAATGGGCTTGAACGGGCCCAGATGGGCTCGGGAGGGCTCGAGGCTGGAGGATTGAGAAGGGGCTGGCTAGAGTTTGGTGGCACGCGGAACGAGGTGAGCTAGGGGGGGTATAAATAGGGCTAGGGCGAGGGTTTTACGGCACTGTCCGTTTTTGGACTGCCGGGTGTCGACCCGACGGTCCAGAAGCGGAGAGGGGGTTACGGATAGGCTGTGTAGAGGGGCAAAGTGGGAAAGAGAGAAGCGGTGCGGCGCGGCACGACGATTTACAACAGCGAGAAACGTCCGACGATAACCTATGACCGCAGTCCTACGGATTACCGACGGGGTACCTAACGAACTCAGAACGCGACGAAAATCGACGGGCGGTCTACCTAAGCTATAACAAGACCGCACGACAAGTTTCAACTCGATCCGAGAATATTTTGCACGCGCTTAAAAAACGGTTTTATTTAAAAGATGTCGCGGGCGCATGCGTGTGTGGCTGGTCTCGAAGTGGGCAACGGCGAAACGGAGAGAACAGGCGACTACGAACGGATGCAAGTTTTCAAAAACGGGAGATGATGCGATGCACATGATGCGAATGATGCAATGATGAATGCAACAACCAGATGAACACATGCCGAAAACGGAAACTAAAGGGGAATCTACTGGAATCTTCTGGAGCGTCGGTCCTGGGCTGTCACAACTCTCCTCCACTACACGAGGATCTCGTCGCGAGATCTATAATGAAAATGGGGAAGAGAAAGAGCAAAAGGTAAAATTTAGTTGCTTCTTTGATAACGAGTGAAACCAATGAATCTTGAAGGACGCAAGCGATGAAGAATGGAGAGCAAGCAAGAATTCACAGAAAATTTTGGCAGCACTTCGGTAGGAAAGAGAGGGAAAAAATTAGATATGATGGAAACAAATTGAAAGAAAGGCACCAAACTTCGGTTAGAAAAGAATCAAACTTCATAAGATGGAAGGAACATGAAAAGTTTTCACAGCACTCCAATCAAAAATGAACAAGCAAGGAAAGAACATGATCTTGACAAACAAGATGATAGATTGAAGAGAGCAACACCACTTGCCTCCGGAACAAAAGAATAGAAGCTTGATCTTTGAAGAGAAGAGAACTGAGAAGAGAATGATAACTTCCAGCACCAATGGATTTGAGTAGCATATTTGAAAGGAGTTGTTGGAACACCAACAACAAAAAGAAAAGATTGTTGTGGACTTACGGAAAGCATCTCAAAATTATGAGGTGACAACCTACCACAACAGCAACAAATGATTGATTGAGAGCAACAAGATATGCAAAGCTTCTTTCACCAAGAGGAGAAGGAGAAAACTTGGATCATTTATGACACCATGACAAGGATTTCTATGACACCATGAAAAGAACAATCCTTAGGAAAATCTTAAGGTGAAATACAACCCAAGATAACTCCGAGAAAACAAGATGGGTTTTCTCATCTCATTCTTGACAACTTCCTTCGAGACTCCTCATAATCAAGAATTTAATAACACCATCTCAAAATACAAGGAGAAGGAATTGAAGTTAGAAAACCAAGATAAAGAACACTTGAGCTCCTCCAGCAAGAATATTGAAGAGCACTAGAAAATGAAAGAATTCTTGATGAACCATCAAGAAGAATCTCCGGAAGAACTCTAAAACGAAAGGATGATAGAAAGAATTGAAAGTTGAAAAGAACAAGATTGGGGCCTTCCAATGATTAAGATGAGGCTTAGCGACAGATACTTGAGAAAAGACTAGGAACTCCAGAAGAAAGATGGCCACTTGGGATAAGGAATTGATATCATGAACACTCTGGAAGAAAGATTGAGATACTTGAATGAACAAGAATAAGAATTATGATATGACTATCCTTCATCAAGTTAAATTGATGACAAGCAACGGATTTCACACATTACTTATTCTTCTTGAAAAAGAATGAGGAAAGAGATAGAGCACAATCTTGAAGATGACTTGCACGAGAACACCGGTAGACTTCGAAATGAAAGAGGATAAGCAAATGAATGATATAACGTGAGAACAAAGAGAGCATGATCCACCTAATAGAAAACTTCACAAGGCACCGGAAAAAATTTGAAACACAGAGAACACATGAGAATGAAGAGATCAAGAACTGCTTAATAGGAACTGAACAAGGCACCAGAATAATTGAGATACAAACGAAGGGACAACAATTAAGAAGAATTTGAGAACGAAAGCTGAACGCTAAGAACGAAGAAATCTTCTGACATGATGGCCTTCGGGAGGATCGAGAAACGAAAACAACTCTGAATACACCAAATAGATATGGGAGAAATGACTCATGATCGAAACAATTGAGAAGATAGCAACAACCTGAAACCATGAGACTCTGGAAGAACGAACAATGATTGAGAAACTCTCCTTCGATCTTCAAGCTAGGAATGATGATGAGAAACAACACCATGAACTACTGAGACACTCCGGAACAATGAATAAAGAAAAGGTTGAGCCAACAATGAAAATGATTCGACGATCTTGGAGAAGGCATATGACTGATGAAAATCATTCTTACGTCATATTAAAAGAACTTGAGAACACCTCCGGAAAGAATAGAAGAGTCAGGTAGGATCCTGGGAAAAGACCTGTGGGTTATGGGCTCACTGAAAAGAAACCACCATTGAAACAATTGATTAAAAGAGAAATTGCACCGGTACAATTAAGAAGTTGATGATATGAGACCCTTGAAATAATTTAAGAGGACAAGAATGGAAATGAATGTCTTTTGAGATATCTTCAACACTCCGGATAGAGCAGAGAGAGATGAATAAGCAAGAGAGGCTTGATAAAGAATTCCAACATGGGAGAGCAATTTGAGAGTGAAAAATGATATGATGAACACCAAGAACTTGAATTGAATTCACCAGAAAAGAAAATAAAGATGAATTCTAATAAATGATAACTTGAGCACTAAGCATCTTCATAAAGAATCACCGGAGAAGAATAACAACAAGAACAAGGAACATGATGATAGATCTGAAATGAAACTCTTGAGAATCTCCACAAGAAATCACCGGAAACAACATAGAAGAGAAGATAGTGGAGGCCTCACATGAATAGAAATACACCTGGATGAGAATTAATCATAGAAGAAAAGGGCGGGAGGGAGGGAAAAACAAAGAAAACTTGGAATAGATGAGACAACTCCGAGAAAGAATAAGAGGATTGATCTTGCCACATTGGACATGATAGAATTGTCTTGAAGAGAAGCACACCGGTAGGAAAGAATTGATATGACAACTTTACTAGGCAAGGAATTAGCATTCCCACGTAAATAAGAGAACACTACTTCATAAAGATTTGAGATCACCCTTTGACATCGAAGCAACTCGAATTACCATATTCAAAACAAAACAAAGGATAAGGCTTATGGAACAAGCCAGAACAAATACATACCAACTCTGCACTTGTTGGAAACATAATTCTAGGTAGCTACTTGAATTCCCACCTAAGAACTTCCGAAAACTTTCTTGTTTATGCAAATCGGGTTGCGGAATCAGGAACCTGCCCTAGGCAATCAGCTGCAACTGCATCTGCAACCTTCCACACCATAATTCAAGAAATCTCCGCAAACTCGTCTAATCTCGAATCCTCAAACTCACAATGATACTAAACCATGGTGGTATCCCGGACGCCTCCCTAGTACTGGGTGACTCCGACCTTATCTCACCATGATAAGTATTGAAGCAATTTTGAACATTCTCCGTCCTGAGATACTAAGAAAACTGAATGATAATGATTTGCAACCATTCCTCGGAGCTCAACTCCCCGGAAGAAATCAAGTCAGACAGGAGGCACCAAGACAGGACCCTGTCACATCGGTATCATATAGTTTCCAAAATATCCGCGCGATCCTAAATTTTTTTTGAGCGAGAAGAGGAGTAGAATCAAAATTCCTAAGTCGAATACTTCACCAGAGCAAAGAAGAGGAGTAAAAAGAATCCTACTCTCCGATATAACTAGACTCAAAATAGTTTTCACTAGACACGACTTGGTAACTAGACTCAAAATAGTTTTCACTAGACACGACTTGGCCAAGGTCGATCAATCAAGGGGGCTCCTAGGTCGGTACAGGCTCTGATACCAACTTGTCACGCCCAAGATGCGATCCTATCCTTATTTGGCACGAGGGCCTCAACAGGGATAGAAGCGCATCTCGATGCGTTCGCAAGAATGGATATCATTTCAAGTGTACAGAAGAGATGAGTATATGGAATTGGCTTACACTCGCCACAAACTACATCAGAGTCACAACAATACAATAACATCACAGCCATCATACATAAGAGCAGGGTCCGGCTACGGACGAAATCAAACGATAAAATGACATCCACCCTTGCTATCCCAGGCTACCGCCTGGAACCCATCCAAGATTGAAGAAGAAGAAGAAGAAGAAGAACTCCAAGTCAAATCAAGCAACGCGCTCACGTCAAATCATCACATTACCTGTACCTGTAACTGTTGTTGTAGTAAACTGTGAGCCACAGGGACTCAGCAATCTCATTTCCAAGGGTATCAAGACTATTAAATCTTAATAGGTAAGGTATGGTTAAGTGGTGAGGCTGCAGCAAGCGACTAAGCATATATTTGAGTGGCTAACTTACGAGTACAGAAATTAAAGCCTGGTGGTCTACGCATAACGGACGCGAACTAGTAATGATCACTAACTGATCCTGAACACCTACTTACGTCAATCATAACCCCACCGTGTTCTCTTCCGGATAAGGACTCATGAGAAGAGACAGTCACGGTTACTCACATGGTTGGTGTATTTTATTAGAGTTTACTTCAAGTTTGCTATGACCGGGTGTTAAACAAATTATCCAAGTTTGCCACATAACCGCGGGCACGGCTTCTCGAAAAGATTTAACCTTGCAGGGGTGCTCCAACTCATCCATCACAAATTAACCACACTCTGCGAGAATAACCTCAACCACGGATCTCGTGATCATCCTAGGCAATTCCAAAGGAAATCCAACACCTCGAGATAGCCCAAAGAATAATCGGAATTCCTCACTCAAGACATTCGAGAAAGGTAAAACAAATCTAGCAAGGCCGCCCGACGTGTCGACGAACCCAATAGGAGCCGCGCATCTCGTTCTCAGGACACGACAGATGGGACTAGCTACAAGGAAAACCAATCCTCAAGTTGCCTCGAGGCGGCCCCGCAGGCAGCCCAGTTTGGACCAACACTCATGAGGAGCACTGGCCCGGGTTGTTTATTAATTATCCACGGGGTCCGGAAAATCCCCTATGCAAGTTCATTAATTATTAGGCAAATGTAGTACCAATGTTGGGCCTTGCCAGACAAGTTTTATTCTCACCCGAAAATCAAGGGGGTCCCCATAACAACCCCGAGCATGTTAGGAGCGCTCATTTATGGAACATAACACCGGTGCACAGGTAACTAGGGGCGGCAAGAGTGGAACAAAACATCGAGCAAAAGGCCAAGCCTTCCATCCTTTACCAAGTGTATATGTGCATTAAATTAAATAGCAGCAATATTGTGATATAACAAGGAAAATCCATGTTGACACATGGAAACAATTGCACCTGCAACTAGCAACGCTATAAGAAGGTCTGAGCAAGCGGTAACATAGCCAAACAATGTTTTGCTGGGATATGGAGAGGTTAGAGGCTTTTCATGGCAATGTTGGGAGGCTTATCAAACAGGTGGTAGGTAGCAAGACATAATGATAAAAGACGAGACAACTAGCATGGCAATGATAGTAATGGTATCGACGGAAATGAGTCATCTTGCCTGAGATCCCGCCTGAGATAGTAATGGCAAGAGTTGAAGCATAAGTAAACTAACTATCTAGGCATTTTAAATGAGGCCGGAAACAACTTATAGCATTTCCGAAATGACCCCACATGTATATTATGAATTTGGTCCAGATCTGTCCTAACACAATTTATATTTGTTAAACATCATAATAAAGCATACCATGTTATTCTACACGTCATTCTAGTCGATTTACATATATAGAACATCTCAAACGGAGCTACGGTTCAAAAGATATGAGCAACACAAGATGCACATGCCATGAATGCAAATGCATGGGAAATGCAATCATAAACCTCTCAAAACATGAATGCAGCAAGTTATTATGAAACTACATGAGATTCTAAGCAAGTTACATATATGGAATGTCCTTAACGGAGCTACGGTTCAACCACAATCATCAAAACAAGTTTTAGTGGGAATCTGCCAAAAACAGCAACATGGCATTTTGAACATATGAAAACAACAAGCTACAAGACTCCAAAATGCACAAACCAAGCATGGGGCAATAGCATACAACATCCACTTCATTTCATATTCACAAATCATCTTCAAAACATGCATGGATCACTTGGTAGGAAACTCACAAGAAGGCTACTTGAAAACAGTTCAAAGTTGGTGAAATAGCAATTTTAGACAGTGCAGTTTTTATCACGAAGGCATATTTACAGCAGTAAAACTATAAGCTACAAGTCATATTATGGCATGAAACTTAACAGCATGCTAGAGGACAATATCAACAACAAATAACTCCATTACACCAACCACAAAAGAGGTCTAGATCACTAGCAAATCACATGGCAAGACATCAACAAAATATAAGAGATTCCAGACTTAGAAATATTGTGGACCCTCGAAATAACAGATTTTTAGAGCAAGTTGACAACAACAAAATAACACCTAAACATGCATTTCTATGAAAAGCAAAATGTCCATGGGCTAGGACACATATCAAAGAGCAACTTTCATGTTGAAAATTAATTCATATCATGCCTGGAATAATTCCTACGAAAATGAAAAAAGGGCATCACGGCATAATGACATGCACACGAACATGCTCGAATGACAAAACTAAATGCACAGATAATTCCTATGGATTTTTCTACCCCGAAAACATATATAATATGCATGGGTTCATGTGGAAAATTAATCACAATTAAATATGCGGGATTAGACCTAATCACGTCAAAACACTTCAACGATGCAATTTAATGCAAACATCATGACCAATATTTTTCTCACGCATGAAAATGCGATGCGAATGAGATGAACATTTTTAATATAAGATTTACTTAATTCCGATGCACGGTTAATAATGATGGTAATGCAATAAATATGAGAAATATGCAAAATGACATGTTACATAATTTTGACATGGATGCAAATGGCATATTAAAATTCTACATATTATTCTAAACATATTTCATGTTAAGATTAGTTTATTATGATGCACGGTTCTTTATAAAACGACATTTCTAAATACGCAACATAATATATAAAAAAACACGAAAGGGGGCTTGGGCTCACCCTCGGCCAATGGGCCGGATCTGGCCTGGGGCAGAGGAGTCGGCTGGGCTAAGGCAGGCCGAAGCAGGCCCACCTGCTGCGTTGGGCGAGCGGCCTCCGAGCGAGAGGTCAACAGGGCGCTGGGGCTTCGAGCGCTCCTGACCGAGGCCATGGCGGCTCCTCCGGCCGGCGAGGGGGGCACGAAGGAGGGCCGAACGGGCACAGACGGCAGGGATCATCGGATCCGAGGGCGGCGGCCCGGATCCCGGCGGCTGGAGGAGCTGGACGACGGCGGGGCAAGCTGCGGCCATGGCGGCGGGAATCTACGGCAGAGAGGAGCTCGGGGGTAGGGAGAGGAGGAGAAGAGGGAGGAGAAAGGGAGAGGAAGAGGGGAGCTCCGGCGGCCAGCGGTCCGGCGACCGATGGCGCGGCGAGCTGCGCGGAGGAGCTCCGGCCACGGGCGGCTCCGGCGAGGGCTGCGGGAGGAGAGCCACCATGGGTGCTCCGGGAGAAGCTCCGGGACGCCGATTCGGGCCTGAATGGGCTCGAACGGGCCCAGATGGGCTCGGGAGGGCTAGAGGATGGAGGAGGGAGAAGGGCCTGGCTAGGGTTTGGTGGCACGCAGAACGAGGTGAGCTAGGGGGGTATAAATAGGGCTAGGGCTAGGGTTTTACGACACTGTCCGTTTTTGGACTGCCGGGTGTCGACCCGACGGTCCAGAAGCGGAGAGGGGGTTACGGATAGGCCGTGCAGAGGGGAAAAGTGCGGAAGAGAGAGAAGCAGTGCGGCGCGGCACGACGATTTAAAACAGCAAGAAACGTGCGACGATAACCTATGACCGCAGTCCTACGGATTACCGACGGGGTACCTAACGAACTCAGAACGCGACGAAAATCGACGGGCGGTCTAGCTAAGCTATAACAAGACCGCACGATAAGTTTCAACTCGATCCGAGAATATTTTTGCGCACGCTTAAAAAACGGTTTTATTTAAAAGATGTCGCGGGCGCGTGCGTGTGTGGCTGGTCTCGAAGTGGGCAACGGCGAAACGGAGAGAACCGGCGACTACGAACGGATGCAAGTTTTCGAAAACGGGAGATGATGCGATGTAGATGATGCGAATAATGCGATTATGAATGCAACAACCAGATGAACACATGCCGAAAACGGAAACTAAAGGGGAATCTACTGGAATCTTCCGGAGCGTCGGTCCCAGGCTGCCACATGCTGCCATGTCATGATCATGCATCATATTGTTGCACTTTCTATGTATTGATTGCTACTTATTTGCATTGCGGTAGGCCCTGCTTCTGAGGATACCTCTGAGTATTCCAACGAAGGAGAATACCTTCCCGCTTCCCAGCAAGTCAAGCAACCCCATTGATCATTCCGATAACATCCCATTCTCTCGCTCCTACTCTTGATTATTGCATTAGGACAAACGTTCACTTGTCTGTCATACACGGTAGATGAAACCATTCCTTGCATGACCTGTCATTGTCACAGTAAATAGCTAAACCTTGCAACCTACCATACCTGGTAGATGCTTGTGCCATGATGTGCTTTGCTTACTTTGCCTACTTTGCTTGCTATGCTTAGAATTCTGTCAGGTCTGATTCATCTGGGTGATGAACTGGAGTGAAACAATATTGTTTTGATGTGTTAAGCTTATGATGAACCCGATTTGGTAAAGGTAGTGATGAGAGGCTATGTAGGAGTACATAGCGGGTTGTCTCATTGGGACCATTCTTAGGAAGTGAGTTTCGTGTTTGTGATCCAAGGCTAGTTACTACCACACGTTGGGATACTTAATTGACCCTCTCGACTTATTAGTCGCTTAGTCCTTGGTCTAGGAGTTGCAAGTAGTTTCTGGTGTTTATAACATGGTGGAGGCCATGCGTAGCGCTGACCCTTGGGGTGGGTTACGACATGGTAGGCAGTGGCACAGTGTACCAAGGGTCACCCGAATGGTGCGCTTGGGAACCCTGTGCACATCGTTTTGGGTCGTAGAGGAAACTTCGGCCGGACTTCCGTGCGGGTTCAGTCTCAAATAGGATATAGCCTAGACTAGAGGTCTTGTGTGATTGACGGTCGTGGCCGACTCCCTCGCTGGGCTTCCACTTGAAGGTTGCCGAGGTGCATTGTTTTATGAGCACACAACGATAAGTGGTGAGAGCGTGTGTGAAGAAGTACACCCCTACCGGGTATGAAACTATTCGAATAGCCACGTCCTCGGATATGGACTACTTGGAAAACTTATGTTGTTCCTAGATAATTTAATGGATACTCATAAAAATATCAAGATAAGTGTGAGTACTGTGGATGGCACTCTCGTGGGAGACGGAACTGAATCCATGGTGGTGTATTGATGTGGAGTTAGTGGACTCGTGTGCGATATCTAAAAATTGAACAAAGAGTTAAAATTGCGTAGTATAGGTTAGCCATGAGTCGAAGCTGGCATTGCTGCATAACTCCACCACTCCCCTTGTTGATACATGAGCATGAATAGTCTAGGTCTGTTTTAAAGACTTGCTGAGTACGTTTGTACTCATGTTTGCTTAATAAATGTTGCAGATGAGACTCAGGACCCATCAGGTGGGTTCTATCTAGATGTTGATGACGCCGAATAGCTGGTGTCCCAGCTACGACCTTATGCCCTGTGGCGGGCTGTAGATAGTCAGGCCATGTGCCTTTTTACCCTTTCAACTCTCTGTACTCAGACAGCTTGGTTTGTATGAACTTGCTCGTATGACTTGAGTGTCGGGTCTTGTGACCCCTACCTGTAAGAACATATTGTGCAAGGCTCTTATGAGCCTCTTAAATAAAAGTTGTGTTGTTGTATGGTTATGTTGTGATGCCATAGTTGTATCTATGCATATCGGGCATGTCGTGCGTACGTGTGACGTGTAACGGTATGTATGGGATCCGGCACCTACTCATGTGCCTTTAGTAGTACTCTTTACAGGAAACTGCCTCTTTGTGCTTCCACCAAGCCTTGGTAGCTTTCTACTGCTCCGGACACATTGATTGACCGGCATGTATCCTTCTTTGCTTCTGTGTGTGTCCCTTCAGGAAAATGTCTCGCAGTGTAATGGAGTCCTTGTAGCCTGCTACGACTCATCTATGTGCAGTGATGATATTTATGTCCCACAGTGTAATGGAGTCCTTGTAGTTTGCTATGACTCATCTACACACGCTTGAGGTCGACACCTGGATTGCTGGGTTACGTATGCCTGTTTCTGTACAGATGTGCCACTTGGGTTTTATGACTAGTCATGTCGGCCCGGGTTCTCTGTCGTTTGATTGCAAGCGACATGTTCACATATGTGAGCCAAAAGACGCAAACGGTCCCGGTAAGGTAAGGCTGTAGCCGTGGAGTTTACTGTGCGTGAGGCCGCAAGGTGATGTTAGTTCCTGTAGCCTGCTACGACTCGTCTACGTGCAGTGATGACATTTATGTCCCACGGCGTAATGGAGTCCTTGTAGCTTGCTATGACTTGTCTACACATGCTTGAGGCCGACACCTGCATTGTTGGGTTACGTATGCATGTTTCCGTACGGATGTGCCACTTGGGTTCTATGACTAGTCAAGTTGGCCCGGGTTCTCTATCGTTTGATTACGAGCGACATGTTCACATACGTGAGCCAAAAGACGCAAACGGTCCCGGCTAAGGTAAGGCTGCAGCCACAGAGTTTACCGTACGTGAGGCCGCAAAGTGATGTGATGTGTTATAGTCTGGATTCATATGGCTTAGGATTGGGGTCCCGACAGCATTAGTATCAGAGCCTGACTAACTGTAGGACTACCAAGCCAAACCGGTCGAAGTTGAGTCTCGAAACACTATAGAAAAGTAGGGGAATTGATTGTGGAAGGGAACGTAAGGCTCTTTTTACTCCTCTTCCCAAGTTATTCTATTCTGAGTCACTTTCATCTTTTCTACGGGGATAAGAACTAGCTTCTCATCTATTGCTTAGGATGACGAGTTATTAACCATGGACTATTAGCTAGTTTGTTCGCAAGTGAACTTCGGTACTTGAGTATTGTTGGTGTGACAAACAGTGGGAGAAGAGATTTGAGTCTAGGTAGTCGAGTGGTTATGCTATTCAATCTTTTGCAGTTGTCTCAAAATCCTTTTTGAGCAATTACAGTCGTTATGCTATCCAATTTCTGCTAGAATCTCTAATGTCTTGCATCATTCTCTGTTTCAGATGTCCCCTCGTCCTTCCCGTCGGGTGGGCCGTCTGACCAGGTGCATCGATGTACCGGGTCACACGGCCATGTTGGTTAGAGTTATGATGGAGGCTGGCTACCGTTGGTACCTAGAGTACACAGTGGAGGAGCAGTATCGAGATTTCAACGAGAGCCAATATCTTTGTACTGTTAAGATATATCCATCATATCCTGGAGGTGCAGAGCCACTTCATTGGACTTATGGATTAGGTGTCACCATAGACATGGCAGTTCAGGAGGCCGCCTACACCATGCTGACTATCATGAGGTTTCACCATGGTCTAATTCAGAACACAGAGTTTTGTTATGTTCCTACTTCTCTAGGAGGAGAGGATAGTTACCTTAGTGCAGCCTATTATGATCATTCTCATGAGGACACTAGGCTACAGGTGACTGCTCAGATGTTGGAGAACAGGGATCGTGATGCACGTGCCCTTCGCATGGAGCTATATGCTACCCGTGCACGTCTTTGGACAGCCCTGACGTAGCTAGCACCTGTTGTGCAGACAGGCTATGGAGATTTGGAGGTGCTGAACCCATCGCGGACTCATCTGCCAGCACGCGTAGACTAGCCCGATGTTGGAGGCATCACCCCTCTTCGAGGACCGCTGTTGCCACCAACAAGGGGACCGAGGGCACATCTGTGTCCTTACGGTTTCTAGGGATCGCAGGCTAGGGTGTTTCCAGATCCTCAGGTTTAGCTTCCGGGCCATGGGGGTAACCTATATGAGGCATTCTATGGCGACGCTTGATTATGTGGATGTTAGAACTAGTATGGTAGTAGTCGTATTGCCACAGTCATGCGTGTCTTGTGGGATATGACTGAGGTTGAGACTTGAATTCCGGAGGTGTAGATAGATAATGTATAGGAAGCTTGTAATGCCTCCGATGAGTTGTGTCATCTCTCTCTAGTTTGTATTTCAGCTTGGGCTTGTACTGAACTATGTCATGGTGTGTATGAATCATGGTGTTCATATGGCAGTTGTTATTACCATGTTGATCGGGTGTGTACCCATGCATGCCATGTTGTCTAGTACATTACTTATCTCATGTCTTAGAGTTGATGTCCTTTATGTGTAAGCTATGGGTTTATTTTCCCAGGATGGTGTCAACTAGGAATAACCCCATGCTTGCCCCCGAGCAGGGCGAGGGAAGCCAGCCAAGGCAAGAGAATTTGCCATAGGCGCCCTCTTTGGCAGAAGTGATGCTCGAAGCTGAATGGAATAAAAGGGAGACGAACAGGCTGTTGGAACATAGTAAGCAGAGCACAACGCGTCCTCCCCGCAATGATCACAATGATGGTGTGTCCCTCAATGACTTCGTCAAGTTGTGCCCACCTAAGTTTCATCATTCGGTCGACCCGCTCGATGCGGATGACTGGCTGACCAGCATGTCCCGCAAAATCTGAGCTGCTAATGTATCTGAGGCCAACAAGTTCACCTTTGCTGGCAAAATCTGAGCTGCTAATGTATCTGAGGCCAACAAATTCACCTTTGCTGCATACTTTCTGGAAGGACCCACCAATCTGTGATGGGAAAATTATGAAGCCATGCGTCCCACAGGCCCTGCACCAACTTGGCCAGATTTCAGTGAGGCATTCCATACCCATCACATTCTAGAAGGGCTGATGGATTACAAGAGAGAGGAGTTCTGTGCTTTCACGCAGGGCAGACTGACAGTGGATGCTTATAGCCATGAGTTCGGCAATCTTGCTCATTATGCTCCGGAGGAAGTGTCAACCGATGCCAAGAAACAGGCTAGGTTCCGTAAGGGACTTAGTCCTGAGCTCCGTCAAGATCTGCGCCTGCATGAGTGCAACTCTTTCTAGGCTCTCGTTAACAAGGCTATCAATGCCAAAACAGGACAGACTGATTATGAGGCAACTAAGAAGCACACCCATGACTTCAGCCCCGCATCTGGCTTGGCCCCCAACAAACGCCGGCTGTGGGTTCCCAACGCAGCTCTGCCGCCAAGGTACACCGCGAGGCCATCCTTCCAGGCGGCTCACCCAGCTCAGCCCAACCCTCCAGCCAAGACATTTGGAGGTCCCCCTGTCAATGCTGATCCGTGTGCAACCGTTGTCTGCTACAAATGTCGAAAACCAGGACACTATTCCCATGAGTGTCCACAGAACAATGCCAAGCCGACCGGACGTGGAAAGCCGGGAAAAGCCTTCTATGTGAAGCCAGCTCCTGCTCGTGGTCGAGTGAATTATGTTTCTGCTGAAGAAGCCCTTGAGGATCTTGATGTTATCCTAGGTATGCTCCTTGTCGATAGTCATCCAGCATCTGTTCTGTTAGATACTGGGGCACCTCATTCATTTATCTCAGAAAGTTATGCACGGTTGCATAACATGTATTTTCGTGATATCCCTACTCCTTTAGTAGTTCAGACTCCTGGTTCAAAATGGCAAACTTCTAGAGTGAGCCATGGCAACAAGATTCTTGTGGATAGGCTAGTCTTCCTAGCATCTCTGGTAGCCCTTAAGTCTTCGAACATCATATTCATCTTAGGCATGGACTGGATGAAAGCCCACTATGCTAAGATTGATACTCATACTAGGAATGTTGAACTTACATATCCCTCGGGTGAGATAGTTAATGTCTCCACTCGAGCAGCCAAGTGCCAACTCTATTCTCTCAATGCTATCCCTCTTCCAGAATTAGAAGATATTCTGGTAGTCCGAGACTTTCCGGATGTCTTTCCAGAAGAACTGCCAGGAATTCCACCTGTTAGAGATGTTGAGTTTGTGGTAGAGCTCATCTCAGGGACTGTCCCAATAGCCAAAAGACCCTATAAGGTGGCACCCTTAGAACTAGCCGAACTTAAGAAACAACTCGATGAGGCTTTGAAGAAAGGTTTCATCGGTCCTAGTTCTTCTCCTTGGGCTTGCCCCGTCCTCTTCGTTAAGAAGAAAGATGGATCAGATCGGATGGTTGTGGATTATCGGCCAGTGAATCTGGTCACCATAAAGAACAAGAATCTGCTCCCCAGGATCATTGATTTGTATGATCAACTCGTTGGATCCTCTGTCTTTTCCAAAATGGATTTGAGGTTGGTATACCATCAAATCAGAATTAGAAACAGGGACATTCCAAAAACGGCTTTTGTTACTCGTTATGGCCAATACAAGTACACCATCAAGTCCTTCGGTTTAACCAATGCCCCAGTCACCTTCTCTCGCTTGATGAATTCGATCTTCATGGAGTATTTGGATAAATTCGTCGTGGTATACTTCTACGATATACTCATCTACTCGAAGAACGAACAGGAACATGCCGAGCATCTAAGGCTGGTTTTGATGAAACTTCGAGAGCATCGTGTGTATGCCAAATTCTCCAAGTGTGAATTTTGGTTACTAGAAGTGACCAACCTAGGCCACGTGATCTATGGTAAAGGTATTGCTGTCAATCCCGAGGGAGTTTAGGCCGTCCTTGATTGGACTCAACCTGAATCAGTTAAGCAAGTTCGGAGCTTCCTTGGCTTAGCGAGCTATTGTCGCCGCTTTGTCGAGAATTTTTCCAAGGTTGTAAAACCTCTGACTGAACTCCTGAAGAAAGATAAAATGTTCGAGTGGACTCCACAATGCGAGCACAGTTTTTAGGAGTTGAAAAGATGCCTGACCTCTGCTCCCGTTCTGGTGCCACCAGACTTCTCTAAGGACTTTGTTATCTATTGTGATGCCTCGCGACAAGGATTAGGTTGCATTCTCATGCAAGAACGTCATGTGATTGCATACGCATCTTGACAATTGCGTCCACATGAGGATAATTATACAACACATGATCTTGAGCTTGCAGCTGTGGTCCATGCACTGAAAATTTGGTGACATTACCTTCTGGGTAATCATTGCGAAATTTACACTAATCACCAAAGTCTGAAATATATTTTCACCCAGCCGGATTTGAATCTCAGGCAAAGACGGTGGGTTGAGTTGATTACAAATTACGACTTAGGTATAACTTACACCCTGGGGAAAGCCAATGTCATGGATGATGCACTAAGTCGTAAGTCTTATTGTAACAACCCGATGTTACAACAAGGTCAACCACTTCTCTATGATGAATTTCGGAAGTTGAACCTCCACATTGTTCCTCAAGGATTCCTTTCCAACCTGGTGGCAAAACCTACTCTTAGGGATCAAATAGTAGCTGTCCAGAGGTATGATAAGGGTATATCTCGGATCAAGGAGAATATTGCTAGCGGAAACGCTAAGATTTCTCCAAAGACGATCAGGGTGTTGTGTTCTTTCAGAACCGGTTGGTGGTTCCTAAGAGCAGACACTTAAGACCGTTGATCCTTAAGGAGGCTCATGATTCTCCTCTCATAATTCATCCGGGTAGTACCAAGATGTATCAGGACCTACGCCAGAGGTTCTGGTGGACTAGGATGAAGAGAGAAATTGCTCAGTTCGTTGCTAACTGTGACGTTTGTCGTCGCGTTAAGGCAGAACATCAAAGGCCTGCTGGCACCCTTCAACCTTTAGCTATTCATGAATGGAAATGGGATAAGGTCAGTATGGATTTCATTACCGGATTTCCCAAGATTAAGAGAGGGAATAATGCTATCTTTGTGGTCATAGACCGTGTTTCCAAAGTGGCTCATTTTCTTCCTGTTCGGGAGAGTATAACTGCTAGCCAGCTAGCGGAGTTATATGTTTCTCGAATAGTTTCTCTTCATGGTGTTCCATTGGATATTAACTCAGACCGCGAAAGTATCTTTACTTCCCGATTTTGGGAAACTTTCCAAACTGCTATGGGGACTCAGCTATCCTTTAGCACTGCTTTCCATCCGTAGTCAAGTGGTCAAGTTGAGCGAGTCAATCAAATCCTCGAAGACATGCTCCGAGCTTGTGTTATATCTTTCGGTATGAATTGGGAGAAATGTCTTCCATTTGCCGAATTTGCTTATAACAATAGTTATCAATCAAGCTTGGGCAAAGCCCCTTTTGAAGTTCTCTATGGACAAAGGTGTCGAACACCTCTTAACTGGTCAGAAACCAGAGAGAGGCAACTCTTTGGTCCGGATATGATCCAGGATGCAGAGGAGAAAGTTCGCATTATTCGTGAAAAGTTGAAAACAGCCCAATCTCGTCAAAAGAGCCTATATGATCGTCATCATAAGGCTGTGACCTATGAAGTTGACGAGAAGGCTTATCTTCGGGTTACACCTCCGAAGGGTACCCATCGATTCGGTATCAAGGGCAAGTTGGCTCCTTGTTACATTGGACCTTTTCGCATTCTAGCTAAACGAGGAGAGGTTGCCTACCAATTGGACCTTCCGCCGCATATTTCCAAGGTTCATGATGTCTTCCACATCTCGTAACTCATGTGTTGCTTCTCGGAACCTGTCCGCGAAGTAGACCACGAAGCGCTTGATCTCCAAGATAACCTTACACATCGAGAATACCCTGTTCGTATTCTTGATCAAGCTGAGCGTACCACTCGGCGTTGAAACATCAAGTTTCTCAAGGTTCAGTGGTCACACCATTCTGAGAAGGAGGCCACATGAGAAAGAGAGGATCGTCTTCGACTAGAGTACCCCGCGCTCTTCCCGACGACTTCCAAATCTCGGGACGAGATTCTTTTGAGTGGGGGTCAGTTGTCACATCCCTAGCTAGCTTACTTAGGACAACATGTGTGTGCATCATATTTCACTTTTTGCATCAATTTGAAATGGGGATTAACAGAAACCCCAAACACCTCATATGAATCAAACCAATTTAATGATTGTGAAAAAACAACAAATCCAAAATGCCCATCAAAAATGTCCCTTATGTTTGATAAATGTGGACATGAATTTTCTAGGGGTCATTCTACATATTTGAATACTTATAGCATTTCAAAAATAAATATTAAAGCTACTGAAAATGCCAAATAAAGCATTATAATTATTTTAGTTTCAAAATATTCTGAAACTTTTTATAGAAGTTTGAAATATTCAAACTAAGTTCTATTAAATATTTGGGATATTTTATGCCTAGCATTTGTGCCTAAAAATAAATAAAACAAATGTCAGAAAAATAAAATAGAAACTGGATTTTTTTTAAAACACAAGGAGAAAGCCACCTGGGTCGGCCCATCTGGCCCAGCACCGTCGTCGTCCTCCTGGCGGCCAGGAGGACGAGCGTGTGCTCGTCGTGCGCCCGCGCTGGTGCTGCCACGCAGCTCCCTGCGTGCCTGCATCCCCCGCCGCGCTGGCGAGAGGATGAGGATGCCTCTGCCGTCCCCATCGCTCTCTCTCTCTCGCTCACTCATTCGCTCCCCTGCTTCTTCCCTCTCCTCTGCCCGCCATGGCCGCTGCCTTCTCGCCGCCGTAGCTGCCGCTCCAGTCGCTCCCTCTCACCCTTGAGCCCCCCTCTAGCTCCGCCTCGACGTGTTGAACCTCTCTGCCAAAGAATCGAGCCTAGAGGCCCCAGCGTCGACCTCGACGCCTTCTTCCTCCTCGGTCACCGGAGACCACTAACGTTCGTTCATCGCAAGCAAGGCCTCCCTGAGCCCGCTCTCGTCATCGTCGCATCCGCTGTGAGCTCCTGCTCCTTCTCCCCCTTTCCCCCCTTCGCTAGCGCCTTCTAGCGCCGGATCCCCTCGGGTCCGAGAGCTCCTTGCCGCCGGCGAGGACGTGGCCGTCGCTACGACGGCCCAAGATCGCACCTGAGCACGTAGTCGTGCTCACGAGGAACCTAGGTAGCCTTAGGAGCCCGTAGTTGGGTCATTCGAGCTCCGGCTCGACGAGCCCGTGCTCGCTCGAGCTCCGGCAGCCGTCGTGCTCATCACCGGCGCCGATTCCGGCCATCCCAGCCACTGGGAGGCGTCAGGCTCGACGCGCGCGAGCACGCAGAGCCGATCGGTGCCCTCTGCCACCCATTTGGTCGCCGGCGGAGGAAACCCGATCCCCTCCGCCGTCCCTGACATCGCCGGCGGCTCAACACCGGCGAGTCAACCAGTTTGACCACTTGGGGTTAGTCCCCTGGGTCACTTGCAAGTGGGGTCGGGCTCTGCTAATTAGGATTAGTTTGAATAATTAATTAATCAATTTAATTAAGTTAATGACCCACTAACAGTGGGCCCTACCCTAACTAATTAGAATTAGAGTTTTATTTAACTTTGTTAGTAGCTCGGTCATTAACCAGTGGACCCCACTGGTCAGGTTTGACCTGTCAACGGTCTGTTGACCAGCTGACGTCATGACGATGTCATGCTGATGCAATAAAGAATTTTCTGAATTAAATTAATTTGAAAAACTATTTAAAACTTGGAAAATTCATAGAAATTAATCTGTAACTCAGATTGAAATAATTTATAAATGAAAATTTATCAGAAAAATCCAATGAATCTAATGGTGTTGTTATCATGCATGTTAGAGCAACCTATGTAGATGAACATTGACATTTACTAATAGGTTAACATATGGAATATGAAAAGGAGAATGATTTTGAACCTATATTCAAAATTACTTCATTTAACTTGGATAGTAGTTGCATTAGCTCATCCATTCATGCTGCCATGTCATGATCATGCATCATATTGTTACACTTGGCGTGTATTGATTGCTACTTATCTGCACTGCGGTAGGCCCTGCTTTTGAGGATACCTCCGAGTATTCCAACGAAGGAGAATGCCTTCCTGCTTCCCAGCAAGGCAAGCAACCCCATTGATCATTCCGATAACATCCCATTCTCTCACTCCTGCTCTTGATTATTGCATTACGACAAACGTTCACTTGTCTGTCATACACGGTACATAAACCCATTCCTTGCATGACCTGTCAGTGTCACAGTAAATAGCTAAACCTTGCAACCTACCATACCTGGTAGATGCTTGTCCCATGATGTGCTTTGCTTACTTTGCCTACTGTGCTTGCTATGCTTAGAGTTGTGTCAGGTCTGATTCATCTTGGTGATGAACTGGAGTGAAACAATATTGTTCTGATGTGTTAAGCTTATGATGAACCCGATTTGGTAAAGGTAGCGATGAGAGGCTATGTAGGAGTACATAGCGGGTTGTCTCATTGGGACCGTTCTTAGGAACTGAGTTCCGTGTTTGTGATCTAAGGCTAGTTACTACCACATGTTGGGATACTTAATTGACCCTCTTGACTTATCAGTCGCTTAGTCCTTGGTCTAGGAGTTGCAAGTAGTTTCTGGTGTTTATAGCATGCTGGTAGCCGTGCGTAGCGCTGACCCTAGGTGTGGGTTACGACATTGTAGGCAGCGGCATGGTGTACCAAGGGTCACCCAAATGGTGGGCTTGGGAACCCTGCGCACATCGTTTGGGGTCGTAGCGGAAACTACGGCCGGACTTCCGTGTGGGTTCAGTCTCAAATAGGCAATAACCTGGACTAGAGGTCTTGTGTGATTGACGGTCATGGCCGACTCCCTCACTGGGCTTCCGCTTGAAGGTTGCCGAGGTGCATAGTTTTATGAGCATATAGCGATAAGTGACGAGAACGTGTGTGAAGAAGTACACCCCTGGAGGGTATGAAACTATTCGAATAGCCGCGTCCTTGGATATGGACTACTTGGAAAACTTATGTTGTTCCTAGATAATTTAATGGATACTCATAAAAATATCAAGATAAGTGTCAGTACCCTGGATGGCACTCTCGTGGGAGACGGAAGTGAATCCATGGTGGTGTATTGATGTGGAGTTAGTGGACTCGTGTGCGATATCTAAAAATTGAACAAAGAGTTAAAATTGGGTAGTATAGATTAGCCATGAGTCGAAGCTGGCATTGCTACATAAACTCCACCACTCCCCTTGTTGATACAAGAGCATGAATAGTCTAGGTCTGTTTTAAAGACTTGCTGAGTATGTTTGTACTCATGTTTGCTTAATAAATGTTGCAGATGAGACTCAGGATCCATCAGGTGGGTTCTATCTAGATGTCGACGATGTCGAATATCTGGTGTCCTAGCTACGACCTTATGCCCTATGGCGGGCTGTAGATAGTCAGGCCATGTGCCTTTTTACCCTTTCAACTGTCTGTACTCAAAAAGCTTTATGCTTCCGCTTGGTTTGTATGAACTTGCTTGTATGACTTGAGTGTCGGGTGTTGTGACCCCTACCTGTAAGAACATATTATGCAAGGCTCTTATGAGCCTCTTAAATAAAAGTTGTGTTGTTGTATGGTTATGTTGTGATGCCATAGTTGTATCTATGCATATCGGGCATGTCGTGCGTACGTGTGATGTGCAACGGTATGTATGGGATCCGACACCTAGTCATGTGCCTTTAGTAGTACTCTTTACAGGAAACTGTCTCTTTGTGCTTCCACCGAGCCTTGGTAGCTTGCTATGCTCTAGACACATTGATTGACCGACATGTATCCTTCTTTGCTCCTGTGTCTGTCCCTTCGGGGAAATGTCTCGCAGTGTAATGAAGTCACTGTAGCCTACTACGACTCCTCTACATGTAGTGATGACATTTATGTCCCACGACATAATGGAGTCCTTGTAGCTTGCTATGACTCATCTACGCACGCTTGAGGCCGACACCTGCATTGTTGGGTTACGTATGCCTGTTTCCGTACGGATGTGCCACTTGGGTTCTATGACTAGTCATGTCGGCCCGGGTTCTCTGTCGTTTAATTGCCAGCGACATGTTCACATACGTGAGCCAAAAGTCGCAAAGGGTCTCGGCTAAGGTAAGGCTGCAGCCGTGGATTTTACCGTGCATGAGGCCGCAAAGTGATGTTAGTCCCTGTAGCCTGCTACGACTCGTCTACATGCAGTGATGACATTTATGTCGCATGGTGTAATGGAGTCCTTGTAGCTTGATATGACTCGTCTACACACGCTTGAGGCCGACACCTGCATTGCTGGGTTACGTATGCCTGTTTCCGTACGGATGTGCCACTTGGGTTCTATGACTAGTCATGTCGGCCCGGGTTCTGTGTCGTTTGATTGCCAGCGACATGTTCACATACGTGAGCCAAAATATGCAAACGGTCCCGGCTAAGGTAAGGCTACAGCCGTGGAGTTTACCATGCGTGAGGCCGCAAAGTGATGTGATGTGTTACAGTTTGGATTCATATGACTTAGGATCGGGGTCCCGACAGCGTTGGTATCAGAGCCTGACTGACTGTAGGACTACCAAGCCAAACCGGTCGAAGTTGAGTCTCGAAACACAATAGAAAAGTAGGGGAATTGATTGTGGAATGGAACGTAAGGCTCTTTTTACTCCTCTTCCCAAGTTATTCTATTCTCAGTCACTTTCATCATTTCTACGGGGTTAAGAACTAGGCTTCTCATCTATTGCTTAGGATGACGAGTTATTAACCATGGACTATTAGCTAGTTTTTTCGCAAGTGAACTTCGGTACTCGAGTATTGTTGGTGTGACAAACAGTTGGAGAAGAGATTTGAGTCTAGGTAGTCGAGCAGTTATGCTATTCAATCTTTTGTAGTTGTCTCAAAATCCTTTTTGAGCAATTACACCCGTTATGCTGTCCAATTTCTGCTAGAATCTCTAATGTATTGCATCATTCTCTATTTTAAGATGCCCCCTCGTCCTTCCATTCAGGTGGTCCGTCTGACCAGGTGCCTCGATGTACCGGGTCACATGGCCATGTTGGTTAGAGTTTTGATGGAGGCTGGCTACCATTGATACCCAGAGTACACAGTGGAGGAGCAGTATCGAGATTTCAACTAGAGCCAGTATCTGTGTACTGTTAAGATATATCCATCATATCCTGGAGCTACAGATCCGCTTCATTGGACTTATGGATTAGGTGTCACCATAGACATGGCAGTTCAGGAGGCCGCCTACACCATGCTGACTATCATGAGGTTTCACCATGGTCTGCTTCAGAACACAGAGTTATGTTATGTTCCTGCTTCTCTAGGAGGAGAGGATAGTTACCTTAGCGCAGCCTATTATGATCATTCTCATGAGGACCCTAGGCTGCAGGTGACTACTCAGATGTTGGAGAACATGGATCGTGATGCACGTGCCCTTCGCATGGAGCTATATGCTACCCGTGAACGTCTTTGGACAGCCCTGACGCAGCTAGAACCTGTCGTGCAGACAGGCTATGGAGATTTGGAGATGCCGAACCCATCACAGACTCATCTGTCAGCACACATAGACTGGCCGGATGTTGGAGGCATCACCCCTCTTCGAGGACTGCTATTGCCACCAACAAGGGGACCGAGGCCACATCCGTGTCCTTACGGTTTCCAGGGATCATAGACTAGGGTGTTTCTAGATCCTCAGGTTCAGCTTCCGGGCCATGGGGGTAACCTATATGAGGCATTCTGTGGCGATGCTTGAGTACGTGGATGTTAGAACTAGTATGGTAGTAGTCGTATTGCCACAGTCCTGCGTGTCTTGTGGGATATGACTCAGGTTGAGAGTTGAATTCCGGAGGTGTAGATACATAATGTATAGGAAGCTTGTAATGCCTCTGATGAGTTGTGTCATCTCTCTCTAGTTTGTATTTCAGCTTGGGCTTGTACTGAACTATGTCATGGTGTGTATGAATCATGGTGTTCATATGGCAGTTGTTATTACCATGTTGATCGGGTGTTTACCCATGCATGCCATGTTGTCCAGTACATTCCTGATCTCATGTCTTAGAGTTGATGTCCTCTATGTCTAAGCTGTGGGTTTATTTTTCCAGGATGGTGTCAACTAGGAATAACCCTGTGCCTGCCCCCGACCAGGTCGAGGGAAGCCAGCCAAGGCAAGAGAATCTGCCACAGGCGCCCTCTTTGGCAGAAGTGATGCTCGAAGCTGAACGGAATAAAAGGGAGACCAACGGGCTCTTGGAACGTATTGAGCAAAACACAGCGTGTCCTCCCCACAATGATCGCAATGATGGTGTGTCCCTTAATGACTTCGTCAAGTTGTGCCTACCTAAGTTTCATCATTCGGTCGACCCGCTCGATGCGGATGACTGGCTGAGCAGCATGTCCCGCAAAATCCGAGATGCTAATGTATCTGAGGCCAACAAGGTGACCTTTGCTGCATACTTTCTGGAAGGACCCACCAATCTGTGGTGGGAAAATTATGAAGCCATGCATCCCGCAGGCCCCACACCAACTTGGCCAGATTTCAGTGAGGCATTCCGTACCCATCACATTCTGGAAGGGCTGATGGATCGTAAGAGAGAGGAGTTCTGTGCTTTCACCCAGGGCAGCCTAACACTGGATGCTTATAGCCGTGAGTTTGGAAATCTTGCTCGTTATGCTCCGGAGGAAGTGTAAACCGATGACAAGAAACAGGTTAGGTTCCGCAAGGGACTTAGTCCTAAGCTCCGTCGAGATCTGCGCCTGCATGAGTGCAACTCTTTCCAGGCTCTCGTTAACAAGGCTATCAATGCCGAAACATGACAGACTAATTACGAGGCAACTAAGAAGCACAGCCGCGACTTCGGCCCCGCATCTGGCTCGGTCCCCAACAAATGCCGGGTGTGGGTGCCCAATGCAGCTCTACCGCCAAGGTACACCGCGAGGCCATCCTTCCAGGCACCTCGCCCAGCTCAGCCCAACCCTCCTGCCAGGACATTTGGAGGTCCCCCTGTCAATGCTGATCCGTGTGCAACCGTTGTCTGCTACAAATGTGGAGAACCAGGACACTATTCCCGTGAGTGTCCCCAGAACAATGCCAAGCCGGCCAGACGTGGAAAGCCGGGAAAATCCTTCTATGTGAAGCCAGCTACTTCTCATGGTTGAGTGAATTATGTTTCTGCTGAAGAAGACCTTGAGGATCCTGATGTTATCCTAGGTATTCTCATTGTCAATACTCATCCAGCATCTGTTCTGTTTGATACTGGGGCATCTCATTCATTCATCTTAGAAAGTTATGCACAGTTGCATAACATGCTTTTTGTGATATGCCTACTCCTTTAGTAGTTCAGACTCCTGGTTCAAATGGCAAACTTCTAGAGTGAGCCATGACAATGAGATTCTTGTGGATAGGCTAGTCTTCCTAGCATCTCCGATAGCCCTCAAGTCTTCGGACATCAATATCATCTTAGGCATGGACTGGATGAAAGCCCACTATGCTAAGATTGATACTCATACTAGGAATGTTGAACTTACATATCCCTCGGGTGAGATAGTTAATGTCTCCACTCGAGCAGCCAAGCGCCAACTCTATTCTCTCAATGCTATCCCTCTTCTAGAATTAGAAGATATTCCGGTAGTCCGTGACTTTCCGGATGTCTTTTCAGAAGAACTGCCAGGAATTCCACCTGTCAGAGATGTTGAGTTTGTGGTAGAGCTCATCCCAGGGACTGTCCCAATAGCCAAAAGACCCCATAAGGTGGCACCCTTAGAACTAGCCGAACTTAGGAAACAACTCGATGAGGCTTTGAAGAAAGGTTTCATCCGTCCTAGTTCTTCTCCTTGGGCTTGCCCCATCCTCTTCGTTAAGAAGAAAGATGGATCGGATCGGATGGTTGTGGATTATCAGCCAGTGAATCTGGTCACCATAAAGAACAAGTATCCTCTCCCCAGGATCAACGATTTGTATGATCAACTCGTTGGATCCTCTGTCTTTTCCAAAATGGATTTGAGGTTGGGATACCATCAAATCAGAATTAGAAATGGGGACATTCCAAAAACGGCTTTTGTTACTCGTTATGGCCAATACGAGTACACCGTCATGTCCTTCGGTTTAACCAATGCCCCAGCCACCTTCTCTCGCTTGATGAATTCGATCTTCATGGACTATTTGGATAAATTCGTCATGGTATACCTCTATGATATACTCATCTACTCGAAGAACGAACAGGAACATGCCGAGCATCTAAGGCTGGTATTGATGAAACTTCGAGAGCATCGTCTATATGCCAAATTCTCCAAGTGTGAATTTTGGTTACCAGAAGTGACATACCTAGGCCACGTGATCTCTGGTAAAGGTATTGTTCTCAATCCCGAGATAGTTCAGGCCGTCCTTGAGTGGACTCAACCTAAATCGGTTAAGCAAGTCCGGAGCTTCCTTGGCTTAGCGAGCTATTGTCGCTGCTTTGTTGAGAATTTCTCCAAGGTTGCGAAACCTCTAACTGAACTCCTCAAGAAAGATAAAAAGTTCGAGTGGACTCCACAATGTGAGCACAGTTTTCAAGAGTTGAATAGACGCCTGACCACTGCTCCAGTTCTGGTGCCACCAGACTTCTCTAAGGACTTTGTTATCTATTGTGACGCCTTGCGACAAGGATTAGGTTGCATTCTCATGCAAGATCATCATGTGATTGCATATGCCTCTCGACAGTTACGTCCACATGAGGATAATTATCCAACACATGATCTTGAGCTTGCAACTGTGGTCCATTCATTGAAAACTTGGCAACATTACCTTCTGGGTAATCATTGCGAAATTTACACTGATCACCAAAGTCTGAAATATATTTTCACCTAGCCGGATTTGAATCTCAGGCAAAGACGATGGGTTGAGTTGATTATAGATTACGACTTAGGGATAACTTACACCCCGAGGAAGGCCAATGTCATGGCTGATGCACTAAGTCGTAAGTCTTATTGTAACAACCTGATGTTACAACAAGGTCAACCACTTCTCTATGAGGAATTTCGGAAGTTGAACCTCCACAATGTTCCTCAAGGATTCCTTTCCAACATGGTGGCGAAACCTACTCTTAGGGATCAAGTAGTAGCTGTCTAGAGGTATGATAAGGGTATATCTTGGATCAAGGATAATATTGCTAGCGGAAACGCTAAATATTTCTCCAAAGATGAACAAGGTGTTGTGTTCTTTCAGAACCGGTTGGTGGTTCCTAAGAGCAAACACTTAAGACAGTTGATCCTTAAGGAGGCTCATGATTCTCCTCTCACAATTCATCCGGGTAGTACCAAGATGTATCAGGACCTACGCCAGAGGTTCTGATGGACTAGGATGAAGAGAGAAATTGCTCAGTTCGTTGCTAACTGCAATGTTTGTCGTCGCGTTAAGGAAGAACATCAAAGACCTGCTGGCACCCTTCAACATTTAGCTAGTCTTGAATAGAAATGGGATAAGGTTGGTATGGATTTCATTACTGGATTTCCCAGGACTAAGAAAGGGAATAATGCTATCTTTGTGGTCATACACCGTCTTTCCAAAGTGGCTCATTTTCTTCCTGTTCGGGAGAGTATAACTGCTAGCCAGCTAGCGGAGTTATATGTTTCTCGAATAGTTTCTCTTCATGGTGTTCCATTGGAGATTAACTCACATCACGGAAGTATCATTACTTCACAATTTTGGGAAAGTTTCCAAACCGATATGGGGACTCAACTATCCTTTGGCACTGCTTTCCATCCACAGTCAAGTGGTCAAGTTGAGCGAGTCAATCAAATCCTCGAAGACATGCTTCGAGCTTGTGTTATATCTTTCGGTATGAATTGGGAGAAATGTCTTCCATTTGCCGAATTTGCTTATAACTATAGTTTTCAATCAAGCTTGGGCAAAGCCCCTTTTTAAGTTCTCTATGGACGAAGGTGTCGAACACCTCTTAACTGGGAGAGAGTCCACTCTTTGGTCCGGATATGATCCAGGATGCAGAGGAGCAAGTTCGCATTATTCGTGAAAAGTTGAACATACCCCAATCTCGTCAAAAGAGCCAATATGATCGTCAACATAAGGCTGTGACCTATGAAGTTGACGAGAAAGCTTATCTTCGGGTTACACCTCTGAAGGGTACCCTTCGATTCGGTATCAAGGGCAAGTTGGCTCCTCGTTACATGGGACCTTTTCGCATTCTTGCTAAACGAGGAGAGGTTGCCTACCAATTGGAACACCATTCTGAGATGGAGGCCACATGGGAAAGAGAGGATCGTCTTCGACTAGAGTACCCCGCGCTCTTCTCGACGACTTCCAAATCTCGGGACGAGATTCTTTTGAGTGGGGGTGAGTTGTCACATCCCTAGCTAGCTTACTTAGGACAGCATTTGTGTGCATCATGTTTTACTTTTTGCATCAATTTGAAATGGGGATTAACAGAAACCCAAAACACCTCATATGAATCAAACCAATTTAATGATTGTGAAAAACCAACAAATCCTAAATGCCCATAAAAAATGTCCCCTATGTCTGATAAATGTGGACATGAATATTCTAGGGGTCATTCTAAATAGTTGAATACTTATAGAATTTCAAAAATAAATATTAAAGCTGCTAAAAATGCCAAATAATGCATTATAATTATTTTACTTTTCAAAATATTCTGAAACTTTTTATAGAAGTTTGAAATATTCAAACTAAGTTCTATAAAGTATTTAGGATATTTTATGCCTAGAATTTGTGCGTAAAAATAAATAAAACAAATGTCAGAAAAATAAAATAGAAAATGGATTTTTTTTAAAAAGAAAAGGAGGAAGCCATCTTGGCCGGCCCATCTGGCCCAACACCATCGTCGTCGTCCTAGCGGCCAAGAGGACGAGCGTGTGCTCGCCGTGCGCCCGCGCCGGTGGTGCCACACAGCTCCCTGCATGCCTGCATCCCCCGCCATGTTGGCGAGAGGATGAGGACGCCGCTTCCATCCCCATCGATCTCTCTCTCTCGCGCGCCCATTAGCTCCCCTCCTTCTTCCCTCTCCTCTGCTCGCCATGGCCGCCGCCTTCTCGCCACCGTCAGTGCCGCTCGAGTCGCTCCCTCTCGCCCCTGAGCCCCCCTGTAGCTCCGCCTCGACGTGCTGAACCTCTCAACCGAAAGAATCGAGCCAGGAGGCCCACAGCGTCAACCTTGATGCCTTCTTCCTCCTTTGTCACCGGAGACCGCCGTCGTCCGTTTGTCGCAAGCAAGGCCTCCCCGAGCCCGCTCTCGTCGCCGTCGCATCCGCTGTGAGCTCCTGCTCCTTCTCCCCCCTTTTCCCCCTTCGCTAACGCGTTCTAGCACCGGATCCCCTCGGGTCCGAGAGCTCCTCGCCGCCGGCGAGGACGTGGCCATCACTACGGCGCCCCAAGCTCGCACCTGAGCATGTAGTCGTGCTCAGGAGGAACCTAGGTTGCCTTAGGAGCCCGTAGTTGGGTCATTCGAGCTCCGGCTCGACGAGCCCGTGCTCGCCCGAGCTCCGGCAGCCGCCGTGCTCATCGCCGGTGCCGATTCTGGCCATCCCAGCCCCTGGGAGGCATAGGGCTCGATGCGCGCGAGCACGCAGAGCTGATTGGTGCCCTCCGCCGCCCATTTGGTCGCTGGAGGAGGAAACCCGATCCCCTCCGCCGTCCCTGACGTCGCCGGCGGCTCAACGTCAGCGAGTCAACAAGTTTGACCACCGGGGGTTAGTGCCCTAGATCACTAGGAAGTGGGGTCGGGCTCTACTAATTACGATTAGTTTAAATAATTAATTAATCAATTTAATTAAGTTAATGACCCGCTGACAGTGGGCCCTACCCTAACTAATTAGTAATTACAGTTTTATTTAACTTTGTTAGTAGCTGGGTCATTGATCAGTGGACCCCACTGGTCAGGTTTGACCTGTCAACGGTCTGTTGACCAGCTGACGTCATGATGATGTCATGCTGATGCAATAAAGAATTTTCTGAATTAAATTAATTTCAGAAACTATTTAAGACTTGCAAAATTCATAGAAATTAATCTATAACTCAGATTGAAATAATTTATATATGAAAAATTATCAGAAAAATCCAATGAATCCAATGGTGGTGTTATCATTTATGTTAGAGCAGTCTATGTAGATGAACATTGAAATTTACTAATAGGTTAACATATGGAATATGAAAAGGAGAATGATTTTGAACATATATTCAAAATTACTTCATTTAACTTGGATAGTAGTTGCATTAGCTCATCCATACATGCTTCCATGTCATGATCATGCATCATATTGTTGCACTAGCCGTTTATTGATTGCTACTTATCTGCATTGTAGTAGGCCCTGCTTCTGAGGATACCTCCGAGTATTCCAACGAAGGAGAATGCCTTCCCGCTTCCCAGCAAGGCAAACAAACCCATTGATCATTCCGATAACATCCCATTCTCTCGCTCCTGCTCTTGATTATCGCATTAGGACAAACGTTCACTTGTCTGTCATACACGGTAGATGAACCCATTCCTTGCATGACCTGTCATTGCCACAGTAATTGCTAAACCTTGCAACCTAGCTTACCTGGTAGATGCGTGTGCCATGATCTTCTTTGCTTACTTTGCCTGCTTTGCTTGCTATGCTTAGAGTTGTGTCGGGTCTGATTCATCTTGGTGATGAACTGGAGTGAAATAATATTGTTCTGATGTGTTAAGCTTATGATGAACCCGATTTGGTAAAGGTAGCGATGAGAGGCTATGTAGGAGTACATAGCGGGTTGTCTCATTAGGACCGTTCTTAGGAACTGATTTCCGTGTTTGTGATCCAAGGCTAGTTACTACCACACGTTAGGATACTTAATTGACCCTCTCGACTTATCAGTCACTTAGTCCTTGGTCCAGGAGTTGCAAGTAGTTTCTGGTGTTTATAGCATGATGGAGGTCGTGCGTAGCGCTGACCCTAGGGATGGGTTACGACGCTGTAGGCAGTGGCACGATGTACCAAGGATCACCCGAATGGTGGGCTTGGGAACCCTACGCACATCGTTTGGGGCCGTAGCGGAAGCTTCGGCCTGTGGGTTCAACCTCAAATAGGCAATAGCCTGGACTAGAGGTCTTGTGTGATTGACGGTCATGGCCGACTCACTCGCTGGGCTTCCGCTTGAAGGTTGCCGAGGTGCATGGTTTTATGAGCACACAGCGATAAGTGTCGAGAGCGTGTGTGAAGAAGTACACCCCTGCAGGGTATGAAACTATTCGAATAGCCGCGTCCTCGGATATGGACTACTTGGAAAACTTATGTTGTTCCTAGGTAATTTAATGGATACTCATAAAAATATCAAGATAAGTGTGAGTACCATGGATGGCACTCTCGTGGGAGACGGAAGTGAATCCATGGTGGTGTATTGATGTGGAGTTAGTGGACTCGTGTGCGATATCTAAAAATTGAACAAAGAGTTAAAATTGCGTAGTATAGATTAGCCATGAGTCGAAGTTGGCATTGCTGCATAAACTCCACCACTCCCATTGTTCATACATGAGCATGAATAGTCTAGGTCTGTTTTAAAGACTTGTTGAGTACGTTTGTACTCATGTTTGCTTAATAAATGTTGCAAATGAGACTCAGGACCCATCAGGTGGGTTCTATCTAGATGTCGACGATGCCGAATGTCATTGTTTTCTCACGGCAGATGCCATAGGGTGGCTTATCGGTGGTGTTGGGGCCATTGGACGCCGATGGGCTCCGGGTGCGGGATTGGGTACGAGAAGGTGGAGACATGCGATGTACCCAAGTTTGGGGCCCTCCGTGGGAGGTAATGCCCGTAGTCCTTGGATTCGTTGGATGGATGGCTAAGTATATGGAGGTGCTCCTGGAACTGTGTTCGGAGGAGGAAGAAAGGAGCAGCCGGCTCGTCTCCCTCCACCACTAGGAAGAGTATGGGGGCTCTTTGTGTGTGTGTTCTCGATCGGGGGTTCGTCCACGTTGCATGGGGGGCTCGAGGGGTTTTATAGGCCAACCCCCGGCTCTTACAATATGATATAGGTACGAGGGTGAAGAGACCCGGCTGGCAGCTTCTCCACCGGGCCAGGGGGTCCTACGGCTTGTATCGTCTCGTCGCGGGCGGGGCCCGTCGGCCGAGCGGTCCCATCGCTGCTGGGACCCGCCGATGGGCGCCGCGATTGGCCCTCCCCCACCTGCTCCGGCACGGGCCGCCCGGGGAGGCGTCACCTAGCGCCAGTCGGCCGAGGTCATCGGTACGGCCGGCAGCACTGTAGCCATGCCGGGGCAGGTAATCGAGTGGCGGGGGCGTGCTCGAACTGTTCCCCATCCAGTCATGCTCACTGAGGTTAGCGGGTCGGACGGATGGACTGTACCCATGCGAGACGGCGCGTTGGTAAACACTGTGGCCACAGGGTCGCACGCCTCGCTAGTCACATTGCACTGCCATACCTGCGGTCAGAGAGACGGGATAGGGCATGTCCGTCCCCAAGTCAATGGGCTGCCCGGCTCGTGGACGGCCGGCTGCTTGGCCAGCCGGGCGGGAGCTCGCCCGGTCGCTAGGCCGGCCGGACGAAGCGCCAGCCGGAGATGGCTCGTGTGGAATGTCCCTAGCCGCCCTCGTCCAGCCGGCCGTTTGGTTTTTCTTCGAAGCGGAGTGGGGAGGACCCCGTCGCCTTGGCCTACCCCGGGGTATGAGCCCCGTCAGTAGCCCCCGAAGCTGGCGGGGGTCCACTTCAGCCGGACGGTGGGGTGCCGGTGGCTTCCCCCCAGCCTAGCCTGCCTCCAGCCTGAAGGCGAAGGGGCAGCCGGGCCAGCTATAGGACCCGACACCCCGGGTTCTGGCGCATCGCTCTGGGGCACGTGCCGGCACGCGACTCGCCACGCGGCGCGCAATGATGTGCTGGGCCCCGCGCACGCGGGGAGATAGGACGTCGCCCAGGGCTAGTCCGATAGAGCCCAGGCATAGCCCGATAGGCCTCGGGGCTGGGGCCGGATCCTCTATGCCCCGATACGGCCGTTACGCCCGGTGGTGACCCACTCGCGCGGGATTTCCCGGGAACGTGGGCGCAGATGATCCCACGTCCCCGGTCGTGTCCTCCCCTATAAAAGGGGAGGGAAAGGCAGGGGCAGAGGTACCCGCCCCCCTCTCGCCCCCTTGCAGTCCTTTTCGCGATTGCCCCTTGCCTCTCGACCTCGCCTCCCCCCGCGCTGCCGCGCCCGAGCCCGCACACGCGTCTGCACGTCGCTCCACCGCTGAGATGGCCGACGGACGCGACGACAGCTGTGTAGGATCCTTCGTCACCAATGCCGACATTAGGGAGCTATGCAATGCATGGATGCTACCGCCGCCCGAGCGGGTGGTCGCCCGTGTGCCGGGCGGCGAGCTGGTGCCAGCGCCGCAGCCAGGGGAACGGGTAGTGTTCCTCTGGCACTTCTCTTGGGGCTTCGCGCTCCCAGTGAGCAACTTCTTCCGCCTCTTCCTTGAAACCCTTGACCATCAACCCCACAATCTCGGTCCCAATGCCATCTTGTATCTCTCTGCCTTCATGACGTTGTGCGAGGGGTATCTGGGAGTTCTTCCTTTTCTTGGCCTCTTCAACGCGCTTTTTTATCTCAAGCCGTTGATCAACAACGCATGCGGGGGCATCGTAGTGTGCTGCCGCGGCGTTGCCTGTTTCCCTCCCCTTTCTTTGATCAACTCCATCAAGGGGTGGCACCGCACGTTCTTCTACACGCGGAACGTCGACCCGGCGTCAGACTACATCGGGCTACCGCCGTTTGAGGACCTCCAGTCGTCCCAGTAGAACTGGCCGGCGTCGGCCTCGGGCGGCATTGCTCTGGAGGAGCTGGGCCGGCTCGGGGAGCTGAAGAGCTCCGAGGGGCTGGTCACCTCCGATCTGGTGGCGGCCTTCATATCGCGCCGGGTGTCGCCCCTAAAGATGAAGCCGCACTGGATCTGTGACATCTCGGGCCGACACGACCCCTGCCGGCAGTCAACCGTGGAGCTGACGCCGGCTCAGGTGGCAAAGCGGGTGAACGCCCTCACGAAGTTCAAGCTGAAGCCCGCCTCATGGTCGTTCGGCATGGAGCTATATGACCACATCAACCGCCCCCCTGGTAAGTCTTCTTGTTGAGGTTTGTCTTTCGCTTAGTATCCCTAGTCGGCAACTGGCGGGAGAACTTATGAGGGGGTGCTGACCGCAGCGGCTGGTGCGACAGAACACCCCGGACGGCCCGCATCTGCAAATCTTCGAGGCGGAGCAAGCGGACGCCGACTCCCGGGACTTCCTGACGGGGGGTCCTACTGAAGAGGGGGTGGACTCCTCCGGGGAGGCTGACGAGTCGGCGGGGCCGCGATGCGGCGCTTCCAGTGGAGCTAGAGGGTCCGGAGCGGCCAGATGGTCCGAAGCAACCGAGGGACCCAATGGAGCGGGTGAGTTCCCTCTTGGTCCCTCCATCCGCGATTGGACGAGTGATGACGACGATGATGATGATGAGCTGATGATCCTCGATGGACCTCCTCCTGCAGCGCGCCCGGACCGGAGGAGCGAGGAGCGCCCACGTCGAGGCCCGGTCACCGAGCCGGTCGTCAGGGAAAAAAGGCCGGCCCAGGAGGGGTCAGCGGCTCCACCGCCCGACCCGAAGCGGTTGTAAAGTGAAAGTGGAGGAATCAACTTCAAAAGAGTTAATGGATGATGAACTATTGCTATATAAGCTTAGGTTGGAGAGACTACGAAAGACGATCCAAAGTATGGGAGAACAACATGAACGTTGTTTGACACATAGTATAAGGCATAAGAATTTATTTGTAGAAAGAATTTAATTGAAAAGGTCAAAAGAAGTTGAACTGTAAATTCAAGTATGAATTGAATCTGAATTCACAAAGGTCAAAAGAAGTTGAACCGACGTAAGATGGTTATGAATAAAAATATATGACACGGGTATTTAGGGACAAAAGGAATCAATTAAAAAGGTGTTATAGTTTGCAAGATATGATCAAATGAAGGTTCGGATTCAAATTGAATCGCTCCAATTTGAAAGGTTCAAAGATTGAAACTAATGATGTTACTATATATGGGAAGTCAATATGAACGTGTAGAAAAAGAATTACTACGTTCAAAATGACGGATCAAAAGTTATAAGCAATTCAATATGGCATTGAGTTAGCTTAGTACAGTGTGTGAACACATTTTGGGAACTAATAGAGAAGTATGAGCAAGATCAAAATTATATGTTGATATGATAACACTAATGATGTGAACGGAAAGATTACTTTGATACGGATCCGACGCAATTGGATTCATCGGAAACGGAGCTACGGATAAAAAGATATGATCAAAAGAAGTTTGAATATAAATCTGAATAAATTTCGAAATTTGAAATTTTGAAAAAGTTGACGTGATAGGTTGATTGGATAGGTGAGGTCAAGACGAAAATCTAGACGTTGGTTTCATCTAATTCTGATAAACGAGTAAAAAGTTATGGCTATTTGAAAAATCTGGGCCAAGCTGTTTTATGGAGGAAAAATGCTATGTCTAAAATAATTCTAGGACTAATGAGTAAATACGGAGACTAATTAATAATCTAATTACTCTACCGTATACTACTATAGAAATACTAATCTAGGGATATTAAACTACAGGAGTATAAAAGAAAATACGAAGAGAATACCTTTAGAATGCAGAGAAGATATAAATCCAAAGAAGAGACGACTTCCAGAAATCCCGCCGGAGAGAAGAAAATATTTTTTTTATAAAGCTAGTCAAACCGAAACGATTCGATTCAACCCGAAGTGGATGACTTTTGGGTGCACCTATGGGTCTATATTTATAGGTGAAAGGAAGGTACAAAGGTCTAAAGCTAAGCAAGGTGGGACTAAAATCATATACAAAGAGGAAAAGAGAGAAGAAAAGGGCCACATGGGCTGATTGAGCCAGCCGGGGCGCAGCCCAGTTTATTTTTTTTCTTAATTCTCGGATGAACAGTGTCCGCAATGAACAGTGTTTCCAATTTTTTTTTAAAAACCAGCAAAGAAAAACAAATAGAAAAATAGAAAAATATTTTATATAGGCATACTATATATCAAAATTTTCAGAAAAATATTTCCTAAAGCATGAACATTTTTTTAAGGCCTAATAAAATACTTTTAAAAAATAGTATTTTTTTGCAATAACTCCAAAATGAAAAGAAACTAGAATTTCAAATAAATGGCAAATAGTTTTTATTTTAAAATTTGAGTGAAAACATTGTATATGATTTTTGAGTGTCATTTACCTCCTCTCATTTGATTTTATAAGAGGGTTTTGAAAATATTTGAACTCAAAATTGAATAGGGATTCGAAATAGAAAATTTCGGGAAAGTCATTTTATTCCCTCTCATTAAAATTTCAAAAGTTTCAAAATTCCACTCAATTTCACACAATCAATCACACAACATTCAAGCAAACAATCCTACTTATTTATTTAATATAACATTCCAAAATTTAGAATTTTGGGATGTTACAAACTACCACACTTAAAATGAATCTCGTCCTCGAGATTCGAAAAGGCTAGAAAGAAAAGGTTAGGGTATTGGGGATCTTCTTAGCAAATTAATTGACCAAGAAAGAGTGGGGTCTACCACACTTAAAATGAGAGTTACTAGTCCCTCAAAATCATGGTAGTCCTTTGGGTGCATCTGTCTCTTCACATACTTCACGATACCTCCTTCGATGATGCTCTTTCATTTAAAATCAAAAACTTGTGTTCTCATAACAAAATGTATTACCACCGATACTGGGTCTTCTTAGCTGGCAGGCCTCGCGTTCATTCTAAATAACTTATCGAAGATCTCATGGTGGTCTACCATTTGTGGTTGTCCTGCAGTGAAATGGGTCTTGGCTTCATTCCTCACCGTAAAATCCCTACGTGCGACAGCAACTGTCATGTACAAGGGTTTTTCATCATACCATTCTAAGGCTTAAACAAAAGCTTCAAAGAACGTCGTCTCTTTACTATGGGTAAGTCACTCAGATTTACCATTCCGAATAGCAAGAGAATGATAAGAGTAAGTCGTCATGGTGGCCAAGCCATGCCGCACTGAAATCATTACCTTGTATAAGGTTTAGTGAATCTCGTATTCTAGCACTTGGGCTTCCTCACAAGCATTGCAGAAAATTTCTCTTGTCAACGAACAAAGTTCGGATAAAACCATTTATTTCTGCAAGCCGGACAAAAACATCTATCGTTTCTTCACAACTCTCAGGTTTTCGTAATACTCCTAAGGAAAATGTTTGATGATCAGTCGTAGCTTCTTCCAAGTCTCTACCTTCACAAAGGTGGGGCTTGATCCTTATCAATCCTGAGGTCAGTGACTTGTGGATTCACTTGAATACTTGAACAACTTCATCTCACCCATGGGGTTACTAACGTTCCATATTACAATATTACCTTCAGTTCATTCCATTATACTCTTGAGGTAACAAATCACAGACTTATTATTGTCTAAATTCCTCTCTACAAAATCCATTTTCTTTTCCATTGGTGTGTTTAACCTTGGGTATGGTTTCATCACAAGCCTTCTCTATTCCAACTTCAAAAGTACCTTGTCACAAAGGTTATCATCCAGATAGTTTGGATATGGTTCCACATTCTCTTCATCCGTATTCACTGATCCAAATTCCTTAACCGGGAGGTACGTGTGGTCACTACCACACTTAAAATGAAATGCACTCAGGTCTGTTTTTGACCAAATTTTTCTCTCGTATCCTCGAAAATGGTAGGAGATCTTTTTTCATAGAGTAACAACTCACATATTTCAACATAAGATAAATCATGACACCATAATTTCCATTGACTCATGAATTTATTACAAACTCTGAGACTTCCGTTACAAGATAAGCTCATGAAATCAAAAGTGCTTCATGATACAGGTATTTCCATCTTCGAAACTATCCCATTCTTCTCATATTCAATCCTTGGTTACATTCTCAATCACTTCTTAAAACTCCTAGAAAATACTTTATTACAAATGCTGCCATCCACATAGTTTGGTATGGTCTAGCATTCACTCTCAACTTTATTCATTCATCTCCCCTTGGATATATCTTAGTACCACTGAAAATTTCCGATGTGCTCCTTGAAATCCTCCATCTTTTCCTTGATTAGGGTGGACATGAACTTCATCTCCATCATCTCCGTATGCACCTCTTGCAGGTATTCCTGAGTATGACGGAGTCTTCCTTCAAGTATTTCTCCAATATGGCGTATGGCTTCCATGGCAGCTTCACGAACAGCGTCAAAGAAAATAGCTTGTGGTACACGAGATATGTAAAAGTATCGTCCGGTAGTCTTTGGGCAAACTCCCTTTGCATGGTGAAGGTGTACCTCCACATACCAAAGTTTCACTCCATTATCCATGAATGGGTAGCCTTTGTAGACTGCATCTCCTTCAAGATGGATGTGCTTCATCATATCCTTTAGGATCCTTGGGTAGTCATGATCACTGGTCAGGGTCATGATTGTTTCTGGGCCTTTGAGGAAAGACTCATAAAGGGTGGTCATCTGCGTGTGTCAGAAAAGGTACTCAGAATTGACATATGTCTCGACTTGGGTAAACATCCATGTTATTCAAAATCAAACTTCAATTTCACTTTCCAACATCTTTAGAGATTATTGTCATCCTTAAAACAAATGGATTATCCATTACATAACCTCAAAGGATAAGAGTGCTACCTATTACATTTATTACTTCCGAACTCAAACTACTCATGCTTAGCATTCTTCTCTGGGCAGGTATAGGAGTAGTGTCCTGTCTTCTTGCACTGAAAACAAATGATTTCTGACATATCTCGGGGCTTCTTGATGTTGGTGCTTGCTCCTTGGGTTCTTGATTCCTTTCTTGGGCACTTATTGGCATAGTGGCCCATATCCTTACACTTGAAACATCTAATATAACTCAGGTCCTTCTGTTCAGGGGCTTGTCTCTTCCTGGGGTTATTGGTTCTGATCAACACTTCAATTTCCCGTGGATCAAACTCCACTTCTTCTGTCGGGAAGTTTCCCAGATACTCTTTTCTTTCCTTTGTACAGTCCTGTGAGAAATGTCCTTCTTCTCCACATGTATAGCAGGCATTGGAGAAAAATCTGGTTAATCCTTCTCCATTAGGGTCTTCATCATCTTCCTTCTTCACAAGTTCTCTTGAATTTTCTCTGAAGGCTTCCTTCATGGCTTCCTTCTGCTGCTTGATGACTTCTTGTACCTTGGGGTACACTTGGCATTGAGCAGTGTAGTGATTGGTTCCTTCACACAAGAAACATGTCACTTGCCCAGTTGGGCATTCCTCAGCAGGGTGATTCTCTTCACAGTAAGGGCATCCTTTCTTGTGTTCTTCCTGGGTGTGTCCGATTTCTCCACAGATTTTACATGCTCGGGTCTTCTTCATCGGGATAACACAATGCTTCTGAATGAGACGGGATCTTAACAGAGTCTTCTTGAGTTCTTCCCAATTCTTTGCTCCATTAAATCCTTGTATGGCATGATGCATTTTCCACCAAGTTGCGGCACTTTGGGTAAAGTGCTGGAGAGCATATTGAACCTTATACTTCTGTGCTATCGAGTTGCTCCTGAAGTGATTCTCCATGTTGTGAATCCATACTTCTGTCTCTAACCAAGTCATCGATCCAGAATACACAAGTCCAGCTTCATTCGTCATCTATTGGGTTCAAGGTTTTGGGGATGAGATGGGTAAGGGAGAGAAAGGAGAGGATACACACAATACAAACAATGGTTTTGAAAATAGATTTTAGTTGTGGCTGTCGAAACTTACACACAAATGACAGCTCACAAAATCATCGTATCTAACGTAAGTATACAACAGGGGTTTGGTCTTCTAGGGCATAATGTCTTGGAAATTCTTCATGGTCTTCAATTTCTTCGGGTCTTGACAGTCTTCAACACGTGTAGCTTCAACTCTTCTAATGCATGGTGAAATCTTCTTTACTTTGAAGTGGCCATCAGTTGTTTCGATATCTTGTCCTTCTCGAAGTGGTCTTAGTTGATCCTTAGTGTGGTCAAGGGGAAAGGGTATTTTCTAACTTTTTGATAAAACTCAGAAGAGAGGAGAAGTAAAAGATCCTTTGAAAACAAAGTTTTTCAAGAAATCATTTCCTAAGGCTTTCCAGTTTCTAGGGTCACGTCCTACAGTCAACATGTGCTCTGATACCATTTCTGTAGCGACCCGACTCAAAACGAGTCAAGCCTCTGTGTTTTCTGTGCCATCCCTAGATCAGTATGCTGGCACACACAGTACATCAATGTATATATCAAAGTGCAATCACATGTAATTAACGTAAAACTGATATATACCTTAAAATAGCAGCGGATACAGTCAACGGGAGTGGAGTCCCAATAACACCAACGGCAGGTTGAGTGCGGACCGTAACCCTGAATCGTACTCTTACCCGTCGTAGAAAAGTATCTGCAACATAAGACGTTGCAGCCGTGTAGGTCAGTACATGGAATGTACTGGCAAGATCACCATAGTAGAACAGAAGAATAAAGACTATTCTATATGCAAAGGCTTTGTGGCTCTGTGTTTGAGTTTTTGCGTAAAAGCTGATTTTATTTTCCTACAACAAAGGAATATCAGGAATTTCACTATGGAGTTACCTATCATGACATGGTTCCGCCAACCAGTGTCTCAATGCCCATAAGTATCATAAGTTGCCCACAATTAGTTATCAGTCTAGTGTTGAGAGTTCAGAGATAGATCCAAGTCTAGAAGCTCAAATTGTCCGTAACCGGGGACACGGCTAATCGATTAGGTTTAACTCTGCAGAGTGTTGTGTACTTTACCCACAAGATTCTTTCCCTCCTGGTAAGTCCTCGCACTGCCTGGTGTTTGAGAACAGGATGAAAGAAACATGGTCTTTCAGAGTGCTTCCCTGACTGTCCGACAGTGCCCATCCCAATCCTAACGTCGACTACATCTCGTAGCACTGCCCAGCAGAGTCACAACAAAGATCAACCAAGCCAGAGCCCATAATGACTTGTGGCTACACAGGTAAGCTTCCGGGCATGAAGTATTCATCCTTCTCTTTGAGTCTGGGTGAAGCTTTCCGCAAGATGTCATGGCGCTTCTCCATGCATCCCGGCCATCCACTGGTTTCTCCAGGGATGCCCAATCAACCATCCTTCACCCAGTAGTGTGTATTGAAAACTTGTCTTCTCGAGTCTTGAAGTCTTGAGGACTTGAAGATGCAGGACTTGAAAATGTCTTCATGAAGTTGTCGTCTTGACGTAGAGTCCTTCTTCACACCACTCACGAACGCTCATACCAAACCCCGTCTACTTTAGCATAGCATAAAAGTAACTAACGTTCCCGGGGCTTTAGTAACCAGTGGTGGGTTCCTACCTCATGCATTCTACTCAACTACAAGAATTTCAATAACACTACAGGAGGGATGTGCTGAATGATGTCACTCCATGCAATAAAAACATAGGTATGAAATAGATGGTCAAGGTGAACTTGCCTGTACTGTTGATGAAGATAAGATATCGCTCTCAGAAATTAACTTGATAGAACTATTCGTCACTCTCCGATGAAAATCTATCGTAAGCAAATAACATTCAATAAACATTCATGCCAAAACAAAGAACTGAAAAACGCAAGAACAAAACATGTCTTGGTGCGAAAATAACAACATACTAAGGTTAAATAAGAAAAGATAGGTTCTAACTGTGTTGTAAAGTGAAAGTGGAGGAATCAACTTCAAAAGAGTTAATGGATGATGAACTATTGCTATATAAGCTTAGGTTGGAGAGACTACGAAAGACGATCCAAAGTATGGGAGAACAACATGAACGTTGTTTGACACATAGTATAAGGCATAAGAATTTATTTGTAGAAAGAATTTAATTGAAAAGGTCAAAAGAAGTTGAACTGTAAATTCAAGTATGAATTGAATCTGAATTCACAAAGGTCAAAAGAAGTTGAACCGACGTAAGATGGTTATGAATAAAAATATATGACACGGGTATTTAGGGACAAAAGGAATCAATTAAAAAGGTGTTATAGTTTGCAAGATATGATCAAATGAAGGTTCGGATTCAAATTGAATCGCTCCAATTTGAAAGGTTCAAAGATTGAAACTAATGATGTTACTATATATGGGAAGTCAATATGAACGTGTAGAAAAAGAATTACTACGTTCAAAATGACGGATCAAAAGTTATAAGCAATTCAATATGGCATTGAGTTAGCTTAGTACAGTGTGTGAACACATTTTGGGAACTAATAGAGAAGTATGAGCAAGATCAAAATTATATGTTGATATGATAACACTAATGATGTGAACGGAAAGATTACTTTGATACGGATCCGACGCAATTGGATTCATCGGAAACGGAGCTACGGATAAAAAGATATGATCAAAAGAAGTTTGAATATAAATCTGAATAAATTTCGAAATTTGAAATTTTGAAAAAGTTGACGTGATAGGTTGATTGGATAGGTGAGGTCAAGACGAAAATCTAGACGTTGGTTTCATCTAATTCTGATAAACGAGTAAAAAATTATGGCTATTTGAAAAATCTGGGCCAAGCTGTTTTATGGAGGAAAAATGCTATGTCTAAAATAATTCTAGGACTAATGAGTAAATACGGAGACTAATTAATAATCTAATTACTCTACCGTATACTACTATAGAAATACTAATCTAGGGATATTAAACTACAGGAGTATAAAAGAAAATACGAAGAGAATACCTTTAGAATGCAGAGAAGATATAAATCCAAAGAAGAGACGACTTCCAGAAATCCCGCCGGAGAGAAGAAAATATTTTTTTTATAAAGCTAGTCAAACCGAAACGATTCGATTCAACCCGAAGTGGATGACTTTTGGGTGCACCTATGGGTCTATATTTATAGGTGAAAGGAAGGTACAAAGGTCTAAAGCTAAGCAAGGTGGGACTAAAATCATATACAAAGAGGAAAAGAGAGAAGAAAAGGGCCACATGGGCTGATTGAGCCAGCCGGGGCGCAGCCCAGTTTATTTTTTTTCTTAATTCTCGGATGAACAGTGTCCGCAATGAACAGTGTTTCCAGTTTTTTTTTTAAAAACCAGCAAAGAAAAACAAATAGAAAAATAGAAAAATATTTTATATAGGCATACTATATATCAAAATTTTCAGAAAAATATTTCCTAAAGTATGAACATTTTTTTAAGGCCTAATAAAATACTTTTAAAAAATAGTATTTTTTTGCAATAACTCCAAAATGAAAAGAAACTAGAATTTCAAATAAATGGCAAATAGTTTTTATTTTAAAATTTGAGTGAAAACATTGTATCTGATTTTTGAGTGTCATTTACCTCCTCTCATTTGATTTTATAAGAGGGTTTTGAAAATATTTGAACTCAAAATTGAATAGGGATTCGAAATAGAAAATTTCGGGAAAGTCATTTTATTCCCTCTCATTAAAATTTCAAAAGTTTCAAAATTCCACTCAATTTCACACAATCAATCACACAACATTCAAGCAAACAATCCTACTTATTTATTTAATATAACATTCCAAAATTTAGAATTTTGGGATGTTACAAACTACCACACTTAAAATGAATCTCGTCCTCGAGATTCGAAAAGGCTAGAAAGAAAAGGTTAGGGTATTGGGGATCTTCTTAGCAAATTAATTGACCAAGAAAGAGTGGGGTCTACCACACTTAAAATGAGAGTTACTAGTCCCTCAAAATCATGGTAGTCCTTTGGGTGCATCTGTCTCTTCACATACTTCACGATACCTCCTTCGATGATGCTCTTCCGTTTAAAATCAAAAACTTGTGTTCTCATAACAAAATGTATTACCACCGATACTGGGTCTTCTTAGCTGGCAAGCCTCGCGTTCATTCTAAATAACTTATCGAAGATCTCATGGTGGTCTACCATTTGTGGTTGTCCTGCAGTGAAATGGGTCTTGGCTTCATTCCTCACCGTAAAATCCCTACGTGCGACAGCAACTGTCATGTACAAGGGTTTTTCATCATACCATTCTAAGGCTTAAACAAAAGCTTCAAAGAATGTCGTCTCTTTACTATGGGTAAGTCACTCAGATTTACCATTCCGAATAGCAAGAGAATGATAAGAGTAAGTCGTCATGGTGGCCAAGCCATGCCGCACTGAAATCATTACCTTGTATAAGGTTTAGTGAATCTCGTATTCTAGCACTTGGGCTTCCTCACAAGCGTTGCAGAAAATTTCTCTTGTCAACGAACAAAGTTCGGATAAATCCATTTATTTCTGCAAGCCGGACAAAAACATCTATCGTTTCTTCACAACTCTCAGGTTTTCGTAATACTCCTAAGGAAAACGTTTGATGATCAGTCGTAGCTTCTTCCAAGTCTCTACCTTCACAAAGGTGGGGCTTGATCCTTATCAATCCTGAGGTCAGTGACTTGTGGATTCACTACAATGAACAGTGTTTCCAGTTTCTTTTTTAAAAAACAGCAAAGAAAAATAAATAAAAAAATATATAAATATTTTATATAGTCATACTATATATCAAAATTTTCAGAAAAATATTTCCTAAAGCATGAACATTTTTTTAAGGCCTAATAAAATACTTTTAAAAAATAGTATTTTTTTGCAATAACTCCAAAATGAAAAGAAACTAGAATTTCAAATAAATGGCAAATAGTTTTTATTTTAAAATTTGAGTCAAAACATTGTATCTGATTTTTGAGTGTCATTTACCTCCTCTCATTTGATTTTATAGGAGGGTTTTGAAAATATTTGAACTCAAAATTGAATAGGGATTCGAAATAGAAAATTTTGGGAAAGTCATTTTATTCCCTCTCATTAAAATTTCAAAAGTTTCAAAATTCCACTAAATTTCACACAATCAATCACACAACATTCAAGCAAACAATCCTACTTATTTATTTAATATAACATTCCAAAATTTAGAATTTTGGGATGTTACAGGTATCCTATGAAGACGCATTTCTCCGCTTTGGGTTCTAGCTTTTCAAGCTGAAGCTTTTTGACATAAGCATCACATCCTCAAACTTTAAGAAACGACAAATTTGGCCACTTGCCAAACCATAGTTCATATGGTGTCATCTCAACGGATTTCGATGGTGCCCTATTTAAAGTGAATGCAGCTGTCTCTAATGCATAACCCCAAAACAATAGTGGCAAATCAGCAAGAGACATCATAGAACACACCATATCTAATAAGGTTCGATTACGACGTTCGGACACACCATTACGCTGTGGTGTTCCAGGCGGTGTCAACTATGAAACATTTCCACATTGTCTTAAGTGACTGCCAAACTCATAACTCAGATATTCACCTCCTCGATCAGATCGCAGGAATTCAATCTTCCTGTTACGATGATTCTCAACTTCACTCTGAAATTGCTTGAACTTTTTAGACGTTTCAAACTTGTGTTTCATGAAGTAAATATACCCATATCTACTTAAGTCATAAGTGAAGGTGAGAAAATAATGACATCCACCACGCGATTTAACATTCATTGGACCGCACACATCAGTATGTATGATTTCCAACAAGTCACTTGCCTGTTCCATTGTTCCAGAGAACGGCGTTTTAGTCATCTTGCCCATGAGGCATGGTTCACATGTGTCAAGTGATTCAAAATCAAGTGACTCCAAAAGTCCATCAGCATGGAGCTTCCTCATGCGTTTTACACCAATATGACCTAAACGGCAGTGCCATAAGAAAGTGGTACTATCATTATCAACTCTACATCTTTTGGCAGCAATGTTATGAGCATGTGTGTCATCACTATCAAGATTCAATATGAATAAACCCCTCACATTGGGTGCATGACCATAAAAGATATTACTCATATAAATAGAACAACCTTTATTCTCTGATTTAAATGACTAACCGTCTCGCAATAAACAAGATCCAGATATAATGTTCATGCTTAACGCATGCACTAAATAACAATTATTCCGGTTCATCACTAATCCTGATGGTAATCGAAGAGAGAGAGCGTGCCAACGGCGATCACATCAACCTTGGAACCATTTCCCACGCGCATCATCACTTCATCCTTTGCCAGTCTTCGTCTATTCCGTAGTTCCTGTTTTGAGTTGCAAATGTGAGCAACCGAACCAGTATCAAATACCCAGGCACTACAACGAGAGCTAGTAAGGTACACATCAATAACATGTATATCATATATACCTTGTTTGTTGTTGGCCGCCTTCTTGTCAGCCAGGTACTTGGGGTAGTTCCGCTTCCAATGACCAGTTCCCTTGCAATGAAAGCACTCAGTTTGTGGCTTGGGTCCATGCTTGGGCTTCTTTACAGGAGTAGAAACTGCTTTGCCATCCTTCTTGGTTTTACCCTTCTTTCCCTTGCCCTTGCCATTCTTCTTGAAACTAGTGGTTTCATTGACCATCAACACTTGATGTTCTTTCTGGATTTCAGACTCAGCGACTTTTAGCATCGCAAACAGCTCGGCGACTGACATGTTCATCCAGTGCATGTTATAGTTCATCACAAAGCTCTTGTAACTAGGTGGCAGTGATTGAAGAACTCTGTCAGTGATCGCCTCTGGCGGAAGGGCAATTCCCAACTCCGCTAGACGAGTCAAATACCCAAACATTCTGAGTATATGTTCACTGATAGACCCGTTCTCCTTTATTTTGCAAGGATAGAACTTATTGGAGGTCTCATACCTCTCGATCCGGGCATTCTTCTGAAAGATAAACTTCAACTCCTGGAACATCTCATATGCTCCATGACATTCAAAACGTCTTTGAAGTCCCAGTTCTAAGCCATACAATATTGCACACTGAACTATTGAGTAATCTCCAGAACATGCCTCCCAAGCATTCTTAACGTCTTCGGATGACATGTCTTCTGGTTGGTCACCAAGCGGTGCATCAAGGACATATGATTTCTAGGAAGCCGTGAGGATAATCCTCAGATTACAGGCCCAGTCAACAAAGTTACTTCCATCATCTTTCAACTTAGCTTTCTCTAGGAACGTATTAAAATTCAGGGGTGCTACTGCACGAGCCGTTGATCTACAACATAAATATGCAAAGATTACTTAGACTATTGTTCAAGATAATGAGTTTAGTTAATCCAATTACTAAATCTCCCACTCAAATTGACATCCCTCAGGTCATCTGAGTGTCACATGATCCAAATTCACCAACTGAAGTCTGATCATCACGTGAGTTGAGGTGGTTTCAATGGTGAACATTATCATGTTGATCATATCTACTATATGACTCATGTTCGACCTTTCGGTCTCTTGTGTTCTAAGGCCATTTCTGTACATGCTAGGCTCGTCAAGTTTAACTCGAGTGTTCTGCATGTGCAACACTGGCTTGCACCCGTTGTATGTGAACATAGAGTCTATCACACCCGATCATCACGTGGTGTCTTGACATGACGAACTTTCGCAACGGTGCACACTCGGGGAGAACACAATTCATATTGAATTTAAGTGAGGGATCACCTTATAATGCTACCGTCGTCCTAAGCAAAACAAGGTGCATAAAAGGATTAACATCACATGCAAATCATAAGTGACATGATATGGCCATGAACTTGTCCTTTTGATCTCCATCTTGAAAGCACCGGCATGATCTCCATCGTCACCGACACGACACCATGATCTCCATCATCTTGATCTCCATCAACGTGTCGCCATCGAGGTTGTCGCGCCCATCATGCTTCTATGACTATTGCTTCCGTTTAGCGATTAAGTAAAGCATTACATAGCGCTTAATGATTGACATGCAGGTCATACAATAATTAAAGACAACCCTATGTCTCCTGCCGGTTGCCGTACTCATCGACATGCAAGTCGTGATATTCTATACAACACATGATCATCTCATACATCACATATATCACATCATGTAATTGGCCATATCACATCACAACATACCCTACAAAAACAAGTTAGACGTCCTCTAATTGTTGTTGCATGTTTTACGTGGCTGCTAAGGGTATCTAGCAAGAACAATTCTCACCTATGCATAAACCACAACGGTGATACATTAGTTGCTTTTCAACCTTCTCAAGGACCGCCTTTGTCGAATCTGATCCAGCTAAAGTAGGAGAAACTGGCACCCGCTAGCCATCTATGCAACAAGTTGCAGTTGAGGGAACCGGTCTCTCGTAAGCGTACGAGTAATGTTGGTTCGGGCCGCTTCATCCCACAATACCGATGAACCAAAACACGACCAAGGGAGGAAGCAATCTAAGCATCAACACCCACAAACTCTTTGTGATCTACTCGAGATCTCATCTACACATAGACCTAGCTCATGATGTCACTGTTGGGGAACGTTGCATGGGAAACAAAAAAATTCCTACGCACACGCAAGATCTATCCATGGTGATGAGCATCTACGAGAGGGAGAGTGGATCTACGTATCCTTGTAGAATGCTAAGCGGGGAGCGTTAAGAAATGCGGTTGGTGTAGTCGAACGTCTTCGCGATCCAAATCACCGAGCGTCCCGCGATCCCATAACGATCCGTCCCGATCAAGCACTAAACGGACGGCACCTCCGCGTTCAGCACACGTACAGCTTTATGATGATTACCGCCTTCTTTATCCAGCAAGAGGGAGCGGAGAGGTAGACGAGTTCTCTGGCATCGTGACGGTGCCACGGCGATGGTGGTGGAGCAATTCCGGTAGGGCTTAGCCTAAGCACTGCAGAAAATTGATCTAGAGGAGAAACTATGCACTAGAGGAACGGGTAGCGCGTGGCTGAAAATCAAGTGCCAAAAACCCTAAGACCTCTAGTATATATAAGAGGAAGAGAGGAGGAGGCTTGGCCCAAGGGCCAAGACATCTAGGCTTCGGCCGAACCAAGGAGGAGAGGAGGATTCCTCCTCCAATCCTAGTAGGACTAGGACTCCTCCTTATTTTGGTCTTTTTGCCTTTTTCCACCTTTTCTCTTTGGGCTATTCTCTCCCAGCTGCTTGGGCCTTGTGTGGGACTTCCACCAGACCACTAAGGGCTAGTATTTACTCTCCCACAGCCCATGTAGCCTCTTGGGTCGAAATACCCCTCCCGATGGTCTTCCGGTACACTACCGGCACTCCCGGTACACTACCGATGAGCCTGAAACTTTTCCGGTGACCAAAACAGGACTTCCTATATATCAATCTTTACCTCCGGACCATTCTGGAGCTCCTCGTGATGTCCGGGATCTCATTCGGGACTCCGAACAATCTTCGGTCACCACCATACATAACTCTATACTACCGAAACGTCACCGAACCTTAAGTGTGCAGACCCTGCGGGTTTGAGAACTATGTAGACATGACCGAGACACCTCTATGGTCAATAACCAATAGCGGGACCTAGATGCCCATATTGGTTCCTACATATTCTACGAAGATCTTTATCGATCGAATCTCTATGTCAAGGATTCAGTTAATCTCGTATGATGTTCCCTTTGTTCTTCGGTATGTTACTTGCCCGAGATTCGATCGTTGGTATCTCCATACCTAGTTCAACCTCATTACCGGAAAGTCTCTTTACTCGTTCCATAATACAAGATACCGTGACTAGCACTTAGTCACATTGATTGCAAGGCTTATTGTGATGTTGTATTACCGAGTGGGCCTTGAGATACCTATCCGTCACACGGAGTAACAAATCCCAGTCTTGATCAATGCCAACTCAACGGACACCCTCGGAGATACCTTTAGAGCACCTTTATAGTCACCCAGTTACGTTGTGACGTTTAATACACACAAGGCACTCTTCCGGTGTCCGTGAGTTACATGATCTCATGGTCATAGGAACATATACTTGACATGCAGAAAACAGTAGCAATAAACTGACACGATCATATGCTACGTTTGTAGTTTGGGTCTTGTCCATCACTTCTTTCTCCTAATGATGTGATTCCATTATCTAATGACATCACGTGTCAATGGCTAGGAAACCTTGACCATCTTTGATCAACAAGCTAGTTCACTAGAGGCATACTAGGGACAAAGTGTTGTCTATTTACCCACACGTGTAATGTGTTTCCAATCAATACAATTATAGCATGGAAAATAAATGATTATCATGAACAAGGAAGTATAATAATAAACACTTTATTTATTGCCTCTAGGGCATATTTCCAACACTATCTTCTCCACTTTTACCCCTTTGATACCTACCACCATATTCTATTCCCCCTATATGTTATGCATGTCCAATGGTTCACGCTCATGTATTGCGTGAACAATAAAAATTTGATGCATATTGAAAATGTACGATCCAATTGCCTGACTTGGACACCGTGGTGCTTAACATTTGTACTTATGTGGTGAAGAAGGTGTCATGCCTTGCTAATACAATAAGATGAGTAGGGGTAAACATTCTTTTAGGATCGTACACTTTCAAACAATTCAATGATTATGTTTCTTATACTTATAAATATTACTATGTTGTTGTTTGTTAATTCATAATTTCTCAATAAGCACAGATGCAAAATATTACATAATGGGTAGCATGTCAAATAAAAAATTCTGTTTTTATCATTTACCTACTCGAGGACGAGAAGGAATTAAGCTTGGGGATACGTCTCCAACGTATCTATAATTTTTGATTGTTCCATGCTGATATATTATCATTCTAGGATACTTTTTGGGTATTTATTTACAAAATTTTTATATTTTTGAGCACTAACCTATTAACCCAGTGCCCAGTGCCAGTTGTTGTTTTCTACGTGTTTTGCCTTTTCAGAGTTACAATACCAAACAAAGTCCAATTGCCACGAAACTTTTTGACGATTGTTTTGGAAAAATACAAGATCTAGAAGTTCCGGAATATGCACCAGGGCCCCACCACACAACAGGGCGTGCCACCAGGGGGCGCGCCCTGATATGTGGTGGCCCCCTTGAGCGCCTCCCGACATCGTTCGCTGGCCTATAAATTATCATCTACACTAAAAACTCCATGGGCACTCCCGAAACACTTTTTCCACCACCGTAAGCCCCTATTCCAAGGGGAGGCCATCTACATCTCCATTCTGGCTCCCTGTCGGAGGGGAGATCGACCACGGAGGGCTTCTTCATCAACCTTTTTGCCCTAACCATGATGTGTGAGTAGTTCACCACAGACCTACGGGTCCATAGGTAGTACCTAGATGGCAATCTCTCTCTCTTGATATTTAATTCAATGTTCATCACATCTTTGCCTTAATCTATCTGATGTAAGCCCTTTGTATGGTGCATTTGTTGGGATCCGATGAATTGTGAGTTTATGTTTAGATTATTCATGAAAATTATTTGAGTTACTTCTGAAATATTATGATTCCTATGTGCATGATTGATGACCCACAAGTGTAGGGGATCTATCGTAGTCCTTTCGATAAGTAAGAGTGTCGAACCCAACTAGGAGTAGAAGGAAATGACAAGTGGTTCTCAATAAGGTATTCTCTGCAAGCACTGAAATTATCGGTAACATATAGTTTTGTGAAAAGATAATTCGTAACGGGTAGCAAGTAACAATAGTAACAAAGGTGCAGCAAGGTGGCCCAATCCTTTTTATAGCAAAGAAAAAACCTAGACAAACTCTTATATAAAGCAAAGCACTCCCGAGGACACATGGGAATTTATGTCAAGCTAGTTTTCTCATGCTAACTTGATTCGCGTTCGCTACTTTGATAATTTGATATGTGGGTGGACCGGTGCTTGGGTGATGTCCTTACTTGGACAAACCTCCCACTTATGATTAACCCCTCCCGCAAGCATCCACAACTATGAAAAGAAGAATTAAGATAAATCTAACCATAGCATGAAACGTGTGGATCCAAATCAACCCCTTACGAAGCAACGCATAAACTAGGGTTTAAGCTTCTGTCACTCTAGCAACCCATCATCTACTTATTACTTCCCAATGCCTTCCTCTAGGCCCAAACAATGGTGAAGTGTTATGTAGTCGACATTCACATAACCCCACTAGAGGAGAGACAACATACATCTCATCAAAATATCGAACGAATACCAAATTCACATGATTACTTATAATATGACTTATCCCATGTCCTCAGGAACGAACGTAACTACTCAAAAAACATATTCATGTTCATAATCACAGGATATCAGTGATGATCAAGGATCTGAACATATAATGTTCCACCAAGTAAACCAACTAGCATCAACTACAAGGAGTAATAAACACTACTAGCAACCCACAGGTACCAATCTGAGGTTTTGAGACAAAGATCGGATACAAGAGATGAACTAGGTTTGGAGAGGAGATGGTGCTGGTGAAGATGTTGATGGAGATTGACCCCCTCTTGATGAGAGGATCATTGGTGATGACGAGGGCTTCGATTTCCCCCTCCTGAAGGGAAGTTTCACCGGCAGGATCGCCCTACCGGAGCTCTAGATTGGTTCTGCCCAAGTTTTGCCTCGAGACGGCAGCGCTTTGTCCCGAAAGGTCTCTTATGATTTTTTCCTTGACGAAACCCTCCATATAGCAGAAGATGGGCATCGTAGGGCTTCCAAGTGGGCCACAAGCTCGCTAGCCGCGGCCAGCAGGCTGATGGCTCCCTGGTGGGCCTCCTGATGTATTTATTTCGCCCATTATTTTTATATATTCCAAAATAATTCTCCATAGATTTTCAGGACTTTTGGAGTTGCGCAGAATAGGTATCTCAGATTTGCTCCTTTTCCAGTCCAGAATTCCAGCTGTCGGCATTCTCCCTCTTCATGTAAACCTTGTAAAATAAGAGAGAAAAGGCATAAGTATTGTACCAAAATGTGTAATAACAGTCCATAATTCAATAAATATCAATATAAAATCATGATGCAAAATGTGCGTATCAACTCCCCAAGCTTAGACCTCGCTTGTCCTCAAGCGAAAGCCGAAATCAATGAATATGCCCACATGTTTAGAGATAGAGGTGTCAATAAAATAAAATATGGACATGAAGTCATCATGATCATCTTTAGAACAAAAATATATTTTGACATATAATTTCTTATGCTAAAGTAACAATTCATTCACAACGGCAAAGTATGAATCAAGAACTCTATTGAGAATAGACAAACTATGATCTCAGTCATTGAAGCAATTCCAATTTATCATAACGTAGGAAAGAGTCAATATAAGAGCTTGTAAAGCAAACCCACATACTCGATCATCTTTTAGTCTTTCACAATTGCTAACACTCACGAGGTACCTATGAGTTCAAAGTTTCAATCGGACACAGAGAAAGATAGGGGCTTATAGTGTTGCCTCCCAACTATTTACCTCAAGGGTAACGTCAATAGTAGTAACTCATGCTCACCCACTTCCGAGTGGATATATGTGCCTAGATCATTCCCCAACATGTGGCACTTGCCAAAAGATAAAGGCGAAAATAACGGAGGTGATCAAGATCACCACGACTCTTGGATAAAGGTAAGTGCTAGAAAATAAAAGTAACAGAGGGAAGTAGAGGTTGTCATGCGCTTTTATAATTGGATGCACAATCTCTTAATGCAAAATAACGTCACTTTATATTGCCCCTTGTGATAGAGAACTTTATTATGCAGTCTGTCACATTTATGTCTTCCCTATCACAAGTTTGTATAAAGTTTATTTTCCTCACACTAATATATCACACATATTTAGAGAGAAATTTTTATTGCTTGCATCGATGATAACTTACTTCAAGGATCTTATTCTATCCTTAGGTAGGTATGGTGGACTATCATGGCAAAACTGGGTTAAGGGTGTTTGGATGCACAAGTAGTATCTCTATTTGGTGCGGAAGTTTTGGCTGATATGAGGTGGAAGCAAGTGACACATGTTGAGGGATCCATAACAATATAACTTCTATTCGGAAATAAGCAAACATAAACCATTACGTTGTCTTCCTTGTCCAACATCAACTTCTTAGCATGTAATATTTTAATTAGTGCTCACAACCATAAAAGATGTCCAAGATAATATATTTATATGTGAACCTCTCTTTCTTTATCACTTCCTTTTAATTGCCCCCATTGACCAACAACTATGTTTGTCAACCCACAACAGGTTTCAATTGACATACTTAATATACATGAAGTCATCACTCCCCATAAGATTTTCGTATGTACTCTTTGCTTTTATTCTACACTTCTTATACTTCATCTTTCTCAAGATTAAAATCATACCAAGTAAGGCCCTCAACTCAAAAGCACTTTTCATTATATAACTCACGAACTTGCTTACATTGGGGGAATCATAAAGGAAAGACTCAAAACTAGATCACACGAAAACTTTATTCTACTAGATCAAGATATAACCAAAAGGATTGAACTAAGAAAAGATGATGAAAATAAAAATAAAAACAAAAACAAAATATGTGATGGTGATACAATACCGGGGCACCTCCCACAAGCTTGGCGCAAGCCAAGGGGAGTGCCCATACCCATGTGTTTAGTTGTCTTGCTTCGGAGGTGGTGATGTCGGAGTTGTTGATGGGGTTGGAAGCCTTTCTAGTTTCCTCCTAAGCATAAAATTTTTCTCCCTCAAATCGTCCACTTCCTGCACGAGCTTCAATACCGTTTGACATAATTCTTCCTTGCTCTCCTGTAGGAAACAAGAAGGGATAAATAGAACCTTGGTTTTTTGCCTTGTGTTTAGGAGGCTTGATTTCTTGAACTCCGCGTGCATGTCTCCTGGATGAAGCAGGGGGGCCTCTTCTTCATCTGAGCTTTCTTCCTCGTACTTGACTTCTTGTTCCTCCTCCGAGAACAATCCATAAGGGTCCAAGTCCCCATAGAGCTTGGGATTGGCAAAATAATGAGATATGAAGCTCTCCCCATCAGAATCTTGGGACGACATATTGCTCTAAATCTGTTGTAGAAACAGCTCAAAAAGAGAAAACGGGAGGTATTGTCGTGATACGAGAGTCAAAACCTTCGGGAGATTATATAATGAATTTTTACCGACCCGAAGGAGTATCCCACAAGAAAACAGAGTCTGGATGGTGCACGAGGTGGCCACAAGCCCTAGGGGCGCGGCCAGAGGGGGTGACCACGCCGAGCAGGCTTTCACCTCCTCGTGCACTATTCAGACTACTTTAAATTTTCCGAATTTTTTAAATATTCCAAAACATATGAAAATTGCCATAGAAAAGCTTTGGAGTCTTTTTACTTACCGTACCACGTACCTATTCCTTTTCAGAGTCTGAAACGTTCTGGTAAGTCTCCCTAATGTACTCCTCCGAAGTTATGGTATTGATGATATTGGTTTCAACATTTATAGGAGTACCTGAGATATAATGTTTGATTCTTTGACCGTTCACCACCTTTGGGTTTGTGCCTTCGGCGTTTTTAATCTTGATGGCACCGGAACGGTATACCTCTTTGATGACGTAAGGACCTTCCCATTTAGAGAGAAGTTTTCCTACAAAAAATCTTAAACGATAATTGTATAGCAAGACATGATCACCTACATTGAATTCACACTTTTGTATCCTTCTATCATGCCATCTCTTAACCTTTTCTTTAAACAACTTAGCATTCTCATAGGTTTGGGTTCTCCATTCATCAAGTGATCTAATGTCAAATAACCTCTTCTCACCAGCAAGTTTGAAATCATAATTGAGCTCTTTGATTTCCCAATAAGCCTTATGTTCTAGCTCTAGAGGTAAGTGCCATGCTTTACCATAAACCATCTTATACGGAGACATACCCATAGGATTTTTGTAAGCAGTTCTATAAGCCCACAATGCATCGTCAAGTTTCTTAGACCAATTCTTCCTAGATCTATTAACAGTCTTTTGCAAAATCAATTTAATCTCTCTATTGATCAATTCTACTTGACCACTAGACTGAGGATGATAAGGAGATGCAAATCTATGATTAACATCATATTTAGCAAGCAATTTACGGAAAGCACCATGAATAAAATGTGAACCACCATCAGTCATCAAATATCTAGGGACTCCAAATCTAGGGAAAATAACTTCTTTAAGCATTTTAATAAAAGTGTTATGATTAGCGCTACTAGTTGGAATAGCTTCTACCCACTTAGTGACATAATCAACAGCAACTAGAATATGACTATAGCCGTTAGATTGTGGAAAAGGCGCCATGTAATCAAAGCCCCAAACATCAAATGGTTCGATAACAAGAGAGTAATTCATAGGCATTTCCTGACGTCTACTAATATTACCAATTCTTTGACATTCATCACAGGAAAAGACAAACTTACGAGCATCCTTGAAGAGAGTAGGCCAATAAAACCTAGATTGTAGTACCTTGTGTGCAATTCTATCTCCAGCGTGATGTCCTCCGTAGGCTTCGGAGTGACACTTGCATAAGATCTATTCATGTTCATGCTCAGGTACACAACGTCTAATAATACCATCTACTCCTTCTTTATAAAGATGTGGGTCATCCCAAAAGTAATGCCTTAAATCATAGAAGAACTTTTTCTTTTGTTGGTATGTTAAAATAGGAGGTATAAATTTAGCAACAATGTAATTGACGTAATCAGCATACCAAGGAGCATTATGTGAAGTATTCACGATAGATAATTGTTCATCAGGAAAGCTATCATCAATAGGTAGTGGGTTATCAAGAACATTTTCTAACCTAGACAAGTTATCTACCACAGGGTTATTAGCACCCTTTCTATCAATGATATGAAAATCAAATTCTTGTAGCAGACGGACCCACCTAATAAGTCTAGGTTTAGCATCTTTCTTCTCCATAAGGTATTTAATAACAACATTATCAGTGTGAACAATTACTTTGGAATCAACAATATAAGGTCTAAACTTATCACAAGCAAACACAACTGCTAGAAATTCCTTTTCAGTAGTAGCATAGTTTCTTTGAGCACTGTCTAGAGTTTTACTAGCATAATGGATAACATTTAATTTCTTATTGACTCTTTGTCCTAGAACAGCACCAACAGCATAATCACTAGCATCACACATAATTTCAAAAGCTAGGTTCCAGTCGGGTGGTTGAACAACAGGTGCGGTAATCAAGGCATTCTGAAGAATTTCAAATGCTTCTACGCAATCATATAAGAAAACGGAACATCTTTTTGCAAAAGGTTTGTGAGAGGCCTAGAAATCTTAGAGAAATCTTTGATAAACCTCCTATAGAAACAAGCATGGCCAAGGAAACTTCTTATACCTTTGATATCCGTAGGGCACGACATTTTTTCAATAGCATCAATTTTAGCTTTATCAACTTCAATACCTCTTTCGGAGATCTTATGCCCCAAGACAATACCTTCATTAACCATAAAGTGGCACTTTTCCCAATTCAAGACAAGATTAGTTTCTTCACATGTCTGCAAAACTCTATCAAGGTTGCTCAAACAATCATCAAAGGAAGTTCCATAAACAGAAATATCATCCATGAAAACCTCAAGAATATTTTCACAAAAGTCAGAGAATATAGCCATCATACATCTTTGAAAGGTAGCAGGTGCATTTCATAAACCAAAAGGCATATATCTATAAGCAAAGGTACCAAAAGGGCGAGTGAAAGTGGTTTTTTCTTGATCCTGGCTTGATACAGGTATTTGAGAGAAACCAGAGTAACCATCTAGAAAGCAAAAATGAGTATGTTTGGATAATATTTCTAGCATTTGATCAATAAAAGGTAAAGGGTAATGATATTTCTTAGTAGCTTTATTTAATTTCCTAAAATCAATTACTATAACCTGTAACAATTCTTTGCGGGATCAATTCATTTTTATCATTAGGAACAATGGTAATACCTCCCTTCTTAGGGACACAATGGACGGGACCAACCCATCTACTATCAGCAACAGGATAAATTATACCTGCCTCGAGAAGCTTTAGTACTTCTTTTCTTACCACTTCTTTCATCTTAGGGTTCAATCATCGTTGGTGATCAATAACTGGTTTGGCATCAGGCTCCATATTAATTTTATGCTGGCATAGATTGGGACTAATGCCCTTAAGATCATCAAGAGTATAGCCAATAGCAGCACGGTGCTTCCTCAAAGTTTTCAATAATCTCTTTTCTTCATGCTGTGAAAGGTTAGCACTAATAATAATAGGATATATCTCTTTTTCATCAAGATAAGCATATTTCAATGTATCGGGTAATTGCTTGAGCTCAAACACTGGATCACCCTTGGGTGGAGGAGGATCCCCAAGTATTTCAACAGGTAAGTTGTGTTTCAAAATAGGTTGCTGCTCAAAGAAATTTTCATCTATTTCATTCCTCTCATTCATATGCATATCATTTTCATGGTCTAGCAAATGTTGTTCTAAGGGATCAGTAGGAGGCACAACAATAGAAGCGATACCAATAATTTCATCTTTACTACGCAATTCCTTGTCATGGGGTTGTCTACGAAATTTAGAGAAATTAAACTCATGAGACACATCCCCAAAGCTCACAGTAACTACTTCCTTCTCACAATCAATCTTAGCATTAACAGTATTCAAGAAGGGTCTGCCAAATATAATGGGACAAAAATTATCTTGTGGGGAACCAAGAACAAGAAAATCAGTAGGATACTTTACTTTCCCACACAAGACTCCAACATCTCTAACAATCCCCATTAGTGCAATAGTGTCTCTATTAACAAGCTTAATAGTAACATCAATATCATCTAGGTCAACTAGTGCAATATCATGCATGATTTCTTCGTATAAGGAATAGGGAATTGCACTTACGCTAGCACCCATATCACATAATCCATGATAACAATGATCTCCTATTTTAACAGAAACAACAGGCATGCCAACAACTGGTCTATGTTTAAGCTTAGTATCAGGTCTAGCAATTCTAGTAGCTTCATCACAGAAATGAATAACATGCCCATCAATATTATCAACCAAGAGATCTTTAACCATAGCAATACTAGGTTCAACTTTAATTTGTTCAGGGGGCGTAGGTGTTCTAATGCAACTCTTACGAACCATAGTTGAGGCTTTAGCATGTTCCTTTATCCTAACAAGGAAAGGTGGTTTCTCGATGTAAACAGTAGGGATAACAGTATCAACATTGTAAGTAATAATTTTCTCTTCAACTTTAATAGGTTCCACTACTTTCACTTCAATGGGAGGATGATATTTAAACCACTTCTCCTTAGGGAGATCAACATGAGTAGCAAAAGATTCACACAAAGAAGCTACGATCTCAGAGTCAAGTCCATATTTAGTGCTAAATTCACGAAAAGCATCAGTGTCCACGAAGGATTTAACACAATCAAACTTAAGATTTATACCTGACTCCTTGCTTTCGTTGAGTTCCCAATCTTCAGAGTTGCGTTTAATTCTTTCCAATAAATTCAATTTGAATTCAATATCTTTCTTCATAAAAGAACCACCACAAGAAGTATCGAGCATGGATTGATCATTACGAGAAAGTCGAGCATAAAAATTCTGAATAATAATTTCTCTCGAGAGTTCATGGTTGGGGCATGAATATAACATTGACTTAAGCCTCCCCCAATATTGAGCGATTATTTCTCCTTCACATATCCTATACCATGTCAATGCCTTCTCCTTCAAAGATAAAGGAAAGACCTTCTTCTTGACGTGATCCTCGGGCAGACCTACAATCTTAAATAATCCAGAAACTTCATCCACATAGATTAGATGCAAATCAGGATGTAGTGTTCCATCTCCTACATAAGGATTAGATAGAAGTTTCTCTATCATACCCGAAGGAATTTCATAATAAATATTTTCAATGGGTTCAGTAGGTTGAGGGACAACTCTTTTTGTTTCCGGTCTAGGTGAACATACCCCGAACAAGCCCCTCAAAGTATTACTTTCCATAGTAACAAGTGACAGTAAATTTCCACACACTATATAAATTTTTCCTTACCAAGTTCCACTCATTAAAGGCGCTTCACTCCCCGGCAACGGCACCAGAAAAGAGCCTTGATGACCCACAAGTATAGGGGATCTATCGTAGTCCTTTAGATAAGTAAGAGTCTCGAACCCAACGAGGAGCAGAAGGAAATGACAAGCGGTTCTTAGTAAGGTCTTCTCTGCAAGCACTGAAATTATCGGTAACAGATAGTTTTGTGATAAGATAATTCGTAACGGGTAGCAAGTACCAATAGTAAAAAAGGTGCAGCAATGTGGCCCAATCCTTTTTATAGCAAAGGACAAGCCTGGCCAAACTCTTATATAAAGCAAAGTGCTCCTGAGGACACATGGGAATTTATGTCAAGCTAGTTTTCATCATGCTCACTTGATTCGCGTTCGCTACTTTGATAATTTGATATGTGGGTGGACCAGTGCTTGGGTGTTGTCCTTACTTGGACAAACCTCCCACTTATGATTAACCCCTCCTGCAAGCATCCGCGATTACGAAATAAGAATTAAGATAAATCTAACCATAGCATTAAATGTGTGGATCCAAATCAGCCCCTTACGAAGCAACGCATAAACTAGGGTTTAAGCTTCTTTCACTCTAGCAACCCATCATCTACTTATTACTTCCCAATGCCTTCCTCTAGGCCCAAACAATGGTGAAGTGTTATGTAGTCGACGTTCACATAACACCACTAGAGGAGAGACAACATACATCTCATCAAAATATCGAACGAATACCAAATTCACATGATTACTTATAACATGACTTATCCCATGTCCTCAGGAACAAACGTAACTACTCACAAAACATATTCATGTTCATATTCAGAGGAGTATAAGTGATAATCAAGGATTTCAACATATGATCTTCCACCAAGTAAACCAACTAGCATCAACTACAAGGAGTAATCAACACTACTAGCAACCCACAGGTACCAATCTGAGGTTTTGAGACAAAGATCGGATACAAGAGATGAACTAGGGTTTGGAGAGTAGATGGTGCTGGTGAATATGTTGAGGGAGATTGACCCCCTCTCAATGAGAGGATCGTTGGTGATGACGAGGGCTTCGATTTCCCCCTCCCGGAGGGAAGTTTCATCGGCAGGATCGCCCTACCGGAGCTCTAGATTGGTTCTGCCCAAGTTCCACCTCGAGATGGTGGTGCTTCATCCCGAAAGGTCTCTTATGATTTTTTTCCTCGATGAAACCCTCCATATAGCAGAAGATGGGCATCGGAGGGCTTCCAGGTGGGCCACAAGCTCGCTAGCCGCGGCCACCCTGTGGCTCCCTGGTGGGCCTCCTGATATATTTCTTTCGCCCAATATTTTTTATATATTCCAAAATAATTTTTCATAGATTTTCAGGACTTTTGGAGTTGCACGGAATAGGTATCTCAGATTTTCTCCTTTTCCAGTCCAGAATTCCAGCTGCCGACATTCTCCCTCTTCATGTAAACCTTGTAAAATAAGAGAGAAAAGGCATAAGTATTGTACCAAAATATGTAATAACAGCCCATAATGCAATAAATATCAATATAAAATCATGATGCAAAATGGACGTATCAATGATCATCATAGCTTCGTAATGCTCTCCGGTCGATTGAGATAGTTTGGCCAACTGGATTAATATTTCTTCGATGGGAGTGGTGCGTTGTAGTAGGTTCAACCTGGCGAGTTTCTATATCCCAGTAAAAGAAGGGAACAAGTTGTGTCTTTGTGTTGCTGCTACTAAGGATAAAACGATGGGGTTTATTCATATTGATTGAGTTTACTTTGTCTACATCATGTCAATGTTCTCCAAGCATTACTTTGTTTTACTTAATACTCTAGATGCATGCTGGATAGCGGACGATGGGTGGAGTAATAGTAATAGGTGCATGCAGGAGTCGGCCTATTTGCTTATGGACATGATACTTATATACACATGATCATTGCCGTGAAAATCACATAACTATTCACTTTTCTATCAATTGCCCAACAATAATTTGTTTACCAACCGTATGCTATTTCTATGAGAGATGTCACTAGCGAACTCTACGGCCCCCGGGTCTATTCACTTATATATTTAAAAATGCTTTCATTACCTTGATGTTATTTATTTTATTTTATTTTATTTTGCACTTCACAACTATCAACAATCATCTACACACCTCACTTGCTTACAAATAACGAGATCAGGGGGATTGACAACCCTCTTGCCGGCGTTAGGTGCAAGTTGTTTGTTTCTTTGTGTGCAGTCGCTGAAGACAGTTGAGGATTGATATTTCTATTGGTTTGATAAATCTTGGTTTCATAACTAAGGAAAATACTTACCCACTTTGTGCTGCGATAACCCGTTCATCTTCACGAAAAATTCAACACAGATCACGTGTATCAAATATCCATAAGTTACAAGTGGAAAACTGAAATACGATGAATATGAACAAATATTTTTCATGCATGTGCTAGTATTTTTTATATTTGCGTACATGTGTTGTTATTCTAGAAATCACTGTCCACTATTTTTTTACCAATAAAAGATTATTCGCATTCCCCATATAGTAGTTGTATTATTGGATTTTTCAAAAACCACCATATATATTTCTTGTAAATAGCAAAGAGTAAGGATTGGACTTCTGGTCATAGCATTGGATCGTAAGTATGTGGAACTATATTTACTATAAAGCAGAAGCTTTGTGTTCAAACACACAAATCATAAAAAAGAGAGTGTACAACGGAAACATGAGTTGCTAAGTTGTTTCCATAGTTTTTGTGCGATGAAAACTTTTTTTTTCTCGTGTGACTTAAGCATTTCTTTTGTTTAGTGACAACCAATGTAAGGCAATTGCATTCTTCTTACAAGTATGTTTTGGAAAAAAATATTGTTACAAGTTCATACAAAAGATTAGTGATCAAATTATACTCATGGGATATTTTACAAAAAATAGTTTTAAATCGAGGGAGTGTTAAAACATAAGGAGATAAAAGTATTTTTCGTAACAACTATAAGTGCATAACTAGTAATGTATGTACGTATGTTAGTTACCAAAGTTCCTTTTTAGTGAGTTGACCAGCTTGACAATAAGCACATCGTCTACCTACTTAATGTTACATGATTGACATTTTCCTTCGAGAGGGATATACTCATTAATACCAAAAAAATAAAAAATAATGGACATCAATTAACTACAGTTGGGAGGATATTCAAACTAGCACTACTAGGGTTACCCTAGTAGTAGCACTGGCTAAAGTCGTAGGAGTAGTGTGGGTGGCTGCGCTACTGCTACATCGTTACAGCTAACTTTTAGCAGTAGTGTCGGTTGTCCAGCGCTACTGGTAACCAAGTTAGTAGTAGCGTGCTTTTCTAACTCGCGCCACTACTAATCACGCGTATGTTTTTATATTTATATTGTATTTTCATATGGTTCTACATATTAATATACAACATCAATAAAAATTGTGCAAGAAACATCATTTAAATTAAAGTGGATGGCTGCAAGTGACCAAGTTGAATTAGAGGAAAATACGATGTTGCGAATCACAACATCGTATGTTCTCTAACAACTCATCGTCATCTTAATCATTTCAAGATTAAATGTCATAAAACAGAAAAACAACTCCCCACCATTCTAATTGTTATCATACTAGTTAAGCAACTTTTTATCATTCTAGCAACAAACTAGCAAGTGACCAAGTTGTCACAAGTTAAATAACAAGCTACGAAGGTATCACAAGTTACCAACACTACCTAATGCTCTCTCCAAGGTAAAAAAACATAAAAAAAAAAGTGAACTCTTGCATTTCCCCATCGAATAGTACAGATCAACCTATCTCCAACTAGTGGGATGCGCAAGTATTCGTATCCAAGTGGTAGCGGAGATAATTTTATTGTGTTGCTCCATCCTTTGATTTTCAGGGTTTCTTCACTTCGACATATCATGTATTTACCAGGGGTACTCATCGAGATTAGCCGTAAGCTAACCATATGCAAATCACCTTTATAAACATCACTTTAGGCACGGTCTTTGGCAAGAGTACTTGTTGAAGAACATAAGTAATAATAACATAGTTAGTAAACTAGTTTTTCATAAGAAGAATGTATGAAAAACATGTACTGGTGACACAATGGTATTTTTTTACAAAGTAGTCTGAAGTGATATTATAATGGTTCAACTTGTGCATTGGTGGCACATATCCATGATAACTGTTACCAATCATGTAATTGTTCTTATAATGCTCAACATCATGAATAAATGAGATTAGATGATTTTTCCCCAACCAAGTAAGCTCGGAATCATAACTGTAGTAGGCCCGATCTACTATCTTTCATGTATTTTTGGAGTAGAGAAATAAGCTAATAATTAAAAATTAATAAGTTTAGTCGGACCGAGTACCAAATATTAATTTTTCTATAAACAATATAAATTACCTAAAAAATTTGTTGACAAACTCACATGGAGATAGAACTAAAATCAACTGATCCACGTGCGCCCAAATATCAATATTACTATCACGATCATCATCATGACCAAGATCGGATGTTATGTGCATGTGCTCCGCAAACCCGTATTCCTTGTAAAATGCTCTCCAAGCAGAATAATCAAAATATATGTAATCTACTGTATTTTTTACCTTAACAACAAAAGTGTAAAGGTCCGTCTTTAGGTAAGCTATATTAATCTTCATACTCTCCTTCTCTTGGAAATGAAACTTGTCCAAGACATGTAGTCTTGCATGGCAGGAAACGTACTAGTCGAATTGTACGAAGAAAAATTACAAGTTCATTAAAGCAAAAAAGCACACATTATGCTTCATTACAAAAAAGAATACATGTAGTCTTTACATACCTTTGCAGTTTCGAAGTCGTCCATTAGCTTCACGATGAAGGACGTACCGTTGTCTAGGTGATGATAAAAGTCACATATACCCGTGTCGTTTGTACACATATATCACTCAGGGATCCCCTCGTTAATATTTCCTATGTTCTTGATTCAAAAATTAAAAATCGACGGTAATTATACCAGAAACTATTTAGCGCGGGTAGACTTTTGATCTGTCGAGGCTTCCTTGAAAAACTCCCATATCTCATGGTGTATATGGTGGGCACTCGCTCACACCGATATGGTGTTGTATATATGTAGTGGACACTCTCTCGCAATAATATTACGACCATCGGTGCTGCCCGCTCCTTCTTTCGTCCCTGCGTGCATTACCAAAATGTGTAGCAAATAGGAACGAATATATTTCCATTAATGGCACAAATATATGTTTTCAAAAATTTGAATAATAAATTTTTTATATTCCATGAACATTTTAAATACTACAAACATATTTTAAAATACTCGGGTATTATATAAATGTTATGAAAAAATAGGGTACGAGCATTTTTAAAAATTACGCAAACACACTTTTAGATATTTAAGAATGTCCTTAACATTTTTTAAAAGTGGAACAATTTTAAATGACACAACTGTTTTTGAATGAAACGAAAAAATTATATGTTTTTTTACATATTATTAAATATGTAGTATTTTTTATATTTTTTAAAAATTACTTTAGATAAAATGAGCGGGAAAAACAGGAAAGAAACCAAAAATGAGCGAGGCATTTCAAGCATTGGTTTTGTTAGGTAAATCAAGCGGCGCATGTGCTACCAAATTTTAGTTTTTGTAATAAGTTTTCTGGTGTTTGGAGTGATGAACCATCGGACTATTTGGTTCACAAACTCATAGACGATGTACCCAATTTTCTGATTAATATGGCTAGCCATGATAGCTTCCCTGAAAAAGACATTACTAGGCCGGTCCACTACGGTGCTTCATGATGCGACACGCCACAGAGTTCGCCATTAGTGACACTTAGACGTGCCCATTGATGGAAAATCTTATGTAACGCACACTGCGTCAAAATATCAGGGATACGCACAGGATAAAGAGGCAGCGATGCGATCTGGGCTGACCGTTGCGGGCATTCCCAGCCGGTTTTTTCCGGTTTTGTGAAACTTTTAGATGGTTCTCTGAAGCGGTTTTTCTTTTTTTCTCGTTTTATTTTTTATATTATTATCTGTTTCTGTTTCAAAAAATGTTCTGGATTTTCAAAAATGTTCCGGATTTTTTAAAAATGTTCAGCATTTTCGAAAAATGTTGGACATTTCAAATTTTTCTTCAAATTCGAAAAAAAAAATTTAGAAAAATGTTCTGGTATTTCAAGAAATGTTCGGGATTTTCAAAAAATGTTTTCGATGTTCAAAAATGTTCTGGATTTTAGAAAAATGTTCGAGATGTTCAAAAAGTTTGTTCAAAATGTAAATTTATATTTTTAGAAAAATATTCTGGATTTTCAAAAAAAATCAGGGTTTTCAAAAAATGTTTTGGAATTTCAATAAATGTTCAGGATCTCCAAAAATGTTCTGGAATTCCAAAAAATGTTCTCGGTTTTCAAAAAATGTTCTATAATTTTAAAAAAATCGACAATAAAAAAAGTTTGAGGTGAATTTCAGTAATTACGTTTGTAAAAAATGTTCATAATTTCGGAAAAAGGTTCACGCTTTCACTTTTGTTCTTATTTTTCCAAAAAATGTCCACAAAATAACTTTAAAAATAATTTAATCTGCCTATATTTATTATTCTAATGTATTTGCGTTGCCAGTTCACCATGAGCATGAAGCGGTTGTAGTGGCTAGGTACCTTGCTCACCAATAGTGTGGTCGCGTGTTCGATTCCATCTGAAGTTATGTTTCGTGGGAACGGGTCTGACAATAGAAGGTAGGGGTACGAAAGGAGAGGGTAGAGTCCTAGCTACGGCGAGGGTGTACACACATATGTATGAGTTCAGACCCCTCTTATGGAGGTAACAGCCCTACGTCTCAGTGCTAGGGAGCTTTGTCGTGTGGAATGTTGAGATTACAGTGGTTGCGAACTCTTGTGCTAGAGGGGAGGGGCGGCTTATATAGAGTTCGCTGCCCCTCATAATTGCCCAGCATTTAAGGGTCCGATCGTGGGTTTAAAGACTGTCGTTACTGGTAACGTATATAATAAAAGCTACTAATGACGTAAAGACTAACGCCTGCCCGTTGGCCTCCTGGAGGTGGCTTCTGATCTTCTGGCGTCGAGTGGAAATGAGGTCTTCCGAGTGACGGTCGACCGTCGAGTGAAGGAAGAAGTCTCCGAGTGGATTGTCTGTCGAGTGACTTGAGCGCCATCGGGAATCCAGTCGGAATCTTATTTGTGATCTTCAAGTCCTCCAATGTCATGCCCTTAGGTAGGAGGGTCTAGGTCAGACTTCAACGAAACTTGCATCGACTGAACTCTTCATCATTCGCCTGGATCCGTTCAGCCTTGAAAATACCCGAGTGAATGTTCCATGTCAATTATCTTCCGAATGACCCAACAGAATCTTCGCAGGTGGCGGGTCGATCTGTCAGCCCCGGATTTTGCGGGATATGAAAATTTGGGAAGCGCGCGCGTGCGATGATGACGCCACGATCAGAGCAAGTGGGGGCATGGCGCCTCGATTCTCGCGCCGGTCATTTCGCCACGTATTGGATGCAGACTGCTGTTGGCATGTTCGGTGATCTCGTGGGCCCACCAGTCAGCGAGGCACTCAACGGGTTATAAATTTCGAAGCGTCGCGGGTCGCACAGTATCTTTCCTCAAATTTCCTCTCTTCCTCTGCCTCCCCTGTCTCCATCTCCTCACCCTCTTCTTCTCCGACGAGAGCGACCGCCACGATGAGGAAGGGCGTCACGGAGAAACTGGAGCGCACCAAGAAGGGGGCGTCGAAGAGCAAGGGCAAGAAGCCCTCGACGGCTTGCTTCGCTGTGCCGGCGAGATGGATGTAGGGGGACTTTCTCCCCTCTGTGGTCACTCGTGAGGAGATGGAGAGCTTGGTCGCCGACGGGCTTGTGGCGGACGGCGCCTGGAGGCTACCGGAGGGAGAGCGCGAGCTGGAGCCGCGCGACGGGGAGCGGGTCCTCCTCCTCTCCCACGTCAAAAGAGGTTTTTCTATGCCTCCCACCCATTCATTAGGGGTTTTCTGAACTTCTTTGGCGCTCAGCTCCACCACTTCCCACCGAATGTGATTTCCTATCTGTCTGCCTTTATCACCTTGTGCGAGTGTTTTTTGGGATGTCCTCCTCATTGGGGGCTGTTCAAGCACATCTTTACGGTCAGGTTCCAGACTGTGAAGAAAGCTCTCCCTGCTGATGGGAAAACTCATGTGCTTCAGTTGTGTGGGGGTTTAGGACTTCAGAAAAGAGCCCGTAGTTCCTTTCCTGCTATGACTTTTCTTGAATCTGTTAGAGGCTGGCAGTCGACTTGGTTCTACTACAAAGACGTAGCATCTCCCAACATGTCGACTGGCCTTTCCCCTATACAACTGACCGTCCAGTTGTCCCCAAGTCTCTGAGGGTGACCAAAGACGAACATGTCCAAGTGGGAATCTTGGTTGAAGCTGTGGTGTAGCTGATTCGAGGTGGAGTGACTGGCATGGATCTATTGAAGACATTCCTCAGTCGACTTATCCAGCCGCTCCAAGCCAGGGATCACACCATGTGGCACTACACGGGCCCTAAGGACTCGACCAAGACGCACCCAGAAGAGGTTCCGCAAAAAACTGTCGAACAGTGGCTTCGCAGCATCACTGGAGCATGTGACAACCCTTTGGGAGCCAAGAGGATCTGGCCTTACTCGATCGAAAACCCGCCGAAGAATCTGGTAAGTTGTGCTGTGTCGACTGACGTACTTGTATTGTCGAGTGATAGATTGATTTATGCACTGACTTCTTTGTTTGAATCATGCAGGAGTGGACGAACATGTACTCGCATGTTCCCAATGCGAACCAAACTGAAGATGGTGTGGTGAGCGAGGGTGGCAGCATGGACGGCGATGGTTCAGAAGACTCCGAAGACGAGTACGAGAACTCAGACGAAAACGAGCCAGAAGTCAAGTCGCCTCCTCCCTCCGAGCGCCGCTCCAAGTCCCGCCAAGATCCTGCGGCTGTTGAGGACAGGGCTCCGGGCCCAAGCGAGAAGAACCCAAAGCGAATCCGCCCCTCGACCGTTGAGTCAAGCGAACGATCTGCGAAGCAACCCAAAGTGACTGTGGCCAAACCTCGCAAAGCCTTGCCTCGCATGAAGATGGCTGTGCCTGTCGTCTCCACGTGAGTGTTTACTTTTGAACTTTCACTGTCGACTGTGATTTGAAATCCTTGTTGTCTGAATGTTATTCAATCCATCAGAGCTACTACCTCAGTGACGTCGCCTCAACGTGATGGAGGGGATGCCATGGATGTCGACACTGCCAATGCAGCGACTTCTCATAGAGGTAATCAACTCTTCAGTTCTGCTTATTGAATATGATTTGTCGAATGCCAGAGTTAATTCTGTCGATTGATAGTTGCAGAAATCATCCAGCTGGAAGATGATGAAGAACACCCTAGGGTACGGGAGGTGGAGGCAAGACCTTGAGCACCCCGCGCATACGCACTTGAAGAACTTCATCTGCGCAGACGCCTCAGCAGTCGACCGCGGAGTCTTCCCAGAGGATGAGTGACTCGACGTGGATCAGAACTAACCCAACAATGCCTCTTGTGAGTGCCCCTCCAGCTGTTTTTACCATCGTGACGTCGATTCCAACCGGTCCTATTTAGACTACCTCGACTGCTCCCATCATTACGCCGCTCGTGCCGATGACGGCTTTTCCTCTGCATCGCGTTCAAGAAGATCATATCGGAGCTGCAAAGGAGGCCATGATCCAGGTGGAGCAGATGATGCTACGCACCAAGGAGGCATACGAGGCCAGCAAGTTGGCTTATGATGCTAGCACAGCGCTTCGCACGAATGTCCGAGTAAGTTTGATTGTAAGTACATTTCCGATTGAATTCCTGTCTTCTTTGACTGCACACCCACTAGGTGTTTATTTTTCATTCATAGAATGTTTTGGAGCTCTCCACTCGAATAGATCAGATCTTAGTTGAGTAGGTTCTGGTTCCGTGGGGGCACACTAAGTGCACCCACTGGGTGTAGTCCTCGAGACCACTGTCGAGTGCTTGACTCGACAGGGGTCTTAGAGTCTGTCGTATGCGGGATACGTTTGCCCTTAACCGCGCTACTTCGCAGCTACTTTGTAGGTTTCATGGGTATCAATGATAAACCATGATATGACACTACATAAGGATAGACTGCACTTCACGAAGTGTAGGGGGTACGTCACTCGACAGATTGAGTGACGGATGTTCCATTGATGGATATTTTCTACCACTCCAGTGGGTGTAGTCCCCGAGACCACTGTCGTGTGCTTGCACCGGCAGGGATCTTAGGGTTTGTCGTATGCAGGATACGTTTGTCTTACACTCCGAGGCTACCTTGTAGGTTACATGGATATCATTGATCAACCATGATATGACGCTACATAAGGATAGATTGCACTTCACTGAGTGGGGGGAGCACGTTACTCGACAGATCAAGTGACAGAAGTTTGATAGGGCAGACCTTGTCGACTATTTTATAACCAGTGGGGCATGCTAAGTGCACCTACTGGGTGTAGTCCCCGAGGCTACTGCTAATCGCAGACGATAAGCAGTAGTCTTGAAAACTCTAAATCGGAATTTCTGTCGTACGCGGAGTACGAGCACCACTCGACATGTCGAGTGTATTTTTTTTTCTTTTTGACCATCCCGCTCCGAAGACACTGCTTCAAAGGTGCGAAACGGGGTCGACGGAACACTCGACGTATCATGTGTTAACCATTCCAGTGGGGTCACTCTGGGTGAACCCGCTGGGTGTAGTCCCCGAGACCGCCGTTGAGTGCTTGCACTAGCGGGGGTCTGATAAAGACTGTCTTGAACTCGTTTACAGTACGCGGAGTACACGAGCCACTCGACATGTCGAGTGTACTTTTGGTTAAATTCTCTTTCCCCTGGACGCAGGTTTCAAGGACATCATTGATCAACCATGATATGATGCTATTCCAGCGTAGTGGGGCGGGGCGATGTGTGCTACCCAATCGACCGTTTTCGGTCTTCTGCATTTCCGTACTGGAATTTTTTGTCAATTGAATTTCTTTCTCTGTTGATTTCAGAGGGCTTGTGAACTTGGAACGCAGTACAAGGATCTTGAAGATGAAAGGAATCGGTTGCACTTGGACTTGGATACCTCCAATAACGCTTTGGAGAGGGTGCGTGCCGAGCTGAAAACTCTGGGAGGTAACTTTCTTCGACCCACTGCATTCTCATCTTCACTTTCCATGCTTTGAACCGAGTGCTTTCACTCGAACAAACGTACACAATGAAAACCGTCGACTCCAAGCGCGACTCAACAATGTTGTTTCTTTAGATTCCATGAACAAAGCGCTGGAGAACATGGACAAAGCGCTCGCCGACGCCCAGCGTGTGGTGAAGGAGAAAACTGAAGCTGCTGACAAGAGGCTGGCTGCCGCGAAGAGGATGGAGGAAGAAAACTCGAAGTTGAAGCAAGAGCGTGCGGACCTCATCAAGAAGACTGAGTAATTAACCAAGAGGAGCAACGGCCTGGAGAGGCGTCTGGGAGAGTTCTCGAGGAAGATGTATATTCTGCTTGACGGTGAGTTTTTCTATCGACTGAACTTTATGGAATCCTTGACGACTGCATCTCACCAGTCATTATCCCATTCTCTCATTCTTCTTTCCTAGAATTCTGCCAAGACTTTGAGAAAGAGACCAAGGAGATCGAGCCCAACCTGGATCCCACCAAGTCACCTGTTGGGGACGCGGTGGCCATGAACATGCTCAAACTCAACTTCAGGCTTCAGGGTGTCCAAGTGTATGTCCTTTGATTGAAAACTGCAATGGAGAGGATTGACAAGGAGCTGTGGCCTGAGGACACTCTTCAGCTCGACCTCACATCTGTGATGACACGCCTGAACGACCTCCCTAGTCGAGTGCAAGCCTGGAAGAAATTTGCTGCTCGCTGCAGTGCTGATGTGGCGCTCTCCCTTGTGAGGGTCCATTGCAATGAAGTGAGGGAAGACAAGCTGAAGGAGCTCCGAGTGGTTAACACGAAGAAACTCCGGTTTGAAGATTTCATGGAGACCTTCATCGACGCAGCCACTAGGATCGCAGACGGCATCGACTTGGACACTTTCGTCAAGCCAGCAAGCCTGTCGAGCGCTTAGAAACTTGATCTTTGGAAGAAAACTTTATTTGCCTCGGTATGCCGAGTGAAACTGTATCAGCTTTAAAACTTCATTCAGGCGTTAGGCTTGAGCACTTTTGCTTTCTCGCAAAACTTTTATCTACGATTAAACCTTTGGATTTATCCGTATTTGGCTTTCAATCGTTTGTTCGACTGAGTTTATTTTTAGGCCTAGGCGAAAACATGTTCGCAGCTAAGCCCCCGAGTGTGAGGATTGCTGAACACTCGAAATATTTTTGACCCTAAGCGAGGATTCATTCGCGGATAGGGCGTCGAGTGGAAGTATTACTATCTACTCGACAGAGAATTTTAACTTAGGCGAAAACATGTTCGCAGCTAAGTTTCCAAGTGCAAGGATTGCTCGACACTCGGAATATTTTTGACCCTAGGCAAAGATTTATTCACGGCTAGGGCCTCGAGTGGATGTATTACTATCCACTAGGCGGGGTGTTTAACTTAGGCAAAAACATGTTCGCAGCTAAGCCCCCGAGTATGAGGAACGCTCGCCACTCGGAGTATTTTTGAACCAAGTGAAGACTGATTCGCGAGTAGGTCGTTGAGTGAATGGACTGCTATCCACCGGACAGGGTTTTTAACTTAGGCGAAAGCATGTTCATAGCTAAGCCCCCGAGTGTGAGGATTGCTCGACACTCAGAGTATTTTCGAGCCTAAGCAAAGACTGATTCGCAAGTAGGTCGTTGAGTGAATGGACTGCTATCCACCCGACAGGGTTTATAACTTAGGCGAAAGCATGTTCACAGATAAGCCCCCGAGTGTGAGGGTTGCTCGACACTCGGAGTATTCCCAAGAGTGAAACTATACGATCGGAATCGACAATATATATTGCAGAAGTTTGAATTGCATAGATGAAGTATTATTATTACATCAGAAGACTCTTTTGTCCCTAAGTATAAAAACGTCGGAGCATATCTGCATTCCAGGCTGGTGGCTCGTCTATCCGCTTCATGAGATTGTACAGATGATAAGCTCCGTTGTTCAGCACTTTAGTGACGACGAAATGACCTTCCCATGCAGGAGCAAGCTTATGAGGTCGGTGTTGATTCACTCGAAGCACCAAGTCTCCCTCATGAAACGATCGACTCTTGACATTCTTCGCATGGAATCACCGCAAATCCTGCCGATAGGTTGTAGTGCGGATCAAAGCCATCTCTCGTTATTCCTCCAGGAGATCAACACCATCCTGCCTAGCCTGTTCAGCTTCAGCCTCAAAATAAAGTTCCACTTGGGGAGAATTGTGAAACAAGTCACTCGGTAGGACAGCTTCGGCACCGTAGACCAGGAAAAAAGGAGTCCATCCAGTTGACCGATTTGGCATAGTTCTCAGGCCCCATAACACAGACGGCAGCTCAATTACCCAGGCACCAACAGCATGATCCAGATCGCTCATGAGACAAGGCTTCAGGCCTTGCAGAATGAGGCCATTGGCTCGCTTGACTTGCCCATTGGTTTGCGGGTGAGCGACAGATGCATAATCCACCCAAGTTCCCTGAGATGAGCAGAAGTTTCTGAACTCTTCTGAGTCAAAGTTGGTGCCGTTATCCGTGATAATGCTGTGAGGAACGCTGTACCGAAAAATTATTTCTCTCATGAATGTAACCGCTGTACGGGATTTCAATTTCTTGATGGGCTTGGCTTCTATCCACTTGGTAAACTTGTCAACTGCAACTAGCAAATGAGTGAAACAGCCTTTTCCGGTCCGAAAGGGACCAACCATGTCGAGTCCCCAAATATCAAATGGCCAGGCAAGGGGAATCGTCTTCAGAGCAGAGGCCGGTTTATGTGACAAGTTTGCATAGAACTAGCATCCATCACAATGATCAACAATGTCTTTGGCCATCTCATTAGCTCGTGGTCAGAAGAAACCAGCTCGGTATGCTTTAGCGACGATTGTCCGTGAGGACGCATGATGGCCGCAAGTTCCCGAGTGGATCTCATCCAGAATCATTCGACCTTCTTCGGGGGAGATGCAACGCTGTGTCATGCCAATCGCGCTTTCTCCGAACAGCTGATCTCCCATCATAGTAAAGGCCTTGGATCTGCGCACAATCTTTGGAGCCTCTGTTTCATCTTCAGGGAGTTCTTGTCGAAGGATATAAGCAATGTAAGGTACTGTCCAATTAGGAACGACAACCAGAATTTCCATGACCAAATCGATTACTGTAGGGACATCGACTTCAGTCAGATCAGTGGAACTCAAAACTTGCGGGGGCTCTTCGGTGAAAGGATCTTCTTGCACCGAAGGAGTGTGTAAGTGCTCTAAGAACACATCACTGGGGACGGGCCGTCGAGTGGACCCAATCTTTGCTAGTTCGTCGGCCGCCTGATTTTTCAGTTGGGGAACATGATGAAGTTCCAGACCTTCGAATTTCTTCTCCAACTTTCTGACGGCATTGCAGTACCCAGTCATAGCGGGGTTCCGAACATCCCACTCTTTCATCACTTGAGTCACCACCAAATCTGAGTCACCATAAACCATCAGGCGCTTGACGCCGAGTGAGATAGCCATGCGCAACCCATACAAAAGTGCTTCATATTCTGCCTCATTGTTGGAGGAATCGAAGTGAATTTGCAAGACATAGTTGAGCTTGTCGCCCCTGGGAGATATCAAGACAACAGCAGCACCGGACCCATTCAACATTTTAGAGCCGTCGAAGAACATGGTCCAATGTGCCGAGTGAACCTGGATTGGATGTTGATGTTCAATCCACTCGGCCATAAAATCTGCCAATGCCTGGGACTTGATTGCTTTCTTGGCTTCAAACTTGATGTCAAAATGTCCGAGTTTGATTGCCCACTTAGCCACTCGACTAGATGCGTCTCGATTATTGAAAATCTCGGACAATGAAGCATCACTGACGACTGAAATTGAGTGGTCTTGGAAATAATGCGCCACCTTCTTCGCTGATAGGTAAATACCATAAACCAGCTTCTGGTAGTGTGGATATCTTTGCTTCAAGGGGGACAGAACTTCAGAGACATAATAAACTGGTCGTTGGACTTTGTAAGCTTTACTCTCCTCCTCTCACTCGACAGTTAGCACCGTACTGACGACCTGATTAGTGGTCACGATGTACAGGAGCAATGGCTCTTTGCTACATGGAGCGGCAAGCACCTGCTGGGTGGAGAGCAGGGCTTTGAGTTCAACAAACGCTGCCTCGGCTTTTGGAGTCCACTCGAATGTATCGGACTTCTTCATCAATAGGTACAGAGGTAATGCCTTCTCGCCGAGACGAGAAATGAATCGACTCAATGCTGCCAGGCAACCTGTGAGTTTCTAAACATCGTGCACTCGCACGGGGGTCTTCATCCGGCTAATGGCGCTGATTTTCTCAGGGTTGACATCGATCCCTCATTCGAAAATGAGAAAACCGAGTAACTTGCTGCCAGGGACGCCAAAAGTACACTTGGCTGGATTCAGCTTTATGTCGTATCTCCTCAGATTGGCGAATGTTTCGGCCAAGTCAGCCAGCAGGTCAGAATCTTTGTGGTACTTGACCACTATATCATCCATGTATGCCTCGACATTTCGAGGGATCTGGTTGAGTAAACACTTCTGAATCATGCGCATAAAAGTAGCACCGGCATTTTTTAGGCCAAATGGCATAGTGATGTAGCAAAAACACCCGAATGGGGTGATGAAGGCTGTCTTTATTTCATTTGGGCCATACAGACGGATCTGATGGTACCCAGAGTAAGCATCTAGAAACGATAAGCGCTCGTATCTCGCAGTCGAGTCAACAATCTGATCTATGCGGGGGAGTAGAAAATGATCCTTCAGACAGACCTGATTGAGATGTTTGAAGTCAATGCACATGCACAACGACTTATCTTTTTTGGGCACCATCACGACATTCAAGAGCCACTCGGAGTGGTAAATCTCCCGAATGAACTTGGCTTGCAAGAGACGGGCCACTTCTTCACCGATTGCTTTGTGCTTCTCCGCCACCGATCGACGCGAATGCTCCCTAACGGGCTTAGCCTTCGGATCAACTCTCAGACGGTGCTCAGCCAGTCCCTTGGGAACCCCCGGCATGTCAGCAGGCTTCCATGCGAAGATATCCCAGTTCTCATGGAGGAGCTAGATGAGCTCGGCTTCCTATTTGCTGTCGAGTGTTGATGATATATTCGTCGGGGCAGCAGTTGGGTCCGTCGGGTGGATGTGCACTTCCTTTACTTCCCCTGCCGACTGAAACGCTGACTCAGAAGCGGGCTTCTTTGCGCGGAGCAAATCAGTAGGGTTAGCGCTCTTCTTGTACTCCTCCACCTCGACCATGGCCATGTGATGATCGGCGATCCTGGAACCTTGCTGGAGGCATTCTTCAGCTTGCTGTCGATTTCCAGTGATCGTGATCACACCCTTAGGGCCCGGCATCTTCAACTTGAGATACACGTAACATGGTCGGGCCATGAAACGAGCATACATGCGTCGACCCAAAATGGCATCATAGGCACTCTGGAAATCCGTGACTTGAAACGTCAACTTTTCCTTTCGAAATTCTTTGTCATTCCCGAACGTCACATCCAACGCAATCTGGCCGAGTGACTTGGCCTTCTTCCCTTGGATGACTCCGTGAAATTTCATGTTGCTTTGACTCAGTCGGGACATCAGAATGCCCATCCCTTTCAGGGTATCCGCATAGAGGATATTCAGACCGCTGGCACCGCCCATGAGGACCTTTCTGAGTTGAGTGCCCCTCACCATTGGATCAACTACCAGAGCTTGTCGACCAAGAGTGTCCACATGAGTAGGATGGTTTGTCTGGTTGAATGTGATAGCATACTGGGACCACTTGAGGTAGGTGGGGGTAGCAGGTAAAGCCATGTTGACTTCTCTGTTGATGACCTTCAGTCGACTCTTGCTCTCGACATCAGCAAAAATCACAAGTGTAGTAGTGACATCTAGGAATGTTTCTTTATCTTCATCTTCCTCCTTTTCAAGAGTTTTGTCACTCGGAGGAGTCTCCTTGAACTGCTAAATGAGCGTTCGACACTGCCGAGTGGTGTGCTTGGGCAGAATCACATTGCCCTCCTCATATTTTCTCGTGTGAATTACACACGGCTGATTCATAATATCAGTCCCTGGCTGATATTTTCCTTTCTTGGGGGCATACTGTGCTTTAGCCTTCCCCTTATTCTTTCCTTGGGTTGCCAGTGCGGCTGCTTCTGCTTGAACCGGACCCTCAGCTTTTCTCTTCTGTTTCTGATTGGAGTTGCCGCCAGCATCACTGACAATTGTCTTTCCTTTGCCGCTACGGAGGCGGTCTTCTTCCTCGCCAATCCGAGTGGCGATTTCCATCATCTTGCCGAGTGAAATATCACCCGTTCGACCGAACTTCAGATAAATCTCTCTGTATCTCACACCGGCCTTGAAAGCACACATAACCTGGTGTTCCGACACATTCTCCACCGTATGATGCAGAGTGGACCACCATTGAATGTAATCTCTCAAAGTCTCATTGGGCTTCTGGACACAATGTTGTAAGTTGACCAGACCTGCAGGATGCTTGCAAGTGCCCTCAAAGGTTCGGATAAACACTCGGGCAAGATCCTCCCAGCAATATATACTGGAAGGAGCCAAGCAATTCAGCCAAGCACGAGCTGAACCATCTAACATCAAGGACAGGTGTTTCATTGCGACATTGTCATTGCTGCCACCAATCTGTATAGCCACTCGATAATCATCTAGCCAAGTCTCTGGCTTGGACTCGCCAGAAAATTTTCCGATCCCAACTGCCAACCTGAAGTTGGGGGGAATCTCTGCAAAATGGATGGCTCTACTGAAACACTCAAGAACAGAAATAACGGCTGGGCTACCACTCAGAAAGTCTCTATCTTGGCCTTCTCTGGGCTCTGCCCCTGTCAATCCGCTTCTGGGTAAGGAGATCACGAGTATCAAACTCCGCATTCCGTTCATCACCGAACGAGCGCCTTTCGTCCGGGTGCCGGGGCACGCGCGGACCGCCCTGTGGAGGAACAGGCACTCGATGGTGGTCTTCGCGGTGAACCTGATCTCTGACCTGATGCTCGCGAAAGCCTCCACCCCTACGATGCAAGGGCGATCCAGGGTTGTGTGCCGACTGAACAGTTTCCGCCCTGGGTGTGTTGTTGTGTATGCTATTGCGGGACTAAACATAATTCTGATGTTGCGCTGCATCTAACAGTGCTCTGATCTGCATCAACCCTCTTCCAGCTTCTGACCGTGACGGCTGAATGGATTCTGCTATCCTAGCAGCAGCTGCTACATTTAACACAGGGGTATGATATACCTCAATGTCGTTGCGGGATCCAGTCAGGAATAGCTGTCACTGCCGTCGACCAACAACTGGTGGGCACTAGCACGCGCGCTCGTCGAGTTCCCTCTGTAGCTCTTCCAGCTGAATACACGTGGCCTCCAAGGCCTAAGCCTTGGTGGTCATACCAATGATGGGAGTATGAAGAACTTCACCATTGCGACGAGGATGATCACTCGAGGCACCGCCAGCATCGCGCTTGCCGTGGCCAAAGCCCGGCGGCGGGCTTTGATGAGAGCCCGCCAATAGGACCTCCACTGCTGGATCGCAGCTCTCGCACTTGGAAGGGATATCGGACGGATTGGAATCTGACTCGAACACGCCGTGAAGAGACTCAGCAGGCTTGAGTGCTGCAATCTGCGGAGAAGAAATTTGACGCGCCACCGCATGCTTGACCTAGCGCTGGAGTCGTGAGCGGCTGGACCGCTTGCGACCGCGAACAGCGAGGGGAGCCGACGCATGAGGAATCGACGTCTGACGCAGCAACACGCCGCAGGAACTCACGCGAAAGTGCATGGCCCCACGGACTGGGAGCGCCTCGACATCAAGAGGCGCTTCCTAAAGCCATGCCGAATTGTCGGCGATGAAGGTGAGCGCTCCAAAATGGATCTCGTGGCCCAGAGCGAAAACACCGCCGAAAGACACGTCAAAGGATGAAAAATGCAACCTTGCCGGAAGTCGCTTAGACCCTGCCCTAAGGTGGGCGCCACCTGTCGTGGGAACGAGCCTGATAGTAGAAGGTAGGGGTACGAAAGGAGAGGGCAGAGTCCTAGCTACGGCGAGGGTGTACACACAGATGTATGAGTTCGGGCCCCTCTCGTGGAGGTAACAGCCCTACGTCTCAGTGCTCGGGAGCTTTGTCGTGGTGGAATATTGAGATTACAATGGTTGTGAACCCTTGTGCTAGAGGGGAGGGGCGACTTATATAGAGTTTGCTGCCCCTCATAATTGCCCAGCATCTAAGGGTCCGATCGTGGGTTTAAAGACTGCCGTTACTTGTAACGTACATAATAAAAGCTACTAATGACGTAAAGCCTAACGCCTGCCCATTGGCCTCCTGGAGGTGGCTTCTGGTCTTCTAGCGTCGAGTGGAAATGAGGTCTTCCAAGTGACAATCGACTGTCGAGTGAAGGAAGAAGTCTCCGAGTGGATTGTCTGTCGAGTGACTTGAGCGCCATCGGGAATCCAGTCGGAATCTTATTTGTGATCTTCAAGTCCTCCAATGTCATGCCCTTAGGTAGGGGGTCTAGGTCAGGCCTAGGACCCTACACTAGGTACATATCCTCGTCACTATGCGTTTTTTTCTGATTTTGGCCAACACACGCAACCTGCATGGGCCGGGCCAGTCGAAGCTTCCATGTGCGAAGCCTCGGCATTCTGCCGCTGAATGCGACACATGGGGTCTCCCCCAATTAATGGCCGACAAATGCTATGTATTGCTCTCTGCGAGGAATACAACAGCGGGGGACCATAATTTTTTTCGACCGGGCCGGCCCATTGATGGGAGTACAATAGCCGGTTTTCGGAAGCTTCTTGTACCTTACTCCTGGTTTGGATTTTCTCAAAAAAAAAACTTAGACCTGGTTTGGGGAAGATTATGAAGTTTTTTTTCTTTCTTTTCTGTTCGTTCTCTCTAGTTTTCTGTTTTTCCGTTTGTTTTATCTTCCTTATTTTGTTTGTTGTTTTATTGTTTATATTTACATTTATATTTAATTCAAGAATATTTTCAAATTTCAGCACTTCTTTTAAATTTAAAAACATGTTTTAATTTCCAATCATTTTCCAAATTTTTGTACTTTTTTAATTTGTGAAATAAAAATCCCAAACAGAAATAAATTCACGAACAAAATTTTGCAAAATTTTTAATTCAAGAAATTTGTTTAATATGTATTAAAAAATCACTAAAATTTATCAAATTAGTGAACCTTTTTTAAAATTAGTATTTTTAAAGAACAAAAATCTTTAATTTTTGAACATATTTTCAAATTAGAGAATTTTTAGAAACTTATAAATATTTTAAAAATTGAAGAACACATTTAAAATTCATGCGCAATTTTTTTAAAATCTTATCATTCATTAAAATTAATAATAAATTATAATTCTTGAATATTGCTCAAATCAATAAAAATATATTCAGATTAATTGTCAATTTTCAAATTCACGAATAATTTCAATTCTAGAAACATAATTTCAAAATGATGAACATTTATTTTCGAATTATTCAACCATTTTTAGATTCACGAACATTCTTAAATGTGAACCCTTTTTAATTGGCATACATATATTTGTAAACTCATGAAAATATAAAATTAAAGTTAAACTGTCCGAGATTAAAAATCGGTCAGAATCTCTGAAATAAAATAATGAACATAAAAATGCAAATGAAATGGAAAATGAATAACAGAAAATATGAAATATAATTTCACCTGTTTAGGGAAACGCCCTTACTTTTTTTTATCAAGTGAGTTCACAGAAATTGTTGCAATGTCATGATGTTGCAATTGTAATAGCCAAACATATCTGCGCACATCTAGCGAAAAGGAGAACTTAGCTAAGCAATGTGCTTTGAAATTTCTCTTTCTACTTTCATGAATGAAATTACAAAGTTCAAAATCCTCGGCCCAAGCTTTAAGTTCCTTGAGGAGAGAGCACCATGACGCCCACTTACTCTTTAATCATTGTCCGACACTCCGAAGAAACGAGCAAGCACCTAATCAGGTGATCGGCAACCAAAGCTAGTGTTTCTCGGCACACAGGTGCTTCGAGAGTGGGAGCATATGATATGTCGGCAAAGGACCGCCGATGATCCTGGGAATTTTCCATACATCACGACATCCAACCGCATCAGCTCCCCCATGACCCTATCTGGATACAAGTCCGTCTATGTTAAACTTGGCAATACCTTGCGAAGGTCTGCTCCAAGGTTGGCGCTATATTTTTGCCAACTATCACAACTTTACGTGGCTTGTTCTTTGCAATTCCTTCCAATTTTAATATGAAGTTTTTAATGAGTGAGTCGGTAGGGGAAATTGGAAATCCTATTCATGGATGGTTTTTCGATGAGCATGCCAGATGGACCAAAGGGTGATAGCCATCTACGCAAAGTCTGCATGTATTAACTAATTTTGCATAGTGAAGAACCATTGACTTGCATGTGATTATGTCGTCATGATCATATACTCGACCATCTCTTCCTTGGCAACGCCCCCAAATACATTTTTGCATGGAGCATTCAAGAAGGACATGATGCCATGAGTTTAGGCGCCCACAAAAGCACTCAATTCTGAGCATCTAACATATTCATGTGCCCAAGAACATCAAAAGTTGGCAGTCAGTGTTTAGCTACCCGCCATAGAAACATTGTAAGCTTTGAAAGTACTAGAAAACTCCATATTTTGCTCTAATCTCTTGATTCAAATGCAGTGTTAGATGAGCCATCGTCATAGTACAACGAGCCTTGCCGGGACATATTAGTGATAGGACCCCGATTAGTGCCACACATGTGGCACGAAACAATTTTGCCCTGATGTTTTTTATGGAAACTTTAGTTATCCGGGGATGGAAACTTTAGTTGTGAAGCATGAAAACTTTATGTTTGGAAGGCAAGTTTCAGTTTTTTTTTCCGGATGGCAATTTTAGTTGTAAAAAAGTCAGGGTAGTGTTACTTCGTGCTACATGTGTGGCACTTCCATTTGGGTAGTGATAACCAACATACGATTGCCATAGTGCACAGAGAAGAAGCCCTTATTTCTTAAGCCCAAGACCAAAAAATGTAAATATTTCTTGTGGATAGGGGAATACCAACAATTACCAGAGTATCCAAGGGCAATAAAGTGTAGCAGATCAGTTCCTCATGCGAGGATGGCGGTGTATGAGGTCCCAAACCATAAATTATGTGAATAATAATTGGTCTCATTGATCTCTCATAGGCAACCATTATAGCCCCAAATCTCTGGTATTGTCATCTTCAATCCTCCGGATTAAGCGTTTGGACCAGAACATTGAGGCCCTTAATGATGGATCTCTATATTTGAGACGGGTGAGAGCCCACCCCAATGCAAGGAATAGAGAGGAGTTCGGAAATAAACTGGTTTCAAACTGCTTGCACCTGGGAGTTCAGCTTCTCAAGAATTCTCCATGTCTAGCGAGCGAGCGAAGCTAGATTAAACAATTCTAGAGGACTGAAGCCCAAACCTCCCATGACTTTTGGTCTAGTCATAACTTTCTGATCATAATGTGGAAGTGTTCACATAAACCTCATGGTAGTTTAAAACATCCCATGGAGTACACCAGAATTGCCTACACCATAGATTTGATTAGCACATCTTTGTCCCCAACAAACAACAAGTCTTTCGAGTCATCCTAGAATCTTATTCTATAATCTTATCTTTTAGAAACTTGCAAATACCCTTCTTAGAGCATGTACAGTTGGACCCCCTACTTTCTCCCTAAATGACCGAAACGTCCGACCGGTTAGTGCCCGATTAAAATAGCAACCCAACCGGACACCTCATTTGGTCCCTATATGCCCGAACTGACCGGCATCCCTCAAACCCGTCTCAAATATGAGGACGGTCTGAGGCTGCCCGGGTGTGGGCACCTCTCAAACCCATCTCAAATATGAGGATGATCTGAGGCTCTCCGGTCACGCCTGGGAAGCCAACACGGTCCCAGCTGCAGCAACCTGGCGAGAAATACACGGGGACGAACTCGCCTGCATCGCGTTGGATGTGTCGCCCGAGTCGCGTCGGAGCTCACCCGTGCCGCTTTGGAGCCGTAGCTCGCGTCACTGAAAGCACATATGCTCCCTTGGTGATTTTGATAGTTCATGACATCATACATTGTTTCTTGGACTAATAGAATTGGCTAAGGATTGTGAGGAGAATTCCCAAGAAGAAGAAGAAGGGAAGGAATAGGATTGGCAAATGCAACAAGCTTGAAGACTCTACATTTTATATATTGTGAGAAATCAACTTTGAGTCCATAGGAAAGCTAATACTATTAAAAGGGGATGAGGAATTATGATGATCTGGCTTCTCAAGTGCTTAGAGATTAGCCACAAAAAATACTCACCCATTCTCCCATAAAAATTCCCTGTCCAAAGCCAAAAGACAAAAATCAGTGACACCAACATTTCCAATTCGGATCCATCGAGTTTTACCCTAGATAGAAGCCAAGCCAAACCCTAGCATCTCGGTACTACCAACGTTCCATTCCGTGGGACAAAAAATAGTGACAACTTTTTGTTAACCAATTTCTTAAAGTCGGCCCCACCGAGTTTGAGGAATTGTGACATCAAGATTTTGAAACTTCCTAGGACACCCATATCGGTACCACCGACATTTATATATCGGTCTCCCTAAAAAGGCCAGAGTTGCCACATTTTGCACTAGTCGGTGCAACCAAGTTTTTGCTTTGATTTCACCGAGTTGGGCAATAATGTTGTAACGGTTGGACTTTTGGAGATGCCAATATATACCCCTCCACCACCTCTCACTCGCAAGAGAAGCACTCGGAACATACACCCACTTATAATATCCAATTTTCTAAGAGAGAGACACCTACTCATGTGTTGGGATCAAGATCATCCACTCCAACCATTTGTATCTTGATTTCTAGGATCCCTAAGTTGCTTTCCATCCAATCAATCTCTTCTACCCATGCTAAATCTATGAGAGAGTGATTGAGTGTTGAGGAGACAATATTTTGAAGCACAAGAGCAATGAATTCATCATACTACCACATCTATTACCTTTGGGAGGGTGGTGCCTCCTAGATTGGTTAGGTGTCACTTGGGAGCATCCTTCTTCGTGATTGTGGAGTCAAACCAAGAAGTTTGTAAGCACAAGGAGATCGCCTACTTCGCGAAGATCTACCCCGAGTAAGGCTAGTCCTCCGTGGACGTAGGACATCATGGAATATACAAGGTTGCTACTTCATGGAATCCTTGTGGGTGGAGCCCTTCGTGGACTCTCGCGACTGTTACCCTCTGTGAGTTGAAGTCTCCATTAACTTGGATGTATGATAGCAGCACCTATTGGAACCACGGAAAAATCTTCGTGTCTCCAATTGCGTTTGATCTGTCTAACTCTACTCCTTCTTACATATGTTTGTATTTACTTTCTGCTGCCATACTTGTTGACTAGCATGTGTAGGGTGCTTTAGACCTATTAGAATTGCTCAAATCTGCCAACCAATTAACTTGGGAAAAGGTTAGGTTTTAATTTTGTCAAGTAGTCTATTCACCCCCCTCTAGACATCCCTTCTAGTGATCCCACAATTAGTATTAGAGCTTTGGTCTCCATAGCTTTGGTTTCATCACTGTTGGAGGAAGATGGATGTGTCTAGTTTGGGGAGTCTTAGTTGTAGAGTGCCCATTCTCAATGGGGAGTACTATAGTAAATGGAAATATGAGATGCTTGAGTTATTAAATGAATTCCATTTGAGAAAGTATGTTAAGAACCCCTATGTACCTCCCAATGATTCTTTACATCCCACACACGAAGAGGAAGTTGATGTGCTTTGCAATCTTAGAACTGTTAATCTTATCATTAGAGGATTGCCTAGAATTGTGTTTGATCAAATGATTTTTTTAATGTGCTTATACTTTGTGGAATGATTTGGAGAAACGATATCCAAATTATTCATTAAGTAATCTTGATGAAATTCTTCATAAATCTATTGCTTTTCACAAAATGATGCCTAGTGATCCTAATTTTGATGATTATCTATTTGAGCTTAGAGACCTCAAAGGAGATGTCATAACTATCAATACATAATTGTTGAAGCCATTCACATTCATAATCTTGAACATTGTCATGATAACAACTTTAATGAATCTCTTGTTTCTTATGACGAGGATTTCCAACTTGATGATGAAAATGTGGAATGATACGTCTCCAACGTATCTATTTTTTTTGCTTGTTCCCTGTTGTTATATTATCAATCTAGGATGTTTTACAATCATTTTATAGCAACTTTATATCATTTTTTGGGACTAACCTATTGACCTAGTGCCAAAGTGCCAATTGCTATTTTTGCTTGTTTTTACTTCGTAGAAAATCAATATCAAACGGAGTCAAAATGCTATGGGGATTTTTTGTGGAATTTTTTATGGACCAGAAGGAAGGCCATGGGCCAAAGAACACCAAAGGAGGGGGCCAGGGTGGCCATGCCCCACTAGGGCATGTTAGAGGCCCCTAGCGTGGCCTGGTAGGTCGTGGGCACCATGCCCCCCCAACCGACTATCGAACCTATAAATTCCCTGAAAATCCAAAAACCCTAGGAAAGTCAATGAAACACAATTCCAGCTACTACAAGTTCCAGAACCGCGAGATCTAATCTAGAGACCATTACGGAGGGGGTTCATCATCATCATAGGTGCCTCTCTAATGATGCGTGAGTAGTCCACCATACACCTACGGGTCTGTAGGTAGTAGCTAGATGGATTCCTATCTCTCTCTCTATGTTTCTCAATACAATGGTCTCTTGGAGATCTTTTTGATGTAATGACTTTTGCGGTGTCTTTGTTGGTGAAAGTGTCAGTGTCAAAACTGGTGGATCTCGGGTAGGGGGTCCCGATCTGTGAGTCTTGGATCAATGGGTAACAGGAGACAAGGGAGACGGTATTTACCTAGGTTTGGGCCCTCTTGATGGAGGTAAAACCCTACGTCCTGCTTTGCTTGTATTGATGATGGTGTATCGAGTATAGAGTTGATCTACCTCGAGATCATATGTAGTGGTCTGAACCCTAAGAGATATGCTCGTATGATGATATGATCAATGATGATCTGGTTGTCTAATGACTAGCCTGGCCTCGGCTTATATAACACACTAGAGGCCTAGGATAACAAGAGTCCTAGTCGGCTACGTCGGTGGAGAGGAGTCCTTGTCTTGATCACCAAGTCTTGTGGAATCTTCCTCGTATGCATCATGGGCTGCCCAAAGTGGCCCATTAGTGAATCGTCATGGGGGTCCTCGGCCCGACCCATAGGCCAGGAGACGACGTGGTGAGTACCCTCTAGTCCAGGACACCATCAGTGTTTCCCATGCGGTCGTGTCCTCTTGCATCCAAGCTCCAACACCGAACTGCATCTGAGGTGTCTTTTTGCAGCCGACCTCCAACGTTGATCGGCATCTGAGCACCAATGACGAGTTGTGTCCGAGCTCCAACGCCGGATTGTGTCCGAGGTATATTTTTGCAGCCGAGCTCCAATGTCGATCGGCATCCGAGGTGTCATAAATTACCTCGGTCTCTGAAAATTTGAAGGAGTCCATCCGAACCTAAATGCCAGAATAGTCTTTTATGGAGCCAGCCATTTGCATCTGAGCTTTATGCCGGAAAGCTTCCGAGGTGTTCTACGCAGCCGAGCTCCAACGCTGGTCGGCATCCGAGGTGTCAAATATTACTTCGGCCTTTGAAAAGGTTGAAGGAGTTCAGCCGAGCTTAATGCCGGCAATGTCCTCTATTGAGCCGACCACCTGTTTCCAAGCATTACACCGGACTGCTTTAGAAATAGTGCACCACCTCGGTAGCGGGCTGATTTTTTGTGGTAATAATTTCTAATAGTTGCAATTTATTCTCTTCCGAGATATATAGCCAGTAGCCCTCAAGGTGTGTGTCAGTCTATAACCGGAGATGCACCTGAAGAAAAAAATAAAGAAAATAAAACCACTGATCCCAGTAGCCCTGAGACTTAGGTCGATTTGCAAAATCGTCCCGAGGATCAAGTTCTTGCTCGGCGGCATACGTTATGGATGGAAACGTGGTACGCAATAGTTTCCGAGACTCGGGTTGGGTGCGGCCAACCAACCTAAGGATCAAATCTCCTGAGAAACCATATTGCGCTTTGACTTTGCTGAATTGAATAGGTAATGCAGTAGCCCCCGAGCCTTAATTTGGGCACGGGTGGTCAAATTAAGGATCGATATTTGTTTGACACAAAATTCCCTACGTTCAACACAATTTATGTGTAATGATTCTATGTATCCAAGTACTTTACATCATTAATGCTTGGATCCGCATTGTACAAGACTTTGTTGACCGACCATTGGCTTCAACCTCCTCGGCCAGTAGACGATGAGTGTTTGTCATACTTTTATAAAGCCTTTAGAACAGCAAAGAATTACGACAAACAAGGCAATCCGGTCATACGGTTTTATAAACAAAGATACGCGGAGAGATCTGTTATATTACTATTAACGTAAGAAACATCTTCTGGGAAAAATAGTTCCTCTATAAGTTTGTTTTCCCAGGATGTCATGTCAACCATGATCGTGAAACCTCAACTCCTGTCAATGTGGGAGGAAAGTATTGAGGATTTAGTTTGGGGAATGTTCCTGAACTCTATGGTCTTTCATGAACGGAAATTTTCACTTCCGTCGTTGCCGACCAATTATATTCTTAAGATAGCTAGCTTTCGGTTTCACCCAGTCTGAGGTACTAACCCAGGTGACCCATAAGTAACAATCACAGAGGTGCTCCCTTTACCTCCTAGCCGAACAATTGGGAACGTAGGGGGTAAGCACAGGAGCCATGCAACCCAGCTTGGATAAAATCTTAAGTCAAATTGATGCATAATTATGGCTTTATAATGATGATTACGGAAGACAACACTCGTATATTGAATACAAATGCTTTTATGCTATATGCTATTTTGACTCCTTTGTGACCGTTTATCATTTGAGAGTGGCCCATCGTCGGCTACTACCCCTTTGTAGATGCTACGCAGGGTGTTTACGCAGTAACAAGACAACCCTTAGCCGACGTCTCGGTGCCCAGGGGCGGTTGTGTTAGCAGAAATGAGGCAGTCAGATATCTAGGCTTTCTAACTTTCACTTAGTCATAGGAGCTTAAACTTTGGGAGGCCAGTTACTAGCCCCCGGTTAGTGTTCAGCGTTAGTCGAGGTCAAGCCGTTAACACTTCAGCAAATTTTATTAAGGACCCATGGGGTAACTGTTGGGAGATGTAGTAGTAAATCAAAAAAATTCCTACGTATCACCAAGATCTATCTATGGAGAAACCAGCAACGAGTGGGGAGAGATTGCATATTCATACCTTTGAAGATCGCTAAGCCAAAGCGTTTCAAGAACGCGTTGGCGGAGATGTACTCACAGCGATTCAGATCGCGATGGATTCCGATCTAAGCGCCGAACAACGGCGCCTCTGCGTTCAACACACATGCAGCCCGATGACGTCTCCTATGACTTGATTCGGAAAGGAGGAAGGAGAGGTTGGGGAAGGGCTCCAATAGAAGCACGACGGCGTGGTGGTGGTGGAGTAGCAGGATATTCCGACAGGGCTTCACCTAAGCACTGCGGAGGAGGAAGAAGAAGGGTAGGGCTGCGTCGAGAGAGAGAGAGAGAAGTCGTCGTCTCAAATCAGCCCAAACCCTTGCATATATATAGGAGGAGGGACAGGGAGGGCTGCCTTGGCCCCTCCTCCAAGGAGGAGAGGTTCGGCCAAAATAGGGGGAGAGTCCACCTCCCACAAGGGAGGTGGATCTCCTCTTTTAAAACCCTTTTGCCCTTTATCTCTTGATCCCAGCTGCATGGGACTTTCTAGAAGGTCTTGGCCAGCCTAAAAAGGGCTGGCACACCTCCTCTAAGGGCCCAAAAAGTCTTATGGTCGTCACACCCCTCCCGGGGGTCCTCCGGCACCCTCCCGGCACTCTCGGTACACTACCGATGAGCCCGAAAACTTTCCGGTGACCAAAACTGGACTTCCTATATATCAATCTTTACCTACGGACCATTCCGGAGCTCCTCATGACATCCGGGATCTCATTCGGGACTCCAAACAACCTTCGGTAATCAAGTATACCATTTCCCTATAACCCTAGCGTCATCGAACCTTAAGTGTGTAGACCCTACGGGTTCGGGAGACATGTAGACATGACCGAAACACCTCTCCGGTCAATAACCAACAGCGGGATCTGGATACCCATGTTGGCTCCCACATGCTCCACAATGATATTATCGGATGAACCACGATGCCGGGGATTCAATCAATCCTGTATAGAATTCCCTTTGTCTATCGGTATGATACTTGCCCGAGATTCGATCGTCGGTATCTCTATACCTTGTTCAATCTAGTTACCGGCAAGTCTCTTTACTCGTTCCATAATACATCATCCCATGACTAACTCCTTAGTCACACTGAGCTCATAATGATGATGTCTTACCGAGTGGGCCCAGAGATACCTCTCCGTCACACGGAGTGACAAATCCCACTCTCGATTCATGCCAACCCAACAGACACTTTCGGAGATACCCGTAGTGCACCTTTATAGCCACCCAGTTACGTTGTGACGTTTGGCACACCCAAAGCATTCCTACGGTATCCGGGATTTGCACAATCTCATGGTCTAAGGAAATGATACTTGACATTGAAAAGCTTTAGCAAACGAACTACACGATCTTGTGCTATGCTCAAGATTGGGTCTTGTCCATCACATCATTCTCCTAATGATGTGATCCCGTTATCAACGACATCCAATGTCCATGGTCATGAAACCGTGACCATCTATTGATCAATGAGCTAGTCAACTAGAGGCTCACTAGGGACATGTTGTGGTCTATGTATTCACACATGTATTACGGTTTCCGGTTAACACAATTATAGGATGACAATAGACAATTATCATGAACTAGGAAATACAATAATAACCATTTTATTATTGACTCTAGGGCATATTTCCAATAGCCTCCCACTTGCACTAGAGTCAATAATCTAGTTACATTGAGATGAATCGAACACCCATAGCAATCTGGTGTTGATCATGTTTTGCTCGTGAGAGAGGTTTAGTCAACGGATCCGCGACATTCAGATCCGTATGCACTTTACAAATATCTATATCTCCCTCCTGAATGTAATCACGGATGGAGTTGAAGCGGCGCTTGATGTGTCTTGTCTTCTTGTGAAACCTGGGCTCCTTCGCAAGGGCAATAGCTCTAGTGTTGTCACAGAATAGAGTCATCGGTCCCGACGCACTTGGAATTACTCCTAGGTCGGTGATGAACTCCTTCATCCAGACTCCTTCCTTTGTTGCTTCCGAAGTAGCTATGTGTTGGAAATAGCCCTAGAGGCAATAATAAATTAGTTATTATCATATTTCCTTGTTCATCATAATCGTTTATTATCCAAGCTATAATTGTGTTGATCGAAAACTCAGATACAGGTGTGGATACATAGACACACCATGTCCCTAGTATGCCTCTAATGGACTAGCTCGTTGATCAAAGATGGCTATGGTTTCCTAGTCATGGACATGATATGTAATTTGGTAACGGGATCACATCATTAGGAGAATGATGTGATGGACAAGACCCAAACTACAAACGTAGCACATGATCGTGTCAGTTAATCGCTAATGTTTTCTGCATGTCAAGTATATGTTCCTTTGACCATGAGATCATGCAACTCACGAACACTGGAGGAGTGCCTTGTGTGTATCAAACGTCACAACGTAACTGGGTGACTATAAAGGTGCATTACAGGTATCTCCAAAGGTGTCGGTTGGGTTGGCATGGATCAAAACTGGGATTTGTTACTCCGTGTGACGGAGAGGTATCTCAGGGCCCACTCGGTAATACAACATCACAATAAGCCTTGCAAGCAATGTGCCTAAGTGTTAGCCACAGGATCTTGTATTATGGAACGAGTAAAGAGACTTGCTGGTAACGAGGTTGAACTAGGTATACAGATACCGACAAACGAATCTCGGGCAAGTAACATACCGAAGAACAAAGGGAAACATCATACGGGATTAACGGAATCCTTGACATAGAGGTTCGACCGATAAAGATCTTCGTTATTGGTTATTGACCGTAGAGGTGTCTCGGTCATGTCTACATAGTTCTCGAACCCGTAGGGTCTGCACACTTAAGGTTTGGTGACGTTTCGGTAGTATAGAGTTATGCATGGTGGTGACCGAAGGTTGTTCGGAGTCCCGGATGAGATCCCGGAAATCACAAGGAGATCAGGAATGGTCCGGAGGTAAAGATTGATATATAGGAAGTCTTGTTTTGGTCACCAGAAAAGTTTCGGGCTCATCGGTAGTGTACCGGGAGTGCCGGTAGTGTACCGGGGGACCATCGGGAGGGGTGTTTCGACCCAAGAGGCTACATGGGTTGTGGGAGAGTAAATACCAGCCCTTTGTGGGCTAGTGGAAGTCCCACACAAGGTCCATGCAGCTGGGAAGAAAAGCCCAAAAGGAAAAAAGGTGGAAAAAGGCAAAAAAGGGCCAAATAAGAAAGGAGTCCTAATCCTACTAGGAGTGGAGGAGGAGGACTCCTCCCTCCTTGGTTTGGCTGACCCAAGGGCTGCCTCTTTGGCAGCCAAGACTCCTCCTCCTCTCCTCCTATATATACTAGAGGATTTTAGGGTTTTGGCACAAGATTTTCAGCCACGTGCCACCTGTTTCTCTAGTGCATAGCTTCTCCTCTAGATCGGTTTTCTGTAGTGCTTAGGCGAAACCCTGCTGGAATAGCTCCACCACCATCGCCGCAGCGCTGTCACGCTGCCGGAGAACTCTTCTACCTCTCTGCTCCCTCTTGCTGGATCAAGAAGGCAGAGATCATCATCGAGCTGTACGTGTGCTGAACGCGGAGGTGCCGTCCGTTCGGCGCTAGATCAGAAGGACCGTGATCAAGATCGCGAGACATTTCGTGATTGGATCGTGGGAGGGATCGTGATGAGATCGCGGGACAGATCGTGATGAGATCGCGGGATGGATCGTGATGGGATCGCGGGACGCTCGGTGATTTGGATCGCGAAGACGTTCGACTACATCAACCATGTTTCTTAACGCTTCCCGCTTAGCGATCTACAAGGGTATGTAGATCCACTCTCCCTCTCGTAGATGCTCATCACCATGGATATATCTTGCGTGTGCGTAGGAAATTTTTTGTTTCCCATGCAACGTTTCCCAACAGTGGTATCGGAGCTAGGTCTATGTGTAGATGAGATCTCGAGTAGAACATAAAGAGTTTGTGGGCGTTGATGCTTAGATTGCTTCCTCCCTTGGTCGTGTTTTGGTTTAGCGGTACTGTGGGATGAAGCGGCCCAGACCAACCTTACTCGTACGCTTACGAGAGACCGGTTCCATCGATTGACGTGTAATATCGTTGCACAAAGATGGCTGGCGGGTGTGTGTTTCTCCTACTTTAGTTGGATCGGATTCGACAAAGGCGGTCCTTGAGAAGGTTGAAAAGCAACTAGTGTATCACCGTTGTGGTTTTTTCGTAGATGAGAATTGTTCTTGCTAGATACCCGTAGCAGCCATGTAAAACATGCAACAACAATTACAGGACGTCTAACTTGTTTTTGCAGGGTATGTTGTGATGTGATATGGCCAATTACATCATGTGATATATGTGATGTATGAGATGATCATGTGTTGTATAGAATATCACGACTTGCATGTTGATGAGTACGGCAACCGGTAGGAGCCATAGGGTTGTCTTTAATTATTGTATGACCTGCGTGTCAATCATTAAGCGCAATGTAATGCTTTACTTTATCGCTAAACGGTAGCAATAGTAGTAGAAGCATGTTGGGCGCGACAACCCCGATGGCGACACGTTGATGGAGATCAAGATGATGGAGATCATGGTGTCATGCCGGTGACGATGGAGATCATGCCGGTGCTTTCAAGATGGAGATCAAAAGCACAAGTTCATGGCCATATCATGTCACTTATGATTTGCATGTGATGTTAATCCTTTTATGCACCTTGTTTTGCTTAGGAAGACGGTAGCATTATAAGGTGATCCCTCACTTAATTTCAAGATAAATTGTGTTCTCCCCGAGTGTGCACCGTTGCAAAAGTTTGTCGTGTCGAGACACCACGTGATGATCGGGTGTGATAGGCTCTACATTCACATACAACGGGTGCAAGCCAGTGTTGCACATGCAGAACACTCGGGTTAAACTTGCAAGCCTAGCATGTACAGACATGGCCTCGGAACACAAGAGAACGAAAGGTCGAACATGAGTCATATAGTAGATATGATCAACATGATGATGTTCACCATTGAAACCACCTCAACTCACGTGATGATCGGACTTGAGTTGGTGAATTTGGATCATGTGTCACTCGAATGACCGGAGGGATGTCAATTTGAGTGGGAGTTCTTAAGTTATATGATTAATTGAACTCATTATCATGAACATAGTTAGTAGTGTCTTTGCAAACTGTGTTGTAGATTACTAGCTCACGCTGTAGCTCCCTTGAATTTTTATATGTTCCTCGAGAAATAGAATTGAAAGATCATGGTAGCAATATTGCGGACTGGCTCCATGATTTGAGGATTGTCCTCGTTGCTGCACAGAAGGCTTATGTCCTTAATGCACCGCTCGGTGCGCCAACCCCTCTAGCGTCGTCTGTAGATGTTGTGAACATCTGATAGACACGTTCTGATGACTACTTGATAGTTTAGTGCGTCATGCATTACGGCTTAGAATTGAGGCTCCAAAACATTTTGAATGTCATGGAACATATGAGATGTTCTAAGAGCTGAAATTAGGATCTCAGGCTCGTGCCCGTGTTGCGAGATATGAGATCTCCAACAAGATTCTTTTCCTGCAAGATGACGGAGAATAGCTCAATCGTTGAGCATGTGCTCAGATTGTCTGGGTGCTACAATCGCTTGAATCGAGTGGGATTTGATCTTCCAGATAAGATAGTGATTGATATAGTTCTCCAAGTCACTGTCACTAAGCTACTAGAACTTGGTGATGAACTATTAAACGCCAGGGATAGAAATATTGTTGCCTGAGCTGTTCGCGATGTTTGACACCGCGAAGGTAGAAATCAAGAAGGAGCGTCAAGTGTTGATGGTTAGTAAAAACCACTAGTTTCAAGAAGGGCGGGAGCAAGGAGGGAAACTTCATGGATAGCAAGTCAGTTGCTGCTCCAGTGAAGCAACCCAAAGTTGAACCCAAACCCGAGACTAAGTGCTTCGATTATGAGGAGAACGGTCGCTGAAGTGGAACAACCCTAGATACTTGGTAGATAAGAAGGCTGGCAACGTCAACAGAAGTATATTTGATATACGTGTTATTGATATGTACCTTGCTAGTACTCCTAGTAGCACCTAGGTATTGGATACCGGTTCGGTTGCTAAATGTTAGTAACTCGAAATAAAAGCTACGGAATAAACGGAGCACTAGCTAAGGGTGAGGTGACGATGTGTGTTGGAAATGTTTCCAATGTTTATGTGATCAACGTCGCACGCTCTCTCTACCTTCGGGATTAGTGACGAACCTAAATAAATGTTATTTGGTGTTTTGCGTTGAGCATGAACATGATAAGATCGTGTTTATTGCAACACGGTTATTCATTTAAGTTAAATAATAATAGTTATTCAGTTTACATGAATAATACCTTCAATGGTCATGCACCCAGTGAGAATGGTTTGTTGAATCTTGATCGTAGTAATACACATGTTCATAACATTGATGCCAAAAGATACAAAGTTAATAATGATAGTACCACATACTTGTGGCACTGCCGCTGAATGTCATATTGGTACAAAGCGCATGAAGAAACTCCATGCTGATGGATCTTTGGACTCATTCGATTTCGAATCGGTTGAGACATGCGAACCATGCCTCTTGGGCAAGATGACTAAGGACCCCGTTTTCTGGATTGATGGAGCGGGCAACTGATTTATTGGAAATGACACATGTTGATGTATGCAATCCAATGAGTCTTGTAGCGTGCGGTGGATATCATTATTTTCTTAACTTCACTGATGATTTGAGTAGATATAGTGTATATTTACTTAATGAAACACAAGTGTGAATTGTTTGAAAGGTTCAAGCAAATTCAGAGTGAAGTTTAAGATTATTGTGACAAGAAGATAAAAATGTCTGTGATATGATCGTGGAGGTGAATATCTGAGTTTCGAGTTTGGCATACAACTTTAGACAATGTGAAAGTCGTTTCACAACTCATGCAACCTGGAACACCATAGTGTGATGGTGTGTCTAAACGTCATAGTCGTGCTCTATTGGATATGGTGTGGGCTATGATGTCTCTTATCGTTTTGCTACTATAATTTTGGGGTTATGCATTAGAGACAGCTGCATTCACTTTAAATAGGGCACCATCTAAATCCGTTGAGATGACACCATATGAATTATGGTTTGATAGAAACCTAACTGTCATTTCTTAATGTTTTGGGCTGCAACGCTTGTGTGGAAAAATGTTTTCACCTAATGAGCTTGAACCCAAAGCGGAAAAATGCATCTTCATAGATTACCCTAAGAATAGTTGGGTGAACCTGCTATCTCAGATCCAAGCATAAAGTGTTTGTTGCTAAAACAGATCCTTTCTCGAGAAAAGTTTCTCTCGAAAGAATTGAGTGGGAGGAAGATAGAACTTGATGAGGTTGTTGAACCTTTGTTTCAACCAGAGAGTAGCGCAGCGCAGAAAGATGTTTCTGTGGAACCTACGTCAGTTGAAGAGGAAGTAAAGGATGATGCTCATGAAGCTTCAGATCAAGTTACTATCGAACCTCGTAGGTCGACAAGGATGTGTACTGCTCCTGAGCGGTACGACAACCCTGTCTTGGATGCCATGTTGTTGGACAACGATGAACCTACGAACTATGAAGAAGCAATGATGGGCCCGGATTCCGACAAATGGTTAGAGGCCATGAAATCTGAGAAAGGATCCATGTATGAAAACCAAGTATAGACTTTGGTGGACTTGCTCGTTGGACGGCAAGTCGTCGAGTACAAATGGACCTTTAAAATGAAGACAGGCGTTGATGGTGAATGTCACCATTTATAAAGCTCGACTTGTTGCAAAGAAGTTTTCGGCAAGTTCAAGGAGATGACTACGATGAGACTTTGTCACTCATAGCGATGCTAAAGTCTGTTGGAATTATGTTAGCAGTTGCTGCATTTTTCAATTTTGAAATATGGCAGATGGATGCCAAAACATCGTTTCCTTCCTTAAGGAAAGGTTGTATGAGATACAACCAGAAGGTTTTGTCAGCCCTAAGGATGCTAAAAGGTGTGCAAGCTTCAGTGATTCTTCTATGAACTGAAGCAAGCATCTCGGAGTTGGAATATACACTTTGATGAGATGATCAAAGTTTTTGAGTCTATACAAAGTTTACGAGAAACTTGTATTTGCATCAAGATCTGGATAAAGTTACCTGATTGATGAGCATCAAGATCTATAGAGATAAATCAAGATGCTTGATGAGAATTTCAATGAGTACATACCTTGACAAGATTTTGAAAGAGTTCAAAAATGGATCAGTCAGAGAAAGAGTTCTCGCCTGATTTATAAGGTGTGAAGTTGAGTGAGACTCAAAGCTCGACAACGGCAGAAGAAAGAGAAAGGGTGAACGTCGTCCCTTATGCCTTAGCCATAGGCTCTGTATAGTATGCCATGCTGTGTACCGCACCTGTGTGTGCCTTGCCATGAGTCCGTCAAGGGGTACAAGAGTGATCCAGGAGTGGATCACTGGACAGCGGTCAAGATTATCCTTAGTAACTAAAAAACTAAGGAGATGTTTCTCGATTATGGAGGTGATAAAGAGTTCGTCGTAAAGAGTACGTCGATGCAAGCTTTAACACCAATCCGGATGACTCGTAGTAGCAATTTGGATACGTATAGTGGAGCAGCCATTTGGAATAGTACCAAGTGGAGTGTGGTAGCAGTGTTTACGGTTTGACATAGAGATTTGCAATGTACACACAGATCTGAATGTCGCAGACCCGTTGACTATAAGACCTCTCTCACATACAAAACATGATCAAGCCCCAGAACTCATTGGGTATTAGATTCATAACAATGCGAATCACATGGTGATGTGAACTAGATTATTGACTCTAGTGCAAGTGGGAGACTATTGGAAATATGCCCTAGAGGCAATAATAAATTAGTTATTATCATATTTCCTTGTTCATGATAATCGTTTATTATCGATGCTATAATTGTGTTGATCGAAAACTTAGATACATGTGTGGATACATAGACAACACCATGTCCCTAGTATGCATCTAATAGACTAGCTCATTGATCAAAGATGGCTATGGTTTCCTAGTCATGGACGTGAGATGTCATTTGGTAATGGGATCACATCATTAGGAGAAGGATGTGATGGACAAGACCCAAACAACAAACGTAGCATATGATCGTGTCAGTTTATCGCTACTGTTTTCTGCATGTCAAGTATATGTTCCTTTGGCCATGAGATCATGCAACTCACGGACACCGGAGGAGTGCCTTGCGTGTATCAAACGTTGCAACGTAACTAGGTGACTATAAAGGTGCATTACAGGTATCTCCGAAGGTGTCGGTTGGGTTGCCATGGATCAAAACTGGGATTTGTTACTCTGTGTGATGGAGAGGTATCTCAGGGCCCACTCGGTAATACAACATCACAATAAGCCTTGCAAGCAATGTGACTAAGTGTTAGCCACGGGTTCTTGTATTACGGAATGAGTAAAGAGACTTGCCGGTAACGAGGTTGAACTAGGTATATAGATACCGACGATCAAATCTCGGGCAAGTAACATACCGAAGAACAAAGTTAAACATCATACGGGATTAACTGAATCCTTGACATAGAGGTTCGACCGATAAAGATCTTCGTAGAATATGTAGGAACCAATATGGGCATCCAGGTCCCGCTATTGGTTATTGACCGTAGAGGTGTCTCGGTCATGTCTACATAGTTCTCGAACCAGCAGGGTGTGCACACTTAAGGTTTGGTCACGTTTCGGTAGTATAGAGTTATGCATGGTGGTGATCGAAGGTTGTTCAGAGTCCCGGATGAGATCCTGAACGTCATGAGGAGCTCCGGAATGGTCCGGAGGTAAAGATTGATATATAGGAAGTCCTTTTTTGGTCGCCGGAAAAGTTTCGGACTCATCGATAGTGTACCGGGAGTGTCGATAGTGTACTGGGGGACCATCGGGAGGGGTGTTTCGACCCAAGAGGCTACATGGGCTGTGGGAGAGTAAATACCAGCCCTTTGTGGGCTGGTGGAAGTCCCACACAAGGACCATGCAGCTGGGTAGAAAAGCCCAAAAGGAAAAAGGTGGAAAAAGGCAAAAAAAAAAAGGGCCAAATAAGGAAGGAGTCCTAATCCTACTAGGAGTGGAGGAGGAGGACTCCTCCCTCCTTGGTTTGGCCGACCTGAGGGCTGCCTCTTCGGAAGCCAAGCCTCCTCCCCTCTCCTCCTATATATATTAGAGGATTTTAGGGTTTTGGCACAAGATTTTCAGCCACGTGCCACCCGTTCCTCTAGTGCATAGCTTCTCCTCTAGATCGGTTTTCTACAGTGCTTAGGCGAAGCCCTGCCGTAAGAGCTCCACCACCATCGCCGCAGCGCCGTCACACTACCGAAGAACTCTTCTACATCTCCGCTCCCTCTTGCTGGATCAAGAAGGCAGAGATCGTCATCAAGCTATACGTGTGTTGAACGCGGAGGTGCCATTCGTTCGGCGCTAGATCAGAAGGACCGTGATTAAGATCGCGAGACATTTCGTGATTGGATCGCAGGACAGATCGTGATGAGATCGCGGGACGGATCGTGATGAGATCGCGGGACGGATCGTGATGGGATCGCGGGACGCTCGGAGATTTGGATCGTGAAGACGTTCGACTACATCAACCGCATTTCTTAACGCTTCCCGCTTAGCGATCTACAAGGGTATGTAGATCCACTCTCCCTCTCATAGATGCTCATCACCATGGATAGATCTTACGTGTGCGTAGGAAATTTTTTGTTTCCCATGCAACGTCCCCAAACACTATGTACTCTGCTTCACATGTAGATGCCGCCACGACGCTTTGCTTGCTGCTGCACCAGCTGACTGCCCCTCCGTTCAAAATATACACGTATCTAGTTTGCGACTTGGAGTCGTCCGGATCTGTGTTGAAGATAGCATCGACGTAACCCTTTACGACAAGCTCTTTGGAACCTCCATATACGAGAAACATGTCCTTAGTCCTTTTCAGGTACTTCAGGATATTCTTGACCGTTGTCCAGTGTTCCGCTCCGGGATCACTTTGGTACCTCCGTACCAAACTTATGGCAAGGTTCACATCAGGTCTGGTACACACCATGGCATACATAATAGAGCCTATGGCTGAAGCATAGAGGATGTCACTCATCTCTTCTCTATCTTTTGTCGTGGTCGGGCATTGAGTCGTACTCAATCTCATACCCTATAACACAGGCAAGAACCCCTTCTTGGACTGATCCATATTGAACTTCTTCAAGATCTTTTCAAGGTATGTGCTTTGTGAAAGACCTATGAGGCGTCTCGATCTATCTCTATAGATCTTAATACCTAATATGTAAGCAGCTTCTCCAAGGTCCTTCATTGAAAAACACTTATTCAAGTAGGCCTTTATACTTTCCAAGAGTTCTATATCATTTCCCATTATCAGTATGTCATCCACATATAATATAAGAAATGCTATAGAGCTCCCACTCACTTTCTTGTAAATATAGGGTTCTCCATAAACCTGTACAAACCCAAACGCTTTAATCACCTCATTAAAGCGAATGTTCCAACTCCGAGATGCTTGCACCAGCCCATAGATGGAGCGCTGGAGCTTGAATACCTTGTTAGCATCTTTAGGATCGACAAAACCTTCCGGCTGCATCATATACAGTTCTTCCTTGAGGAAGCCATTAAGGAATGCCATTTTGATGTCCATTTGCCAGATCTCATAATCATAAAATGCGGCAATTGCTAACATGATTCGGACAAACTTCAGCATCGCTACAGGTGAGAAAGTCTCATCGTAGTCAACTCCTTGAACTTGTCGATAACCCTTAGCAACAAGCCGAGCCTTATAGACGGTCACATTACCATCCGCGTCAGTCTTCTTCTTAAAGACCCATTTATTTCAATGGCTCGCTTATCATCAGGCAAGTCCACCAAAGTCCACACTTTGTTCTCATACATGGATCCTATCTCGGATTTCATGGCTTCAAGCCATTTGTTGGAATCCGGGACCGCCATCGCCTCTTCATAGATGGAAGGTTCACCGTTGTCCAACAACATGATCTCCAGGACAGGGTTGTCATACCACTCTGGTGCGGAACGTGTCCTAGTGGACCTTCGACATTCAATGGTAACTTGATCTGAAGTTTCATGATCATCATCATTAACTTCCTCTCCAGCCGGTGTAGACTCCACAGAAATAACTTCCTGTGCTGTGCTACTCTCCGGTTCGAGTGGAGATACAATTACCTCATCAAGTTCTATTTTCCTCCCACTTACTTCTTTTGAGAGAAACTCTTTCTCGAGAATGGATCCATTCTTGGCAACAAAGACTTTACCCTCGGATCGTAGGTACAAGGTATACCCAATAGTCTCTTTGGGATATCCTATGAAAACGCACTTTTCCGCTTTGGGTTCGAGCTTCTCAGGTTGAAATTTCTTCACATAAGCATCGCATCCCCAAACTTTTAGAAACAACAGCTTAGGTTTCTTTCCAAACCATAATTCATATGGTGTCGTCTCAACGGATTTTGACGATGCCCTATTTAAAGTGAATGCGGCAGTCTCAAATGCATATCCCCAAAATGATAGCGGTAAGTCGGTAAGAGACATCATATATTGTACCATATCTAATACAGTGTGATTACGACGTTCAGACACACCATTTCGCTGAGGTGTGCCAGGCGGCGTGAGTTGTGAAATAATTCCACATTTCCTTAGGTGCGTGCCAAACTCGTGACTTAAATATTCTCCGCCACGATCAGATCGTAGGGACTTTATTTTCCTGTCATGTTGATTCTCTACCTCACTCTGAAATTCCTTGAACCTTTCAAAAGTTTCAGACTTATGTTTCATTAAGTAGACATACCCATATCTACTCAAGTCATCAGTGAGGGTGAGAACATAATGGTAGCCACCACGAGCCTCAACACTCATTGGACCGCATACATCGGTATGTATTATTTCCAACAAGTCAGTTGCTCCCTCCATTGTTCTGGAGAACGGAGTCTTGGTCATATTGCCCATGAGGCATGGTTCGCACGTGTCAAATGATTCGAAATCAAGAGACTCCAAAAGTCCATCAGTATGGAGCTTCTTCATGCGTTTGACACCAATATGACCAAGGCGGCAGTGCCACATGTAAGTGGGACTATCGCTATCAACCTTACACTTTTTGGTACTCACACTATGGACATGTGTAACATCATGTTCGAGATTCATCAAAAATAAACCATTGACCAGCGGGGCATGACCATAAAACATTTCTCTCATATAAATAGAACAACCATTATTCTCAGATTTAAATGAGTAGCCATCTCGCATCAAGCGAGATCCAGATACAATGTTCATGCTCAAAGCTGGTACTAAATAACAATTATTAAGGTTTAACACTAATCCCGAAGGTAGATGTAGAGGTAGCGTGCCGACGGGGATCACATCGACCTTGGAACCATTCCCGACGCGCATCATCACCTCGTCCTTTGCCAGCCTCCGCTTATTTCGCAGCTCCTGCTTGGAGTTACAAATGTGAGCAACTGCACCAGTATCAAATACCCAGGAGCTACTATGAGTGCTAGTTAGGTACACATCAATAACAAGTATATCACATATACCTTTAATGTTGCCGTCCTTTTTATCCGCTAAGTACTTGGGGCAGTTCCGCTTCCAGTGACCGGTACCCTTGCAATAAAACACTCAATCTCAGGCTTGGGTCCATTCTTGTTCTTCTTCTTCCCGGCAACTTGCTTACCGGGCGCGACAACATCTTTGCCGTCCTTCTTGAAGTTCTTCTTACCCTTGCCTTTCTTGAAACTAGTGGTCTTATTCACCATCAACACTTGATGCTCCTTTTTGATCTCAACCTCTGCTGATTTCAGCATCGAGTACAACTCAGGAATGGACTTCTCCATCCCTTGCATGTTGTAGTTCATCACAAAGCTCTTGTAGCTAGGTGGAAGCGACTGGAGGATTCTGTCAATGACCGAGTCATCCGGGAGATTAACTCCCAGCTGAGTCAAGCGGTTGTGTAGCCCAGACATCTTGAGGATGTGCTCACTGACAGAACTATTCTCCTCCATCTTACAGCTGAAGAACTTGTCGGAGATGTCATATCTCTCGACCCGGGCATGAGCTTGGAAAACTAGTTTCAGATCTTGGAACATCTCATATGCTCCGTGTTGCTCAAAACACTTTTGGAGCCCCGGTTCTAAACTGTAAAGCATGCCGCACTGAATAAGGGAGTAATCATCGCAGTGAGAATGCCAAGCGTTTGCAACGTATTGCTCTGCTGGGAGAAGGGGTGGGTCACCTAGTGGTGCATCAAGGACATACAATTTCTTGGAAGCTATGAGGATAACCCTCAAGCCACGGACCCAGTCCGCATAGTTGCTTCCATTATCTTTCAGCTTGGTTTTCTCTAGGAACGCGTTGAAGTTTAGGGTGACATTTGTGTTGGCCATTGGATCTACAATATAGATTGTAAAGACAATTTTAGACTAAGTTCATGATAATTAAGTTCACATAATCAAATTATTTAATGAACTCCCACTTAGATAGACATCTCTCTAGTCATCCAAGTGACACATGATCCATGTCAACTAGCCCGTGTCCGATCATCACGTGAGACGGACTAGTCATCCATGGTGAACATCTCCATGTTGATCGTATCTTCTATACAACTCATGTTCGACCTTTCGGTCTTCTGTGTTCCGAGGCCATGTCTGTACATGCTAGGCTCGTCAAGTCAACCTAAGTGTTCCGTGTGTGTAAATCTGGCTTACACCCGTTGTATGCGAACGTTAGAACCTATCACACCCGATCATCATGTGGTGCTTCAGAACGACGATCCTTAGCAACAGTGCACAGTTAGGGTGAACACTTCTCTTGAAATTTTATTGAGAGATCATCTTATTTACTACCGTCGTTCTAAGCAAATAAGATGTAAACATGATAAACATCACATGCAATTAATATAGTGACATGATATGGCCAATATCATCTTGCTCCTTTGATCTCCATCTTCGGGGCACCATGATCATCACTGTCACCGGCACGACACCATGATCTCCATCATCATGATCTCCATCATTGTGTCTTCATGAAGTTGTCTCGCCAACTATTACTTCTACTACTATGGCTAACGTTTAGCAATAAAATAAAGTAATTACATGGCGTTTATAATTGACACGCGGGTCATACAATAAAATAAGACAACTCCTATGTCTCCTGCCGGTTGTCATACTCATCGACATGCAAGTCGTGAATCCTGTTACGAGAACATGATCAATCTCATACATCACAATGCATCACATATCATTCTTTGGCCATATCACATCACAAGGCATATGCTGCAAAAACAAGTTAGACGTCCTCTAATTTGTAGTTGCAAGTTTTTACGTGGCTGCTATAGGTTTCTAGCAAGAATGTTTCTTACCTACGCCAAAACCACAACGTGATATGCCAATTGATATTTACCCTTCATAAGGACCCTTTTCATCGAATCCAATCCGACTAAGGTGGGAGAGACAGACACCCGCTAGCCACCTTATGCAACAAGTGCATGTCAGGCGGTGGAACCAGTCTCACGTAAGCGTACGTGTAAAGTCGGTCCGGGCCGCTTCATCCCACAATACCGCCGAATCAAGATAAGACTAGTAGTGGTAAGCATATTAACAAAATCGACGCCCACAACAACTTGTGTTCTATTCGTGCATAGATTCTACGCATAGACCTAGCTCATGATGCCACTGTTGGGAGACGTAGTAGTAAATCAAAAAAATTCCTACGTATCACCAAGATCTATCTATGGAGAAACCAGCAACGAGTGGGGAGATATTGCATCTTCATACCTTTGAAGATCGCTAAGCGGAAGCGTTACAAGAACACGGTTGGTGGAGACGTACTCGCAGCGATTCAGATCGCGGTGGATTCCGATCTAAGCGCCGAACAACAGCGCCTCTGCGTTCAACACACGTGCATCCCGGTGACGTCTCCTACGCCTTGATCCAGAAAGGAGGAAGGAGAGGTTGGGGAAGGGCTCCAACAGAAGCACGACGGCGTGGTGGTGGTGGAGTAGCAGGGTATTCCGGCAGGGCTTCGCTTAAGCGCTGTGGAGGAGGAAGAAGAAGGGTAGGGCTGTGCCAAGAGAGAGAGAAGTCGTCATCTCAAATCAGCCCAAACCCTTGCATATATATAGGAGGAGGGAGAGGTAGGGCTGCCTTGGCCCCTCCTCCAACGAGGAGAGGTTCGGCCGAACTAGGGGGAGAGTCGACCTCCCACAAGGGAGGTGGATCTCCTCTTTTAAAACCCTTTTGCCCTTTATCTCTTGATCCCAGCCGCATGGGACTTTCTAGAAGATCTTGGCCAGCCCAAAAAGGGCTGTAACACCTCCTCTAAGGGCCCACAAAGTCCTATGGTCTTCACACCCCTCCCGGGGGTCCTCCGGCACCCTCCCGGCACTCCCGGTACACTACCGATGAGTCCGAAAACTTTCCGGTGACCAAAACTAGACTTCCTATATATCAATCTTTACCTACGGACCATTCCGAAGCTCCTCGTGACATCCGGGATCTCATCCGGGACTCCGAACAACCTTCGGTAATCACATATACCATTTCCCTATAACCCTAGCGTCATCGAACCTTCGTGTGTAGACCCTACGAGTTCGGGAGACATGTAGACATGACCGAGACACCTCTCCGGTCAATAACCAAAAGCGGGATCTGGATACCCATGTTGGCTCCCACATGCTCCACGATGATCTCATCGGATGAACCATGATGCTGGGGATTCAATCAATCCCGTATACAATTCCCTTTGTCTATCGGTATGATACTTGCCCGAGATTCGATCGTCGGTATCTCTATACCTTGTTCAATCTCGTTACCGGCAAGTCTCTTTACTCGTTCTGTAATACATCATCACGTGACTAATTCCTTAGTCACATTGAGCTCATTATGATGATGTCTTACCAAGTGGGCCCAGAGATACCTCCCAGTCTCGATTCCTGCCAACCCAACAGACACTTTCGGAGATACCCGTAGTGTACCTTTATAGCCACCCAGTTACATTGTGACGTTTGGCACACCCAAAGCATTCCTATGGTATCCGGGAGTTTCACAATCTCATGGTCTAAGGAAACGATACTTGACATTGAAAAGCTTTAGCAAACGAACTACACGATCTTGTGCTATGCTCAGGATTGGGTCTTGTCCATCACATCATTCTCCTAATGATGTGATCCCGTTATCAACGACATCCAATGTCCATGGTCATGAAACCGTGACCATATATTGATCAACGAGCTAGTCAACTAGAGGCTCACTAGGGACATGTTGTGGTCTATGTATTCACACATGTATTACGGTTTCCGGTTAACACAATTATAGCATGAACAATAAACAATTATCATGAACTAGGAAATACAATAATAACCATTTTATTATTGCCTCTAGGGCATATTTCCAACAGTAATCTCTATCGGTCTATAGTTTGACAGAGTCATTAGATTGCTGACGAGTTAGCGCTCATTGTGATAACCAGTTTTTGGCTTTATCTAGTGAGGTACTTAACTAATAGAATCGGAAGTACAATCGTAGTGGTTCTCCCTTTGCACACCTAGGCGAACAAAGCGAAATGTAGGAGGCAATCACAGGAGTAGGGCAACCCAACTATTGACCGAAGACACAATTTGAAACTAATGCATATAGAGCAATATCCGAGACACCGAGGTGGAGGTCGGCAGGGAAGATGCCAAACAACGGGTCAAAAAGATTTCCCAAGCTGGATTATTATGTAGGGCACCTCGGTCAAGATGATGTCCCTCCTCCTAAAAAAACATGCAAATAGCTTAAAAGTGCCACAAGCTCGAAAAGCCAAAAAACATACATAAAAACTTTGACGTTCGAACTAAATCAAGTGTTTTGGTGCAAATCCGAAAATTGGTCTTAAAATTAACATATGCTTCGGTCGTTCTTTAACATGATACATCTGATCTCTCAGACTTCAAGCGGGCCAGCCTTTGGCTTCAACCTCCATATCCCGAGGGTGGAGTGTTTCCCCGAGCCCTATTTAGCGAACTAAACTCAAGCGGATTTAGAGAGAAACTGGGCTACCCAGCTATTGACCAAACACCCGTGTCAAAAAAAGGAGTAGTAGAAAAATACTTTGCAACGACCAAGAAGAAAACAACATTTATTATAAAATGGCTCATACAAATTTAAGAGCCCCTAAGTGACTTGGGTAAAAGATTTTTATGTATAATGATTGTATGTACCAAAGTACTTATATCATATATGTGTTTGCTCGAACTTTAAATGCGTCTTAACCGACCGTCGGCTTCTCCCACTTCGGCAAAGGTCCGAAAAGTGTTATCTACTACGTCATCCGAGGATATCGGAGGTGTTTCGAATAACCAGGCAATCAAGCCATTAGGCTATAACAGACAAAGCGCACCCAGGGAACTTATCCTATATTACTATTTAACGTAAGAAGCATCTTCAAAGAAAATAGTTTTGCCAACTGTTGCTTTCTTTGGGTTCTCATGATTACCATGAGGGGTGTGAAATAGATTTATGTATCTTGTCTTCCGTCATGGCCGACCATAGTTGAAAACAATAAGAGCGCTAGCTTTCTGCTTCACCCGTCTGAGGTACGAGTTCGGATGACCCGATCATAACAATCGCAGAGGTGCTCCCTTTACTCCCTAGCCGAACAATCGGGAACGTAGGGTTAAGCACGCGAGCAAGGTAACCCAGCTTTGCGGAACACTTAAGTCAACATGATGCATATATTGGCGTAAACACGAACAAGGAAGGGTGTGATACATTAATAATCATATGCAAGAGGAATGGCTTCATAAAGGAAAACCCCAAGTAAACGGGGTATTTGAATTTGTTTGTAACAAACAAAGTTTTGACAAAGAAAGTTTTTCGCAAACAACTTTTTGTCAAAAAAGTATAATGCTTGGTCGAACCGAACAAAATTTAAAACTTAAAGTTTTTGAGCACGAATGTGACTTAGCTGGTTAATGTGCTTGTGACGTGTGTCGCTTGTAGTGGTCAAGGTCCTAGCCCCCAAGCCGGCCACGAGGTAGCCAAAGAAGATCTCGGCTTGATCAAGTGAGAACACAACACTTCCTAAGGGCCGAGGAGAAACCCCCAGTCCAGTCGAGCACACAGAGTAGTTAGGCAGCATGATGGCGAAGCCCCCACGTTCGTCGACCATGTCGATGACACAATTTGGTTGATGAAGGCGGGACGACAATGTAGGCATGCCAAGGTGACCGCATGACACGGCCGAAGTCGATTACCTATGCACACAATATAGTGCAAGCCAAGAGTAATAACAAATAAAGGTAATAATATTTTTTTTAATCTTCTACTTAGTTAATTTAGTGAAGCAAATAAGTAAAGTAATATGGCCTGGGCGCCGAGGTGGCTGAGCAAAGAGTTCGGCTTGACGAAGGGGCGATACTGCACGGTTGATGTGGCGAGATAAATTCCATGGTCCAGCTAACATGGCGAAGCTGTGATCGGTGGATGCCGAAGTCTCATGCAGGTCGGCGGGTGATGTCGAAGTCTCCTGCCAGCCGAGGTGTTGAAGTAGGTTGACTGGTGACGCCAAAGTCCCCAAAGCAGGTTGCTGAAGGGATGCCAAAGCCCCGGTATAGCCGAGGTGACGAAGCAGGTCGGCTGGTGATGCCGAAGTCTTAGGCTAGCCGAGGTGTCGAAGTTGGTCGGCTGGTGATGCTAGAGCACCATGCCATCTGAAGTATCAAAGCAGGTCGACGTGGTGGATGTCATCTTGAAAAAGTAACGGCACGGTGATGCCGACGCATGTCGGAATTTGTGACGAGGTCGATGCTGGTTTGATGAAGCAACGGAGCGCCCGACCCATATAACCCGCGGATGACGAGGTTCGCTTGATGATTATTCGGCCCTCGTGATGCCGAAATCTTGGTCGGATGACCGAGATGATGAGGAAATTTCCTTCAAAAAAGACGTCCAACAACCCGTTCATGAAAAAGATGAACTCGGGTCGGATTCGTTTCCATGCAGAAAATAAATCCAAAATTTGTTGTACTAATCGGATGTTTACCGGAGTTTGGATGGTCGGATCGAGCTGAACTTTTGAGGGGTAATCTGTATTGGAATTCCGCAGCCGATGAAAGGTGGGATTTTCCAACGGACGTCCAAGGTAGACGCTGGACTCCTCGCCCCAAACTCGTCCAGATTCTCATCCAGATTCGACAGGGCTTCGGTAGATCATAGATTGTCAGAGATTTCTCCATCGAAACATGGCGAAATTTTCCAGGGTTGTTGTAGATATAATTCCGCAGAATTCCACTGAAGTAATCGTCAAAGCGACGCTCTAGGAAACAGGGACGACGAACACAAATTTGTTGTCCAGAAAAACTGCAATCTGCAGATGAGCCATTGATCCTTCTTGCGAGCCCACATCGGAACTCTCAATGAAAGCACCAATGTCGGTGTCAAAACTGGCAGATCTCAGGTACGGGGTCCCGATCTATGAGTCTTTGATCGATGGGTAACATGAGACAAGGGAGACGGTATTTACCTAGGTTTGGGCCGTCTTGATGGAGGTAAAACCCTATGTCATGCTTTACTTGTATTGATGATGGTGTATCGAGTACAGAGTTGATCTACCTCGAGATCATATGTAGTGATCTAAACCCCAAGAGCTATGCTCGTATGATGATATGATCTATGATGATCTGATTGTCTAATTACTAGCCTAGCCTCGACTTATATAACACACCAGATGCCTAGGATAACAAGAGTCCTAGTCGGCTACGTCGGTGAAGAGGAGTCCTTGTCATGATCACCAAGTCTTGTGGAATCTTCCTCGTATGCATCATGGGCTGCCCAAAGTGTCCCATTAGTGAATCGTCATGGGGGTCCTCGGCCCGACCCATAGGTCGGGAGACGACGTGGTAAGTACCCCCTAGTCCAGGACACCATCAGAAAGCATATTTGCTACCTTGGTGGTTTTGGTAATTAATAACAAACATATATATCATTGAACTAATATTTCCACTAAGCATATTTCAGGAAAGTTCAATGATGGGTTGACAAAAGGATTGTGGGGTAACCCCTAGATGCAAGAAATGGATTGGCAAAGCTTCAAGCAAAGAGAAACCTACATTTTACTTTGTGCGAAATCACTTTGAGTCCATAGGAAAAGCCAATACTATTAAAAGGGTGTAAGGTAATCTTGTTGGGGAACGTTGCATGGGAAAAAAAATTCCTACGCACACGCAAGATCTATCCATGGTGATGAGCATCTACGGGAGGGAGAGTGGATCTACATACCCTTGTAGATTGCTAAGCGGGAAGCGTTAAGAAACGCGGTTGATGTAGTCAAACGTCTTCGCGATCCAAATCGCCGAGCGTCCCGCGATCCCATCACGATCCATCTCGCGATCCAATCACAATCCGTCCCACGATCCCATCATGATCTGTCCTACGGTCCAATCACGAATCATCTCGTGATCTTGATCACGGTCCTTCCGATCTAGCGCCGAACGTACGGCACCTCCGCGTTCAGCACACCTACAGCTTGATGACGATCTACGCCTTCTTGATCCAGCAAGAGGGGGTGAAGAGGTAGATGAGTTCTCCGGTAGCGCGACGGCGCGGCGGTGGTGGTGGTGGAGTTGATCCGGCAGGGCTTCGCCAAGCACTACAGAATCAATCTAGAGGAGAAACAGATCTAGAGGACAAGAAGAGGGCAGCATGTGGCTGTTTTTCTATGTCAAAACCCCTCAAAACCTCTAGTATATATAAGAGGAGGAGAAGGAGGAGACTTGGCTCCCAAGGAGCCAAATCTAGTTCGACCGAAGTGGGAGGGAGGAGTCCTCCTCCTCCACTCCTAGTAGGATTAGGACTCCTTGCTTATTTTTCCCACTTTTGCCTTTTTCCACCTTGGATTTCTTCCCTAGCCACATGGGCTTCCTGTGGGCCTTTGGCCAGACCACTAAGGGCTGGTATTCCTTCTCCCACAGCCCATGTAGCCTCTTGGGTCGAAATACCCCTCCCGATGGTCCCCTGGTACCCTCCCGGCACTCCCGGGACACTACCGATGAGCCCGAAACTTTTCCGATGACCAAAACAGAACTTCCCATATATCAATATTTACCTACGGACCATTCTAGAGCTCCTCGTGACATCCGGGATCTCATCCGGGACTCCTAAAAACCTTCGGTCACCACCATACATAACTCTATACTACCGAAACGTCACTGAACCTTAAGTGTGCAGACCCTGCGGGTTCTAGAACTATGTAGACATGACCGAGACACCTCTACGGCCAATAACCAATAGCGGGACTTGGATGCCCATATTGGTTCCTACATGTTCTACAAAGATCTTTATCGGTTGAACCTCTATGTCAAGGATTTAATTAATCCCGTATGTTGTTCCCTTTGTTCTTCGGTATGTTACTTGCCCGAGATTCGATCATCGGTATCTCTATACCTAGTACAATCTCGTTACTAGCAAGTCTCTTTACTCGTTCCGTAATACAAGATCCCATGGCTAACACTTAGTAACATTGCTTGCAAGCTTGTAGTGATTTTCATTTGGCAAGTAGTCTAATCACCCCCCATCTAGACCTACTTTCGATCCTACAGTTGAGATCCAATGAATTTGGAGTTCATGTTCAGTTTCTATCCATGGATATGATTTGAGTCTTCTTTGATCTCTTATTTGCATGATTACTTATAGCCTCGTATTTCTTCTTTGAATCTTTGGTTCAGTTAGACCAACTAGATCATTTTTTCTTGCCATGGGAAGAGGTGCTTTGTGATGGGTTCGATCTTGCGGTGTTCTTTCCAAGTGACAGAAGCGGCAGCAAGACACGCATGTATCGTTGCTATTAACGATAACAAGATGGGGTATATTACTACATTAATAGATCTTGTCTACAGCATGTCACCATTCTTACTGGATTACTTTGTTTCTCCATGAACTTAATACACTAGATGCATGATGGATAGTGGTCAATGTGTGGAGTAATAGAAGTAGACGCGGAATCGTTTCAGTCTACTTGTCTTGGACGTGATGCCTATATAATGATCATTGCCTAGATATATTCATGATTATTTGATCTTCTATCAATTGCCCAACAGTAATTTGTTCACCCACAGTGTGCTATACTCATGAGAGAAACCACTAGCGAAACCTACGGCCCCCGGGTCTACTTTTCCAACATGTTGATTTCCGATCTACTACTTGCACTTTTTGTTTTCAGATCTATAAAACCAAAAAACCAAAAGTACCTTGTTGCACTTTTTATTTATCTATTTTATTTTTTGTTCTTGCGAAATCTATTTTCGAAAACTATCACTACCTAATATATCATATTACCGTGGAGAGCTTGACAACCTATCTTTCGCGTCGGGTTGCAATTATTTGTTGTTTGTGTGCAGGTGCTGTCTACATGGGTGTGTGATCTTCCTCTACGGATTGATACCTTGGATTCATTAACTGAGGTAAATACTTACCGTCGTTGTGCTGCATCATCCCTTCCTCTTTGGGGAACTACCGATGGAGTCTCAAGCCACGTCAAAGGAATTTCTGACGCCATTGCCAGGGAATAAGCAATCTCATCTACCAGGTTCCTAATCACAAATCTCATCTCCTTGCAATTTACATTATTTTCCATTTTCCTCTCATTTTCCTCTCCCCCACTTCACAAATTTTGCCATTTTATTTGCCCTCTCTTTTTTGTTTGCCTTTTTCTCGTCAGATCTCTTGTTTGCTTGCAATCTTGTTTGCATAGTCACGACGACTCAAGAAAACACCATGTTGTGTGATTTTTCCAATAACAATAATAAAGATTTTATTAGCACTCCTATTGCTCCTCCTGCCACTAGTGCGGGGTCTTGTGATATTAATGTTGCTTTGTTGGATCTTGTCATGAAAGATCAATTTTCCGGTGCTCCTAATGAGGATGCCACGTCACATCTAAATACCTTCATGGAATTATGCGATATACAAAATAAAAAAGATGTGGACAATTATATTGCAAAGTTGAAATTATTTCCTTTCTCTTTGCGGGATTGTGCGAAAAATTGGTTTTCTTGTTTGCCTTGCAATAGTATCGATTCTTGGGATAAGTGTAAGGATGCTTTTATTACTAAGTATTTTCCGCCCACAAAAATCATTTCCCTTAGAACTCAAATCATGAATTTTAAGAAACATGAGCATGAACATGTTGCACAATCGTGGGAAATAATGAAATTGATGCTAATAAATTGTCCTACTCATGGTTTAAATCTTTGGATGATCATACAAAAATTTTATGCGGGGTTGAATTTTGTCTCTAGAAATGTTATAGATTCTGCCACAGGTGGTACTTTTATGGAAATTACTTTGGGTGAATCTATCAAATTTCTAGATAATATTATGGTAAATTATTCACAATGGCATACTGAAAGAGCACCTACTAGTAAAAAGGTTAATTTGGTAGAACAAATTAGTACTTTGAGTGAAAAAGTTGATGCTCTTATGAAGTTGGTTGCTAGTAAAAATGCTCCTATTGTTGTTAATGATGTGTCTTTGCCTACTTTGATTGAGCAAACTAGTGATTCCATAGATGTGAATTTCATCTCGCAAAACAATTTCAATAACAATGCTTATAGTGGTAATTTTAATCCTAGGCCTTTTCATGGAAGTTCCTCTAATAATTATGGTAATTCCTATGGTAATTCTTATAATAATAACAATAGGAACACCTCTGATCTTGAGAATAATTTTAAATAATTTATCAGTGCTCAAAAATCTTTCAATGCTATAATAGAAGAAAACTTTAATAAGATTGATGACATGTCTAGAAGCATTGATAGAATTTCCAATGATGTTGAAAATATCAAGTTGCATGCTTTTCCACCTAAGATCAATGAATCAATTAAGGCTTTATATGTTTCTATGGATGAAAGTAAGAAAAGAACCGCTATGCTTAGAGCTAAAAGAGAATTTTTGGAAACAAAAGCGTTTTCTAGCGATTACTTTCATAACAATGATGAAGATGTTAAAATGATTGGTGTTTTACCTATTGATTCCTTGTTTAATAATGTTAAAATTGATGATAAAGGGACTGAAGAAGAGTAAACTTTAGCTAGAGGGCATCCCAATGATTTGGAGGGTGAAAATCTTTTTGATTTTTTTTGATAAAAGTGGGTTTGGAGAGGTCAAAACTTTAACTAGTGATGTGCCCACTATTTTTGATTACAAAGACTTTAATTATGAGAGTTGCTCTTTGGTTGATTGTATTTATTTTATGCAATCTATTATAAATTCATTCCATGCTTATAAACAAAATAAAGCTTTTACTAAACATATCGTTGATGCCATGATGAAATCCTTAAAAGAAAAGTTGGAATTAGAGATTTCTATTCCTAGAAAATTACATGATGAGTGGGAACCTACCATTAAAGTCAAGATTAAAAATTATGAATGCTTTGATTTGTGTGATTTGGGTGCTAGTGTTTCCACAATTCTGAAATCTCTATGTGATGTGCTTGGTCTTACCAATATTGATGAATGTTCTCTTAATTTGCACTTGGTGGATTCCACTATTAAAAAGCCTTTGGGAAGAATTAATGATGTTCTTATTCTTTAAAATAGTAATTATGTGCCCATTGATTTTATCATTCTTGATATTGATTGCAATCCGTCTTGTCCTATCATCTTGGTAGACCGTTTTTACGCACTATAGGTGACGTGACTGATATGAAAGAAGGAAATATTAAGTTTTAGTTTGCCCTTAGAAAGGGTATGGAACACTTACCTAGAAAAGGAATTAAGCCACCATATGAATCAATCATGAGATCCTTTTATGGAGTGAAAAAGATGACAACACTTGAATCTATGTGTTATGCCTAGCTAGTGGCGTAAAACGATAGCTTGTTGGGAGGCAACCCAATGAATAAATAAATTTTTATCTTTTCCCTTCTGTTTTTGAGTGTTTTCAAAATCTTTTATGATTGTGTTTTTATGTATTATTTAGTGTTTGTGCCAAGTAATGCCTTTAGGATGATCCATAAGATGAGTAGAAACAATGCTGAAATCTGAAACAGAAACTTTGTTCCCAGTGCACGAATTTTAATTTTTTACTATAACGTGATATTGAGATTAAATTTTAACACAATATTTATATAAAAATTCTTTAAGTTTTACTAAATTTTCAGAATTTTAGAGTTCTAGAAGTATGGATAGAGTACAGATTGCTACAGACTATTCTGTCTGAAACATATTCTATTTTCATTGCATTGTGTGCTTGTTTTGATGAATCTATGGCTTGTATTGGGGGGTATAAGTCATGATAAAGTTAGAATACAGTAGTTATAATTAAATAATAAAATATTAATGGGTTTACAATAGTACCTAAAGTGGTATTTTGCTTTATTATACTAACGGATCTCACGAGAATTTTGTTGAGTTTTGTGTGATTGAAGTTTTCAAGTTTTAGGTGAGCTCACGATGGATGAAGGAATAAGGAGTTAGAAGAGTCAAAGATTGGGGATGATAAAGCACCCTAAGATAATATCCAAAGATTATGAAGCAAATAATCTTGGGGGTGCCCCAAGTGGCATCCCCTCTTTCTTCTAACAACCATCGGTATACTACTTGGAACTATATTTTTATTCGTCACATATCATGAGTTTTGCTTGGAGTGTCTTGTAACTTTGATTGTTTGCCTTTTTAATTTTCATTAGTATCCTTGCTGGAAACACCTATTTGAGAGAGCGAAAATATGCTATGACTTGTTAGAGTTGCTCTTTATGCTTCACTTAAATCTTTTGAGCAAAGGAATTGCTCTAGTGCTTCACTTATATCTTTTTGAGCACGGCGTGCTTTTACATGTTTTAATAAATGCTATCATGATTCACTTATATTAATTTGAGATTTTTTAATTTTGAAGAAATCCTATCATGATTCACTTATACTATTTTGAGAGATAAAACTTGTATGCTCATGTTCTTCACTTATATCCATGTGAGCTTGTCAAAAGCAATTGCAATATATGAAAATAGTCCCAAAGTGATAGATATTCAAGAGGGATATAATAAAAACTTTCATGAAGATCATTGGACAAATTAAACTGGATTCTTTGTAATAGTTTTGATACATGACAATAGTGATATGTGAGTTATGTTGGTGAGTAATTACGCTTAGTAGGAATATTGGTGTTAAGGTTTGTGATTCCCTATGCTAGCACAAAAGTCAATAGTTGTGCTACGAAATTACATCCTACTTATGGTGCATTATTTAGTGTTAGTTATGCTTAATGTCCGCTTATGTGATTTTTTGTTTCTTGGTTGGATGCTTCTCAATCATGCTACCCTTCACTTGTACTAAGTAGAAATACTACTTGTGCATCCAAAATCCTTAAAATTAGTTTTGCCATATGAGTCCACTATACCTACCTATATATGGTATTTCCATGTCGTTCCAAGCAAATTTGTATGTGCCATCTCTAATTTTCAAAATAATTTTTCCTTTTTGTGTGCTCGTACCACTCATGAAACGATAGGGGGTGACCGATATTTTTTCGTGCTAGATGTATTATTCTCAAGATGAGTGTTTATTCACTTGTCATTGCATGAGAGTATGGCGGTAATAGGGATTCCTAGTCCCAAAATGAAATGAAAAAGAAAATAAATTTACTTTATGTCAAAAAACATTCCTTGGAAAGTGTTGGTATGGAAGGCAACTGTGGATTCAGCTAGCCATGGAAAGTGAAAGTGTGGTGGAAAAGGTAATAAACTTTATTTTCTGTTTGGGAACCGCCTATGATGCATCTAGTGTGGAAAGATAATGAGATCTCTCGGTCGTTTTTGTTGACAGGAAAGGCATGCAACCCAAATTATTTTTCTCTATCAATTTTAACACTTGAGCTCTTGCACATCTACAAATCCCTAATTCTCTCTACGAAGGGCCTATCTATTTACTTTATGCAATTTTTATTTTTAAATTTGAGTCTCCATCTTCTCTTATAAAGCACCAACTAGGGGGCACTATGACCATACTTGAGCATTAGGTGTAGCTAATATTTGAGTGTGTATTGTGAATGGATCAATGATTGAGCATGATGGGCTAGGGATAACTTGCTTTAGTGTTGATATTTTGAAAGACATGGTTGCTTGTTAATATGCTTGAGTATTAAAGTTTCCATGTCAAAACTAGACTATTTCTTTGAACCATATGAAAAGTCCAAATGTCCATGCTATCAAGAAAAAGATTATGTGATGAACATGTTAAGCAGCATTCCACATCAAAAAAATTGTTTTTATCATTTACCTACTCGAGGACGAGTAGGAATTAAGCTTGGGGGTGCTGATACGTATCCAACGTATCTATAACTTTTGCTTGTTCCATGCTGTTACATTATCAATTTTGGATGTTTTACAATCATTTTATAGCAACTTTATATCATTTTTTGGGACTAACCTATTGACCTAGTGCCAAAGTGTTAGTTGTTGTTTTTGCTTGTTTTTTAGTTTGCAGACAATCAATACCAAATGGAATCAAAATGCTAAAGGGATTTTTGTGGATTTTTTATGGACCAGAAGGACGGCCATAGGCCAAAGAACACCATAGGAGGGTGCCAGGGTGGCCTTGCCCCACCAGGGCACGCTAGGGGCCCCTAGCACGGCCTGGTGGGTCGTGGGCACCTCGGGAACCCCCCCCCCCCCCAACCGACTATTGAGCCTATAAATTCCCTGAAAATCCAAAAAACCTAGGGGAGTTGACGAAACACAATTCCAACCGCCGCAAGTTCCAGAACCATGAGATCTAATCTAGACACCATTACGGAGGGGTTCATCTTCATCATAGGTGCCTCTCCGATGATGCGCGAGTAGTCCACCATAGACCCACGGGTTCATAAGCAGTAGCTAGATGGATTCCTCTATCTCTCTCTATGTTTCTCAATAAAATGGTCTCTTGGATATCTATTTGATGTAATGACTTTTGCGTTGTATTTGTTGGGATCCGATGAATTTTGAGTTCATGATCAGTTTCTATCCATGAATATGATTTGAGTCTTCTTTGATATCTTATTTGCATGATTACTTATAGCCTCGTATTTATTCTTCGAATCTTTGGTTTAGTTAGGCCAACTAGATCAATTTGTATTGCCATGGGAAGAGGTGCTTTGTGATGGGTTCGATCTTGCGGTATTCTTTCCGAGTGACAAAAGGGGCAGCAAGACACGCATGTATCGTTGCTATTAAGGATAACAATATGGGGTCTATTCCTACATGAATAGATTTTTTCTACATCATGTCACCATTCTTATTGCATTACTCTGTTTCTCCATGAACTTAATACACCAGATGCATGTTGGATAACGGTCGATGTGTGGAGTAATATAAGTAGATGCATAATCGTTTCGGTCTACTTGTCTTGGATGTGATGCCTATGTAATGATCATTGCCTGGATATTGTCATGATTATTTGATCTTCTATCAATTGCCCAATAGTAATTTGTTCACCCACCATGTGCTATACTCATGAGAGAAGCCACTAGTGAAACCTACGGCTCCTGGGTCTACTTTTCCAACATATTGATTTCCGATCTACTATTTGCACTTTTTATTTTCAAATCTATAAAACCAAAACCCAAAAATACCTTCCTGCACTTTTTGTTTATCTATTTTATTTTGTGTTCTTGGAGATCTATTTGCCAAAACTATCACTACCTAATCTATCATATTACCGTGGAGAGCTTGAAAACCTCTCTTTCGCGTGGGGTTGCAGGTATTTGTTGTTTGTGTGCAGGTGTTGTCTACGTGGGTGCATGATCTTCCTCTACAGATTGATACCTTGGTTTCATAAACTGAGGGAAGTACTTACCGTTGTTGTGCTGCATCATCCCTTCCTCTTTGGGGAACTACCGACGCGGTCTCAAGCCACGTCATGGAACATGGCTACAATGATGAAGATGAGTTGTTCGACATCGAGTATGAGAATACTATGAAGAATCCAAGTCTCATGTCAAACTTCAAGTATTAAATGTCTGGATAAAAATAGTGGATTCTCGATAGTGGATGCACCGATCACATGACCGGAGATAAAGAGTCTTTTTCAAGAAATCACACCAAACCATGGACCGCGAAGGTATGTGACTTTTTGTGACAACTCCAAGGGTAAGGTACTTGGTCTTGGTAAGGTGGCCATATCTCATGATAGCTCTATTCAAAATGTCATGCTTGTTGAATCCCTTGGCTACAATCTCCTTTCCATATCTAGACTTGCCAACTTTGGTTTTAATGTGCTATTTACCAAAGTAGATCGCCAAGTGTTTTGTCAAGTAGCATGGTCTTTACCGATTTCCGTAGAGGTGGTCTATACATTGTTGATTTCACTAAGATATCCAAAACTCGCACTTGTCTTATTGCAAAATCTTCTAAAGGTTGGATTTGGCATAGAAGGCTAGGACATGTTGGTATCCGTAATCTAGACAAGCTCATCAAAGGTCATCATATACTTGGTGTTAAAGATTATGTATTTGACAAATATAGACTTTGTAGTGCTTGTCAAGCTAGACAGCAAGTAGGTGGTAGTCATCCTTTAAAGAATATCATGACTACTAGGAGACCACTCGAGTTGCTTCATATTGATCTTTTTGGTCCCAATGCTTACAAGAGCCTCGGTGGAAATTCCTTTGGCATAGTTATAGTTGATGTTTTTTCCAGATTTATGTGGGTATTCTTTCTTGATGATAAGTCGCAGGTACAAAATATCTTCAAGAACTTTGCTCGCAAAGTGCACAATCAATTTGAAGTGAAGATCAAGAAAGTGTGGAGCGACAACGGATCAGAGTTCAAGAACACAAATGAGGATTCCTTTATTTAAGAAGAAGGGATTTCACATGAGTTCTCGGCTATGTACACGCCTCAACCAAATGGAGTTGTTGAGAGGAAGAATCGAACTCTTATTGAGATGGCCAGAACGATGCTAGACGAATACAAGACGTCAAGACACTTTTGGGCGGAAGCCGTGGAAACAGCTTGTCATGCTATGAACTGACTCTACATTCACAAGCTTCTCGGTAAAACGGCATACGATCTACTCACTGGTAACAGGCCACAAGTTGGATACTGTCGGGTATTCGGCTCTAAGTGTTACATTCTTGATAAGCATCGTCGTTCTAAATTTGCTCCGAAATCTCATGAAGGTTTCCTACTCGGTTACGAATCAAACTCTCACACTTACCGTGTCTACAACAACTTCACTCGAAAAGTTGAAGAGACGGTAGATGTGAAGTTTGATGAATCTAATGTTCGCAAGTCAAACAATTGCCAAATTATGTAGGAGATAAGCAACCTTCGGAAGCCATCCAAGACTTGTCCGTCGGCAAGATTCGTCCCATGGAGGTGAAGGAAAGTACTTCATCAACTGAAGTGGAAGCTCCTACTTCGCGTTAAGGCGAACCTCAAAACGACATGGAGGTATCCACAAGAGGTACACAACAAGATGACAAGGAGGAATAAGTACATCATGATGATCCACCTCAACCTCCTTCACCACCACCTCAAGGAGACAACACTTTCAACAAAAACAATGAAGAAGAATATGATGATGAGGAAGCTCCACCGTCCAACAAGCAAAAGCTGCCTCAAGTTCGAGCAAGAGTGAACAAGAATCATACCCTAGAGCAAATCTTCGGTGACATTCAAAACTTGAGAATCACTCGCTCTAAAACCTGCCTAGCTAATTTTTGTGTGAACTACTCATTCATCTCTAGCATTGAGCCTATTAAGGTGGAAGAAGCGCTTGAAGACCCGGATTGGGTTAATGCTATGCATAAATAGCTACACAGCTTCAAGAGGAACAAAGTGTGGACACTTGTGGAGAAGAACAAAGACGAGCAAAACATCATCAGAACCAAATGAGTGTTTGAGAACAAGCAGGACGAAAACAATCAAGTCATACACAATAATGCACGTCTCGTGGTGCAAGTCTACACGCAAGTCGAAGGTATGGACTATGGTGAGACATATGCCCCCATTGCTAGACTTGAAGCTATTTGCATACTTCTTGCTTATGCGAATCACCATGATACCACTCTTTTTCAAATGGATATTAAAAGTGCATTTTTAAACGGTGAGATTGGGGAAGAGGTCTATGTTAAACAACCCCCTAGTTTTGTGAACCCTAAAAAACATAATCATGTTTACAAGCTTCATAAAGCTCTCTATGGTCTTAAGCAAGCTCCACGAGCTTGGTACACATGCTTAATGAAGTTTCTTCTTGAAAAAGGTTTTGAAATTGGTAAAATCGACGCAACCTTGTTCACTAAAAGAGTTAATGGTGAATTATTTGTGTGACAAATTTATGTGGATGATATTATCTTTGGATCTACTAACCCACAATTTAGTGAGAAATTTGGAAGGTTGATGTCCGAGAAATATGAGATCTCCATGATGTGTGAGCTGAATTTTTTATTGGTTTGCAAATCAAGCAAATGAGAGAAGGAACTTTCATCTCTCAAACCAAGTACACCAAGGACTTGATCAAGAAGTTCAACATGCAAGAGTGTAAAGGTATGAAAACTCATATGCCTACTAGTGGACATGTTGACCTCACCAAGGAGGGCAAACCGATTGATCAAAAGGTTTATCGATCAATGATTGGTTCATTGATATATCTATGTGCCCCACATCCTGATGTCATGCTTAGTGCGTGCATGTGTGCTTGATATCAGGCTCCTCCTAAAGAGTGGCATCTTAAGGCCGTGAAAAGAATTGAGATACTTGATACATACACCAAAGTTTGGCATTTGGTATCCCAATGGGTCTTCTTTTAACCTCGTTGGCTATTCTGACTCGGACTATGCTGGAGACAAGGTTGATAGAAAATCCACTTCGGATACTTGCCAATTCCTTGGTAGATATCTTGTGTCTTGGTCATCCAATAAACAAAACCTGGTACCTCTATCTGCCGACACAAACTCTTAAGGATTATGGAATACATGTGAAACATGTACCATTGTTATGTGACAATGAGAGTGTGATTAAAATTTCTCATAATCTCGTGCAACTTTCTCGAACTAAACATATTCAAGTTCGTCATCATTTCATTCGTGATCATGTTGCCAAAGGAGATACCAATCTCAAGCATGTCTGTACTAACAAATAATTGGCCGATATCTTTACCAAGCCACTTGATGAGAAAGTGTTTTGCCACTTGAGGAGTGAGTTCAACATCATTGATGCTTCAAACTTGAGCTAGACTCACTCGGATGCATGTAATGGCATGAGCTTACATGACTATTCCATGATACACTTGATATGACATTATCATATACCTTGGAAATATTTGCTCCCTTGTATTGCATCTAACCTTTTGTAGGTACTGGAATAACTACACTCCACAAGATTTCCAACAACTCATATCACAAGCAATCTTGTCATAGCCAAGTATCCACAATCCCTCCTTGATGATGGAAGGAAGAAGACAACACAAACCATATCCTTGACAATCATTTAACAAACAAACTTCATTCTTATCATTAGGATATATTATGTTCTTCCTTGTATGACTAACCCATGTAGGTGAAAAGAGAACCAAAAAGATGGATAGCTCCCAACTCAAGATGATCTCCATCAACTTCGATCATCCACAAGTACTCCCACATGCCACGTCATCAACGTCACTCAAAGGTATGTACTCATATTCTTGCAAAAGCTTTACTCCAAGAAATGAGATAAACCAACTCAAGTGATATGAAAACATTAAAATTCTTTAAAAAAAATGGTAACCCCATTCTTGCTTGGCTCCTAAGTCAACATACTCTAATATAGGTGACCTAGTCGCTGACCATAGTCTAGATGAAGTGACTTGATTGCTTCATCTTATAGTTGCATGCCTTCTTGGAACCACTCAATCTCCATCTAGTTGAAAAATTCTTGCAAATCATTTTGAAAATTCCTTGCAAATATTTTCTAAAAATTCCTTGCAAATCTTTCTAAAAAATTGCTTTTGACAAACTCTGCCAATTTTCTGTTTTCCATTTTTGACCCTCCGATTCAAACAACTCGGTGTCACCGATCATGCAGATAGGCTGCATAACCTCATATCGGTTCCATCGACTCATTTTGCCTCGGAGCCAACGATTCTGCTATCTTATGTGTTCTTTGTCAAAATTAGCAAAATCTCAATTTCTTCAAGGATCTCTATGTCAAAGAGGGAGAAATCTTAAAAAGCTTTTCTGATAATAAAAGGGGGAGAACATTTACTAAAGGACCCCTTAGTATCCAATGCTCTCTTTGATCCTTACCTTCTATGACCCTTATTCTCAAGGATCCCTTCCCTCTAACCCTTTTTGGAAATTAATGCCAAGGGGGGAGAATATCAAAGCTTATGCTCATATATAGGGGGAGAATATCAAATGGGGGTAGAATGTCAAATAAGGGAGAATATCAAAGCTTATGCTTATCCATAGAGGGAGAAATATCATGATCACCCAAAATGGAGAAACACTACTGAAGGCGGAGAGAGTAGAGAAAATTTGTTTTGTCATTTAAGGAGAGAGAAAATATGTTTTATCTCACCCTACCTACTCCCAATATCTACATGCTAAGATTCAGGGGGAGAGGAAGAATTACAATTTCATACTCAGGGGAGAAAGTTATAAATGTTTTTTTGGAGACATATCAATCTTAAGAACCATCATCTTCTATATGTCTTTTGTATCTTGGTTCTTTTGAATTATTTTGCATTTGGATGAGTGGAATAGTCTTGTTTCCTAACATTGTTTTCTCAAGTGTATTTCTACCATTAGAATGCTCAAGAACTTCAAGGTAAATATATGCATCATATCCTTGGTCAAGATGATCTCTTGCTTCTTGCACATATTGTTTGCAAGAGTGATGTCTTGAACATGGAAACATCACATTCACATTTGTTTGATGCATATAGCCAAGGTTCATAAGACTTATCATATCCTCTCTATAATGTGTGTGCTCATGCATTCCAAAGCAACTATTCCATAAAGGACTGCACACATTTGGGGGGAGCTTGTTTTAGTCATATGCCTTTCAAAGTCTTCATATATTCTTGCATATCTTAATTTGAAGCTTTGATTGTATGTTGTCATCAATTACTAAAAAGGGAAAGATTGAAAGCACATATGCTCCCTTGGTGGTTTTGATAATTCATGACAACATACATTGTCTCTTGGACTAATAGTATTACCTAGCTTATTTCAGGTTTAGTCCATAGAGAGGATTGGCTAAGGATTGTGAGGAGAATTCCCAAGAAGAAGCAGAGAAGGAATAGGATTGGCAAATGCAACAAGCTTGAAGACTCTACATTTTATATATTGTGAGAAATCACCTTTGAGTACATAGGAAAGCCAATACTATTAAAAGGGGATGGGGAATTATGATGATCTCGTTGCTCAAGTGCTTAGAGATTTGCCACCAAAAATACTCACCCATTCTCCCACAAAAATTCTCTGTCCAAAGTCAAAAGACAAAATTCGGTGACACCAACATTTCCAATTCGGATCCACCTTTTACCCTAGACATAAACCAAGCCAAACCCTAGCATCTCGATACTATCAAAATTCCATTCGGTGGAACCGAAAATAGTGACCAACTTTCTGTTAACCAATTTCTTAAAGTCGGTCCCAGCGAGTTTGAGAAATCGGTGACACCGAGATTTGGAAACTGTCTAGGACACCCATATCGGTGCCACCGAGATTTATATATCGGTCTCACCGAAAAGACCAAAGTTTCCACATTTTGCATTTGTCGGTGCAACCGAGTTTTCACTTTGGTTTCACCGAATTGGGTAATAATGTTGTAACGGTTGGTTTTTTAAGATGCCTATATATACCCCTCCACCACATCATTCACAAGAGAAGCACTCAGAACATACACCCACTTGCCATATCCAATTTTCTAAGAGAGAGAGAGAGCCACCGACTCATGTGTTGAGATCAAGATCATCCACTCCAAGCATATGGATCTTGATTTCTAGCCTTCCCAAGTTGCTTTCCATCCAAGCCATCTTTTCTACCCATGCCAAATCTTTGAGAGAGTGATTGCTGTTGAGGAGACTATCTTTTGAAGCACAAGAGCAAGGAGTTCATCATACTACCACATCTATTACCTTTTGGAGGGTGGTGCCTCCTAGATTGGTTAGGTGTCATTTGTGAGTCTCCTTCTTTGTGATTGTGAAGTTGAACCAAGAATTTTGTAAGGGAAAGGATATTGCCTACTTCGTGAAGATCTATCCCGAGTAAGGCTAGTCCTCCGTGGACGTAGGCCATCATGGAATAGACATGGTTGCTGCTTCGTGGACCCCTTGTGGGTGGAGCCCTCCGTAGACTCTCGCGGCCGTTACCCTTCGTTGGTTGAAGTCTCCATAAACATGGATGTACGATAGCACGACCTATCGAAACTATTGGGGAACATTGCATGGGAAACACAAATTTTCCTACGCACACGCAAGATCTATCCATGGTGATGAGCATCTACGAGAGGGAGAGTGGATCTACATACCCTTGTAGATCGCTAAGCGGGAAGCGTTAAGAAACGCGGTTGGTGCAGTCGAACGTCTTCGCGATCCAAATCGCCGAGCGTCCCGCTATCTCATCATGATCCGTCCCACGATCCAATCGCGATCCGTCCCGCGAACTCATCACGATCCGTCCCGCGAACTCATCATGATCCGTCTCGCCATCTTGATCACGGTCCTTCCGATCTAGCGCCGAACGGACGGCACCTCCGTATTCAGCACACGTATAGCTCGATGACGATCTCTGCCTTCTTGATCCAGAAAGAGGGAGCGGAGAGGTAGACGAGTTCTCCGGCAGCGTGATGGCGCTGCGGCGATGGTGGTGGAGCAATTCCGGTAGGGCTTCGCCTAAGCACCGCTGAAAACCGATCTAGAGGAGAAAACGATCTAGAGGAAGAAGAGGGCAGCATGTGGCAATTAGGGTTCCCTCTTCCCTCTAAATCCTATGGTATATATAAGAGGGAGGGAGGGGAGGAGGCAGCCTCAAACCTGGCCGAAATTGGAGGTGGAGGAGTCCTACTCCAATCCTATTAGGAGTAGGATTCCTCCTTTCCACTTGGAAACTCTTTCCACCTCTCCACCTTTGGATTTTTTCCTTCTCAAACCTCATGGGCTTTAGTGGAGGCCTAGGCCATCCCACCAGGGGCTAGTTTGTCTCCTCCCACAGCCCATGAGGCCCCTCGGTTATGACACCCCTCCCGATGGTCCTCCGGTACCCTCCCGGCACTCCCGGTACACTACCGATGAGCCCGAAACTTTTCCGGCGACCAAAACAAAACTTCCTATGTATAAATCTTTTCCTCCGGACCATTCCGGAGCTCCTCATGATGTTTGGGATCTCATCCGGGACTCTGAACAACCTTCGGTCACCATCATACATAACTCTATACTACCGAAACATCATCGAACCTAAAGTGTGCAAACCCTGCGGGTTTGAGAACTATGTAGACATGACCGAGACACCTCTACGGTCAATAACCAATAGCGGGACCTGGATGCCCATATTGATTCCTACATATTCTACGAATATCTTTATCGGTCGAACCTCTATGTCAAGGATTCAGTTAATCTCGTATGATGTTCCATTTGTTCTTCGGTATGTTTACTTGCCCGAGATTCGATCGTCGGTATCTCCATGCCTAGTTCAATATCGTTACCGGCAAGTCTCTTTACTCGTTCTGTAATACAAGATCCCGTGACTAACACTTAGTCACATTGCTTGCAAGGCTTATTGTGATGTTGTATTACCGAGTGGGCCCTGAGATACCTCTCCATCACACGGAGTAACAAATCCCAGTCTTGATCCATGCCAACCCAATAGACACCCTCAGAGATACCTGTAGAGCACCTTTATAGTCACCCAGTTACGTTGCGACGTTTGATACACACAAGGTACTCCTCCGGCATCAGTGAGTTGCATGATCTCATGGTCATAGGAACATATACTTGACATGCAGAAAACAGTAGCATTAAACTGACACGATCATATGCTACGTTTGTAGTTTGGGTCTTGTCCATCACACCATTCTCCTAATGATGTGATCCCGTTATCAAATGACATCTCATGTCCATGGCTAGGAAACCTTAACCATCTTTGATCAACGAGCTAGTGTATTAGAGGCATACTCAGGACATGGTTTTGTCTATGTATCCACACATGCATCTAAGTCTCCGATCAATACAATTATAGCATGGATAATAAACGATTATCATGAACAAGGAAATATGATAATAACTAATTTATTATTGCATCTAGGGCATGTTTCCAACAGTCTCCCACTTGCACTAGATTCAATAATCTAGTTCACATCACCATGTGATTCGCATTGTTATGAATCTAACACCCAATGAGTTCTAGGGCTCGATCATGCTTTGCATGTGAGAGAGGTCTTCTAGTCAACGGGTCTGTGACATTCAGATCCGTGTGTACTTTGCAAATCTCTATGTCAAACTGTAAACACTGCTACCACACTCCACTTGGTACTATTCCAAATGGCTGCTCCACTATATGTATCCAGATTGCTACTACGAGTCATCTGGATTGGTGTTAAAGCTTGCATCGACGTAACTCTTTACGACGAGCTCTTTATCACCTCCATAATCGAGAAACATCTCCTTAGTCTTTTAGTTACTAAGGATAATCTTGACCGATGTCCAGTGATCCACTCCTGGATCACTTTTGTACCCCTTGATGGACTCATGGCAAGACACACACATGTGCGGTACACAACATGGCATAATATAGAGCCTATGGCTAAGGCATAGGGGACGACATTCGTCCTTTCTCTTTCTTCTGCCGTTGTCGAGCTTTGAGTCTCACTCAACTTCACACCTTACAAACCAGGCGAGAACTCTTTCTCTGACTGATCCATTTTGAACTCTTTCAAAATCTTGTCAAGGTATGTACTCATTGAAAGTCTCATCAAGCATCTTGATCTATCTCTATAGATCTTGATGTTCAACAATTAGGTAGCTTTATCTAGGTCTTCCTTTGAAAAACTCTTTTCAAACAACCATTTATGCTTTCCAGAAATTCTACATCATTTCCGATCAACAATATGTCAACCACATATGTTTACCAGAAACTCTATAGTGCTCCCACTCACTTTATTGTAAATACAAGTTTCTCATAAACTTTGTATAGACTCAAAAACTTTGATCACCTCATCAAAGTGTATATTCCAACTCCGAGATGCTTGCTTCAGTCCATAGAAGGATCACTGAAGCTTGCTCACCTTTTAGCATCCTTAGGACTAACAAAACCTTCTGGTTGTATCACATACAACCTTTCCTCAAGTAAATAGTTAAGGAAATGATGTTTTGACATCCATATGCCAGATTTCATAATTGAAAAATGCAGCAACTGCTAACATAATTTCAACATACTTTAGCATCGCAACGAGTGAGAAAGTCTCATTGTAGTCAACTCCTTGAACTTGCCGGAAACTTCTTTGCGACAAGTCGAGCTTTCTAAATGGTGACATTCACCATCAGCGTATGTCTTCATTTTAAAGGTCCATTTGTACTCGACGACCTGCCGTCCAACGAGCAAGTCTACCAAAGTCATACTTGGTTTTTATACATGGATCCTTTCTTGGATTTCATGGCCTCTAACCATTTGTCAGAATCCGGGCCCATCATCGCTTCTCCATATCTCGTAGGTTCATCGTTGTCCAACAACATGACCTCCAAGACAGGGTTGTCGTACCACTCAGGAGTAGTATGCATCCTTGTCAACCTATGAGGTTTGATAGTAACTTGATCTAAAGCTTCATGATCATCATCATTTACTTCCTCTTCAACTGACGCAGGTTCCACAGAAACATATTTCTACGCTACGCTACTCTCTGGTTGAAACAAAGGTTCAACAACCTCATCAAGTTCTATCTTCCTCCCACTCAATTCTTTCGAGAGAAACTCTTTCTCGAGAAAGGACCCAGTTTTAGCAACAAACATTTTATGCTTGGATCTGAGATAGAAGGTTCACCCAACTGTTCTTATGGTATTATATGAAGATGCATTTGTCCGCTTTGGGTTCGAGCTCATTAGGTGAAAACATTTTCCACAGAAGCGTCGCAGCCCCAAACATTAAGAAATGACAGCTTAGGTTTCTATCAAACCATAATTCACATGGTGTCATCTCAATGGATTTAGATGGTGCCCTATTTAAAGTGAATGTAGTTGTCTCTAATGCATAACCCCAAAATTATAGTAGCAAAACGATAAGAGACATCATAGCAAGCACCATATCCAATAGAGCACGACTATGACATTCGAACACACCATCACACTATGGTGTTCCACATGGCGTGAGTTGTGAAACAACTTTCACATTGTCTAAAGTTGTATGCCAAACTCATAACTCAGGTATTCACCTCCACGATCATATCATAGACATTTTTATCTTCTTGTCACGATGATCTTAAAACTTCACTCTAAATTTGCTTGAACCTTTCAAACGATTCAGTCTTGTGTTTCATTAAGTAAACATACGCTATATCTACTCAAATCATCAGTGAAGGTAAGAAAATAACGATATCCACCGCACGCTACAAGACTCATTGGATTGCATACATCACTCATGTATCATTTCCAATAAATCACTTGCCCGCTTCATTAAACCGGAAAACGGGGTCCTTAGTCATCTTGCCCAAGAGGCATGGTTCGCATATCTCAACCGATTCGAAATCAAATGAGTCCAAAGATCCATCAGCATGGAGTTTCTTCATGCGCTATATACCAATATGACATTTAGCGGCAGTGCCACAAGTATGTGGTACTTGTTGGAAATATGCCCTAGAGATAATAATAAAATGGTTATTATTGTATTTCCTTGTTCATGATAATTGTCTATTGTTCATGCTACAATTGTGTTAACCGGAAACAGTAATACATGTGTGAATACATAGACCACAACATGTCCCTAGTGAGCCTCTAGTTGACTAGCTCGTTGATCAATAGATGGTCACGGTTTCATGATCATGGACATTGGATGTCATTGATAACGGGATCACATCATTAGGAGAATGATGTGATGGACAAGATCCAATCCTAAGCATAACACTAGATCGTGTAGTTCGTCTGCTAAAGCTTTTCCAATGTCAAGTATCGTATCCTTAGACCATGAGATTGTGCAACTCCCAGATACCGTAGGAATGCTTTGGGTGTGCCAAACGTCACAACGTAACTGGGTGGCTATAAAGGTGCACTACGGGTATCTCCGAAAGTGTCTGTTGGGTTGGCACGAATCGAGACTGGGATTTGTCACTCCGTGTGACGGAGAGGTATCTCTGGGCCCACTCGGTAAGACATCATCATAATGAGCTCAAAGTGACTAAGGAGTTAGTCACAGTATGATGTATTACGGAACGAGTAAAGAGACTTGTCGGTAACGAGATTGAACAAGGTATAGGGATACCGACGATCGAATCTCGGGCAAGTATCATACCGGTAGACAAAGGGAATTGCATACGGGATTGATTGAATCCCTGACATCGTGGTTCATCCAATGAGATCATCGTGGAGTACGTGGGATCCAACATGGGTATCCAGATCCCGCTGTTGGTTATTGACCAGAGAGGTGTCTCGGTCATGTCTACGTGTCTCCCGAACCCGTAGGGTCTACACAATTAAGGTTCGATGATGCTAGGGTTATAGGGAAATGGTATACGTGATTACCGAAGGTTGTTCGGAGTCCCGGATGAGATCCCGGACGTCACGAGGTGCTCCGAAATGGTCCGGAGGTAAAGATTGATATATAGGAAGTCCAGTTTTGGTCACCGGAAAGTTTTCGGGCTCATCGGTTGTGTACCGGGAGTGCCGGGAGGGTGCCGGAGGACCCCCGGGAGGGGTGTGACGACCAAAGGACCACATGGGCTGTTAGATAAAGTGTGCCAGCCCTTATTTGTCTGGGCAAGACTTTTGCTAAAGGCCCATGCGGCTAGGGATAAGAGATAGGGCCAAAAAGGATTTAAAAGGAGGAGATCCACCTCCCTTGTGGGAGGTGGACTCTCCCTTTAAATCGGCCGAACCTCTCCTCTTTGGAGTAGAGGCCAAGCCAGCCCTCCACGTCCCTCCTCCTATATATACTTGAGGTTTTGGCTGTTTTGAGACAAGATTTGATCTCTCTCTCTCACGGCGAAGCCCTACCTCTCTTCTTCCTCCTCCGCAACGCTTAGGCGAAGCCCTGTCGGAATACCTTGCTACTCCACCACCACCACACCGTCATGCTACTGTTGGAGCCCTTCCCCAACCTATCCTTCCTCCTTGCTGGATCAAGGCGTAGGAGACGTCACCGGGCTGCACGTGTGTTGAACGCGGAGGTGTCGTCCGTTCGGCACTTGATCGGATCTACCGCGATCTGAATCGCTGCGAGTACGACTCCATCAACCGCGTTCTTGTAACGCTTCCGCTTAGCGATCTTCAAAGGTATGAAGATGAAATCTCTCCCCACTCATTGCTAGTTCCTCCATGGATAGATCTTGGTGATCGTAGGAAATTTTTGATTTACTACTACGTCTCCCAACAGTGGCATCATGAGCTAGGTCTATGCGTAGAATCTATGCACGAGTAGAACACAAAGCAGTTGTGGGCGTCGATTTTGTTAATTTGCTTACCACTACTAGTCTTATCTTGATTCGGTGGTATTGTGGGATGAAGCGGCCCGGACCGCCTTTACACGTACGCTTACGTGAGACCGGTTCCACCGCCTGACATGCACTTGTTGCATAAGGTGGCTAGCGGGTGTCTGTCTCTCCCACCTTAGTCGGATTGGATTCGATGAAAAGGGTCCTTATGAAGGGTAAATAGAAATTGGCATATCATGTTGTGGCTTTGACGTAGGTAAGAAACGTTCTTGCTAGTAACCTATAGCAACCACGTAAAAACTTGCAACTACAAATTAGAGGACGTCTAACTTGTTTTTGCAGCATATGCCTTGTGATGTGATATGTCCAAAGGATGTGGTGTGATGCATTGTGATGTATGAGATTGATCATGTTCTTGTAATAGGATTCATGACTTGCATGTCGATGAGTATGACAACCGGCAGGAGCCATAGGAGTTGTCTTATTTTATTGTATGACCTGCGTGTCAATCATAAACGCCATGTAATTACTTTACTTTATTGCTAAGCGTTAGCCATGGTAGTAGAAGTAATAGTTGGCGAGACAACTTCATCAAGACACAATGATGGAGATCATGGTGTCGTGCCGGTGACAGTGATGATCATGGTGCCCCGAAGATGGAGATCAAAGGAGCAAGATGATATTGGCAATATCATGTCACTATATTGATTGCATGTGATGTTTATCATGTTTACATCTTATTTGCTTAGAACGACGGTAGTAAATAAGATGATCTCTCAATAAAATTTCAAGAAAGGTGTTCACCCTAACTGTGCACCGTTGCTAAGGATCGTCGTTCCGAAGCACCACGTGATGATCGGGTGTGATAGGTTCTAACGTTCGCATACAACGGGTGTAAGCCAGATTTACACACGCAAAACACTTAGGTTGACTTGACGAGCCTAGCATGTACAGACATGGCCTCGGAACACGGAAGACCGAAAGGTCGAACATGAGTCGTATGGAAGATACGATCAACATGGAGATGTTCACCATGGATGACTAGTCCGTCTCACGTGATGATCGGACACGGGCTAGTTGACATGGATCATGTATCACTTGGAAGACTAGATAGATGTCTATCTAAGTGGGAGTTCATTAATAATTTGATTAGATGAACTTAATTATCATGAACTTAGTCTAAAAATGTCCTTGCAAATTATGTCGTAGATAGCTCGCGCTGTAGCTCCCCAATTTTATTGATACGGTCCTAGAGAAAAATAAGTTGAAAGTTGATGGTAGCAATAATACGGACTGGGTCCGTGATCTGAGGATTGTCCTCATTGATGCACAAAAAGCTTATGTCTTTGATGCACCGCTAAGTGCACCACTCCCTCAAGCGTTGTCTGTAGATGTTGTGAACATATGACAGGCACTTTTTGATGACTATGTGATAGTTCAGTGCGTCATGCATTACGGCTTAGAATTTAGGCTTCAAAACATTTTGAACGTCACGGAACATAAGAGATGTTCTAAGAGCTGAAATTGGGATTTCAGGCTCGTGCCTATGTTGAGAGGTATGAGACCTCCAACAAGATTCTTTGCCTGCAAGATAAAGGAGAATAGCTCGATCGGTGAGCGTGTGCTCAGATTGTCTGGGTGCTACAATCACTTAAATCAAGTGGGAGTTAATCTTCCAGATGAGATAGTGATTAATGCAGTTCTCCAAGTCACTGCCACCAAGCTACTAGAGCTTCGTGATGAACTATAACATGCCAGGGATGGATAAGATGATCCCTTAGTTGTTCGTGATGTTTGACACCACGAAGGTAGAAATCAAGAAGGAGCATCAAGTGTTGATGGTTAAGTGAATACCACTAGTTTCAAGAAGGGCAAGGGCAAGAAGGGAAAAACTTCAGGAATGTCAAGCCAGCTGTCGCTCTAGTGAATAAACCCAAGGTTGAGCCCGAACCCGAGACTAAGTGCTTCTGTTATGAGGAGACTATTCACTGAAGCGGAACAACCCTAGATGCTTGGTAGATAAGAAGGCTGGTAATGTCGATAGAAGTATATTTGATATAGGTGTTAGTGATGTGTACCTTGTTGGTACTCCTAGTAGCACCTGGGTATTGGATACCGGTTCGGTTGCTAAGTGTTAGTAACTCAAAATAAAAGCTACGGAATAAAGGGAGGCTAGCTAAGTGAAAGGTGACGATGTGTGTTGGAAGTGTTTCCAAGGTTGATATGATCACCATCGCACGCTCTCTCTATCTTCGGGATTTGTGATAAACCTAAATAAATGTTATTTGGTGTTTGCGTTGAGCATGAACATGATTAGATCATGTTTAGTGAAATACAGTTATTCATATAAGTTAGAGAATAATTGGTTATTCTGTTTACATGAATAATGCCTTTAATGGTCATACACCCACTGGGAATGGTTTATTGAATCTTGATCGTAGTAGTACACATGGTCATAACATTGGTACCAAAAGATACAAAGTTAATAATGATAGCACCACATGCCTGTGGCACTGCCGCTAAATGATATGTTGGTATAAATTGCATGAAGAAACTCCATGCTGATGGATCTTTTGACTCACTTGATTTCGAATCAGTTGAGAAATGCGAGCCATGCCTGTTGGGCAAGATGACTAAGACCCCGTCTTTCGGTTTGATGGAGCGGGCTAGTGGCTTATTGGAATTAATACATGTTGATGTATGTGGTCCAATGAGTGTTGAAACACACAGTGGATATCGTTGTTTTTCTTTACCTTCACTGATGATTTGAGTAAATATGGGGATATTTACTTAATGAAACACGAATCTGAAATGTTTGAAAGGTTCAAGGAGTTTCAGAGTGAAGTTAAAGATCATCGTGACAAGAAGATAAAATGTCTATGATATGATCGTGGAGGTGAATATCTAAGTTACGAGTTTGGTATGAAATTTTAGACAATGTGGAAATTGTTTCACAGCTCACGCCTCCTGGAACACCATAGTGTGATGGTGTTTTCGAACGTCGTAGTCGTGCCCTATTGGATATAGTGAGTACTATGATGTCTCTTATCGTTTTGCCACTATCGTTACGGGGTTATGCATTAAAGACAAATCCATTCACTTTAATAGGGCACCATCTAAGTCTGTTGAGATGACACCGTGAGAATTATGGTTTGATAGAAGCCTAAGCTGTCATTTCTTAATGTTTGGGGCTGTGACGCTTATGTGAAAAGGGTTTTCACCTAATGAGCTCGAACCCAAAGCATACGAATGCATCTTCATAGAATACCCTAAGGAGACACTGGGTATACCTTCTATCTCAGATTCAAGCGCAAAAGTGTTTGTGGCTAAGAACGGGTCCTTTCTCGAGAAAGAGTTTCTCTCGAAAGAATTGAGTGGGAGGAAGATAGAACTTGATAAGGTTGTTGAACTTTTGTTTCAACCAGAGAGTAGCGCATCACAGAAAGATGTTTCTGTAGAGCCTACGTCAGTTGAAAAGGAAGTTAATGATGATGATCATGAAGCTTCGGATCAAGTCACTATCGAACCTCATAGGTCGACAAGGACGCGTACTGCTCCTGAGTAGTACGACAACCATGTCTTGGAAATCATGTTGTTGGACAACGATGAACCTACGAACTATGGAGAAGCGATGGTGGGCCCGGATTCCAACAAATGGCTAGGAGCCATGAAATCCGAGAAAGGATCCATGTATGAAAACCAAGTATGGACTTTGGTAGACTTGCATGTTGAATGGTAGGTCGTTGAGTACAAATGGACCTTTGAGATGAACATAGATGCTAATGGTGAAATGTCACCGTTTATAAAGCTCGACTTGTCGCAAAGAAGTTTCCGCCAAGTTCAAGGAGTTGACTGCGATGAGATTGTCTCATCTGTAGCGATGCTAAAAGTCTATTAAAATTATGTTAGCAGTTGCTGCATTTTTCGATTATGAAATCTGGCAGATGGATGACAAAACAAAGTTTCCATAATGGTTTCTATGAGGAAGAGTTGTATGTGATACAACTAGAAGGTTTTGTCAATCCTAAGGATGCTAAAAGTATGCAAACTCCAGCGATCCTTCTATGGACTCGAGTAAGCATCTCGGTGTTGGAATATGAGCTTTGATAGAGTGATCAAAGTTTTTGAGTTTATACAAGGTTTATGAGAAACTTGTATTTGCAAGAAAGTAAGTGGGAGCACTATAGAGTTTCTTATAAGAATATGTAGTTGACATATTATTGATCGGAAATGATGTAGAATTTTTGGAAGAGCATGAAGGGTTGTTTGAAAAGAGTTTTTCAAAGGAAGACCCAGATAAAGCTACTATTTTATTGAGCATCAAGATCTATAGGGATAGATCAATTCGCTTGATAAGTTTTTCGACGAAGACATACCTTGACAATTTTTTGAAGGAGTTCAAAATAGATGGGTCAAAGAAGGAGTTCTTGACTGTATTGTAAGGTGTGAAATTGAGTAAGACTCAATGCCCGACCACGGCAGAAGATAAAGAAAAGATGAGTGTCATCCCCTATGCTTTAGCCATAGGCTCTATATAGTATGCCATGCTGTGTACCGCACTTGTGTGTGCCTTGCCATGAGTCTGTCAAGGGGTACAAGAGTAATCCAATAGTGGATCACTGGACAGCGGTCAAAGTTATCCATAGTAACTTGAGATCTAAGGAAATATTTCTCGATTATGGAGGTGATAAAGAGTTCATCGTAAAGGATTACGATGATGCAAGCTTTAAAACCAATCCGGATGACTCTTAGTAGAAATCCGGCTACGTATAGTGGAGCAGCCCTTTGGAATAGCTCCAAGTGGAGCGTGGGAGCAGTATATACAAATATGACATAGAAAGTTTGCAAGGTACACACGGATCTGTATGTTACAGACCCGTTGACTAAAACCTCTTTCACGAGCAAAACATGATCAAACCCCAGAACTAATTGGGTGTTAATCACATGATGATATGATCACATGGTGATGTAAGTGTTAATCACATGGCGATGTGAACTAGATTATTGACTCTAGTGCAAGTGGGAGACTGTTGGAAATATGCCCTAGAGATGATAATAAAATGGTTATTATTGTATTTCCTTGTTCATGATAATTGTCTATTGTTCATGCTACAATTGTGTTAACCGGAAACAGTAATACATGTGTGAATACATAGACCACAACATGTCCCTAGTGAGCCTCTAGTTGACTAGCTCGTTGATCAATAGATGGTCACAGTTTCATGATCATGGACATTGGATGTCATTGATAATGGGATCACATCATTAGGAGAATGATGTGATGGACAAGACCCAATCCTAAGCATAGCACTAGATCGTGTAGTTCGTCTGCTAAAGCTTTTCCAATGTCAAGTATCATTTCCTTAGACCATGAGATTGTGCAACTCCCGGATACCGTAGGAATGCTTTGGGTGTGCCAAACGTCACAACGTAACTGGATGGCTATAAAGGTGCACTACGGGTATCTCCGAAAGTGTCTGTTGGGTTGGCACGAATCGAGACTGGGATTTGTCACTCCGTGTGACGGAGAGGTATCTCTGTGCCCACTCGGTAAGACATCATCATAATGAGCTCAAAGTGACTAAGGAGTTAGTCACGGGATGATGTATTACGGAACGAGTAAAGAGACTTGCCGGTAACGAGATTGAACAAGGTATAGGGATACCGACAATCGAATCTCGGGCAAGTATCATACCGGTAGACAAAGGGAATTGCATACGGGATTGATTGAATCCCTGACATCGTGGTTCATCCGATGAGATCATCGTGGAGTACGTGGGAGCCAACATGGGTATCCAGATCCCACTGTTGGTTATTGACCAGAGAGGTGTCTCGGTCATGTCTACGTGTCTCCCGAACCCGTAGGGTATACACACTTAAGGTTCGATGACGCTAGGGTTATAGGGAAATGGTATACGTGATTACCGAAGGTTGTTCGGAGTCTCGGATGAGATCTCGGACGTCATGAGGAGCTCCGGAATGGTCCGGAGGTAAAGATTGATATATAGGAAGTCCAGTTTTGGTCACCGGAAAGTTTTCGAGCTCATCGGTAGTGTACCGGGAGTGCCGGGAGGGTGCCGGAGGACCCCCGGGAGGGGTGTGACGACCAAAGGACCACATGGGCTGTTAGATAAAGTGTGCCAGCCCTTATTGGGCTGGGCAAGACTTTTGCTAAAGGCCCATGCGGCTAGGGATAAGAGATAGGGCCAAAAAGGATTTAAAAGGAGGAGATCCACCTCCCTTGTGGGAGGTGGACTCTCCCTTTAAATCGGCCGAACCTCTCCTCTTTGGAGTAGAGGCCAAGCCATCCCTCCACGTCCCTCCTCCTATATATAATTGAGGTTTTGGCTGTTTTGAGACAAGATTTGATCTCTCTCTCTCTCTCACAGCGAAGCCCTACCTCTCTTCTTCCTCCTCCGCAGCGCTTAGGCGAAGCCCTGTCGGAATACCTTGCTACTCCACCACCACCACGCCGTCGTGCTGCTGTTGGGGCCCTTCCCCAACCTCTCCTTCCTCCTTGCTGTATCAAGGCATAGGAGACGTCACAGGGCTGCACGTGTGTTGAACGCGGAGGTGTCGTCCGTTCGGCACTTGATCGGATCCACCGCGATCTGAATCGCTGCGAGCACGACTCCATCAACCGCGTTCTTGTAACGCTTCCGCTTAGCGATCTTCAAAGGTATGAAGATGCAATCTCTCCCCACTCGTTGCTGGTTTCTCCATGGATAGATCTTGGTGATCGTAGGAAATTTTTGATTTACTACTACGTCTCCCGACAGTACTATCATTATTAACTTTGTATCTTTTGGCATCAATGTTATGAACATGTGTATTACTACGATCAAGATTCAACAAACCATTCTCACTGGGTGCATGACCATTGAAGGTATTATTCATGTAAACAGAATAACCATTATTCTCTAACTTAAATGAATAACCGTGTTGCAATAAACACGATCTAATCACGTTCATGCTCAACGCAAAACACCAAATAACATTTATTTAGGTTTGTCGCTAATCCCGAAGGTAGAGAGAGCGTGCGATGTTGATCACATCAACCTTGGAAACATTTCCAACACGCATTGTCATCTCACCCTTAGCTAGTTCTCCGTTTATTCCGTAGCTTTTATTTCGAGTTACTAACGTTTAGCAACCAAACCGGTATCCAATACCCAGGTGCTACTAGGAGTACTAAAAAGGTACACATCAATAACACGTATATCAAATATACTTCTATCGACGTTGCCAGCCTTCTTATCTACCAAGTATCTAGGGTTGTTCCGCTTCAGCAATCGCTCTCCTCATAATCGAAGCACTTAGTCTTGGGTTTGGGTTCAACTTTGGGTTGCTTCAATGGAGTAGCAACTGACTTGCCATCCATGAAGTTTCCCTCCTTGCCCTTGCCCTTCTCGAAACTAGTGGTTTTTACTAACCATCAACAATTGACTCTCCTTCTTGATTTCTACCTTCGTGGTGTCAAACATCGCGAATAGCTTAGGGATCATTATTTCTATCCCTGGCATTTTATAGTTCATCACCAAGTTCTAGTAGCATAGTGACAGTGACTTGGAGAACTATATCAATCACTATCTTATCTGGAAGATTAACTCCCACTCGATTCAAGCGATTGTAGCACCCCAAACAATCTGAGCACATGCTCAATGATTGAGCTATTCTCCTTCATCTTGCAGACAAAGAATCTTGTTGGAGATCTCATATCTCACAACACGGGCACGAGCCTGAGATCCCAATTTCAGCTCTTAGAACATCTCATATGTTCCGTGGCGTTCAAAACGTTTTGGAGCCTCAATTCTAAGTTGTAATGCATGAGGCACTAAACTATCAAGTAGTCATCAAAATGTACCTGTCAGATGTTCACAACATCTACAGACGATGCTAGAGGGGGTGGCGCACCGAGCGGTGCATTAAGGACATAAGCCATCTATGCAGCAATGAGGACAATCCTCATATCATGGACCCAGTCCGCAATATTGCTACCATCATCTTTCAACTCTATTTCTCTAGGAACATATAAAAATTCAAGGGAGCTACAGCGTGAGCTAGTAATCTACAGCATAATTTTGCAAAGACACTACTGACTATGTTCATGATAATGAGTTCAATTAATCATATTACTTAAGAACTCCCACTCAAATTGACGTCCCTCCGGTCATTCGAGTGATACATGATCCAAATTCACCAACTCAAGTCCGATCATCACGTGAGTTGAGGTGGTTTCAATGGTGAACATCATCATGTTGATCATATCTACTATATGACTCATGTTCGACCTTTCGGTCTCTTGTGTTCCGAGGCCATGTCTATACATGCTAGGCTCGTCAAGTTTAACCCGAGTGTTCTGCATGTGCAACACTGGCTTGCACCCGTTGTATATGAACGTAGAGTCTATCACACCCGATCATCACGTGGTGTCTCGACATGACGAACTTTCGCAATAGTGCACACTCAGGGAGTACACAATTTATCTTGAAATTAAGTGAGGGATCACCTTATAATGCTACCGTCGTCCTAAGAAAAACAAGGTGCCTAAAAGGATTAACATCACATGCAAATCATAAGTGACATGATATGGCCATGAACTTGTGCTTTTGATCTCCATCTTGAAAGCACCGGCATGATCTCCATCATCACCGGCATGACACCATGATCTCCATCATATTGATCTCCATCAACGTGTCGCCATCGAGGTTGTCACGCCCACCATGCTTATACTACTATTGCTACCATTTAGCGATAAAGTAAAGCATTACATAGCGCTTAATGATTGACACACAGGTCATACAATAATTAAAGACAACTCTATGGCTCTTGCCGGTTGCCATACTCATCGACATGCAAGTCGTGATATTCTATACAAAACATGATCATCTCATACATCACATATATCTCATCATGTAATTGGCCATATCACATCACAACATACCCTGCAAAACAAGTTAGACGTCCTCTAATTGTTGTTGCATGTTTCACGTGGCTGCTACGGGTATCTAGCAAGAACAATTCTCACCTACGCATAAACCACAACGGTGATACATAAGTTGCTTTTCAACCTTCTCAAGGACCGCCTTTGTCGAATCCGATCCAACTAAAGTAGGAGAAGTAGGCACCCGCCAGCCATCTTTGTGCAACGAGGTTACACGTCAGTTGATGGAACCGGTCTCTCGTAAGCGTACGAGTAAGGTTGGTCCGGGCCGCTTCATCCCGCAATACCGCTGAACCAAAACACGACCAAGGGAGGAAGCAATCTAAGCATCAAGGCCCACAAACTCTTTGTGTTCTACTCGAGATCTCATCTACACATAGACCTAGCTCATGATGCCACTGTTGGGGAACGTTGCATGGGAAACAAAAAATTTCCTACGCACACGCAAGATCTATCCATGGTGATGAGCATCTACGAGAGGGAGAGTGGATCTACATACCCTTATAGATCGCTAAGCGGGAAGCGTTAAGAAAAGCGGTTGGTGTAGTCGAACGTCTTCGCGATCCAAATCGCCGAGCGTCCCGCGATCTCATCACGACCCGTCCCGCGATCCAATAACGATCCATCCCGCGAACTCATCACGATCCGTCCCGCGAACTCATCATGATCCGTCTCGCAATCTTGATCACGGTCTTTCCGATCTAGCGACGAACGGACGGCACCTCCGCGTTCAGCACACGTACAGCTCGATGACGATCTCCGCCTTCTTGATCCATAAAGAGGGAGCGGAGAGGTAGACGAGTTCTCTGGCAGCGTGACGGTGCTGCGGCGATGGTGGTGGAGCAATTCCGGCAGGGCTTCGCCTAAGCACCGCTGAAAACCGATCTAGAGGAGAAAATGATCTAGAGGAAGAAAAGGGCAGCATGTGGCAATTAGGGTTCGCTCTTCCCTCTAAATCCTCTAGTATATATAGGAGGGAGGGAGGGGAGGAGGCAGCCTCAAACCTGGCCGAAATTGGAGGTGGAGGAGTCCTACTCCAATCCTATTAGGAGTAGGATTCCTCATTTCCACTTGGAAACTCTTTCCACCTCTCCACCTTTGGATTTTTTCCTTCTCAAACCTCATGGGCTTTAGTGGAGGCTTAGGTCAGCCCACAAGGAAATGGTTTTTCTCCTCCCACAGCCCATGAGGCCCCTCGAGGCGTGACACCCCTCCCGATGGTCCTCCGGTACCCTTCCGGCACTCCCGATACACTACCGATGAGCCCGAAACTTTTCCGGCGACCAAAACAGAACTTCCTATATATCACTCTTTATCTCCGGACCATTCCGGAGCTCCTCGTGACGTCCGGGATCTCATCCGGGACTCCGAACAACCTTCGGTCACCACCATACATAACTCTATAATACCGAAACATCACCGAACCTAAAGTGTGCAGACCCTGCGGGTTCGAGAACTATGTAGACATGACCGAGACACCTGTACGGTCAATAACCAATAGCGGGACCTGGATGCCCATATTGATTCCTACATATTCTACGAAGATCTTTATCGGTCGAACCTCTATATCAAGGATTCAGTTAATCCAGTATGATGTTCCCTTTGTTCTTCGGTATGTTTACTTGCCCGAGATTCGATCGTCGGTATCTCCATACCTAATTCAATATCGTTACCAGCAAGTCTCTTTACTCGTTTCGTAATACAAGATCCCGTGACTAACACTTAGTCACATTGCTTGCAAGGCTTATTGTGATGTTGTATTACCGAGTGGGCCCTGAGATATCTCTCCATCACACGAAGTAACAAATCCCAGTCTTGATCCATGCCAACCCAACAGACACCATCGGAGATACCTGTAGAGCACCTTTATAGTCACTCAGTTACGTTACGACGTTTGATACACACAAGGTACTCCTCCGGCGTCAGTGAGTTGCATGATCTCATGGTCATAGGAACGGATACTTGACATGCAGAACAGTAGCATTCAACTGACACGATCATATGCTACGTTTGTAGTTTGGGTCTTGTCCATCACACCATTCTCCTAATGTGTGATCCCGTTATCAAATAACATCTCATGTCCATGGCTAGGAAACCTTAACCATCTTTGATCAACGAGCTAGTCTATTAGAGGCATACTAGGGACATGGTTTTGTCTATGTATCCACACATGCATCTAAGTCTCCTATCAATACAATTATAGCATGGATAATAAACGATTATCATGAACAAGAAAATATGATAATAACTAATTTATTATTGCCTCTGGGGCATATTTCCAACAGAAACTAGGAGAAAAATCTCTGTGTCTCCAATTGTGTTTGATCTTTCTACCTCTACTCATTCTTACATATGTTTGTCTTTACTTTCTGCTCACATACTTGTTGACTAACATGTGTAAAGTGCTTTAGACTTGTTAGAATTGCTAAAATCTATTCCCTCCGTTCATAATGTAAGACATTTTTTGATACTACACTAATGTCAAAAAGCGTGTTATATAATGGGACGAAAAAAGTAACAACCAATTAACTTTGAAAAGGATTAGGTTTTAATTTTGTCAAGTAATCATACTCACCCCCTCGTCTAGACATCCTTCTAGTGATCTTACAGCTACACCCCGTCGAAGATCGTCCGCGCCGCGCCGTGCGTGCATGCACGCCGCCGTGCTCGCGTCCGTCGTGCAGGCCGCCGCCGCCGTAGCCGTGGGTAGCCCGGGCGTGCTAGCCGTCGTGCACGTGGGCGGGCGTCCAGGTCGCCGTGCGCGCAGCCTCAGGGGGTGAGCAGGCCGCTGGATGCCGTCGTAGCCGCAGGCGCGCACGCATGCTGGCAGTCGTGTTGGCCGTGGACGTGACGGCCGCGGTTCGGCGACGTGTTGGCTGTCGTGTACATGGGCAGACGGCGGGCATGCTGCAGCTGGGCGTGTCCGGCATGCGTGCGTGTTGCGGCCGGACGTGCTGGCCGCGAGCCGCATGCATGTGTGTTAGCGCGGGCCGCCGAGCTGCCGTCGGACGTGCTGGCCGCAGTCAGCGCTAGCTGTGCACGGCCGTGCATGCGCGTGCGTGGGCGCAGTCAGCGCGTGCTGCCGCAGGGCGTACTGGCCGCCGGCTCTTGCGTTTGCTGACTCACGGATGTTTATGCACTTGAAGTGTTCGATAAAATGCCCCTTGCAGAGAGAGAAAATGGTGTTAAAAGTGGGGGTCGTGGTTTGTTTGCATGAAAAATTTAAAGATTGTCCGGACACTGATCGGGCACGAGTACGGACGTTTGATGGGTCAAATTAGCTATGTGTGGCCATAGATGCTCTTAGACCTTTCAACTTGTGACGACGTTCCTGGCTACTTTTCACTAAGACTCAACTTATCTCATCTTTAATAATTTGATGGAATCCCTTACTGAAAATGACAGTTGATTTATCTCTGTTAATTCTCTGACTTGGCGCATTACAATAACAGTCCAATGTCCAAAAATTGGTTGGGGAAAGAGAAAACCCAGGCAGGATCACTACACAAGAAACTAAAACAATAAAAGTTGTAGTGGGTTGGCATATTGCTATTTGACGCTCACCGCATCAGTTGAAATGTGGACCAAACACGCCGGTTGCGCGTGTCCAGAGCCCGGCCATTCCGGGTTTCAGCCGTTTTCCTAAGAAAATCATTCTTATCGACAAAGCAATCAGCAGGTGTTCCCTTGCCGAATGGGATGAGATTAGTATTGTGTTATCGATCTTGACATATCTTTTTCCCACATGGTCATTCTTATCAACATGGAGTACTAGCTTAATGCAGGATATCGTGTCGAATGTTCTTGTCCATCATCACCGGGAGCGATAATAGGGAAAGGTGTCAGTAATAAAGGCATTGCTTGGGACATTCTGCGATTTGCCACTCATCGCGCAATTGTTTATAGAGTGGCAATCATAAGATCCTTCCCCTCACATTGGAATTGTCTGGACAGAGGGCAGCTATAAGGTCTTGATGTGCCCATCATCATCATGGAGCTGTCTACAGATAAGCCAATTGTACAGTCTGCCGATGATCCAGATCCCAACTCAGCCTCATGATTCACACAATGAGCAATAGATGAAACTGGATGAAACAAGTTGCAAATTTCGGTACTTTTAGAAGCAACCGCTCGATACAAATACTTATACCGTCTCGTAGATACAGAAATGAATATGTCCCCATATCGTTCATGGGGCAATGACACTGACTATACACTGTACAACAACCTCAATATCCTCCTACTAGATACTACAGTACTAACCTACAGTCTACAGAATGAAATGTTCAAAAAATCCAGCTGAATTTCCAGCACGTTCCTATACCCTCTGATCCATGCCGAAAACCGCAACACCTGCAGAGAAGAACAGCAGGGTTGAGTAAAACGAGAGTAAGTGTACTAGGCTGCAGATTATTTTGTTTCAGAGTCTGAAGTCCTGGTTGCGCAGGAGCTGTAAACAAGTAAAATTACCTAGCGTTGGCAGCAGGACCGTGAGAGCCGCAATGCCAACAACTTTGATGGGCATGCCGGTGACCACCATGTCCTTGATGGTGATGTAGCCAGTGCTGAACCCGACGGAGTTGCCGGGCGACCCGGTGGGCAGCAGGTACGAGAGCTGCGCGCCGACGGCGCCGGGGACCATGAGCAGCAGCGGGTGCACGCCGATGGTCCTGCCCAGCTCCGCCAGCAGTGGCAGCACGAGCGTCGTGGTGGCGTCATCGGAGGTGAACTCCGTGAGGAGGCCGCTGAAGACGCACGCCACGGGCGCGACGGCCAGCGCCGGCGCGCCCCGCAGGAAGCCCAGCCACCCGGCGAGGATGTCCGTGAGGCCGCTCGTCTTGAAGCCGTCGGCGATGGCGAAGCCGGCGCCGAGGAGGAGGACGATGTGCCACTGCAGCTTCCGGCACTTGCCCCAGTCCATGAGCTTCTCGCCGTCGCTCTTGCCGCTCGGGATTATGAAGAGCAGCGTCGCCATCATGATCTGCATTCCGATCAAGATCGTGTCTCTGAGCTCGTGTGGCAAATTGTCGCTGAGAAATGATTGATTGAACTTGTGGAGTATACTTACGGTGACTGTTCCATCCCTGACATTGCCGTGGAAGAGGACTGACCACCCAGGGATGTCGTCCGTCAGGCTCCTCGTCATCCATAGCACAATCAGGCACTGCATGAATCAGCCATTATTCCATTCAGTTCTGTTGCAACAACACTCTGTTCCTAGGTTCAGGGAAGAAAAAGGGCTAGAACATTGTACTGATTGACAATGTGCAAACTTACCCCGAAAACGGCAAGAACCATCTTCTCTGCAAACGCCATTGGACCTGGCACAAATGAAAAATGGAGATCCGAATCAGATAACCAAACGCTAGAATTTCAACGGGTGCCAAAGGCCAAATGTGGTTCATTCAGTTTACACCACGGAATGTTTGACCAAGAAATCGTTTAAAATTCAAACTGGCCAGGTCACAAGAACATATTTGAATACTGCACCAGTCATTTTCCTCAAGTGCACCGAGAGAGCAAGTAAGATAACGTACCAAGCAAGGTGAGCTCCCTCCTGAGATGGGTGCGGTCAAGGTAAGCGGAGAGCGCCCTGCCGGTGTTCTTGGAGCAGTACATGAGGCAGAGCGTGGCCCAGAGCGCCGCCAAGAGGACGAGCGACACGGGGAGGCCGAAGGACATCCACGAGCTGAAGGTGATGGGCTCTTCCTCCGGGAAGTAGGTGGACCACATCCCCACCAGAATGATGTTGGCGCCCGTGCCGGTGAGCGTGGCCATCCCGCCGATCGCCGACGCGTACACGACACCGAGCACCACGGCCTTGGAGAACCGCCTGAACTCGCGAGCGTCGGCGCCGGCGGCCGCGTCGACGGGGAGCCGCTGCAGGATCCCCGTCGCCACCGGCATCATCATGACGGTGCACGCCGTGTTGTGGATCCACATGCTGATGAACATGGTGGTGCCGCAGATGCCCAGCAGCAGCAGCGCCGGCTTCACCGGGTCCCCGCAGAACAGCGACGTGATCTGCGCGCGCGCCGGACAATGTTAGTACGCTGATCGAGCCGGAAGAGACAATCGCTAGGAGCACGTGCGTACGTTGAGCGCCAGGCGGCGGTGGATGTTGTAGTGCTCGATGGCGAGGGCGAGGATGAAGCTGCCGAGGACGAGGGAGATGACGTCGTCCATGTAGGCCTTGGCGACGGCGTCGGCGGAGGAGACGCCGAAGACGGGGAAGAGGAACAGCGGCGCCATGGACGCCACGGCGAGCGGCACGGCGTCGGTGATCCACCAGATGAACACCCACGCCAGCACGCCGAGCATGTTGCGCGCCGCGGCGTGCCCGGCGCCGAGGTCGACGAGCGCGCAGATCAGCGCGGCGGCCAGCGGGCCGGCCGCGATCGGCAGGTACTTGTTGGCGAGCAGCGACGTGACGAGCGGCGAGCAGGAGGAGCGGTGCGCGCCGTCGTCCTCCGTGATATCGTGCAGGGGCAGCAGCGACCTCATCACGTCCTCCGAGGAGCTCTCCCAGTGGCCGCTGCACCGCGGGTCCATGGCCGGTCGAGTCGAAGAAATCGTTAGAAACCGTCGATGATCTGCAGCCAGCCAGCCGCGTTCTTGGTTGCTTCTTTGAGGTGGGTGTGCTGTCCAAAAAGTTTGGCAGTTTTTATAGGCGCGGGGAAGAAACTTGGCATGCGAGTTCACCTCATGTTTTTCAGTTTCGAAAATGGGCAGGCAATTTCGAAAACGAAAGCAAAAAAATGCATGCATGCAAGCGGCAGGTCCGAGCGACCAGGCGAGAGAAGCTTCGGCTCTGACAAGTCGTATCACGCTGCCACGTCAGATACGCACAGTAATACTCAAACTATAATTACCCAATAATACTACACCTATAAACGTTTACAGAGCTTTATAGTCGTACGTGAGCATTTTCATGGCTATCCTCAAATCGAAGTCCCACACCACTAAAAAACTTCAAGAAGATCGTACTGATCTTCCAAAAAATATAGAAGCGCCACTGGTTAAAAAAGTTTCTAGCAATGATTAGCGCATGTAATGCTGTCGATCGATCTGGCAGCCGGCGTCCAGATAGGCACGATCGCCGGAGGGAAACCGGATAAGACTCCTGCCGGGGCGGGCGTCCACGCTGACGTGCACCGTGGCCCGTGCCACGTACGATCGCGCCCTATGTTGAGCCAGCTCATGAGCAGCCCAAGAGCTGGCCGCGGCTGGTGCTCGGACGTGGCGACCTGCCGGCGCTCGGCCGCCCGAGCCCCTGACGCTGACGGCGACGGCAATGCAGCTGCACCCGCACGGCGCGCGCGCTCTTATCCAGGCCAGACATGTCGACATAGTCCACGGTCAACACGATCCAGCAATTTTGTATTTCCGGCGCACGCCCCGCACGCCATGACGTCCCCCGCGCTGAAATTTCTCCCCGCGGCCGCGGTGACCACGGCGGCGTCTGGACGAGCCCGGCTGCCATGGTGGACGTGACAAACTGACAATGGTAAATCGGCCTCGTTTCCCGTCGCTGCGCGGCCGCCACGGCAGGTGCGCCGCCGCGGGTGGCGCCTCCCCGGGATGCAGCCGCGCGCGCGCGCGCGCGTGACCTGGAGTTGGTCCCTGTCGCAATTGCGATTACTCATCATTGGCGGGTGCGAGTGGCCGATCGGCATTATTGCCGGCTGATCCGGGCAGGACGCAACCGCGCTCGCCGGGGTGGCCCGTCGCGCCACCGCCCGGAAGGGGCACGTTTCCCGATCCGCGCAGGCCGTCTTGCCTGGCTCGCCGGCGCCTCGTTCCCGTTCCCGTGTGGTAGTATCTGAGACCAGCAAGTCTAACTGAACGGGCGAATCACGTCGCGTAGCGTCTCGCGAGTATCCAGCCGCTGTCGTATCATCAGCAATCGACCAAACGAGCTGGCGGACGCTGATTTGGTTGTGTGTGTATTCCAGTTGCACCAACGGTGACCCGTGCACGTTACGAGCTTCACGCCTTGGTCTGTTCAAGTAGTAGTAGCAGTAGTAGTGTGTACACATGCTCGCACGTCTGCGCGCCACCGCTGCATGCGCTCATGGCGTCAAATCATCGAAGCAGGCGATTCCCGCCTGAGAGCCAAACCGAACTAGGTACGAGAAAGTTCCAATGCTCCTTTTCACTCTACAAACCGAACTTGTACGACGCCAAGCGCATGACACGTAAGCGGTGTGCTGCTGCGCAAGGGTCCAGCTCGCCGGTCGGTGCAGCTAGCGGTCGGCGTCGGGCCGATCGTCGGTACAATAATTCGGGCGACGTACGACAGCCCCGGACTATGCCGGGTGCCGCCTGCCCCAGGTCGCGCGCCCGGAACACATCATCGGAGGCGACCGCACGTATGCACGGGCCAAAATCAACAGCGACCAAGTTGGCTACGTACGTACCGGGGGTGGCAAAGGCCAAAGGATCTCCTCCTCTCCGAATTGTGCACGGCAGCTTGGCTCGAGAGTTCGTGGTTGGCTAAGGATGAATCTGCCGAGTTTCCGTCGAGCACGTTTGGTTCACGGGTTCAATCTACGGAAATGCAAAGGGCGAGCACGGTCGGTTCGCGGGTTTACTTGGTGTAGGGTACACATCACTGGTCGTTAACTGGAGCAGGGCATCATTAGCGCGTGTTTTTCCTTCAAGCAAACTGGTGTTAGCACGCGTTATCCAGGCAACGAAATAAACACGTGTTATCCTGATGATCTTCTCTTTCTCTCTCTGCAACATTTCTCCACTTCTCGTGTGATCCTCATGGTAATTATGTATATTGTTCTTCCGTGTATGGCAGCAACAAGGAAACTGCAAATAGACCGAGGATGATAAGATCGTGACAAGTCGTCAAATCCTTCTCACAAAAAAAATCGTCAAATCCACCATGGTCTTGTAATGACCCGGTTTCCACCTTTTGCATTTTTTAATTCTTCTGTTTTGCCCTTTTTTATGTCCAAAACCATGTGGGCTATTCGGCTTCCATTCTGAGCATGTTGTGATTTTCTTTCTCAGAAACGAGCATCTTGTAAATAGTATGTCTACTCTCTCTAAATAAAAAAGAGCATGTCCCGCGGAGTACCGCGCGTGTCCGCTCTTTTGTCCGCCGGTGCACCGGACCCTATATGGGCCAGGCTCAACGCCTTTCAGTGACCCTAGCTCAGTCGAACACTTTTTCTTTTATGTTTTCAGGGGTTTATTTATATACACACCCTGGTAATTTCACTCTCTTTTGTTATATTTTTATGGGTCTTTTGTTATATTTTGAAGTTCTCTTAATTTATATGTGAGTACAATACTTTATTTATTTTTTTAAATGTTCATCACGCATTAAAAAGTGTTTATGGGAATGTAAAAGTTTGTCCGTGCAGCTCTACAATAACATTCGTGCCACTCAAAAAAATGTACATGACAATTAAAACAATTCCAAACATTTAAGAATATCTTCATGATTTTTTTTTCTAAAAAGAATCATAATGTAAACAATTGTTCGTGTAATTTGTAAAAAGTTGACCATTCAATAAATCTCTCATGACATTTTAAACATATTCACGCGTTTTAAAAAGTATGTTCATGCAATGTAAAGTTCTATTTGCACATTGTTTATGAAATTACTCATGAAATTTGACCCATTTTAATTAATGTTCACATATTTAAAGAACATTCATGAAGATAGAAGTTTTGTTCCCAATTGTTTTTGTAAAATATTGGTGTCATGTAACAAAACATTTGTACACTGTAAACGAGAGGATTAAAAAAGATCATAAATTTAAAAATAAAAATAGAAAATAAACAAAGAAGGAGAAAGAAATAGTAAAACTAAAACAAAACATATCTAAAATATAGGGGAAAATGGGGAAGAACCGGTCGATCTTCCCAGAACCAGACGAAAGGTTTCAAGCTTTCCAAAACCAGCATTGTTGGGCCGACCATCCGGGTCAAAATTGGCGGGGAAATAGGGGCTTACACTCCTTGTTGAGATCTAGTCCGAGGTTGAAGAAGAAGTGGGTGTATGTGTATTCCCCTATATGTGGTTGTACTCATTGTACTTTGCGTCGAGAGGATTGACCCATAAGAAAAGATGGGGAAAGGGTAGGGGAAACCACAACCGAGTGAGTAGGTCGTCCCATTTCAAAGGCCAAAGGATCTCCTCTCCTCCTCTACGAATTTTGCACAACAGCTTGGCTCGAGAGATCGTGGATGGCTACGGTACGGATCAATCTGTCGAGTTCCCGTCGATCGGCTGCTGCACGGAAATGCAAAGGGCAATCAAGTTTGGTTCTCCGGTTTTACCAGGTGCACAGTACACATGGTCGTTAACTGGAGCAGGGCATCATTCCCGTTTGTTTTTCCTTCAACTAGTGCTAGCATGCGTTATCCAGGCAACGAAATAAACGTGTTATCCAGATGTTCTTTTCTTTCTCTCTGCAACACGTTTCTTCACTTCTCGTGTGATCCTCATGGTAATTATGTATATTGTTCTTCCGTGTAGGGCAGCGACAAGAAAATCAGTACTCTTTTCATTTCATAATATAGTGCGTCCTTGTTTTTAAAGGTTTAAGTTTAACTATAAATTTAACCAACGTGAACGACTGCAGTGGAAATAAAAAATTATATCATTGAACTTCTTTTAAATATGAATTTAATGATGTAAGTTTATGGTCAAACCTAAATTTGGAAAAAAGCGGGTTCACAACGTTATTGAACTGAAGGAGTACATATAAACCGAGGATGATAAGATCGTGACAACTCGTCGAATCTTTCCTGCGAAAAAAAAAAACCTCGTCAAAATCCACCAGGTCGTGTAGTGACCCGGTTTCTACCTTTAGCCGTTTCATTCTTCTGTTTGGCCCTTTTTTATGTCCAAAATTATGTGGCCTATTCGGCTTTCGTTCTGAGCATGTTGTAATTTTCTTTTCCAAAAACGAGCATGATGTAAATAGAGTCTGTCTCGCTGAGCACCGCTCGTGTCCGCTCTTTTGTCCGTCGGTGCATCGGCCCTTATATGGGCCAGGCTCAGCGCCTTTTACCTAGCTCAGTCAAACAGTTTTTCTTGTTTTGTTTTTCAGCGGTTTATTTATATACACAACCTAGCAATTTCACTATGTTTTGTTATATTTTCGATAGGTCTTTTCTTATATTTTGAAGTGCACTAAATGTAAATATAAAGACAACACTTCACTTATTTTTTTAAATGTTCATCACACATTACAAAAATGTTCATGGGAATGTAAAAGTTTGTTCGTGCGATTCTACAAAAATGGTCATACCACCCAACAAAATGACTATGACCACTAAAACAGTTGGGAACATTTAAATTTTTTTCATGATTTTATTTCTAAAAAGAATCATAATGTAAACAATTGTTCGTGTAATTTGGAAAAAAGTACCATTCAGTATATCGTTCATGACGTTTAAAACATATACACACGTTTTAAAAACTTTGTTCATGAGATGTAAAGTTCTGTTTGCACATTGTTTCAGAAATTACTCATAAAATATGAAAATTGTCCATTTTAGTTAATGTTTGCAGCACTTAAAAAATTCCACACATTAAAATATATTCATGAAGATAAAAATTATGGTTGCAATTTTTCTATAAGGTATTTTTGGCATGTAAAAAATGTTTGTGCACTATAACCGGTAGAATTAAAAAAGGTCATGAATATTAAAAAGCAAAAAAATGTAAAGGTGAAAATGAACAAAAAAAGAAAGAAATAGTAAAACCAAACGAAAACATATTTAAAATACAGGAAAAATAGGAATGAACTAGCCGATGTTCCGAGAACCAGGCGAAAGGTTTCCAGCTTTCCAAAACCAACGTTGTTGGGCCAACCATCGGGGTCAAAATTGGCCGGGAAATGGGGGCTTACACTCCTTGTCGAGCCAAGCCTGGGCTTGAAGATGAAGTGGGTGTATATGCATCCCCTCTATATGGGGTTGTACTTGTTGTACTTTGCGTCGAGAGGATTGACCCCCCTCTCTTCCATGCCGGTCGCGGCCGCTCCGACTCATGCTTCTACTTCTTCAATAGCCACCCATCCACCTACCGACCCCTTTCCGAGACAACCGGCATGGTAGGAAAATTGTCGCCCGCCATAAGAGAAGCTAAGGTTTTAGAACGACCCGGTTGATAAAGGGCAGGCAAACCACAACTGAGCGGATAGCCCGGCCCACTTCACAATAAACCAGAAAACAACTTTTCGCAACCGAAACAACCATTGATAGATTTTTCGGCTGATTAGTTATTGTTATGGGTTTTTCCTCAAAAGGAATCGATTGAAAAATATTGCCGTTAGGCTCTGATTAGATGTTTTATGTTTTTTTCCACACGGAATACAAGTGTTAAGTTAAGCTCTTCTTAGACTTTTTTGAGTTTCTTAGCCTGTAGTATTCTAGAAAAAAAATCACAGTTTAAAGTCTTGTGAGGTGTTTAAATCAAATAAATACCGTAGTTGGTATCCCAGCTGTTATGGTAATTTTGAAGTATTATTAAAAGAATCTACCTACATATTGTTTAAGAAAAAACAAAAACAAAATCCTTTTTCTTAGTGGCAGGAGATGTTTTCTTCGACGATAAGACGCCTACGATGATTTCATAAATCTTAACATGATATGTCGACTCAATCTCTTAAAAATGTTCATAAAGATTATATATATATATATATATATATATATATATATATATATATATATATATATATATATGCTTTCACAAGGATGAATGTATACGTGCAGGGACGGACCTACGTATGCCCAGCCGGTGTCACTAGACACCGGGTAGAATTCCCATTTACGTTATACATGACCTATATTTTAGGCTTGGACACCGGTAAATATTAGACTGAACACCGGTTGAACGAGGATATAGGTGAGCATCGAGTCAGCGACCAGTTGCGGCCCATCCATTAGTCTAGAGTAATAGACTAATAGTCCATCCAGCTCAAAAAAACTAAGCCCGAGCGTGCACTGCTAGCTTCCCATCGATTGGATCATACTTTCTGCGTACTTGCGCCTGCCGGTTCGGCTGTTCTAGAGCAAGTATAATAGTCCCACTCAGCAGGCTATAAGGGATTTCATCTCAGCAAAAATCTGAACTGGAGAAAAGTTAAGACAAGAGATAGAAGGAAGCAAGCGCTTGACGAAGCGCTCGGCTGTAACACATCACGCGAGGAAGTACCGTCCGCTTGCAGCACGTAGATGGCGCTAGACCGGCTGCTCCCGATTCCCGATGTCCCACCATCCAATCAACTGTATTTTTTATTCTTTCCTTGCATGTAAACATTAATTACTTCGGCTACCCAACAGCTTCGTATAGAGCCAACCTTATTACATCACATTTCTTTTACACAGGCTACTGCTGAGATGGCATCCGTACAGAGTTAGCAGCGGGCGATTCTATTAACCATGCTTTTAAAGCAAGTATAATAAAATAACGTAGGCGGGCTATAAGGGATGCCACATCAAATTTGTGTCTAGTTAAAGGAGAGAGAAAAAAAAAGAAACGGGCTACAAACTTACAGCCAGCTGTAGCACGAAACTCAACGACCTTTGTGAGAGAAAAGAGGTAGGCCACATATTATATTAATAATATAACATACTAGTATGACTAACTATTGTATGGATGGACTATTAGGTTGGCTATAAGTGACATGACATGTTCATATAGCCAACTCTTGGCTATATTATTAACCATACTCTTAACCAGTCGTCAGTCATCAGCCGTCCGCCTTTGCCTTGCCCAATCGTTAATAAATAATCAAAGAAAATACTAGGTATGATCCTTGGTAAAGTCGTCAAGCTCGAGCAAGCACGTGTATATACCTCAGTTTTGCTAAAATTTTGTTGTATGAATTATATGAATAAGGTTTTGAAATTTAAGGGTATTATATTTGAGAATCAAATTGCTCTGATTTAACAATTTCTCTTTGTGGGTTACATCTATTTGCATTATTTTTCGACGACACATGTTGTGACTTGTGAGTAAGATACATCGTCGAATAAGTTTAAGTGTCTAACCATTCATTCAAACTTTTTAATTATGATTTATTTATTTTCTCTACTTTTGCATCTGCAAACACAAATAAGGGAACTCATAGTGCACTTGCGACAGCATAATAACTGGCCAATTACCTAGGAATTTGTGGAAATGTTTTTTAAAAGGATGAAGACCTTGGCACAAGATTAGAATGCTGGCCCATCACATGAACGAGATGCGCTACAACTTTAAGTTACGAAGCAGTATGTCAATATGTACACTTTAGTTAGGCAAGAAATTTTACTATCTGTCGTTGTAAGTTGTTGAGTGTGTTACTTTTATCCTCGTAAAAACTAGTATCATTTTTATGTATATTATTGTTTGGTAGCCGTCAATTTATCATGTACACGCGGACACTGGAAGGTTTTTGTTCTGGATCCGCCCCGTATTTGCGTCTATATAAGTTTTGGGAAATATTTACATTCCAGACAAAAAGAGACATGAACTTGAACTTTATCATGGCAAACATTTTCCTAATAGGATAGTTTATGCCTTTTACGAACACGTTGAGATGAAACTAATGGTCGAAGCAAAATCTTCAAGTGTCAATTCTAGAATGTCATCATCCGCAAAAAATAATAATTCTAGAATGTCATCATTTTACAAAATTCAAACGAAGATTAGCATTTTCGACGACCGTATTACCCTACGAATTTTGAACCGTTACAATAAATTCGAGACGCAACGTCGATCATCCAATGACCAAGCAATTAACAAGGTTCACAGATATGATTACATTCCGGGGCCTGACTACGGACACTCCTTCACCGTCACAATATCGCACCGTGGCCGCCAAGGCACCGACACACGCTCCCCCGGCCCCTCCTTTGTTCCTATACTATTATGTTGGCATATGTTATATAGTGTGTCTATCCCACTATATATGCGAAGCCTAGGATATAAGTGTACTATCGGGACATGACTTCATATCCTGTAAATACAATACAACTCAGAATCCAACTCTACCCTATCTTGCCCACTATATTCGACATAATTCCAACAAACTCCATCTTGGCGAATATTCTCCATCACGTTAAATTTGTTCATACGTCAAACTTCCACGTACACTGGACTTGAGTTTATCCCGTGAGTGCCGCTGCCACTTCAAAGACTCCATATGACTCCAACTGCAACTACACCGTCGTTTGTAGTCATTCCGAGTCAAATTTACACTTGTCTCACCACCAGAGCCTTGCCCTGTCTCCATGTCCCGTGCTTGCCGCACGCCTTGCCGCTATCACCGCGTCGAACCTCGGTTGTCCTGGTCGAGTCTCTAGGAGCATGGGCCCACGCCACTCAAACTCCTATTGCAGAGAACCACCGACCATCACCGACCGATACTGAGTATCACATCTCCATCAGACCCCTAGTATCCAGTCCGATCCACGTGCCTATCGCTTTTTCGCTGAAATAGGCTTTGACTCTCCATGCATTTGCGTCGTAGCCTCTCCATCAACACATAGGTAGTCGTCCATCAAACTCCATCTCCACCTACAACATGACTTCATGTAGTTGTGCTATGCTACCCCATGCCATGTTGACTTCAAACTTCGTGTTTACACCACCTTGAATCAACGTCATAGTCTTGTCAAAGCCACACAAGCCCTCACGCATGTGTCACGTGTTTCCACGCCCCAAAGTTGGTCACCATCAACATCACACTCATATGTCATCGTCGCCGATCCCACCACCATCTTTTGTTTCAATCGACATCTCCGTCGATCTGTCAGACTATCAAGTCTGACCCGACCGAACCTGTCCGGCTGCATGATGCGCTACAGACTCAGGCCACCACCGTAACCTTCGCCAGACATGTACCAACAAAGAATACCAAAGAAGCGAACCAACATGTGGTTAGATGGTTAGAGGGACAGTGGTATCCCCAGCCCACCAAGGTTCAAGTCCTGGTGCTCATATTGTTTCCTGGATTTATTTCAAGATTTCCGATCATGAGCATTCAGTGGGAGGAGACGTTCTCATCGACGACGAGGCACCTACAGTGACATCGTAAATCTTAGGATGATAAATTGGCTTAATCTCTCGGAGGTGCTCATAGGAATATGATATGCATGTATGTGTTTATAAGAAGAGTGTATGTGTATACATATGAATACTTGCGTATATACTATGTTAGAAAACCAAAGTAAAGTCCATCATAGCCTTCCCGTGTGAACGTGCCACAAATCAACCTGATTCATCACACGTATGTAGCTTTAGGACTTTTTTTTGTCTTGATAGCATATCACAGCCTTGACTCTCGGCCCTTGTGTCAACTCTTTTGTCACAAACAAATCTCGATCACTAGTAGACTGTCCGGGCATTGCCACGGGCCAATAAATGAATTTGTAAACAATGATCATGTTCCTCTCCACGAACGAGCACATTACATGCAATGTTCAACCACAACACAAATGCATGAATTATTGTTTCGTTTTTTTGGCTGAACTTGCCGTCCATCACATTCTCCGTCTATACATCATTCATCCTTTCATTCTATCACCATGTCAGTTATTTTGTTAACTCAAACGGTAAAAAAACAACCAGCCATGTCAGCTTCTTCCTGATCTATTTCCAATCCGAGGAACCTAAATATGAATGCCCTTGCGTTGCCATGGAACAACAAACTGATATATGGAACCATATATCAAAATAACAAAATTATTGTGACCATTCTCTACATTTATCTTCTAGACAAATTTATGTACTCAAGACACATACATTTGCAAGTGTTTTTTACTGCTAACACCAACATTGAGCTAAAATGGACCTAGCATAAAATCTGAGATTGTCATATAGCACAAGAAAGAACTATAAATAATTCACTATATACGTTAGGTACGTACTCTACGGTACGTCCACATCACTCCATTGCCAAAAGTCAACAACGAACACATCTTTTTTTCAAATCACTGCACTATGGCACAACTTCAAAGAATTAATATGCATGGACCACAACTTCAGCAAAACAGTGCTAGCAATATGTTTCGACTATACTAAAATTAACGATCGGAATTGATCTGCGTACGATGAAATGACTTACGATCTCCATCCGACAAAATCCCAATCGTGCAGTCAATTGAACGGACGGCTCCCGTAAATTGTGGTATGAAAATCGTACGTAACAGTCGTAAGTATAGCAGGACTCATTGACGATAGACATTAGTTTCGACTTTAAGTGTACATAATGTTTCATCCAATTCAGTGGAACGATATAACTTATATAGTATGGACTTTATGTAAAGATATGGAGGCACCATACTTTCTTGCCTCCTAATGCGGCACACAAGTTTTCACTTTGAAACAAGTAAGATGCATATTCTCCTGAAAGATGAACTGACAAAATGCAAACTAAAGCTATTATAAACTTTATATCTTCAGACAGAGTGGTACAGAAATAGCTATTGTGTGCAATAGAGCGAAGTGCTTTCTCAAGAAGGCAACAAAAGGAGTAGGCAATTAAACAAAGAGAAACATAAGCATGGTTCAATAAGAAATGTTGATGTTTCACTTGCATTAGCAACATAACGATTTAAGTGTGCAGGGTAATGGAAAAACACTTTTTTCTCTATATACAGTCCCAAAATTTATACCTTACAAGTCTAGATGATGCAACTGCACACAAAATTAAAATCGACTCTATCACACTCATCTAAGTAATTGTTCATGCATTGCGACGGGGCATGAATACTATAACGATTTAACATCGGTTGTGTCAAACATATTTTAGTCTATAACTAACGACTTGTTAAGAAAACAATATTGCCATGATCAATAATTGTTAAGAAAAATACGTTTAGATGTGTCCGTGCAAAATCACATGCCAGCTGCTACCACACACACACGTGCGCACACACACTCGTGCGCGCGCGCGCACACACACACATGAGTAATTTTTATCAGTGTCCAAGGATTTGATCATTTGCTTAAGCCAACGAGGTCGCAAAAATCTAGTTATAATAGAAGAGAAGCGATATAACAATTATTTAATTCAATACATACTGAATTGCTAAGCAAGAAAAGAAAACCTTAACTTCAAATCCTAACCCTTTCATTAACCTCGGTTGTTTGTTGCGTTGAATTCCTATATACTGATCACTGTACATCATTCATCCTTTCATTCTATCACCATGTCAGTTATTTTGTTATCTCAAACGGTAAAAAAAAAACCCAGCCATGTCAGCTTCTTCCTGATCTATTTCCAATCCGAGGAACCTAAATATGAATGCCCTTGCGTTGCCATGGAACAACAAACTGATATATGAAACCATATATCAAAATAACAAAATTATTGTGATCATTCTCTACATTTATCTTCTAGACAAATTTATGTACTCAAGACACATACATTTGCAAGTGTTTTTTACTGCTAACACCAACATTGAGCTAAAATGGACCTAGCATAAAATCTGAGATTGTCATATAGCACAAGAAAGAACTATAAATAATTCACTATATACGTTAGGTATGTACTCTATGGTACGTCCACATCACTCCATTGCCAAAAGTCAACAACGACACAGTTTTTTTTCAAATCACTGCACTATGGCACAACTTCAAAGAATTAGTATGCATGGACCACAACTTCAGCAAAACAGTGCTAGCAATATGTTTCGACTATACTAAAATTGACGATAGACATTAGTTTTGACTTTAAGTGTACATAATGTTTCATCCAATTCAGTGGAACGATATAACTTATATAGTATGGACTTTATGTAAAGATATGGAGGCACCATACTTTCTTGCCTCCTAATGCGGCACACAAGTTTTCACTTTGAAACAAGTAAGATGCATATTCTCCTGAAAGATGAACTGACAAAATGCAAGCTAAAGCTATTATAGACTTTATATCTTCAGACAGATTGGTACAAAAATAGCTATTGTGTGCAATAGAGCGAAGTGCTTTCTCAAGAAGGCAACAAAAGGAGTAGGCAATTAAACAAAGAGAAACATAAGCATGGTTCAATAAGAAATGTTGATGTTTCACTTGCATTAGCAACATAATGATTTAAGTATGCAGGGCATGGAAAAACACTTTTTTCTCTATATACAATCCCAAAATTTATACCTTACAAGTCTAGATGATGCAACTGCACACAAAATTGAAATCGACTCTATCACACTCATCTAGGTAATTGTTCATGCATTGCAACGGGAGCATGAATACTATAACGATTTAACATCGGTTGTGTCAAACATATTTTAGTCTACAACTAACGACTTGTTAAGAAAACAATACTGCCATGATCAATAATTGTTAAGAAAAATACGTTTAGATGTGTCCGTGCAAAATCACATGCCAGCTGCTACCACACACACGTGCGCACACACACTCGTGCGCGCGCGCACACACACATGAGTAATTTTTATGAGTGTCCAAGGATTTGATCATTTGCTTAAGCCAACGAGGTCGCAAAAATCTAGTTATAATAGAAGAGAAGCGATATAACAATTATTTAATTCAATACATACTGAATTGCTAAGCAAGAAAAGAAAACCTTAACTTCAAATCCTAACTCTTTCATTAACCTCGGTTGTTTGTTGCGTTGAATTCCTATATACTGATCACTGTAATATCAAGTGGTTAATATGACGCAGTGCACATTGTTGTTTCTCCGGGAATGATAGGAGCTACAGAGAAAGAATAGGAATAACTATAGCCTAAGATAAGATGAAACAATCTAAAAAAAAACATACTTCCAAAGAAAGAATTTCTGATGTCCAAGCTCAAAGAATCAGAAACAATATTGTATAATGGAATGAGATAAGATTACATGGCTAGTGTTGAGACGAGCGACCCGAGCTTGTAGACCAGATGGCGCTTGTGTGGGGGAAGCACGATGCCAACAATTTCACCGTCACTTGGGAGCTCCGCATCCGCCGTAGCCGGGGATCTAGAACGTCGATTTCTCGGTTTGGGAATGGGACTCGCATCCGCTGCCTCAGCCATCTGCTGGACTTAGATGTGATGTTGTCGCTACAAAAACAACAACATCAGGCATAGGAGAAGTGACATATGTCTTCGGTGGATTCCCTGTAGCCCTGCGCATCATGCCTCCCTCCGGACACCATGGCAGTAGCGCCTTGTGCCCGTCGTCTTCCTCCCTCGGAGCCCCCACCAGGGCAGGATTCCTGATACACAGCCGCCGCACCGAGGGCGAGCGAGACCACGCCGTGTGGAGATGTCCGTGGGGATCTGCGTCAGTCGAGGCGGCGTCCTTGGGGTCCTAAAGAAAAGATCAAGGCTATGATGTTTTTTTTCCTTTTGTGATTATTTGTAAAGAGATAAACCAGTGAAAGGGATGGTGGAAGGTGGGACAAAAAAAAAGGGACAGAAATAAACCAGTGTACCAAGCTATCAACTCCCCCTTTAGGAATAGAAATTTTGTTTTGGAAGGTTATCGAGAAAAATCTTACGTCTGTTTTCTCGGAAGGTGATGTCACATATATGGTATGATTTCTGAATTTTTAGTTGTCTATTATTTATGTGATTAAATCGAACCATCTCGTGCCAAAGCTAGCATGAAACAGAATCTTTCCCTCTATTGGTGGATTTGGTTTTTTAATGAGAGGGAGAAAATAAAACAATGGAAGGGGTCGCTGGGAGGTGAGACGAACTAAAACCGGATGAAATAAAACTGGATGAAAAAAACCACGTACGAGGCTACCAACTATCCTTTTAGGAGTAGAGATTTTGTTTTGGAAGGTTATCGAGAAAAAATCTTATGTCTATTTTTAATTACATATTATTTACATGAAAAAATCTTATCCACGTACCTTGGGGTTTTTCTCAGAAGGTGATCTCAGATACATGGTATGATTTCTGAATTTTTAATTACATATTATTTACATGATTAAATCGAATCATCCTTGCCAAAGCTAGCACAAAACAAAATCTTCCCCTTTTAATGATGGATTTGGTTTTTTAATAAAAAGGAGAAAATAAATCAATGAAAGGGACCGGTGGGAGGTGGGACAAACTAAAACCGAATGAAATAAAATTGGACATAAAAACCCGCGTACCAAGCTATCAACTCCCCCTTTAAGAAGATTATTCATTTGGTAAAACAAACTGCATTAATTAGAGAGATCAATGAGATTGGATAAGTTAGGAGAGCTAGATTTGTGTTTGTTCACATGTAAGTGTTGATTTAAAATAAAAGATACTATTTGTTTTCTAAAACAAATTGCATTAATTAGAGAGATCGGTGAGATTAGATAGGTTAGGAAAGCAAGATCCGTATTCTTTCGTATGTTAGGAAAGTATTGATTTGAAAGAAAAAAGTAGAGAGAAAAATAAAGCAATAGATAAAAAAACCAATGAGAAAGAATGATAAGAGGTGGAATAAAAAATAACCAGACAAAAAAACCACATACCAAAGAAGGCTACCAACTGATCAATTAAGAGTAGAGATCAGACGCAACTCACACACGTCGATCAACATCTGCAACGAACCAGCGACAGTGCTGCGCTTCTGCACGGCACCGCACCATGGGCCTTGCAGCCGTCCTCCGTGCGTCCTCAGATGGGCCTCCTGCCATGGGCCACCAGACGCCTGGGATCACACATCATATACGCGTGTCGTCTGGAGGGCCTGGTCAGCGCTGCGAGCGCCGCTCGCTGAAACCGGCGCTCACGTGCTCGATCTTGTGGGCCGGCCATTGGGATGAGCGTCAGCTTCCCTCTTCCATCAGACGACAGTAGAATCGCTCATTCGATGGATTCCGTTGATTCGCTCGTTTGAAAAACAATTCACAAATTATGAAAAACGTTTATCACTTTAGGAAAAAACATTAAAATTGAAAAGAGTTCATCGATTTTGAAAAAATATTGTCAAAATTTGAGAAAAATTCATCGATTTTGAAAAATGATTATCAAAATTTGAGAAAAGTTCATCAATTTTGAAAAAAAAATTCATCGATTCTGAAAAAAATCGTCAAATTTTGAAAAAGCTCATCGAATTTAAAAAAAGTTCACCGAATTTTGAAAAAAGTTCATCGAATTTTTAAAAAAGGTTCATGAAACTGGAAAAAACTTTCACAAATTTGAAAAAAGAAATCACAAATTTAAGAAAAAAATAGAATAAAACCCTCCGAAGCCTGACTAATGAACCGAAAAACCCCAGTTTTGGAAAGCTTCTAGAACGTTTCCAAAACCGGGCTTATAGAAACTAGATATGCTGAGTATAAAAGGAAGAAAAGAAGATGATATTCACATCCACCACGATGGCCTAGTGGTCACTCGGGCCTCTACGATGGAGGAGGTTGGGTGTTCGAATCCTAGCGAATCCTAGTGGTCACTCGGGCCTCTACGATGGAGGAAGTGTTGGTATAATCGATGGTTAGGGTTGTCCCTGTCTACTCAATGTCTTGTTTCAAACTCCTCAAGGTCTCTATGAGCATCTGAATATGTTGATAAGGAAATTTGGTGTGTGGGGGGGGGGGGGGCTAAGGAAGGAAAACGAAAGCCACATTGGGTGTCATGGAAAACCATGACCCGACCGAAAGGAATGGCGTGCCTCGACCTCAAAGATATTGAGATCTTTAACTTAACTTTATGGGCAAAGCAATCTTGGTGATCGTTGCAAAATCCGGAGTCTCTGAGCGCGTGGGTGTTGAAGAGTGTGTACTACCCCAACACTTCTATATTGCATGCCACCTTGGGTTCACATCCAAGTCAGATTTGTAGAGCTGTAATTGAAGGAAGAGATCAAGAGATGTCTTGAAGCAATGGCTGATTAGAAGGATCGATAATGGGGCCACAACAACCATATGGGTGGACAACTAGATACCATGGGACAAAATGATGAAACTGTATGGGTGTTTGCTGCCTAACCCACCTGTCCTAGTTTCAGAGCTTATCAATGCCACGAATGCCTCATGGGATATACAACACATACAACAAGTTTTCATGCCAATGGACATCCGAGTGATTCCACAGATCCCGATCTGCACACGAAACATTAGTGACTTCTGGGTGTGGAACTTTGAAAAACACGGTAACTTCACTGTCAAATCCGCCTACAAGATGCTAGTCTCCACGAGACAACGACGAGAAGCGTGGCTTGAAGAATGATCAGGGGCTTCGAGCGTTTCTTGTGAGGAGAACTCTTGGAAATATTTGTGGAATACGCAAGTTCCCTTGACGATACGCATGTTTTTCACGTGCTTGTCGAAGCATTCCCTCCTGACGGAAGACGTCCAATCACATAGACATATGGCATTCTCTAATCAGTTGTACGGTGGTGAGGTGCACTTGGACTTTAGTGGATGGTGATTTAGCACAGTAGTTGATTGCCATGACCGAGCCAAGTGCTAAACAATGGCTAGATGGGTGGTGGGTGGGACATAGATTTCCTGATTGTCAGCTTTAAGTCCGATTTTGTCGTAAACTGAAGTCTTGTCATCTAAGATGGACATGCTTTGGATGCGATCAAGCATTTCATTTAGGTGATATAGTTCTTTAGAGTTCATTGCCTCGCTATAAGCAGGATTGACTCGACGTGTGCCTAGTGTGTAGCTCGGTGAGTTTTGGTGTGCGGGGGATCCAAAGGTGTTTCTAGATCTTGTGTCGGGGTTGGCTCAAAATCCAACGTAGCTTCAGGGATAGAGTTCGGGACTGGGCACAGGCCGAGGTTTGAGGGGTGGTTGTCTGGAGTTACTATAGGGATCTCTGATGACAACAAGGCTTCGTGTGTGATGTCTTCGGAAGAGATTGGTTCCGAAGCCGATGCTCCAGTGCTAGGTAGCCTCTCCATCTGGTCAGGCGTCCAGCCTGACAGAATGAGTTCTCCATAGGAATCTGTGGTGTATTCCAGACCTCCAAAGGCCACGATCTGATGTGGGGCATAGTTCTGGACGAAGGCCAAATGGCCGGTCGAATCGGCACAGAACATCATGTTGTCGAACACGAAAAGTTGGTAGAGTACGTAAATGTTCATGTTGCCATCATCGTAGTTGATCTGTGAATGAGCCATCGGTCCTTCAACCGATCTCATAGTGGAACTCTCAATGAAAGCACCAGTGTTGGTGTGAACACCGACACACCTCGGGGTAGGGGGTCCCGAGCTGTGGATCTCGGACGGATGGTAACAAGAACAAGGGAGACGATGTTTGCCCAGGTTCGGGCCCTCTTGATAGAGGTAAAACCCTATGTCATGCTCTTGTTTTCATTGATGAAGAAGTATCGAGTACATAGTTGATCTACCTCGAGATCGTCAGATGTGTTCTAACTCTAGGTCTAGGTGAATGATATTGTGTTGATGTCCCCTCTCTGAGCTAAACCCTATGTCTTATATACACGCCAAGCAGGGTACCTAGGGTTTTCAATGTCGGTATCTCGACGAAGAGATGGTAGGAGAAGTCTTGGAGTATACGTCAAGTCTTTGGCAGATGCAGTCTCGTACAACCTCCGAACTCCACCTTCAGAAGAATGAAGGCCCGCCGGTTCGATCCGAGGAGCATGGGCCGACTAGGCCAGTACCCCCTAGTCCAGGACACCGTCACTGGGGATATAACTTCTTTTGGTGAATATACCTCTTCCGAAGTATTTGAGGTTTTATCAACCATATCATTACCTTGCTCACTTGATTTCTTTGATTTTGACATTTGCTTGTGATTGCTCTCATCACAATTCTGCTCTTCTTTAGATTGAAAATTCTTTTTTGGTGGTTCCGCTTTAGAGAAAGACTGAGAAGATTTGTCCTTTTGCTGCAAAAGAGATTCTACTTCCTTTAATCTTTTGTAGTCAAGTTCTTCCAATTTTGTTTAGCATAATATCATGGCTTTTCACAATCATTTCCCTCCCGATGGTATACTTTGTGTCTATAGCTTTGATTTGACTAAGGACATTGTTTTGTTAAATTAAGAAGTTAGACAACAATATTGAAAATTTGGGATAAAAATAAATTATTATGGATAAAATTTTGGCTCACTTCTTCGGATAATTTCTCTTCGAACTATTTTTGAAGGCTGATTTTTTTTGTGTGGGGGGGGGGCATCCTCATCTTCACAATCGTTTTCTTTTGCTTCCAACTCGTTGTTTTATTCCACGAGAGGGAATTGCAATAGCTTTTCATTTTCCTGTATGCAATTCCATTTTCCTGTATGTAATTAAAAAACAAGATGTGTGTACAATCATTTCCTAAATTATTAATACAAATAAAGCATACATTTATAAAGTGGCAATGAATAATATCCAACAATGCTTCGAAAATTTGTTTGTCATTTCGGTCCCTCTTACGACAGTTTGATTCCAAATCTTCCAGCATTTCATTAGTGACGAATTTTATCCTTGGGAGTTCCATATGGTACTACTATATGACTTTTATTAACCAGATCAACATACATAATATGTGGAAATATGCAGAAGAGCATCTAAACATTATATTCAAAACAATTTTGACTAAGCATAAAGGCAAAACTGTGAAAAGAGCATTACGACGAGGATGTGAAGGCAACCTTGGAAGTTGATATTCTATATTGTCTTAGTCCTAATCTCTTTGATATCTCGAATGAGATATTGAATGACAAAACTGTTGGGGAACGTCGCATGGGAAACAAAAATTTTCCTACGCACACGCAAACCTATCCATGGTGATGAGCATCTACGAGAGGGAGAGTGGATATACATACCCTTGTAGATCGCTAAGCGGGAAGCGTTAAGAAACGCGGTTGGTGTAGTTGAACATCTTCGCGATCCAAATCGCCGAGCGTCCCGCGATCTCATCATGATCCGTCCCACGATCCAATCACGATCCGTCCCGTGAACTCATCACGATCCGTCCCGCGATCTCATCACGATCCATCTCACGATCTTGATCACGATCTGTCCCGCGAACTCATCACGATCCGTTCCGCGATCTCATCACGAACCGTCTCGCGATCTCGATCACGGTCCTTCCGATCTAGCGCCGAACGGACGGCACCTCCGCGTTCAGCACACGTGCAGCTTGATGACGATCTCCACTGTCTTGATCCAGCAAGAGGAGGTGGAGAGGAGAGAGAGTTCACCGGCAGCGTGACGGCGCTCCGGTGATGGTGGTGGAGTGATTCCGGCAGGGCTTCGTCTAAGCGCTGCGGAAAACCGATCTAGAGGAGAAACTATGCACCGGTGAAACGGGTAGCACGTGGCCGGAAATTCTGTCCAAAAACCACCCAATCCACTAGTATATATAGGAAGAGAGGAGAGGAGAGTCAGACAAGGCCTTTGGGTCAGCCGAAATAGGAGGTGGGAAGCAATCCTACTTCACCTCCAATCCTAGTTGGAGTAGGATTGCCTCCTATTGGCTGATTTTCCACTTTTTGCTTTAGGACTTTCTCTCCTGCGCCATGGGCCTTTGTGGCTGTTTTCTCAGCCCACTAAGGGCTGGTTATTATTCTCCCACAGCCCATGGACCTCTTGGGGTCGAAATACCCCTCCCGGAGGCCTCCCGGTACACTACCGGCACTCCCGGTACACTACCGATGAGCCCGAAACTTTTCCGGAAACCAAACTGGGACTTCCTATATATGAATCTTTACCTCCGGACCATTCCGGAGCTCCTCGTGAAGTCCGAGATCTCATCCGGGACTCCGAACAAACTTCGGTCACCACCATACATAACTCTACACTACCGAAACGTCACCGAACCTTAAGTGTGCAGACCCTGCGGGTTCGAGAACTATGTAGACATGACCGAGACACCTCTACGGTCAATAACCAATGGCGGGACCTGGACATCCACATTGGTTCCTACATATTCTACGAAGATCTTTATCGGTCGAACCTCTATGTCAAGGATTCAGTTAATCCCGTATAACGTTCCCTTTGTTCTTCGGTATGTTACTTGCCCGAGATTCGATCGTCGGTATCTCCATACCTAGTTCAACCTCGTTACCGGCAAGTCTCTTTACTCGTTCCGTAATACAAGATCCCGCATCTAACAATTAGTCACATTGCTTGCAAGGCTTATTGTGATGTTGCATTATCGAGTGGGCCTCGAGATACCTCTCCGTCACACGGAGTAACAAATCCCAGTCTCAATCCATGCCAACTCAACAGACACCATCGGAGATACCTGTAGAGCACCTTTATAGTCACCCAGTTACGTTGCGACGTTTGATACACACAAGGCACTCCTCCGATATCTGTGAGTTGCATGATCTCATGGTCATAGGAACACATACTTGACATGCGGAAAACAGTAGCAATAAACCGACACGATCATATGCTATCTTTTGTAGTTTGGGTCTTATCCATCACATCATTCTCCTAATGATGTGATCCCGTTATCAAATGACATCTCATGTCCATGGCTAGGAAACCTTTACCATCCTTTGATCAACGAGCTAGTCCATTAGAGCCATACTAGGGACATGGTTTTGTCTATGTATCCACACATGCATTTAAGTCTCCGATCAATACAATTATATCATGGATAATAAACGATTATCATGAACAAGGAAATATGATAATAACTAATTTATTATTGCCTCTAGGGCATATTTCCAACAAAAACGACACCAATTCATCTTAGGGAACTTAGTCAAATCTGACAATGCTCCCAAGACATAGCCTCTATTGATTATGTTACTAGTTGTTGGAGCCAAATAAGAACATAAGAGAACCTCCATAAACGAAAGACAAACTTGTCTTTGTCATCTGCATCTGTGTGCATAAGAAAAAGTTCTTCCTCTTCTACTAGACACTGACCTCTTCCAACTTTCTCAGTCCTAAATTTGTCCAAATTTATGAATGATTTGTCAAAAGGATTTCCAGCTGGAGGCATTTCCACATCCAGTTGACCAGCATGATGTTGGGGAACGTTGCATGGGAAACAAAAAATTTCCTACGCACACGCAAGACCTATCCATGGTGATGAGCATCTATGAGAGGGTGAGTGGATCTACATACTGTTGGGGAACGTCGCATGGGAAACAAAAATTTTCCTACGCACACGCAAACCTATCCATGGTGATGAGCATCTACGAGAGGGAGAGTGGATCTACATACCCTTGTAGATCGCTAAGCGGGAAGCGTTAAGAAACGCGGTTGGTGTAGTCGAACATCTTCGCGATCCAAATCGCCGAGCGTCCCGCGATCTCATCACGATCTGTCCCGCGATCCAATCATGATCCGTCCCGTGAACTCATCACGATCCGTCCCGCGATCTCATCACGATCCTTCTCACGATCTTGATCACGATCTGTCCTGCGAACTCATCACGATCCGTTCCGCAATCTCATCACGAACCGTCTCGCGATCTCGATCACGGTCCTTCCGATCTAGCGCCGAACGGACGGCACCTCCGCGTTCAGCACACGTGCAGCTTGATGACGATCTCCACCGTCTTGATCCAGCAAGAGGAGGTGGAGAGGAGAAAGAGTTCACCGGCAGCGTGACGGCGCTCCGGTGATGGTGGTGGAGTGATTCCGGCAGGGCTTCGCCTAAGCGCTGCGGAAAACCGATCTAGAGGAGAAACTATGCACCGGTGAAACGGGTAGCACGTGGCCGGAAATTCTGTCCAAAAACCACCCAATCCACTAGTATATATAGGAGGAGAGGAGAGGAGAGGCAGCCAAGGCCTTTGGGTCGGCCGAAATAGGAGGTGGGAAGCAATCCTACTTCACCTCCAATCCTAATTGGAGTAGGATTGCCTCCTATTGGCTGATTTTCCACTTTTTGCTTTAGGACTTTCTCTCCTGCGCCATGGGCCTTTGTGGCTGTTTTCCCAGCCCACTAAGGGCTGGTTATTATTCTCCCACAGCTCATGGACCTCTTGGGGTCGAAATACTCCTCCCGGAGGCCTCCCGGTACACTACCGGCACTCCCAGTACACTACCGGCACTCCCGGTACACTACCGATGAGTCCGAAACTTTTCCAGAAACCAAACTGGGACTTCCTATATATGAATATTTACCTCCGGACCATTCCGGAGCTCCTCGTGACGTCCGGGATCTCATCCAGGACACTGAACAAACTTCGGTCACCACCATACATAACTCTACACTACCGAAACGTCACCGAACCTTAAGTGTGCAGACCCTGCGGGTTCGAGAACAATGTAGACATGACCGAGACACCTCTACGGTCAATAACCAATGGCGGGACCTGGACGTCCACATTGGTTCCTACATATTCTACGAAGATCTTTATCAGTCGAACCTCTATGTCAAGGATTCAGTTAATCCCGTATAACGTTCCCTTTGTTCTTCGGTATGTTACTTGCCCGAGATTCGATCGTCGGTATCGCCATACCTAGTTCAACCCCGTTACCGGCAAGTCTCTTTACTCGTTCCGTAATACAAGATCCCGTGACTAACACTTAGCCACATTGCTTGCAAGGCTTGTTGTGATGTTGTATTACCGAGTGGGCCCTGAGATACCTCTCCGTCACATGGAGTAACAAATCCCAGTCTCGATCCATGCCAACTCAACAGACACCATCGGAGATACCTGTAGAGCACCTTTATAGTCACCCAGTTACGTTGCGACGTTTGATACACACAAGGCACTCCTCCGATATCTATGAGTTGCATGATCTCATGGTCATAGGAACATATACTTGACAAGCAGAAAACAATAGCAATAAACTGACACGATCATATGCTATGTTTGTAGTTTGGGTCTTATCCATCACATCATTCTCCTAATGATGTGATCCCGTTATCAAATGACATCTCATATCCATGGCTAGGAAACCTTAACCATCCTTTGATCAACGAGCTAGTCCATTAGAGGCATACTAGGGACATGGTTTTGTCTATGTATCCACACATGCATTTAAGTCTCCGATTAATACAATTATAGCATGGATAAAAAAGATTATCATGAACAAGGAAATATGATAATAACTAATTTATTATTGCCTTTAGGGCATATTTCCAACAGTCTCCCACTTGCACTAGAGTCAATAATCTAGTTCACATCACCATGTGACTCGCATTGTTATGAATCTAACACCCAATGAGTTCTGGGGCTCGATCATGCTTTGCATGTGAGAGAGGTCTTATAGTTAACGGGTCTGCGATATTCAGATCCGTGTGTACTTTGCAAATCTCTATGTCAGACCGTAAACACTGCTACCACACTCCACTTGGTACTATTTCCAAATGGGTGCTCCACTATACGTATCCAGATTGCTACTACTAGTCATCCAGATAGGTGTTAAAGCTTGCATCGACGTAACTCTTTACGACGAACTCTTTATCACCTCCATAATCAAGAAACATTTCCTTAGTCCTCTGGTTACTAAGGATAATTCCGACCGCTGTCCAGTGATCCACTCCTGGACCACACTTGTACCCCTTGACAGACTCATGGCAAGGCACACACAGGTGCGGTACACAATATGGCATAATATAGAGCCTATGGCTAAGGCATAGGGGACGACGTTCGTCGTTTCTCTTTCTTCTACCGTTGTCGAGATTTGAGTCTGACTCAACTTTCACACCTTACAAATCAGGCGAGAACTCTTTCTCTGACTGATCCATTTTGAACTCTTTCAAAATCTTGTCAAGGTATGCACTCATTGAAAGTCTCATCGAGCATCTTGATCTATCTCCATAGATTTTGATGCTCAACAATTAGGTAGCTTCATCCAGGTCTTCCTTTGAAAATCACTTTCCAAATGACCGTTTTATGCTTTCCAGAAACTCTACATTATTTTTGATCAACAATATGTCATCCACATATACTTATCAGAAATTCTATAGTGCTCCCACTCACTTTATTGCAAATACAAGTTTCTCGTAAACTTTGTATAAACATCAAAACTTTGATCATCTCATCAAAGCGTATATTCCAACTCCGAGATGCTTGCTTCAGTCCATGGAAGGATCACCGAAGCTTGCATACCTTTTAGCATCCTTAGGACTGACAAAACCTTCTGGTTGTATCACATACAACCTTTCCTCAAGTAAACCGTTAAGGAAACGATGTTTTGACATCCATCTGCCAGATTTCATAATTGAAAACGCAGCAACTGCTAACATAATTCCAACAGACTCAAGCATCGCTACGAGTGAGAAAGTCTCATCGCAGTCAACCCCTTGAACTTGTCACAAACATCTTGGCAACAAGTCGAGCTTTACAAATAGTGACATTCACCATCAGTGTTTGTCTTCATTTTAAAGATCCATTTGTACTCAACGACCTGCCGTCCAATGAGCAAGTCTACCAAAGTCTACACTTGGTTTTCATACATGGATCCTATCTCAGATTTCATGGCCTCTAACCATTTGTCGGAATTCGGGCCCATCATCGCTTCTCCATAGCTCGTAGGTTCATCGTTGTCCAACAACATGATCTCCAAGACAGAGTTGTCGTACCACTTAGGAGCAGTACACATCCTTGTCGACCTACGAAGTTCGATAGTAACTTGATCTTGAAGCTTCATGATCCTCATCATTAACTTCCTCTTCAACTAACGTAGGCTTCACAGAAACATCTTTCTGCGCTGCGCTATTCTCTGGTTGAACAAAGGTTTAACAACCTCACCAAGTTCTATCTTCCTCCCACTCAATTCTTTCGAGAGAAACTTTTTCTCGAGAAAGGACCCAGTTCTAGCAACAAACACTTTGCACTCGGATCTGAGATAGAAGGCATACCCATCTGTTCTTAGGGTATTCTATGAAGATACATTTGTCTGCTTTGGGTTCTAGCTTATTATGTGAAAACATTTTCCACACAAGCATTGCAGCCCCAAACATTAAGAAATGACAGCTTAGGTTTCTATCAAACCATAATTCACATGGTGTCATCTCAACGGATTTAGATGGTGCCCTGTTTAAAGTGAATGTAGTTGTCTCTAATGCATAACCCCAAAATTATAGTAGTAAAACGACAAGAGACATCATAGCACGCACCATGTCCAATAGAGCATAACTATGATGTTCGGACACACCATCACACTATGGTGTTCCAGGTGGCGTTTAGTTGTGAAACAACTTTCACATTGTCTTAAGTTGTATGCCAAACTCGTGACTCAGATATTCACCTCCACGATCATATCGCAGTCATTTTTATCTTCTTGTCACGATGATCTTTAAACTTTACTCTGAATTTGCTTGAACCTTTCAAACGATTCAGACTTGTGTTTCATTAAGTAAATATACACTATATCTACTCAAATCATCGGTGAAGGTAAGAAAATAACGATATCCACTGCACGCTACAAGACTCACTAGATTGCATACATCAACATGTATCATTTCCAATGAATCACTTGACCGCTCCATCCAACGGGGTCCTTTAGTCATCTTGCCCAAGAGGCATGGTTCGCATGTCTCAACCGATTCGAAATCGAATGAGTCCAAATATCCATCAGCATGGAGTTTCTACATGCGCTTTATACCAATATGACATTTAGCGGCAGTGCCACAAGTATGTGGTACTATCATTATTAACTTTGTATCTTTTGACATCAATGTTATGAACATGTGTAATACTACGATCAAGATTTCAACAAACCATTCTCACTGGGTGCATGACCATTGAAGGTATTATTCATGTAAACAGAATAACCATTATTCTCTAACTTAAATGAATAACCGTATTGCAATAAACATGATCTAATCATGTTCATGCTCAACGCAAAACACCAAATAACATTTATTTAGGTTCGTCACTAATCCTGAAGGTAGAGAGAGCGTGCGATGTTGATCACATCAACCTTGGAAACACTTTCAACACATATCGTCACCTCACCCTTAGCTAGTTCTCCGTTCATTCCGTAGCTTTTATTTCGAGTTACTAACATTTAGCAACCGAACCGGTATCCAATACCCAGGTGCTACTAAGAGTACTAGCAAGGTACACATTAGTAACTCGTATATCAAATATACTTCTATCAATGTTGCCAGCCTTCTTATCTACCAAGTATCTAGGGTTGTTCCGCTTCAGCGACCGCTCACCTCATAACAGAAGCACTTAGTCTCGGGTTTGAGTTCAACTTTGGGTTGCTTCACTGGAGTAGCAACTGACTTGCTATCCATGAAGTTTCCCTCCTTGCTCTTGCCCTTCTCGAAACTAGTGGTTTGATTAACCATCAACACTTGACGCTCCTTCTTGATTTCTACCTTCGCGGTGTCAAACATCGCGAACAGCTCAGGGATTAACATTTCTTTCCCTGGCATTTTATAGTTCATCACCAAGTTCTAGTAGCTCAGTGACAGTGACTTGGAGAACTACATCAATCACTATCTTATCTGGAAGATCAACTCCCACTCGATTCAAGCGATTGTAGTACCCAGACAGTCTGAGCACATGCTCAACGATTGAGCTATTCTCTTTCATCTTGCAGGCAAAGAATCTCGTTGGAGATCCTATATCTCGCAACTCAGGCACGAGCCTGAGATCACAATCTCAGCTCTTAGAACATCTCATATGTTCCATGACGTTCAAAACGTTTCAGAGCCTCAATTCTAAGCCGTAATGCATGACGCACTAAACTATCAAGTAGTCATCGAAACGTGCTTGTCAGATGTTCACAACATCTACAGACGATGCTAGATGGGGTGGCGCACCGAGCGGTGCATTAAGGACATAAGCCTTCTGTGCAGCAATGAGGACAATCCTCAGATCACGGACCCAGTCCGCAATTTTGCTACCAACAACTTTCAATTCTATTTCTCTAGGAACATATAAAAATACAAGGGAGCTACAGCGCGAGCTAGTAATCTACAACATAATTTGCAAAGACACTTTGACTATGTTCATGATAATGAGTTCAATTAATCATATTACTTAAGAACTCCCACTCAAATTGACATCCCTCGGGTCATTCGAGTGATACATGATCCAAATTCACCAACTCAAGTCCGATCATCACGTGAGTTAAGGTGGCTTCAATGGTGAACATCATTATGTTGATCATATCCACTATATGACTCATGCTCGACCTTTCGGTCTCTTGTGTTCCGAGGCCATGTCTGTACATGCTAGGCTCGTCAAGTTTAACCCGAGTGTTCTGCGCGTGCAAATCTGGCTTGCACCCGTTGTATGTGAACGTAGAGTCTATCACACCCGATCATCACGTGGTGTCTCAACACGACGAACTTCGCAACGGTGCACACTCGGGGAGAACACAGTTCATCTTGAAATTCAAGTGAGGGATCACCTTATAATGCTACCGCCGTACTAAGCAAAACAAGGTGCATAAAAGGATTAACATCTCATGCAATTCATAAGTGACATGATATGGCCATGAACTTGTGTTTAAGATCTCCATCTTCGAAACACCGGCATGATCTCCATCATCACCGGCACAACACCATGATCTCCATCATCTTGATCTCCATCAATGTGTTGCCATTGGGGTTGTGGCGCCAGCCCTGCTTCTACTTCTATTGCTACCGCTTAGCGATAAAGTAGAGCATTACATAGCGCTTAATGATTGACACGCAGGTCATACAATAATTAAAGACAACCCTATGGCTCCTGCCGGTTGCCGTACTCAACGACAGGCAAGCCGTGAAATTCTATACATCACATGATCATCTCATACATCACATATAACTCATCATGTAATTGGCCATATCACATCACAACATACCCTGCAAAAACAAGTTAGACGTCCTCTAATTATTGTTGCATGTTTTACGTGGCTGCTACGGGTATCTAGCAAGAACGATTCTCACCTACGCATAAACCACAACGGTGATACATAGATTGCTTTTTAACCTTCTCAAGGACCGCCTTTGTCGGATCCGATTCAACTAAAGTGAGAGAAACTGTCACCCGCAAGCCATCTAAGCAACAAGTTGCGTCGAGGGAACCGGTCTCTCGTAAGCGTACGAGTAATGTTGGTCCGGGCCGCTTCATCTCACAATCCCGCTGAACCAAAATCCGACCAAGAGAGGAAGCAATCTAAGCATCAACGCCCACAAACCTTTTGTGTTCTACTCGAGATCTCATCGAACCATCAACCTAGCTCATGATGCCACTATTGGGGAACGTCGCATGGGAAACAAAAAATTTCCTATGCACACGCAAACCTATCCATGGTGATGAGCATCTACGAGAGGGAGAGTGGATCTACATACCCTTGTAGATCGCTAAGCGGGAAGCGTTAAGAAACGCGGTTGGTGTAGTCGAACATCTTCGCGATCCAAATCGCCGAGCGTCCCGCGATCTCATCACGATCCGTCCCGCGATCCAATCACGATCCGTCCCGTGAACTCATCACGATCCATCCCGCGATCTAATCATGATCCGTCTCACGATCTTGATCACGATCTGTCCCGCGAACTCATCACGATCCGTTCCGCGATCTCGTCACGAACCGTCTCCCGATCTCGATCACGGTCCTTCCGATCTAGCGCCGAACGGACGGCACCTCCGCGTTCAGCACACGTGCAGCTTGATGACGATCTCCACCGTCTTGATCCAGCAAGAGGAGGTGGAGAGGAGAGAGAGTTCACCGACAGCGTGACGGCGCTCCGGTGATGGTGGTGGAGTGATTCCGGCAGGGCTTCGCCTAAGCGCTGCGGAAAACCGATCTAGAGGAGAAACTGTGCACCGGTGAAACGGGTAGCACGTGGCCGGAAATTCTGTCCAAAAACCACCCAATCCACTATTATATATAGGAGGAGAGGAGAGGAGAGGCAGCCAAGGCCTTTGGGTCGGCCGAAATAGGAGGTGGGAAGCAATCCTACTTCACCTCCAATCCTAGTTGGAGTAGGATTGCCTCCTATTGGCTGATTTTCCACTTTTTGCTTTAGGACTTTCTCTCCTGCGCCATGGGACTTTGTGGCTGTTTTCCCAGACCACTAAGGGCTGGTTATTATTCTCCCACAGCCCATGGACCTCTTGGGTTTGAAATACCCCTCCCGGAGGCCTCCCGGTACACTACCGGCACTCCTGGTACACTACCGATGAGCCCGAAACTTTTCCGGAAACCAAACTGGGACTTCCTATATATGAATCTTTACCTTCGGACCATTCCGGAGCTCCTCGTGACGTCCGGGATCTCATCTGGGACTCCGAACAAACTTCGGTCACCACCATACATAACTCTACACTACCGAAACATCACCGAACCTTAAGTGTGCAGACCCTGCGGGTTCGAGAACTATGTAGACATGACCGAGACACCTCTACGGTCAATAACCAATGGTGGGACCTGGACGTCCACATTGCTTCCTACATATTCTACGAAGATCTTTATCGGTCGAACCTCTATGTCAAGGATTCAGTTAATCCCGTATAACGTTCCCTTTGTTCTTCGGTATGTTACTTGCGCGAGATTCGATCGTCGGTATCGCCATACCTAGTTCAACCCCGTTACCGGCAAGTCTCTTTACTCGTTCCTTAATACAAGATCCCATGACTAACACTTAGCCACATTGCTTGCAAGGCTTGTTGTGATGTTGTATTACCGAGTGGGCCCTGAGATACCTCTCCGTCACACGGAGTAACAAATCCCAGTCTCGATCCATGCCAACTCAACAGACACCATCGGAGATACCTGTAGAGCACCTTTATAGTCACCCAGTTACGTTGCGACGTTTGATACACACAAGGCACTCCTCCGATATCCGTGAGTTGCCTGATCTCATGGTCATAGGAACATATACTTGACATGCAGAAAACAGTAGCAATAAACTGACACGATCATATGCTATGTTTGTAGTTTGGGTCTTATCCATCACATCATTCTCCTAATGATGTGATCCCGTTATCAAATGACATCTCATGTCCATGGCTAGGAAACCTTAACTATCCTTTGATCAATGAGCTAGTCCATTAGAGGCATACTAGGGACATGGTTTTGTCTATGTATCCACACATGCATTTAAGTCTCCGATCAATACAATTATAGCATGGATAATAAACGATTATCATGAACAAGGAAATATGATAATAACTAATTTATTATTGCCTCTAGGGCATATTTCCAACACATACCCTTGTAGATCACTAAGCGGGAAGCGTTAAGAAACGCGGTTGGTGTAGTCAAACGTCTTCGCGATCCAAATCGCCGAGCATCCCGCAATCTCATCACGATACGTCCCGCGATCCAATCACGATCCGGCTCGCAAACTTGATCACGGTCCTTCTGATCTAGCGCCGAACGGACGACACCTCCGCGTTCAGCACACGTACAGCTCGATGACGATCTCCGCCTTCTTGATCCAGCAAGAGGGAGAGAAGAGGTAGATGAGTTCTCCGGCAGCGCGATAGCGTTGCGGCGATGGTGGTGGAGCTATTCCAGCAGGGCTTAGCCTAAGCACCGCTGAAAACCGATCTAGAGGAGAAACTGCGATCTAGAGGAGAGGTAGCACGTGGCTATTAGGGTTAGATTTTTCCTGTAAATCCTCTAGTATATATAGGAGGGAGGGAGGGGAGGAGGCAGCCTCAAACCCTCAAGGTTTGGTCGAAATTGGAGGTGGAGGAGTCCTACTCTGATCCTATTAGGAGTAGGATTCCTCCTTTCCACTTGGAAACTCTTTCCACCTCTCCACCTTTGGATTTTTTGCTTCTCAAACCTCTCCAGCCGCATGGGCCCTTAGAGGAGGCTTTGGCCAGCCCACCATGGGCTGGTTTACCTCCTCCCACAGCCCATGTAGCCTTTTGGGTCGAAATACCTCTCCCGATGGTTCCCCGGTACACTACCGGCACTCCTGGTACACTACCGATGAGCCCGAAACATTTCTGGCGACCAAAACAGGATTTCCTATATATCAATCTTTACCTACGGACCATTCCGGAGATCCTTATGACGTACGGGATCTCATCCAGGACTCCGAACAACCTTTGGTCACCACCATACATGACTCTATACTACTGAAACGTCACCGAACCTTAAGTGTGCAGACCCTGCGGGTTCGAGAACTATGTAGACATGACCGAGACACCTCTACGGTCAATAACCAATAGCAAGACCTGGATGCCCATATTGGTTCCTACATATTCTACGAAGATCTTTATCATTCGAACCTCTATGTCAAAGATTAAGTTAATCCCGTATGATGTTCCCTTTATTCTTCGGTATGTTACTTGCCCGAGATTCGATCGTCGGTATCTCCATACCTAGTTCAACCTCGTTACCGGCCAGTCTCTTTACTCGTTCCGTAATACAAGATCCCATGACTAACACTTAGTCACATTGCTTGCAAGGCTTATTGTGATGTTGTATTACTGAGTGGGCCCTGAGATACCTCTTCGTCACACGGAGTAACAAATCCCAGTCTTGATCCATGCCAACCCGACAGACACCCTCGAAGATACCTGTAGAGCATCTTTATAGTCACCCAGTTACGTTGCGACGTTTGATACACACAAGGCACTCCTCCGGTGTTAGTGAGTTGCATGATCTCATGGTCATAGGAACATATACTTGACATGCAGAAAACAGTAGCAATAAACTGACACGATCATATGCTACGTTTTTAGTTTGGGTCTTGTCCATCACATCATTCTCCTAATGATGTGATCCCGTTATCAAATGACATCTCATGTCCATGACTAGGAAACCATAGTCATCTTTGATCAACGAGCTAGTCTATTAGAGGCATACTAGGGAAATGGTGTTGTCTATGTATCCACACATGTATCTAAGTTTCTGATTAATACAATTATAGCATGGATAATAAACGATTATCATGAATAAGAAAATATGATAATAACCAATTTTTATTGCCTCTAGGGCATATTTCCAACACATGAAACTTTAAAATTTATTGTACGACATCCAGGATAGAAATTCTTTTGTTTTCCAAAATCAAGGACATTGTTTTACAATCGACCTTTTTGATAAGCCACAACATAACCCTCCTTGGAAGTTTGCATTCAGCCATGTTTAAGACCGATTCAAAACCATGTCTTTTACCCATTGACCTTGCGTGGGATTAAATCTTCTAATCAATTTAGCGATTCTTTGAGGGTTACATTTCTAGTTGAATTTTTGAATTATAGTACAAGTTCAAAAAATAATTGATCCAACTAAATAAATTAATATTACATGCTTTAGATCAGTAAAAAACAAGTTCAAAAAATAATTGGTCCAACTAAACAAATCACTTGTATCATCTCTTTCTTCATAGGCCTTTTTATCTTCTTAGGCAAAGTTCGCCGACTACGATTACTGTTATGGGACCCTGATGATAATTCTTCGTCATTGCTTTCTACACGAGAATCATCTTTCTCCAATGGCCTTTTAGACCGCAATGATTTACTCCATCTGTTTTATGAAATGGACAAATATATCAGTGCAACTAGAGCTGAATGTTCCATAACATATTTCACATTTCATAAAACAGAAAAGTCAAATATAGCATAAACCTTTGCAAATGACCCTGACTTTGCATAGTACATACATATTTTGGATATTTTTTCATAAGCATCACAAATATACCATTTCACATGGAAAGCCATAGCAATATAGATCAATGTGCAAGAACAAATTTCACATTAAAAACACTTAAGTATAAGAGCAAAAACACTCGGCATTTCAACCATTCATGCACACTCGATGAGCTACTAACATGATGAATAACACATATATAACATTACACGTGGTAAACTATGGTAATTTTTGGAACAACAATTACACCATATTTTGTTTTTTTATCTTGAATAACATTTTTAGCTATAATGGAAATGGACGCTAACTTATTTATTGGGAATGCAAGTATGAGATCCTTGCATTTGAATCTTCAGTCATTGGGGGATCAGTCTTTAGAAAGTTGTGACCATTGTAGAATATGTGGAAAATCTAGGGTTCATTACAAAAACGACCAATTTCTAAAGATTGTGACCTCGATTTTGAATAGGATACATTAACAAAAAAAAGTCCCATGATGATTAAGAAACTGGAATGGAGAAAAGATATCATCAAGGTATAACATTTGGGAGATTGAATGAGAGCTTACTAGGAAGCTTGACCTCGAGCTGTCGGATGTCAGAACCAAGAAACTACAGCTTCCATCGGTTCGCCATCTTCAAATGGGGTATGTGTCCTAGTGAGTTTCTCGCTCTGGCTGCACGCTTCAAGATGACGGCAAATCGACAAGATGGACCTGGTGGCGGGGGAGGAAAGGTGATAAGGAAGGAGAAGAGAAGCCGGGGAGAGAAAGGTTAAGACAAAATCACAACAACTACTCTGGCTTTTTACTGGCGGTACAAACGGTGGTGGGGCCAGGTGCGCCGTGATACGCTTAGAGAATAAACTCACATCATCCTGGGTCGAGATATACATGAAGTATAACAACGAGGTGGTCCAGTGGTAACGCGAATCACGACGCAAACGTGTGACTTAGAATCTACTAATATGTAACGTTACCGCTCAAACTGACTTTCTTGTTGCAGTTTAGCTTGCTCAACAATCCTGCTCATTGTGCGACTGGCCAACGCACATTGAGTTCCCTCTGCATAGCTGAGTGAAAGGAGTTTGCGACTGACCGGTAGCAACATGTATTCCTCATTTGTTTCATTTTCATTTTTTTGCGGCTTCATCTGTATTGGGTATCTGTAAGGCTTGTCATATTGGGAGTAACTTAGCTAGTAACATGGTGCTTTTCAAGACAAATTTTCTTATGTGACATGTAATTAATGAGAAGAGAGAGGTTTAGAGTAACATAATATGTTACTGTAACATAGCGCTTCCCGAGATAAGATGTGTCTATAGCATAATAAATGAACCATCTATGATACTGGTTCTAAGTTACTTTGTACTATGAAGGTAATAACTTAGACTAGTATCATATGCATGACACTAGTCTAAGTTACTCCTCACTATGACCAACCTAAAGGAACAGCAAAGCGCAAAAAAGTGTTGCACAGGCCGGTCTCCAGGGAGCTCGGAATCACTCCCGCAGAACAAGCATCGTGACTTGTGGTGTCAGACGTATTGCATTTAACTGAACCACATGTAATCTCGTATTCCATTATAGGACCCAGGGTGATGGACAATCACCGAACATGGGCGGAACAACATCTATATCTCCATTTGGCCAAATGTCTGTGGGCCGTAGGTCCGAATAGTGATTTGATGGGTCGTCACTATTCCCTGGTGGTTTGCAAGCTTGCAGTGTCACGGATGGCAAGATTTGATTTAAGATGATGGGCCACTAGCACTCTGGTTACACATGTACAGGCAATTATGAGTTAACAAAATAGTTCGTGTTGAACCAATTTAATGGAGATTAGCAATGTGAAATTAGATAAATGCTTAAGTAAAGACCCTAGGATATTAGCACACAGAAAAAATAACTACATACAACAATGTATTCACAAAAAAGTTTCGTATTGGAGGTTACTGCTGAAAATGTTTCAGGTTTTTGCATTCTAATTAGATGAGTTTGCTCAAAATATGTCATTTAAATGTACTCTAATTAGCTATTCTCTCAATAGAATACCCTCACGGCACAGGTGAGAAAAGGCCCAGGATAGTGACGTACCTGTACTATACCTTTATGTGGGCCAGCCAACATTTAGACGTGTAATTGAACACTAATTTGGTGATTTTGCTATATAAATGATATTCTTTTGCAGATGATTGCAAAAAAGCAAACCAAATACCATAAGTATTTTGCTTTAACAAAGCAAACATGTGTACCATTGTTCTTACACGTTTTATTTCGTTTTTATTTCGTTGGAACGATTAGTATATTACTCACAAAAAGAAAAGGTCATACATGTTCCTAGCATGACATGTGTATATCTATTTTCCTTTCTCTTTTTTGCGGGACATGGTTTTTCCTTATTGGCTCTCTCAGAATGATGCAAATACACGTACAGATGATTCTTATGAGGCAATCTAGATAAATTATAATAATGCCATTTGTAGTCTGTATACATTTTTTAGGATCACATGGATATGTATAATATTATGCAATATGGCAATTGTTCAGCTTCATAATCTAGATACAACACATACGTACGGGGTCGAATGTGATTTTTTATGATATTAAAAAGAGATGTGGAGAAATCATTTTAAACTTTATTTTTTTAAATAATTGCCATAAATAGAATATTTTGTGTGGTCAAATATATCCTTGATGAATGGTTGGTTGAGACCAAAATTTCTCTTACCTCTTAGGGATTAAGAAGGGCCATCTTAAATGAGCTAGTTACTACTCCCGACCGGGTTTATTAGTCCCAGTTGTATTTTGCTTCATGTTTTGATCATACCTTTCACTAAAATGTTAATGTATGTCATAAAGAATTACATTGTTAAATTCATATATATTTGGTACATATAACTTATACTTTATTACTTAAAGTTGTTATAAAAATATGACCTAAAATGCGAGGGGGCTAGTAATCCCAAACAATAGTATTTATTTGCTTCAAAATAGAGCTAATTGCACGCCAATTTGAGGATTAGTTTTATAAAATGAGAGAAATGTGTCGACGGTACGTATACAAAAAATTACGTAGGATAAGACATGTTTTTTTTAGCACGGATAAGACATGGTTGGAATAAACAATGATGAGGTGGCCGAATGGAAAATTGATACTTTTGACACTGGCAACAGGTGAGTGATAAATTTACCGTGTACTGATTTCGAGCAGTCAGGTCAGTACTTTCACTCAAGCCTGACAATGTGTCACTCTCATACGGCTGTACTATTCATACAGATGTGTATATTAGTTCGTATACTTTGAAAAAGCCGAGTCAGACCTATCCATGGGCAGCCCGACCCGACCCGGCCCAAAAAAGCACGAACCGACCCGGTCCAACCTTGCCCACGGGCCGAGCTCGGGCCTAGATTTCGAGTCCGGTGACCGGATCCGAGCCGTTAAAATCTAAATTTATGTCTATGTCGGACCGGGCCTGCCGGGCCGGGCCGAGCTTTCTTCGGGCTTGGGCCGGGTCTGGGTTCAAATATCAGGCCCGACAATCGAATCGGGCTGGGCTTGGGCCTGAATTTATAACGTTGGGTTTTTTAGGCCCGACCGCACCCGAGGTTTGGCCAGATATAAACAGAGTGAATCGCGAGGCCCATACAAACCAAGGGGATAACGAGCTGCCTTGTGCTCGGCCTTCGCAACGCCGCTCTCCAGCAAAGCCACCCTACGAAACCGGCGGGAACATGCAACCGAGGCGCGGACCAACCAAACCAACCGCCCGTGTGATGACCGAAACTGGGCGGAAGTCGTCCAAGTCCACCGCGACACCAACCGCGTCGGCCGAGATGACAACGCGTCTTCACTTCACCCGTCCCCCCTCTCCTTCCCCTCCGCCCCTATAACACCCCCTCTCATCCGCGTTCCATTCCCACACAGCAGCAATCAACCGCGCTCTCCACTCCCCATTCCCCCTCTCTCCGATCGCCCCTCACCGCTCGCATGGCCACCGAGGTCCTCCGCCCGCACAACATCCTGCAGCCGCAGCCGCAGAGGATCCGCGCCGCACACCGGAGGCCCAGCAACCCCGGCACCACCAGGAGGTCTCCTCCCCCATCGGCCACCGCGGGCTCGACGACCGGCCGGAGACACCATGGGCGGCCTTCCTCCTCTTCTTCTTCGTACGGGAAGGTGACGCATGCGGCCGCTCCGGCGAGGCGCCCCGCGGTGGAAGTGTACGCCGGCCCGGCGTTCTCCGCCGCGTCCCCCGAGCCGAGCTCGCTGCCGCTGCCGCAGTTCCCGCCCCAGAAGCCCGCGCCCGCCGTCGTCAACGACGCCGCTACGCGCGACCTCAGGCGCATGCTGCGCCTCGAGTAGCCAGCTAGCAAGCCTCCTACTGGACACGAGCTGTATGTTAGTTTAGTTCTAGCAGCAGTCGTCGTTGAGTGGTGCGGTCGCGCGCAGCAAGGCCTCCGGCTCGGTTTTATTGTGTGGCCGGCGGCAAGGCGCGCGGAGGCCGTGAACTCAGGCGACGGCGGTTTGGAATGAGCGCAGCCAGCCATGTGACCATCGACCGGCGTGATGTAATTACAAGTAGAATCTCAAGTCCAAGAGTACTACCTACAGTACATAATATGTACGACCTCGTAGTTGATCCCCTTTGCCTCTAGTTAGCACGCAGGTGCCAAATGGACAAGGTCAGGCTAAATTTAATATGTTCATGTTGATTAAAAAAGTTTATATGTGTTCCAGTCATGATGCTTTGAACTAGTCACATAAAGGATAATGTTGGTTTCAATTAGTCACATCCAAGATAATGTTGATTTTTGAATTGGTCACACCCGCCGGCAGGTTGCTTGGCCAACCTACATGCCTTGCGTGCGCTACCCGGCATGTTTGTTTGCAGCTGAATTGGTCGTCTCAGTCGTCTTACTTTTGTTACCTCGACAACCCCATCATAAACGCGTACCCTCCAACCAACCTGAGGTTAGCGCATCCCTCCACAGTATCCATCGGATGAAATCAGTCGAGGCATAATGATACCAGAGTTGCCATCCAAATTGTTCTCAGAGCATCTACAGTCGGATATACTTCCTCCATTTCATAATATAATGCGTCCTCGGTTTTTAAGCTTTAACTTTGACAATAAATTTAACCAACAAGACCGATTGCGACGGGAGTAAAAATTGTACCATCGAAAACTTGATTCGAATATGAATCTAACGGTATAACTTTTACTCCCGCCGCAATCGGCCTCGTTAGTTAAATTTATGATCAAAATTGAATTTGGGAAAGCGGGGGCGCACTACATTGTGGAATGGAGGGAGTAGCAAATATAACCTCTTATACGTCCGAGGACGCGTCGGGTGTGTCCCCTATTTGTCCGTCCGCGTAGCCATATTCTTCATTTTTTTATATGTCCGGTCACTTGTACGTGATTGATGGAGAGGAAGAGAGAGAAAAAAAGAATGAAAAAAGAAAAAGAAAAGATGGTCCGAGGTGGGGTCGCGTCCTACGTGACAGACTAACCGGACGCGTCCGGCCACGTCCACGAGCCCTCATATCCTCCCTATATTTGAGATGGATATGAGGGTTCGTGGACAGCCCGGGCAGATAGGGATAATATGAGGGGTCGGTTGGGTCACTTTTTTCTTCTCTCCTGTCCGGTCATTGACATCGAAGAAATATCAATTTAGTTGGCCAAACTGTCTCAATAGACCAGAGAGCATTATGAAGCTATAATGATCGTGCAAATAAGACTCTTACTATTTAGGTTTGACTCAAATACTTTTCATAAATAATCTGAACATAAACTCATAATTCACCGGATCCCAACAAACGCACCATACAAAGGATTAGAACGGATAGATCAAGGCAAATATGCGATGAACATTGTATTGAAGATCAGATAGAGATAGATAGATAGATAGATAGAGAGAGAGAGAGAGAGAAAGATTGCCATCTAGGTACTACCTACAGACCCGTAGGTGTGTGATGAACTACTCACACATCATCATGAGGGTAGCAAGGTTGATGAAGAGGCCCTCCGTGATCGACCCCCCCCCCTCCGGCAGGGTGTCGGAACGGAGCTCTAGATGGGCTCCGTCGGAACAGAGACTTGCGGAGGCAAAAAAAGTATTTCGGGAGCTCCCTTAGGGTTTTTGGGATATTAGAGAATTTATAGGCCAGAGAGGAACGTCGGGGGAACGCTCGAGGTGGCCACCACATATCAGGGTACCCCTCCCCCCCAAGGCACGCCCTAATGTGTGGTGGGGCCCTCCCGCGCCTCCCGATCTCCTTCCGAAGCTTTCACGTCTTCTTTTGGTCCAGAAAAAATCATCAAAAAGTTTCATGGAAATTGGACTTCGTTTGGTACTGTAAACCTGAAAAGTCAAAAACATGCAGAAAACACCAATTGGCACTAGGCACTGGGTCAATAGTTTAGTGCTCAAAGATATTATAAATTGGTAAACAAATGCCGAAAAAGTATCCTAGAATGATAATATATCAGTATGGAACAATTAAAAATTATAGACATGTTGGAGACGTATCAACATCCCCAAGCTTAATTCATGTTCGTCCTCGAGTAGGTAACTGAAAAGAATATAATTTTTGATTTGACATGCTACCCATTATGTAATCTTTTGTACGTATGCTCATTAAAATGATGAATTAACAAATATTAGCATAACAATATTTATAAGTATAAGAAACAAACTTATTGATTTTTCAAACTATACCATCCTAAAAGAATATCTACCCCTATTCATCTTATTATATTAGCAAGGCATGACTCCGTGTTCACCACACCAATGCAAATGTTAAGCACCACGGTGTCCAAGTCAGGCAATTTGATCATACTTTTTAAATATGCATCAACTTTTTATTCTTCAAGCAATACATGAGCGTGAACCATTGGATATAGCACATAGGTGGAATCGAATATGATGATAGATATCAAAGGGGTAAAAAGTGGAGAAGATAGTCTCGCATCAACTAGGCGTACCAACAAGCTATGAAGATGCTCATCGATAGATATCAATGCAAGGAATATGGATTGCCATGCAAACGATGCACTAGAGCTATAAGTGTATGAAAGCTCAATTGAAGCTAAGTGGGTGTGCATCCAACTTGCTTGCTCATGAAGACCTCGGGCATTTGAGGAAGCCCGTCATCGGAACATACAAGCCAAGTTTATAATGAAAAGGTAATTCTCACTAGCATATGGAAGTGACAAAATAGGGGACTCTCTATATGAAGATCATGGTGCCACTTTGAGACACAAGTGTGGTAAAGTATGATACATCTAACGTGACATGTATAAAAAATATGATGAATTGTTGCTTTGCTACAAATACTATGTCATCTTTATATGATCATGCAAATCAACATGGTGATGTATGAACTAGTCATGTGAAGTGATGATGGAATTTGCATGGCAATATATCTCGTAATGGCTATGGAAATGCCAAGGTAGGTAGGTTTGATGGCTGTTTTGAGGAAGATATAATGAGGCTTATGTGTAATAGAGCGTATCATGTCACGGGGTTTCAATTTACCAGCGAAAGTTGCACCGATCCTCGAGGTGAGAATGGGCTATGCACGATATTGAAGAAGCTAGCAAATATGAGAAGGTGAAGATGTTGGAAATATGCCCTAGAGGCAATAAATAAAGTGTTTATTATTATATTTCCTTGTTCATGATAATTGTTTATTATCCATGCTATAATTGTATTGATTGGAAACACATTGCATGTATGGATGAATAGACAACACTTTGTCCCTAGTATGCCTCTAGTGAACTAGCTCGTTGATCAAAGATGGTCAAGGTTTCCTAGGCATTGACATGTGATGTCATTTGATAACGGGATCACATCATTAGGAGAATGATGGGATGGACAAGACCCAAACTATAAACGTAGCATATGATCATGTCAGTTTATTGCTACAGTTTTCTGCATGTCAAGTATAAGTTCCTATGACCATGAGATCATGCAACTCACGGACACCGAAGGAATGCCTTGTGTGTATCAAACATCGCAACGTAACTAGGTGACTATAAAGGTACTCTACAGGTATCTCCGAGGGTGTCTGTTGAGTTGGCATGGATCAACACTCGGATTTGTTACTCCGTGTGACGAAGAGGTATCTCAGGGCCCACTCGGTAATACAACATCATAATAAGCCTTGCAAGCAATGTGACTAAGTGTTAGTCACGGGATCTTGTATTATGGAACGAGTAAAGAGACTTGCCGGTAACGAGGTTGAACTAGGTATGGAGATACCGACGATCGAATCTCGGGCAAGTAACATACCGAAGAACAAAGGGAACATCATACCCGAAAGAGACAGTTGGGTATACCTTCTATCTCAGATCCGAAGGCAAAGTGTTTGTCGCTAAGAACGGAACATTTCTTGATAAAGAGTTTCTCTCAAAAGAATTGAGTGGGAGGAAAATAGAGCTTGATGAGGTTACTGAACCTTTACTTCAACCAGAGAGTAGCACAACGCAGAAAGATGTTTCTGTGGAGCCTACAACAGTTGAAGAGGAAGTTAATGATGATGATCATGAAGCTTCGGATCAAGTCACTATTGAACCTCGTAGGTCGACAAGGGCGCGTACTACTCCTGAGTGGTACGGCAACCCTGTCTTAAAGGTCATGTTGTTGGTCAACAATGAACCTACGAGCTATGGAGGAGCGATGATGGGCCCGGATTCCGAGAAATGGTTAGAGGCCATGAAATCTGAGATGGGATCCATGTATGAAAACAAAGTATGGACTTTGGAAGTATTACCTGAAGGGCGAAAGGCCATTCAGAACAAATGGATCTTTAAGAAGAAGACGAACGCGTACGGTAATGTCACCGTCTATAAAGCTCGACTTGTAGAAAAGGGTTTTTCACAAGTTCAAGGAGTTGACTACGATGAGACCTTCTCACCTGTAGCGATGCTTAAGTTCATCAGAAACATGTTAGCAATAGCTGCATATTTCGACTATGAAATTTGGCAAATGGATGTCAAAACAACATTCCTCAACGGTTTCCTTGAGGAAGAGTTGTATATGATGCAACCGGAAGGTTTTGTTGATCCAGAGAATGCTGACAAAGTTTGCAAACTCCAGCGATCCATTATGGACTGATGCAAGCATCTCGAAGTTGGAATAAGCGCTTTGATGAGGTGACCAAAGCATTTGGGTTTATACAAGTTTATGGAGAAGCTTATATTTACAAGAAAGTGAGTGAGAGCACTATAGCGTTTCTAATATTATATGTAGATGACATATTGCTGATTGAAAACAATATAGAAATGCTGGAAAGCGTGAAGGAATATTTGAACAAGAGTTTTTCAATGAAGGACCTAGGAGAAGCTGCTTTCATAATAGGCATTAAGATCTATAGAGATAGATCGAGACACTTAATAGCACTTTCACAAAGCACATACCTTGATAAAGTTTTGAAGAAGTTCAAAATGGATCAGTCCAAGAAGGGGTTCTTGCCTGTGTTACAAGGTGTGAAGTTGAGTAAGACTCAATGCCTAGTGACTGTAGAAGATAGAGAGAAGATGAGTGTCATCCCCTATGCTTCAGCCATAGGCTCTATCATGTATGCAATGCTGTGCACAAGACCCGATGTCAGCCTTGCCATAAGTATGGCCGGAAGGTTTCAAAGTGATCCTGGAATGGAGCACTGGACGGCGGTCAAGACTATCCTTAAGTACCTGAAAAGGACTAAGGAAATGTTTCTCGTTTATGGAGGTGATAAAGAGCTCATCGTAAAGGGTTACGTCGATGCAAGCTTTGACACTGATCCGGATGACTCTAAGTCGCAAACCGGATACGTATTTATTCTCAACGGGGGAGCGGTAAGCTGGTGCAGTTCCAAGCAAAGCGTGGTAGCTGATCCTACATGCGAGGCGGAGTACATCGCAGCCTCGGAGGCAGCGAAGGAAGGTGTCTGGATGAATCAGTTCATGACAGATCTTGGAGTAGTGCCTAGTGCACTGAATCCAATGACTCTGTTCTGTGACAACACTGGTGCCATTGCTCTGGCCAAGGAACCAAGGTTTCACAAGAGGAACAGACACATAAAGCGACGCTTCAATTCCATCCGCGATTACATCGAGGAGAAGGACATAAATATTTGCAAAGTGCACATGGATGTGAATGTTGCAGACCCGTTGACTAAACCTCTTCCAAGGGCTAAACATGATCAACACCAGAACTGCATGGGTGTTCGATTCATTACAATGTAAATCACATAGTAATGTGAACTAGATTATTGACTCTAGTGCAAGTGGAAGACTGTTGGAAATATGCCCTAGAGGCAATAAATAAAGTGTTTATTATTATATTTCCTTGTTCATGATATTTTTTTACTATCCATGCTATAATTGTATTGATTGGAAACACATTGCATGTGTGGATGAATATACAACACTTTGTTCCTAGTATGCCTCTAGTGAACTAGCTCGTTGATCAAAGATGGTCAAGGTTTCCTAGCCATTGACATGTGATGTCATTTGATAACGGGATCACATCATTAGGAGAATGATGGGATGGACGAGACCCAAACTATAAACGTAGCATATGATCGTGTCAAGTATATGTTCCTATGACCATGAGATCATGCAACTCACGGACACCGGAGGAATGCCTTGTGTGTATCAAACATTGCAACGTAACTGGTGACTATAAAGGTACTCTACATGTATGTCCGAGGGTGTCTGTTGAGTTGGCATGGATCAACACTCGGATTTGTTACTCCGTGTGACGGAGAGGTATCTCAGGGCCCACTCGGTAATACAACATCACAATAAGCCTTGCAAGGAATGTGACTAAGTGTTAGTCACGGGATCTTGTATTACGGAACGAGTAAAGAGACTTGCCGGTAACGAGGTTAAACTAGATATGGAGATACCGATGATCGAATCTCGGGTAAGTAACATACCGAAGAACAAAGGGAACATCATACGGGATTAACTGAATCCTTGACATAGAGGTTCGACCGATAAAGATCTTTGTAGAATATGTAGGAACCAATATGGGCATCTAGGTCCCGCTATTGATTATTGACCATAGAGGTGTCTCGGTCATGTCTACATAGTTCTTAAACCCGCAAGGTCTGCACACTTAAGGTTCGGTGACGTTTTGGTAGTATAGAGTTATATATGGTGGTGACCAAAGGTTGCTCGGAGTCCCAGATGAGATCCCAGACTTCACGAGGAGCTCCGGAATGGTCCGGATGTAAAGATTGATATATAAGAAGTCCTGTTTTGGTCGTCGGAAAAGTTCCGGACTCATCGATAGTGTACCGGGAGTGCCGGAAGGGTACCGGGTGACCATCAGAAGATGTATTTCGACCCAAGAGGCTACATGGGCTGTGGGAGGATAAATACCAGCCCTTAGTGGGCTGACCAAAGTCCCAAACAAGGCCCATGCGGCTGGAAAGAAATTCCAAAATAGAAAAGGTGAAAAAAAAGGCAAAAGATGAAAATAAGGAAGGAATCATAATCTCTACTCCTAAAGGGGCAGGGGCACTTGGTAGCTTCTTGTCTTGGTTTTTTTTCGTCATTCCTTCTGCCTCCCAACTGGTTTTGTTTACCACCTCCCATCTGGTTTTTCCATCCCATCACGTTATCCCTCTGGCTACCAACTGAAAATCGGCCAAAAGGGCTCCCTCGATGGAAAACCGGACGAAAAAAGATCGAACGATCCTCTCACCCGACGCTCGGACGAAAGATCGGAGAAAAAAAACCTCTCGGACCCCCACCCGACGCTCCTGCCTCCATCGCCGCCATCGCCTCTGTAGCCAGTCGCCGCCATCGCATTTGTCACCAGTCGCCGCCATCGCCAGGCGCCGCCACGAACTCGTTCCCCGCCATCGCCGCCGCCCAGGATCCCGCCGACCGCCGCGCTCCCACGAATCCACGGCGAGCCGGCCGCCGCCACCCTCCCTCGCGCTGGCCGCCTCCGTCCCTCGCGTCGCCGGACTGCGTCCTTCCCCCGCGCCGTCCGCCTCCGTCCACGGCGAGCAACCCTCATGCTTCCTCCGCGCCCGCTGCCTCCCTCCATCGTGCGTCCCCCTTCTCCTTCCCCGACGCCGGCAACCTACCTCCATCGTGCAGATAAATGCCACCCTCAACTCCTTGTTCATCCCACAGGCAGATCTCGGGCGCAGTCCTGCAGCAGCCGATGATGCTCCCCCGCCAACACTCTGCCTCCTTTCTGATGGGGCTTCGCCGCTGTCGGGTACAGGAAGTTCATGGCCGCCACCCCTGTCCGTTCAATGCCACCGTCGTGGATGCGCCCCACTCCAATGCCATGGCTTGCGCTTCAGCAGGAAAACAATGGAGCCTGCAAGAGGAGCCAAGGGGTGGAGGACCTCTCATTCGACAGTCCAACTGCTTGCTCTTGTCATGGAGTTTGCACTGATTTGGTTTAAAGGGTACAAGAACGCATGGGCACCGAGCCATACGTTTGTTGCCCCCAACTCCTATGTCTTTTCTCTCACTAATGGATTCTCAACCAAACCATTTAGCTATATATATACTTAATTCTGCCTTGGAGGATATGCTTGTATGGATTTATTTATCAAAGTATTTAAAGATATGTGTTAAATGTGATGCAGCAAAGAATCGACAAAAGGAAAAAGAAGTGCATGATGCTGTGATTAAATGCACTCCACCTGTTTGCTGTTATGCCTAAGATGGCTGATTTTTGTTTTGTTTTTTCCACTTCACTATTTTGATGAATCGTGGGTGTTCATTTTTTTGTTCAGTGGTTCAGTTCTTAACTGCGCAATTTTCCAGTTCAATTCTGACAAAAAACAGATCCTTTGTTAAAAAAATATGGGCCATAGATCATCGCTCCATGGCCTCTACTGCTGCTCACCTCGACAGCGCCGTGGACGCGGTGGCGCTACCAGATCGTTCCGTTCCCGTTCCCGTGCTTCCCAGCCAGTATGTCTGTTGCCAAGAGTTCAAAATATCAGCTGCTTTCAACTGAATAAAACAAATATGTCACGCAAGTTCAGGTATACCTGCTGTAGGAGTTCAAAAATCTGAAGGAATAAAGCTCAATAGGTGCGTTCATCTCCTAATCTCATTTCGTTTTGCTCCCTGCTGCTCCTTCCATTTTGGCTACAAGGCTTGATTGTGCTTTTACAGAATATATTACATCTCTTTTACATCTCATGAACAATCTTCAGGAGGTACATAGAGGGCGCTAAATATTCAGGAGTTTTGAATAACGGAGACGAGGAACATCAATACAATGGAGGACCAAAGTGTAATGCTGAGGTACTCTTCTGCACCCTTTGTAATGCAGAGGTACTCAGGTCAAACCCTATTCAGCAAACAGAATATATGGTACTCTAGAGTTCGGACTTCAGACACATTTTATCCTTTTGTTATCCCCATGGTCGTTCTGAAAAAAAAAGGGCAATGCACATGCTATGTATTCTGCTTCTGCTTGTTCAAGGGCCCTCTTAATGACGCGTGATGGAAACGGATTCGCCGACTAATTCAGATGACAATAACTGGAGAGAATGGATCTGGCTAGGCCTGCAATGGCATGTGTACTAACGAACTATTTTAGTCCCAGGTTCCCACCTGCAAAACTGAAGTTCATGTTCGCAGAGCTTACAAAGGTATATGGATTAAAACAAAGATGATGTGTATTTGTCAGTATGTATGTATTTTCTTTAATAAATAACTTTGGAAGAGTAGTAAGTACAAAAACATTTTCTATAAGAAGTACAACAAAATTTTCTATCAGAATACGACAGTTGTATTTCATAGTGTGTTTCTATGACATGCATGCTTCTATGACATGCAGGAACACGACATGCCCCTTGAACATGCAATTTCAATGGTGCTTGAGAGGCACCCTGATCTCAAGTATGTATAAAATCTTTTATCATGCTGACGCAATGATTTTTCCAAGATACAATATATAAATTGGATGGTTGCTGCATAAGAGCTGTGGACTGATATTGTTGTAAATTTATAGGCTAGAAGGGCTAGATAATCGAATCCTGCAATGGTGTGTCAGCATGGTTTGCTGCAGATGCAGATGAAATATCTCTGAAAAACGGGGATCAGGAACATGTTCTCACTGGTGGCCATGGTCTGATGGTCAATGGGTACTATCCTGTAATTCAGGCCCTCGCTGAAGGTCTCGACACTGTATTATTTCTTTCTTTCCCAACATGCATATACCGCACACTGAATAATTTTAGTATGTCTTACCAAACATGTTTTTATTAAACTATCCTGTCATGATGGTGCCAAGTACAATTGAAATATAAGTTAACCATGTTACTTGAGTGAAACCATAGTCATTTTGAAACTTCCTTCTGTTCTGCCTCAGAGTCAGATCATCATTTTCTTTTAGGTGCACCTGCTAATTGCAGTTTGAAGATACATTTACTTACCTTTGCTACTGCCATATATTCAGAGTAAAGAAAATTGCACGCCAGCACAAGGGAGTGACGGTCGCCATATATTCAGATGTACTCTCTTTGGATGTTTGATGTAATCGTTTCCTACTTACACTTTTGATTATGTGAAATTATGCCAGATGTGACCTTTTACTTTAATGTAATATTTATGGATTCATTGTTGTCGTGTCCTATCTCAGGTGTTCTTCGTATGAAATTAGGCTGCTCCTGCCATGTCTATCGGTGAAATGCCTCCTTCCATGATAAAGCAACCTACTCTTAGGTTCTTACATATGGTTGAACCATCGGTAATTCAGGCTTTTTTTAGTAGTGATTTGGTGCACCAAAAAATAGATGTTCCTACTGTCTTAGAAAGTTTTAGCACGTGACACAGGATCCAAACTTGATTTATTGATTGTGTGCTGCCTAATTTGTTTTGTAGGTACAAAACTTGGTGTTGATTCTGCCTCACCTTTCCAGCCGACAGTGGTTTGGTTTGCTGCAGGTTTCCTCGGTGTTCAGGTAGCTGATTTTACCCCTCCCCCATTTATTTTACTTAGGTTTGATGCATTCTAGGTATTGTTTGTTGTCGAATGGATTCAGAACCGTTGTACTGGCATAAAAAAATAGATGGTGATGTATCCACAAATTCCAAGTGTAGAATTACTTTATTATGCAAAACAAAGATAATTCTCAGTAGAAATATATTGTCAAATGTGTGCTGCAATTGTAATTAGGGATCGGGGTCGGATCAATATTTTCGTTTTTGTATTAGCAATTTCTTTTATTTAGGAAGTTAGTACCTTTCTTGTTACATGCAAAATGAATATAAATAGTTAATTATATTTTCTTTTACAAAGAGGTATTTATGTCGCTGGCCTTTGTGGTATCATGTGCACCTGAAATGTGCATATTATCGAATTTTTTGGAGAAAAAGAGTGAGGGCTTATTGTGGCCATCATCTGCATAGCACCACACCTAGAGCTAAAATCAAGTAACCTTCAGGGTTTTTGTTGACAAGAAAGACATTGAACTTTTAACAGCTTGAAGTTAATTGCACATTTTCATACTGCATTGCACCATGACTGACACACTCGACCATGACAAGGAGCAGCTCAGGAAGCACTTGGGCGCAAGGGCAGCGACCGAGCGGTGGTAGCATCGCAGGGCCCCGATGTGGAAGCCGGGACGATGATGGGCAATTCAAGATCACATGCGAGCCGGACGAGCAGTTTCGGATCACCATCGATGGCGAGCCCAATGTAAGTGGTACCCCCTCCCTCCGTCATTCCACACACGTGAATCCTGCGTGCTCAAGGTGGCGGCATCAGCAGGTCACACATACGCCGATGAGAGCAGCTATCTAATTCCGTGAGAAGCCACCCCGTGGCTCCCTCCCCTCCGTGACTCCCTCCACTCTCTGACCATTGCTAGGATGGAAAATTGGAAATACATGCATGAGTGCCATCAGATGCACTAGGCGTCAAAGCCTTCCATCGTGTTACGTATACAAGTTGTTTGACAAAAGGATGCACCTACAATCTTCTTGAACTTTCCACTGTATAGAAAGAGTGAATACTATACCTTTGGGTGATGTGCATATGCTATGAACTTTCTCAGTTCATTACAGTTATTTTGTTTTTTCAGATGAAGTATGCCTTTTGTTCAGTCCTACGGATTTCACAAATTGATTTACAGTTGTGCTAATTGATGGTTTCCAAACCCAAAGGAGCATTGGCAACCTCAGGGAGTTGGGCACCAATGTGGAGTCCTTGCAAAAGCTGCCAACCAGAAGATTGTCTTCTCCAGGCCTCCCTAGATTTTCAAACATGACCACTCCATCGAGGTATCTACCCACCTTTCCAATTACCAAACTTATCCTTTCACTTGGGCCATATGACAATAGCTTCGTCTTCATCATTTGAATCCATTAATAAATCTTCTTCTTTATTCGAGTTGAATCTATGAAGAGTCCCATGGAGCAATGTCATCTTCATCAGGCTGCAATTATATGCCTCGGGGTGGTCAAACTAAAAAGTTCAGGGAAGATACGGACTAAATGTGGATTCCTTTGTGTTGCCTACACCACAGCTTAAATCTTGCTAATTGTGCGCATGGATACATTTCTAGCAGAGATGATTCCAAAAATGTTTGCAGGTTGGTTATATACAAGCAGGCATGTTGTACATCTGTTAATTTTAAGTTAGAAATGCTTAGATTTTTTCAGATGCTTTCCTTACTGCTATTGCTAAAAGATATCCAACAGATAAGGACCAAAATTTGTTGGTTTTTCTCAACTTGTGCTTCTTGATCGATACTCAAATTTTAGCTATGCTAAAACTAACGTATTGGTATATTTCAAATTGTTGCTACCATATTTCAAAGTAAGAATGCGATGGTACAAAAGGAATCTCTTTATCTAGCCATATGTAGTCTCAGCTTTTTTACTATGCAAACTATGATAGGAGTAAGCCCACATAAATGTGGGTCCATTTTTGCCTTCTATTGATCTGTGACAAAGGAGATGTGCTGGATTGAGTGTTGGTGTTGAAACAAAGGAGTGGAATTGGCAATATTCCAGTCAACAAAGGTTATCTTTCCTATGTATTTTCTTAAAATTGCAGATGTTTCATATAACCATCAATTATCTTATTGTGGTGGTCCATGTACATGTTTCTTAGATCATATTTTTATCTCGTGTTGGCCGTATCGGCCACCATGCTCTGCACCGACTAGGCCCTCGGGGCCACCAACCACACCCGGACCCCCAGGCCCTTTTCTGAATAATGTATTGTTCTATCTACATTACTTACCCTTTTCTGAATATATGCCATTTTTCTAGGCGACATATTCTTAAAACTGTATAAAGTTTCTTGGGTAGTAAACATGATTTATGGCACAAATTGTCATGAAGTGAGCTTCCTTCTAGATGAGAAAACTAATTATGATGTCCCCTGTTTTTGTCGAGCAACATGAACCAAGAGTAATATTTGACATATAATCTCTTGTCTTGACATTTTCAAGAAGATCATTTATTTGACCAGTGCCACTCAAGCTGGGATGTGGATCGTCTTTGGGATATATGTGCCACAAATCCTTTCATTCGGCGGGCTCTTAGGTCGCATATTTCTATTTTGCAAATTGCAGCAAACGAGAAAAATGAAGGATCAATATGTATAGCCATCACGACTTGCTTAGAAATCACTGTTCTTTCTTGACACCAATAGCAATATGCTTGATCCAATGCTTTATAAATCTATTATATATGTCAACTTGTCAGTTTATTTCTCTTTCTTGTAACTTCCTTTTTTTACATTCATGTTATTACTCGGGGATTCGATTGCTAAGACTTATTTTGTTGTGTTTTTGCATAGAAGTCTCGATGGTATGCATGAATAAGAAAATTTAAAAAGTGAAGGGGTGTAAATCTGAATTTTGTGTTGCTTCGACTCTGTCACATGCTCATTTTGCACGGCAAGCTCTGAACTATTGAATGTTTCCCAACACTTGAAGACATCAAGTGAAGTTAAATCTTCCATCTTACAAGCCATAGTCATGAGAAACACGTGTACTAAGTTTCAGAGGCATGTATATGCCGTCATGCCCTTTCTATTTGGTTATCTATATTAGTCAGTGTGCTCTTGTTGTTATCTAGATTATTTTCTGGTAAGACCACTGTGTTTAAAAACATGCTCTAATGTTACCTTTGTTTTGTAATTTTTTGGTAATTTTGCAACAAGTCCATGAGGAAATAGAGAAAAATGTAGCAACTATTGGGTGTTTTTCAACACTTGAAGACAACAAGTGAAGTTAAAGTTGTCATCTTATAAGCCAAAGTCGTACCAAGTTCCAGAGGCATGTATATGTTATGATGCCCTTTGTTATAAGTGAAAACCATGATAAATGACAACATATTACTTACTTTATTAAGCCAAAGCCATTAGAAAACTGCCATCTTGCAAGATAAAGCCATGAGAAAGGCATGTATATGTCATGATGCCCGTTCTATTTGCTTATCTATATTATGATTTAATGTCACTGCATTGTACCATTTGAAATGATAGCATATTACTTACTTTATTATTTATCATTTCATGTCAGTGAGACATGTATAGGAGCCAAATAAGTCTATTCCTTTCCCCTTTTTTCTTGTTCACAAAAATATGGAATGTCTCCTAAATTTCACATAATGATGTTCCAACATAAACTTTGTTTATATCTAAAAGTTTAAGGAGAACAAGCCTTTGTGCCTCATGATTTGGGTATCATACTTTAATGAACTTCATTTTATTGTTATTTGTAATCAGTATTCTGCTTATAATTGCGCATAAGAGGCATTGAAGCATCTTTGTCTGTGAGAGAGAGGGTGTGGGAGAGAGAAGGGTATGTAGAGAGATGGAGGGTGTTAGAGAGAGTGAGGGGAGCGCAAAACAGTTGTGCATTATATTCATACGTGCAATCAAAAAAACAGATTAAAAGACCCATGGCAACGGACGGTCAATCAGAAAAAACTAGACCTATGAATTTTGATATGCATTATATCATGTGGGTGCAATTGGGGCAAAAGAAAATTAAATAGCCTGTGGCAACGCACGGGCGTTTTACTAGAGGTGTGATAGATTGTATGGCGACACAACACGACTGTGCTTGGCACGACTCGACTGGGTAGAAGATCATGCCTGGCGACAAGGGCGTCGTCCAACTTCCTCTCCACGCCACACATACAAACATGTCAGCTATGTGCCTCAAACTAATCGAGAGTTGTGAGCCTATCTGCACCTCCCGTCCAACTGCCCAGGATGCCAGACCGGCGGTAGGCATGCTGGCTTAGTGTCAAGGCGCGACGGAAGAGGTTGTTGGGTAGAGAAGGAGGAGGGCTATGTCGTGGTGAGGATACGAGGGGCGGTCAACGAAGTGGAGGGAAAGGGAGCCGCTGGGGAGAGGGAGCCTTGTGCTTAGCCATGGCATGGAGGGAGGGTGCCTAGTAAAGATGGTGGCAATGATACGTGGCGGGAGATGAGACCTGTCGACACCCATTGGCTGGCGGGGAGAGCGGGAGACGGCTGTGCAGTGAGTGAGTGAGAGGAATGACTGTTTTTTCCTTCAAGAAAAGGAGAAAGGAGCAGCTGCTACGCGGTGACATAAATGCCACATAGCATAGTAAGTCTTCTTTAGAAAAAAATACCATCCAAGTGATCTATAGTTATGGGCTATTATTTCTAACTCGTTAAAATCGGGATGCGACTCACATTGTACATACAAATGAAGCTAAAGACAACATTTCTCACATTCTATTGAAATATTTTAAATCCATCAAATAGATCTAAGTTTGCAACAAATAATTAGTTAGATCATTGCTCTCTATGTACACAACTTTCTATTATGTCTTTTATCATCTTACAACATCAAAAGTGGAGTGGATTTCAATTACTTTTCGATTGTTATGGGCTATCATTTCTGCATATGCAAAATTTGGCATTCATTATGTCTATATATGCAACTGACAAAAAAAATATTCATGTCCCGTGGCAACGCACGGGCATTCTCCTAGTTCTACTAGGAGTGGAGGAGGAGGACTCCTCCTCTCCACTTCGGCCGATCCAAAGAGGGGATGGCCCTTGCGCCAAGCCTCCTCCTCCTCTTCTCCTATATATACTAGAGGTTTTAGGGGTTTTGCACAAGATTTTCAGCCACGTGCAACCCAACCCTCTAGTCCGTAGTTTCTCCTCTAGATCGGTTTCAGCTGTGCTTAGGCGAAGCTCTGCTGAGATTACTCCACCACCGCCGCCGCAGCGTCGTCATGCTGCCGGAGAACTCGTTTACCTCTCCGCTCCCTTTTGCTGGATCGAGAAGGCGGAGATCGTCATCAAGTTGTGCGTGTGCTGAACGCGGAGGTGCCGTCCGTTCGGTGCTAGATCGGGACGGATCGTGATTGGATCGCGGGACGCTCGGCGATTTGGATCGCGAAGACGTTCGACTACATCAACGACGTTTCTTAACGCTTCCTGCTTAGCGATTTACAAGGGTAGTAGATCCACTCTTCCTCTCGTAGATGCTCATCACCATGGATAGATCTTGCGTGTGCGTAGGATTTTTTCGTTTCACATGCAATGTTCCCCAACAGAAGATGAGTATGTCCATGGTGTCACATTAGTCACAAAGAACTCATATACTTGTTGTAAATTTTTATTAATTTTATCATAAATCAAAGTACTATTTGCATGCCCCGAGGGAGGAGGTTGGTAGGAGTTAACCATCGCGTGCCTCCGAATCGAAACAACACTAGGATTTCAACGAGGAATAGAAATGCTCACACATCATCACCATGCCTCTTTAATTTTTAGATGAATAACAAGTTAACACCTCTTAATCTTGACACTTCTACGAATCAATAATTATGAACTCACATTTTTCATATTACCACATCAATGTCATTAACCTGCAATTTCTCTATATGTGCTACATGATAGTTTTGATTATTACTCATTGAATACCCATTATTTTTGGACTAGTCTTATGACCCATGAAAATTACCGTCATTATTTATCAGCTCTCAAACAAATACAAGTGACGAACGAGAGCATAATATTTCTATAAAATCTACACGCCAGTGTGCTCAAAAAGATATAAGTGAAGTACTAGAGCAACTATCAAGCTAAAAAGATATAAGTGAAGCACATAGAGTATTATAACAAATTATGATGAAGGTGTGTCTCTCTCAAATAGGTGTGTCCAGCAAATGATGATTGTGACAAAATGAAAGTAAAAACAAACGACGCTCCAAGCAAAACACATATCATGTGATGAAGAAAAATGTAGATCCAAGTGACATACCGATGGATTGAGACGAAAGAGGGGATGCCTTCCGGGGCATCCCCAAGCTTAGACGTTTGAGTCTTCCCTAGAATATTACCTTGGGATGCCTTGGGCATCCCCAAAATTAGGCTCTTGCTACTCCTTATTTTGTGGTCCATCGTGATCACACCCAAAACTTGAAAACTTCAATTACACAAAACTCAACAAAACTTCATGAGATCCGTTAGTATAAGCAACATATTGAGTATTTTAGGTACTATTATAAATTGATTCTTATGTAATTTTTTCATAATAGGTGTTATATTATAACTTCTCTGTGGCTTATACCCCCGATACAATCCATAGCATAATCAGAACAAGCAAACTATGCAAGCAAAACAGAATCTGTTTAAAACAGAACAATCTGTAGCAATCTATAGAGTTCATACTTTTGTAACTCTAAAAATTCAGAAAAATTAGGACAACTTTGATAATTTGTATAGAAATACTTTGTAAAAATTTCAGATCATTATCACGCTCCAGTAAAAAATGGAAATTCCTGTATTGGAGTCAAAAGTTTTTGTTTTGTTTTAGCATCGTTTCTACTCATCTTGTGAGTTATCCCAAAGGTTTTACTTGGCACAAACACTAATTAAAATATAAAAACATAATAATTACAGATTCAATAATCATGTTATCACAAAATAACAGGAATTTAAAACAAAATTTAAAATAAATATTGGGTTGCCTCCCAACAAGCGTTACTGTTTTATGCAGGGGCCGGCCCATGAATTGAACACTGTGTATTCAAATTTTGAAAACTTCTTTTTGAAGCCTACAACCTTACTTTTGGCATGTATAATCAATTATAGCAGTATATAATACTACTTCTAAACTTATGAAAGACATCATAGAGTATATTATATTCATAAAAAATGATCATAATTTGGTATTGTTCAACATATAGAAGTATTGAACACCGTGTATTCAAATTTTGAAAACTTCTTTTTGAAGCCTACAACCTTACTTTTGGCATGTATAATCAATTATAGCAGCATATTATACTACTTCTAAACTTATGAAAGACATCATAGAGTATATTATATTCATAAAAAATGATCATAATTTGGTATTGTTCAACATATAGAAGTAAAAAATGTTCAACACTTTGTGGTAAAATCTAGGATGTATAGAGGATAGAAATAGCAAATGATAAGAAACCTTACAAACTACAACATAACTTTGTGATCCTTGAAAAATCACCAATTGCATCTCACTTTCATTGGAAGATGGCGTAACAATCATTGGTTCAATTTGTCTTTTTTTTCGCAGCAGCTCTTTCCAAGAAAGATCTCAAATCAGTAGTACCCGTATTCTTCCTCTTCATGTTTTACACTTGAAAAGTAAAATTGCTCAAGTATTAGTGTACTAATAGTTATAGATAATGCCCACTGTATTTTTTTACAATTTATAAACATTTCATATTGCAAATTCAAATGGAAAACTATAAATTGTCATGTCTAATCAATTCATAATTGACTGCAAACAAGTAGTTTCACTATAATTAAGTAGAAAAACAACTGTTCAGTAGTCAAACTACCTTATTCAGTCTTGCACTTCTGTACTGCGGCCTGCTGAACAATGTGAAAAAAAATCGAGCCCATGTTGCCTGAATTATGTTCAACCGTGATAGAAAAATCCTCTATACACGATTGGTTTGATGGATTATTTTTTCTGGTGCGTGATGTAGCGACTTAGGCCATATGGGTCGTGTCGTGGTGGTGAGGGGGAAATACACATCGATGGGTTGCCTTTGCTTTTGGGCTAAAAATGATTAACTAGCACGTTCTGGAGTTTCAGTTTCGTTTTTTCTTACACAACACAGAATATACACTATATATACATAGTTTTTTCCCAAAAATAATGGGTATTCAAGTGAATACCCTTTAATTGAGGTGGGCTCGCCCCCGGTTTTATGCCCCTAGCTAGGCATAATGCATAGTTTCAAGTGTTGTAATCTTTGACATCAAGCTCCTCAATAACACAAAATATGATTAATAGGAACAATGGAAGGCTTGAAAATAGGATCCTTTATCAAGTTCACAAAATTGGGATGAACACTAATCATTTTCAGATCTTTGTTTCATTTGGAAGGAGGTGTGCTAATGCTCTTAGGAATGTATATGAACTTGGGACTTTTGTCTCATGGGGTACTAGCACTAGTTTTAGATGGTGTGAAAGCGGAACTCACTTCGTGAATGACCTCCTCCATTTTATCAATTCTACTCAAACCTTGTTCCACCCTCTTATCAATAATAGTGTCATTTTCCTTCAAAGTTTTCAAAGTTATTCCTACCTATGACCCAAATTGAGTGATATGATTATGAAGCTTTTAATCTAACTCCTCAATTGGGTCACTAGTGATCATTTTCTTTTCAATAGCATCAAGCCTTTGCATAACATGTTCCAAGGTTAAATTGTTTTCATTAACGATAATGGGTGGTGTTCCAACAAGATTTTCAACTGCATTATAAGCATCCAAGGTGTGAGTTGTGACACATTAAGAAATTTCCACCGGTGATGGTGTCAAGGACAAACCTATACCAAGTTGTCGCACCGACATAAAAATTATGAAGCAAAGTAGTGGTGGGTAACTTATTAGCTGCTTTATTCTGAGCATGGCAAATCCTATACCATGCATCTTTCAAAATTTCTCCTCCCCTTTGTTTGAAGTTGACAACATCATTATTGGGAGTAACGCGAACAAAAGAAGAACTAGCCATGACTTCAAACAAGAAAACTAGTTACAAGCAAAGATAAATATTTTGTATTTTTCATTTTTATGAGATAAACTAAATATAACAGCAAATAAAAAGAAGAAAAAATGAATGAAAATTTGTGTGAAGTTACTTGATAGTTGGTGATGGTATTCCCCGGCAACGGCGCCAGAAATCCTTCCTGATACTTGTGATCTGCGTTGGGTTTTCCGTGAAGAGGAACAGGCTATCGTAGCACAATGTGGGTAAGTATTTCCCTCAGTTACGAAACTAAGGTTTATCAAACCAATAGGAATATCAATCATCAACCGTGTTCAGCGGCTCCACACGAACGAACAAACAACTTGCACCCAACGCCGGCAAGAGGTTTGCCAATCCCGTTGATCTCGTTATTTGCAAGCAAGTGATTTGTGTAGATAATTGTAAATTATAAAATAAAATAAGAGCAAATAAATAAAATCACCATTGTAATAGAATTTGTGAATATATAAGTGAATAGACCCATGGCCGTAGAGTTCTCTAGTGGTATCTCTCATAGAAATAGCATACGGTGGGTAAACAAATTACCATTGGGCAATTGATAGAAAAGCGAATAGTTATGTGATTTTCACAACAATGATCATGTGTATATAGGCATCACGTCCATAAGCAAATAGGCTGACTCCTGCCTGCACCTATTACTATTACTCCACTCATCGATCGCTATCCAGCATGCATCTAGAGTATTAAGTAAAATAGAGTAATGCTTGGAGAACTATGACATGATGTAGACAAAGTAAACTCAATCAATATGAATAAACCCCATCGTTTTATCCTTAGTAGCAGCAATGCAAAGACGCAACTTGTCCCCTTCTGTCACTGGGATATAGAAACTCTCCAGGTTGAACTACTACAACGCACCACTCCCACCGAAGAAACTCTCAATAGATCGGAGAGAATTACGAAGCTATAATGATCATGCAAAAAGAATCTTAGTATTCATGTTTGACTCAAATATTTTTCATGAATAATCTGAACATAAACTCACAATTCATCGGTTCCCAACAAACGCACCATAGAAAGGGATTACATCGGATAGATCAAGGCAAATATGCGATGAACATTGTATTGAAGATCGAGAGAGAGAGAGAGAGAGAGAGAGAGAGAGATTGCCATATAGGTACTACCTAAGGACACGTAGGTCTGTGGTGAATACTCACACGTCATCATGAGGGCAGCAAGGTTGATGAAGAGGCCCTCCGTGATCGAGCCCCCCCCTCCCGCAGGGTGCCAGAACGGAGCTCTAGATGGGCTCCCATCAGAACAAAGACTTGCGGCGGCGGAAAAAGTATTTCGGGATCTCTCTTAGGGTTTTGGGGCTATTAGAGAATTTATAGGCCACAGAGTAACGTCGGGGGACGCCCAAGGGGGCCACCACATATCAGGGCACCATCCAGGGCGCGCCCTGATGTGCGGTGGGGCCCTCTTGCGCCTCCTGGCCTCCTCCCGAAGCTTCCAGGTCTCCTTTTGGTCCAGAAAAAATCATCAAAAAGTTTCGTGGCAATTGGACATCGTTTGGTACTGTAAACCTGAAAAGTCAAAAACATGCAGAAAACAACAACTCGCACTGGACACCGGGTCAATAGGTTAGTGCTCAAAAATATTATAAATTGGTCAAGAAATGCCCCAAAAGTATCCTGGAATGATAATATATCAGCATGGAACAATCAAAATAGATAAGGGCTATCACCATGCTTGAGTAACTCATCGGCTTCCTCTACAGTCCATGCATCCGCGACGCGACACCGTTCCCGACGCTCCTGCTGGGACTGCGGGGGGATGTCAGCTCGTCGGCTATTATTCTCTCCAGTCTGACCATCCGTGACACTGTTGTTGTTCGCAACATTATCGCTACGACAACGGGAGGATGTTAGAGATGTATTTGGGTTACACGTATTTGGTAGTTTAGGATTTATAATCCGCCTCCTACCTGATCTCTGGGAGAGGCTTCTTGTCCTCCAAATCTATAATCCTATATATACTCACTCGTAAGTCTCAATACAACATCCATCAACAATTCCATCAATTCTCTCTCTCCCGTCCAACAATGTCAACACACAAATCAAGCTAAATAAATATAGAACGAAGATGTGATGATGGGCTTGGGAGCTATTCTCTGCCTTCTAAATGACTTTAAGTCCATTGTGGTACTATTTTAAGGGGTGCTACTGTTGGGGAACGTTGCATGGGAAACAAAAAAATTCCTACGCACACGCAAGATCTATCCATGGTGATGAGCATCTACGAGAGGGAGAGTGGATCTACATACCCTTGTAGATCGCTAAGCGGGAAGCGTTAAGAAACGCGGTTGGTGTAGTCGAACATCTTCGCGATCCAAATCGCCGAGTGTCCCGCGATCACATCACGAACCATCCCGCGATCCAATCACGATCCGTCCCGCGAACTCATCACGATCCGTCCCGCGATCTCACCATGATCCGTCCCGCGATCTCATCACGATACGTCCCGTGAACTCATCGCGAACCGTCTCGCGATCTTGTTCACGGTCCTTCCGATCTAGCGCCGAACAGACGGCACCTCCGCATTCAGCACACGTGCAGCTTGATGACGATCTCCACCGTCTTGATCCATCAAGAGGAAGTGGAGAGGGAGAAGAGTTCACTGGCAGCATGACGGTGCCCCGGTGATGGTAGTGGAGCAATTCCGACAGGGCTTCGCCTAAGCACTGCAGAAAACCGATCTAGAGGAGAAACTATGCACTAGAGGAACGGGTAGCACGTGGCTAAAATCTGGTGCCAAAAAATCCTAAAACCTCTAGTATATATAAGAGGAAGAGAGGAGGAGGCTTGGCCCTCAAAGGACCAGCAATCGGGTCAGCCAAATCAAGTGGGAGAGGTGGAATCCACCTCCAATCCTAGTAGGACTAGGATTCACCCTATTTTTTGCCTTTTTCCACCTTTCTCTCTTTGGGCTTTTCTTCCCAGCCTCATGGGCCTTGTGTGGGATTTCCACAAGCCCACTAAGGGCTGGTATTTACTCTCCCACAGCCCATGTAGCCTCTTGGGTCGAAATACCCCTCCCGATGGTCTCCCGGTACACTATCGGCACTCCCGGTACATTACCGATTAGCCCGAAACTTTTCCGGCGACCAAAATAGGACTTCCTATATATGAATCTTTACCTCCGGACCATTCCAGAGCTCGTCGTGATGTCCGGGATCTCATCCGGGACTCCAAACAACCTTCGATCACCACCATACATAACTCTATACTATCGAAACGTCACCAAACCTTAAGTGTGCTGACCCTGCGGGTTCGAGAACTATGTAGACATGACCGAGACACCTCTACGGTCAATAACCAATGGCGGGACCTGGATGTCCACATTGGTTCCTACATATTCTATGAAGATCTTTATCGGTCGAACCTCTATGTCAAGGATTCAGTTAATCCCGTATGATGTTCCCTTTGTTCTTCGGTATGTTACTTGCCCGAGATTCGATCGTCGGTATTTCCATACTTAGTTCAACCTCGTTACCGGCAAGACTCTTTACTCGTTCCATAATACAAGATCTCGTGACTAACACTTAGTCACATTGCTTGCAAGGCTTATTGTGATGTTGTATTACCGAGTGGGCCCTAAGATACCTCTCCGTCACACGGAGTAACAAATCCCAGTCTTGATCCATGCCAATTCAACAGACATCCTCGGAGATACGTGTAGAGCACCTTTATAGTCACCCAGTTACGTTGCGACATTTGATACACACAAGGCACTCCTCCAATGTCCGTGAGTTGCATGATCTCATGGTCATAGGAACATATACTTGACATGCAGAAAACAGTAGCAATAAACTGACACGATCATATGCTACTTTTGTAGTTTGGGTCTTGTCCATCACATCATTCTCCTAATGATGTGATCCCGTTATCAAATGACATCTCATGTCCATGGCTAGGAAACCTTAACCATCTTTGATCAAGGAGCTAGTCTATTAGAGGCATACTAGGGACATGGTTTTGTCTATGTATCCACACATGCATCTAAGTCTCCGGTCAAGACAATTTATAGCATGGATAATAAACGATTATCATGAACAAGGAAATATGATAATAACTAATTTATTATTGCCTCTAGGGCATATTTCCAACAGTCTCCCACTTGCACTAGAGTCAATAATCTAGTTCACATCACCATGTGATTCGCATTGTTATGAATCTAACACCCAATTAGTTCTGGGGATTTATCATGCTTTGCATGTGAGAGAGGTCTTATAGTCAACGGGTCTATGACATTCAGATCCGTGTGTACTTTGCAAATTTCTATGTCAAACCGTAAACACTGCTACCACACTCCACTTGGTACTATTCCAAATGGCTGCTCCACTATACGTATCCAGATTGCTACTACGAGTCATCCGGATTGGTGTTAAAGCTAGCATCGATGTGACTCTTTACGACGAACTCTTTATCACCTCCATAATCGAGAAACATCTCCTCAGTCTTTTAGTCACTAAGGATAATCTTGCCCGCTGTCCAGTGCTCCATTCCAGGATCACTTTGAAACCTTCCGGTCATACTTATAGCAAGGCTGACATCGGGTCTTTGTGCACAGCATTGCATACATGATAGAGCCTATGGCTGAAGCAAAGGGGATGACACTCATCTTTCTCTATCTTCTGCAGTCACTGGGCATTGAGTCTCACTCAACTTCACACCTTACAAAGTAGGCGAGAACACTTCTCTCTGACTAATCCATTTTGAACTCTTTCAAAATCTTGTCAAGGTATGTACTCATTGAAAGTCTTATCAAACATCTTGATCAATCTTTATAGATGTTGATGCTCAACAATTAGGTAGCTTTATCCAGGTCTTCCTTTGAAAAACTCTTTTCAAACAACCGTTTATGCTCTCCAGAAATTCTACATCATTTCCGAATAGCAATATGTCATCCACATATACTTATCAGAAACTCTATAGTGCTCCCACTCACTTTATTGCAAATACAAGTTTCTCGTAAACTTTGTATAGACTTAAAAACTTTGATCACCTCATCAAAGTGTATATTCCAACTCCGAGATGTTTGCTTCAGTTCATAGAAGAATCACTGAAGCTTGCACACCTTTTAGCATCCTTAGGACTGACAAAACCTTCTGGTTGTATCTCATACAACCTTTCCTTAAGGAAGGAAACGATGTTTTGGCATCCATCTGCCAGATTTCATAATTGAAAAATGCAGGAACTGCTAACATAATTCCAACAGACTTTAGCATCGCTACGAGTGAGAAAGTCTCATCGTAGTCAACTCCTTGAACTTTTCGTTAGCTTCTTTGCAACAAGTCGAGCTTTACAAATGGCGACATTTACCATGAGCGTCTGTCTTCATTTTAAACATCCATTTGTACTCAACGACCTGCCGTCCAACGAGCAAGTCTAACAAAGTCTATACTTGGTTTTCATACATAGATCCTTTCTCGGATTTCATGGCCTCTAACCATTTGTCGGAATCAGGGCCCATCATCGCTTCTCCACAGCTCGTAGGTTCATTGTTGTCCTAACAACATGACCTCCAAGACAGGGTTGTTGTACCGCTCAGGAGCAGTACACATCCTTGTCGACCTACGAGGTTTGATAGTAACTTGATCCGAAGCTTCATGATCATCATCATTTACTTCCTCTTCAACTGACGTAGGTTCCACAGAAACATCTTTCTGCGATGCGCCACTTTCTGGTTGAAGTGAAGGTTCAATAACCTCATCAAGTTCTATTTTCCTCGTAGGTCAATAGTAACTTGATCCGAAGCTTCATGATCATCATCATTAACTTCCTCTTCAACTGACGTAGGCTTCACAGAAACATCTTTTTGCGCTGCGCTACTTTCTGGTTGAAGTAGAGGTTCAATAACCTCATCAAGTTCTATACTCCTCCCACTCAATTCTTTCAAGAGAAACCTTTTCTCGAGAAAGGAGCCAGTTTTAGCAACAAACATTTTATGCTTGGATCTGAGATAGAAGGTTCACCCAACTGTTCTTAGGGTATTCTATGAAGATGCATTTGTCCGCTTTGGGTTCGAGCTCATTAGGTGAAAACATTTTCCACACAAGCGTCGCAGTCCCAAACATTAAGAAATGACAGCTTAGGTTTCTATCAAACCATAATTCACACGGTGTCATCTCAACGGATTTAGATGGTGCCCTATTTAAAGTGAATGTAGTTGTCTCTAATGCATAACCCCAAAATTATAGTAACAAAACAATAATAGACATCATAGCACGCACCATATCCCATAGAGCACGACTATGACGTTCGGACACACCATCACACTATGGTGTTCCAGGTGGCGTGAGTTGTGAAACAACTTTCACATTGTCTAAAGTTGTATGCCAAACTCGTAACTCAGATATTCACCTCCACTATCATATCGCAAACATTTTTATCTTATTGTCACGATGATCTTAAACTTCACTCTGAATTTGCTTGAACCTTTCAAACGATTCAGACTTGTGTTTCATTAAGTAAATATACACTATATCTACTCAAATAATCAGTGAAGATAAGAAAATAATGATATCCACCGCTCGCTACAAGACTCATTGGATTGCATACATCAACATGTATCATTTCCAATAAATCACTTCCCCGCTTCATCAAAACAGAAAATGGGGTCCTTAGTCATCTTGACCAAGAGGCATGGTTCGCATGTCTCAACTGATTCGAAATCGAATGAGTCCAAAGATCCATCAGCATGGAGTTTCTTCATGCGCTTTATACCAATATGACATTTAGCGGCAGTGCCACAAGTATGTGGTACTATCATTATTAACTTTGTATCTTTTGGCATCAATGTTATGAACATGTGTATTACTACGATCAAGATTTAACAAACCATTCTCACTGGGTGCATGACCATTGAAGGTATTATTCATGTAAACAGAATAACCATTATTCTTTAACTCAAATGAATAACCGTGTTGCAATAAACACGATCTAATCACGTTCATGCTCAACGCAAAACACCAAATAACATTTATTTAGGTTCGTCACTAATCCCGAAGGTAGAGAGAGCATGCGATGTTGATCACATCAACCTTGGAAACATTTCCAACACACATCGTCACCTCACCCTTAGCTTAGTGCTCCGTTTATTCCGTAGCTTTTATTTCGAGTTACTAACATTTAGCAAGCAAACCGGTATCCAATACCCAGGTGCTACTTGGAGTACTAGCAAGGTACACATAAATAACACATATATCAAATATACTTCTGTCGACGTTGCAAGCCTTCTTATCTACCAAGTATTTAGGGTTGTTCCGCTTTAGCGACCGCTCTCCTCATAATCGAAGCACTTAGTCTCGGGTTTGGGTTCAACTTTGGGTTGCTTCACTCGAGCAGCAACTGACTTGCTATCCATGAAGTTTTCCCTCCTTGCTCCTGCCCTTCTCGAAACTAGTGGTTTGACTAACCATCAACACTTGATGCTCCTTCTTTATTTCTACCTTCGCGGTGTCAAACATCGCGAACAGCTCAGGGATCATTATTTCTATCCCTGGCATTTTATAGTTCATCACCAAGTTCTAGTAGCTTAGTGAAAGTGACTTGGAGAACTATATCAATCACTATATTATCTGGAAGATCAACTCCCGCTCGATTCAAGCGATTGTAGCACCTAGACAATCTGAGCACATGCTCAACGATTGAGCTATTCTCGTTCATCTTGCAGGCAAAGAATCTTGTTGTAGATCTCATATCTCGCAACACGGGCATGAGCCTGAGATCCTAATTTCAGCTCTTAGAACATCTCATATGTTTCGTGACGTTCAAAACGTGCCAGTCAGATGTTCACAACATCTACAAACAACGCTAGAGGGGTTGGTGCACCGAGCGGTGCATTAAGGACATAAGCCTTCTGTGCAGCAATGAGGACAATCCTCAGTCACGGAGCCAGACCACAATATTGCTACCATCATCTTTCAACTCTATTTCTCTAGGAACATATAAAATTTAAGGGAGCTACAAGGTGAGCTAGTAATCTACAACATAATTTTGCAAACACACTACTGACTATGTTCATGATAATGAGTTCAATTAATCATATTACTTAAGAACTCCCACTCAAATTGACATCCCTCCGGTCATCCGAGTGATACATGATCCAAATTCACCAACTCAAGTCCGATCATCACGTGAGTTGAGGTGGTTACAACGGTGAACATCATCATGTTGATCATATCTACTATATGACTCATGTTCGACCTTTCGGTCTCTTGTGTTCCGAGGCCATGTTTGTACATGCTAGGCTCGTCAAGTTTAACCCGAGTGTTCTGCATATGCAACACTGGCTTGCACCCGTTGTATGTGAACGTAGAGTCTATCACACCCGATCATCACGTGGTGTCTCGACACGAAGAACTTTCGCAACGGTGCACACTCGGGGAGAACACAATTTATCTTGAAATTAAGTGAGGGATCACCTTATAATGCTACCGTCGTCCTAAGCAAAACAAGGTGCATAAAAGGATTAACATCACATGCAAATCATAAGTGACATGATTGTTGGGGAACGTCGCATGGGAAACAAAAAATTTCCTACGCACACGCAAACCTATCCATGGTGATGAGCATCTACGAGAGGGAGAGTGGGTCTACGTACCCTTGTAGATCGCTAAGCGGGAAGCGTTAAGAAACGCGGTTGGTGTAGTCGTACTTCTTCGCGATCCAAATCGTCGAGTGTCCCGCGATCTCATCACGATCCGTCCCACGATCCAATCACGATCTGTTCCGTGAACTCATCTTGATCCGTCCCGCGATCTCATCACGATCCGTCTCACGATCTTGATCACGATCTATCCCGCGAACTCATCACGATCCGTTCCGCGATCTCATCACGAACCGTCTCGCGATCTCGATCACGGTCCTTCTGATCTAGCGCCGAACGGACGGCACCTCCGCGTTCAGCACACGTGCAGCTTGATGATGATCTCCACCATCTTGATCCAGCAAGAGGAGATGGAGAGGAGAGAGAGTTCACCGGCAGCATGACCGCGCTCCGGTGATGGTGGTGTAGCAATTCCGGCAGGGCTTCGCCTAAGCACTGCAGAAAACCGATCTAGAGGAGCACCGGTGAAACGGGTAGCACGTGGCCGTAAAATCTGTGCAAAAACCCTATATTCCACCAATATATATAGGAGTAGAGGAGAGGAGGGCTGGCGCAAGGAGAAACTCCAATAGGAGTCGGCCGAAGCTAAGGGGGAGGAGTCCTACTCCTCCTCCACTCCTAGTAGGAGTAGGACTCTTCCTTTTAGCCTTTTTTCCACCTTTTCCTTTAGGACTTTTGCCTCCTGCGCCATGGGCCTTATTGTGGCTGTTCCTCCAGACCAATAAGGGCTGGCTATCACTCTCCACAGCCCATGGACCCTCTGGGGTCGAAATACCCCTCCCGGAGGTCTCCCGATACACTACCGATGAGCCCGAAACTTTTCCGGCGACCAAACTGGGACTTCCTATATATGAATCTTTACCTCCGGACCATTCCGGAGCTCCTCGTGACGTCCGGGATCTCATCCGGGACTCCGAACAACCTTCGGTCACCACCATACATAACTCTACACTACCGAAACGTCACCAAACCTTAAGTGTGCAGACCCTACGGGTTCGAGAACTATGTAGACATGACCGAGACACCTCTATGGTCAATAACAAATGGCGGGACCTGGACGTCCAAATTGGTTCCTACATATTCTACGAAGATCTTTATCGGTCGAACCTCTATGTCAAGGATTCAGTTAATCCCGTATAACGTTCCCTTTGTTCTTCGGTATGTTACTTGCCCGAGATTCGATCGTCGGTATCTCCATACCTGGTTCAACCTCGTTACCGGCAAGTCTCTTTACTCATTCCGTAATACAAGATCCCGCAACTAACAATTAGTCACATTGCTTGCAAGGCTCATTGTGATGTTGTATTACCGAGTGGGCCCCGAGATACCTCTCCGTCACACGGAGCAACAAATCCGAGTCTCGATCCATGCCAACTCAACAGACACCATCGGAGATACCTGTAGAGCACCTTTATAGTCACCCAGTTACGTTGCGACGTTTGGTACACACAAGGCACTCCTTCGATATCCGTGAGTTGCATGATCTCATGGTCATAGGAACATATACTTGACATGCAGAAAACAGTAGCAATAAACTGACACGATCATATGCTACGTTTGTAGTTTGGGTCTTGTCCATCACATCGTTCTCCTAGTGACGTGATCCCGTTATCAAATGACATCTCATGTCCATGGCTAGGAAACCTTAACCATCCTTTGATCAACGAGCTAGTCCATTAGAGGCATACTAGGGACATGGTTTTGTTTATGTATCCACACATGCATTTAAGTCTCTGATCAATACAATTATAGCATGGATAATAAACTATTATCATGAACAAGGAAATATGATAATAACTAATTTATTATTGCCTCTAGGGAATATTTCCAACAGTCTCCCACTTGCACTAGAGTCAATAATCTAGTTCACATCACCATGTGATTCGCATTGCTATGAATCTAACACCCAATGAGTTCTGGGGCTCGGTCATGCTTTGCATGTGAGAGAGGTCTTATAGTCAACGGGTCTGCGATATTCAGATCGGTGTGTACTTTGCAAATATCTATGTCAAACCGTAAATACTGCTACCACACTCCACTTGGTACTACTTCCAAATGGCAGCTCCACTATACGTATCCAGATTGCTACTATTAGTCATCCAGATTGGTGCTAAAGCTTGCATCGATGTAACTCTTTACGACGAACTCTTTATCACCTTCATAATCGATAAACATCTCCTCAGTCTTTTAGTTACTAAGGATAATCTTGACCACTGTCCAGTGATCCACTCCTGGTTCACTCTTGTACCCCCTGACGTACTCATGCCAAGGCACACACATGTGCGGTACACAGCATGGCATACTGTACAGAGCCTATGTCTAAGGCATAGGGGACGACGTTCGTCCTTTCTCTTTCTTCTGCCGTTGTCGAGCTTTGAGTCTCACTCAACTTCACACCTTACAAATCAGACGAGAACTATTTCTCTGACTGATCTATTTTGATCTCTTTCAAAATCTTGTCAAGGTATGCACTCATTGAAAGTCTCATCAAACATCTTGATCTATCTCTATAGATTTTGATGCTCAACAATTAGGCAGCTTTATCTAGGTCTTCCTTTGAAAATCACTTTTCAAACAACCATTCATGCTTTCCAGAAATCCTACATTATTTCCGACCAACAATATGTCATCCACATATACTTCTCAGAAATTCTATAGTGCTCCCACTCACTTTATTGTAAATACAAGTTTCTCGTAAACTTTGTATAAACATCAAAAACTTTGATCACCTCATCAAAGTGTATATTCCAACTCGAAGATGCTTGCTTCAGTCCATGGAAGGATCACCGAAGCTTGACACCTTTTAGCATCCTTAGGACTGACAAAACCATCCGGTTGTATCACATACAACCTTTCCTCAATTAAACCGTTAAGAAAACGATGTTTTGACATCCATCTACCAGATTTCATAATTGAAAATGCAGCAACTGCTAACATAATTCCAACAAACTTTAGCATCGCTACGAGTGAGAAAGTCTCATCGCAGTCAACTCCTTGAACTTGTCACAAACATCTTTGCAACAAGTCGAGCTTTTACAAATGGTGACAATACCATCAGCGTCTGTCTTCATTTTAAAGATCCATCTGTACTCAACGACCTGCCGTCCAACGAGCAAATCTACCAAAGTCTATACTTGGTTTTCATACATGGATCCTATCTCGGATTTCATGGCCTCCAACCATTTGTCGGAATCCAGGCCCATCATCGCTTCTCCATAGCTCGTAGGTTCATCGTTGTCCAACAACATGACTTCCAAGACAGGGTTGTCGTACCACTTAGAAGCAGTACACATCCTTGTCGACCTACGAAGTTTGATAGTAACTTGATCCCGAAGCTTCATGATCATCATCATTAACTTCCTCTTCAACTAGCGTAGGCTTCACAAAAACATCTTTCTACGCTGCGCTACTCTCTGGTTGAACAAAGGTTTAACAACCTCATCAAGTTTTATCTTCCTCCCACTCAATTCTTTCGAGAGAAACATTTCCTCGAGAAAGGATCCGTTTTAGCAACAAACACTTTGCACTAGGATCTGAGATAGAAGGTTCACCCAACTGCTCTTAGGGTATTCTATGAAGATGCATTTGTCCGCCTTGAGTTCGACCTCATCAGGTGAAAACATTTTCCACACAAGTGTCGCAGCCCCAAATATTAAGAAATGATAGCTTAGGTTTCTAAGAAACCATAGTTCACACGGTGTCATCTCAACGGATTTAGATGATGCCCTATTTAAAGTGAATGTAGTTGTCTCGAATGCATAACCCCAAAATTATAGTAGTATAATGATAAGAGACATCATAGCACGCACCATATCCAATAGAGCATGACTATGATGTTCGGACACACCATCACACTATGGTGCTCTAGGTGGCGTTAGTTGTGAAACAAATTTCACATTGTCTTAAGTTGTATGCCAAACTCGTAATTCAGATATTCACCTCCACGATCATATCGCAGTCATTTTTATCTTCTTGTCACGATGATCTTAAAACTTCACTCTGAATTTGCTTGAACCTTTCAAATGATTCAGACTTGTGTTTCATTAAGTAAATATACACTATATCCACTTAAATCATCAGTGAAGGTAAAAATAACGATATCCACTGCACGCTACAAGACTCACTGGATTGCATACATCAACATGTATCATTTCCAATGAATCACTTGCCCGCTCCATTCAACGGGGTCCTTTAGTCATCTTACCCAAGAGGCATGGTTTGCATGTCTCAACCGATTCGAAATCGAATGAGTCCAAAGATCCATCAGCATGGAGTTTCATCATGCGCTTCATACCAATATGACATTTTGCGGCAGTGCCACAAGTATGTGGTACTATCATTATTTAACTTTGTATCTTTTGACATCAATGTTATAAACATGTGTATTACTACGATCAAGATTTCAACAAACCATTCTCTCTGGGTGCATGACCATTGGAGGTATTATTCATGTAAACAGAATAACTATTATTCTCTAACTTAAATGAATAACCCTATTTGCAATAAACATGATCTAATCATGTCCATGCTCAACGCAAAACACCAAATAACATTTATTTAGGTTCGTCAATAATCCTGAAGGTAGAGAGAGTGTGCGATGTTGATCACATCAACCTTGGAAACATTTCCAACACACATCGTCACCTCACCCTTAGCTAGTTCTCCGTTTATTCCGTAGCTTTTATTTCGAGTTACTAACATTTAGCAACTGAATCAGTATCCAATACTCAGGTGCTACTAGGAGCATCAGCAAGGTACACATCAATAAGACGTATATCAAATATACTCCTGTCGACGTTGCCAGCCTTCTTATCTACCAAGTATCTAGGGTTGTTCCGCTTCAGCGACCGCTCACCTCATAACAGAAGCACTTAGTCTCGGGTTTGAGTTTCAACTTTGGGTTGCTTCACTGGAGCAGCAACTGACTTGCTATCCATGAAGTTTTCCTCCTTGTTCTTGCCCTTCTCGAAACTACTGGTTTGATTAACCATCAACACTTGACGCTCCTTCTTGATTTCGACCTTCGCGGTGTCAAACATCAGGAACAACTCAGGGATCAATATTCCTATCCCTGGCGTTTTATAGTTCATCACCATCTTCTATTAGCTTAGTGAAAGTGACTTGGAGAACTATATTAATCACTATCTTATCTGGAAGATCAACAAACACTTGATTCAATCGATTGTAGCACCCAGACAATCTGAGCACATGCTCAACGATTGAGCTATTCTCTTTCATCTTGCAGGCAAAGAATCTTGTTGGAGATCTCATATCTCGCAACACGGGCACGAGCCTGAGATCACAATCTCAGTTCTTAGAACATCTCATATGTTCCGTGACGTTCAAAACGTTTCGGAGTCTCAATTCTAAGCCGTAATGCATGACGCACTAAACTATCAAGTAGTCATCGAAACGTGCCTGTCAGATGTTCACAACATCTACAAACGACGCTAGAGGGGGTGGCGCACCGTGCAGTGCAATAAGGACATAAGCCTTCTGTGCAGCAACGAGGACAATCCTCAGATCACGGACCCAGTCCGCAATATTGCTACCATCATCTTTCAACTCTATTTCTCTAGGAACATATAAAAACAAGGGAGCTACAGCGTGAGCTAGTAATCTACAACATAATTTGCAAAGACACTTTGACTATGTTCATGATAATGAGTTCAATTAATCATATTACCTAAGAACTCCCACTCAAATTGACATCCCTCCGGTTATTCGAGTGATACATGATCCAAATTTCACCAACTCAAGTCCGATCATCACGTGAGTTGAGGTGGCTGCAATGGTGAACATCATCATGTTGATCATATCTACTATATGACTCATGTTCGACCTTTCGGTCTCTTGTGTTCCGAGGCCATGTCTGTACATGCTAGGCTCGTCAAGTTTAACCCGAGTGTTCTGCTTGTGCAACACTGGCTTGCACCCGTTGTATGTGAACGTAGAGTCTATCACACCCGATCATCACGTGGTGTCTCAACACGACGAACTTTCGCAACGGTGCACACTCGGGGAGAACACAATTTATCTTGAAATTAAGTGAGGGATCACCTTATAATGCTACCGTCGTCCTAAGCAAAACAAGGTGCATAAAGAGGATTAACATCACATGCAAATCATAAGTGACATGATATGGCCATGAACTTGTGCTTTTGATCTCCATCTACAAGCACCGGCATGATCTCCATCGTCACCGGCACAACACCATGATCTCCATCATCTTGATCTCCATCAATGTCCTGCCATTGGGGTTGTGGCACCAGCCCTGCTTTTACTTCTATTGCTACCGCTTAGCGATAAAGTAAAGCATTACATAGCGCTTAATGATTGACACGCAGGTCATACAATAATTAAAGACAATCCTATGGCTCCTGCCGGTTGCCGTATTCAGTGACGTGCAAGTTGTGAAATTCTATACATCACATGATCATCTCATACATCACATATATCTCATCATGTAATTGGCCATATCACATCACAACGTACCCTGCAAAAACAAGTTAGACGTCCTCTAATTGTTGTTGCATGTTTTACGTGGCTACTACGGGTATCTAGCAAGAACAATTATCACCTACGCAAAAGCCACAACGGTGATACACTAGTTGCTTTTCAACCTTCCCAAGGACCGCCTTTGTCGAATCCGATCCAACTAAAGCGAGAGAAACTGTCACCCGCAAGCCATCTAGGCAACAAGTTGCGTCGAGGGAACTGGTCTCTCGTAAGCGTACGAGTAATGTTGGTCCGGGCCGCTTCATCTCACAATCCCGCTGAACCAAAATATGACCAAGGGAGGAAGCAATCTAAGCATCAACGCCCACAAACCTTTCGTGTTCTACTCGAGATCTCATCGAACCATCAACCTATCTCATGATGCCACTGTTGGGGAACGTCGCATGGGAAACAAAAAATTTCCTACGCACACGCAAACCTATCCATGGTGATGAGCATCTACGAGAGGGAGAGTGGATCTACGTACCCTTGTAGATCGCTAAGCGGGAAGCGTTAAGAAACGCGGTTGGGGTAGTCGTACTTCTTCGCGATCCAAATCGCCGAGCGTCCCGCGATCTCATCACGATCCGTCCCACGATCCAATCACGATCCGTTCCGTGAACTCATCACGATCCATCCCGCGATCTCATCACGATCCATCTCACGATCTTGATCACGATCTGTCCCGCGAACTCATCACGATCCGTTCCGCGATCTCATCACGAACCGTCTCGCGATCTCGATCACGGTCCTTCTGATCTAGCGCCGAACGGACGGCACCTCCGCATTCAGCACACGTGCAGCTTGATGACGATCTCCACCATCTTGATCCAGCAAGAGGAGATGGAGAGGAGAGAGAGTTCACCAGCAGCGTGACGGCGCTCCGGTGATGGTGGTGTAGCAATTCCGGCAGGGCTTCGCCTAAGCACTGCAGAAAACCGATCTAGAGGAGCACCGGTGAAACGGGTAGCACATGGCCGTAAAATCTGTGCAAAAACCCTCTATTACACCAATATATATAGGAGGAGAGGAGAGGAGGGCTGGCGCAAGGAGAAACTCCAATAAGAGTCGGCCGAAGCTAAGGGGGAGGAGTCCTACTCCTCCTCCACTCCTAGTAGGAGTAGGACTCTTCCTTTTAGCCTTTTTTCCACCTTTTCCTTTAGGACTTTTGCCTCCTGCGCCATGGGCCTTATTGTGGCTGTTCCTCCAGCCCAATAAGGGCTGGCTATCACTCTCCACAGCCCATGGACCCTCTGGGGTCGAAATACCCCTCCCGGAGGTCTCCCGGTACACTACCGGCACTCCCAGTACACTACGATGAGCCCGAAACTTTTCCGGCGACCAAACTGGGACTTCCTATATATGAATCTTTACCTCCGGACCATTCCGGAGCTCCTCGTGATGTCCTGGATCTCATCTGGGACTCCGAACAACCTTCGCTCACCACCATACATAACTCTACACTATCGAAACGTCACCAAACCTTAAGTGTGCAGACCCTGCGGGTTCGAGAACTATGTAGACATGACCGAGACACCTCTATGGTCAATAAAAAATGGCGGGACCTGGACATCCACATTGGTTCCTACATATTCTACGAAGATCTTTATCGGTCGAACCTCTATGTCAAGGATTCAGTTAATCCCGTATAACGTTCCCTTTGTTCTTCGGTATGTTACTTGCCCGAGATTCGATCGTCGGTATCTCCATACCTGGTTCAACCTCGTTACCGGCAAGTCTCTTTACTCATTCCGTAATACAAGATCCCGCAACTAACAATTAGTCACATTGCTTGCAAGGCTCATTGTGATGTTGTATTACCGAGTGGGCCCCGAGATACCTCTCCGTCACACGGAGCAACAAATCCGAGTCTCGATCCATGCCAACTCAACAGACACCATCGGAGATACCTGTAGAGCACCTTTATAGTCACCCAGTTACGTTGCGACGTTTGATACACACAAGGCACTCCTTCGATATCCGTGAGTTGCATGATCTCATGGTCATAGGAACATATACTTGACATGCAGAAAACAGTAGCAATAAACTGACACGATCATATGCTACGTTTGTAGTTTGGGTCTTGTCCATCACATCATTCTCCTAATGACGTGATCCCGTTATCAAATGACATCTCATGTCCATGGCTAGGAAACCTTAACCATCCTTTGATCAACGAGCTAGTCCATTAGAGGCATACTAGGGACATGGTTTTGTCTATGTATCCACACATGCATTTAAGTCTCCGATCAATACAATTATAGCATGGATAATAAACGATTATCATGAACAAGGAAATATGATAATAACTAATTTATTATTGCCTCTAGGGCATATTTCCAACAATGATATGGCCATGAACTTGTGCTTTTGATCTCCATCATGAAAGCACCGGCATGATCTCCATCGTCACCGGCATGACACCATGATCTCCATCAACGTGTCGCCATCGGGGTTGTCACGCCCTGCATGCTTCTACTACTATTGCTACCGTTTAGCGATAAAGTAAAGCATTACATAGCGCTTAATGATTGACATGCAGGTCATACAATAATTAAAGACAACCCTATGGCTCCTGCCGGTTGCCGTACTCATCGACATGCAAGTCGTGAAATTCTATACATCACATGTTCATCTCATACATCACATATATCACATCATGTAATTGGCCATATCACATCACAACATACCCTGCAAAAACAAGTTAGACGTCCTCTAATTGTTGTTGCATGTTTTACGTGGCTGCTACGGGTATCTAGCAAGAACAATTCTCATCTACGCAAAATCCACAATGGTGATACACTAGTTGCTTTTCAACCTTCTCAAGGACCGCCTTTGTCGAATCCGATCCAACTAAAGTGAGAGAAACTAGCACCCGCAAGCCATCTATGCAACAAGTTGCGGTCGAGGGAACCGGTCTCTCGTAAGCGTACGAGTAATGTTGGTCCGGGCCGCTTCATCTCACAATACCGTTGAACCAAAATCCGACCAAGGGAGGAAGCAATCTAAGCATCAACGCCCACAAACCTTTTGTGTTCTACTTGTTGGGGAACGTTGCATGGGAAACAAAAAATTTCCTACGCACACGCAAGATCTATCCATGGTGATGAGCATCTACGAGACGGAGAGTGGATCTACATATTCTTGTAGATCGCTAAGCGGGAAGCGTTAAGAAACGCGGTTGGTGTAGTCGAATATCTTCGTGATCCAAATCGCCGAGCGTCCCGCGATCACATCACAAACCGTCCCGCGATCCAATCACAATCCGTCCCGCGAACTCATCACAATCCGTCCCGCGATCTCATCACGATCCGTCCCGTGGACTCATCGCGAACCGTCTCGCGATCTTGTTCACGGTCCTTCCGATCTAGCGCCAAACAGACGGCACCTTCGCGTTCAGCACACGTGCAGCTTGATGACGATCTCCACCGTCTTGATCCGGCAAGAGGAAGTGGAGAGGGAGAAGAGTTCATCGGCAGCATGACGGTGCCCCGGTGATGGTAGTGGAGCAATTCCGGCAGGGCTTCGCCTAAGCACTGCAGAAAACCGATCTAGAGGAGAAACTATGCACTAGAGGAACGGGTAGCACGTGGCTAAAATCTGGTGCCAAAAAACCCTAAATCTCTAGTATATATAAGAGGAAGAGAGGAGGAGGCTTGTCCCTCAAAGGACCAGCAATCGGGTCGGCCAAATCAAGTTGGAGAGGTGGAATCCACCTCCAATCCTAGTAGGACTAGGATTCACCCTATTTTTTGCCTTTTTCCACCTTTCTCTCTCTCGGCTTTTCTTCCCAGCCTCATGGGCCTTGTGTGGGATTTCCACATGCCCACTAAGGGCTGGTATTTACTCTCCCACAGCCCATGTAGCCTCTTGGGTCGAAATACCCCTCCCGATGGTCTCCCGATACACTACCGGCACTCCCGGTACATTACCGATTAGCCCGAAACTTTTCCGGCGACCAAAATAGGACTTCCTATATATGAATCTTTACCTCCGGACCATTCCGGAGCTCCTCGTGACGTCCGGGATCTCATACGGGACTCTGAACAACCTTTGGTCACCACCATACATAACTCTATACTACCGAAATGTCACCAAACCTTAAGTGTGCTGACCCTGCGGGTTCGAGAACTATGTAGACATGACCGAGACACTTCTACGGTCAATAATCAATGGCGGGACCTGGATGTCCACATTGGTTCCTACATATTCTACGAAGATCTTTATCGGTCGAACCTCTATGTCAAGGATTCAGTTAATCCCGTATGATGTTCCCTTTGTTCTTCGGTATGTTACTTGCCCGAGGTTCGATCGTCGGTATTTCCATACTTAGTTCAACCTCGTTACCGGCAAACTCTTTACTCGTTCCGTAATACAAGATCCCGTGACTAACACTTAGTCACATTGCTTGCAAGGCTTATTGTGATGTTGTATTACCGAGTGGGCCCTGAGATACCTCTCCGTCACACGGAGTAACAAATCCCAGTCTTAATCCATGCCAATTCAACAGACACCCTCGGAGATACCTGTAGAGCATCTTTATAGTCACCCAGTTACGTTGCGACGTTTGATACACACAAGGCACTCCTCCGATGTCCGTGAGTTGCATGATCTCATGGTCATAGGAACATATACTTGACATGCAGAAAACAATAGCAATAAACTGACACGATCATATGCTACATTTGTAGTTTGGGTCTTGTCCATCACAGCATTCTCCTAATGATGTGATCCCGTTATCAAATGACATCTCATGTCCATGGCTAGGAAACCTTAACCATCTTTGATCAACGAGCTAGTCTATTAGAGGCATACTAGGGACATGGTTTTGTCTATGTATCCACACATGCATCTAAGTCTCCGATCAATACAATTTATAGCATGGATAATAAACGATTATCATGAACAAGGAAATATGATAATAACTAATTTATTATTGCCTCTAGGGCATATTTCCAACAGTTACGTGTCAACCGGTGGATTTTTTAAAATATTTGTCAGCTCGCGAGCCGTCAGATCTGGGGCATCGAGCGACCGAGCAACTTCCGTCACTTTTGCAACTTAGGTCTTGTTACAGTTTTTCTACAACTACGATCTTGTTACAGTTTTTTTTTGCAACTCATGTCCTATTGTAGATTTTTTTTACAACCGAGGCCCCGTTGCAGAATTTTTTTTCCAACTGAGATTATGTTGCAGAAGTGTCGTATCGTTGTACTATCGTATTCCAAGGATCCAGATCCTGCAACAGAGCCATTGTTGCGATGGAAGATTGCAACAACAGGCTAGTTGCAAAAACTTATGGTGGAGACCATGAGGCAAGTGGCATGTACAGAAGAGGGCGGACGCTAGCCTGTGATCTGATGGGTGCTTTATAACGTCTCTCCCATTTTAAAGAGAAAGCCAGAATTTGCACTAGAGAGTTCCTAACTTGAAGCTATAGCGATGGTTTTAGGCTTAATCATACACAATCCAACAACTCCTCCTATACGATGGATTCTAAATGGGCCGTCCCATCAAAGGCATGACCGGGCATGAGCTCGAAGCTCCTCGGTTTTGAGTCTGGAAGAAGCTTCCTATGCCATTTTTCAAAGCTTCTGGAAGCTTTTGGCCATTTTTTTTCTTTCTGCGGTTTTTGGTTTTCTGAACCAGTTACCTTTCTTTTTCTTTCATTTTTTCTCAATGCGCAAACTTTTTTAAAATTCACAAACTTTGTAGAATTCATGAACGTTTTCCCAAAATTTTGAAAGATTTTTCAATTTTGTGAACTTTTTCATTAAATCCGTGAACCTTTTTCAAATACTTGAACTTTTTCTAAAATACTAAATGTTTGTCAAATCCGCGAATAATTTTTCAAGTTTGTGATTTTTTTTCCGGAATCATAAGCTTTTGCAAATCCGTGAAACACATGAACATATCAAATTTCTGAATTTATTTTAAATTCATGGTTTCTTTCAAACACATGATTTTTTTGGAAATACATGACCTTTTTCGAACTCATGAACTTTTTGAAAAGATCAATGGTCAATGGTCTTTTTTGAAATGTGCAACTTATTTGGATTAATAGAATTTTTTCGAAGCCAATTGTTAACTGGTCAACCATTACCTTGTCAAACAGTCAAAACGGTTAACCAATGTCTCTCCCGAGCGAGCGTACCGTAGCTAGGCCGACCCATAGCAATGAAGCGTTACACCCAGCTCATCAGTTAATGTCATAAGCATTGACTAGGAACTCTCCTCCTAGTTGTCTCCTTATCGCGTCAGACTTTCGAGCAATGGCCTACATGGGATCCTTCCTTTAGTTTCTAGCCATCTTCCTTTTCTTTCAGAGGGTTCAATACAGACATCCAAACGCAACGTTATTGTATTCTGTGTTGGGGGGTATTGCATGCTATTCAATGCTTTTTGTCTGGTTTTGTCCAGTTTGTTCCAGTTTTCTACCGGTTCTCTTTTTAGCGAAAAATATTTTCTTAAGTATTTAAATAATGTTCATTGTTTTTAGATAAAATTTTCTTTGAGGATGAAAAAAATGTTCGGCATGTATAAAATTTTTTCACCTTGTTTAAATAAATGTTCTCCATGGAATAAAACAAGTGTTCATCATGTGTTATTAGAATATTCATCGTCTATTCAAATAGTGTTCGCAATGTTAAAAAATTGGACATCACGTATTAAAAAACTCTTATATTGTATTAAAATAATGCCCACCGTGTTTCAAAAGTGTTTCACCGTGTACTAAAAAACCTCATCATGTGCTTACAGAAAAAGGAAAACAAGAAAAAACAGTAAAAACACTAGAAGAATAACTACAAGAGAAAACTGAAAAACACACTGCTGCACCACAGCGAATGAAGCAGATGTAGAAAAAAAAGAACTAAAACAACAAATAGAAAACGAAGAACACAATAGCAGTAAAAAAACCAGGATGAAAAACAGAAATAGAAAACCGAGAAAACAGAATGCAACAGCGTAGTGAACAAAACACAACAGCAAATCCTGAAGTGGGCTGACCCAATTGGCATCTGGCATGGGCGTCGTGTTGTCCATTTGACACCTGCGGGTGTCAAATTGGATGGGCATCACACTAGATCTCAAGTTTTTTTAAAGTAACACTAGATATTTCCTTAAAAAGGTAGCACTAGACATTAAGTTATGTGCCATTTCCTATTGGACGAAGCCCATGTATTTAGTAAACTACAATGCCTAAGTGGGCGTCCATGGAGTTGCCTTAAGGAGGCTTTACCAAAAAAAAAAAGATTTCTGTAGGAGAAAGGAGTCCTATTGGCCTTAAACTCTTTGGGCACCCCCGCATGTAGGGCCAGAGACAATGAGAGACACGCTAAAAATATTCTATAGTTTGCTTGTATATAGACATCTAATTTTCTGAATTTGCCATGTCACTCATATATACTTTTCTTCTTTTTGTGATGAATTATAGAACATAATTTTTCTAATTTTGCCATGACTTTATATAAAATTTATACTTTCGTGTGTTTCATACGAACATGGCCGAACATAACTTAGTGTACTACTGGATGGCAACTAACTTTTTCTTACCAAATGGCAAACTATATGCATTCTTTATGGCATTTGTTTTTGAGAATATGACATTTTAACCATGGCATATTTAACAATTTTTAGTATGCTATATATCATGTCAAATCTATTTGTTTATGATGGTAAGCGTTTCTATTTTTTATTTACTCTTTTTTTACTGATTTTTTTTTGGACTGCTTGTTTCTTTCAGAACCAATGATGCCTGGGGAGAATTCGCCTGGGGAGGCCCATAGATTCACCCACCGAACCAAAAAGTTTGCTCGTCATTGAAAGAAAAAGGTTGCTCGCTCATGTACTGTTATTTTTGGACCCCGATAAATACCAGAGGTGTGGCACGAGGACATGTCAACTCCGAATATTTTTTATGACAAGTTTAGTGATACGAGATTGATAATTTTAGTTGTCAAACATGATAACTTTCATGTTTTGGTTTATTTTTAACCGTCGTGTGTTATTGAAATTTGCCGTCCTTGCGTGATTGGAATTGACATCGGAAAATGTAAGGGCCGGAGTGTCATGCAGCTGATGTGTGTCACTTATCATTTGAGTTTATTCAATCCGGTGTACTGTATTTTTTGTTTTTTAATTTTTGTTTTTTGTTTTTTTGAGAATCAGTATACTGTACCTTTATGTTATCCAATATGTACATGAAAACGATCGCTGATGTCGGGATGAAAGAGAGAAATAAATAAACAAATAAATAACCTCGTCGAGGAAATAATGCGTACGTTCTTCACAGTTTGTCCTGCCATTCTTTCTTTCACCCTACTCTAGCTCTAGCGCGATCATCGCCTGCGACTTCCAATGCTTGGCCTTCTCGAACCCATTGATGAAGTACTCGAAGTCGTTGACGGTGGCGTCGATCTCCTCCTCCGTGTTCATCACGAACGGGCCCAGCTGCGCCACGGGTTCGCCGATGGGCTCGCCGGCGACGAGCACGAACCGGAGCGGCTTGTCCGACCTGTTCCACGCCTCCACGCCGTCGCCGCCCTGCCCCAGCAGCAGCAGGTGGTGCGCCCCCGCCGCCTGCTGCGCCGCCTGGTCCGCCGCCGCCCCGAACACGCCCTCGCCCTCGAGCACGTACACGAACGCGTTCCACGAGGCCGGCACCGGCTGCCGCACGGGCGCGGCGGCGTGCGGGCGCACCGTGAAGTCGAGGTACATGGTCGGCGTCCGCGTGCGCACCGGCGACCGGGCGCCCATGGCCTGCCCCGCGATCACGCGCACCGTCACGTCGCCGTCTGCCGACGTGGTGGACGCGATGTCCTTGCTCTGGAACTCCTGGTACCCCGGCTCCACCCTGGATCGAGCGCACGTGTTAGTCATGGAGGCGCAGATGACGCGGTCAGACGGCTCGCGTGACGGCGGGAGAGAGGAAGGTGGGATAAATAGACGCTCACATTTTGTTCTTGGAGGCGAGGTTGACCCAGAGCTGGAGGCCCTTGGAGGTGCCGGGGCCGGCCGGCATCTCGGAGTGCACGATGCCGCGGCCGGCCGTCATCCACTGCACGTCGCCGGCCTTGATCGTGCCACGGTGGCCCTCAAAGTCCTCGTGCGTCACCGCCCCCTGCAGCCAGCCAGCCAGAGGAAAGGGTCGTCAGGTCAGGGCGGTTAACCAGCAAATCTACTCTGGGCGCCATCGCTGTCCTGCGAACATTCCTACTCGTAGTACTTAATTTTCACACGGTTTCCAGTTATCTCTGAACGAAGATTTCGTTGTCATTGTAGTACGAAAACACAGGGGTGGTTGGCGTAGTAGGGAGGGAGGGATGCCAAGCTACCAAAAGCAGGACCCTCGTTCAGATGGCTTCTTCGAGTGAAGGGCAAGAAAAGTTGCAGGTTTGACAAACGGAACGCGCTTGTTCCCCGTTGCATGTTTGGTTGTCAAAGGTGCCACTACCGTTAGAATTAAGAAAGGAATGGTTCAGGATGCCAATGGTTGTGTGAATAATCTTGCTTGGCAGTTTTCTAGCAGTACTAGCAACTTGAGAACAAAGCACGCGCAACAGCAACGACAACGGCAACAGAAATGCATGCATACCTCGAGCATGTAGGTGACGGTCTCGAAGCCTCGGTGCGGGTGGTCAGGGAACCCGGCCGGCGCAGAAGCTGCATGCATGCAAGCAAATTCGGACAAGTAAGGAATCGATTAGCGACCATCGCCGGAATCTCATGCGAAACGAACCAAGGGAGGAGGGCGAAGCGGCGGGGCTCACCTGAGAACTCGTCCAGGACGAGGAAGGGGTCGAAGTACCTCAGCTCGAACCTGCCGATGCTGCGGCGGACGACAGCGCCAGCGCCCTCGTGCTGCGGCCGCGCCAGGAACCTCCTCGCCACCTGCCGGGGCTTCTTCACCTCCATTGTCGACATAGACACCAGGCAAGGTAGGCGGATCGATCGATGTGTTTGGATATGGGATATGGAAGTGCTACGACGGCCTCGCCGGTCTCTTTATATATAGCGCCACGGCTTGATTCCGTTACCTCCTCTCCTCACCTCTCCGGGGTCGAAGGAGAGCGACAGTTCCTCCCTCCTCTGGTGTGGCGAATCGCCCAGCTAGTTTCTTGACCTTTTCTATCTCCCGTCCCGAGGCGCATCGCTCCAAAAAGTCATGTGTTCGACAGCTCGATGTCGCCGTCGCCGTCCGCCGGTCACGCTGACGCCACGCGCACGCACGCACGCCTTCCCTCCGCCGCTCTGCGAGCTGCCATCTGCGTACGTCTGCCTTGTGCCAGCGTCGCGTCAGCACCATGGTTACCGGCTGTCCCGGGTTTTGATCTTTTTTCAGGGGTTTTGATCTTAATAACTGTCCTGTCACCTCGCTGTTATATTAAGGCCTTTGAAGTTACCGGATGGTCAAAAGTTAAAATGTTGCCTTGACGTGAAAACCCACGGTCGTGCGTGTCGTGCCGTCGCCGGGGTTTTTGTTCTTCGAAGCCACGGCTCCATGATTGCCATCAGCTGGTTCCTGGTTCATCCACGGCTCTTGAGTGACGGGAGATATTTTGGGAGGGAATTTGTGAAGATCCAACTTTTACCATGACATTCCCTTCGCACAAAAACACAACTTCTGTTCTAATGATTCACATAACAAAACATCTAAACCACAACTTGGATGGTTAGATTCATTGGGTGAAATCAACTCATCAGAGTTCAAGCCCTAGACTTGACATTAGTGGTCGTTTTTTTTTTATTTCAGCCCTTTCGAGATGTATCTTCAGTGGGAGAAGAGATTCCCGTCAATCATGAAGTCATTTGTGACGACTTCGTCAATCTCGAGAAAATATGCCAACTCGGTCTCTCGAAAATGCTCATAGAAATAAGGTGTGCATGCATGAGGTGAGTAGTGTATATGTGTATGTATTTATGAGCGTCCATGTCTGTACTATGTTAGAGAAACACAATTTACCATGTCTGTACTATGTTAGAAAAACACATTTTAACTGCTAAACTCACTAGCCAAGCCGACTTGTTAGGCTAGAAAATCCAGCACGTTAACCCTCGGCTTTGGTGCTATAACTTTTCCTAGAGTAGTCTCTGAAGTATTTGTAATTTTCTAGAATTTTTCAGATTTCTATGAAACCATTGCATTCCATACATAAGTGGGTCAAGTTAGGAGAAAAAAAATCCAAATGGTTTATTCTTTTAAATAGATCACCCTAATGCGCTGAAATTTCTCTACAAGTCAGTGGATATTTACGAGTTTCTATATCGTTTTTGGATTTTTCTGAAAACTTTAATATAAGTTGAAGCAAAATATTCCACAACGATGATTATATTCTCTCAAACTGCGATGATTATATTCTCTCAAACTTCTCATCCAAATGAGCTGAAACTTTTCAAGCATAGTCAACGGAGTATATTTCCGTGATTTTCAACATTTACTTTTTAACAATATATTTCAGTGATTGATTGAATGAAACATGCATAGTTAAATTAATAATATATGAAGTAATACTAGAAATAAATGTTGTATATTGTATTTGATTATTGTGTAGGCAAAAAATATTTTGAATATAAGTGACATAATATAATAGATTTTTTATGAGGTGGCATATGTGTATGGGATTAACTAATAATGGGAAGAAAAAAATCTCATGCACGTTGTGGTGGCCCTTTGATAATGTGGCATGTGTGCATGTTAAGATAACTAGACGATGCCCAGGCGTTGCTGCGGAAACCTTGTTAAAAAATATATGGGTAAGTAGTAGAAGACTAAAGTTAATGCAAGAAACAAGTAGAAAAATGTATGTCTTACATGACATAATACCTTGGAAAAAAATTTCTTGCATGAGATGGTATGTTTTGCATGGAGAGATTTATGGGGAAAAAAATTAACTTATGACTACATGCATGACATGATGATGTGGCATTGTTGTATGGAGAGGAAAATTAGATAGTGGGTTGTAGCTATTTAAGAATAGAGGGTAAAGATAGTAAGAATGAACTATTTAGGTATATAGTATATGTAAAATACAATCCTTTGACCCCACAAAAAGTAAGTTTGAACTGAAGAGGCTCGGTTTGACTCGGCGCGTTGGGGCTGCCCCTCCGTGGCACTAGTCATTTTTAACATCCAATAGGTGTAATCATTAGCTTAAAATTTGTGGCTATTTTTGCGAAAGAAACCAATCCATTTATAATTAGTTTTGGTGGTATTAAGGACATCAGAGGTAACAAAATTTACAAGCAGAACCATGGATCACCTAACAACGACTACAAATACCGGAGTGAGTCGAAGACACGTCCGTGTATCACCCCTTCCTTACCGGATCCGGGGCAAATCTTGGTGTAGTAAAAAGTCAAAAAGCTATCGTGCTAAGGCTTTACGGACCAGCATAACAGAGCTGCAACCATCGTTAACGAGTCATAGAACGGAAGGATCAAACCACTGCCCCCAACCAAGATGTCAAACTTAACATGAACAAGAGCAGGGTCCCTCCTTCCGCTGGGGACCGAGGCCCTTCACACCTCCACAGCCCAAAGTCCATTGGATGCGAGGAAGAACGGACTACGGCATCGACGGGTTAGGAGAAGACCTAATTGCCTGTTATTCTTCTTGCGGAGGAGGAAAGAAAACGTTACATACATTGCCTTCTCCTAGAAAATCCAAAAGTTATGGTAAACTAGCATTCCTATGTGAATTCACTAAAGCTTCGAGTACATTTCCTCTTGTGAGGCTGGTCACAGTGGGGATAACTTAAGTGGTATCATGTACTTGGAAATAGCAAACATGATGATGTGGCAGGGAATTAAGGAAGAGAGAGAGGGTTAGAGTAATATATGTAGATATTATATCATGTTAAATGCTATGATATTTTGTGTCATGTATGACAATAAATATGATCTTACATGATACTACTTTATGATACTGTACACTATAAAAATAGTATCATATACTAGTATCATATGTACTTCCTTCTTTTCACAATGTAGTGCATATAGATTTTCTAAGAAGTCAAACTTTATAGACTTTGACTAAGTTTGTGGGGAAAAAATGCATCTAGAATATCAAATACATATCCTTAGATACATCACAAGACATACTTTCATATTATATATATTTGGTATTGTAGATATAAATAGTTTTCTCTATAAATTTGGTCAAAGTTTGTATAGTTTGATTTTTCTAAAAATCTATATGCACTACATTAGGAACGGAACTAGTACATGATACTTCTCATTATGAACAGCCTGACAACTTTTTCCTTTTGCGAGAACCTCTTGTGACAACATGACGTACATGTGAGCTCACACTAGCTGGTTAATCATCCTTCGGCACTTCTCCTGGGTCTCTCCTATAATTAATTAACATGGCCTCGTGGAGCTTCCGTGGCTTGGCCAACTGACATGTGAGATCTCTTGACGCGCTCGCGTTGACGCACCTCCATCGACGTCGCCGTCCTGTCATGATCGCCCGGAGGGAGCCAGCTTCTCATCTACTCGCAGTCGCCGGCGGCGAGCTCCGTCAGTTTTACAATACGACGCGGGTGAAGTGTCTCGCTTAATCCACGTCCCTTTTTTAACAAAGCTCCACGAGGACTTAAAAGGAGAAGACGGAAGCAGGGGTAATAACAAATCAAACAATCAATCAGCTGTAGAACCTTCTTTAATTTCGGGCCACCAAACGGCCCGGCTTTGCCCATATATTAGTACTCGTGGCTAGCTCACTTTCGAACATCCGATGATAAAAGTGACGAGCTTATTCCGGGGGCGCGAAAACCGGCCCTGAAAAGACACCTACTACTAGTAGTAGTAGAGATTTTGATCGGTAGAGCGTAAAGTATCCGCGCCGCATTCACCTGGAGGAGATGATGCCATCGACCACGGACCGTGACGAATTAATGGAGCGGACGATCGGCCGGTCGATCGGGGGGAACTTTCTTCGACGCCAACATGAAAAGGACTTCGGCGCCCGAGGATAAATGCTACTGGCACCACGTGTGCTTATTGGCTTGCACACAGTGGGCATGGTGTTGGAGTCTTGACGTCTCCATGAGTCATGCCTACGTTCTCACTTTGGACATGGAGCTACCGGAAGAAAGAGCAGAGGACAACTTGCCAACGAGACGATGAAACACACTAGTATTTTAATGGGTTGAGAGGTCCATGTCCATTGTTCGCAGTTTTTCTACTGGCCCCGCCCCAGAGCCATAGACATAGATGGACATAGGCCCATATTAGGCTAAAAAAAGAAGAATCGACCCATAGTGACTGATTAGCTTACTATGACAAAAATAGCTCGTTTCCGAAGGAAAAAAGGAAGGGAGAGGGGGGGGGGGGGCGATTATGTGCATTCGTTGCTCTCTCGACTCGGATTTGTAAGGCCGTGCCAGTTCGGCAGGAGAGGACCAACTGAGAGGATTACAATTACTTCCCAAATCCACCCCCACCTCTCACCCTCTCTTTCCATCCGTCCCATATTATTTGTCACTTGTTTGTAAAAAAAAGTATTTATCATAGAAATAGATGTACCCAAACTAAAAATATGTCTAAATACATCCATTTTTATAACAAATAGCTCGTAACGGTGGGAGTATTAATAACATAATCAGCTTCCTATATTTAGAGCCTCCACTATTGGAAAAAGGCTTATAGGTGAACTCACATTGGTGGCAGGCGAATATTTTTTGCCCATCACTCGTATTTTTTTCCAGCCACACTTTTGGTAATGCAAGGCTTTTAGTGTTTTAGATTTAGTCTTATGGGCCAATTTTGTTTTCTACACTAAAGTTATACCATTTAAAGTTTCATGTAAGTGTTTGGCCTTTTTTAATATTAATTGGCTATTTTTAGGATGTTAAATAGATTTCTAGGTATTTAATGGAGGTAAATCCAATTAAAGACTTATATATAGCAGACGGATGCAACACAATGCCAAATTTTGGCATGTCACCTGTAATAATGTATGTTGAGTGTGGAAAAAATTTGAACAATAATTCAGGAAGGAGCTGTCACTTCACATGCAAATTGGTATTTTCAACTGTTTAGAAATGCATTTAATTGCTTAAATATAGCAAAGGGATCCCAAAAAATGTAATTTTTTATATGATACATGTAATGTGTGTCTTGAGTGTAAAAAAACAAGGCCGACCAACAAAGTGGCGCTAGATTCACAAGCAAACTTGACACGTTCCCTCTAGAAACCTAGTTTCTTCCTCGGAGATGGTCTGATTATTAAGAAGTCTATGTGACAACTTTCACGAAGTTCTCAATATTTTACCACAACCTCTACATGTGATATCATAACACCATGCCAAGTTTCATAATTTTCGAGCTTCATTTGGAAAAAAAATTGAATTAAAATGCCAGCAATCACCATGTTGGTTCCCGATCTCGGCCATCTGGTGTACGAGACTCATTATTTTCCCTTACACAAGGACAAATAATATACTAAAGACCACTAATATGATTGTTCAACCCGTTCGTTCCTATTTTTTTTAGTGTACTTGCAGGTCCAACTTGGATTTTATTCATTAAATACTTATAAATGCATTTAATGGTTTAAATATAGCAAACAGACCCTGAAAAATGCCAAAATTTAACATGACACGTGTATCAGTATGTATTGAGTGTGGAGAAAATTTCAACACCAAATGGTAAAGCAGTGATCGATTCACGTGCAAACCTAGCACGTTCCCTTTGGAAACCTAGTTCCTTTCTCGGAGATGGTCCCGTTTGTAAGAAATCTACATGAAAACTTTCAGAATTCAATTGAATTTTTGAGAATTTAAATGCAATAACCACTAAGTTGGTGCCCGAGTCTTATACACCTATTGTCTAGGACTCCTATTGTTTCCTTGCATGAGGCTTAAACATTCTTAGAGGGTTGGATCCACCCCCTTGGATTTTGTTAAACTTAATATCGATGCTTCTTTTGACCAGTATTGTCTTAGGGCTACACGTGGGGTGGTCTTAAGGGATGATAAAGGAAAATTTGTTGATGGGGCAATTGGAAAGTCTATGGTTGTGCGGTCATCTTGATGGCTCAAACTTCGGCGCTCAGATTCAGTCTTTCCCTTGCATAAAGGGTGGGATGCAGCCGACTTGTTATTAATTCTGATAGTTTGGAGGTCATTGACACCATGAAGAATGAAGGACAATATGCGAGCGTGACAAGTACAGTTTCTGACAATTGTTATCACTTTGTTGTGATTTTTTAATCTCTAGATTTGAACATTGTAAACGAGAAGCAAATAAAATTTCTCATTAGCTTGCTAGGTTGTCTAGATTTTCTTTGAGTTTTGATTGGTTTGATGACCCTCTTAATGAAATTGTACCATTCTTCATAAATGGTGTAATTCTTATTTCTAATGAATAAAGCTTATGTGTTTTGTTAAAGAAAGATAAAGTCATGGAAAAGCCTCCAAATATTATTAGAAAACCTAGATTGTCTAGGTGGTTTGTTATTTTGTAGGCCAATTAGAAATAATTATTTTTAAATAACTGCTTAGATCCATCTAATTTGAATTGATGATTCGTCAAGTAAAAAAGATTGAAAAGATTCTGATCACACATCTATTAGTATCAACCAAAAATGGACCCTAATATCTTGTGATCGCCAGGGAGGAGATCCCATCTACCGATTCATTCGCAGGGGCGATCGACCAACGAACCCCTCAATCGTACACCATGGGATGGCTAGGGCGAACACCTGCACATGCCCATTGGCCGACTAACATTTTTTAACAAAAAATGAGAAGAAAAAAATACATATTTTTTATAAAAATAGAGAAAACCTCAAGTTATAATTGCCATGATGTGAAAAATATGGAAATTTCCATGCTACTTTATAAAGCTGTCATTTCTCTAGTTTATAAATATACAAATGGTATGGTTGAAAAGCAAGTACCATGTGATCTATAAGAAAATACATTATGAATTTTGCCATGGAGATGTTTCACTGTGCAAAAATGCCATGTTTTGGAGAACATTATTTCTTTACTATTTCCATGAACAAAAAAGGAAAAAATGTCATGATGTGAATAAAATTGTCATTCCAAAAAATGACATCCTCTTGACTATAAAACTGTCATCCTCTTAATAATAAATATGTCATGTCTACAATAACAAAAATTTCATGTTATCAAAATAATAAAAATCGCATCCTGTTGATAATAAAACTGCCTCCTCTTGAAAATAATTTGTCATGTTAATAATAATAAACATGGCATGGTCTTATTAATAAAACCGACACTCTTAATAATGAAAAATGTCATGTTATTAATAACAAAAAATGCCATGCTCTTAATACTTATACTGCCAACCTCTTAATAATAAGAGATTTATGTTGTTAATTATTAAATATAATGCTCTTGATAACAAAATTGCCATGTGAGAAAGTAGAAAAAAACCAATACCAAAATTGCCATGGATAAGTGATAACCAAAAGCTTGCCATGGGGTATTATAAGAAAGACCTAAAGAATTGCCATGTTTGGGAAGACAGAAAAATCAACTCTAAAAATAGGGATTTTTTCTTTTAAAAATGAAAATTTTGGGATTTTCAGAAGAAGAAAATCAAATGAAAAAGTCGAATTTACAACAAAAAGGAGATTCATAATATATATAGCAGTTTAATGCATATGTTCACAACCCCCCTCTGAAGATGGGTGGTAGCACCTTGTTTTCTCTTTTTTCAGACAAAAAGAGAGTATGTTCGTCGGGAAAACAAAAACAACGAATGGCTCCAGCTGACCTACGTGGCATCGGGCATGCGTCAAGATACGTACAACAATGGGGGGAGGCATTCGATGGGGTTGACCTCCTGGCGAACGGTCACTAGATGGCATTTCAGATTACTCAACTAATGAAAAACCTTGCGTCAAGATTCGTGCAATGGCGTGTGAGGCCTTCGCTATGATTTGCCTCCCAGCGAACGGTCGCTAGATAGCATTTCCGATACTCACTCATGGAAAAGCCTTCAAATATCATTATGTAGAAGGAAAATCTAGACTGTTAAGGGAGTTTGTTTTTTCTTAGGCGATTAAGAAATGCAATATTTCCATCGATCCATATTTAGTAACGGCTTAGAGCTCTCTAATTTGAAAAGAGAGATGCGGGCAAATAAAAAGGATTGAAAAGATCGTGCTCACGCAACTATTTCCTATCAACGAAAACTAACTAATTCTAAGTCGAATCAAGCTAGTCACTCCCATACACCACCTTACATGTATAAACATCAAAAAACAATTCGTAAGTTTTATATTGTTCACATAACTTTCGATAGCGGCTCTCGCATTTAAGGACATCAAGCAGGGCCATGGCTTTCGGCCGAGCCCAAATGATGACCGAAATCAGTTGAGTTATAATACCATGTTTGGTTTTTATGTGAGGTTTTCTAAAAACAATTGACACTTCTCTACATAAACCCTTTTTTCGTCTGAAATGAAAAGACGTTGTAACAGTGTTCCTGTCAATTCCTTGAAAAGAAAATAAATCAATAGAGCACTGCATGCTCGAGTGAACCTGGTTCACGAGTACTAGACCGAAGTAGCATAGTCCTAGGTAATCATCATGTTTTGCCAGCAAGCTCACCAATTATATCCATAAAAATCGTGCGACGGCGTGCAATGATCTTCGTTGTGGAGTCGAGGGCAAACACGCTCGACGCCCGAAAGCCTCAGGTTTAACCGTCCGTGGTGATGGGAAGTGCCGACGGTGACGCCGACACGACCCTTGACGGCCTTCCGGGACGCCATGCCGATGCTCACCTGCAGGCTGCAGTTGCCGCGGTGTTGCTGTGCTCGCCGATCTCTTCTAGAAACCTTTTTGGTGCAGTCGGGGTCGCTCCCACCATTACCGATTTGACGGCGGTCCGGTAACTCGTCCTCATAAGTATCATCCACGGATATATTTGTGATGGGAATCAGCGGGAAAGGTGGTCCAAGGCTGCCGATTTGATGTTTCGGTTGCACGTTCGGGAGCTGTGGTTTACGGCTGCTGGTTGCCTGGTCATTCTCCAACCCATCGGCGTCGCTAGCGCCGAGCCTGGTGCCGAATGGCGCCACCCGCGGCCGCGCGGAACAGAAGCTTGAGCAGAGGATCCCGCGAGGGTGTTCCTTTTCTGGGGCGCGTCTTCGATGTTTCCTGTTTAACGCAGGGCATGTATAACGGTGACATATAAATACATATGCCTCATGATAAAAAAAACTCGAGTCATTTACATTAATTTATTTTTTTTCAATGCAAGCTATCATTAATGATAAAGATTTTGGTACACATGCATCTCTATTTTTTACTTTAACTTTTTAGCTTTTCGTATCGGATCACACTTTTTTTCTTCAAGCACCTGCCTTCTATTGAGGATCCCGTTACCCCATCCGAACCTACATCCGGGTCTACATGGCACGTGAAGCATCACCCTGAGGCTATGCATTGGTCATGCCCTTATACTGCCAAGGTTGTCGAAGATTCGCACATGCAAGTCACGAACAAAAGTTAGCTTTTTCTTCTCAAATGTCAAATAATAAGTGTACATGATGAGTAGCACACCGTTTCTAATGTTTTTCCAAACGTTTTTCCAATGTCTATTTCAATCACGGAAGAATAGTGAATTCCACACACGACAAATTTCTATCAAAAATAAACTCAAACATGAAAGCTGTCATGTTTGACAACTAAAATTGTCCTCCTCGCATCATTAAATTTGCCATAAAAATGATCAGAATTGTCATGTGCTCGTGCCACATGTCACGTACTTATCAGAGTCCATTCTTTTAGGTAGCAAACGTTAGATCTGCCGACCTTTAGAGCTAGTTACATGCTGAGAAATCATGGTTTCTGGAAGGTTCCAAATAACTTTTAGGACCCCTTGATTTTCGGCCAAGCTCCCATGTCGCTCCCGCGGGCGGCTCGGGAGCAAACCTTAGCCGCCGCTAGCAACCCACACACCATACCTTCTTCCCTTCGTCATCACCGGCAGTAGTCGTCGATGAAGGTGTCCAGTTGTTCACGTGGTCGAGGACCCTCCCCCCCTCCCAAAAACCCCCGAAGAATGTACCATATTTATCGTGGTCCCCGGTGTACTCAAGGTCAAATCCTTCGAAGACTTGGCATACTTCAAGAAATATTCAAATCTTCAGCAAGTTTATCCATAGATGTAACCAACCATCTTGTAACTCTAGATACCCCGGTCCCTATATAAGCCGTGGGGTTTAGTTTGTAGGGTTAGGTTAAGTTAGATTCATACACACAATCTCGAGGTTGATCATCATGTAATTTGTACTCCAACACCAATACATCGAAAGCATGACGTAGGGTTTTACATCTTCGAGAGGGCCAGAACCTGAGTAAATAACGTGTCTCATTCATCATGCTACCATCAGGCTAAGATGACCAACTTGGGACCCCCTGCCTGAGTTGTGCCAGATTTAGCTCCGTCAGCCGGGCAAAGCCCACGTTGCTTGGCGGCGGCGGGGCCATTTTTCCTCCTTTTGTCCGGAGATGGCTAGCGCAGGCCGATGGTTTTGGCGGGAGCTCGAGCGGTTGCGCATGCTTGGGGCAGCACAACTGGTAGACCAAGTTGCTCACAGAGGCGCGGGGCGCAAGGTGCGGATCTGGCATGGTGCGAGTGTGGCATTATGTAGCGATGGGGGAGCTCCTCTGGCCCAGTGTTGTGTTGGGGAGCGACGGAGGCGATGACGCACCGAGGTGCAAGATGAGCTCCAACTGGATTTGAGGAGGGCCTCCGCCGAGCGGGCTCGTAGTTTGTGTTGTGGCAGAGTAGAAGGGCCAGGAGGGACCGAGTTCTTTGACAGCGCGCGGGCTGTAAGTGACTCCGTGTGCCGGCGAACGTGGGCTCGATGGGCTCCTAGGGGCAATATGTGGCAGATCAGGCCCTAGCGTCCTGTTTTTAGAGTGTTTGTGATGACCGTCGGGCGCACGAGGCTGGCGGTTATCCGTCACAGACCGGTGGCAACAATGGAGATCTTAGCCTCGGCGTCTAGATCGGAAGGTGGTTGTGGTAAGCATTGGGCACGTGGGGTGTGACTATAGTGTTGGTCTTGACGGGGCTGGTGGTTGTCGGTGCGATGTCGGGTGAAGATCTTTTTGCCGGTCTTAGGGTCGGGGCAGGCGACGGTGACGCATGCGGGCTCCCCTTCCTTCTGGAAGGTGTCGTTAAGGCATTTCTACTCGCTCCACTACGCAAGGAAGCTCGGGGGAAACCCTTGATCCCCTGGGATCAGGTGATTATGGTGACGTGTGTCGCACCTCTTGGGGCATCATTACAAGAGCTTATTACCGCCAAAGGGACCAATGATAGGCGGGGGGATGTCGTTTGTGCTGCTTGGTCATATTCGTCTCGCAATGACGGCGGTTAGGCTTCTGTGGCAATGACGACGGTGGTGAGACTTGTAAGAGGCGTGGCATTGGTCATGCTAGTCGGCTCTTCTCCGGTGTGTCTGCGAGATTACCTCGGCTGCTTGTTGATTTTGTACGATAACGCAGCAGAAAACAAAAATATTCCGACCTACGCACTAGCCTAGGACCACTATGAAGACTGCATACAAGGTTTGATCTTTTCGTTACCGACTCGTAGCGCATCGGAAGTAGAGTCGATGACGAGCGGCGGTGCAGATCCCCGCAGCTAGGATTTTACAACCTCCAAACCGCGAGGATGAATACCCTCATCTGCCCCGCGGACAGCCCTCCAGGAGGCGGTCGGACAGTCCCCCGGACGGTGTCGCAGATAGCCCTTCGGGGGAACCTACGAAACTTGGACTGTCACTCGGACAACCCTTCAGGAGGACCTCCAAAACTTGGACGGTCACACGGACAGCCCTTCGGGAGGCACTCTCGAACTAAGACCGAAACTACGATCTCTCTACATAGTTGCACACATACGGTGTCATCTATCCAGCAAGGCTTCACCGTCCAGAACTAGTTCCCACCGGAGCCCAGACAACCTTTCGGCTCTACGAAACTATTTCGCTGGGAGGGAGAGAGAATGCCAGATCATGCATGGCTTGTGTGAGAGAGTTGGAGTGAGGATGGAGAGCTCCTATCCACCTTTTATAGGGGAAGGAGGGGGTGGTGGTGGCTGAAATTTCAGCCACATGACAAGCACCCACAAAACAAGGGGAAAGCATGTCCCCTTGTCCATGGCACCCCAACATGAGGGCCCCACATGGCGCCCCACCTCCTCCCAACCAGCCCCACCTTTTGTGGGGGCTGCCCCCCACATGCCCCCAACACTTTGTCCAGCCACAAGGGGGCTGCCCCTAAAGGGGGCACCCCCCAAAACAGCCCAAAACAGCCCCCAGGAATCGTGGGATCTTGTCCCCTCACGCTGGGACAAGATGTTTTCCACGACTATTACTTCTGAAAAATTCCGGAAGGTTCCAGAATATTTCTGGCACCCTATAAAATTATCTGGACGCGCTCCGGAACATTTCCGGTATGGTGGTCTAATTTAAAACCATCTTTGTTTACCCGGTAAACAATTTCGGCAGCTCCGAAAACCTTTTTCGGTGTATTCTCCAGAAAAATTCTAGAAATTACCAGACCAATCTAGAAACCTCCAAAACATTCCCGGTGCTAGCCAAAACCTTTTTGGATCAATGGTTTTATCCGAAACAACCTTTTGATTTTACAGAAACTTTTTCGGTGTTCTCTCTAGAACCTTTCTGTTGTCTTTGAAACTTTTCCAATGACTTTCTCTCGGACTCCTTGTCTAATATTCAGCAGATAGATGACCCTTAAGCGTGTGACCCTATAGGTTCGGTGAAGTATAGATATGACCCGGAACCCCTTCCGATCAATGATCAACATCGGAGCCGTGGACACCCATATTGACCCCTATACCCACACGAATGAATATTCGAGTGAACCTCCAGTTGTTATGTGCTATTCCTGTTGCTTCACGATATGTTACAAATACCCGAGGTGAGACATGTTGGCATCCCCGTGGAACAACAACTTGTCCACTATGCCAGTTACCTCGTTACCGGTATTGTTCTCTTTTCTCGTTCTCGTGTTTCGGCATCCCCGTGATCAAATCACAAAGTGTTTGGCCAGACGATGATGGATACCGTAACACCGAGAGGGCCCAGATATATCTCTCCATCGTCGGAGGAGCAAATCCCAATCTTAAGCTATCAAGTTACTTGACATACTTTTACATGAACCCGTAAGCCGCCGTAATAGCCACCCATTTACGGATGACGTTTAACAAACCCCAAAGTTCATGAAGCAAGCATGAAGAAACTCGATACTCTCATGGTCTAAGGAATTATGCAAACATTAACTTCTCTGTGTTATTAACCATTAACTTATGACGAATGTATCTCATAGCATAACATCAATTCAGGTCGATTCAACACAAATGTTCTTCTAACATTGTGCCCTCAAAATTGCCGGCGTAGCCATGCCCATGATTAGGAAAACATGATCATCATGCAATACTTGAGCCATTCTTAGAGGCCAGACTAGGAATACATTTTACCGTTTATTATTCCACACGTGCATATGAGTCTTCCTTCAAGCCTCGTTTTATTTGCAGACTCGAGAATCATTGCAGTTATAGCATGGAACATAAACATATTTATGAACAGGGAGATAATCAATAACATTTATTATTGCCTCTAGGGCATATCTCCTACAGATTTGAAGTCGAAGCTATCGGGCGGGACCCCGGTGGCGTATGATGATGTGGACAGGTGGTCCATTCGACGATTTTCCATGACACCAGCCTTGCCTAGTTCTCCGTAGTTCTTCGCCAAAGTTGAAGCTATGTTGTCCTGTTGTGGGTGAATGACGATTTGCCGTGTAAGTGTATTATTGTTCTGCAATGAATATGATTGTAGTTTTTTTTCATCTTCTTTGACCTTTGGATCCTCCCGTGTTGTTCTTGTGCTAAATCTAGTTGAAGCCATCAATTTGCTAGATCTTTCAAAAAGCAAAATTGGGAACCTTCTTAAAGGTTTCCGAACCGTTTTCTTTCTATGTGGTTTCTTTACTGTTCTTTGTATGCTTTTTTTGGGGGGGAGGGGTTCTTTTTCTAATATTTTATCTATTAAAAAAATAAGTTTACCCATTTTAAGAATATTTGTGTTTTCTTTTAAATTTTTCAGTATTTTAAATATCGTGTTTTGAAAATGTTCAAAAAATAATATTTATTCAACTTTTAAAAATAAACTTTCCATAAAAATTAAAATTTAAAAAATTCTCGCAATTTTCAAACAAATTTTCAGCTTTTCCAAATAAAGTTTGAAATTACCAAACATGTTCGTGTTTTTCCCAAATACATTCACAAATTTGAATAATATTCGTGCTTTCAAATTTTTTGCAAAATTTCAAAACATTGTTCAGACTTTAAATATATATTTTTAGTTATTTTCATTGAAAATAATATAAAGAACTACAGTACTCATTCCGCTACAAAAGATATCCAGTGGCAGGCCAGTCGGAGCACTCCCGTGACTGTAGGCCGTTGCGAGTGGTCCCACGTGGATATACAGGTCAATTTTGAAACATGTCCATACCTTTTAAAAATATATTCACATGCTTTACAAATATCAGAGGAAAATATAAATTTTTTAAATATATATTATAATAATGCTCAAATTCTACTTGAGAAATTTTGACGTGTATATTAAAAATGTTTAACATGTACTCCATATTATAATAATGTTCAATGTGTATCTATAAACGTTCATACTTTAAAAAAAATACTCATGTAAAAGTACAAAATTATTAGTTCAAGTTATCATACTGTTCAAGACAAGTTAAAAATAAAATCTTTGTGCCATTTCAAAAATATACTCATGCAAAAGTACACAATTATTTTCATTTTTCTTTTCTGATTGTTGTGAATATATTTTTGAAATGGCACAAAGATTTTACTTTTTATTTTATGAATATTTCAAAAATAAAATCTTTACTATTTTCTAACTAAGTGTTATGAAAAAAATTTAAAATCTTTGTGCCATTTCAAAAATATATTCATAACACTTAGAAAATTAAATTGAAAATAATTTATTGCTCAATTGTGTTAAAACATCATGACATGTAACAAAATATCAGTACACTACAGAATATAAATCACGGCTTTGTAAAAATAATGTAAAAAAGAGAAAGGTAGACCAACAAACCGATTAACAAAAAGATAGAAAAAATGAAATAAAAGCAGGTCGAAATTCCCAAAACCTATGCATACTTAAGGTAGAGCTTTGAAAACCACTTGGACAGAACCCGCTGTTGGCCCGGCCGGTTGCATAACATCCATCTCGCAATATAGCAATTGCGAATTCAAGCGAGACGCCTATTCGTCGCGCGACACACGCTGGCCCATGACTCGTCCTGTAGAGCAGCTCACTCACTCGTTTGTCTCAACAACAACAACAAAAAAACTTGCTCACTCGTTCGGATTTTTTCTTTTCTTTGCTACAGTGAAACAAAATAGAAATTTACAGGTCAGGGATAGAACCGACTGCCTTTCTTCAAAGTTCATGAACTAAAAACTGAATTTATAAATGAACAATAATTCAAAAAATGTGAATTCGAAAATGGTTGCAAATTTGGAAAAGGTTCACAAATTTGGAAAATGTTCATAATGTTAAAAAAAGTTAACGGATTGGAAAGAGGTTACTTCGTTGGAAACAATTAGGAAATCTAAAATATATAAATGGTTTTAAGAAAAATATTTGTTTTTATTAAAGTCTATTTTTTATAAAGTGAAACAAAAACCTGAAATAAAAGTAGAAAAAAATAAAAAAAAATGAAACGAACTTAACCAAAAAACCCCCAGTAAAAATAGAAATAAAAATGAAAACTAAAAAATAGGAAAGAATAAGAGCTGAAATATTTCTTTTGTTGAGAATTACATGAAAGAATTTCATTTTTTGCCTCTCAAGCTTCACATCCGTTCTCCAAATATAAAGGCTTCATACTCCATTTAATAATATTAACATACCCATAGTTACTCGAAATAACTCGCAGTATGAAAGTGTTGTTCTGATCCCAAACTCACAATAAAGTAAAATAAAATAATAAATCTGTTTTTTCTGCCAAACATTGACAAAAGTCTTGATTGGTTGCAAAGTTTCATCATCGGAGCATCATTTTTTCTTTTGCCACGTTTTCCATGAGTGTCATCTAGTGGTGAAACTTTGTACCAATCAAAACATTTCATCACTGAATGACATCTGAAAAACGTGGCAAAAGAAATTGATGTTCCAAAATGTTACAAGTTTTTCATGAGTGTCATCTGGTAATGAAACTTTGTAACCAATCAAAACATTTGTTAATGTTTGGCAAAAAAAATACAGACACTGTTTAAAGTTCCACTTTTTAATGTTCATCCCAACTCACTTATGCTCGGGGTCAGAACTGTCGTGTCCTAGTAGTAGTAGTAGTAGTAGTAGTAGTTGTGCTAGTTTCAATTCGTGCTTATGGAAAATACACAGGAGCTCCTGGATGCTCCAGCCCCCTATATAAATATGAAATTCAGAAAATGCAAGGGAAATTGAAAAAAAATCTGAAATTTGGGGATATCATACCTGGGTGTCTAATCTATTCCCATGTCAAGTTTCTTGAAGAAAAGAAATACCTGAAAAAATATTCATGACGAAGAAAGTATAATCCGACTTACAATCCATCCAAACAGTCTTTTTTTACACATAGGATTCTTTTGTCTTCTCTATAGAGAATAAGTTTTCTGGTCTTTTTTCACAGAACTTGACACAGAAGTAGATTGGACACGCAGGTTTGATATCCCAAAATTTCATTAATTTATTTTTTATTTTTTCCTGGTTTGTTTTTGAAGTAATACTTATATAGGGGAGTGGAGCACCCGAGTGCTTCAAATAATCTTCCCATGAACACGTCTTTTCTTGATTAGTCAAAGCAACCGCGTGCGCATGCTGCCCTATCCAGACATCCAGTACTCCGAGAACTTTCCAGCACTTCATATACCATTTCTTTTGACGCTCACGCATCTGCTGATCTGCGCCCTCCACTATTTAATCATTTTCTGAGAAGACAGTTTGATCTTCCACGGTGACAAGTACTGAGTTCTGTATATTATGGAGGGCATCGTCTCCACTTTGATGTCAAGTGCACGCTTTGCTAAATTGTTCTGCATTATATACGCGGAAACTTCCTTGTGCCAGCATACAAAAAATGATGTTGAAGGAGCTAAGGTGGCGATTGACGCTGGGCGGATCGATTCCTCCAAGAGAATTAATTAATGGATCACGACTCTCACATGCCAAATCGTAGTAAAAGTAGTACAAGAGTCACTTTAATGGACGGGTGCATTGGAGCCTTATATTTTAAATACTGTCAAAATGGTATTTTTGAAGTTTCAAAATGTTTAAAAATAATTTCACATGTTCACATGTATAATCTCTGGTCTTTGTATCGAGCGATGTATATAATCATTTTTTATTAATTATTAAATAGAATACAGACTAAAATCAATCAGTGCCTGAACCACTACAAAAGAACATTAGTTTTCACTCTGGACATGAAGCAATGTTTCAATCAGCTCTTGAAGATGGATTATTAGTCGCCTCCGCAATCTTATGTGGAGTTATTATTATCTTACAGGTAAAATACACTATTAATCTATAAACTATGTACGATTTAGAGAGAAGGTAGGTACATGTCATCGGTGGGGTCGACATGTAAACGATCGCGCCACGGATTGAAGTATGCTTACGAGAAACAGACACCAGTGATTTTTAACTGGATTTGGCCACAACTACCCAATTGATTGGTGAAATGGGTATAAATATCTGCTGAACAATGGATCAAAAGTATACTTACAAGAGATGAACACATATGATTATGAAGTGGGTTTTTCCATAATCACCCGAATGGGGTAATCGGACGTTGTACGACTGATCGAAGTATATTTACAAGAGATCGGGCCATAATCTCGTTGAGAGATAGAACCATGAACATTTTTAAGATGCTTAACCCCAATCAATCTATCAATACAAGACAAGCTTTTCTAAGGATTCTTATTTTGAATTATAGAAGGGCTCTTGGGTTTTGTGACATTGTAGTTGACGGGGGATAACCCCGGGGTATCCTCACATGGACCGGTGTCTTCCTATTTTCAAAACAACCACGGGACAGCCTACACCCCCATTGCCCGGCTCCTCAAGGCCGGTTGCGCATCGCGGTCCGGCTCGATACGGAGCCGCCAGTCATCCGGCTTCATGACGACCCGCCAGCCGGCGGGTCAGCGCCTTTCACATCAACACGAGAGGCTACAACGACTCTGGCACCGCTGACCGGGATCCGTACGACCACTGTGTGCCCGCCATGCCGCCGGTCAGCACACGCATGGCTACTGTGGAGGTGGCCGTATCCCTGACCGCAACCAACTGCGACTAGGCGAGGCGGCACAGTAACGACATGCCTCCAACCACTTCATTACCTGCACCCGCGTGGCTACAGTGAGGCCGGCCATACCGGAGATCGTGGCCGGTTGTCGCAAGACGACGTTGCTCGGCGCGACCCATGCCGCTGCATGACAAGCACACACCAATGGCAGCGATCGGCCGACGGGCCTCAGCCCGTGATGGGACCCCGTAGCAGGCAGACCCTACGTACGACGGCCCATGCAGCCGGCGGGCCCTACAGACGACAAGACCACTCAGCCGGCGGGGCCCCCAGGCCGGCTTGGGAGACTGCTAGTCGTCCCCAACATTATCTATGCATGTTGTAAGCCAGGGGGTTGGCCTATAAAACCCCTTGGAACCCCATCATGCACGGGGCGACCTCATTCTCCCACTAGCACAGTCACACACGCACACATCAGAGTGATAGAGAAAGTAAGCCAACTCCTCCTTCCTCCTCCACTCAACATCTCAAGGAGCGCGATTGTAGCCCTCTTGGTTCATCAACCAGGCTACCAGGACTAGGGGTGTTACCATTTCCTAGGAATTCCCGAAATAACCAAGATTTACATGCATTTTTTAATAGGTATGGGACAGAGCCAACGAGCCAGACCAACCCACGAATAGAGCGACAAAACTGGCGAGGCATCGATCCCTCTCCCTCCCCTCGTTCCCTCCTGCCCCGCCCAACCCTAGCGGTGGCGGTGCCGGACTGAAAGCACATTTGCTCCCTTGGTGGTTTTGGTAATTAATAACAACATATAAGTCATTGAACTAATGTTTCCACCAAGTATATTTCAGGAAATGTTCAATGATAGGATTGGGAAAAGGAGATTGTGGAGAAACCCCAAGATGCAAGAAAATAGGTTGGCCCAGCTTCAAGCAAGAGGACTCTACATTTTATATTTGTGAGAAATCACCTTGAGTCCATAGGAAAGCCAATACTATTAAAAGAGGGTAAGGTTTTGTTGGTGAACAATATGCTCAAACGTGCACAAGTGATAGTCGCTAAAAACATCCACAAACTCTCCCACCAAAGTCTGTTCTATACCCAACACTCAAAATCGGCGCAACCAACTTTCCCACTTCGGTGCCACCGATTCCAGAACCTAGACAGACTCAAGCCAAACCCTAGCCACTTCGGTGCAACTGATTCTATATCGGTGCCACCGAGTTTAGGTTGCCAACTTTCTGTTATGCAAATCCACATTTCCCGTCCCACCGAGAATGTTGGATCGGCGTCATCAAGATCGGGAAATCTGACCGTCGGTCACCTTATCGGTGCAACCGAGTTTCCTATATCAGGTTTACCGAGATTCAAAAGTTGCCACCTTTTGGTCACTTCGGTACCACCGAGTTCAACACATTGGTGTCACCGAGTTGGTCATTTTGTGTGTAACAGTTGGATTTTTGGGGATGCCTATGTATACCCCTTCACCACCACTCACTCAAAAGTGAAGCACTCAGAACTATTCCATACCTATCCTATCAAATTTTCTAAGAGAGAACCACCTACCCTTGTGTTGAGGTCAAGATCTTCCACTCCAATCATATGGATCTTGATCTCTAGCCTTCCCAATTAGCTTTCCACCAATTCCATCTCTTCCACCATGCCAAATCTGTGAGAGAGTGATTGGGTGCTGAGGAGTCTATCATCTTGAAACACAAGAGCAAGGAGTTCATCGTCATTACAGAGCCTATTACCTTTTGGAGGGTGGTGCCTCCTAGATTGGTTAGGTGTCGCTTGGGAGCCTCGTACTTCGTGTTGTGGAGTGAACCAAGAAGTTTGTAAGGGCAAGGAGATCGCCTACTTCGTGAAGATCTACCCATAGTGAGGCCAGTCCTTCGTGGACGGAAGCCGTTATGGAATAGTCAAGGTTGCTACTTCGTGGACCCTTTTGGGTGGAGCCCTCCGTGGACTCTCGCGACCGTTACCCTCCGTGGGTTGAAGACTCCATAAACATGGATGTACGATAGCGCCACCTATCGGAACCACGGGAAAAATCATCGTGTCTACAACTGCGTTTGATCTTCCTACCCTATCCCTTCTATACATGCTTGTTGTTACTTTCCGCTGTTATATACTCTTAGACTTGCATGTGTAGTGTGTACTTGACTTGCCATGAAATGCTAAAAAACTGTCAACCCTAAAACTTGGTGTAGGCAAACCTTTTAATTGGTCAAGTAGTCTAATCACCCCCCTCTAGACATACTTTCGGTCCTACAAGTGGTATCTGAGATTTGGTCTCCATTGCTTAGGTCTCACAACCTAGGAGAAGTATGGCGTGTAGTGAGGGAAGTTATCACCATAGAGGTCCGTACTTTGATGGCACTAATTTTGCTAGTTGGAAGCACAAAATGAAAATGCATATTCTTGGTCATAACCCCGTCGTTTGGGCTGTTGTTCGTGTTGGCTTGCAAGGTGAGTTCTTTGCGGATGGACGGGAACCGGATCGTGAAGCGACCGCGGACGAATTGAAGATGTTGCAACTCAATGCTCAAGCATGCAACATTCTCTTCAACTGCTTATGCCCCGAAGAATTCAATAAAATCAGCCGTCTTGAGAATGCAAAAGAGATTTGGGATACTTTGGTTGATATGCACGAAGGAACCGAGTCTGTGAGAGAATCCAAGTTAGATGTTCTTCAAGGTCAGCTTGACAAGTTCAAGATGAAGGATGGTGAAGGAGTCACAAAGATGTACTCTAGGCTAGCTCTCATCACCAATGAGATTGCCGGCTTAGAAAGCGAAGAAATGAATGACAAATTCATCATCAAGAAGATACTTAGAGATTTGGATGAGAGATACGAGACCGTGTGCACATTAATCCAAATGATGCCAAACTACAAAGATCTCAAGCCTACGGAAGTCATTGGAAGGATTGTTGCTCATGAGATGACACTCAAAGATAAATAAGAGCTTCATCACAAGTCTAGCGGTGCTTACAAAGCCACAAGTGATGCTCCCGCAACCTCAAGTAACAACCTTGTCACCAATGAAGAGATAAGCCTCATGGTCAAGAAATTCAACCAGTTCTACAAAAATAAAGGCAAAGAAAGAAACTCCAACTCAAGATATGAAGAGAAGCGTTCGTCAAGTCGTGACCGCAATTGCTACAATTGTGCGAAGCCCCGACACTACTCAAATGAGTGCACGGCTCCCTACAAAAGAATAGAAGAGTCACCTCAAAGACAAAGCTCAAGAAATGAGTCACCACAAAGAGAGATAAGGAGTAGAGATGATCGTTATGAACAAAGACACTCAAGGAGAAGTAGAGTTTCGGAGAAGAAGGACAAGTACACCAAGATCTACACAAGAAGAAAACATCAAGCTCATGTTGGTGAATGGGTTTCCGGCTCCGACTTTGACAACAACTCTGAGAGAAGCTATCACTCTGACTCCGACCATAGTCAAGATGATGGTGTTGCCGGAATTCCTCTAGTGACTACCAACTCGTACGATCTATTTGATTCACCAAACGAAGGGAGTGGAAGTTGCTTCATGTCTAAAGGCCCCAAGGTATCACACCCCGAGTATCTTAATTTTGATAGTGATGAAGATGATTTACTTTGTGATGATTGCTTGCTTTGTGATAAAACTAGTGATGTTGATCAAAATGAACTTGATAATTCTCATGCTAGTCAAGATGAGTCAATTGATGATGATAAGATGAAAATAGAACAACTAACTAAAGAACTAAACACTCTTAAGTTAGCTCATGAATCTACTCTCGAAGATCATAGAGAGCTTGTGAGAACTCATGAGAAGCTACGCTTCGAGAAGCTCAACTTGGAGAAAGAGCATGAGTTTCTCAAAGCCATCGATGATGATCTCCGAAAGAAGACTTCATCTTATCTAGCCAAACGACTACTCTTGTCTACTTTCATGCCTGAAGTTAAAACTAAGCAATCTAGTAACAAAGGCAAGAAAGGTTCTTCATCTAGTAGCAACTATAATAATGCTAAACCCAATGATGTTGCTTCTAGTAGTTCTATTGATTCCACTAATGATGATTCTCTTAGACAAGTTACACTTGAGAAAGAAAATGCTTTATTGAAAGGAATTATAGAAAAGGGTATCTACAAGAGTCTTGCCGGATGTAAGCAATTTGAGGAAATTGTACGCAAGCACGGAGGATACCGGAAGAATCGTGGTGTTGGCTACTTCAACGCTAATGGAGTTGAGTGGGAACAAGGTCAATATCCCAAGCCCAAGTTTGTTCCTCAAAAGGAGAAGTATGAAAAATACTCTTACCAAGGGGACAAACACTCAAGATGACCTTCCACCACAAGACCACAAGCTCAAGGGCAAGAACAAGCTTCAAGAGGACATTGACTCATATGAAGATGAACCCTAGCTTTGGTGGAGTGGGTTCCCAAGGCTACTTGAAGCTCAACTACTACAAAGCCCACCTTAACACCAAGGATCCCCATCAACTTGATGTGGGTCCCCAAGAAGAAGAACTAGAAGGTTCTTGAGGGGTGACTCCGCCAATGAAATTCACTCACATTCATTATTGGCAAGAACTTTTTGCACTCAACATCAACTCAATGCAATAGTTCAAGGAGTCACACATTCCCTCAAAGGTAAGCAAGGGACAAGGTAATCAACTAATCAATGGACATCATAACATATGCTTTGCACTCCATGTCCATAGATATCCTTGTATTTGTCTCTTGTGTGTTTGGGACTAACCCATGTAGGTGAGAGGAGTAAAGAAACAACAAGGATGCTCCCAACTCTTGGTGATCTTCATCAACATTGAGTGTCCACAACTACCTCACCAACATGAAGTATTCATCGACAAAACCCAAGGTTAGTTTATCCTCTTATGGGGGGATGTCACATTAAGGGAGAGTTTTACTCTAAGACTTGAGTCAAAGCATCTCTTAGTGTGTGACAACATTAAATGCTTAATGAAAAAGTGGTAACCCCACTTGTGATTAAACGATGAGTATGACCTATGATCAAGTACTCTTACTTGGCTCCTAAGTCAAATACTCATATATAGATGACTTCGTCATCGCCCAAGTGCTTGTTAGATGCTAGTGTGTTTGTGCATGTTTGTCATGATTTCTTTTGACATCTTATTGTGTGAGCATGTTGGTCTGCATTTATCTTCTCATTCGAGGACATCCTATTGTTGCTATTTGGCTTTTGATTTATCTTTTGCCAATTGGATAGACAAGAATGCCTATGACCACTCTTCAGCTATCTATGCTATCTCACCTCATATTCCATTCATGCTGCATCACAAAATTTGAACAAGTGCTTTTCGATCCCTCTGTGTGTGAAGCACTCGGAGTTCCGTATCGACAAGGACTGAACATTAAAACCTCTCAAGTGCATCTCGGTGGAACCAACTCCATAATCTCGGTCTCATAGATTGCCTAGGGTTGATCTGATTTTCAATCTCGGTAACACCGATTTCATATTCTTGGTTACACCGAGTTTCCGTGTCAGCTAACAGTTGTGGAAACTCGGTGACACCGAAAACATAAAATCGATATCACCGGCAGTGAAGGGTATATATGCTGTGAACCCCGACGCTTTGAAATTCAATATTCAACATCGCGCCTCAAAACCCTAAGCTGTCGCCTCAAGACCCCTGGTTGTCGCCCTTGTCTTCCCGAGCTCCTCCGCAGCTGGGAATCGCCGCCATCGACGAAATCTACTCCATCGTCGCTGTCGTAGAGGATCCGCGCCAAGCTAGGGTACGGATTCGATCTCTAGTGCGCTCCCCATCCGATTCTTGCACATTAGATACTTGATTATCATCTTTACACCCTTTTCTCATATATCCATCCACTTAAATCTGCAAAATCTCGAGTTAGATGGATTTTCTAGGGTTTTGTCGTCCGCCCGATATATCTCGGTGGAACCAAAACAAAAATATCGGTCTCACCGATATGTTTTTCTGTGAGGGTGAGAACTGACTCGGTGGAACCAAGTAGCACTTTTCGGTACGACTAAAAAGGCTGCCAAGTTCCTGTTAAAAGTGTTGGTTTGTCTCGATCTCACCGAAAAGTTCTTTTCGGCTGCACCGGTATGTATGTGATAGATTGCAAAACTTTTTGAAAACTTATTTCTCAAATTTCAAAAACCAGCCTCATTTTGTGATAACTCATCTACTTCTGCTCATCTACACTCTATTCACAGGGTCAGTATATCAGCCTCAGAGGATAGCCAGAATGTGCCAGAGCAGGGAGTTGACATGAGTTCTGGAACAAGCCCAGAAGCCAGTTCTTTCTCAGACCCAGGCACCCCCAGCTCTCACGGGTTGCCCAAGGCTGCCACCAGAACCAGGAAGAAGTTGAACTCAGATAAAGAAGATTCAGACTTCGTTTCAGAAGAGATTCTTGCTAAGAAGCAAGAAAAGGCTGCCAAGAAGTCAGCAACTGAAGCTACTTCCTCTCGAAAGTTGCCAGCAAAATTTATGCACCAACTTCTACCTTCAAGGCTCATGAGACTGCCAGAGCAACTATGTCAGTTGAAGTCCCCAAGAGAGCTATGCCTAAGAAGGCAGGGGAGAAAAAGTCCAGGAAGAGGATCATTCATGTGACTGCCAGGCCTACTTCCATGTATGATGGTCCAGAGGAAGCAATTGGTGCTGCTACTGCTGCCGAGGAAGAGGAGGATGAGCCAGCTACAAAGGCTCCTCTCAAGAAGAAGGCAAAGAAACTTATGTCTGATGCTATGCCTAAGACTAGCACATCCAAGAAGGTTGCTGAGAAGCCTAAGAGGACAACCAGGCAGATTCCAGCTTCAGAGAAGAACAAAGGAACTGCTTCCAGAGTTGAAGATGTGGATGACTTGACAACATTGATGAAGCTCAGATCACACCTTCCAGTACACAATGACAGCTACCCACTAGATGAGGACATGAAGAAGATGAAGGACTCAGGATTGAGGGCATGGAGAGCTATTGATCCTTATGCCCAGAGGAAGAAGACTGCTGTGGACTATAGGTTCTATACTAGAGAGCAACAAGATTTCTATGAGACTGTGCTCTTTGACAAGACTCCAGCTGTCAGCGATATGCGGTACGTTGATTGGAAGTTCATCAAGGAGAAATAGGACTACTTTCCAAGTGTCCAGGACAACTTCCACTTCATAGGTATGGATGAGTTCGTTGGCATAGAATTCACAGCTTGGAATGATGAAATGATCATGCAATTCTACTCCACTACACACTTCTACGGAGATGGTAGAATTGTGTGGATGACTGAAGGCGCAAGGTACGAATCAACTATTGAGGAATGGGCTGATATCTTATGAAGCACAAGATGGTGACTTGGATGTATACTCAGAATCCAAGGCTAGCCACAATGCTATGGCTAACATGTACAAGGAGATCCCTGCTGCAAATGTGAAGTCTCAAAGGCTAGGATCAATCTACTTTCTCCAGGCTGGCCTCCGCACGATCAACACCATTCTGAGGCATACTTTGATGCCCAAGTCAGGAGATGACAAGATGATCCGAGACTACTCCATCAACATGTTGATCCACCTTGACAGTCACACCAGGATCAGAGTCATGGATCTGATTGTTGAGACAATCAAGAGGGTTGCTGCTGACTAGAAGTGCTCATGCTGCTATGCACCCTACATTCATATGCTCATCAACTCAAGATTGGAGAAGCACATCTTTGCCCTAGATCACCCACATTTCCCCTACAGCCAGATCTCGAGGACAATGTTGTAGTGATGGATGCTGATCATCCCACTTCAGCCGCAGCTTAGGAGGAAGCAGAGGCAGTCAGAGCCACTAGTGCTTAGGTCCCTAGATCCAGGAACGAGCAAATGGATCTGTTGATAGCATCAGTTTAGGGCATGCAGAAGGACATTAAGGGGATTCTGGACAACCAAAAAAGTCTTGTCAGGATCTTTGAGACCAGAATCAGGACCCTTAGTGATAAGGTGGACGGGCTGACTAAGACCGCCACAGAGCTTCAGCATGAAGTTGACTCCATGCACATCCCTCAGGTCTCTTCTACTTCAGATGACGACGATGATGATGATGAGGAGGATGAATCACCTCTAGGGATAGGCACTCAGTTCACCACTCAGGCCAGATCAGCCACTCTGCCAGCTCCATCAGCTCCATCAGCTCCATCAGTTTCTGCTCCATCAGTGACCACTCCAGCTCCATCCACGACATCTGCATAGATCTTCGCTGACGCTGTCATCTCGACTCCTTCATCAACAACCGGAGGAGATATGCCCAATAACGTTTAGATATATGCCTTTGAACTTTTTGGTAACTTGTTGCCAAAGGGGGAGAAGTGTAATATAGATCTTTAGGCTTCGAGCGAGAGAGCGTTTTGGTGTTTTATTGCTTTTCAAAACATTTGGTTCTTTTGGTTTGACGTGAGATACATGTGTGATCATACATTGCTATGTGATGAGCTTCTACTATTTCCTATCATCTTAAATGCTCATGAGATGATCATTCACCTTTGCTTGATTGTGTTGTGCGTTGTTATTCATTCTAATTATTCTCACACACCACCAAGTTGTATGTGACATGGAAGAAGTGCCCCATATACCTAATCGATAATGCATTTGCATTCAAACACAAATTCAAAATAATGCACAAATTTAGGGGGAGCTCTTGCTTATCACATACCTCTCAAAGCGACGGTTATATTCATTGATTTCATCTTGTGCCGAAGCTTTGATCTATATGTTGTCATCAATTACCAAAAAGGGGGAGATTGAAAGCACATTTGCTTCCTTGGTGGTTTTGGTAATTAATAACAACATATAAGTCATTGAACTAATGTTTCCACCAAGTATATTTCAGGAAATGTTCAATGATAGGATTGGCAAAAGGAGATTGTGGAGAAACCCCAAGATGCAAGGAAATTGGTTGGCCAAGCTTCAAGCAAGAGGACTCTACATTTTATATTTGTGATAAATCACCTTGAGTCCATAGGAAAGCCAATACTATTAAAAGGGGGTAAGGTTTTGTTGGTGAACAATATGCTCAAAGGTGCACAAGTGATAGTCGCCAAAAACATCCACAAACTCTCCCACCAAAGTCTCTTCTATACCCAACACTCAAAATCGGTGCAACCAACTTTCCCACTTCGGTGCCACCGATTCTAGAACCTAGACAGACTCAAGCCAAACCCTAGCCACTTCGGTGCAACCGATTCTATACCGGTGCCATCGAGTTTAGGTTGCCAACTTTCTTTTACGCAAATCCACATTTCTGGTCCCACCGAGAATGTTGGATCAGCATCATCGAGATTGGAAATCTGACCATTGGTCACCTTATCGGTGCAACTGAGTTTCCTATATCGGCTTTACCGAGATTCAAAAGTTGCCACCTTTTGGTCACTTCGGTACCACCGAGTTCAACACATCGGTGTCACCGAGTTGGTCATTTTGTGTGTAACGGTTAGATTTTTGGGGATGCCTATATATACCCCTTCACCACCACCCACTCGAAAGTGAAGCACTCAGAACTATTCCATACCTATCCTATCAGATTTTCTGAGAGAGAACCACCTACCCTTGTGTTGAGGTCAAGATCTTCCACTCCAATCATATGGATCTTGATCTCTAGCCCCCCCAATTAGCTTTCCACCAATTCCATCTCTTCCACCATGCCAAATCTATGAGAGAGTGATTGGGTGCTGAGGAGTCTATCATCTCGAAACACAAGAGCAAGGAGTTCATCGTCATTACTGAGCCTATTACCTTTTGGAGGGTGGTGCCTCCTAGATTGGTTAGGTGTTTCTTGGGAACCTCCTACTTAGTGTTGTGGAGTGAACCAAGAAGTTTGTGAGGGCAAGGAGATCGCCTACTTCATGAAGATCTACCCATAGTGAGGCTAGTCCTTCGTGGACAAAAGCTGTTATGGAATAGTCTATTAGGGAATGTCGCATGGGAAACACAAATTTTCCTACGCACACGCAAGATCTATCCATGGTGATGAGCATCTACGAGAGGGAGAGTGGACCTACGTACCCTTGTAGATCGCTAAGCGGGAAGCGTTAAGAAACGCGGTTGATGTAGTCGAACGTCTTCGCGCTCCAAATCGCCGAGCATCCCGTGATCTCATCATGATCCATCCCTCGATCCAATCATGATCCATCCCGCGAACTCATCACGATCCGTCCCACGAACTCATCATGATCCGTCTCGCGATCTTGATCATGGTCCTTCCGATCTAGCGCCGAACGGACGACACCTCCGCGTTCAGCACACGTACCGCTTGATTGCGATCTCCGCCGTCTTGATCCAGCAAGAGGGAGCGGAGAGGAAGAAGAGTTCTCCGGCAGCGTGATGACGCTCCGGCGATGGTGGTGGAGCTATTCCGGCAGGGCTTCGCCTAAGCACTACAGAAAACCGATCTAGAGGAGAAACTATGCACTAGAGGAGCGGGTAGCACGTGGCTGAAAATTCTGTGCCAAAACCCTAAAATCCTCTAGTATATATAGGAGGAGAGGAGGAGGAGGCTTGTCTTCCAAATAGGCATCCCTTGGGGTGGCCGAACCTAGTGGGATTGGAGGATTCCTCCTCCAATCCTAGTAGGACTAGGACTCCTCCTTATTTTTGCTTTTTTATCCTTTTTCCACCTTTTTCTCTTTGGGCTTTTCTTCCCTGCCGCATGGGCCTTGTGTGGGACTTCCACCATCCCACAAAGGGCTGGTATTAACTCTCCCACAGCCCATGTAGCCTCTTGGGTCGAAGTACCCCTCCCGATGGTCTCCCGGTATACTACCGGCACTCCCAGTACACTACCGATGAGCCCGAAACTTTTCCGGCGACCAAAATAGGACTTCCTATATATCAATCTTTACCTCCGGACCATTCCGGAGCTCCTCATGACGTATGGATCTCATCCGGAATTCCGAACAACCTTCGGTCACCACCATACATAACTCTATACTATCGAAACGTCACCAAACCTTAAGTGTGCAGACCCTGCGGGTTCGAGAACTATGTAGAAATGGCTGAGACACCTCTACGGTCAATAACCAATAGTGGGACCTGGATGCCCATATTGGTTCCTACATATTCTACAAAGATCTTTATCGGTCGAACCTCTATGTCAAGGATTCAGTTAATCCCGTATGATGTTCCCTTTGTTCTTCGGTATGTTACTTGCCCGAGATTCGATCGTCGGTATCTGTATACCTAGTTCAACCTCGTTACCGGCAAGTCTCTTTACTCGTTCTATAATACAAGATCCCGTGACCAAAACTTAGTCCCATTGCTTGCAAGGCTTATTGTGATGTTATATTACCGAGTGGGCCCTGAGATACCTCTCCGTCACACGGAGTAACAAATCCCAGTCTTGATCTACGCCAACCCAACAAACACCCTCGGAGATACCTGTAGAGAACCTTTATAGTCACCCAGTTACACTGTTTGATACACACAAGGCACTCCTCCGGTGTCAGTGAGTTGCATGATCTCATGGTCATAGGAACATATACTTGACATGTAGAAAACAGTAGCAATAAACTGACACGATCATATGCTACGTTTGTAGTTTGGGTCTTGTCGATCACACCATTCTCCTAATTATGTGATCCCATTATCAAATGACATCTCATGTCCATGGCTAGGAAACCATAACCATCTTTGATCAACGAGCTAGTCCATTAGAGGCATACTAGGGATATGGTTTTGTCTATGTATCCACACATGCATCTATGTCTCCGATCAATACAATTATAGCATGGATAATAAACGATTATCATGAACAAGGAAATATGATAATAACTAATTTATTATTGCCTCTAGGGTATTTTTCCAACAGTCTCCCACTTGCACTAGAGTCAATAATCTAGTTCACATCACCATGTGATACGCATTGTCATGAATCTAACACCCAATGAGTTCTGGGGCTCGATCATGCTTTGCATGTGAGAGAGGTCTTGTAGTTAACGGGTCTGCGACATTCAGATCCGTATGTACTTTGCAAATCTCTATGTCAAACTATAAACACTGCTACCACGCTCCACTTGGTACTATTCCAAATGGCTGCTCCACTATATGTATCCAGATTGCTACTACGGGTCATCGACGTAACTGTTTACGACAAACTCTTTATCACCTCCATAATCAAGAAACATCTCCTTAGTCTTTTAGTTACTAAGGATAATCTTGACCGCTGTCCAGTGATCCACTCCTGGATCACTCTTGTACCCCTTGACGGACTCATGGCAAGGTACACATAGGTGTGTTACACAGCATGGCATACTATACAGAGCCTAAGGCTAAGGCATAGGGGATGACATTCATCCTTTCTTTTTCTTCTGCCGTTGTCGAGCTTTGAGTCTCACTCAACTTCACACCTTACAAAGTAGGCAAGAACACTTCTCTCTGACTAATTCATTTTGAACTCTTTCAAAATCTTATCAAGGTATGTACTCATTGAAAGTCTTATCAAACATCTTGATCTATCTTTATAGATCTTGATGCTCAACAATTAGGTAGCTTTATCCAGGTCTTCCTTTGAAAAACTCTTTTCAAACAACCGTTTATGCTCTCTAGAAATTCTGCATCATTTCCGAATAGCAATATGTCATCCACATATACTTATCAGAAACTCTATAGTGCTCCCAGTCACTTTATTGCAAATACAAGTTTCTCGTAAACTTCGTATAGACTTAAAAACTTTGATCACCTCATCAAAGTGTATATTCCAACTCCGAGATGCTTGCTTCAGTTCATAGAAGAATCACTGAAGCTTGCACACCTTTTAGCATCCTTAGGACTGACAAAACCTTCTGGTTGTATCTCATACAACCTTTCCTTAAGGAAGGAAACGATGTTTTGGCATCCATCTGCCAGATTTCATAATTGAAAAATGCAGCAACTGCTAACATAATTCCAACAGACTTTAGCATCGCTACGAGTGAGAAAGTCTCATCGTAGTCAACTCCTTGAACTTTTCGTTAGCTTCTTTGCAACAAGTCGAGCTTTACAAATGGCGACATTTACCATGAGCGTCTGTCTTCATTTTAAACATCCATTTGTACTCAACAACCTGCCGTCCAATGGGCAAGTCTACCAAAGTCTATACTTGGTTTTCATACATGGATCCTTTCTCGGATTTCATGGCCTCTAACCATTTGTCGGAATCTAGGCCCATCATCGCTTCTCCATAGCTCGTAGGTTCATCGTTGTCCAACAACATGACCTCCAAGACAGGGTTGTTGTACCGCTCAGGAGCAATACCCGTCCTTGTCGACCTACGAGGTTCGATAGTAACTTGATCCGAAGCTTCATGATCATCATCATTAACTTCCTCTTCAACTAACGTAGGCTTCACAGAAACATCTTCCTGCACTGCGCTACTCTCTGGTTGAACAAAGGTTCAACAACCTCATCAAGTTCTATCTTCCTCCCACTCAATTCTTTCGAGAGAAACTTTTCCTCGAGAAAGGACCCAGTTTTAGCAATAAACATTTTATGCTTGGATCTGAGATAGAATGTTCACCCAACTGTTCTTAGGGTATTCTATGAAGATGCATTTGTCCGCTTTGGGTTCGAGCTCATTAGGTGAAAACATTTTCCACACAAGCGTCGCAGCCCCAAACATTAAGAAATGACAGCTTAGGTTTCTATCAAACCATAATTCACACGGTGTCATCTCAACGGATTTAGATGGTGCCCTATTTAAAGTGAATGTAGTTGTCTCTAATGCATAACCCCAAAATTATAGTAACAAAACGATAATAGACATCATAGCACGCACCATATCCAATAGAGCATGACCATGATGTTCGGACACACCATCAGACTATGGTGCTCCAGGTGGCATGAGTTGTGGAACAACTTTCACATTGTCTAAAGTTGTATGCCAAACTCGTAACTCAGATATTCACCTCCACGATCATCTCGCAAACATTTTTATCTTCTTGTCACGATGATCTTAAACACTCTGAATTTGCGTGAACCTTTCAAACGATTCAGACTTGTGTTTCATTAAGTAAATATGCACTATATCTACTCAAATCATCAGTGAAGGTAAGAAAATAACGATATCCACCGCACTCTACAAGACTCATTGGATTGCATACATCAACATGTATCATTTCCAATAAATCACTTGCCCGCTTCATCAAAACAGAAAACGGGGTCCTTAGTCATCTTGACCAAGAGTCATGGTTCGCACGTCTCAACCGATTTGAAATCGAATGAGTCTAAAGATCCATCAGCATGGAGTTTCTTCATGCGTTTTATACCAATATGACATTTAGCGGCAGTGCCAAAAGTATGTGGTACTATTATTATTAACTTTGTATCTTTTTGGCATCAATGTTATGAACATGTGTATTACTACGATCAAGTTTCAACAAACCATTCTTACTGGGTGCACGACCATTGAAGGTATTATTCATGTAAATAGAATAACGATTATTCTCTAACTTAAATGAATAACCGTGTTGCAATGAACATGATCTAATCATGTTCATGCTCAACGCAAAAACACCAAATAACATTTATTTAGGTTCGTCACTAATCTCGAAGGTAGAGAGAGCGTGCGATGTTGATCACATCAAGCTTGGAAACATTTCCATCACACATCGTCACCTCACACTTAGCTAGTATCCGTTTATTTCGTAGCTTTTACTTCGAGTTACTAACATTTAGCAACCGAATCGGTATCCAATACCCAGGTGCTACTAGGAGTACTAGCAAGGTACACATCAATAACACGTATATCAAATATACTTCTGTCGACTATGCCAACCTTCTTATCTACCAAGTATCTAGGGTTGTTCCGCTTCAGCGACCGTTCTCCTCATAATCGAAGCACTTAGTCTCGGATTTGGGTTAGACTTTGGGTTGCTTCACTGGAGCTGCAACTGACTTGCTATCCATGAAGTTTCCCTCCTTGCTCTTGCCCTTCTTGAAACTAGTGGTTTTGACTAACCATCAACACTTTGACGCTCCTTCTCGATTTCTACCTTCGCGGTGTCAAACATCGCGAATAGCTCAGGGATCATTATTTCTATCCCTGGCGTTTATAGTTGATCACCAAGTTCTGGTAGCTTAGTGACAATGTCTTGGAAAACTATATCAATCACTATCTTCTCTGGAAGATCAACTCCCACTCGATTCAAGCGATTGTAGCACCCAGACAATCTGAGCACATGCTCAATGATTGAGCTATTCTCCTTCATCTTACAGGCAAAGAATCTTGTTGGAGATCTCATATCTCGCAACACGGGCACGAGCTTGAGATCCTAATTTCAGCTCTTAGAACATCTCATATGTTCCGTGACGTTCAAAACATTTCGGAGCCTCAATTCTAAGCCGTAATGCATGACGCACTAAACTATCAAGTAGTCATCAGAACGTGCCTGTTAGATGTTCACAACATCTATAAACGACGTTAGAGGGGTTGGCGCACCGAGCGGTGCATTAAGGACATAAGCCTCCCGTGTAGCAATGAGGACAATCCTCAGATCACGGAGCCAGTCCGCAATATTGCTACCATCAACTTTCAACTCTATTTCTCTAGGAACATATAAAAATTCAAGGGAGCTACAGCGTGAGCTAGTAATCTACAACACAGTTTGCAAAGACACTAATGACTATGTTCATGATAATGAGTTCATTTAATCATATTACTTAAGAACTCCCACTCAAATTGACATCCCTCCAGTCATTCAAGTGATACATGATCCAAATTCACCAACTCAAGTCCGATCATCACGTGAGTTGAGGTGGTTACAATGGTGAACATCATCATGTTGATCATATCTACTATATGACTCATGTTCGACCTTTCGGTCTCTCGTGTTCCGAGGCCATGTCTGTACATGCTAGGCTTGTCAAGTTTAACCCGAGTGTTCTGCATGTGCAACAATGGCTTGCACCCGTTGTATGTGAACGTAGAGTCTATCACACCCGATCATCACGTGGTGTCTTGACACGAAGAACTTTCGCAATGGTGCACACTCGGGGAGAACACAATTTATCTTGAAATTAAGTGAGGGATCACCTTATAATGCTACCGTCGTCCTAAGCAAAACAAGGTGCATAAAAGGATTAACATCACATGCAATTCATAAGTGACATGATATGGCCATGAACTTATGCTTTTGATCTCCATCTAGAAAGCACCGGCATGATCTCCATCGTCACCGGCAAGACACCATGATCTCCATCAACGTGTCGCCATCAGGGTTGTCGCACCCAACATGCTTCTACTACTATTGCTACCGTTTAGCGATAAAGTAAAGCATTACATAGCGCTTAATGATTGACACGCATGTCATACAATAATTAAAGACAACCCTATGGCTCCTGCCGGTTGCCGTACTCATCGACATGCATGTCGTGATAATCTATACATCACATGATCATCTCATACATCACATATATCACATCATGTAATTGGCCATATCACATCACAACATACCCTGCAAAAACAAGTTAGACGTCCTCTAATTGTTGTTGCATGTTTTACGTGGCTGCTATGGGTATCTAGCAAGAACAATTCTCATCTACGCAAAAACCACAACGGTGATACACTAGTTGCTTTTCAACCTTCTCAAGGACCGCCTTTGTCGAATCCGATCCAACTAAAGTGAGAGAAACTAGCACCCGCCAGCCATCTATGCAACAAGTTGTGGTCGAGGGAACTGGTCTCTCGTAAGCGTACGAATAATGTTGGTCCGGGCCGCTTCATCTCACAATACCGCTGAACCAAAATCCGACCAAGGGAGGAAGCAATCTAAGCATCAATGCCCACAAACCTTTTGTGTTCTACTCGAGATCTCATCTACACATAGACCTAGCTCTGATACCACTGTTGGGGAATGTCGCATGGGAAACAAAAAATTTCCTACGCACACACAAGAGCTATCCATGGTGATGAGCCTCTACGAGAGGGAGAGTGGATCTACGTACCCTTGTAGATCGCTAAGCGGGAAGCATTAAGAAATGCGGTTGGTGTAGTCGAAAGTCTTCGCGATCCAAATCGCCGAGCGTCCCGCGATCTCATCACGATCCGTCCCGCGATCCAATCACGATCCGTCCCGCAAACTCATCACGATCCGTCCTGCGAACTCATCACGATCCGTCCCGCAAACTCATCACAATCCATCCCACGAACTTATCACGATCCGTCTCCCGATCTTGATCACGGTCCTTCCGATCTAGCGCCGAACGGACGACACCTCCGCGTTCAGCACACGTACAGCTTGATGACGATCTCCGCCGTCTTGATCCAGCAAGAGGGAGCGGAGAGGAAGAAGAGTTCTCTGGCTGCATGACGGTGCTCTGGCGATGGTGGTGGAGCTATTCCGACACGGCTTCGCCTAAGCACTGTAGAAAACCGATCTAGAGGAGAAACTATGCAGTAGAGGAGCGGGTAGCAGTGGCTGAAAATTCTGTGCCAAAACCCTAAAATCCTCTAGTATATATAGGAGGAGAGGAGGAGGAGGCCTGGCTTCCGAAGAGTCAGCCCTTGGGTCGACCAAACCTAGTGGGATTGGAGGATTCCTCCTCCAATCCTAGTAGGACTAGGACTCCTCCTTATTTTTGCCTTTTTTGCCTTTTTCCACCTTTTTCTCTTTGGTCTTTTCTTCCCAGCCGCATGGGCCTTGTGTGGGACTTCCACCAGCCCACAAAGGGCTGGTATTCACTCTCCCACAGCCCATGTACCCTCTTGGGTCGAAATACCCCTCCCGATGGTCTTCCGGTACACTCCCGGCACTCCCGGTACACTACCGATGAGCCCGAAGCTTTTCCGGCGACCAAAATAGGACTTCCTATATATCAATATTTACCTACGGACCATTCCGGAGCTCCTTGTTACGTCCAGGATCTCATCCGGGACTCCGAACAACCTTCGGTCACCACCATACATAACTCTATACTACCGAAACGTCACCAAACCTTAAGTGTGCAGACCCTGCGGGTTGAGAACTATGTAGACATGACCGAGACACCTCTACGGTCAATACCAATAGCGGGACCTGGATGCCCATATTGGTTCCTACATATTCTACGAAGATCTTTATCGGTCGAACCTCTATGTCAAGGATTCAGTTAATCCCGTATGATGTTCCCTTTGTTCTTCGGTATGTTACTTGCCCGAGATTCGATCGTCGGTATTTGTATACCTAGTTCAACCTCGTTACCGGCAAGTCTCTTTACTCGTTCCATAATACAAGATCCCGTGACCAACACTTAGTCACATTGCTTGCAAGGCTTATTGTGATGTTGTATTACCGAGTGGGCCCTAAGATACCTCTCTCTCACACGGAGTAACAAATCCCAGTCTTGACCCATGCCAACACAACAGACACCCTCGGAGATACCTGTAGAGCACCTTTATGGTCACCCAGTTACGTTGCGACGTTTGATACACACAAGGCACTCCTCCGGTGTTAGTGAGTTGCATGATCTCATGGTCATAGGAACATATACTTGACATGCAGAAAACAGTAGCAATAAACTGACACGATCATATGCTACGTTTGTAGTTTGGGTCTTGTCGATCACACCATTCTCCTAATGATGTGATCCCATTATCAAATGACATCTCATGCCCATGGCTAGGAAACCTTAACCATCTTTGATCAACGAGCTAGTCCATTAGAGGCATACTAGGGACACGGTTTTGTCTATGTATCCACACATGCATCTAAGTCTCCGATCAATACAATTATAGCATGGATAATAAACGATTATCATGAACAAGGAAATATGATAATAACTAAATTATTATTGCCTCTAGGGCATATTTCCAACATAGTCAAGGTTGCTACTTCGTGGACCCTTTTGGGTGGAGCCCTCCGTGGACTCTCGTGACCTTTACCCACCGTGGGTTGAAGACTCCATAAACGTGGATGTACGATAGCGCCACCTATCGGAACCACGGGAAAAATCATCGTATCTACAATTACATGTGATCTTCCTACCCTATCCCTTCTATACATGCTTGTTGTTACTTTCCGCTGCTATATACTCTTAGACTTGCATGTGTAGGGTGTACTTGACTTGCCATGAAATGCTAAAAAACTGTCAACCCTAAAACTTGGTGTAGGAAAAACTTTTAATTGGTCAAGTAGTCTAATCACCCTCCCCTCTAGACATACTTTCGGTTCTACAAGTGGTATCAGAGCTTTGGTCTCCATTTCTTAGGTCTCACAACCTAGGAGAAGTATGGCGTCTAGTGAGGGAAGTTATCACCATAGAAGTCCGTACTTAGATGGCACTAATTTTGCTAGTTGGAAGCACAAAATGAAAATATATATTCTTGGTCATAACCCCGCCGTTTGGGTTGTTGTTCATGTTGGCTTGCAAGGTGAGTTCTTTGCGGATGGACGGGAACCGGATCATGAAGCGACCGCGGATGAATTGAAGATGTTGAAACTCAATGCTCAAGCATGCAACATTCTCTTCAGCTGCTTATGCCCCGAAGAATTCAACAAAACCAGCCGTCTTGAGAATGCAAAAGAGATTTGGGATACTTTGGTTGATATGCACGAAGGAACTGAGTCCGTGAGAGAATCCAAGTTAGATGTTCTTCAAGGTCAGCTTGACATGTTCAAGATGAAGGATGGTGAAGGAGTCACAAATATGTACTCTAGGTTAGCTCTCATCACCAATGAGATCGTTGGCTTAGGAAGCGAAGAAATGATTGACAAATTCATCATCAAGAAGATACTTAGAGCTTTGGATGAGAGATACGATACCATGTGCACATTAATCCAAATGATGCCAAACTACAAAGATCTCAAGCCTACGGAAGTCATTGGAAGGATTGTTGCTCATGAGATGACAATCAAAGATAAAGAAGAGCTTCATCAAGAGTCTAGCAGTGCTTACAAAGCCACAAGTGATGCTCCCGCAACCTCTAGCAACAACCTTGTCACCAATGAATAGATACGCCTCATGGTCAAGAAATTCAACAAGTTCTACAAAAATAGAGGCAAAGAAAGAAACTCCAACTCAAGATATGAAGAGAAGCGTTCGTCAGGTCGTGACCGCAGTTTCTACAATTGTGGGAATCCCAGACACTACTCAAATGAGTGCACGACTCCCTACAAAAGAAGAGAAGAGTCACCTCGAAGACGAAGCTCAAGAAATGAGTCACCACAAAGAGAGAGAAGGAGTAGAGATGATCGTTATGAGCGAAGACACTCAAGGAGAAGTAGAGATTCGAAGAAGAAGGACAAGTACACCAAGAGCTACACAAGAAGGAAACCTCAAGCTCATGTTGGTGAATGGGTTTCCGGCTCCGACTCCGACAACAACTCTGAGAGAAGCTATCACTCCGACACCGACCATAGTCAAGATGATGGTGTTGCCAGAATTTCTCTAGTGACTACCAACTCCTACGATCTATTTGATTCACCAAACGAAGGAAGTGGAATTTGCTTCATGGCTAAAGGCCCCAAGGTATCACACCTGAGTATCTTGATTTTGATAGTGATGAAGATGATTTAATTTGAGATGATGACTTGCTTTGTGATAAAATTAGTGATGTTGATCAAAATGAACTTGATAATTTCCTGCTAGTCAAGATGAGTCAATTTATGATGATAAGATGAAAATAGAACAACTAACTAAAGAACTAAACACTCTTAAGTTAGCTCATGAATCTATTCTCAAAGATCATAGAGAGCTTGTGAGAACTCATGAGAAGCTACACTTCGAGAAGCTCAACTTGGAGCAAGAGCATGAGTTTCTCAAAGCTATCGATGACGATCTCCGAAAGAAGACTTCATCTTATCTAGCCAAACGACTACTCTTGTCTACTTTCATGCCTCAAGTTAAAACTAAGCAATCTAGTAACAAAGGCAAGAAAGTTTCTTCATCTAGTAGCAACAATAATAATGCTAAACCCAATGATGTTTCTTCTAGTAGTTCTATTGATTCCACTAATGATGATTCTCTTAGCCAAGTTGCACTTGAGCAAGAAAATGCTTTATTGAAAGGAATTATAGAAAAGGTTATATACAAGAGTCTTGCCGGATGTAAGCAATTTGAGGAAATTGTACGCAAGCACGGAGCATACCGGAAGAATCGTGGTGTTGGCTACTTCAACGCTAATGGAGTTGAGTGGGAACAAGGTTAATATCCCAAGCCCAAGTTTGTTCCTCAAAAGGAGAAGTATGAAAATACTCTTCCCAAGGGGACAAACACTCAAGATGACCTTCCACCACAAGACCGCAAGCTCAAGGGCAATAACAAGCTTCAAGAGGACATTGACTCATATGAAGATGAACCCCTAGCTTTGGTGGAGTGGGTTCAAAAGGCTACTTCAAGATCAACTACTACAAAGGCCACCTTAACACCAAGGATCCCCATCTACTTGATGTGGGTCCCCAAGAATAATAACTAGAAGGTTCTTGAGGGGTGACTCCACCAATGAAATTCACTCACATTCATTATTGGCAAGAACTTTTTGCACTCGACATCAACTCAATGCAATAGTTCAAGGAGTCACACTTTCCCTCAAAGGTAAGCAAGGGACAAGGTAATCAACTAATCAATGGACATCATAACATATGCTTTGCACTCCATGTCCATAGATATCTTTGTATTTGTCTCTTGTGTGTTTGGGACTAACCCATGTAGGTGAGAGGAGTAAAGAAACAACAAGGATGCTCCCAACTCTTGGTGATCTTCATCAACATTGAGCGTCCACAACTACCTCACCAACATGAAGTATTCATCAACAAAACCCAAGGTTAGTTTATCCCTCTTATGGGGGGAAGTCACATTAAGGGGGGGCTTTACTCTAAGACTTGAGTCAAAGCATCTCTTAGTGTGTGACAACATTAAATGCTTTATGAAAAAGTGGTAACCCCACTTGTGCTTAAACGATGAGTATGACCTATGATCAAGTACTCTTACTTGGATCCTAAGTCAAATAATCATATATAGATGACTTCATCATCGCCCAAGTGCTTGTTAGATGCTAGTGTGTTTGTGCATGTTTGTCATGATTTCTTTTGACATCTTATTGTGTGAGCATGTTGGTGTGCATTTATCTTCTCATTCGAGGACATCCAATTGTTGCTATTTGGCTTTTGATTTATCTTTTGCCAATTGGATGGACAAGAATGCCTATGACCACTCTTTAGCTATATATGCTTTCTCACCTCATATTCCATTCATGCTGCATCACAAAATTTGAACAAGTGCTTTTCGATCCCTCTGTGTGTGGAGCAGTCGGAGTTCCGTATCGACAAGGACTGAACATTAAAACCTTCCAAGTGCATCTCGATGGAACCAACTCCATAATATCGGTGTCATCGATTGCCTAGGGTTGATCAGGTTTTCAATCTCGGTAACACCGATTTCATATTCTCGGTTACACCGAGTTTCCCTATCAGCTGAAAGTTGTGGAACTCGGTGACACCGAAAACATAAAATCGGTATCACCGACAGTGAAGGGTATATATGCTGTGGACCCCGACGCTTTGAAATTCAATCTTCAACGTCGCGCCTCAGAACCCTAAGGTGCCGCCTCAAGATCCCTGCTCATCGCCCTTGTCTTCCCGAGCTCCTCCGCCGCTGGGAATCGCCGCCGTCGACGAAATCTACTCCACCGTTGCCGCCATAGAGGATCCGCGCCAAGCTAGGGTACGTATTCGATCTCTAGTGCGCTCCCCATCCGATTCTTGCACATTAGATACTTGATTATGATCTTTACACCCTTTGCTCATGTATCCATCCACTTAAATCTGCAAAATCTCGAGTTAGATGGATTTTCTAGGGTTTTGCCGTCCGCTCGATATATCTCGATGGAACCGAAATGAAAATATCGGTCTCACCGATATGCTTTTCTGTGAGGGTGAGAACTGACTCGGTGGAACCGAGTAGCACTTTTCGGTATGACCGAAAAGGCTACCAAGTTCATGTTAAAAGAGTTGGTTTGTCTCGGTCTCACCGAAAAGTTCTTTTCGGCTACATCAATGATGTGACAGATTGCAAAACTTTTTGAAAACTCATTGCTCAAATTTCAAAAACCAGCCTCATTTTGTGATAACTCATCTACTTCTGCTCATCTACACTCTATTCATAGGGTCAGTATGTCAGGCTCAGATGATAGTCAGAATGTGCCAGAGAAGGGAGTTGACATGAGTTCTGGAACAAGCCCAGAAGCCAGTTCTTTCTCACACCCAGGCACCCCCAGCTCTCATTGGTTGGCCAAGGCTGCCACCTGAACCAGGAAGAAGTTGAACTCAGATGAAGAAGATTCAGACTTCGTCCCAGAAGAGATTCTTTCTAAGAAGCAAGAAAAGTCTGCCAAGAAGTCAGCAACTGAAGCTACTTCCTCTCGAAGAGTTGTCAGCAAAATTTATGCACCAGCTTCTACCTTCAAGGCTCATGAGACTACCAGAGCAACTATGTCAGTTGAAGTCCCCAGAAGAGCTATGCCTAAGAAGGCAGGGGAGAAAAAGTTCAGGAAGAGAATCATTCATGTGACTGCCATGCCTAGTTCCATGTATGATGATCCATAGGAAGCAATTGGTGCTGCTGCTGCTGAGGAAGAGGAGGATGAGCCAGCTACAAAGGCTCCTCCCAAGAAGAAGGCAAAGAAACTTATGTCTGATGCTATGCCTAAGACCAGCACATCCAACAAGGCTGCTGAGAAGCCTAAGAGGACAACCAGGCAGATTCTAGCTTCATAGAAGAACAAAGGAACTGCTTCCAGAGTTGAAGATGTGGATGACTTGACAACATTGATGAAGCTCAGACCACACCTTCCAGTACGCAATGCCAGCCCACTAGCTGAGGACATGAAGAAGAGGAAGGACTCAGGATTGAGGGCATGGAGAGCTATTGATCCTTATGCCCAGAGGAAGAAGACTGCTGTGGACTACAGGTTCTATACGAGAGAGCAACAAGATTTCTATGAGACTGTGCTCTTTGACAAGAGTCCAGCTGTCAGCGATATGCGGTACGTTGATTGAAAGTTCATCAAGGAGAATGAGGACTACTTTCCAAGTGTCCAGGACAACTTCCACTGCATAGGTCTGGATGAGTTCGTTGGCAGAGAATTCACAGCTTGGAATGATGAAATGATCATACAATTCTACTCCACTTCACACTTCTATGGAGATTGTAGAATTGTGTGGATGACTGAAGGTGCAAGGTACGAATCAACTGTTGAGGAATGGGCTGATATCTTAGGAGTTCCTGAAACACATGATGGTGACTTGGATGTATACTCAGAATCCAAGGCTAGCCACAATGCCATGTCTAACATGTACAAGGAGATCCCTACTACAAATGTGAAGTCTCACATGCTAGGATCAATCTACTTTCTCGAGGCTGGCCTCCGCACGATCAACACCATTATGAGGCATACTTTGATGCCCAAGTCAGGAGATGACAAGATGATCCAAGGCCACTCCATCAACATGTTGATCCACCTTGACAGTCACACCAGGATCAGAGTCATGGATCTTATTGTTGAGACAATCAAGAGGGTTGCTGCTGACCAGAAGTGCTCATGCTGCTATGCACCCTACATTCAGATGCTCATCAACTCAAGACTGGAGAAGCACATATTTGCCCTAGATCACCCACATTTGCCCCTATAGCCAGATCTCGAGGACAATGTTGTGGTGATGGATGCTGATCATCCTACTTCAACTGCAGCTCAGGAGGAAGCAGAGGCAGTCAGAGCCACTAGTGCTCAGGTCCCTAGAACCAGGAACGAGCAAATGGATCTGTTGATAGCATCAGTCCAGGGCATGCATAAGGACATTTAGGGGATTCTGGACAACCAGAATAGTCTTGTCAGGATCTTTGAGACTAGAATCAAGACCCTTAGTGATAACGTGGACAGGCTGACTAAGACCGTCCCAGAGCTTCATCATGAGTTGAATCCATGCACATCCCTCGGGTGTCTTCTATTTCAGATGATGACGATGATGATGATGAGAAGGATGAATCACCTCTAGGGCTAGGCACTCAATTCACCACTCAGGCCAGATTAGCCACTGTGCCAGCTCCATCAGCTCCATCAGCTTCTGCTCCATCAGTGACCACTCCAGCTCCATCCACGACATCTACAGAGATCTTCGCCGACGCTGTCATCTCGACTCCTTCATCAACAACTGGAGGAGATATGCCCAAGAACGTTTAGATATATGCCTTTGAACTTTTTGGTAACTTGTTGCCAAAGGGGGAGAAGTGTAATATAGATATTTAGGCTTCGTGAGAGAGCGTTTTGGTGTTTTATTGCTTTTCAAAACATTTGGTTCTTTTGGTTTGACATGAGATACATGTGTCATCATACATTGCTATGTGATGAGATGCTACTATTTCCTATCATTCTAAATTCTCATGAGATGATCATTCACCTTTGCTTGATTGTGTTGTGCGTTGTTATTCATTCTAATTATTCTCACACACCACCAAGTTGTATGTGACATGGAAGATGTGCCCCATATACCTAATCGATTGTGCATTCGCATTCAAACGCAAATTCAAAATAATGCACAAATTTAGGGGGAGCTCTTGCTTATCACATACCTCTCAAAGCGACGATTATATTCATTGATTTCATCCTATGTCGAAGCTTTGATCTAGATATTGTCATAAATTACCAAAAAAGGGGGAGACTGAAAGCACATTTGCTCCCTTGGTGCTTTTGGTAATTAATAACAACATATAAGTCACTGAACTAATGTTTCCATCAAGTATATTTAAGGAAACGTTTAGTGATAGGATTGGCAAAAGGAGATTGTGGAGAAACCCCAAGATGCAAGGAAATAGGTTGGCTAAGCTTCAAGCAAGAGGACTCTACATTTATATTTGTGATAAATCACCTTGAGTCCATAGGAAAGCCAATACTATTAAAAGGGGGGTAAGGTTTTGTTGGTGAACAATATGCTCAAACGTGGACAAGTGATAGTCGCCAAAACATCCACAAACTCTCCCACGAAAGTCTGTTCTATACCCAACACTCAAAATCGGTGCAACCAACTTTCCCACTTTGGTACCACCGATTCCAGAACCTAGACAGACTCAAGCCAAACCCTAGTAACTTCGGTGCAACCGATTCTATACCGGTGCCATCGAGTTTTGGTTGCCAACTTTCTGTTACGAAAATCCACATTTCCGGTCCCACTGAGAATGTTGGATAGACATCATAGAGATTGGAAATCTGACCATTGGTCACCTTATCGGTGCAACTGAGTTTCCTATATCGGCTTTACCGAGATTCAAAAGTTGCCACCTTTTGGTCACTTCGGTACCACCGAGTTCAACACATCGGTGTCACCGAGTTGGTCATTTTGTGTGTAACGGTTGGATTTTTGGGGATGCCTATATATACCCCTTCACCACCACTCACTCGAAAGTGAAGCACTCCGAACTATTCTATACCTATCCTATCAGATTTTCTGAGAGAGAACCACCTACCCTTGTGTTGAGGTCAAGATCTTCCACTCCAATCATATGGATCTTGATCTCTAGCCCCCCAAGTAGCTTTCCACCAATTCCATCTCTTCCACCATGCCAAATTTGTGAGAGAGTGATTGGGTGCTGAGGAGTCTATCATCTTGAAACACAAGAGCAAGGAGTTCATCGTCATTACTAAGCCTATTACCTTTTGGAGGGTGGTGCCTCCTAGATTGGTTAGGTGTTGCTTGGGAGCCTCCTACTTCGTGTTGTGGAGTGAACCAAGAAGTTTGTAAGGGCAAGGAGATCGCCTACTTCATGAAGATCTATCCATAGTGAGGCTAGTCCTTCATGGACAGAAGCTGTTATGGAATAGTCAAGGTTGCTACTTCGTGGACCCTTTTGGGTGGAGCCCTCCGTGGACTCTCGTGACTGTTACCCTCCGTGGGTTGAAGACTCCATAAACATGGATGTACGATAGCGCCACCTATCGGAACCATGGGAAAAATCATTGTGTCTACAACTATGTTTGATCTTCCTACCCTATCCCTTCTATACATGCTTGTTGTTACTTTCCGCTGCTATATACTCTCAAACTTGCATGTGTAGAGTGTACTTGACATGCCATGAAATGCTAAAAAACTGTCAACCCTAAAACTTGGTGTAGGAAAAACTTTTAATTGGTCAAGTAGTCTAATCACCCCCCTCTAGACATACTTTCGGTCCTACACGGAGCCGTTGGCTGGTCCTTCGACCGCCACTCCTCTCCGCCCCTCCACCTCCAGTCGTTGCTCCGGGTTCCGCCTCCGCTGGCGGCTGGATGCTCCGGGCAGATCCGCCCCTCTAGCCGGCGGCCGCCCCAGCCCCTCTGGCTGCCCCTCTGCCCCTCGGCGGCTCGGTGTCAGCTCGGCTCGGCCCCAGTCCAGTGTCCACCTGCTGCTCGTGCCCGACACCCGCCACTACATCCACCAACTTCTCCACCAAGGTTTTTCCCCTCTGTTATGTGATGGATTTGATGCCACATTGTGACTGCCATTAATTTCATTTATGTGATGTGTGATGTAGATGAATAAGAAGAAGGAGGTTAGCCTGTTTGAATTGTGGGACAAATCTTCAAAGGCAAGGAAATTAACTTCTACACCCACACCAAGTCCTCTTTTCGTTGAGGTCGAGAGCAATCTGCAGCTGGCACTAGTGCAAATACATGATGAAGCTCCACAACCGGAGAGGGAGAGATGCTCCCTGACCCCAATTGAAGAAGATGATGAAGCGGTTGATGAAAATGAAGTAGATTTGGCATCTCTGGAACATGATCCCGGCAAGCGAGATCCCATATCTCTTATCATGTTAATGACCAGGATAAAGTTAGAAGGAGATACAACTTGGGAGCTTGTCAGCCAAAGGATCATAAGTTTGAGATCAAAGATTTTAGTGGACATCCCCGTTGCTTTTGTTGTACTTGGTTTAAGGATCATAAGTGGCTTGAGTATAGTGTGCAAGAAGAGGCTGCTTTTTTTGCTTTGTTTGCTACTTGTTCAAGGATTAAAAAAATTCCCGGAGGATATGCATTTGTGAATGGCGGATTTAGTAGTTGGAACATGAAAGCAAGATTGAAGAGGCATATTGGTACCGTTAGTAGTGCTCATGCTGAAGCTCAAGAAAAATATGACATGTTCACTACACCATAAACATTAATTCAGGAGTCTATTGCTTCAAACACCTCACAATACAAGGCTTTGTATAAACAACGTTTGACATGGACACTCAAGTGTGTGAGATTTCTGTTGCACCAAGGCTTGGCATTTAGAGGACATGATGAAAGTGAAGACTCACCAAATAAAGGAAATTTCCTTGAGCTTCTAAATTGGCTAGCTGGAAATTTTAAAGAGGTTGACAAGGTTGTTCTCAAGAATGCTCCACAAAACTGCAAGATGACTCACCATGATATACAACAAGAGGTGATAAAATGTTGTGCACAAGAGACTACTAAACTAGTCATTCAAGAATTTGATGGTGGTCATTTTGCAATACTTGCAGATGAGTCCAGTGATGTGTATCAGAATGAATAGTTGGTTGTTTGCTTGCGTTATGTTGATAAGAAAGGAAGGGCAATTGTACGATTTCTTGGTCTTGCTCATGTTGAAGATACTACCTCTTTGATAGTAAAAGCTGCAATTTAGAAAATGCTAATGGACTACAGTTTGACCTTTGCAATGGTTCGTGGGCAAGGATATGATGGAGCTAGTAACATGAAGAGGTAATGCTAATGGCTTGAAAAAACTGATTATGGGTGAGTCCACTTCTGCCTACTATGTTCATTGTTTTGCCCATCAACTACAGTTAACTCTTGTTGTCGTTGCTAAGGAGAGTGGTGATTGTACTTGGTTCTTTCAGTAGCTTTCACACTTGTTAAATGCTCTTAGCATGTCTTGTAAAAAGATGAGACTACTTTGGATAGCTCAGACTGAAGAACTCATTGATGCATTGGAATTGGAAGAAGTAGAAACAGTGAGTGGGCTGAATCAGGAAATGGGTTTGGGAAGGCCATGTGATACACGTTGGAGCTCTCACTTCAAAACTGTGAACCATGCCATCTCTATGTATGGTGCACTACGACGAGTCCTTCGCAAGATTGGAGATGAGTACCATGGTGTGGAGGCACAAGCGGCTCTATCCATAGAGACAACATTTCGATAATTTGAGTTTGTTTTCATGGCACACTTGGTGCAAGAAATATTTGGATGCACAGATGAGTTGCGTAAAGCTTTGCAAAAGCAAGACAAAGATATTGTTCATGCCATTGAGCTTGTTCGTGACACAAAGTATTACTTGGAGGCTTTGAGGATCGATGCTGGATGGGATGATTTTCTCACAAAGGTCACATCTTTTTGTACAAAGCATAAGACAAAGTTGTTGGTATGGAGGGTCCTTACTTTCCCGTTGGCCGGTCTAGAAGGGGTTTATGTAATGGTGCGATCAATTACCACCACTTCAAGGCTGATATGTTTGTGGGTGTCATTGATAGGCAAATCAGTGAGCTGAATGGCAGATTTGATGAGGTAAACACGTTGCTACTTTCTTGCATGGCAGCATTCTGTCCACTTCATCTATTTGCTGCTTATGACCAAGAGAAGTTGGTTAGGCTTGCTACAAAGTTTTATGCTTATGATTTTACAAGTGATGAACTAGCAAGACTTCCATGGCAACTAAACATGTATGTTACTAATGTGCGTAGATATGAAAGGTTTCAAAACCTGAAAAATCCATGTGAGCTTTCAGTTATGCTTGTTGAGACAAACAAGCATAAACAATATCATATTGTCTACAAGCTTCTTAAGTTGGTATTGATTCTGCCAGTAGCTACTGCTAGTGTTGAAAGGGTATTCTCTTCAATGAACTATGTGCAGAATAAGCTAAGGAACAAAATGGGTGATGAATATTAGAACAATTGTTTGGTTACATTTGTTGAGAGAGAATTTTTCAATCAAGTGAAGGATGAAGATGTCATCAATCTCTTCCAAAAAGGCGACCACAAAGTTATATTGTAAGAAGGATATCATCACTTTATCAATCAAAAGGTACTTATGTATTCATGTATTTATGGTCTGATACATTGAAATATTGCAATTGTTGTTATGCTAGTGTTGTTTTGTTCATATATTGCTAGTGTTGTGTTGTTTGGTTCATATACCACATTTAGAGAAAAAAGATTTTTTGAAACAATACCCAACATTCATTTCCTGGCGTCGCCACTTGGTGTTACCTCCCCCGAAGCGCCCCAAACCTGGGTACATCGTGTGTCATGCACTACTTGTCCCTGATCCCGTTTCCGGAGCCCGCCAATGACCTTTCGAGCCCAACCACTCTCGATAATTCACCCCATGACATCTGTCGTAAGAAAACGACGAAGTGATTTTTTGTATTATAAATAGGATTTATGCCCATATAATGTATAATTATTGCAATTTCTCAAGGGCCCATGTGGGTTTCATGACATGGTGGTAAGCTTCGTCCCATCCTGCTTGTGTGATGAGAGTTCAGATACATGACTGGCGACCGCCTATATATATAGAAGATGTCAAAACACACACACGCACCCCCACCACACACACATGTCAAAACATAAATAGAAGATGTCAACACACACACACATGTCAAAACATAAACAGAAGATGTCAAAACACACACGCGCGCGCACACACACACATACATGTCAATACATAAATAGAAGATGCAAAACATATATAGAAAATGCAGAACATATATAGAAGATGTAAAAACACACACACACACATGTCAAAACATAAATAGAAGATGCAAAATAAACACACACATGCGCCCACACACACAAAACAATTAAAAAAAATTGTCCTCTGAACAACGAGAGTTTACTTGTGGGAAAAGGCAATTAGAAAACATGAAATGATATTTTTGTTTTTGAGAATTTTGGATCAATGGGACCAACTGGTTTGATGCCAATATTTGGCATTCCAACTTTTGGTAAGTATAAGAAATTGTCTATCATTTGGTTGGCTGCCAATTGATTCTTGTGAATCTATAAAAAATACCAATTTTGACAACATTTGGTTTTGTGAAATGTTGGTTTCTCAAATATTAGCAATGCCAAGATGGTATCAAACCACTTGGCCTATATATCTATCGCCAAACTAAATGAAAGTAGATAAACATATTTCTCGTGTTGTAAACAAGGACCATGCTACGAAGACCAAATTTGGGCTTCGTTTTCACTAAACTTTATCATTTTCTATTAGCATTAAATACCACCATATTTAAATACCACAATAAATTTTTTAATAAAAATGCAGGGCATTTTGAGATGGTGATTGTAGTATTTTTCATAGTATTCATTTCCATTTTGCATACTGACAGATAATATAGTTTTGGTAAGGACACTCATATCAAACAAGCTTGTAATAAGTGGGTCATTTTTGTAGTTTAGCTATTGTTTATGAGCTTGCATCGCAACTTTGATTCTCAGTGAGCTTGCATGAACCCACTCAAAAGCTACAAAAGCATACACATGTGTACCTACTCACATGTCGACAGGGGCCACCAACCCCTCCCCCGCCCACAAAAAGTTTGGACACAATTGTGAAGACCTTTTAGGTGTGATTAGATGAGGGAAATAAGAGTATTTTGACTCCCTAGGAATTCATTTTTTTTGCTCCCTCAAGCAACCTTGTCAAACACCAAGACTTATTTACATGTTTGATGTTTCTAAAAAGGGAAGTAACCAACTTATGAATGTCATTGATCTCATCGTGTTAAAATCTCGCAAATGAAAGTAAGAACAGATCCTAGTAAAAAACATGTGTGACTTGTCGTGTAAATAACAAACATGCAAGGGATTGACAAAAGGAGCAACAGTTCCTCGGCCTAGTGATCAAAGACCCAGAAGTAAAACGGATACACTATATAGTACCGATTCACTGCTTGTGCTCGGGTTACGGAGGTATATGCCATCACATATGCTCTCCTGCTTGGTCGAGATATGTGATACAGAAGGATATGTGTGGAAAGCATTGTTCAGGAAATCGGTAACTGTTAGCTGCTCGGTCGGCTTGGGAGTAGATATTAATCGGTGAATCGTCCTATTAACCGTATTAATTGGTTGACCATTAATCTCTATATTAAATAGGTATGTACCAACATATATCTAGTCTTCATGTATTATACCATACCCTCATCCTCTCAGCTATGTAGTATACCAAAATATGCTACTGTTTGTTTGAACTCTAGCTATTGAGAATTGACAGGGGGATCAGAGGGTATATGGGCAAAAATTTCTTGCTTTGTTTTCCCACAAGTTAATGGGCTAGTGTCCATTAATTGGCCTGAAGGTGTAAGAAGCTAGTTAATCGGCTTGACAAGTTAATGCAACGAATAGGTGCTATTCGAGTCGGCCACCCCGCGAGTAGCGATTAACTTATCTGTTAACTGATTAATTGAACAAATTATTGAATAGTGGTGAAAAGTGATGTTAAATATAAATAAAAGTGTGGTGATCATCATTATTAGGGCATTGTCTCAGTGATGAAAGGATGATGGAGAAAAAGATTCACCCACAAGTCAGGATGAGACTCTGAACGAAAAATAAAAAAGGGGAAAATAAAAATAAAAAAGGAAAAAGGAAAGGAAAAAATAAATCAAAAAGAAGGAAAAATAAAAATAAAAAGAATAATGAGAGAAAAGAGAGAATGGAGAGTGCTACTACCTCTTTTTCCACACTTGTGCTTCAAAGTAGCACCATGTTTTTTCATATAGAGAGTCTCATGTTTTGTCACTTCCATATGCTAGTGGGAATTTTCATTATAGAACTTGGCTTGTATATCCCCATGATGGGATTCCTCAAATTCCCAAGGTCTTCATGAGCAAGCAAGTTGAATGCACACCCACTTAGCTTCAGTCGAGCTTTCATATACTTGTAGCTCTAGTGTATCCATTGCATGGCAATCCGTACTCCTTGCATTGATATCTTTGGAAGGGCATCTCCATAGCCCATTGATACTCCGAGTTGATGCAAGACTTTCTTCTCCACTTTTACTCATTTGAAACCTACCACCATATTCTATCTCACCTATATGCTACATCCATGGTTCATGCTCATGTATTGCGTGAGTAACAAAAACTGAAGCACATTAAAAAGTACGATCCAATTGCCTGGCTTAACACCGTGGTGCTTGAGATTTGTATTTATGTGGTGAAGACAGATCCATGCCATGCTAATATGAGAAAATAAATGGGGGTTAAACATTCTTTAAGGATCGTATAGTTTGAACATCGATGATTATCTTACTTATGTTCATGGATATTATTATGTTGTTGTTTGTTAATTCATTGTTTCTCAAGGATCATACCTACAATATTATTATGTGGTAGCATGTCACATCAAAAAATTTGTTTTTTATCATTTACCTACTCGAGGACGAGCAGAAATTAAGCTTGCGAATGCTGATACGTCTCTAATGTATCTATAATGTTTTACTTATCCATGCTATGATATTATCATTCTAGGATACTATTTGGGCATTTATTTGTTGATTCATATTATTTTTGAGCACTAACCTATTAACACAGTGCCAAGTGCCAGTTGATGTTTTCTGCATGTTTTTGGCTTTTCATGTTTACAGTACAAAATGGTGTCAATTGTCACAAAACTTTTTGATGATTTTTTCTAGACCAAAATAAGACATGGGAGCTTCAGGAGAAGGCCGAGGGCTGCATGAGGGCCCCACAAGCCAATAGGGCGCGCTCAGGGGGGGTGGTCACGCCCTGTTAGCTCGTGGTCGCCCCCTCGGCCCCCGACACCCCTTTACGGCCTATAAATTCCAAAAACCCTAAAGATCATCCCGAAACACTTTTTTTCCGCCCCTGCAAGTCTTTGTTCTGCCATGTGCCCATCTGGAGCCATGTTCTGGTGCCCGGCCGAAGGGGAGATCGATCACGGAGGACCTCTACATCAACCTTGCTACTTCCATGGTGATATGTGAGTAGTTCACCACAAACCTACGGGTCCGTAGTTAGTATCTAGACGGATATCTCTATCTATGTTCTTCAATACTAAGTTCATGGGTTTATGTTCGCGATGATCTATTTGATGTGCGGTGAGTTTGTTGGGATCCGATGAATTGTGGGTTTATGTTAAGATTTTTCATGAAATTATATTGAGTTCTTGTCTGGTACTTATATATATATGATAGCTTCGTAACTCTCTTTGATCCACCGGCTTAGTTTGGTCAACTAGATTTGTTTGTCTACAATGGGAGAGGTGTGTTGTATTGGGTTCAATCTTGCGATGTTCAATCCCAATGACAGAAGGGGACATGACATGTATTTGTACTAGTGCCATGAAGGATAAAACGATGGGGTTTATTTATACTAATTGGGCTTACTTTGTCTACATCATGTCGTTGTTCCCAAGCATTACTCTGTTTTACTTAATACTCTAGATGCATGCTGAATAGCGGTCGATGGGTAGAGTAATGGTGGTAGATGCAGGAAGGAGTCGGTCTAATTGCTTACATACCTGATGCATGTATGTAATGATCATTGCCATGAATAAATATTGCATAACTATGCGCTTTTCTATCAATTGCCCAACTGTAATTTGTTTACCCACATTATGCCTTCTACATGAGAGATGCCTCTAGGGAAAACTATGGCCCCCGGGTCTATTCACATATATATATACAAAAGCTACTATTACCTTGCTGGAATTTATTTGTCTTCTTTTTATTTTACAATTTACAATTATCTACTATCATCTACACTACTAATTTTCTTGCAAGTAACGAGTTCAAGAGGATTGGCAACCCTCTTGCCCGCGTTTGGTGCAAGTGTTTGCTCTTTTGTGTGTAGGCTCTAAATACGGGAGTTGTGTGATCCTCCTATTGGTTCAATAACCTTAGTTCTCACTAAGGGAAATACTTACCTATATTGTGCTGCATCATCCCCTCCTCTTCGGGGAAAAACACAACGCAGATCACAAGTATCGATGCTCTATATCCTAGTGATACAAAGGGACAAAACACATATTGTATTGTTGCTAATAAGGATAAAACAATGGGGTTTGAACATATTGCTTGTACTTACTTTGTGTACATCATGACATCTTGCTTAAAGTGTTATTCTGTTTGCATAAACTTAATACCATAGTTGCATGCTCGATAGTGGTCGATTAGTGGAGTGATAGTAGTAGATGCATAATTTTTTCGATGTACTTGTCATAGACGTGATGCATATATATATTATATATATGATCATTGCCATTAAAACATAATCATAACTATGTGTTTTTCTATCAATTTCCCAAAAGTAATTTGTCTACCCACTCTATGCTACTTTCATGTGAGAAGCCTCTAGTGAATACTATGGCCCCGGGTCTACATAATCATATTTGCTAAAAACCTAAAAATACCTTTCTGCTATTAATTTTTTCGATAACCTTGGTTCTCACTGAGGGAAATGCTTATCTCCACTATATTGCTTCACCCTTCCTCTTCGAGGAAAAACCCAATGCATCTCACAAGTTGCAGGGAATATGTGCACAGTTTCAAGCCACACCAAAGGAAAGCCACTATGTGGCGGTCAAGCGAATCTTTTGATATTTGGATCATACCTCAAACTTTGGCTTATGGTACCGCAATATAGAAAGCTTTGATCTCATGGGATATTCGGATTCAGATCAGGCGGGAGACCGTGTGGAGAGGAAGTCCCCTTCTGGAGGGTGCCAATTTCTTGGTCGCTCTTTGGTAAGTTGGTCTTCCAAGAAACAAACTTGTGTTTTTATCTTGTCCACCAAAGCCATGTATGTAGCTTCTGCAAGTTGTTATGAATAATTTCTATGGATGAGGCAAATTTTAAAGCATTACAGTGTCACTTGTGACAATGTACCTCTTCTATGTGACAATGAAAGTGCTATCAACATCTCCTACAACCCCGTGCAACATAGCAACACGAAGCACATTGAGATTCGTCATCATTTCATCCGGGATTACATCAAGAGAGGAGAGACTGATCTCATTTTTGTAGGTACAAATGAGCAACTAGCGAATATTTTCACGAAGCCATTGGATGAAGTAAGATTTTGCGAGTTAAGGCATGAGCTATACATCATTGACTTGAGCAATGTGGACCAAGATAATGCATACCCCACCACACTCATCATTTTATCTTGTTTTAGATGTAGGAATGGACATAGGGGGGTGTTTTTCTCTTCATGAACTAACACTCATCTTATTATGCGTTAATAAAAACAATCTTTAACATTAGCCATTGCTAATGGTACTTGTGCTTCAAACATAAGTTTTGGTCTTCGACCCAAGGTTAAAATCTTCGTGGTGCCAAACCATTTGACTCTTACATAGGTGGCCTTGTCCACCGCCCTCTCATTGTGAGGTGTTTGACCCTTGTGTTTTCACCAGATTCTTCTAGACTTTAGGTCTTGTTGAGTTTTAGTTCACTCCATGCTTGCTCTTAGTTTTACTCGTCATTTGATCATGCCGTGTTCCTTCCTTGTTTTTTTGAGTCTCCAACCCAAGCCTTTCCAACCTCAAACCCCTCAAATGTTCACAAGCCATAATTTCTCATTCACGATCTAGGTTGTTATGTCTCCTGCAAGCAGTTCTAGCGCTCTCTAGGACCGGTAATACCGCTCAAGCGGTACTGTCGCTTCTACCACCGATACTACGGCTGAAACTGTACTACCAGGTCTCCTGTCCGACAGTAGTACTGAGGCGATACTACCGCTCACCCGACCAGTACTACCTTTTAACGGTGTGTGGGTGGGTTAATAGTCGGACAGGGGGAGTTCCAACTTCCCCATACCCATTCACCCCCACTCTCATCTCTACTAGGAACATGAAGAACATCCTCGGTCGCCGCTCCGACGGGCCGATTCCATGTCGTCTTCCACGATTTCGTCCGATAGGATCAATCCTCACCACCTACTCTTGCCATGGAACCCGGTATTGTCCCCGTTTGTCTCTTCTATGGTTCTATTTCTTGAATCTTGGTTTCCAGAGCAATGCATGGTTGTTTCTCAATTTTTGGCTAAATCGAGGCTTGCGTAGGATGTGGTATGACAGCTAGATAAGTGGATTGAAGTTTTTGAATTTGGGGCCTCCCATACTACTAGATCTGGGCATGGTCGTGCGCCAGGTTTCCGGATGGTACTACCGCTCTACCCAGAGTGGTACTATCGCTTGGGTGGTACTACTGCTCTTCTAAGCTTCCTTTCTAACTTTTGTTCCCCCTTAGCTTATGCAACGTATTTATACCTGCTTTCCCTCACTATTTTGTGTCTCGTTCAGGTGGTAGTGGCTCCAAGGCTCGTGACAATGTGAATCCACCCAAGCGTGGACACACCTATTATGCAAGTACGGTCTATTTTGATGATGAACAAGAGGTTGCACCATCGCCACCACCCACTCGTCGCAGTCTTCTAGGAACAAGGACAAGTCAAATGTCAAGTCAGTTACTCGCAAGGATAAGGCTCCAGTCAAGTCTACATGTGAACTTAAGTAGGACAACTACTAGGAATATCGAGAGAAGAACCCCTATTATTGTCCTCAGGATGCTACCCTTGCGAGCTGTCACTTCTGGACCAAGGATCATGCCTGAGTGTACTTCGACAAGATTGAGACAAAGAAGAATTTGTTTGTCAAGACCAAGTCCTTAAATATTAAGAATATGTAGAAGGACTATGTGTACTTTTGGGAGGCTCTTGACCTATGTGCATACTTCAACATCTTGCCTATCATGACTTACAACTATGACTTCGACACCGAGTTGGTTGCTCAATTCTTTGCCACCGTCTGGTATGGGACTACTGATGACTGTACTTTGATTTGGATGACTCATGGTCGGCAGTTGTGTGGTCCATGGGCGACATTCATGGGTCTTCTAGGCTATCATGATGTGGGTCTGCACAAGCCTCTTGGTTTTTTTGTCATCACGAGGGTGGACCTGCTCACAAGGACAACTTATTTCCCAACATGATCATCACTCAGACGGATAAGGATCACAACAAGGACCTGAAGCCATTCTTTGACATTATGCATCACATCTTTCTACGCACTCTCTTTCCTAGAGTTGGGAACTTGGATATGGTACAAAAATACTTCATGGTTATGTTACTGATGTGCCACAAGAAAAAGGGCAAGGGGACCATTCTGGATGTCATGCATGTGATGTGGAGGGAGCTGGTCAATGCTACCTATGTTGACCACATGTCCATCTATGCCCCATTCATCTTCAGATTTATTAAGAGCACTTGGAACTCCACGTTCCCTAGGGAGCCACTCGAGACTAGGCCTATGACTTCTCATGAGACTGTCAACCTACATTAGAAGGAATTTTGGGCTCCTACCCGTAGGCCGGAGGTTGTGATTCAGTTCGCTTATAAGGAGGACGATGAGCCTGAGTATGTGCCAGATCCTGAGCACTCTTGTGGACAGTCGGGATGGGCACCCAAGATGAATACGATTTTTTTTCCTTCAGGTGGATGTTCAACAAAGGATGTACTTGGCCCATGTGGATGCCAAGATGGCTTGTTGATACGTCTTCATTGTATCTATAATCTTTGATTGTTTCATGCCAATGATCTACAACTTTCATATACTTTTGGCAACATTTTATATTACTTTTTTGGACTCACTTACTTATCCATTACCCACTGTCAGTTCCTGTTTTTCGTGTTTTTTTTGCAGATATCCATATCGAACGAAGTACAAAGGCGATAAAAATTTACGGAGATTTTTTGGAATATATGTGATTTTTGGAAATAAGAATTAACACAACATGATGCCCGAGGGCCCCACCACGCAACATGGTGCGGCCATGGGGTTGACCGCTCCCTATTACCTCCTGCCGCCCCCTTAAGTCGGCTGGGGCCCTACTTTCTCCGTAATAAAGGTAATTTTCTGATAAACCCCCCTCAAAATTTCAGCCCGATCGGAGTTACGGATCTCCGTATATTTAATAAATGGTGAAGGGGTCAGAAAACAATCGTGAAAACAGGAGAGAAACAAAGGGAGAGAGATCCAATTTCGGAGGGGATGCTACCCTTCGGGAGCCATAGCGGCCATGGACTAGAGGGAAAACTCTCCTACCATCTAGGAGGAGACCAATGAAGAATAAGAAGTAGGAGGATCTCTCCCCCTCTCTCCCGGTGGCACCGGAGCACCGCCGGGGCAACCATCATGACGTCAATCTACAAAAAAATTCACTGCCATCATCACCACCACCATCACCTTCCCTCATCTATCTATAGTGGTCCACTCTCCCACATCCAGCTATACCCCCTACTTGAACATGGTGCTTAATGCTATGTATTATTATCCAATGATGAGTGGCTATCCTATGATGTTTGAGTAGTTCATTTTTGTCCTATGGGTTGATTGATGATCTTGATTGGTTTGAGTTGTATGTTGATATGGTGTTGTCCTATGGTGCCCTATGTGCGCCGCAAGCGTTAGGGATCCCTTCTATAGGGTGTGGTAATATGTTTATGATTTGCTTATAGTGGGTGGCTAGAGTGACACAAGCTTACAGCCGAGTAAGGGGGTTGTTGCGTATGGGACTAAAGGGGACTTGAAGTGTTAATGATATGGTTGGGTTTACCTTAATGATAAGTGCATATGATCCAAGTACGGAAAGTATGTTAGCTCATGCCTCTCCCTCATATAAAACTGCAACAATGATACCGGTCTAGTTATCAATTGCCTAGAACAATCTCGCAAATCCTACCACCACTTTTCCACACTAGATATGTTTAATTTCTTGTTCTTTTATTAAAACAGCACCTAACCTTTATTTAGTTGTTCTTTATTATCTTGCAAACCTATCTGACAACGCCTACAAAGTACTTCTATTTTTATTGCCGCAAAGTAGTTTTATTCTTGTTCTAGGTAAAGTAAGCGTTGGCGTGCGTAGAGTTGTATCATGGTCGATGGAACTTGAGGGAATATTAATTCTAACTTTAGCTCCTCGTTGGGTTTGACACTCTTACTTATCGAAAAAGTCTAGAAATGACCCGCTACACTTGTGGTTATCAAGACTTTTTCTGGCGCCGTTGCCTGGGAGCAATAGCCTAGCGGTTCATATTCTCGTGTGTGCTTGTTTGCTTTATCAGTAAGTAATTTTATTTTATTTTCTAAGTTGTTTTCTGTCTTTAGTTATGGGTAGGAAACACAAAATACTCAAAATAGATGTACTTGCTGACCTAGTGGTTGAGGAACCACCTAAAATCTACTATAGTGCTTAAGCTTATTACTTGGATCATCTTCGATCCCTTTGTGCTCATGCTGAAAATCCAACTAGCTTAGTTGATGGAAAATCATTAAATGAGCATGCTTATTATGTGTGACATAGCTTATCTCAAAAAGGGAAACTCTTGCGGCATCAAATTAATATTTTGTATTGCTATGCTTTGAATTTATGCGAAATACATGATTTTACTTGTTGTTTTGAAGACACTAAAAAACACATTCCCTATCAATGTGTGTTTAATGATAATGGAATATTATCTTCTTATGCCAAGGATGCATATTGTTATTATGATGTTGAACAAAATAAAGAATTTGTTGCTTTTAAGGGTGCATATGAAATTGCTTATTTGATTGAAAAGTATGATGTTACTCTTTACAACTCTGAAAAGTTTGCCATACTTAAGTATTGCTATGAAAACGATGCTTCTAATGCTTATGTTAAAGGATTTATTTAGAGAATGTCTGCTGCCTTGGAAGAGACTAGTATTTTGTAGGAATCTATGGAACAAGAAATTGCTGAAACCGTGAGCTCATTAGATGAAAAGGACGAGGAGGAGAGCGAAGAACAAAAGGAGGAAGAGAAAATTAGCTACTCGTGCCCACCTTCTAATGATATTAACTCTTAAACTCATACATTTTTTTATTTCCCTTCACACATACCGAAGGATGAATGCTATGATGATTGCTATGATCCCTTGGATTCATTAATATATCCCTTTTGATGACCTTGATGCTTGCTATGCTTAAGGCCATGATGCCAATATGAAGTATGCTTATGGAGATGAACTTGCTATAGTTCCTTATGTTAAGAATGAAATTGTTGCTATTGCACCCACAAGTGATAGTCCTATTATCTTTTTGAATTCTCCCAACTACACTATATCAGAGAAGTTTTCACTTATTAACGATTATATTGACGAGTTACATTTTACCATTACACATGATGATTTTGGTGAATATAATACGTATGTGTTTGCTGCTCCTACTTGCAATTATTACGAGAGAGTAACCAAATCTTCGCCTCTCTATGTTTCCAATATGATAAAATTGCCAAAAACTATTTATACAATGCATTGGACTTTACTTTGTGTGAATGAATGGTTCTTTTATGAGATGCCAATGCATAGGAAGAGAGTTAGACTTCGTTGTTACATGATATATATCACCTTGTGCTCACTACTAAATGAAAAATCATTGTTAATTAAAATTGTCTTCGATATACCTTGGGATCCGGGTGGATCAGTTACTTGAGCACTATGTGCCTAGTTTAATGAATTTAAAAAAGCATTGCCAGGGAGACAACCCAGAAGTTTTAAAGAGTCATTTATTTCTTGTTTTGTGATTTTAAAATAATTAAAAACAAAAAGTTAAAGTGGGGAAACTTATAACTTTTTCAAAAAGAAAAGTGAAAGTGAGAAGCACGAGCACCGTTCAAGTGGGGGCTAGCCTTGAACTTTGTTCATGCCAATGGAAACTTTGTGAATCTTGATTACAGCAAATTTTCAACAAAAATAATTATCCCCTTGTACAAATCCATTGTATTATAAAAAAAATGTGCCAAGATTTACCTTTAGGATGTTTGGATTTCTTGTTTGATATGTGCTGTGCAAAAACAAAAACTTGGGTTGTAGTGTTTGATTTTTCATATTTTACTGGAATGTCAAAAGTTTCTGAATTTCTTACGAAGTACTTTTATACAAAATTTTTAGAATGTCTTAAGTTTTCAGATTTTTTAAGTTACATAAGTATATGCATCATTTGCATCTTTACAGACTGTCCTGTTTTTCATAGATTGATGTTATAGTTGCTTTGTCTGCTTATGTTTGAGTTCTTATTGAGCCCATTGACTTGAGAGCCATAGAATTGTGATAGCATACAATAGGTAATGTTAGATTATAATTATAAAATAATGTGATGGCAAGACATGTGAAAGCACATTTTCTCCCTTGGTGGTTTTGGTAATTAATAACTACATATATGTCATTGAACTAATGTTTCCACTAAGCATATTTCAGGAAAAGTTCAATGATTGGTTGGCAAAAGGATTGTGGAATACCCCAAGATGCAAGGAAATAGATTGGCAAAGATTCAAGCAAGAGGACTCTACATTTTACTTTGTGAGAAATCACTTTGAGTCCATAGGAAGGCCAATACTATCAAAAGGGGGTAAGGTAATGTTGGTGAACGAGTGCTCATACATGCACAAGTGATAGTCACCATAAGCACCCACAAGCACTTCCATAAAAGTCTGTCCAAAGCCAAATATCCAAAATCAATGAAACCAATACTTCCCACTCAGTGCCACCGATTCTTAGCCTCAGACAGACTCAAGCCAAACCCTAGCCCATCGGTGCAACCAATTCTCATTCGGTGCCACCGAGTTTGGGTTGCCAACATTCAATTATGCAAATTCAAAAAATCGGTCCGACCGAGTTTGTTGAATCAGCGTCACCGAGTCTGGCAGTCTGAATGTTGGTCACCTTATAGGTGCAACCGAGTTTTATGTATCGGTCTCACCGAGATTCAAAAGTTGCTAACTTTTAGACAACTCGGTACCACCGAGATTAACACATTGGTGTCACCGAGTTGGACTTATTAGGTGTAACAGCTGGATTTTGGGAGATGCCTATATATACCCCTCCACCACCACTCACTTGCAACAGAAGCACTTAGAATGGACCCCCACTCATACCAACTGATTTTCTAAGAGAGAGCCACCTACTCATGTGTTGAGATCATGCCATTCCATTACAACCATATGAATCTTGATATCTAGCCTCCCCAAGTTGCTTTACACCCAATCAATCTCTTCCACCATAGCCAAACCTATGAGAGAATGATTGTGTGTTGAGGAGATTATCAACTTGAAGCACAAGAGCAAGGAGTTCATCGATATTATCGAGCCTATTACCTTTTGGAGGGTGGTGCCTCCTAGATTGGTTAGGTGTAGCTTGGGAGCCTCGTACTTCGTGTTGTGGAGTGAACCAAGAAGTTTGTATTGGCAAGGAGATTCCTTCTTCATGAATATCTACCCGAGTTAGGCTAGTCCTCTATGGATGTAGGCCATCATGGGATAGTCAAGGTTGCTTCTTCGTTGAACCCTCCATGGGTAGAGCCCTTCGTGGACTCTCGTGACTGTTACCCTCCATGGGTTGAAGACTCCATAAACGTGGACATGCGATAGCAATCCCTATCAGAACCACGGGAAAAATCATTGTGTCTCCAAATTGTGTTTGATCTTCCTACCCTTCCTTTACTACTCATGCTTGTCTTTACTTTCCGCTGCTATACTCAGAGACATGCATGTGTAAGGTGTGCTTGACTTGCTATGAATGCTAAAATCTGCCAACACTTAAAATTGGGAAGAAGTACTTTTTTAATTGGTCAAGTAGTCTAATCACCCCCTCTAGACCTATTTTTGATCCTACAAGTGGTATCAGAGCTTTGGTCTCCATTGCATTGGTTTCACAACCTAGGAGAGTATGGCGTCTAGTGAGTGAAATTACCACCGTAGAGGTCCGTACTTTGATGGCACTAATTTTGCTAGTTGAAAGAACAAAATTAAAATGCATCTTCTTGGTCATAACCCCGCCGTTTGGGCTGTTGTTCATGTTGGATAGCAAGGTGCATTCTTTGCTGATGGAAGGGAACCGGATCGTGAAGCAACTGCGGATCAATTGAAGATGTTACAATTAAATGCTCAAGCATGTGACATTCTCTTCAACTGCCTATGCCCCAAAGAATTCAACAAAATCAGCCGTCTTAAGAATGCAAAAGAGATTTGGGATACTTTGGTTGATATGCATGAAGGTACCGAATCTGTGAGAGAGTCCAAGTTCGAGGTTCTTCAAAGTCAGCTTGACAAGATCAAGATGAAGGATGGTGAAGGAGTCACTGAGATGTACTCTAGGCTAGCTCTCATCACCAATGAGATTGCCGGCTTAGGAAGCGAAGAAATGACCAAAAAATTCATCATCAAGAAGATACTTCAAGCTTTGGATGATCGAGATGACACCGTATGCACATTGATCCAAATGATGCCAAAATACAAAGATGTCAAGCCAATGGAAGTCATTGGAAGGATTTTTTCTCATGAGATGACACTCAAGGACAAGGAAGAGCTTCATCACAAGTCTAGCGGTGCTTACATGGCCAGAAGTGATGCTCCCACAACTTTGATACGTCCATTTTGCATCATGCTTTTATATTGATATTTATTGCATTATGGGCTGTTATTACATGTTATGGTACAATACTTATGTCTTTGTCTCCTATTTTACAAGGTTTACATGAAGATGGAGAATGCCGGCAGCTGGAATTCTGGACTGGAAAAGGAGCAAATATGAGAGACCTATTCTGCACAACTGCAAAAGTCCTGAAAAGTTACAGAGATTTATTTTGGAATATATAAAAGATATTGGAAAAAAATACCAGAGGGGACCCACCAGGAGGTCACAAGCTTGTGAGGCGCAGCCTACCCCCTGGCCGTGCCTTGGTGGCTTGTGGGCTCCCTGGTAGGCCTCTGGTACCCATCTTCTGCTATATGAAGGGTTTTGACCTGGAAAAAAATCATAAGAGAGCTTTCGGGACGAAGCGCCACCATCTCGAGGCGTAACTTGGGCAGAACCAATTTAGAGCTTCAGCGGAGCTCTTCTGCCAGGGAAACTTCCCTCCCGGAGGGGGAAATCGAAGCCATCGTCATCACCAATGATCCTCTCATCAAGTGGGGGTCAATCTCCATAAACATCTTCACCAACACCATCTCCTCCCCAAACCCTAGTTCATCTCTTGTATCTGATCTTTGTCTCAAACCTTAGATTGGTACTTGTGGGTTGCTAGTAGTGTTGATTACTCCTTGTAGTTGATGCTAGTTGGTTTACTTGGTGGAAGATCATATGTTCAGATCCTTTATGATAATTAATACTCCTCTGATTATGAACATGAACATATTTTGTGAGTAGTTACGTTTGTTCCTGAGGACATGGGATGAGTCTTGTTATAAGTAATCATGTGAATTTGGTATTCGTTCGATATTTTGATGAGATGTATGTTGTCTCTCCTCTAGTGGTGTTATGTGAAGGTCAACTACATAACACTTCACCATTATTTGGGCCTAGGGGAAGGCATTGAGAAGCAATAATTAATGATGGGTGGGTAGAGTGACAGAAGATTAAACCCTATTTTATGCATTGCTTCGTAAGGGGCTGATTTGGATCCATATGTTTCATGCTATGGTTAGATTTATCTTAATTATTCTTTCTAGTTGCGGATGCTTGCGAGAGAGGTTAATCATAAATGGGAGGTTTGTACAATTAAGGGCAGCACCCAAGCACCGGTCCAACAACATATCAAATTATCAAAGTAATGTACGCGAATCAAATGAGCATGATGAAAACTAGCTTCACAGAAATTCCCATGTGTCCTCGGGAGCGCTTCACTTTATATAAGAGTTTGTCCAGGCATGTCCTTTGCTACAAAAAGGATTGGGCTACCTTGCTGCACATTTTTCTACACTTGTTACTTGTTACCCGTTACAAATTACCTTATCACAAAACTATCTGTTACCGATAATTTCAGTGCTTGCAGAGAATACTTTACTAAAAACCGCTTGTCATTTCCTTCTGCTCCTTATTGGGTTCGACACTCTTACTTATCGAAAGGACTATGATAGATCACCTATACTTGTGGTTCATCAAGACTATTTTCTGGCACCGTTTCCGAGGAGTGAAGCGCTTTTGGTAAGTGGAATCTAGTAAGGAAAAAATTATATAGTGTGCTAAAATTTACAGTTACTTGTTACTATGGAAAATAATCCTTTGAGGGGCTTGTTCGGGGTATCTTCACCTCGACCGGAAGCACAAAGAGTTGATCTTCAACCTACTGAACCTACTGAATTTATTTATTATGAAATTCCTTCGGGTATGATAGGGAAGCCGCTGGCTAATCCTTATGTAGGAGATGGAACACTACATCCTAATTTGCATCTAATCTATGTGGATGCAATTTGTGGATTATTTAAGCTTGCAAGTCTGCCCGAGGATCATGTTAAGAAGAAGGTCTTTCCTTTATCTTTGAAGGGGAAGGCATTGACATGGTATATGCTATGTGATGATATTGGATCATGGAGCTACAACCGATTGAAAATGGAATTTCATCAAAAGTTTTATCCTATGCATCTAGTTCATCGTGATCGGAATTATATCTATAGTTTTTGGCCTCATGAAGGAGAAGGAATCGCTAAAGCTTGTGGGAGGCTTAAGTCAATGTTATATTCATGCCCCAATCATGAGATCTCAAGAGAAATTATTATTCAGAATTTTTATGCCTGACTTTCTCGTAATGATCAATCCATGCTCGATACTTCTTGTACTGGTTCCTATATGAACAAAGATATTGACTTCAAATGTGATTTATTGGAAAGAATTAAACACAACTCTGAAGATTGGGAACTCCACGAAGGTAAGGAGTCAGGTATAAACCTTCAGTTTCATTGTGTTAAATCCTTTGTAGACACCGATGCTTTTCGTGAATTTAGCACTAAATATGGACTTGACTATGAGGTAGTAGCTTCTTTCTGTGAATCTTTTGCTGCTCATGTTGATCTCCCCAAGGAGAAGTGGTTTAAATATCATCCTCCCATTGAAGTGAAAGTAGTTGAACCTATTAAAGTTGAAGAAGAAGCTATTACTTATAATGTTGATCCTGTTATTCCTGCTGCTTATATTGAGAAACCACCTTTTCATGTTAGAGTAAAGGAACATGCTAAAGATTCAACTGTGGTTCGTAAGAGCTATGTTATAACACCTACACCCCCTGAACAGATTAAAGTTGAACCTAGTATTGCTATGTTTAAAGATCTCTTGGTTGATAATATTGATGGGCATGTTATTCATTTCTGTGATGAAGCTATTAGAATTGCTAGACCTGATGGTAAAGATAAACATAGACCTATTGTTGGCATGCCTGTTGTTTCTGTTAAAATAGGAGATCATTGTTATCACGGCCTATGTGATGTGGGTGCTAGTGTGAGTGCAATTCCCTTTACCTTATATAAATAAATTATGAATGATATTGCATCAGCTGAGTTAGAGGAAATTGATGTTACCATTAAGCTTGCTAATTGAGATACTATAGCACCGGTTGGGATTGTTAGAGAAGTCGAAGTCTTATGTGGGAAAATAAAATATCCTACTGATTTTCTTGTCCTTGGTTCCCCACAAGATGATTTTTGTCCCATTATATTTGGTAGACCTTTCTTGAATACTGTTAATGCCAAGATAGATTGTGAGAACGAAGCTGTTACTGTAAGTTTTGGGGATGTGTCCCATGAGTTTAATTTCTCTAAATTTCGTAGACAACCCCATGCTAAAGAATTGCCTAGTAAGGATGAAATTATTCGTCTTGCTTCTATTTCTGTGCCTCCTACTGATCCCTTAGAAAAATATTTGCTAGACCATGAAAATGATATGCATATGAATGAAAGGAATGAAATAGATAAGATTTTCTTTGATCAACATCCTATTTTGAAACACAAATTGCCTGTTGAAATACTTGGGGATCCTCCTCCACCCAAGGGTGATCCCGTGTGTTATCTTAAACAATTTCCGGATACTCTGAAATAGGCTTATCTTGATGAAAGGAAGATATATCCTGTTATTATTAGTGCTAACCTTTCAGAGGATGACGAAAAGAGATTATTGAAAACTCAAAGGTAGCACCATGCTTCTATTGGATATACTCTTGATGATCTTAAGGGCATTAGTCCCACTCTATGTCAGTATAAAATCAATATGGAGCCCGATGCTAAACCAGTGGTTGATCACCAATACCGGTTAAATCCTAAAATGAAAGAAGTGGTAAGAAATGAAATATTAAAGCTTCTAGAGGCAGGTATAATTTATCCTATTGCTGATAGTATATGAGCTAGTCCCGTTCATTGTGTCCCTAAGAAAGGAGGTATTACCGTAGTTCCTAATGATAAAAATGAATTGACCCCGCAAAGAATTGTTACAGGATATAGAATGGTAATTGATTTTAGGAAATTAAATAAATCTACTAGGAAAGATCATTAACCTCTAACTTTTATTGATCAAATGCTAGAAATACTATCCAAACACACATATTTTTGCTTTCTAGATGGTTATTTTGGCTTCTCTCAAATACCTGTGTCAAAAGAGGACCAAGAGAAGACCACTTTTACTTGCCCTTTCGGTACCTTTGCTTATAGACGTATGCCTTTTGGTTTATGCAATGCACCGGCTACCTTTCAAAGATGTATGACTGCTATATTCTATGATTTTTGTGAAAAGATTGTTGAGGTTTTCATGGATGACTTCTCCATTTACGGGACTTCTTTTAATGATTTCTTAAGCAACCTTGATCGAGTTTTGCAGAGATGTGAAGAAACTAATCTTGTCTATAACTAGGAGAAGTCCCACTTTATGGTTAGTGAAGGCATTGTATTGGGACACAAAATCTCCAAAAGAGGTATTGAAGTTGATAAAGCTAAAGTTGATGCTATTGAAAAAATGTCGTGTCCTAAGGATATCAGAGGTATAAGAAGTTTCCTTGGTGATGCTGGTTTCTATAGGAGGTTTATTAAAGATTTCTCTAAAATTTCTCGGCCTCTCACTAATCTCTTGCAAAAATATGTTCCTTTTGTTTATGATGATGATTGTGTAGAAGCATTTGAAATCCTTAAGAAAGCCTTGATTTCTGCACCTATTGTTCAACCACTTGATTGGAACCTACCCTTTGAGATTATGTGTGATACTAGTGATTATGCCGTTGGTGCTGTTCTAGGACAAAGAGTCGATAAGAAATTAAATGTTATTCATTATGCTAGTAAAACTCTAGACAACGCTCAGATAAACTATGCTACCACTAAAAGGATTTTTTAGCAGTTGTGGTTCCTTGTGACAAGTTCAGACCTTATATTGTTGATTCCAAAGTAACTGTTCACATTGATCATGCTGCTATTAAATATCTTATGGAAAATAAAGATGCTAAACCTAGGATTATTTGATGGGTTCTTGTGCTACAAGAATTTGATTTGCATATTATTGATTGAAAGGGTGCTAAGAACCCCGTAGCAGACAACTTGTCTAGGTTAGAAAATGTTCTTGATGACCCACTACCTATTGATGATAGCTTTCCTGATGAACAATTAGCTGTCATAAATGCTCCGCGTAATGCTCCATGGTATGCTGATTATGCTAATTACATTCTTGCTAAATTTTACCGCCTAGTTTCACATACCAACAAAAGGAAAAGTTCTTTTATGATTTAAGACATTACTTTTGGGATGATACACACCTTTATAAAGAAGTAGTAGATGGTCTTATTAGACGTTGTGTACCTGAGCATGAACAGGAACAGATCCTACACAAGTGTCATTCCGAGTCCTACGGAGGATACCATGCTGGAGATAGAACTGCACATAAGGTATTACAATCTTGTTTTTATTGGCGTACTCTCTTCAAGGATGCTCGTAAGTTTGTCTTGTCGTGTGATGAATGTCAAAGAATTGGCAATATTAGTAGATGTTAGGAAATACCTATGAATTACTCTCTTGTTATCGAACCATTTGATATTTGGGGTTTTGATTATATGGGACCTTTTCCAAAGTCCAACGGGTATACTCACATTCTACTTGCTGTCGATTATGTTACTAAGTGGGTACAAGCTATTCCAACTAGTAGTGCTGATCATAACACTTCCATTAAAATGCCGAAATAAGTTATTTTCCCTAGATTTGGAGTCCCTAGATATTTAATGACTGATGGTGGTTCACACTTTATTCATGGTACTTTCCGTCAATTGCTTGCTAAGTATGACATTATTCATAGAATTGCATCTCCTTATCACCCTCAGTCTAGTGGTCAAGTAGAATTAAGCAATAGAGAAATTGAATTGATCTTGCAAAAGACTGATAATAGATCTAAAAAGAATTGGTCTAAGAAACTTGATGATGCACTATGGGCTTATAGAACTGCTTACAAAAACCCTATGAGTATGTCTCCATATAAAATGGTTTATTGTAAAGCATGTCACTTACCTCTAGAACTGGAGCATAAAGCTTATTGGGCAATCAAACAGCTCAACTATGATTTCAAACTTGCTGGTGAGAAGAGGTTATTTCATAAGCTAACTTTATGAATGGAGAACCCAGGCCTATGAGAATGCCAAGTTGTTTAAATAAAAAGTTAAGAGATCGCATGATAAAAGGATACGAAAGCGTGAATTCAATGTAGGTGACCATGTTTTGCTATACAATTCTCGTTTAAGATTTTTTGCAGGAAAACTTCTCTCTAAATGGGAAGGCCCTTACATTGTCGAGGAAGTATATCGTTCAGGTGCCATCAAGATCGACAACGCCGAAGGCACAAATCTGAAGGTGGTAAATGAGTGAAGAATCAAACATTATATCTCAGGTACTCCCATAAATGTTGAAACCAATATTATCAATACTGTAACTCTGGAGGAGTACATTAGGGAGACCTACCAGAATGTTTCAGACTCCAAAAAGGAATAGGTATGTGGTACGGTAAACAAACTGACTCCAAAACTTTCCCAATAACAAATTTTCTCGGTTTTAGAATATTTAATAAATTAGGAAAATTTAAAGTTGTCCGAAAGGTGCACGAGGAGGCGACAAGCCTACAGGGCGCGGCCTACCCCCATAGCTGCGCCCCTGTGGCTTGTGGCCACCCCATGCACCCTCCAGACTCTGTTTTCTTGCAGGACACTCCTTTAGGTCGGTAAAAATTCATTATATAATCTCCCGAAGGTTTGGACTTTCATATCACGACAATACCTCCTATTTTCATTTTGAGCTGTTTCTGCAGCAGATTTAGAGCAAGATGTCATCCCAAGAGTCGATCGGGGAGAACCATGTCTCTCACCCAACACCGGAGCCCGGAGCATACAGCAAAGCCAATCACTTTGGGAAGGCCATGGAGGAAGAGATGGAGGCCGACTTCAAAAGGGTGGATGCCATGGAGGAAGACCAAGAAGTTACCTCGCGTTTACACCCGGTGTCATGTTGGAGGAACTTCAGAGCTTAGCAATTCCGAATTTGTTCATCCCTCCTAATGCTAGATTTCTTACTTATGAAAATATGAAAAATAGTGTTGTTTATTCTCCCGCAGCAATGAAACATCCATGGGTGATGGGAGCCCTAACCGTCACCGGAAAGCTTCACAAGGAGATAACGGATCTTAGACGGCAAAATAACATGCTTGAGGAGGAGAATCGCATTCTGAGGGGCATCATCGCCAAGAATATCACGTCACCACCTCCAAAGTAGGACATCTAAGAGATTTTATATCGTATATATATATATGTGGAATTGTGATTGGATCTTAGGTAGATGATGTTAGGGATACCAAGAGATGTTATATTGTATATATGTAGTAGTGTTGGATAGATATAGAAAACTTGTTGTTTGACCAAGCACAGAGAAAGAGATGTCACTTCTCTCTCTCTATATTTGTTCATAACGATCTTGTGTAATTAATGGTTTCCTTCATTTGCTTACTAGCTAGCATCGAGTTCTCTCTCTCTATATATATAGTAGCTAGCGTTGACCAAGCACATAGAAACAGAGGTCACTTCTCTCTATTAGCTAGCTAACACAATATGAAACCCCTAAATAAACACTCCAAAACTCCTAACCCCCCCTTCCAAAAAACAAAACCCTCGGCTCATTTTGGTCCCGATTGGTGTTACCAACCGAGACTAAAGGACCTCTTGCCTGGGCACCCTGCAGCGGCCACGTGGAGCCCCTTTGGTCCCGGTTCGTAAGCAAACCGGGACTAAAGGTTTTGGGTATTAGTCCTGCTTGTTTTGTCCCAGTTCCAGAATCGGGACTATAAGCCCTCTGGAACCGGGACTAGTTCCCTGTTTTGTACTAGTGTAATCGAGTTAAGTTTGATAGGGCTTGATCCCTATTATCCACTATGTTCTGAGATTGATGTTACTATGAGTTTCCTATGCTTAATGCTTGTCACTAGGGCCCGAGTGCCATGATTTTAGATCTGAATCTATTATGTTTTCATGAATATAAGAGTGATTTGGATCCTATGTTGCAAGTTATATGTACCTATTACGTGTCATGATCCGCATACCCCAAGGTGACAATAATTGGGATTCTTTCCGGTGATTGTCATAGTTTGAGGAGTTCATATATTCACCATGTGTTCATGCTTTGTTCTGGTTCCCTACTAAAAGGAGGCCTTAATATACCTTAGCTTCCAATACGACCCCGCTGCCACGGGAGGGTAGGACAAAATATGCCATGCAAGTTCTTGTTTCAAGCATGTATGTCTATATACGGAATACATGCCTACATTACATCGATGAATTGGAGCTAGTTCTGTGTCGCCCTAGTGTATAACTATTATATTATCAATGTCATCTAAATCATTGTGCACCACCGATCCACGTGCCTACGCGTTACATATACTGAATCTTGCCAAGTTATTTTTGCTATTGTTACTGTCACACTTGCTAGAAAACTGCTATTGTGACTATTATTGTTACTCTTGCTATTACTATTTGCCGTGCTACTAAATCTTTGCTGCAGAGAGATATCCTCGGTTCGGTTGAATTGACAACTCAACTGTCAAGGCCAATAAATATTCTTTGGCTCTCCTTGTGTCGAATCAATAAATTAGAGTGAAATACTATCCGTGAAGACTGTTGTGATCCCCTACACTTGTGGGTTATCAAGACCTTTTTCTAGCACCGTTGTCGGGGAGCATAGCTCTATTTATTGTGTTAACTGAAGGATATCCATTTGCTACCATGAGAAATCTGAAAGACAACCAAACTAAGATCATCCCCTCTCGCACGAGAGGAGGTAAGGAACTGCCATCTAGCTCTGCTTTAGATTCACCTATTGATCGTCCTGATATGTCACATGAACTTGATGATGCTTCTTATGAAATGAATGATGCAACTACTGCTACACATGTTGAAACTGAACCTGTGCCACTGAATGAATTACTTGATGCTCATTGTCGGTGTCAAAACTGGCAGATCTCGGGTAAGGGGTCCCGAGCTGTGAGCCTTAGATCGATGGGTAATGGGGAACGAAGGGGATAGTGTTTACCTAGGTTCGAGCCCTCATGAGGAGGTAAAACCCTATGTCATCCTTTATTGTATTGATGTGTATGGAGATTACAGTGTTGATCTACCTCGAGATCGTCTCTTCTAAGCCCTAGATAAGTTCACCTGCTTTCTATGAATCAGGATCCTCCGGTAGACACCGGGGGTCGCTAGGGTTACACAGAACCGACCTTTTACAAGGGATATACACGCACATCCTATCTTCGGAACTTGGAGACCATGCCATTCTACAGAGCCTTCCTTCTTGGATACAAGATCATTCACAGTTCGGTCTTCAGCAGATCAGCCCAACAGGTCGGCCCATGAGGAATGAGCTGACGGTTTGAGGACCCTTTTGTCCCGGACTCCCTCAGTAACCCCCGAACTAGTCTTCAACACCGAGGAATGTAGTCTTCGGCAGCTTCGTGTGTCCATGGTATTCGGCTTGAGAGGCGAGTTTCCTCTATGTTCGGCAGATCTCAACTCGACCCTTCACGACGCTCTGTCTTCTGGAACATGCTTTGTTTATCCCGAAGGCCAAACGCCCGGGTGTGAGTAGTAACCCTACCTGACAATCTTTCTGACAAAAAAGCCACAAGAGCCAGTTATGAAAACTCAATTCGTGACTCAAGGCCGCTTTTCTAGTGGCACGCCCCATTAATATGAAGATCGGGCCCTGCATTTTGCGGGATACGAGTAATGATAGGGGTAACCCCGCACGCGCATAATGGCACAATTGCTTCGGGAAGTGCCACAGCTTGCGGTAGTAAAAGAGGACCCTTGGTGTTATGCCCCCCCATAAAAGGGAGAAAAACCCCAAGGTCTCATTATGCCTCCAGATTGGTCTTCTTCTTGCCCCCAGCCTCAAGCCCCTAGATCCATTTCTTCCTTTCCATCCCAAGCCCCCTTTCCCAAGCTTCCCCATGACTAGCTCGGGCTTGCAAGGCAAGTGGGAGGCCTCATGCGTCACCGAAAAAGGACATCTGGGAGCTCATGGTCATCGGGTACCTCTCACCCAACATCCCTCATTACCCTCCCGAAGAGGGCCAAGTGGTGCCAATGCCGAGGACAGGCGAGAGAGTAGTGTTCATGTGACAGCCCAAGTGCTATCCCTACCTTTTATGGATGTAATCTATTGTATGAACCTTGTGGCATGAGCTTAATGTATGATTTGCACCTTATCTTCCATGCCTTGTTCTTGCATTCATGCATCATGCATGATAGCATCAATCATGCCATGTCCTTGCTTGTTGTGGTTGAGTGTGTCTTGTGTTGTGTTGGGGTGATGTGACCTTGTGGTTTGAGTGTGGGTGGAGTTCATGTGTGCATCTCCTTCTTCTTCCCCTCTCTTTTTCTTTCAACAAAAACCCAACTAATGCCTTTATTCCCATGGTATTTATAATCAGAATTAAGTTGATATTTAAATTATTTATAAATTTTCAAGTGCTAGCCTAATATGTTTTAAGCTTGCGAGTGTGGTTCTTTTGTTGATTTGAGCTTTATGTTTTTGGGGTATTTAAATAACAGGGGGCTGCCTATTTTAAAAATATTAAAATTACTTGCCCTAAAAATCAACTTAATATTTTTGTTAAATAGTGCATATTATTTTCTTTACAAAAGTATTTTTGTTGCACCAAAATTCCTTTTATTTTACTCTAGGTTTTTTATCTTGTGTTGTGGTGTTTTAAAAAGGGAAAAACCTTCTCTGATTTATTTGTTTGAGAGGGAGAGTCAGAGTGGGCTTGCCTTCCCCGCAGCCTAGCCCGCTCGGGGAACGGCTACCTGCTCCATCTGTCATCGCCGTCAGGTTTAGTGTGGGAGAGGCAGCTCCGCCGTCGCCTTTTGTGCCGTCCATCATTGTCAGCCCGTGGATATTTAGCCCCCCCTCGGCGTCTGTGCCCCCTCGGCTCGGGTTCCTCTCCTCCCCGCCGCAGCTCCCATCTCCCCCTCCATCTCTCTCCCTCCTCTCTTCTTCCTCCCTGCCATGTAAGAAATTCAGAGAGTTCAGAGAGTGTTGTCGGTCGTCGTCACCACCGTCGCCGCGTCTCTGGTGGTTCCCCTCCACGTCCAAGATGGCGTGGCGAAAGCGGCTCATCCCCGCATTCCGTTCCCGGTGTTAGAGCACCGTGGGAGGCTCCAAGGCGTCATCTTCTTCCTCCTTGCCGCGGGTCGTCGTCGGGACTGCTTCCCCTTTGTCGCTGGCGTCGTCTCTGCCTCTTCTTCCTCTTCGCACGTCCGGGTCGCCGTCGTCCTCCCCTAGGTGAGCAATCTCCATGCAGCCTCCTCCCCTTGTAGCTAGTGCCGCCTCCGTCGTGTTTGTGTCGCCGCCGTTCAGTAAGGTGCGTGCTTGAGCTCGCCTCCGTCCCCCTCGTTGCAAGATGAGCGGAGGGATGGGTTCCCCATAGTGTCCATAGTCCCCGCGGTAGCTCCCCCTTGCCGGAGAGGCCGTGGTCACCGGCAATCATCATCGCTGCGCTTTCTGTCGCCGTGCGTGTGCAGTCATCAGTTTCCTTAGTTAAGTGTTGTGCGTGTGTGTATTAGAGGGCCAGTGCTCCTCCTCTGTTAACAATCGCGCGCGTAGCAGAGTGGTAGGCACCAGGGGAAATAACCAGGAGGTCATGGGCTCGAGCCCGAGCTACCCCATTTTTGTTTTATTTTCTTTCTTTTGTTTTTCTTTTGTTTTTTTCCTCTTGCTAAGATGTATGTATGTATTGATGTGTGTGTATGTGTATGTGCATGTGAGTATGCACATATGCATGAGCTTGTGAGTGTGTGTGCTTCATGCATACACACTTGTGTAGTGGTGTGGTGGTTCATGTGAGCTTGTGTAGGTGGTGTGTGTATATGTGTGTGTGCTTCTTGCATACACACATCTGTAAGTGCATGTATGTGTGTGGAGTGGGGTATATGTATTTGTGCATGTGGATGTGAGTGTGTGTGTAGTCCTATGCATATGTATAGGCGTATATGCACTTGTGCTTATGTGTGTGTGCATATGTTTGTGGATGCACACCCACACACACATGAGCATGACTGTATGTGCCTAGTGCACTTGTAGTGTGTGTGTAGGGTGTATGTGTGTGTGGTGGGGGGACTAGTGGGTTTCCCCACTTGATATACCCCTTTGTTGTATATATATGCATGTATGTGATTGTTAGATCTTTTCCATCTCTAACTAAGCTACCAATCTGGTTATGTCCATTTATGCTCATGTTCAAGTTAGAGTTATGTATCACTTATGAGAATAGGTGGTAGTTTTGCTATCTTATTTGTGCCATGTTGTTTCACATGAACATATGAGTATGACACATGTTTTTGGGGTAGAAAGAGCTAATGAATCCATTGATGCTTTCAGATTTCACTTTTGAGCAAGTTCATAAAACTGTCATTTTCAGCTGTGATGCTACTTTGTCATTTTTGTATGATTTAATCCATGCTTGCTTTGGGGCATGTGCCAACTAGGAAGTGCTAGTGTTTTGTATCTATTATGCCATGGTATTTTTGTTTAACCTGAGAATCACCCAATAAGTGGGAAACATGCTGCAAAGTAGCCAACTTAATGTTTCTGTTTCAGCATGCTAAAAATTGTTGTCTGAGAATCTGCTATTATTTTTGTGCCATGAAGAGTGGGTGACATCTAGTTGTATGTTGAGATTTGCTCATGCTTAGTGCTAGTAATTTGGATTAGATGTTGTCTACTAGCATCCTGTTAATTTTCATGCCAAGAGGTGCTCTCTAACATATTTAACTACTGGTGTCAACTTGCTACTTTATTAACTCGGATTCCAGAAAACTGCAATTTTCACTAAGTCCCAGAAAACCGTTTCATCATGTCAACTTTATAGATTCATGCTTATTTATGTGTGCCTCATATGCATATTGTGTAGTTGTATAAGTTGATATATATGTTATGTAGTTTCTGTCAATATCTTGTTTGTGGCTGTAGGATTCCTGTAGCTCAAGTTGTGGGCCGTGTAAGTTGCTATGTTGCTGTTTGTGGCAGTTTGTTTGTTTTAGTCTTTTGTGACTTGTGGGAGCTATATTCCATGGAATTGATTGATGTTTGAGTCTATTATGGTTGGTTTTTCGTTGCCTAACCAGTGGCTACCTTGGCATGCCAAGAATTAGCCCATGGCTTGTTGTCTTGTGTTTTGCCTTCGTACCTTGTCGTGAGCGTATCGTGAGAACCGTAACTCCGTTTCTTGCGTTCTTTATATGCATTTCTATCGATTTTGCATGATGCATCCATATTTGCCATGTTCATGCATGTTTAAATAACTTAACATGAGGTTCTGTCCAGATTCATTAATAAACAAACTTTGCATGTGAAGCATGACTAGTTTTGGAGTGCCATGTTAAATTCTTCATAAATGAATCATGCATCATCTTGGTTGTGCATTGCACCTTGGTTGGATATTTATTGTTGATGTTTCTCTTGGGTAGATGTGAGTGTTGATTCTGAGTACGAGGACCCAGGAGAGTACCATTACGAGGATCCCGCTACTTGTTTCGTTGAAGAACCAACATGCAAGATGATCGTACCCAGATCCCGATACTATTTTCGCTTGCTAGCTTCTCTCTCTTATCATTACAATTGAGCTACCTACCACTTGAATGTTAGCCTCCTAATTGCCATGACAGCCTCTAATCCTCCACATCCTAGCAAACCTTTGATTGGCTAAGTTAGCGCTGCTCAGCCCCTCTTATAGCGTTCTTAGTTGCACGTGCAGGTTGTTCCATGTGATAACATGGGTTTTGGATATCACAATATTATCAGTTATTTAATTAAATGCACATATATATCTTGGTATTGGTGGAAGGCTTGGCCTTTGCTAAGTGTTTTGTTCCGCTGTTACCGCCATAGTTCTTGTTACAGGTGTTATGGTTTCCATATTTTGCGCTCCTAACACGCTCAGGGTTGTTATGGGGACCCCCTTGTTTATTCGGCTGAGATTAAAACTTGTCTGGCAAGACACAACATTGGTACTACATTTGCTTAATAACTTAATAAAATTTGCATAGGGCTTTGCAAACCCGTGGTTAATTAATCAACCCTCAGGCCAGTGCTCCTCATGAGTGTTGGTACAAACTAGAGCACTGTGTGGGGCCAACCCAGGGCAACTTGGGAGATTTCTATCAGGCCCCCATACGCGTCGCTTATCCATCGTGTCCTGAGAACGAGATACGCGGCTCTTATCGGGTTCGTCGACACGTCGGGTGGTCTTGCTGGATTTGTTTTACCTTTATCGAGTGTCTTGCGTGTGGACTCTGACATTCTTCGGGTTTTCTCGAGGTGTTGGAATTCCTTTGGAATTACCTATGATGACCACGAGATCTGTGGTCGAGGCTATTCCCATGGAGTGTGGTTAATTTGTGATGGACTAGTTGGAGCACCCCTGCAGGGTTAAATCTTTTCGAGAAGCCGTGCCCGCGGTTATGTGGCAACTTGGATATTTTTAACACCCGGTTATAGTAAACTTGAAGTAAAGTCTAAATAAAATACACCAACTATGTGAGTAACCGTGATCGTCTCTACTCATGAACATGATCCGAGAGAGAATACGGTGGGGTTATGATTGACATACATAAGTGTTCAGGATCTCATAGAGATCATACTAGATTCGATCGTTCATTGTAGGCCACTCATATTTATTATCATGTTACGTAAATTAGCCACCATAAATGCTTTGTGCTGCTGCAAACTAAACACATACCCCATCCCAACCTTTAAGCTTGAATAGTCTCGGTACCCGGGCGCTTGATTGCTGAGTCCTTGTGGCTCACAGATTACTACAACCCTCCAGGTACAGGAACAGATGAGTACGTGCATGATGATCTTACCTAGCTCCAGTGGGAATATGATAAGAAAAGAGGCAGGATGTACGTGACTTACCCGGATGAGTAGAGGACCATGGTCGTGATCTTTGGGATAGCGAGATAGTTTCATTTGCATCTGTTTTATCGTTTGATTTCGTCCGTAGTCGGACCCTGTCTTCATCTTGATGATTTGAACTCTGTGTGGAATTGTAATTTAGCATGTGGCGAGTGTAAGACAACTTGTATACTCATCTCTTCTGTAATGTATGATGCAATGATTCTATACTTGCAAACGGCAAGATGCGCCTCTATCCCTTGCGAGGCCCTCGTGTCTTAAAATGGATAGGCGCGCATCTTGGGCGTGACAGTTCATCCCCCATTTCCTCCAAGGATTGGGTTTCCCTGTCCATCCCTTCGTTAGGGGGCTGGTGTTCTTCTATGGCTTGGACTTCCGTGACTCCCCCCAAACTCTTTTATGCACATCTTGGCCTTCATCACTATCTGTGAGGCCTTCCTGCGAGTCTAGCTGCACTTCGGCCTGTGGCTCAAGGTCTTCAATCTGAAGATCAAGACGGTCAACAGTCAACATGTTGACTGCGGTGGGGAGGTAATCAACAAGCTCCTGTGGGTCGGGTGGCTGGACGACACCTTCATCGACAGCGTGAATGTCTGGCAGAAGGAGTGGTTCTATATCACCGAACCACGGGACATGGGTTGGTTGGCGTCAGCCGAATTGAGATCCGGCCCCCCTGCGAGGCTAACCTTGTGGATGAGGAAGGGCCTTGACTGGGGGTCCGCCTCGAAAGTGAAGATGCTGCAAAAGCGTATCGCCCAGATGGTGGGGGAAACATCGAGTTGACCAACATGGTCTAGGTCATGCTCCACTGCCGCATCCTACCCTGCCAGCGCCGGTAAACCCGATGTGGACCTACAAGCTTGGGGACCCGGTCACTATGAGAAAATTCTTTTGCACAACTCACGAGAAGTTGTGGAAAGTACTCTTGAAGCCCAGAAGGATTGGCCAGCTAAAGAACAAGACATCGGCTTGGACGCCGACACTCCGCCCTTAAAGGTATGATAGGATCTCTTATGGCATTCCGAACTGTAATCCTTGGCAAGGATTTAACCCTTCCTCTCTTTGTCCTTGCAGGGCTGGCTGGAGAAGGATGTGCAAATAAACGGCCCTGCGCCTTTCCCGAAGATCCTAGGTCAGCCCTGCTAACGGCGATGCTAGTTGTGGTGTCGTACGCTGCACCAGAAAAGAAGGAGACAAAGAAGAAGGAGGTATGTGGGGGCCTCCGCTCTAGGGGTCCTCCGGATACCAAATCCAGAGAAACCCAAGCCTCCTCCACACACGAGGAGGAGCATGAGGAAGACGGGGGAGAGATCAACTCTCCCCAAACAAAGAAGAGGTCCGCACCCAAGGATGTCGGGGAGGATCTTCCTCCCCTGGCCCCGAACAGGGCATGGAGGCCCAAGGTGATTCTGGCGGACGACAACCCGGATTCCGATGAGGATTCCAAAGCTTTCGAGAGGATCCCCTGAAGCAACCCCAGGGTTAAGCCCCCAACCCAGAGGTATTGAATCTAGATACCATCCGATCTATTGGTTTTGCCAAACTGACCTATTCAATTGCTTTCATGATATAGTTCGGTGCGAGACCTCCCGACCGAACAGGTCTCAGGGGAGTCCCCACCGAACGAACTGGCGGATAGTGGGACGGAGTCCCGCAACACACCACCCCTGGCCACAGGTGCGACCACGGAGGTGGTGTCCGATGGACCCCCCCCCCCCACACACCAAACACTAGGAATGAGACGATGATGGCCGAGGCGCATACCTCGACCATCAAAGACGTCTTGGTCGGGGGACTATCCCTCGATCGCTCAGGTCCAGGAGGTTGAACCCCTCCTAGCAGATAAGGAGGGGGCCTTAAGTCGCTTGGGCTCCCTTCGCAGTTGACTCCGGAGGCCTCAGCGCCTCCCACGTCGTCGACCCTGCCTCCCCAAGGAGGGGCGAGAAGTGCCACCGCCGATGCCACCCACAACCGATCGAACCTTGACTGGGTAGACGACCATGATGGAGGAGGCATTGTCTGACTCCTCCATTGTCGAAGATCACCGCACCCTTATGGGTGTGGTTCTAAAAAGTATCCAGTCCATTAATAGCGGACTAAAGGAAACCTTCAATGGTTTACTGGCAGGCTTTAAGGTAAGCCATGCTCTTGTTCATAATGATGCATTTTGTTTATATTGTCATAAATTCCTTATGGGTATAGTAGCCCCCGAACCATGGGTGAATTTGAGAAACTCGCTCGGGGGTCCTAGAAACATAGGCATATAGTTCGGCATCGAATAACCTGACCTCCTGCTTATGGGTAAGTTTGTTTTGTAGGCCTTGTCCTCGGCCAGGGCATCCAATGCCCTTGAACTGGCCGAACTGAATCAGAAGCTTCAGAGCTCCAATGAGGAAATGGACTGTTTGAACAAACGGTTCAATGAAGTACAAGGTTGGTTTTTAGTTGTAGTTGCCTACTCTATTTCTTTTCTCATTAATGTGGATCATCCTGATTTTGGATCCTAATCTTGTGTCGCTTTATGCCCTCATCTTCGAGCGCAGAGGTCAAAAACCTCAAGGCCGAGCTTATGAGGGCCAAGCAGGAGGCTACCGACCATAAGGCGGCAGCCGATAATGTAGCCGCAGAGCTAAACTCACCGAGGGTGGAGTGCGGCAGGCATGAGGCTCGAGTAGCCGAGGTACAACAGGAGCACCAGGATGCCAGCGCTAAGTGCGAGGCCCTGGAGCAATAGGTCAAAGACCAGGCAGCCCAGCTGACCACACTCACCTCTGACCAAAAATCAGAGCGTGTTGAGAGGTGGTTCTTTGAAGAAGAGATTTGCCAAGTCAAGCTGATTGCGGATGGTAAGCCATACTTACTGCAATGTGCCTTTGGTGGAAACAGGTTCGCCTTTCTTACACGGCTGTGGCGTTCCCCAGGCGCCTTTATGGACCTCCCGAGGAGTGCGGCAAATGCGGTGAAGCATTATGTAGTCCGGGATAGGGATGTGGAGGAGAGACTTTTCTGGGTGCACTTTGAAACTCCTGAGGACCATCCCCTCCTCGACTACCCGATGAAGCAACTGATGCAGCTTCACACGATGGCGGAGCCGGCCTTGCAAGACCTCTAAATTCAGCTATGGCCTAAGGACCCGCTGCCGAGAATCTACTTCGACTTGCTACAAAAGCTTCCTGACGCCGTGCCACGGATTGAGGCTGTGAAGCGTTCGGTTTGCATCGAGGGAGCGTGGATGGCCTTTGCACAGACCATGATTCAACTACCACGTATCAAGCCAGCTTAGATGGCCACCACGCCCCAGCCTCTTGAGAAGAAGCACAGATGCCCTGAGTTGTACTACCGCGCTACATTAGAGGGTGCTCGGTCTATAGAGACCCAATGCCTAAAAAATGTAATGTATGAGTGAGGGTGTTTATCATTATACCCTGAAGACAATTTATGTTTTATTATGCTTGTCCAAATATACCATGTTATGTATTGTTTTGACTCCTGCATGACCGGTTTAATCTGAAAGTTCCGAGTCATCGGCTTCAACCCCCACATAGATACTACGAGGGGTGTTTCGGCCTCCGTGATAGGTCCTTAATTAACTGGTATATCAGTGCCCGTAGGCGATAAAGGGGGGAACTAGGCAATCGGACTATTTGCTTTAGTGCTTTCACTTAGCCTTAGGAGCTCAAATGCAGGGACTAGTAACCAGCCCCTAGTGTTTTGCGGCAGTCTGTTCGGCCGAAGCTTAAGACTAGTACGACATGGTTTGGAAAGGTACAAACCGTTCGTATGACACGGGAGAACCTCCATCGATTCTTAGTTTGACACTTTAGCTCGGACCGCAGACCGGTTCTCGCTTATTATGATAGTCAGTTTTTGGCTTTCTCCACTGAGGTATTTGCCAGGCCAGCAAGGGATACACTTGCAGCGATTCTCCCTATTGCCCCTTTAGCCGAACTGGCAGAAGGTAAAGGGGCAAGCACAGGAGATAGGCAATCCAATTATTGAACCAAGACATAATTTGGAACCGATGCATATAGTGCGCTATCCGAGACGCCGAAGGGGTAAGACATAGTGATGGGGTCATGCTTGGGGTGTTTTAGTTGTACCCCAGCCCCCGGTCTATCAGCGGATCGCACCTGTCCTATAATCGGATGATCTATATGTTGGAAATATGCCCTAGAGGCAATAATAAATTGGTTATTATTATATTGCCTTGTTCATGATAATCGTTTATTATCCATGCTAGAATTGTATTGATTGGAAACTCAGATACATGTGTGGATACAAAGACAACACCATGTCCCTAGTGTGCCTCTAATATACCAGCTCGTTAATCAAAGATGGTCAAGGTTTCCTAGCCATGGACATGAGATGTCATTTGATAATAGGATCACATTATTAGGAGAATGATGTGATGGACAAGACCCAAACTATAAACATAGCATATGATAGTGTTAGTTTATTGCTATAGTTTTTTGCATGTCAAGTATGCGTTTCTATGACCATGAGATCATGCAACCCACTGACACCGAAGGAGTACCTTGTGTGTATCAAACATCGCACTGTAACTGGGTGACTATAAAGCTGCTCCATAGGTATCTTCGAGGGTGTCTGTTGGGTTGGCATGGATCAAGAATGGGATTTGTTACTCTGTGTGACGGAGAGGTATCTCAGGGCCCACTAGGTAATACAACATCACTATAATCGTTGCAAGCAATGTGACTAAAGAGTTAGCCACGGGATCTTGTATTATGGAACAAGTAAAGAGACTTGCCGATAACGAGGTTGAACTAATTATGGAGATACCGATGATCGAATCTCGGGCAAGTAACATACCGAAGAACAAAGGGAACAACATACGAGATTAACTGAATCCTTTACATAGAGGTTCAACCGATAAAGATCGTCGTAGAATATGTAGGAACAATATTGGGCATCCAAGTCCCGCTATTGGTTATTAATCGTAGAGGTGTCTCGGTCATGTCTACATAGTTCTCGAACCCGCAGGGTCTGCACACTTAAGGTTCGGTGACGTTTCGGTAGTATTGAGTTATGTATGTTGGTGACCAAAGGTTGTTCGGAGTCGCGGATGATATCCAGGACATCACGAGGAGCTCCGGAATGGTCTATAGGTAAAGATTGATATATAGGAAAGTGATGTTTTAACTTCGGAAAAGTTTCGGGCATTCCCGGTAGTGTAACGGGATTAACGAATGGGTTCCGGGGGGCCACCAAGTGGAGCCCACACACTCCTAGGGTCCACATGGACCTTAGTGGTGGCGCACCAGCCCGTGGTGGGCTGGGAAGCCAGCTCAAAAGGCCCTATGCGCAAGGGGTAAGGAGGAGGAGTAGGGGCCAAGTAGGAAAGGAGTCCTACTAGGACTCCTCCCCTTTGCCTTCAGCCGAAGCTCTCCTTGGAGGATAGGCTAAGGTTGCCTCCTGTCCCCTCCCACCTATATATAGTAAGGGTTTTTGAGGGCATCCCCCAACCCTAATTGCCATGTGCTGCCCTCTTCTTCCCTGGGTCAGTTTCTCCTCTAGATGAGTTCTGCGGTGCTTAGGCGAAGCCCTGCAGGATTAGTTCACCACCACCGCCACCACACCATTGTGCTGTCGGAGAACTCATCAACCTCTCCGGTCTCTCTTGCTGGATCAACAAGGCAGAGATCGTCATTGAGATGTACGTGTGCTGAATGTAGAGGTGTCGTCCGTTCGACGCTAGATCGGAAGGACCGTGATCCGGATCGCGAGATGATTTGTGATTGGATCACGGGACGGACCGTGATGGGATCGTGGGACGGATCGTGATTAGATCACAAGATGGATCATGATGGGATCGCGGGATGCTCCGTGATTTGGATCGCAAAGACGTTCGACCACATCAACCATGTTTCTTAACGCTTTCCGCTGACCAATCTACAAGGGTATGTAGATCCACTCTCTCACTCATAGATTCTCATCACCATGGATAGATCTTGCGTGTGCATAGGAATTTTTTTGTTTCCCTTGCAACGTTCCCCAACAATGGCATCATGAGCGAGGTCTATGTGTAGATGATATCATGATTAGAACACAAAGGAGTTCGTGGGCATTGATGCTTAGATTGCTTTCTCCCTTGGTCGTGTTTTGATTCAGCGGTATAGTGGGATAAAGCAGACCGAACCAACCTTACTCGTACGCTTACGAGAGACCGGTTCCATCGACTGACGTGTAACTTTGTTGCACAAAGATGTCTGGCGGGTGTCTGTCTCTCCTACTCTAGTTGAAACAGATTCGATAAAGGCGGTCCTTGAGAAGGTTGAACAGAAATTTGTGTATCACCATTGTGGTTTATGCGTAGGTGAGAATTGTTCTTGCTAGATACCCATAGGAGCCACGTAAAACTCGCAACAACAATTAGAGGACGTCTAACTTGTTTTTGCAGGGTATGTTGTGTTGTGATATGGCCAATTACATGATGAGATATATGTGATGTATGATATGATCATGTTTTGTATAGAATATCACGACTTACATGTCGATGAGTACGGCAACCGGCAGGAGCCATAGGGTTGTCTTTAATTATTGTATGACCCGCGTGTCAATCATTAAGCGCCCTGTAATGCCTTACTTTATCGCTAAGCAGTAGCAATAGTAGTAGAAGCATGATGGGCGCGACAACACCGATGGCGACACGGTTATGGAGATCAAGATGATGGAGATCATGGTGTCATGCCGGTCATGATGGAAATCATGCCGGTGCTTTAAGGATGGAGATCAAAAACACAAGTTGATGGCCATATCATGTCACTTATGATTTGCATCTGATGTTAATCCTTTTATGCACCTTGTTTTGCTTAGGACGATGGTAGCATTATAAGGTGATCCCTCACTTAAGTTTGAAAATAAATTGTGTTCCCCCTGAGTGTGCACCGTTGTGAAAGTTTGTCGTGTTGGGACACCACGTGATGATCGGGTCTGATAGACTCTACGTTCACATACAACGGTTCCAAGCCAGTGTTGAACATACAGAACACTTGGGTTAATCTTGATGAGCCTAGCATGTACAAACATGGCCTCAGAACACAAGAGACCGGAAGGTCAAACATGAGTCATATAGTATATATGATGAACATGAAGATGTTCACCATTGAAACCACCTCAACTCACGTGATGATCGGACTTGAGTCGATGTATTTGGATCATGTGACACTCGAATGACCGGAGGGATGTCAATTTGAGTGGGAGTTATTAGGTAATATGATTAACTGAACTCATTATCATGAACATAGTCAAAGTGTCGTTGCAAATTATATTGTAGATAGCTCACACTGTAGCTCTCCTGTTTTATTGATACATTCCTAGAGAAAAGTAAGTTGAAAGATAATTGTAGAAATTATGCGGACTAGGTCCATGGTCAGAGGATTGTCCTCAATTGCTGCACAGAAGGCCTATGTCCTTGATGCACCGCTCGGTGCGCCACCCCCTCTAGCATCGTCTGTGGATGCTATGAACATCTGACAGGCACTTTTTTATGACTGCTTGATAGTTCAGTGCGTCTTGCATTATGGCTTAGAATTAAGGCTTCAAATACGTTTTGAACGTCACGGAGCATATGTGATGTTGTAAGAGCTGAAATTGGGATTGCAGGCTCATGCCCATGGTATGAGGTATGAGAGCTCCAACAAGATTATTTGCCTGCAAGATGAAGGAGAATAGCTCAATCGGTGAGCATGTGCTCATATTGTCTGGGTACTACAATTGCTTGAATCGAATGGGAGTTGATCTTCCAGATAAGATAATGATTGATATAGTTCTCCATGTCACTGTCACTAAGCTACTAGAGCTTCGTGATGAACTATAAAATGCCAGGGATGGAAATAATAATCCCCGAGCTATTCGCAATGTTTGACACCGCAAAGGTAGAAATCAAGAAGGAGCATCAAGTGTTAATGGTTAGTGAAACCACTAATTTTGAGAAGGGCAAGGGCTAGGAGGGAAACCAATAATGATCCCCGAGCTATTCGCAATGTTTGACACCCCGAAGGTAGAAATCAAGAAGGAGCATCAAGTGTAAATGGTTAGTGAAACCATTAGTTTTCAGAAGGGCAAGGGCTAGGAGGGAAACTTCATGGATGGCAAGTCAATTGCTGCTCCAGTGAAGAAACCCAAGGTTGAACCCAAACCCGAGACTAAGTGCTTCTATTATGAGGAGAACAGTCGCTGAAGTGGAACAACCCTAGATACTTGGTAGATAAGAAGGCTGACAACGTCGATAGAAGTATATTTGATATACGTGTTGTTGATGTGTACGTTGCTAGTACTCCTAGTCGCACCTGGGTATTGGATACCAGTTCGGTTGTTAAATGTTAGTAACTCAAAATAAAAGCTATGGAATAAACGGAGGCTAAGCTAAGGGTGAGGTGACGATGAGTGTTGGAAGTGTTTCCAAGGTTGATGTGATCAACATCGCACGCTCTCTCTACCTTCAGGATTAGTGATTAACCTAAATAAATGTTATTTGGTGTTTGCGTTGAGCATGAACGTGATTAGATCATGTTTATTGCAATACGGCTATTCACTTAATTTAGAGAATAATGGTTATTCTGTTTACATGAACAATACCTTCAATGGTCATGCACCCAATGAGAATGGTTTATTGAATCTTGATCGTAGTGATACACATGTTCATAATATTGATGCCAAAAGATACAAAGTTAATAATGATAGTACCCCATACTTGTGGCACTGCTGCTAAATGTCATATTGGTGTAAAACGCATGAAGAAACTCCATGCTGATGGATCTTTGGACTCATTCAATTTCTAATCGGTTGAGACATGCGGACCATGCCTCATGGGCAAGATGACTAAGACCCCATTTTTCAATATGATGGAGCGGGCATGTAACTGATTGGAAATGACACATGTTGATGTATGCGATCCAGTGAGTGTTGTAGCATGCAGTGGATATCGTTATTTTCTTACCTCCTCCCCTTTCACTTCGGCCGAAGCTCCCCTTGGAGGAGAGGCTAATGCTGCCTCCTCTCCCCTCCCTCCTATATATACTAAGGGTTTTTGAGGGCAGTCCCCAACCCTAATTGCCACGTGCTGCCCTCTTCTTCCCTAGATCAGTTTCTCCTCTTGATTAGTTCTGCGGTGCTTAGGCGAAGCCTTGCAGGATTAGTTCACCCCCACCACCAGCACACTGTTGTGCTACCAGAGAACTAATCTAACTCTCCACTCTCTCTTGCTGGATCAAGAAGGCAGAGATTTTCATCGAGCTATACGTGTGCTGAACGCGGAGGTGTCGTCTGTTCGGCGCTAGATCGGAAGGACCGTGATCAGGATCGCGAGACGATTCGTGATTTGATCACGGGACGGATTGTGATTGGACCACAGGAAGGATCATGATTAGATCACAAGATGGATCATGATGGGATCGCGGGACGCTCGGCGATTTGGACCGCGAAGACGTTGGACTACATCAACCACGTTTCTTAACACTTCCCGCTTAGCGATCTACAAGGGTATGTAGATCCACTCTCTCACTCGTAGATGCTCATCACCATGGATAGATCTTGCATATGCGTAGGAATTTTTTTGTTTCCCTTGCAACGTTCCCCAACACTATATGGTACATGTATGGGGAAAACAAGTAGAAAAATTGACGCGTATGTAACAATCTTACGATTCATGCTGCCGAGACAGCTATTACCCATAACTATTTATTGCAAAAAAGGGAAAAGCAATCTTTTACGGGATAGCATTTTTATTCAAGGCCCTTGATGGTTGGCTTGCCGTCGTCCTTGAGCCCAGCTGCGCGCTGTTGCCCTCGAGCGGGGAGTTATGAAATCTCTTGAGGGTGGTTGCTGCTTGGCAGACGGACTTTGAGGAGGTCGTGAGAAGCCACCATAGGTTGTGTCGGCTGGCGTTTTGGAGATCCTTAACGGTATCTCACCTCTGGCCGAAGAAGCGGTTGGACTATAGTTCGGTTAAGCCGGATGTCCAGTCCTTGGAGTTAGATCCCCACAGCTTCCCATGGTATTTTAAGAGCGAAATTGTGTCTTCGAGTGACATACCTGATGGATAGCCGGGCCATGATGTGGGGAGTGTGTTCCTATTTTCCCTGAGCGGGAGGTGGAGGTGACAGGTCCGATTGGGCTCGAGCTCTCTTGCCCGCCTGTTGTGTCTTGGAGGCAGGTTGGGATTATGGGGCTTCGTCATCGTATTGGCATTCGGCCACTAGGGCTGCAGTATGTTCTTCTGTTCGGAGGGAGCGCTCCGTATTGCCATTGACAGTGATGACCCCCTTTGGTCCAGGTATCTTGAGCTTCAGGTAGGCGTAGTGAGGGACATCGTTGAAGCGAGCGAACGCTGTGCGACCGAGCCGCACGTGGTAACCGCTACGGAACGGTACAATGTGGAAGATCAAGTCTTTGCTGTGGAAGTTATCGAGAGAGCTGAACACAACTTCAAGTGTTACAGTGCCGAAACAGCGGGCTTCAATGCCCTAACTCCCTTGAAGGTAGTGTTACTGGGTTTAATCCTGGATGGATCTATGCCCATCTTTTTCACCGTATCTGAGTAGATCAGATTAAGGCTACTTCCTCCATCCATGAGAACTCTGGTGAGGTGGTATCCATCAATGATGGGATCTAAGACGAGGGTCGCCGAACCTCTGTGACGGATACTAGTCGGATGGTCCCTCCTAGCGAAGGTGATCGGGAAAACCGACCATGGGTTGAACTTCGGGGCTACATGCTCTACGGCGTAGACTTCCCGAAGGTCACGTTTACTTCCCTTCTTCCGTATATGTGTGACATATATCATGTTCATAGTTTTTACCTCTAGAGGGAATTGCTTTTGGCCTCCATTCTTAGGGCCGCGGGGCTCCTCATCATTGTTGCTGAGAGGACCTTTGCCCTGTTCCTCGGCTGCTAACTTGCCAGCCTGTCGAAACACCCAACATTCACGGTTGGTGTGTGTCGTAGACTTGTCTGGGGTGCCATGTATCTGGCAGGGTCTCTCCATTATTTTGTCCAGTGTAGTAGGTCCATCCATGTTCCCTTTAGAAGGCTTCCTTCGTTCACCGAGCTTCGAGTCGCAGAATCTGGCATTTACTGTCGTATCATGAGCGTCCCCATTGCTATGGCGGCGCTTGTTTTTATTGCACCATGGCTTACCCTTTCGATCCCACGCTTCCGAGGTGCCCGGATCTTAAGGATTATGACTATAGCGGGCTAGCCAGTTGTCTTTGCCCACGCAAAACCGGGTCATGAGTGTGCTAAGGGTGGACATTGTCCTCGATCTGTCCTGACCGAGCTGTCGGGCCAACCATTTGTCCCTAATATTGTGCCTGAAGAAGGCTATTGCCTCGGCATCCGGACGGTCTACAATCTAGTTTTTCTTGGTTAAGAATTAGTTCGAAAACTGCCAGGCCAACTCTCCTTCCTTTTGGATGACATTGCTTAGGTCGGAGGAGTCTGGAGGTTGGACATAAGTGCCTTGGAAGTTAGACCGGAAGGCGTCCTCAAGCTCCTCCCAACTTTTGATGGAGTTTTCGGGGAGGCTTTTAACCAGTGTCTAGCTGGCCCCTTTAGCTTTAGTGGTAAGTACTTAATGGTGTGGAGGTCATCTCCCCTGGCCATATGTATGTGTAGGACTTCTATCCACACGGTGGGGTCTGTGGTCCCGTTGTACTGTTCGATATTTACGGGTTTAAACCCTTCGGGGAACTGGTGCTGTATGACCTCGTCTATGAAGCACATGTTGGAAATATGCCCTAGAGGAAATAAATAAAGTGTTTATTATTGTATTTCCTTGTTCATGATAATCGTTTATTATCCATGCTATAATTGTATTAATTGGAAACATGGATACATGTGTGGATACATAGACAAACACAATGTCCCTAGTATGCCTCTAGTGAACTAGCTCGTTGATCAAAGATGGTTAAGGTTTCCTAGCCATTGACATGAGATGTCATTTGATAATGGGATCACATCATTAGGAGAATGATGGGATGGACAAGACCCAAACTACAAACGTAGCTTATGATCATGTCAGTTTATTGCTACTGTTTTCTCCATGTCAAGTATATGTTCCTATGACCATGAGATCATGCAACTCACAGATATCGGAGGAGTGCCTTGTGTGTATCAAATGTCGCAACGTAACTGGGTGACTATAAAGGTGCTCTACAGGTGTCTCGGAGGGTGTCTGTTGAGTTGGCATGGATCAAGACTGGGATTTGTTACTCCGTGTGATGGAGAGGTATCTCAGGGCCCACTCGGTAATACAACATCACAATGAGCCTTGCAAGCAATGTGACTAAGTGTTAGTTCCGGGATCTTGTATTACGGAATGAGTAAAGAGACTTTCTAGTAACGAGGTTGAACTAGGTATGGAGATACCGACGATCGAATCTCGGGCAAGTAACATACCGAAGAACAAAGGGAACATCATACGGGATTAACTGAATCCTTGACATAGAGGTTCGACAGATAAAGATCTTCGTAGAATATGTAGGAACCAATGTGGACATCCAGGTCCCGCCATTGGTTATTGACCATAGAGGTGTCTCGCTCATGTCTACATAGTTCTTGAACCCGCAGGGTCTGCACACTTAAGGTTTGGTGACGTTTCGGTAGTATAGAGTTATGTATGGTGGTGACTGAAGTTTCTTCGGAGTCCCGGATGAGATCCCGGACATCACGAGGATCTCCATAATGGTCCGAAGGTAAAGATTCATATATAGGAAGTCCTGTTTTGGTCACCAGAAAAGTTTCGGGCTCATCGGTAGTGTACCGGGAGTGTCGCTAGTGTACCGGGAGACCTCCGGGAGGGGTATTTCGACCCAAGAGGCTACATGGGCTGTGGAAGAGTGGAAACCAGCCCTTTGTGGTCTGGTGGAACAACCACAAGAGGCCCATGCGGCTGGAAGAAAAAAGCCCAAGAGAAAAGGTGAAAAAAAGGCAAAATAGGTGAATCCTAGCCCTACTAGGATTGGAGGTGGACTCCACCTCCTCCACCTCCTTTCGGCCAAAGCCCTTGGCTTGGGAAGCCAAGGCTTCCTCCTCTCCTCTCTTCCTCCTATATATACTGGTGGTATAGAGGGTTTTTGCACTAGAATTTCAGCCACGTGCTACCCGTTCCTCCAGTACATAGTTTCTCCTCTAGATCGGATTTCTGCAGTGCTTAGGCGAAGCTCTGCCGGAATTGCTCCACCACCATCGTCGGAGCACCGTCAGGCTGACGGAGAACTCTTCTTCCTCTCCACTCCTTCTTGCTGGATCAAGACGGTGGAGATCACCATCAAGCCGTACGTGTGCTGAACGCGGAGGTGCCGTCCGTTCGGTGCTAGGTCGGAAGGATCGTGATCAATTTCGTGGGACGAATCGTGATCAAGTTCGTGGGAAGGATCATGATCAGATCGCGGGACGGATCGTGATTGGATCGCGGGACGCATGACGATTTGGATCGCAAAGACGTTCGACTACACCAATCGCGTTTCTTAACGCTTCCCGCTTAGCGATCTACAAGGGTATGTAGATTCACTCTCCCTCTCGTAGATGCTCATCACCATGGATAGATCTGCATGTGCGTAGGAAAATTTTTGTTTCCCATGCAACGTTTCTCAATAGCACACTCGGTGGGCAGCACCTCTGACTCTGACCACATTATGCTGGAATTTGGCTTATGGTGCCCGGTGTCATTCTCGTTCTCGGTTGGTATGGTCAAACCAAGGTTGTTCTCCGTTCCGTCTAGCGGGGTAGTATCCTCTGGATCCGTAGATGGATCTAGTGTGGCATGTTCTATTATTCAGGTCCTAAGATAGGTCGTGTTGATCCCTATACCACATTGGATCCACCCCCCTCCTACGGGGCAACTCTGGTATGTATTTGGGGTCCTCAGCCGCTCTGTCTCTTCCTCGAGGGGGGCGATCCGGCTGATCACATTTTGTGCACCTAGAAGGTGTGTACTCGAGGGCTTTGTCCTTGAATTAGGGAAGAAAATGTTGGCGTGGGTAGCTCCTGGTTTGGTCCGGACGCTGAGTGTTGTCCCCTGTTCAGCTGTTAGAACCTCCGTCCATCTATCATTGAGGGTGTTCTGCTCAGCTTGAAGCTGACGCTGCTTGGCCTTTAGGCTCCGGGCGGTGGCTAGAAGTCGTCGCTTGAAGCATGGTTGGTCTTGCGCGTCCTCCGGGATGTTGAAATCTTTGTCTTCGAGGCTCTCGTCCCCATCAACCGGGGGTATATAGTTATCATCCTCGGAGTTATTAGGGTTCTCAGGGTCACAAGGCTTCTCGGTGTTTTTGTGCGGTTTCCCTAGGGCTTCGAGGTCCTCAGGGTCTGCCGGTGTATCATTTTCTTCGGTGCCCATGATGACTCCCCTTCCTTTGTTTGCCTTGAACCACTTGCGTTGCTTCCGGCGTTTCAACGGGTCCTCGGATCTGTCAATGTTCTGCTCAGGGGTGATATCATCTTTATTGGTGGGTGTATCCACCATGTAGACGTTGTAAGAGGAGGTGGCGGTTCATCGTCCCATATTGTTAGGAACCCAGGTGTCGATCTCGTCATACATGTCCTCCGTCCCCTTGGAGGCATAATCTAGCATGTCGGTTAAGTCTTCGACAGTGGCTACCAAGTGGGTGGTGGGTGGGTGATAAAAATTTTCATGATCCGGCCTCAGCCCGTACTGAACATGTGTCGGGTTAGGTCCTTCATGATCACCAACGACTGGGTCGGTCTAGCGTCTCGTTTATCGTCGAGAGATTGCCCGGGTCCGTCTCTTCGAGGTTTTCCGGAGTATCGTCCGGAGTGTCCTCGAGGGACGGGTTTCCGACGAGAGCCGGATGAGGGTGTTTGGGCTCTATGGCCGGATCTGAACACAGGCACGGATCTCCGACAAAGGGGAAGCCGGGCAAGGGATCCGAAGTTAAGGCTTCAGAGTTGCCAGACTCGTCGAGCAGGACCAAGAGCCCGGCGGGGGTCAGATCAGCGGAGAATTCTAGGTCCTCGGGCCTGGTTAACCAATCGACGGTATAGTTCCCAATATGGCCCAGATGGCCAGTCGGGTCGGCTTGTACTGTAATGCTGCCGAAGGTGAAAACCTGCCCAAGGATGAAGACGTCCCCACAGTAGAGCCGATCCCTGATGACCAAGCGAGCCATCAACCTTTCTATTGATCTCACAACGAAACTCTCAATGAAAGCACCAATGTTGGTGTCAAAACCGGCAGATCTTGGGTAGGGGGTCCCGAGCTGTGAGCCTTAGATCGATGGGTAATAGGGAACGAAGGGGATAGTGTTTACCTAGGTTCGGGCCTTCGTGAGGAGGTAAAACCCGACGTCCTGCTTGATTGTATCGATGTGTATGGAGATTACAGAGTTGATCTACCTCAAGATCGTCTAAGCTAAACCTTAGGTGAGTTCACCTGCCTTCTACGAATGAGGATCCTACGGTTTATATAGACACCAGGGGTCCCTAGGGTTACACACAACCGACCTTTTACAAGGGATAGATACGCAGATCATATCTTCAGAACTTGGAGATCACACCATTCTCTAGAGCCTTCCTTCTTGGATACATGATCATTCACGGTTCGATCATTAGTAGAATAGCCCAACAGGTCAGCCCATGAGGAATGAACCGACGACCTGAGGGCCCCTTAGTCCTGGACTCCCTCACTCATATTGCTCAAGCTAGAGAACTTGAGAATGCTGAAATTGAGGAAGACATTGAATCTACTATTACCCCTCGCTCACCTAATAGATATGAATTGCCTTTTGTACCTGATAACCCACAAGTGTAGGGTATCGTTTGTAGCCTTTTTGGATAAGTAAGAGTGTCGAATCTCAACGAGGAGCTAAAGGTAGAACACATATTCCCTCATGTTCTATCGACCATCCACGCTATTGCTCCCCGGCAGCGGCGCCAGAAAAAGGTCTTGATAACCCATAAGTGTAGGGGATCTTTTGTAGCCTTTTTGATAAGTAAGAGTGTCGAATCCCAACGAGGAGGTAAAGGTAGAACAAATATTCAAGTTCTATCGACCACCGATACAACTCTACGCACACTTAACGTTTGCTTTATCTAGAACAGGAATGAAACTACTTTGCGGGAATAAAACTATGGGTACTTTGCAAGCAAATAGACTTAGTAGTGTAGTAGCAAGCTTTTTGTAACGCAAGAGAAAGATTGTCCCTAGGTAATTGAATATGATAGGATAGATACTTGTTATATGCAATGAGGGAGAGGCATGAGCTAACATACTTTCTCTACTTGGATCATATGCATTTATGATTGGAACTCTAGAAAGCATACACAACTACTAAAGATCATTAAGGTAAAACCCAAGCATAGCATTAAGTATCAAGTCCTCTTTACTCCCATATGCAACAACCCACCTACTTGGGTTTGTGCTTCTGTCACTCACACAACCCACCATAGGCAAATCATGAACATATTGCAACACCCTATAGTGGGGATCCCTCACATTTGCGCGACACAGAGGGCAGCATTGGACAACACCATATCAAAATACAATTCACATCCATAACATCATACCACAATTAACCCATAGGACAAAACGGATCTACTCAAACATCATAAGATAGCCAAATGTCACTGGGAAATAATATATGGAGTTGAGCACCATTTAAGTAGAGATTATAGTGGGTAAGAGAGGTGTTACACCACTGCAAGAGGGGGAGAGAATTGGTGTTGACGACGGCAAGATTGTTGATGTAGATCATCGTCATGATGCTTGCCCTGGTGGCGTTCTAGCACCGCCGAGAGAGAGGGGCAGAGATCCCCCTTCCTTCTTCTTCTTCCTTGGCCTCCCCCTAGATGGGAGCAGAGTTCCCCCTCTGGTCCATGTCCTCCATGGCGGCCGAGCTGCGGGAGCCCCTCCAAGATTGGATCTTCCTCTCCATTCTTTTCTGTTTCACGTTCCTGTTTTCCGACCGAAAGCCATTTCTTATATTCCTGGAGATTCGTAACTCCGACAGGGCTGAAATGTTGACGGGATTTTTATCCAAAAATTAGCTTTCTTGTGCCCGAAGGAGAGCTCCAACCGACATACGAGGTGGGCACGATCCACCAGGCCGCGTTTGGGCCCTAGCACGCGCCCTGGTAGAGGGTGGAGGCCTTGGGACTCCGTTTGCGCTGATTCCACTTCTCAAAATTCATAAATATCCCAGAAAAAATCTCTGTATTTTTTATCGCATTTGGACTTCATTATATATGGATTTTCTGCAAAACAAAAAACACACAAAAAAACAGGAACTGGCACTGGGTACTCGGTCAATAGGTTAGTCCAATAAATCATATAAATTGTTGCCAAAAGTATGTAAAAGTTGTGTAATATTGGCATGAAACAATCAAAAATTATAGATACGACGTAGACGTATCAACATCCCCAAGCTTAATTCCTGCTCGTCCTCGAGTAGGTAAATGATAAAAAAGATAATTTTTTATGTGGAATGCTACCTAGCATAATATTGATCATATATATAATCATGGCGTAAATATTAAGACATGAGTGACTCAAAGCAATAATCTAGCTTTGACATGAAGACGTTAATACTCATGCATCCCAATAAACAATCATGTCTTTCAAAATATCAAGGCTAAAGAACGCTATCCCAACAAAATCATATAGCCTTGTCATGCTATGTCTTCTTAACACAAAGTACAAATCATGTACTACCCCGCTGTAAGCCAAGAAATTGGTTCATACTTTTTAATGCGCTTCAGCATTTTCAACTCTCACACAATATATGAGCTTAAGCCATTGATATAGCACCATGGGTGGAATAGAATATGGTGGTAGGTTTCAAAGGGGTAAAAGTGGAGAAGAAAGTCTTGCATCAACTCAGCGTATCAACGGGCTATGGAGATGCCCATCCATAGATGTCAATGCGAGGAGTAGGGATTGCCATGCAAAGGATGCACTAAGAGCTATAAGTGTATGAAAGCTCAATATGAAAACTAAGTGGGTGTGCATCTAACTCTATAATGAAAAATTCCCACTATATATGAAAGTGACAACATAGGAGACTCTCTATATGAAAAACATGGTGCTACTTTGAAGCACAAGTGTGGAATTAGCGTGCCCCTTCTCTCTTTGTCTCTCTCCCTTTTTTATTTTTTATTTTTTATTTTTTTGTTTCTTTTTTCCTTTTCCCTCTTTTCTCCTTTTTCTTCTTTTTTTTCTTTGTCCGGAGCCTCATCCCGACTTGTGGGGGAATCATAGTCTCCATCATCCTTTCCTCACTGGGACATGCTCTAATAATGAATAATGATGGCCATCACACTTCTATTTACTTATAACTCAATATTAAAACTCGATACTTAGAACAAAATATGACTCTATATGAATATTGTGCAATGATCTAGTGTACCAAAGGTATCAAAAAATGGACAAGCCATGGAAACATCATGCTAGCTATCCTACGATCATGTAAATCAATATGACAATGAATGCTAAAGTCATCAAAAAGGAAGCTGTGGAAGTTGCATGACAATATATCTCGGAATGGCTATGGAAATGCCATAATAGGTAGGTATGGTGGCTGTTTTGAGGAAGATATAATAAGGCTTGTGGGTGATAGAGCGTATCATATCATGGGGTTTGGATACACCGTCGACGTTTGCACCGACTCTTGAGGTGAGAATGGGCAATGCGTGGTACCATAGAGGCTAGCTGTGGGGACCCCGGCTCATAAGTCATGATCATCGAATGCACGTGTATAGTGATCCCAGAGATCAATGCTCACTGAACACAGAGAAGCTGAATAACAAGAGTCTTACATCCACATTTAACGTCTTACAGAAATAAAGACCATGAAGGTCTAGTCTTGCATAGATAGGGCCACATTGGCCAAACTCTTGAGCAGAACAAACAGCGGAAATCTTGATTGAAAGCGTGAACCCATTGCCATCTGCCTTAACCTACATGCATTCTGACTGGGAAGCGTCCTAGTTCCTATGTTTGTCACCAACAAACTCTTCAACATACTCCTGTTCTTCCATGCCTGGCCAATTGAATAACCAGTGGCAAGCCAATGAGTACTTTGAATGTACTCACAAGCAACCCAAATTGTGGAACAAGGTAATAATGATGCACGATATAGCACTAAGTAGGTAATTTGCAGAAAGCTAATTTTGAATGCAATGACATGATCAAGTAACTAGGTAAGCATGCATCACAAACGGCAGATATCCATATGAACAAGTTACATATATCATCACAAGCAAGGGTTGAATATCTCATGTTCGTTCATCACATCAAGTCTTTAGACTTGACCCAAGTATCATTCATTGTCATCCGCACACACTCACACCAAGTTTGCGAAAACATCTAGACATAGTCTAAGCAACACCACCCAACTGTCCTTGATCGTGGACATGGCTATTCGAATAGTATTACACTCTGCAGAGGTTGCACACTTTACCCACAAGACTCGGGGAACTTCCGTGTCATCCATGACTCACTTTATATAACATACCCGAGGTAACCACCCGAACAATGGCTTTCCCCTGGCGATACTAAACAAAGAGTCCACTCGATTGGTACCCAGCCCACATGATGTACATCACTCGTATCATCCATGCAGGGACCAACGGTGTGCCCGGTGCCTGTGAAGACATCACATGATCGTCCTTACCGGCACGACCCCGTATCGAGAGTGATCACGCTACTCCCGCCACTAGTAGTGCAGGCTCCAGGACAGTACCCACCAAGGTAATCAACAAATCCCCGTCCCATAAGGGGTATCGTGGGTGCGCATGTAAGGTTGGGACGGTCAACAAATCTTAAATGTAATCCGTTTTAGAAAACACACCCTCATCTTGTCCCGGCACACCACTTCTTTCTCAAGTGGTCACCCATCTCATCCTCAATCTCCCTCGGTCATTAGGGGCACCCGACGAGGTTGTCAAAAAGTCTTTGAAACCATCTCTTTATTTCCATATCCATGCATACTCCCATCCCACTGGCGTAGCAACTACTGCCATCCTAACTACTCCCACCCGCACAACCCTCATAAGAATGGTAGGGTCATGCACGATGCAAGTGTCAATGGTAGAGTGTCGGAGGCATCCCATCGAATGGGGAACACTACATCATGATGAATCATCAAAACAACAAGTGCTATATGTCATGCATGAAAGAGTTTCTTAACATGGTCAAAGGGCTGCTTGCCTGGCTCAACAAGGTCTTCGGGATCTTCGAAGTCTTCGGGTCCAACTTCCTCGTCAACAATGCAATCTATCGTCGCGATAAATAGCGATAAAAATAAGCATCACACAAAAAGAGAGCACATAAGCTATTATTAAAAATGCTACCCTATTCTGGTAAATACTAAAAACTATACTAAAAATAGTTGTCTAGGGTTTTGAAGTTAAAAAGGTTTTCAAAAAAATATTTAAAATAGGGGCTAATAATGCCAAATAGGGGTTTTAAATTTAAACAATACAAAAAAGGTTTTCAAATATTTTTACAAGTGGCTCTAATAAATTCAATCAAATAATCTAGGATTTTAGGTGAAAGAATATTGGGCATTGGATTTATTTTCTGTCCTGTGGAATTTTTGGAAAGTTGGGGGAAAATAGAAAAAGAAAAATGGCACTGTGCCCCTTTCGGGCAAAAAGCATCGCAGCCGAGACGACCCAAAGGGGAACCGGCCCAGAGCGAGACAGCGTGTGCGGTAGGTTTATTTTTAAACCTGCCCATGGGCCCAACCTGGCAGCAAGAGGGGGAAGGGTGAGGGCATCAGAGGCGGGCCCCACCTGTCATCCCTCACCTTGCGAAAAGGAGCAGAGGGGGCTCACCGGTGGGGGCTCAGGCCACGACGGCTCAAGCAGAGGGCACCGACGTGCTCAGGGGCTTCTCGGGCGTCACTGGTTGGTCGAGGTGGTCGCTGGGGCTGAGGGAATTGCCGGCGAGGGGGAAACCCGCACGACGGTGAGGGTTTGGCTCAGGTTCGAGCTCCCGACCACGGGAACGAGGGGGATGGGCAAGGGAGAGCGGCTGGGTGGAGGAGGGAGCGAGAGGAGAGCAGCGGGAGTTCGAGGGAGGGCTTTATAGGCGGGCGCCGATGTACCATGGGCGTGGTGCGCTAGTGAGGACGGGGGCATCGCCACGGGCCACGGGGGCGCCCCGGGCCGTGTCTGCGGTGGTTGTGGACTTGGTCCGCGTGCGTGGACAGGAAGAGGGTAGCCAGGGGGCGGAGGTGCGCGCGTGCGAGCTCGGTCATTGGGGCACTCGGCCGGTGCCGTGCGCGGGTTGAGGAGGGCAACAGAGGAGGAGGGAGGAAGGGCCCGACCTCGTGGCACCTTGCGGATGTCAAGGGGCGGCCAGGGGACATGCTCCCGCAAACCCAGGTGGTCGGGGGGCTCGGAATGGGGGTGGCTACAGTGCGGGAGCGCACTGTAGCGCGCTCTAGAGCACCCAAATGACCGACATGGCTTAGAAAATGGGCACCAATGTGTCCGTTAGTGTCTTGGGGTTTCTAGAGATGCTTATGGGTTATGAGTATCTAGGTAGAGGTAGGAAGAAAATAAATGAGAGGGAAGGAGCTCCTGATATGGTAAACCAGAGGGTAAAATGGGTTTTTTACCCCACCCACTATTGAGCTGAGGCCACACAAGAATTACTAGAGGTAGCTGGTAACCCTGAGAGGTTGTGGTAAAAGTTTGAGAGCAAGGGGGAGTGAAACTGGTAAAAACAAATACTTTACCATTTCACCAGAAGTTGTTTGATGGGTGTTTGGGCAAGATAAGTTTACCTACTTACAGAGATATTTAACAGGATCAAATGGTGGGTAAAAATGAGAAGGATCACCAGGTTTGAGCTCAAATGAGCAAAGTTGACAATAGAAACTTTGTGAACCCTAGAAACTAACAGAATCAGGTTTCTGTAGATATAGTTATGCTAAGCTATTACCCTTGATGCACCACTTAGTGTAGCATCATTATTTGGTGTTTAGAGCATGTCCACAAAGTTTGGGGTCAAGCGGAGAAACTTCACATTGTAAAGTTGTTCGAATTTTAATCTAAACAGGGAGGGGCTTGGAATAGTTTGATGGATCAAATCAACTTGGATTGAGATGAAACTTTGCAAGATCATCACCTATGATAATGTTGACTTGCTAGAATTTTCCTGGAATTTATTGAGAATATTTTTATAGAAATATCTCAAAAGCTTGATTTTGATAGAAAGGGTTTAGAGGGGTTTTGCCCATGAATTTGAACATTACCACGTGTTTAAACTCACATATATGGAAAATATATGTCCACTGAGTTTCCCTAAATTTTCTCAAATATTTTGGAAGCATTTAAATAATTTTTCCCTATAGAAAACCATTTATGGTCTTAAGAAAAAGCCTTTAAATAAAATATAAAAATAATATTTAAAAATAATATTTGGTGGTTTTGGGAAGTCATATTTATAGTAGGTTTGAAATAAAGCCTTTGGGGAGAAAGTGTCCACCCAATTTGAGGACTTGCAGTGCAATCCCCAATTCAAAGGTTTTTGAAGACCTAATTTGAATAAATCATTTTTGGCCAAAACAAAATTTGATAAAAATAGTTTTGGGTACTATTCACATGACATGATCATTGGGCAAGAGGTTTGGGTCAAGGAGGATGAATATGAAGAGGGGTAGAATCTAGGAGTGCCACACACAAACAACCAAACAAGCAAACAAGCACCCATTCAAACGAGCACAAGCACTGAAGAAGTTTTAATTGGCTCCAAATTTTATAAATCCGAACATAACAAGGTGATACAACACAGAGTGTGACACTAGAAAATTGCGAAAAGGTAAAATTGTGTATAATCCATGGACTCACATTAGTCAAAAAGAACTCACATACTTACTGCAGAAGTTTATTAGCCCTCGAAGCAAAGTATTACTACACATTCCCCTAGGGGGGAGGTTGGTAGGAGTTAACCATCGCGCACCCCCGACCTTCACACAAAGATTGACCACCAAGGATACATTGTGCTCCAACTTCCTAGCATAACGGGATACTATACGTGCATGCTTCGCGAATCACAAACCTTAACACCGATATCTTACTAAACACGATCATCCACTAGTACCTCCCACATATTACCATCTCCATATCGCAAAACTATTGCTAGGAATCAAACATATCATATTCAGTGGTCCATAAGTTTTATGTAGGATTTTAGGACTAACCATGCAAATGAAAAATTCCTATTGACTCTATAAATAAATATAAGTGAATCATGAGAGTTTAATTCTTTCTACAAAATACCATGCTCTAATAAATATAAGTGAAGCAAAACAACATTCTTCAAATAATAGTTTTCTATGTGAAGAGAAATAGGCAATCCAAACTTGAAATGATATAAGTGAAGCACATGAAGCATTCTATAAAGCCATCCTCAAAAGGTATAAGTGAAGTGCAATGATCATTCTATAAATCAACCATGGACTATCTCATACCAGCATGGTGCATAAACTAAACGCAAAAGACGCTCCAAGAATTGCACATATCAAATAAATGAAACGAATCCGAAGACATATTGATACTTGTTGAAGAAAGATGGGATGCCTTCCGGGGCATTGATAACCCACAAGTATAGGGGATCGCAACAATTTTCGAGGGTAGGGTATTCAACCCAAATTTATTGATTCGACACAAGGGGAGCCAAAGAATATTCTCGAGTATTAGCAGCTGAGTTTTCAATTCAACCACACCTGAAAGACTTAATATATACAGAAAAGTATTTAGTAGCAAAGTAATATGGAAGTAACGGTAACAATGGTAAAGTGATAGTAGCAGTTTGTAGTGATTGTAAAAGTAGCAATGGAAAAGTAACTTAGCAAAGATCAATATGTGGAAAGCTCGTAGGCAATGGATCAGTGATGGATAATTATGTCGGATGGCATTTATCATGCAACCTTTATAACATAGGGTGACATAGAACTAGCTCCAATTCATCAATGTAATGTAGGCATGTATTCCATATAGTCATACGTTTTTATGGAAAAGAACTTGCATGACATCTTTTGTCCTACGCTCCCATGGCAGCGGGGTCCTATTGGAAACTAAGGGATATTAAGGCCTCCTTTTAATAGAGAACCGGACCAAAGCATTACCACTTAGTGAATACATGAACTCCTCAAACTACGGTAATCACTCGAAAGAATCCCAGTTATTGTCACCCTGGGGATGCAGATCGTAACTCGTAATAGGTGTTTACAACTTGCAAGATCGGATCAAGAACACACATATATTCATGAAAACATAATAGGTTCAAAACTGAAATCATGGCACTTGGGCCCTAGTCACAAGCATTAAGCATAGCAAAGTCACAGCAACAACAATCTCAGAACATGGTGGATACTAGGGATCAAACCCTAACAAAACTAACTCGATTACATGATAAATCTCATCCAACCCATCACCGTCCCGCAAGCCTATGATGATATTACTCACGAACGGTGGAGAGCATCATGGAATTGGTGATGAAGAATGATTGGTGATAACGAAGGCGTCGATTTCCCCTCTCCGGAGCCCAAAACGGACACCAGATTTGGTCTACCGAGGAAGAACAAGACGTGGCAGCGGCTCCGTATCATGAAACACGATGAACTCTTCTCCCTATTTTTTCTCCCCGAATAGGAATATATAGGAGTGGAAATGAGGTTGGAGGAGCAGCAGGGTGTGACACCCTAGAATTACGCTACAATAGTCATTGTAATTAAGCTACAGTAATGGCCATATTTAAGCTAAACAGTGCATGATCACAATGGAGTCATACCTCATTTCAAATTCTAACTCAAAATGCTTTGAACTTTATGGTGATAAAATAAAGTTGCAAACAACATAAGATAAATGTCACACACTTGTTAAAAATCTCAAAACTAATGTTGTAAAGTAACACAACATCACCTTGATGATGGTGTGGACCCCACCATCCAAAATAGAGCCAACATTGCGTTTGAAATAGCCTCTAAATACCTTGGATAATAATAAGAGATTTCAAAATGCCCAAAATTGTTGTGTCCATTTAAAATATTACAAGATATTAATTGGACTTTGTACCACATTTTTGCTAAAGGAAATCAATGCTAAAAAGAAATAAAATAGAAACTTATAAAAGAAAAGAAAAGAAACAAAGCCCCCTCCCTCTACCCTGGGCCTTAGGCTAAAGTGGCAGCCCAACCCACTCACCCACTGTCTCCTTCCCTGTAATGACCAGCGCGGTAGAGCGCCGACCGTGCGCGTCGCCGACGGACCAGCTCGCCGGCGATGGAAAGGGTATAAGACCGCCACCGCTGCCACCCCCACCTGCCCCCCGGACCCTAGATCTCACCTGCTCCCTTCTCCTGCTTTCTCCCTCGTCCCCCCTTCCTTTCCGAGGGCAGCCTCCGCCATGGCCGTTGGCTAGCGCGGTCACCGTGCCTCCGGCGCCCTGCCAACGCACCCACGAGCCCCGCCACGACCACCCCGTCGTCCTCGACCACACGCACGAGCCCCGGAGCCCCTGCACCGACGACCCGATGCCCCTTATTCCTCGGATCGCCGCCACACGCCGTCGTCGATTCCGGCAACATTGAGCCTCCCCCGAGCCCGGTAAACACATATGCATCCTCGCTGTGAGTAGCCGCTCCTCTCCCCTCTCTTCCCTGAGCGATTCCGCCTACGTAGCACCCGATTCTACCGGAGCCGAAGCTCGGTTCTGCCTGAGCTCGTCGTCGGCGAGCCTCGGTGACCTTTTGGTCCAAACGATGCCGTCGTTCGACTCAGTGCATCGCGTAGGCGCGTGTAGTGCCCGTAGTTAGCTCGAAAGCGCATCGGATAACCGTTTGCCATCACCAGACAAAACTTACTTCCGCCGCCGTCGACCTGCCGCTCACCACCAGCCGCCGTTGCTAGTTCTGATGGCTGGAATGGATCGGAGACGTCTCCATCTTTCGAACGCGCCCAAGAACGTGCGAAATGACCCACCACACGCGAAACCCGAGCCACCTCGCCGTTCGGGTGCTCACTGGAGTTACTCCGGCGATGGCCGCCGATCGCCGTTGACCTGGCTGGACCGAGGCCACTACCAGGGTCACTGACCCATGGGCCCCGTGGTCCTGGTTGACCTGTTGACCAGGTCAACCATGCTGACTGGGCAACGCCAGTCTATGACAGGTGGGGCCCCAACCCCGTGTGTGCATGATAGGTGGGCCCCACCTATCAACTGCTTAATTAGTAATTAGGTTAATAAAAAATTGATTAGTTAAACTAATGTCTCACTGACATGTAGGCCCCACTTATTAATTAATATGTTTAGTTTAATTTAAAACACCAGAATAAAACTGAGTCTATGACATGTGGGACCCACTAGCGAGGTTTGACCTCGTGAGCCCCACTTTTGATTGCTGATGCAATGCTTATGTCATGCTCACATCATTAAGAAATTTTTCGAATTAATAATAATCTGTTAAATTCCAGAAGTTAATAAAAACTTTAGAAAATCATAGAAATTAATCTGTACCTCAGATGAAAAAACTTTATACATGAAAGTTGATCAGAAAAATCCCACGAATCTGAATATGCCATCCAATCATCGGTCACATGATCCTAGCATGATGAACCTGGAACTTTCCCCTCCGATTCGTGTGTCCGATAGATCAATAGACCCGGGAAATATCGTCAGAAATTCTCCTACTCCGTTTGATACGTGTACTATTGCGTTAGTGCATACCTAGCTCTGCATATTGCCATGTCATGCATCGTGTTGCATATATTTGCTTGTATTTATTGTTTCTCCCCCCTCTTCTTACCGGTAGACCCTGAGGCTGATGGTACTGCTGGGTATGACTACACCGCCGACGACCAGTCTTTTGCCGCAGAGCAGCAAGGCAAGCAAACCCCCCTTGATCATTCCGATATCACCTATTCTTTCTCCCTCATGCTTGCATTAGATTTTGCTATTGTATTTAACAACACCTATTCTGATGCATAGCTTGTTTTTGAGTACTGCTTTCATACCTGCTATCATATATTTTTGTAGTATAGGTATGGGTAGTATCCCCTTGTGACTCCCAATTTACTATTGTCATTGCCCCTACTTTCATCATCGTCGACACCGAGGACTAGAAGACAGAAGACTCAGTCCTCATGACTGACAAGCTATTACCTACACATCACCACACATACCCCGGGTGTGATATCTCGAGAATGATTCCTCGGATATTCTCTTCGGGCACTGACACACAGCCGTTATGTCTTGTTACTGAAATACAAATGAAAGATGGGTCGGCCCCAAGGGTGCCCCCAGACAACGATTTGGTGGGATGCGTCGTAAGGCATTCGTGAGAGTGGTGGGGTGCGCCGGTAAGGCACCCGCGGGTTATTGGCAAGGCAACAGACTGCCTTTTATGGTTCGCGCTCGCCCCGCACTAATAAAATGCTAACGGGTTGGGTATTTGATCTGAGTTGGTTGTTTGACCTTTTTCGCCCTAAACCATCACATGGAAATAGTTATGGGTACTCAACATCGTTGTATCAGCCGAAGCTCTTCGGACGTCGGCAATGGAGTGGCACGGGCCGGATTGGTCTGGAACGCATCGCACTTGTTACTAAGGGGTGCTAGGATTGCTTCCAGCCGCATGCGCATCGTGCAAGAGTGCAAGGACAAGTGGGCCCACGAACCTGCACACTTAGGATTTAGACCGGCAGGCTGGCCTCTTCGTTGAGTCTAGGTGGGGCGACGGCATTTTGGATCCCGAGGCCGGGCATTACCCCGAAAAGTGTGTCTGATCGGAGGTGATCAAGCATGTTGGAAATGCGGTGCACCCCTGCAGGGATGAATTCATCTATTTTAATAGCCGTGTCCACGGTGACAGGACGACTTGGAGTTGTACCTTGACCTTATGCAACTATAAATGTGATTTGATTTGAAATGAATTGTGGCTCCGGGATTGCTTCCTCGCAGGGAGTCGAGGAAGAATCTCTGAGCGTGGTTACTTAAATAAAATTGATACAATAATATGATTATAAGTGTTTACCTGTCTACTCTCTTCTAATGCTGCAAGATGCTGAAGATGCTAGTATTTGATAGGACTAGGCCTTCCTCTTATTCTTGCTTTCTGCAGTCAGTCGAGATATAACCCCACCCCTTGATAATGATGCATACTTAGCATAGTTCTGATGTCAGTCTTGCGAGTACTTTGGATGAGTACTCACCGTTGCTTCGCTTTCTCTTCCTCCCTCGATACGTTTCTGCGTTCAGACGATGGAGCCCAACAGATGGAGTACGCCGGAGACGACTACTACACCACCACAGGAGCCTACTACTACGTGGAGGCGACCCCCGACCAGCAGTAGGAGAGGAGGTTCCCAGGCAGGAGGCCTCACCTGTTTCGATCTGTGTTATGTTTGTGCTAGCCTTCTTAAGGCAAAACTTGTTTAACTTATGTCTGTACTCAGATATTATTTGCTTTCGCTGACTCATGCTTGTCGAGCTTTGTATTTGAGCCCTCGAGGCCCCTGGCTTGTAATATGAAGCTGTATGACTTTAATTTGTGTCTAGAGTTGTGTTGTGATATTGATTAGTCAGTCCCTGATCTTGGTCGTACGCATTGCGTGTATGTTTAGCGTACGGTAGAAATTGGGGGCGTCACACAGGGGGCCCACAAGCCTGCCCGATGCGCCTTAGGGGGGTGGGCGCGCCCACCAGGCTTGTGGCCAGGTGGTGGGCCCCCTGTAGTTGATTCTTTCGCCGATATTATTCATTAATTCTAGAAATTATCTCCATAAATTTTTAGGTCAATCCGAGAACTTTTATTTCTACATAAAAATAACACCAAGGCAATTCTGCTGAAAACAATGTCGGTCCGGGTCAGTTCCATTCAAATCATGCAAATTAGAGTCCAAAACAAGCGCAAAAGAGTTTGGTAAAGTGGATACATTGGAGACGTATCAACTCCCCCAAGCTTAAACCTTTGCTTGTCTTCAATCAATTCAGTTGATAAACTGAAAGTGATAAAGAAAAACTTTTACAAACTCTGTTTGATCTTGCTGTGTAAATATGTCTAACTTATGTTCAGATTTTCAGCGAAGATTATAGACTAACAACATTCACAATAACATTTAGGTCTCACATTTACTCATATCAATGGCATAATCAACTAGCGGGCAATAATAATAAGTTTCGGATGACAACAATTTTATAAAAACAATCATGATACAATATGACATAATGGTATCTCGCTAGCCCTTTTTGAGACCGCAAAACATAAATGCAGAGCACCCCTGGAGAACAAGGACTGACTAAACATTGTAATTCATGGTGAGAGAGATCCAGTCATGCTCATACTCAATATCAATTAATAGCAAGACATACAAATGATGATGGTGCTCTCTAACTGGTGCTTTTTATAAGAGGATGATGACTCAACAATATAGTAAATAGATAGGCCCTTCGTAGAGGGAAGCATTGATTTGCAGAGGTGCAAAAGCTCGAACTTTTAAAACAGAGATAAGTAATGATTTTTGAGCGGTATGCTTTCATTGCTCACATAACGACCAAGAGGTTTTCAATCTTCCATGCTAGATACATTATAGGCGGTTCCCACATAGAATAGTAAAGTTTTTACTCCCCCTCCACCAATCAGTCACACTCCACAGCGAGCCGAATCCACGGGTACTGCCATACAAACAAAGTTCTGGGGTAGTTTGTTTAATTATAATTTGCCTTTTTATTTTGAGCCTAGAACTGGGCATCCCGATTACTAGCCAATTTCTCGTGAATGATAGTGAATCAACACATATCGTGAGAATAACCACCTAGCATGGAAGATACTGGTAGCCCCAGTCGCCACATGAGCGATTTGGGCATACAAAACAGAATATTTATTTGCAGGTTTAAAGTTTAGCACATGCAAATTTACTCAGAATGACAGGTAAATACCGCATATAGGTAGATATGGTGGACTCATAGGGAACAACTTTGGGTTTATTGAGATGGATGCACAAGCAGTATTTCCGCTTAGTACAAGTGGAGGCTAGCAAAAGACTAGGGAGCAACCAACTAGAGAGCGACACAGTCATCAACATGCTTTGAGATTGACCAACATTAAATGCAAGCATGAGTAGGATATAATTCGCCATGAACATAAATAGCATGGAGGCAATGGTGATTTGTTTCAACTACATGCGTGAACATGTGCCAAGTCAAGACACTTGAACCATTCAGAGGAGGATACCATTCTATAATACTACATCACAACCTTTTTAATATGCATGTTGGCACTCAAGACAAACCATTATCCACTCTTAGCCAATTAAGCATGGCATGAATAACTATTATGTCTAATTGTCATTGCAAACATGTTCAACCCATAATGTAGTAAAGTCGAAATGATGAGCTAATCATATTTACAAAAGCAAGATAGGTCGAGTTCATACCCTCTTTTCTCCATCTCAATCTTTTCATCAAATATCGTCGTTATTGCCTTTCACTTGCATGACCAAACGGTGTGGATAATAATAAGATTGCATGTGCATTGGACTAAGCTAGAATCTGCAAACAATAACTCAAAGGAGAAGACAAGGCAATATGGGCTCTATGTAAGATAAACAACAATGCATATGAGAGCCACTCAACATGTCATCGTGGTCTTCTCCTTATGACCCAAAGAAAATAAAGGAAAATTATTTACACGGGAAAGCTCCCAACAAGCACAAGAAGAACGATAAATATTTTTGGGTTTTCTCTTTAATGCTACAACTAAAACAAACTAGAAGGTAAAGCTAGAACTATTTTTCGATTTCCTTAAAGATTAATCAAACACACAAGAAGAAAGCATATATAAGAAATAAACTACCATGGATAGTACAATGAAAAAGTATGAACACCGACAACTGAAATGAGCGTGTGAACATGAATGTAATGTCGGCGAATAATACATACTCCCCGAAGCTTAGGCTTTTGGCCTAAGTTGGTCTAGGGCCATGGCTGGAAATAACCTTCTCCGGGTTAGTCCAAAGGACACTGCGGGTTCCACTGATTAGCGACCTCCTGTGGCTCCCACTGAAAAACCGGGACCTGATATGGATCAAGGGCCGCTGCGTGCTCAACTGCTGGGGGTTGTGACAAACCCCAATATTGGTAGATGTCATCGGGCATAATAGTGTACCTGCCTGAATGAATATCGAACAGAGAAGAAGCAGGCAGAGTAATAATCTCACAAGTACCATGACTAAATACTAAATTGTAAATCAGCCTCCAATCACCATTCTTCTTAATAACATCATGGGCTACCATACGGTCATAATCTAAAAACTTTGCGGGCATCAGCCTCTCATCTTTCTTGTGAAGCCTAATGGGTATCTCAAAATGTTTAGCTAAATGAGATGCATAGATACCTCCGAATATGCGCCCCTTCGAACGGTTGATGTTCAACCGTTGGGCCACCATAGAGCCTAGACTAAAGGTTCTATCAGCAAATAAAGCATGGCGCAAAATAGCGAGGTTTGGGGCACTAAGGCTTCCACTCTCCCAGGAACCAACTAAAGATCTTCCCACAAATAGTGAATAATAGCGTAGCACAGGAAAATTTAAACTAGCTGCTCTTGCCTTTGACACGCCTCTCTCTTCCCCTATAGTGACTGCAGCAATAAAATCTTCCATGTCTCGAGGACGTGGTTTCCTGAAGCTGCCCTCATAGGGTATCTTGCAAACTTTGCAAAAATCATCGAGGTTCATTTTCTTAGGCACATCATATAAGTAAAATTCTACTGTAGGAGGGTCTTCCCTAGGATGAAAGTGAAACTTTGGCACAAAACTATTAGTGAGCAAGAGGTACTAGTCACACTTATCGTTGAGGAAGTCGGTGATGCGTGCATTTTCGGAAAAATAATAGAAAACTTCATAAATTCTGGCCGCCCTCAAGAATGTGTCACACGGCGATTCACATGGTTGAATTTCTACGATGCGAGGAAGATTATATTTGGGTTTCTCCTTCATTCCATTTTCATCTTCCTTAGAACCCCGGCTTGAAGAACCTCTTAGTAATCTTCTCAACATTGCTGAAAAATTCGGAAATTTTTAGTGAACTAAAATAAAGGTGAACAAAACTCAACAAAACTCATAACAACTAATTCCTCAAGTGCTTAGAGACTATATCATGCGTTAAAACTACTTGGGACCATACAAATTTGACATGCAAGCTCAAAAACACAGTCACCACAACAGCAAAAATCTGCAATATATAAGGCACTTGAACAAAAAGTAATTGGACCATTGGAGGAGTCACATATCGATGAGCAATCCCCTAAAATAGTTTTGTGAATGGAGCTTTGAGCAAGGAGATCGAAAACGGCAGCAAGATGATCTAGAACACGGGTTTGAGAAATGGTGGGATTTTTTTAGGAAGATGAAGTGAATGGGTGCTGGAATAAGTGGAGGAGGGCCACGTGGGACCCACAAGCCACCAAGGCATGACTAGGGGGTGGGCGCGTCCTGCAGGCTTGTGGCCCACTGGTGCAGCCCCCTGATACATACTCAGTGCCAAAAATTCTTAAATATTCTAGAAAAAATCATACTCCATTTTCAGGACATTTGAAAAACTTTTATTTTTAGGTTAGTTTTTATTGCAAGGGAAACCCAGAAAATAGAAAAATAATAGCATTTTTACTTAATTTCATCTAGGTACTAGAAAGTAAAAGTTAGGTACAGGAAGTTGTGCCTCCTAAATTCATCCATCTCATGCTCGTCAAAACGAATCCATCAATAAGGTTGATCAAGTCTTATTAACAACTTCTTTCGAATAACATGAAACCAAAGAATTTTCAAATAACACTAAGTTACCTCAATGTTGATATGCATTTCCCCAACAATCATTATCTCATATTTCTTCTTGACAGTAGGAAGAGGGAACTCAAAGTTTCCAATAATAATCGTTGTAATTTTTTCAATAGAGTTGATACTACGAACTTGAGGTTGTTTCTTCAGGAAGTGTACCGTATGCTCATTACCATTAATATGAAAAGTGACATTGCCCTTCTTGCAATCAATAACAGCCCATGCATATTCAAAAAGGTTCTACCAAGGATGATCGACATACTTTCGTCCTCGGGAATATCAAGAATAACAAAGTTCGTCAAGATAGTAGCATTTGCAACTACGGCAGGTACATCCTCACAAATATCGATAGGTAGAGCAGTTGATTTATCAGCCATTTGCAAAGAGATTTCAGTAGGTGTCAACTTATTCAAATCAAGTCTATGGTATAAAGAGAAAGGCATAACACTAACACCAGCTCCGAGATCACATAAAGCAGTTTTAACATAATTTCCTTTAATAGAGCATGGTATACTTGGTACTCCGGGATCTCCTAGTTTCTTAGGGATTCCACCTTTAAAAGTATAATTAGAAAGCATGGTGGAAATCTCAGCTTCCGGTATCTTTCTTTTGTTTGCCACAATATCTTTCATATACTTAGCATAAGGAGACATTTTCAAAATATCAGTCAAGCGCATACGTAAAAAGACCGGTATAAGCATTTCAGCAAAGCACTCAAAATCCTCATCATCCTTTTTCTTGGATGGTTTGGGAGGAAAGGGCATGGGTTTCCGAACCCATGGTTCTCTTTCTCTACCATGTTTCCTAGCAATGAAGTCTCTTTTATCGTATCTTTTATTCTTAGGTTGTGGATTATCAAGATCATCAGCAGGTTTAATTTCCACATAATTATCATTACTAGGTTGAGCATCGGCATGAACATCATTATTAATGTTATCACTAGGCTCATGTTCATCACCAGATTGTGTCTCAGCATCAGAAATAGAAATATCATTTGGATTCTCAGATGTATCTATAACAGGTTCACTAGCAGCATGTGAAGTACTACCATCATTCTTTTTCCTACTCTTATCGGAACGAATAGGTACATCAGTATTAACTCTCTGAGAATCTTGCTCAATTCTCTTAGGATGGCCCTCATGATACAAAGGTTCCTGAGTCATTATACCACCTCTAGTCACAACTTTAACAAAATGATCATTGTCTTTACTATTCATCTCATTAAGCAAATCATTTTGAGCCTTAAATACTTGTTCTACTTGATTAGTTACCATGGATGCATGTTTACTAATAAGATTAAGATCATTGACAGTTCTATTCAAATAATCACTCAAGCGATCCAGTATATAAGCATTATGTTTCAATTGTGTACTAACATAAGCATTGAAATTTTCTTGCTTCACAATAATATTATCAAATTCATCCAAGCATTGGCTAGCAGACTTATTATAAGGAATATCTCTTTCAGCTAATCTACGGAGAGAATTTACCTCTACTACATGTGTCGGGTTATCAAGACCATGTATTTCTTCAGTAGGTGGTAGATTCTTAACATCTTCAGCTTTATTGCCCTTTTCTTTCATATATTTCTTTGCCTCTTGCATATCTTCAGGACTGAGGAACATAATACCTCTTTTCTTCAGAGTTGGCTTTGAAGGTGGTTCGGGAATAGTCCAATCATTATCATTGCTCAATATATTATTCAATAGTTATTCAGCTTGTTCAATAGTTCGTTCCCTGAAAACACAACCAGCACAACTATCTAGGTGGTCTCTAGAAGCATCGGTTAGTCCATTATAAAAGATATCAAGTATTTCATTTTTCTTGAGAGGATGATCAGGAAAAACATGAAGTAATTAGAGAAGCCTCCCCAAGCTTGTGGGAGACTCTCTTCTTCAATTTGCACAAAGTTAAATATTTCCTATAAGGCAGTGTAGCGACCCGACTCAAAACGAGTCAAGCCTCTGTGTTTTCTGTGCCATCCCTGGATCAGTATGCTGGCACACACAGTACATCAATGTATATATCAAAGTGCAATCACATGTAATTAACGTAAAACTGATATATACCTTAAAATAGCAGCGGAATACAGTTAACGGGAGTGGAGTCCCAATAACACCAACGGCAGGTTGAGTGTAGACCGTAACCCTGAATCATACTCTTACCCGTCGTAGAAGAGTATCTGCAACATAAGACGTTGCAGCCGTGTAGGTCAGTACATGGAATGTACTGGCAAGATCACCATAGTAGAACAGAAGAATAAAGACTATTCTATATGCAAAGGCTTTGTGGCTCTGTGTCTGAGTTTTTGCGTAAAAGCTGATTTTATTTTCCTACAACAAAGGAATATCAGGAATTTCACTATGGAGTTACCTATCATGACATGGTTCCGCCAACCAGTGTCTCAATGCCCATAAGTATCATAAGTTGCCCACAATTAGTTATCAGTCCGGTGTTGGGAGTTCAAAGATAGTTCCAAGTCCAGAGGCTCAAATTGTCCGTAACTGTGGACACGGCTAATCGATTAGGTTTTAACTCTGCAGAGTGTTGTGTACTTTACCCAAAAGATTCGTTCCCTCCTAATAAGTCCTCGCACTGCCTGGTGTTTGAGAACAGGATGAACGAAACATGGTCTTTCAAAGTGTTTCCCTGACTGTCCGACAGTGCCCATTCAATCCTAACGTCGACTACATCTCGTAGCACTGCCCAGCAGAGTCACAACAAAGATCAACCAAGCCAGAACCCATAATGACTTGTGGCTACACAGGTAAGCTTCCGGGCATGAAGTATTCATCCTTCTCTTTGAGTCTGGGTGAGGCTTTCCGCAAGATGTCATGGCACTTCCCCATGCATCCCGGCCACTCACTAGTTTCTCCAGTGTGCCCATCAATTCCATCCCTCACCCAGTAGTGTGTATTGAAAACTTGCTTCTCGAGTCTCGAAGTCTTGAGGTCTTGAAGATGCAGGTCTTGAAGATGTCTTCATGAAGTCATCGTTTTGACGTGGAGTCCTTCTTCACACCACTCACGAACACTCATACCCGACCCCGTCTACTTTAGCATAGCATTGTACTAACTAGCGTTCCCGGGGCTTTCGTAACAAGTGGTGGGTTCCTACCTCATGCATTCTACTCAACTACAAGAATTTCAATAACACTACAGGAGGGATTTGTTGAAATGATGTCACTATATGCAATAAAACGTAGGTATGAAAAGATGGTCAAAGTGAACTTGCCTGTACTGTTGATGAAGAATAATATCGCTCTCAGAAGTAACTGATAGACTATTCGTCACTCTCTGATGAAAATCTATCGTAAGCAAATAACATTCAATAAACATTCATGCCAAAACGAAGAACTGAAAAAACGCAAGAACAAAACATGTCTTGGTGCGAAAATAACAACATACTAGGTTTAATAAGAAAATATAGGTTCTTATGGGGTTGTAAGGTGAAAGGTGAAGGAATCAACTCAAAAGAGTTAATGGATGATGAACTATTGCTATATAAGCTTAGGTTGGAGAGACTACGGAAGACGATCCAAGGTATGAGAGAACAACATGAATGTTCAAAAAGAATTAATTGAAATGGAACACTACAACACAAGTTATAGTGAATTTAAGTATGAATTGAATTTGAATTCGGAAGGGTCAAAAGAAGTTGAACTGACGTACGATGGTTATGAATAGAATTATATGACACGAGTATTTAGGGGCAAAAGGAATCAATTGAAAAAGTGTTACAGTTTGCAAGATATGATCAAATGAAGGTTCAGATTCAAATTGAATCGCTCCAATTTGAAAGGTTCAAAGATTGAAACTAATGATGTTACTATATATGGGAAGTCAATAGGAACGTGTAGAAAAAAGAATTACTAGGTTCAAAATGACGGATCAAAAGTTATAAGCAATTCAATATGGCATTGAATTAGCTTAGTACAATGTGTGAACACATTTTGGAGACTAATAGAGAAGTATGAGCAAGATTAAAATTATATGTTGATATGATAACACTAATGATGTGAACGGAAAGATTACTTTGATACGGATCCGACGCAATTGGATTCATCGGAAACGGAGGTACGGATAAAAAGATATGATCAAAAGAAGTTTGAATATAAATTTGAATAAATTTCGAAATTTGAAAATTTGAAAAAATTGACGTGATAGGTTGATTGGATAGGTGAGGTCAAGACGAAACTCTAGGCGTTGGTTTCATCTAATTCTGATAAACGAGTAAAAAGTTATGGCTATTTGAAAAATCTGGGCCAAGCTGTTTTACGGAAGAAAATGCTATGTCTAAAAGAATTCTAGGACTAATGAGTAAATACGGAGACTAATTAATAATCTAATTACTCTATCGTATACTACTATAGAAATACTAGTCTAGGGATATTAAACTACAGGAGTATAAAAGAAAATACGAAGAGAATACCTTTAGAATGCACAGAAGATATAAATCCAAAGAGGAGACGACTTCCAAAAATCCCGCCGGAGAGAAGAAAATATATTTTTATACAGCTAGTCAAACCGAAACGATTCGATTCAACCCGAAGTGGATGGCTTTTGGGTTCACCTATGGGTCTATATTTATAGGTGGAAGGGAGGTGCAAACGTCTAAAGCTAAGCGAGGTGGGACTAAAATCATAGACAAAGAGGAAAAGAGAGAAGAAGAGGGCCACATGGGCAGATTCAGCCGGCCTGCACATGGGCGCAGCCCAGTTTTTTTTTAATTCTCGGATGAACAGTGCCCGCAGTGAACAGTGTTTCCTGGTTTTTTTTTAAAACAGCAAAAAAAAGAAAGAAAATAGAAAAACATTTCGTATAGGCATATTATATATAACAATTTCAGAAAAATATTTCTTAAAACATGAACATTTTTTAAGGCCGAATAAAATACTTTAAAAAAATAGTATTTTTTTGCAATAACTCCAAAATGAAAAGAAACTAGAATTTCAAATAAATGGCAAATAGTTTTTATTTTAAAATTTGAGTCAAAACATTGTATCTGATTTTTGAGTGTCATTTACCTCCTATCATTTGAGAAATTTTATAAGAGGGTTTTGAAAATATTCGAACTCAAAATTGAATAGGGATTCGAAATAGAAATTTTTGGGAAAGTCATTTTATTCCCTCTCATTAAAATTTCAAAAGTTTCAAAATTCCACTCAATTTCACACAATCATTCACACAAAATTCAAGCAAACAATCGTACTTATTTATTTAATATAACATTCCAAAATTTAGAATTTTGGGATGTTACCACACTTAAAATGAATCTCGTCCTCGAGATTCGAAAAGGCTAGAAAGAATAGGTTAGGGTTGGGGTCTTCTAGCAAAACCGTTGACCAAGAAGGCGTGGGGTCTACCACACTTAAAATGAGAGTTACTAGTCCCTCAAAATCATGATAGTCCTCTGGGTGCATTTGTCTCTTCACATACTTCACGATAGCTCCTTCGATGACGCTCTTCCGTTTTAAATCAAAATCTCGTGTTCTCATAACAAAATGTATTACCACCAATACTGGGTCTTCTTAGCTGGAAGGTCTCGCGTTCATTCTAAGTAACTTATCGACGATCTCATGGTGGTCTACATTAGTAGTTATCCTGCAGTGAAATGGATCTTGGCTTCATTCCTCACCGTAAAAATTCCTACGTATGACAGCAACTGCCATGTACAAGGGGTTCTACATCGTACCATTCTAAGGCTTAAACAAAAGCTTCAAAGAACGTCGTCTCTTTACTATGGGTAAGTCACTCAGATTTACCAATCCGAATAACAAGAGAATGATAAGAGTAAGTTGTCATGGTGGCCAAGCCATGCCGCACTGAAATCATTACCTTGTATAAGGTTTAGTGAATCTCGTATTCTAGCACTTGGGCTTCCTCACAAGCATTGCAGAAAATTTCTCTTGTCAACGAACGAAGTTCGGATAAATCCATTTATTTTTGCAAGCCGAACAAAAACATCTATCGTTTCTTCACAACTCTCAGGTTTTCGTAATACTCCTAAGGAAAACGTTTGCTGATCAGTCGTAGCTTCTTCCAAGTTTCTTCACAAAGGTGGGGCTTGATCTTTATCAATCCTGAGGTCAGTGATGTGTGGGTTCACTTGAATGCTTGGATAGCTTTAACTCACTCTTGGGGTTACTATCATTCTGTATTCCAGCATTACCTTCAGTTCACTCCATTATACCATTGAGGTAACAAATCACAGACTTATTATTGTCTAGATTCCACTCTGTGGAATTCATTTTCCTTTCCATTGGTCTGTTTAACCTTGGGTATGGTTTCATCACAATCATTCCTTTTCTCAATATTCCAACTTCAAAGACACGTTGTCACAAGGTTATCATCCACATAGTTTGTATATGGTTCCACGTTCTCTTCACCTGTATTCAATTATTCAAACTCCTTAATATGAATGGTATTTTCTTCATTCATTTGTCCCTGTGGTTGCTACCACACTTAAAATGAAATGCACTCATGCCTGCATAGTCCATATTTTCTCATATCCTCAAAAATAGGTCAGAGATCTTTGTTCTTAGAGTGGTAACTCATAGAAAATCTTTACATAATAAACTTCATTGATTTACGAAGTTATTACAATCTCAGAGACTTCCGTTACAAAATAATGTCATGAAAACAAGAGTGCTTCATGATACACTTATTTCCATCTTCAAAAATTTACTACCTCATTCTAGCTTTCTTCTCCTTTGGACATTTACTAGCATAATGTCCTGCTTCCTTGCAATGAAAACAGATGATTTCTGACAAGTCTCGGGGCTTCTTGATGTTGGTGTTTGCTCCTTGGTGTTTTGGTTCCTTTCTTGGGCACTTATTGGCGTAGTGGCCCATATCCTTACACTTGAAACATCTGATATGACTCAGGTCCTTCTGTTCAGGGGCTTGTCTCTTCCTGAGGTTCTTTGTTCTGATCAACACTTCAATTTCCCGTGGATCAAACTCCACTTCTTCTACCGGGAAGTTTCCCAGATACTCTTTTCTTTCCTTCCTACAGTCCTGTGAGAAATGTCCTTCTTCTCCACATGTATAACAGGCATTTGAGTAAAATCTGGTTAATCCTTCTCCATCAGGGTCTTCACTATCTTTCTTCATCACAAATTCTCCTAACCTTCAAGCCTACGATGAGATTACTCACGAACAGTGGAGAGCATCATGCAGTTGGTGATGAAGGATGGTTGGTCATGACGAAGGCGTCGATTTCCCCTCTTCGCAGCCCAAAACAGACTCCAGATCTGGTCTCCTGAGGAAAACAGGAGGTGGCGGCGGCTCCGTATCGTGAAACACGATGAACTCTTCTCCCTATTTTTTCTCCCCGAATAGGAATATATAGGAGTGGAAACAAGGTCGGAGAAGCAACAAGGGGCCCACAAGCCTGCCCGGCACGCCCTAGGGGGGTGGGCGTGCCCACCAGGCTTGTGGCCAGGTGGTGGGCCCCCTGCAGTTGATTCTTTCGCCAATATTTTTCATTAATTCCAGAAATAATGTCCATAATTTTTTAGGTCAATCCGAGAACTTTTATTTCCACACAAAAATAACACCAAGGTAATTCTGCTGAAAACAGCGTCAGTCCGGGTTAGTTCCATTCAAATCATGCAAATTAGAGTCCAAAACAAGGGCAAAAGAGTTTGGAGAAGTGGATACATTGGAGACGTATCAAGCATCCCCAAGATTAGATGCTTGTGTCTCCTTGGATATTTACTTGGGGTTCCTTGGGCATCCCCAAGCTTGAAATCTTGCCTCTCCTTCTTCTCTTCATATCGAGACCTCCTCGATCTTCAAACACTTCATCCACACATTACTTAATAGAAGACTCGTAAGATCTGTTAGTATAATAAAGAAAAATACTACTTTAAGTACCTTTGAAAACCAATTCATATTTTATATTTGCATTATAACTGCTGTATTATAAGTTTTCTATGGCTTACACCACCGATAAAATCGATAGTTTCATCAAAACAAGCAAAACAATGCATCAAAAACAGAATCTGTCTTAAACAGGACAATCTGTACTAATCTGAAATTTGACCATACGTATGTAACTACAAAAATTCTGAAAAATTAGGAAGAAATAAATTTTTTATATAAATACATTCGAAAATTTGCAGAAACTGATAACCTTCGAGTAAAAAACTAAAATTCACGCACTAGAACCAAAGTTTCTGTTTTTACACCACACATACCAACAAGCAATCTAATCATCCTAAAGGTAAATATTGGCACATTATTTTTATAATACAATGGATTTGTACTAGGGGATGCATATTTTTGTTGGAAAAGTTTCCATGATTCAAGATTCGCAAAGTTTCCACGGGCACGAACAAAAGTTCAAGGACGTCCCCCACTTCAACGATGCTCATCATCTCTATCACTTTCACCTTTACTTTTGTGAAGTTTTAGGCTCTCCTCTATATTTTTTTGTTTTTAAAATTTGTAAAAGCACAAAACAGAAATAAATGACTCTCTAAAACTTCTGAGCTGTCTCCCTGGTAGTACTTTCTTTAAAGCCATTAAGCTAGGCATAAAGTGCTCAAGTAATTGATCCACCCGGATCCCAAGGTATATCAAATCCAATTTTAATTAACAATTATTTCTAATTTAGTAGTGAGCACAAAGTTATATATATTATGCAATGATGAAGTCTAACTCTTTTCCTATACATCGACATGTCATAAAAGAATAATTCATTCACATTAAGTAAAGGCCAATGCATAGCATAAGTAGTTTCTTGCAATTTTATAGTATTGGAAACATAGAGAGGTGAAGATGTAGTTCCTATCTCATAATAATTGCAAGTAGGAGCAGCAAAGCATATGCAGATTATATTCATCAAAATCAAAATGTGCAATAGCAAAACGCAACCCATCAATATAATCCTTAATAAGTGCAAACTTCTCCGATATAGCGTAGTTGGGGGAATTCAAAAAGATAATAGGACTATCAAGTGTGGGTGCAATAGCAACAATTTCATGCTTAACATAAGTAACTATAGCAAGTTCATCTGCATAAGCATAATTCATATTGGCATCTCAACCACAAGCATAGCAAACATCAAGTTCATCAAAAAGGGATATTTGGAATGAGTCCAAGGATCATGGCAATTATCATAGCATTCATCCTTCTATAAGCACGAACGGTAATTAAACAATGTATGAGTTGAAGAGTTACTCTAATTAGAATGTGGGCACGGATGATCAATCCGCTCTTCCTCCTTTTGTTCTTTGCTCTCCTCCTCATCTTTTTCATCAAATGAGCTCACAATTTCAGCAACTTCTTCCATAGGTCCCTGCAAAATATTAGCCTCTTCCAAGGCAGCGAACATTCTCTCAATAAATTCAATAATATTAGCATTGCATTCATAATTATGATAACAATATATAAGTATGGCAAGAATTTTAGATTCGTAAGAAACATCATCATACTGTTCAAGCAAAGAAGCAATTTCATAAGCACCCTTAAAAGCAACAAATTCTTCTATTCATTCCACATCATAGTAATCATATATACCATTAGCATAACAAGTTAAGGTTTCATTATCATTAAACTCACATGAAAAGGGAAGGTGTGGAGCGTTCATCCTAGAGCAGCAAGTAATATCACATCTCAAGTATAGCTCCCGAGCACACCAATGCAACATATGAATTTGATCCCATAACAATTTCCCTTTTTGAGTCAAGCGATAATCCCTAAAGTATTCGCGTTGATCCGGCATTACTCCCATTATCAAGTTGAATGGGGTTTTCTTAGGATTATCAAAGTAGTATTTAATACTTCGCACATAACTAGCATCAGAGGTTTTAGGAGGTTCCCCATCTCCATGAGTAGCAAGTACCACAAATGTTTTGGTGTTTCGTGTTCCATATCCATAACTAAAAATATAAAACAACTAATAACATAAAATAAATATTAATAAGTGATAAAGAAAACAAGAATATTTACCCCATGCTATTGCGCCCCAGCAACGGCGCCAGAAAAAGGTCTTGATAACCCATAAGTGTAGGGGATCTTTTGTAGCCTTTTTTGATAAGAGTGTCGAATCCCAACGAGGAGCTAAAGGTAGAACAAATATTCCCTCAAGTTCCATCAACCACAGATACAACTCTACACACACTTAATGTTTGCTTTATCTAGAACAAGAATGAAACTACTTTGCGGGAATAAAACTACGAGTACTCTGCAAGCAAATAAACTTAGTAGTGTAGTAGCAAGCTTTTTGTAACACAAAAGAAAGATTGTCCTTAGGTAATTGAATATGATATGATAGATACTTGTTATATGCAATGAGGGAGAGGCATGAGCTAACATACTTTATCTACTTGGATCATATGCATTTATGATTGGAACTCTAGCAAGCATACACAACTACTAAAGATCATTAAGGTAAAACCAAACCATCACTACTGGAATCAGGATCTTTGTCGTCAGCCAGCTCTTTGCTGTCCGCTAGCTGACGGCAAAGAAGGTCTTTGCCATCAGCTTAAATTAAACTAACGGCAAACAGAGACCTGAACACAAAGATCATGTTTGTCGTCAGCCATCTCATTGCCGTTTTCTAGCAGACGGCAAAGAGGGAGGGTGGCCCACTAACGAGAACAACCTAACGTCCACTTTCTTTGCTGTCTGCTAGCGGACGGCAAAGCTTCTTTGTCGCCCGCTAGATGACGGCAAATAAAGTGGCCAACCTAACGGTCGTTCCCTCCCACTAGCTAGGCTCTTTGTCGTCTGCTAGTAGACGACAAAGAGCTTTGACCTAACAAAAAAACGGTCAGTACCCGCGCCCCACCCCTCTCTCTATCCCCTCTGTCTCTCTGCCCTCACCTCACCTGCGTCATCCCCGTGCCCGTGACGCCCCCGCCGCTGACCCCCACCGCCCCCGCCGCCCCCTACTCCATTGCCCCGACCCCAAGGCCGCCCGCCGCCCTGGCACCCCGCCCAGGCCTTACAGACGCCCTGTCGCCCTGGCGCCCTGCCTAGGCCTTGTGGCCACCCCGGTGCCCCGACGCCGCACCCCCCGTCACCTGGCCCCTCTCCGTCCAGTCGCCCCCCGCCACCCGGCGCCACTCCGTCTAGCCGCCCCTTGGTGAGGTTCTTCCCCTTTTTTACTACTTTTTTTCTTGTTGTTTTTTGTTTTATGTTCAGTTAGTAGTTTAGGTTAGTTGATTTAGGTTGTACTGTTAGTAATTTAGGTTAGTTGCTTTTTTTAGGTTAGTAGATTTTTGTTTAGTAGATTGTAGGTTAGTTTTTTTATATTTAGTCATATTTTAGGTTAGTAGATCTTAGGTTAGTTATATTTTAGGTTATTAGTACATTTTGTGAGATGAAAAAATAAGAAAATAAAAAAAGTAGAAGTGGAGCGGAAAAAAAGAAAATAAGGAAAATGAAGAAGAAAAAGAATACAAGAGAAAGAAGGAAAAGAAGGAAGAAGAAGAAAAGGATGGAGAGGAAAAAGGAAAATAAAGAAGAAGAAGAAGAAGAAGAGGAGGAGGAGGAGCAGGAGGAGGACAAGAATAGAAGAAGAAGAAGAAAGACGAAGAAGATGAAAAAAGAAGTAGAAGTAGAAGATGAAAAGAAGAAGTAGGGAAATTAGAAAAAAAGGGTCGCCGAGGGAAAAGAGGGTCGCCGAGTGGTCGAGGGGTCGAGGATCGAGGGGAAAAGGAGTCGAGGGTCTAGGGGTCGAGGATCGAGGTGTTGAGGGGTCAAGGGTCGAGGGGAAAAGGGGTCTAGGGGTCGAGGGTCGCCGAGGGGTCGAGGATTTGCCATCCCAACCCCGACCCCCTGACCCCGACACCCCAACCCCAACATGACACCCCGACACCTCGACCCTGACATGACACCCCGACACCGCGACCCCGACACAGCACCCCGACCCCGACACGGCACCCCCGACCCCGACATTGCACCCCGACCCCAACACGACACCACCGACACCCAGACCCCCGACACAACACCCCAACACCCCAACACGGCACCCCCGACCCCGACACAACACCCCTACCCCGAAACGACACCCCCGACACCCCGACCCTAACACGATACCCCTGAAACCCCGATCCCAAAAAAGGTGCTCTTCGGCCTTCCAGAGACCGACAGGTCATATATTTTTGACTTATGAGTTAGGTCACATATTTTTCGATTTTGTTGTACAAAACATCATATTTATGTTGATCAGGTGGATATAAATGTGCAGTTGTTTCGTCGCTGCGAGGGTCTGGTGTTCGATGACCTCCTAGTGCGTTCGACGAGCTTCGCCCTTGCATTCGTGGGTGAGCACAAATGACATCTCCTCCTCCCCTTCATTTCCTCTGTTCCGGTCTTCATGCGGATGAAACTTGCTAGCTATAGGTGTCTTCAATCATCAGTATGCGTGAACACTATGCACCTCCCGTTTGAAAGGGTTACATCTATAAATATGCATTCATTAGCATATTTAAAACCGTGATTCTTTCGAATTGTCCAACGTTATCCATGGACAGCCCGAGTATATGTAGATTGGGTTCGTTTTCCCATATATGCTCTGCTCCGGATCCGATGCAGAATTTCATCAGTGCCTCCCTGTTGTTCTCCGGGTACACATCCTCTCTGCTTATTGAGACATGTATCAGGAGAACAGTGGGGAGGTGCTGCCAAAATTGTGCGTCAGATCCGGAGCAGAGCATGGGAAAACGAATCCAATCTACACATACTCGGGTGGGATTAGGACCTATCTTTACCTACTAGCGTCAAGGTTGCATCGACGTAATAAAACTGACAAACTCTATTAACTGAGGAATATGGTTTGCGGAATTATGTATATATTTTGTGTGTGTCCGGTAGCTAGGCAAGATGAGTGATCGTGGGTGGATGTACACCGGTCACACTAGTCAGAAAGACATGACCGGTGAATGGATAACAAAAACCAAGGAGTCTGTGAGAGTCACATTTGCAAATGGATAGAAAATAACCTGGTGCCCTTGTGTCGATTGTGACAACTTTAAGAAGAAGTCAGTGTTTGAAATGATCAAACACCTATAGAAGTGGGGTTTTACGCCTAATTATACGGTCTGGACATTTCATGGTGAGTCTGCCCAACGTGCCAGAGCTGAGGTGGTTTGCCGTCGCACCGACGAGCATGGTACCGGGATCAAAGACATGGTGCAAGACTTTGATGATGCTCGGGATTCAGACGATGAGATGGAAGAATCTGCAAAGGCCTTCTACGAAATGTTGGAATCTTCAAAATTTCCTCTCCACGAGCACACTAAGCTTTGTCAGCTGGATGCCATCGCGCAAGTAATGGCTCTAAAGGCTCAATTCAACCTGGGCAGAGAATGCTAAGACTAGATGATGACGATATTTGGACGCTTTCTACCCAAAGGCCATGTATTGCCAGCAAACCTATACCAGTCGGACAAAATCCTACGTGCGCTTAAGATGCCCTATGAGAAGATAGATGCCTGTGAGAATGGATGTGCCTTATTTAGGCTTGAGTATGCGGGCTTCAACTATTGTCCCATTTGCAATGCTGCCAGGTATGTTCTGGTAGACAACGGTATGGGTGAGAAGAGTCATACCAAAATCCCAGTCAAGGTTCTTCGGTATCTGCCAATCATACCAAGACTTCAATGTATTTTCATGGTCGACGAGACGGCCAGACATATGACATGGCATAAATTGGGCCAAAGAACAGAACTAGATGCAAATGGGAATCCGATGTTGGGACACACTTCAGACGCTCTTGCATGGAAACACTTTGATGCATTACATAAGGATAAAGCGGCAGATCCAAGGCATCCTCGAGTTGCCATCAACACGGATGGGTTCAATGTGTATGGTATAGCGGTAGCACAATGCAGTTGTTGGCATGTATTTTTCATTCCACTCAATCTCCCCCGGGAGAGATTATGAAAAGAAAAAACATTTTCCTAACGTTGATAATTCCAGGGCCCAAATATCCGAGAAAGAATATGAATTTGTACATGCAGCTGCTTAAGGATGAATTGAAAGAAGCCTGGGATAATTGGATCAAGACATACGACGCCGCTACCAAAAAGAACTTCAAAATGCATGTGTGGTTCATGTACTCGTCGCATGACTTGCCGGCATATGCTCTATTCGTTGGCTGGTCTGTGCATGGAAGGTTCCCGTGCCCCACATGCAAGGCAACTCTTGAGTTCCGTTGGCTGCAGGCGGGTCGCAAGTTCCTGGATCCTGACCATAGGTTCAGAAAAGACAAGAAGAATTTCATCAAAGGTAGAGTTGTCAAAACATTGCACTACCTGCATTAACAGGCCAACAGATCCTGGATTAGATAAATGCTCTCGAGGCGGATCTAGATTGCCCAAGGTATTTCAAAGGGTATACAAAACACGCCTGGACTCACAAGATATGTTTGTGGGATCTTCCTTACTTTAAAGACCTCCTTTGCCCACACAACACCGACGTGATGCACACTGAAAAAGAATATCGCGGAGGCCCTTTTTGGTACATTGTTCGGCATAGAGGGGAAGTCGAAGGATAATGCTAAGGCTAGAGTCGATCAGGAGGCTCTATGTGATAGACCGTTACAAAACATACGACAACCGAAAGGAAAGAAGAACTAGATGAAGCCAAAGGCATGGTTCAATCTTCGGAGGCCTGCTATGAGGGAAATGATCTTGTGGGTGAAAATGCAGTTGATGTTCCCTGATGGGTATGCAGCGAATCTAAAGAGGGGAGCGAGTCTTGACAAATTGAAAATATTTGGTCTCAAGAGTCAAGATTGGCACATATGGCTTGAGCGGGTAATGTCGGTGATGTTGCGTGGCTTTATCCCTGAGGATGAATGCCTAGTACTGGTAGAGCTGAGCTATTTCTTCCGTGCTCTTTGTGCGAAAGAACTATCGCCTGACGTGCTAGATGAACTCGAAGAGTTGGCGCCGGAGTTGATCTGCAAGTTAGAAAAGATCTTTCCACCGGGCTTCTTTAATCCAATGCAGCATTTGATTTTGCATCTCCTGACCGAGGCAAGATTGGGGGGCCCATGCAAAATTGTTGGTGCTTAGCAACTGAGAGGATGCAGAAGACGCTTCGAGGAAAATGTAAAAATAAACATAGAGTTGAAGCATCGATGGCTGAGGCATTCATTATTGAAGAGGATGCAAACTTCGTGATAGCACACTAGAAAGCCAAGAATCGTCATTTGCATAATCCGAAGCCTCGATACAACGATGGCAACCGTGAAAAAGGTCGATCCAACCTTAGCCTATTCAAAGGGAAGCTTGCACTAGCTAGTGCTTCGAAAGCAATAGCGTTGGATGTTGAAGAATGGTGGACCATTTCGTTGTATATCTTCAACAACCTAACAAAAGTGTGGCCGTACATCGAGTAAGTTCTCGGTACATTGTTTCGCAACTTCTAATTCCTTTAAATGCTCTTATTCTGGGATATGTGATACAGTTGATGCATCGTCAAATTCTTGGATGGAGCGGTGATCCAAAAGGATTCCATCGAAGAGTATGAGCTTCTGGCAAAGCATGAAGGCGGCTATCCCGGTTTCATCTCTTGGTTCAAGCAAACAGTAATTTCCATTAGACGATTTCATTTCTTCGCCTAGTTTGCAGCTAATGCAACAATCCTTTCATAGTAAATTTGTAGGCTAATGCAGAGTCTATGGACTCCGAATTCGGACAAGTCGCTAATGGTTTTGACTATAAGGTCCGTTGATTTGACAAATACGACATCAACGGGTATTGCTTTCGTACTTTTGGCAAAGAGCTATCTATGGCCGACCAAAATTCTACAAATTTTTGTGTCTCCGCTGTCGGCGAAGGAGGGGTCAAGTATTATGGAAGAGTTGAAGCAATTTATGAACTTACATTCTTTGGTGAAAACCCACCAAATGTCATAGTCTTCAAATGTTATTGGTTCCAGCCGAAGGAGACTAGAAGGACTCACGAACATATAGGGCTAGTCGAAATCAAAGAAAGCACCCATTTAGATGTTCCCGATGTCTATATTATGGCTCAACAGGCGACCCAAGTTTTCTATCTACCGTGGGCCTGCCAAACGGATCCAAATCTGAAAGGTTGGGATGTCGTTTATGATGTGCCGCCACATTTTAGACCACCTCCCCTCAATGAAGATGATTATGAACCTTACATTAACCCAGACACATATGAAGGAGAATTCTTCCAAGAAACAAGTGTTTCCAAAAAACATTTCAAGAACCGCTCTACTTCACCCCAGAACATTGACGTAGATAGCGATAGTGAATCCGACTTCACCCCTGAGCCGGAACAAGAAGAGACGAAAGAAGAAGAGGTTACTGTTGTGGATGACCTATCAATGCTTGACCGATTACATAAAGGAGGCCTTCCACATGTTGATGCATTTATTCATGATGTTGATGAGCATGTCATTACTGATAGTGATGATGATTATGCATTTATTGATCCCGGAGCATATATAGACGATGAAGATTAATATTAGTAATGTCAGGTATTCAATTATTATTATATATATATATATTATTAATTAGTTCATGTTATTAGGTATTCAATTTTTTTATGTTGAACTAATTTCGTTCACTCTTTGTCATTGCAGGTGTTGACAAATGGTGGGCGCGGGTCGAGAGCGCTCTGAGCCTCCTTGCTCGGCGCATGCTGGGAGGGGTGCTATTATTCCACCCTAGCAACTCCGGAGAGCACTGGTACACTATATGCAGACACCGGCGGGCACTTCTTCTTCGACCGGGAGAGGTCGGGGGAAGACGAAGAGAGGTGCTAGAGGTAGGAAGGCTGTTGCGCCTTCCTCGTCGCCACCCCCAGATGATTCTCCCGACCACAGGAGTGCTCCGTCTCAGGTGGACTCGCCTGACTTGGACCCGTCTTGGACTCCGATCACCGAGCCTTGGGCCGACGAGCCTCCGGTCATCGAGCCTTCGTCCCAGGAGACTCTGGTCCCAGAGTCTTTGTCCCACGTGACTCTGGAGGCTAGTGGCCATGCTGATGGTGGCGAGGACAACTTATCTAAGGACACCTATAGCGGTGGCGAGCTAGTTGAGGAGGGCAAGAAGGTCTACCAGCGTGGTTGTACAAAGCTCCCACCCGTGCCGATGACCCGTGATCAGAGGTGGTTGATTGAGCCTAATGCGGAGAAGTAAGTGCATTTACTCTTTTTAAACCTTTTGCCTTCTTGTTTCTTCAAATTAATATCTAATGTGTTGGCCTTCTCATACTGCAGGGGATGGAAACAAGAGCATGGTGTCCGTAGGCCCAACCAGGTCCTTGGTGTGATTCTCCGGCACCAGTTCTCAGGGAAGGTCCAGTTGCCCGGTGAGGGTGAGGTTCCACAGGTAGCACTAACGTGGGAGCTGTACGTGGCTGCCTCGGCCCCGCAGGAAGAGATGGTCGATGGTGTCTTGTGCGAGATAGTGGCCGACATTGTGATCCGTCGTTTTTGGGTAATTTCTCCTTTACAAAATTAAAAATCAACAGCACCTAGTGATTGTACTAATCAGTGTTGTCTTGTTTGATTGCAGACCTTCTACGGGTGTCTTGACGAACACGAGGTGAACGCGACTATTGTTCTCGTAGCCGAGTGCAAGCGCCTACTTCAGAACTTACGACACGAGGCTCGGGTGCAGGCTATTCGAGACTACTACGCCTCGACTAACATTAAGACGGCCAAGAAGAAGTGCCGCCAAAATTACCGGAGTAAGGAGAAGTTAATGAAGGTAATTATCTATACTTAAGGCCTTGTACTTAGTTTCCTTGATTTGATTCGTAGGCGTAGCGCTGGAATATCTCTTGTCTAACTTAGGTGCCCCTGAGATGGTGTGCGGATAGGATGGACTATTGGGAGGCATTGGTGGATGAGTGGTGCTCTCCCAAATGGCTAGCCGACCATAACAAGGCCAAGGATAAGCGTTCCCAAATGAAAGGTGTGCCACACCATCAAGGGAGCTCCAACCTGTTTGAGTACGGGGATCACTGGGTATGTGGTTTCCTTCATGATTCATGCAATTTCATTCTTCATGCTAGCTTGAGCCCTTAACTAATATTTTGTTCCTCTCTTTTAGGCACGACAAAACAAGGAGGTGCCACCGCTGTTCGACCTCTATGCCATGGCCCATACTGCCTCGTACAAGAAGGCCAAGGCATTCTCTGAGTCAGACCTCGATCATCCAGAGAGCTTCAGCAACATCTCCTCCCACAACAAGATCGTGAGGTACAGAAATGAGGGGAAGGCGAGGAAAGGGGAGGACTTCAACCCGAGCCAGAGTCCTTTTGATCCAGAGCTCGTGATGATATCTGGTGGTAGGAGGCCCCATGGCTCGATATCCATTAGGGATGGACTGATACGTTGTCCTAGAACTCCCCCAGAGATCAAGAAGCACCAGACGAGCTCCGATCCTGAGATAAGGCCTCGTCCACAGCCAATGGAGCTTTTCATCAAGTCTAGGGCCCAGGAGCTTCCGGCAGAGGCAAACAGGCAGGCAGCGCAATGGGAGAGGGACATGGAGGAGAGGACGGCTAGGCTATTGGAGGAGGAGAGGAACCGGAATGACGCGTCTCACCGGGCCCTATACGTGCTACTCGTGGTAAGTTTCTCCTGTATATTAGCCAAATCATGCACGTAATGTTCGTTTCATCACTAACTAATATGACGGACTCATGAAAACAAAATGTGCAGACCGTGTGCTAGAACAATGGTCAGACCCCTCCGTCGGTGCCCCAGATTGCTATAGCACCCAGGGTGAGTTTCATTTCAATGGTCATTAGTTACTAGTATTCACATTTGAGTTGCATCATGCTAAGGAGACATTGCAAATGATCTTTGGTGCAGCGTGCCTCTCGACAAGCATCGACCGATCCTTCTGCGTCTGCCGCAACCCCGACCGGTCCTTCTCCATCTCACCTTGGCGCAAACCCGACCGGTCCTTCACCTCTGTGATGATGGTAAGTTTTCCCAAGTGTTTTGCTTAATAAAATCATACTTAGCTTAAGAAATGACCAATTTAGCTCCAAAATGACCTATACTTAGCTTCTTTAGTTCATTTATGACATACTAAGAATACTTAGGTCAAAAATGGCATGATAACCTTGGTTTAGCTCCAAAATGACATAGACTTGGCTTATTTTCCTCCAACATGACAAAATAACCTTACCTACCTCCAACATGACCGATTATAACAAGGATAGCTATAAAATGACCTACACTTGCCATTTTGTCCTCCAAATGACTAAATATGATTAGTTAGCTCAAAAATGGCATAACTACCTAGGTTAGCTAAAAATGACCTATACTTAGCTTCTTTAGTTCATTTATGACATACTTAGCATACTTAGGTAAAAAATGGTATGATAACCTCGGTTTAGCACCAAACGGTCATATCATTAGTTTGTTTACCTCCAAAATGACAAAATAACCTTACCTAGCTCCAAAATGACAGATTTTAACAAGGATAGCTCAAAAATGACCTACACTTACCATTTTGTCCTCCAAAATGAATAAATATGCTTAGTTAGCTCAAAAATGGCCAAACTACCTAGGATAGCTCAATAATGATCTATACTTAGCTTAGCTAGTTCATTTATGACATAATTAGCTTACTTAGGTAAAAATGGCACAATAACCTTGGTTTAGCTCCAAACCGTTATATCATTAGTTTATTTTCCTCCAAAATGACAAAATAACCTTACCTAGATCCAAAATGACCGATTTTAACTAGGATAGCTCAAAAATGACATGATTAGCTTACTTAGGTAAAAAAAATGACATAATAACCTTACTAACCTCCAAAATAACCTATTTACCTAGCTTAGCTCTAAAATGACCTACACTTAGCATTTTTACCTAGCTTAGCTAAAAAATGGTATTTTTACCTACCTTAGTTAGAAGAAGAAGAAGATAAATAAGAGGAGAGGAGGAAAAGAAAGAGAAGAAAAAAATCTTCTTCTTCTTCTTCTAGCTAGTCTTCTTCTTCTAGATTTCTTCTTCTTCTATCTAGTCTTGTTCTTCTAGTCTTCTTCTTCTTCTTCTTCTTCTTCTTCTTCTTCTAACTTTCTTATTTCCCAATTTGCAGATTTGCTTTCGATGAGGAAGCTTGTGTTTATGGAGTCTACTCTTCTTCTTGTGCTTACTTTTTGTTTTGATTTTGTAGGATGAACAATGTGAAACTTGCTACCTATATATGTATGGATGGATGAAACCATTGTATGCTTGTTGTGGGATATGTTGGCTAGCTATATATGTTGCATATGGACTTTTCATTTGGTATGTATATATATGTGTTGGATGATCATATCCATATGGCAGGGATATGATTTGGTATGTATATGTGTTGTTATGCTTGTTGAAAGTATTTTCAAATGTGTATATATGTATATATGTGAAATTCTATGAAATTGAATGAATTTAAGAAAAAACAGCAAAAAACAGGGACTGTACAGGCTCTTTGTCGTCAGCCGGCAGACGGCAAAGAGCTTTGACATCAGCCAGCAGATGGCAAAGCTGCCACATGGCAGCTACCTGTGCAACCTGGGGTGGCACTAGGCTGGCGTATGTGGTTTCTTTGCCGTCTGCTGGCCGACGACAAAGAACTTCTTTGTCGTCGGCCAGCAGACGGCAAAGAAACCACATGGGCCGGCAAAGAAAACGTTGCTTTTCCGTCTGCTAGCAGACGGCAAAGAACTTTGCATCTTTGTCGTCTGCCAGCCGACGACAAAGCACGCCATTAACCCCTTAACGGCCGTAAGCTGCCACGTGTGCCGTCCACGGTCTTTGCCGTCTCCTGGCAGACAACAATGTGATAGCCTGGCTTATTAGGGATGATAGACTACTCATATCGATAAGGAATTCCTTCTTTTCCGGGAGCCCATTCAAATAGAACCCCCAGATTAAGCATGCTTGGCTTGGAGTAGTTCTAGGATGGGTGACCGACCGGGAAGTTGGTCCCGGATGTGCATGAGTGAGGACAAAGTGCGCAAAAAAGACTAGTATTGATCTGTGAGGCCAGTCTATATCCCGCCAGGAGTAACGACCACCAGCGGGTGTGTCCGGGGTGTTACAAGATGGTATCAGAGCCGACCCTCACGGTTACACGGATGTTTGCCGATAGGTGCGCGGTCATGTTGCTCATGAAGTTTGTGACCCGTCGTGGCACACGGAATGACACATGTATTGGACTGAAAGCACAGACGTTTGTGCCAAGAGGGAACGTTCCTATGACCTGACGAGGACGTCGGTTCCTCTGAGTGGTGGTGTGTGTGATAGCCTAGCTTATTAGGGATGATAGACTACTCATATCAATAAGAAATTCCTTATTTTCCGGGAGCCCATTCAAATAGAACCCCCAGGTTAAGCGTGCTTGGCTTGGAGTAGTTCTAGGATGGGTGACCGACCAAGAAGTTGGTCCCGGGTGCGCATGAGTGACGACAAAGTGCGCAGAAAAGACTAGTATTGATATGTGAGGCCAGTCTAGATCCCGCCAGGAGTAACGACCATCGGCGGGTGTGTCCGGAGCATTACAGGCAAAGACCTAAGCATCTTTGTCGTCTGCCAGCAGACGGCAAAGCGCCCTTTACCGTAGCTTATTCAACCAGATGGTTGGCCGTCTGCTGGCAAACGACAAAGCCTTTGCCATCTGCCATGCATGCCTTTGTCGTCCGGTATGGCGGACGACAAAGTAGCTGATTCCTGTAGTGCATAGCATTAAGTATCAAGTCCTCTTTACTCCCATATGCAACAACCCACCTACTTGGATTTGTGCTTCTGTCACTCATGCAACCCACCATAGGCAAATCATGAACATATTGCAACACCCTACAACGGTGATCCCTCTTGTTTGTGGGACACAGAGGGCAGCATTGGACAGCACCATATCAGTATATAACTCACATCCATAACATCATACCACAATTAACCCATAGGACAAAAAAGATCTACTCAAACATCATAAGATAGCCAAATATCATTGTGAAATAATATATGGAGTTGAGCACCATGTTTTAGTAGAGATTACAGTGAGGAAGAGAGGTGTTACACCACTGCAAGAGCGGGGGAGTTCGTGTTGATGGTGGCAAGATTGTCGATGTAGATCGTCGTCACGATGCTTGCCCTGGCGACGTCCAGGCACCGCCGTGAGAGAGGGGGAGAGAGCACCCTCCTCCTTATTCTTCCTTGGCCTCCCCCTAGATGGGAGGAGAGTTCCCCCTCTGGTCCATGGCCTCCATGGAGGCGGAGGGGCGGGAGCCCCTCCGAGATTGGATCTCCCTCTTTATTCTCTTCTGTTTTGCGTTTCTGTTTAGTGGCCGAAACTGTTTCTTATATTCCCGGAGATCCGTAACTCTGATCAGGATGTAATTTTGAGGGTATTTTTATCCAAACCTTATCTTTCCTGTGCCTGAAGGAGAGCTCCAACCGGCATACGATGTGGGAACGGTCCACCAGGCCGCGTTTGGGCCCTGGCCCGTGCCCTCGTAGAGGGTGGAGGCTGTGAGAATCCGTTTGCGCTGATTCCACTTCTCAAAATTCATAAATATTCCAAAAAAATCTCTACAAATTTCGTGTTTGGACTTTGTTTTATATGGAATTTCTGCAAAACAAAAACATACGAAAAACAGGAACTCGCACTGGGCACTGGATCAATATGTTAGTCCAAGAAATCATATAAATTGTTGCCAAAAGTATGTAAAAGTTTTATAATATTGACATGAAAAAATCAAAAAATATAGATACAATGGAGACGTATCAGTACCTGAAGGTTATGTTATGGATGATGAGGTAGCTAGGGATATTCTTGCTTGTGAAAATAGAGATGATGTGAATAAACTATTACGCAAACTATTAGAAAAATCTATGATGGAGAAAATGCAACGTGATCCTTAATTTGCTACTTATCCTATATTTGTTACTAATAAGGACTATGAGTTGTCTGTAGACACTGAGTTAATTCCTATAGTAGAGTCTGATCCTTTCCATGGTTATGAAAATGAAACTCTTATCGAAGACCTTATGAAACTGAATGATATTTCTGCTCTGTTTACCAATGAAGAAAAGATTCACTACTATTATATCATTAAGCATTTTTCTTTCTCTCTAAAAGTCAAGGAAAAGGAATGGTTCTTATCACTTTCTCCTGGTTGCATACTTAGTCCCCATGATATGCTTCAACACTTTTCTGCAAAATTTCTTCCTACTCATAAGAAACAAGCTGCCTTACAGGAAATATTTAACTTTGCTCAAATTAAAGAATAGAATCTCCCTCAAGCTTGGGGGAGGATTCTCCGGTTACTACGAGCTTTGCCTGATTGTCCACTTGAGAGGAATGAAATACTTGAAATAATGGACTAACTGATGCTTCTAGGGATTTCCTAGATAGTTGTGATGGTTGTGTTTTCAGGGAAAGAACTGTTGGACAAGCCAAAGAATTATTGAATAACATAATGAAAAATTCCAATGATTGGACATTCCCTGAACCACCTTCGGAACCTATTCAAAAGAACACAGGTATTCTATCTCTCAGTCCCAAAGATATGCAAGAAGCAAAAAGACCTATGGAAGAAAGAGGTATTAAAATGAGGATGTCAAGAAATTACCACCTATTGAATAAATACATGGACTTGATACCTCGACACAGGTATTAAAGGTAAACTCTCTTCGTTCCTTTAATAAAAGTGATATACCTTATACTAAAACTCCTGAACAATGCTTGGATGAATTTGATAATTACGTTGTTAAGCAAGAACACTTGAACAATTATGTTAAGAATCAATTGCAACGTAATGTTATGATGATAGATTGCTTAAGTGACTTGATGTTTAGAATTGAAAATGATGTGAAAGGTTTAGGAAAACATGCTTCTATGGTTCACACTCAACTAGACCAAGTCGCTAAATCACAAATGATTTGCTTGCTGAAATGAATAATATAAATGATCATGCTATTAGAGTAGTGACTAGAGGAGGTAGAATGAGCCAAGAACCTCTTTATCCTAAAGGTCACCCTAAAAGAATTGAACAAGATTCACAGAAAATTAATGAATATACACCTAGTTCATCTAAGAAGAAGAAGAAGAAAATAAACATGATGGGAACTTGCATGCTTCTAGTGAACTTGTTGTAGAAAAATCCGTTGAGAAAAACAATGAAGTGTCTGTTTCTGATGCTGAGACTCGGTCTGGTAGTGAGCATACGCCTAGTGATAATGAAAATGATAATAATGATGATGATGCTCATGTAGATGCTCAACCAGACAATAACAAAGAAAATGATAATGATGTGGAAATTGAACCTGCTTAGGATCTTGATAACCCACCTTCTCAAAATAAATGTTATGATAAGAGAGAATTTGTTGCTAGAAAACATGGAACGGAAAGAGAGACATGGGTTCAAAAACCTATGATGTTCCTTCGTAAAGCCACTAAAAGTAAAGATGAGGAAGATTTTGAGCGCTTTCCTAAAATGATTAGACCTGTTCATTTACACACTTGCTTGACTGATATATAGAAAGTGCCTCCATATTCTAAGTATATGAAAGATATTATCACTAATAAAAGAAATATACCTTAAATTGAAATTGCTACCATGCTTTCTAAATATTCTTTTGATGGTGAAGTACCTAAGAAGTTGGGGGATCCGGGTATACCCACAATACCTTGCTCTATTAAAACGAATTATGTTAAAACTGATTTATGTGATTTAGGGGCCGGTGTTAGTGTTTTGCCTTTATCCCTTTATAAAAGACTTGAATTGAGTAAACTGACACCTACTGAGATATATTTGCTAATGGCCTATAAATCCACTGCTTTACCTATTGGAATTTGCGAGGACGTACCTGTCGTGGTAGCTAATGTTACTATCTTAACAGACTTTGTTATTCTTGATATGCCGGAGGGAGACAATATGTCGATCATCCTTCGTAGACCTTTTCTAAATACTACAGGGGCTGTTATAGATTGTAATAAAAGCAAGGCCACCTTTCATATCAATGGCAAGCAACTTTCCGTGCATTTTCCGAGGAAGCAAACTTTTATTAATAATATTAATGTCATTGATCCTATTCCGACGATTATCATTGGAGATATTGCAATCCCTCTCCCAACTACCAAGAAGAAGGAATATTATAATCTTATCGTTGGGGAGATAGAAATCCCAATTGAGGTAACCTAGTGACATATGGAGATTCTTCCGTTTCATGTTATTCAAAAATGTTTATTAATAGAACTTGACCAACCTTATTAATGAACTCTTTTCGAAATACATGAGATTGATGAATTGAATATCCACAACTCTGTGTATCAAAAATTATATTCTATTTTCTTAGTAAAAACAAAAACAAAATTCCATGAAATTCCTGTTTTATTCCCGTATATAAAAAACACCTCAAAAATAAAAAGTCTCAGATTTCCATGAAAAGTTAACATGAATTTTTCTGGAAGAAATAAAAAATGGTGTAAAAATTACTATAGGGGGGGCATGCCAGTGGGCCACCACGCAACCAGCCGTGCCCCCCTAGGGGTGGCCAGTTAGATTGTGGGACCCATAGGGCCCCTGCCTTATCTCTTACTCCCACTCCTTCTCCTACCTCTGGAAAAAATTCTCTAGCCATCTCTCTCATGTGTTCTTCACCCAAAAAGTGAAATTTTGATCTCTTTACTCGGAACTCCATTTCTGATACTGTTTTGAGGAATTGTTCCTTGGTATGGGACTCTCCCATTCCTCCAATTAGTTTTTGTTCTAGTGGTTTATATTTTGCATGAGTTGTTGCACTTGGTGCTACTGAAAATAAGCTTGCATGTCTAATTCTTTGAGTTCCAAGTAGTGGGAATGCTTGATATGTCCTCTAGGCATCCATATGAGTAGTTATTATTGTTCTTGCAAAGTTGTATTGATGTAATTTTGAGGACCAAAATTTTAGACATTTTGTTTGAGAAAGATGAGTTTCTTTAGGAGGAGCGCTTCAAGGAGACGTTCTTCAAGAGAGTAGTCGAGCAGAAGCTCAGTTTGACGGGGTTACATAGAGCCCAGAGCTAATCAAATAGTCATGGCCGATGCAAAATCCTTTCAGTGGCCAAGCAATGAGTTCATGATAAATGCGGGAATCAAAGAGGAATTGACCATTTCATTGAAAATACCGGCCTCACTAACTTCCTTGCAGACAAGTGTGTCCAACATTATAACTTTACCCGTACTTTCGTAGATGGATTTCGCTTTCAAGAGAGTAACTCTTGGGGGTTGTTTAAATTATATGATCAATATTTTAGCATGCACCTCAAGGATTTCTCGATTGCTTGCAAACTCCCACTTTGGTGTTTAATTGAGAAAGCTTCAACAGTTGCTTATAATATGTTTCTCAAAAGTCTTTGTGTGGGGGAGGACAGGGAAGTATCGCATGCTAGAATTAAGAGTATACAATTTCCCTCTATCCTTACTTTGCATTGTTCAATAGGAGATGCATAGTAGGAAAGCGGCAGTGTAGTTCATTGTCTGCCCATGATCTAAGCCTTATACATACTACTCTAAAGGGTGAGCAACATTTCAACCTCGGTGCAATTGTTTCTCGAAGGTTGCACTCCAACTCTAGTAATGGAGAACTAAATGGAGGCATTTATGCATCCCGCGTAGCTACACATTTGAGAGTGGCACCCCGACCTAATGATCCCATTTTGCTTGAACAATATTTAGATTATGAAGCTATGTGTTCTCACAAATTCCTGGTCGAACGTCCTAGAGGCTATGAGTACAACCTAATATTTAGAAAACACACGCCCATGCCTGTCTTTTTGCCTGCACCTGCCCTTTTTGACTTTCAGGCTCGACAAAGATATTACGTTCTTGAGGACGAGGTGTGAGAGCACAATGCTACGATGGAGGCTGCCCGTCTGCAAAGCTGGAGGCCAGGAATGCCTGCTTCCACGAGTTACCACTTCAACTATTACTCAGATCAAGAGTGGTGACTACCAAGCTAGGGAAATGCCTAAGCTTGGGGGAGTACGTATTTCTCACCAACATTACATTCATGTTCTCACACTTGATATAAATTGACGGTGTTCATCCATTTTCTTTGTATATTCATGTTACCTTTATTTTCTGCTTTCTTCTTGTGTGTTTGAAAAACTTTGAAAATCCATAAATATTTCCCGCTACTTTTTGGTTCTTTTCTTTTCCTCGTTAATTATCTTCAGTACTAAAAACAAAACCAAAAAGATTTCCTTTTCTTGTTGAGAGCCTTCCCGTGTTAATAATTGTTCTCGTTCTTTTTTCCCTTAGTTCCTTTGCTTGTTTAAAAAACTCCAAAAATATTTAGTGTGTTTCTCTGAATTTCTTTTCTTTTGTTTAGTTGTCGACAGGAGAAGACCACGATGAAAATGTTGAGTGGCTCTCATATGCTTTATTGATGATCTAATAGAGAGACAATTTTACCTTGTCTTCTCCTTTGTCTTAAACTGCCTTGCTAATTCTAGCTTAGTCCACGGCATTCTTGCACTATTATTATTATCAGACCGTTCGATCGTGCAAGTGAAAGGCAATAATGACAATATTTGATGAAGTGGTTGTGGCAAAGGAAGCTGGTTTGAACTCCTCTTGCTTTTTGTTTTTGTAAATATGTTTACTCAGTTTGATCCTGATTCGGTATATCATGAGTAAACATGTTCGTATGACAATTAGAGATTATAGCTTCTCATGTCATGCCTAAATAGCTAGGAGTTAATAACGATTTATCTTATGTGTCAACATGCATTAAAATGGTTATAATATGGTATGGTAGTATGGTATTTCCCTTTGAGAAATCAAGCAGTTTGACTTGGCCCATGTGCAAACATGTAATTAAATCAAAACCAATATAGCCTTCAGGATGTTTAAATTCAGAGGGTTCATATCGTACTCATGCTACATCCAATGTTAATTATTTAAAATGCATGTTCATGATAGTTGTTGCTCTATAGTTGCTCGCCTCTCAACCTATTACTAGCCTTTACCTGTACTAAGCGGAAATGCTACTTGTGCAGCCAAATCCTTAATCCAAGTTATTACACATGAGGCCACCATACCTACCTATATGCTATATTACCATGTCGTTCCAAGTAAATTTGCATGTGCCATCTCTAAATATTCAAAACAAAATCCATTTTTGTGCACTTGTCTTGCTTATGGAGCGACGAGGTGGTCAATATATTCCATGCTAAGCAAGTTATTATCATGACGGTCGTTTATTCGCCAACATTGCATGAAAGAGGCTGGTAACAGGGATGCTGAGACCCACATAATTGAAATAAATTATGCCAACTCCTTGGGACAGTTGATTGTTTGGAGGGCAATCATGGATTCGGCCAGCCATGAAATGTGTTTCGATGGTGGATAGGCGTAAAAGTTTACTGTTCGGTTTGGGAACTGCCAAAAATGACTTTAGCATGGAAAATGTTGAAAACCTTTGTCGTAACTTTAACAAGAAAAGTGCACCGCTCAAAAATTATACTTTGACCCATGTTTTAAGCTTCGAGCTCTAGCACCTTTGCAAATCAATGCTTCCCTCTATGAAGGTCCTATCTAATTACTTTTACGTTGATTCATCGTCCTCTTACTAAAAGCATCAAGCCCAAGAGAACTATTTTCATTCTTATGCATTTAGTTTAGTTAATGTTGGATATGAGCATGATTGGATATTTTCTACCCTGAATTATAATGTTTACTCACTTCTTGAATCTCAGAGGTGCTCTACATTTATGTTTTGCGGCCTCAGAAAGGGCTAGTGAAATACCATGTAACCATTTTGTACTATGGGTGTTTTGAAAAATTGTTGTCATAGGAGATGTTTTATTATTGCTTTCTAGCCGGTTATGTTTTGTCATGACTTAACATAATATCTATTTGTTGTCATGGACGTGTCTATCTATGATTTATGATGAAAACTTGACACAAGCTAAGCATGTGTATAATAACAAGAACAGAAGAATTTGTAAAAGTTTTCTTTAGCACTATCAGTTTATCACTTGAATTGCTTGAGGACAAGCAATGAGTTAAGCTTGGGGGAGTTGATAGGTCTTAAACGTATCTACTTTTCCAAACACTTTTGCTCTGGTTTTGTCCTCTATTTTGCTTGTTTTGAATGAAACTAACCCGAATTGATGTTGTTTTCAGCAGAACTACCTTGGTGTTACCTTTGCGCAGAAATAAAAGTTCTCGGAATTGGACGAAACATTTTGTGGATTTTTTCTAGAATTTTGGAGCGAAGAACTACTGGAGAGGGTGGACCAGAAGGCCACCACGCAACCGGCTACGCCCCCTAGGGCGTGGCCAGATGGCTCGTGGGGCCCTCGTGGCCCTTCCGACCCTAATTCCAACTCCATAAATTGACATCCGTGGATAAAAAATCAGAGAGAAGATTTCATCACGCTTCACGAGATGGATCCACCGCCACCTCCTGTTCTTCCTTCGGAGGCTGATCTGGAGCCTGTTTTGGGCTCCAGAGAGGGGAAATCGTCGCCGTTGTCATCACGAACCCTTCTCCATCAACACGGCCATGATGCTCACCATCGGGCGTGAGTAATTCCTTTGTAGGCTTGCTGGACGGTGGTGGTATTGGATGGAATTGATCATGTAATCGAGTTAAGTTTGATAGGGTTTGATCCCTAGTATCCACTATGTTCAGAGATTGATGTTACTATGACTTTTTTGTGCTTAATGCTTGTCACTAGGGCCTGAGTGCCATAATTTCAGATCTGAACCTATTATGTTTTCATGAATATAAAAGTGATTTGGATCCTATATTGCAAGTTATATGTACCTATTACATGTCATGATCCGCATACCGCAAGGTGACAATAATTGGGATTATTTTCGGTGCTTGCCGTAGTTTGAGGAGTTCATGTATTCACCATGTGTTAATTATTTGTTCCGGTTCTCTATTAAAAGGAGGCCCTAATATCCCTTAGTTTCCAATAGGACCCCGCTACCACGGGAGGGTAGGACAAAAGATGCCATGCAAGATCTGATTGCAAGCACGCATGACTATATAGGGAATACATGCCTATATTACATTGACGAATTGGAGCTAGTTCTGTGTTGCCCTAATGTGTAACTGTTATATGATCAATGTCATCTAAATCATTATCCACCACCGATCCACGTACCTACGCGTTACATATATTGAATCTTGCAAAGTTACTATTGCTATTGTTACTGTTACACTTGCTACAAAATTCTAGTGTCACTATTATTGTTACTTTTGCTACTACTATTTGCCATGCTATTAAATCTTTTTGTAGAGAGATATCCTTGGTTCGGTTGAATTGACAATGCAACTGTCAAGGCCAATAAATATTCTTTGGCTCCCCTTGTGTCGAATCAATAAATTAGGGTGAAATACTACCCATGAAGACTGTTGCGATCCCCTACACTTGTGGGTTACACCTCCACACAGCTTCAACGGAGATGTACCTTCCCCTAAAGGGAGGGAACTTCGATAACACATCCTCGTCTACATCGACTCCAGCTGTGGTTACTTATTACCTTTACTTTGTGCAAGTTACGTTGTGTTTGCATCTTGTGCTTGCTATTATTGTTGTTGTTGAGCTCATCATGTAGGTTCTCCACCTAGTTGCATATCCATAAAACCTATTTTATTTTTAGCCTAAATTATAAGAAGTAGCTAAAAATTGTTAGTTGCCTATTAACTCCCCTCTAGTCGACCATATAAATTTTTGCAGCAAACTAAAGGATAAATATTGGATTGCCTCCAACAAGCGGTATTGTTTAATGCCCTTTGCTAGGCATAATGCAATATATCAAGTATTATCATCTTCTTTCAACTCCTTCAAAATAATATCATCATAAATTTGTGTTCAACTTTCTAGCACGCAATATCAAATATTGAAGGGGCTATATTTTGTAATTTTAACATTTATAAACTCAAACTCTTGTGGGATTGGGTCATCCCCATGAAAACCTTCGTACGTTTTTCGCAAATGCATCATCCATAGTGATTCTAGAAGTATATTTAAACCAATCTTTAGTGAATCCATCCTCAATTCCTTTAGAAATCCATTCAAATTGATCATTAGTGTTATTAAACAAAATTTGGACCAAACCTTAATGAGGGACTCTTTTTCTAGTATTTTCTCCAAAAGCATGATAATCTTTTAGACTCCATTCTACGCATAGCATCTTGATCATGGAGAGTTTCTTCTATAGGAGGACATTCATAATTTATTTTGTTAGAAGTAAATATATCCCTAGATTCTTGGATTATATAATCAAATTAATTCAAAAGAGAGAGATCTAGGATCATGATATTAGGAAGCTCAAGAAACAATCTTTGTAAACAAGATGAATATGTATAAATATTCTTTCAAGTTTAATCACAAGCATAGCAATAACACCCACATACTATTTTTCTTTTAAGGATAGATCCCCCACTTGTTGGTATAACCCTCATACAAGAATTCAAGATAATGAAAAATAACTCAATGAATAATTTGATCATAGACCCACAATTCATCGGTTCCCAACAAACACACCTCAAAAGGAGAGAGATCTAGCTTCTACGATGGGCCCGTAGGTCCTGGTGGAACTACTCAAACATCATCATGGAGGCAACAAGGTTGATGAGGTTGGCCTCCCCGATGATTCCCCCTTCCAACAGAGTACCAGAATAGGTATCGAGATTGGATCATGGTAGAACAGAGGCTTGCGATGGCGATAGAATTCTTTCGGGTTCTGTTTTGAGGGTTTCAGAATATATGGAAATTTATAGGCCAGAAATTAGGGCACACCGAGCTACATGGGCCCCGCAGTCACCCTAGTGTGCCCTAACCCCCAGGAAGCGTCTTGGTGGCTTGTGGGGACCATGTGGGTCTTCGCCTCCTCCCCCAAGCTTCTAGGGCTTCTCATTGTTCAGAAAAATTTGTCAAAACATTTCATATTTGGACTTGTGTAGCTTTGCAAGCAAGATGGAATAAACAATAGATAGTGTTATACTCCTTATACTCTAGAATAGTCTGAATCTCTATATTTAATCCACCAATAAAACGTGCAAGCATAGCTTCATTATCCTCAACAATACCACATCTAATCATGCCAGTTTGTAATTCCTGACAATATTCCTCTACAAAAAAATTCCTTGTCTTATACACTACAATTTTGAAGCAATTAATGTCGATAATATGGTGGAACCCAACGATTACGCATAGCCGTTTTCAAAGGAGCCCAAGTAGTTGGAATATTAGCATGATCTATTCAACAATGTTCTGACCACCAAACACAAGCAAAACTAGTTAATGAACAAATAGCAGCAACAACACGTCTATCCTCGGGAAATTGTAAGCATGTAAAACGTTGGTCTGTTTTTGATTCCCATGTATGATATATATCAGAAACATGTGTACCCTCAAATGTCGGAATATTCAATCTTGTACCCGAGGGGGTGGTGCAGCCCTACCATTACGATGGTATACATGTGGACGACCTAGTGCGTGTGGTTGTGGTTGCCCCTGGGGATGATCTGAAGTAACCTCCCAACCATCATCGTAATCACCATCATAATCGCCATTATGCTCAACAACAGTAGCAGCAGCCACAAAAGCTTCAGATGTAGCAGCCGCCGCAATAGCACCAAAATTCTGGACTTGGTCGAGAGGCACACGTCGCGCTCGTCGTTGGAGAGGGACAGTAGCAGATGGTGGTGGTAGATGCGCAAGCACCTCATTAAATGTGGCGTCCATATTGGTGTCAAATGTCTTCTCCAAACCATATAGCTTCTCCATGGCCTCTCCAAGGCTGGTCACGACGTCTTGCACCTGGTCAGCCATCATTTGCTGAAATTTACCATGGAGCTCCTTGTTCATCATGTTGTCCCAGTTGATATCGTCGGCTTGTGATCCTATCGTGGTTAGCAGCAATAGGAACACACAAGAATATGAGCCTATATACTTCTAGGAAGTGGTGGCGGTGATGGTGGTGTGTCAAAAATCCATCAAGAAAATCTCAAATTCTTACCAGTTCGTACCCAATAGCAGGTGGTGATCGGCAAGCCGTGTAGTCAAAACTCTCAAAGCTTGGATAGAGCGATTTCCAGGTTGTGTCCAACAAACGAGGTAGATATATGTGGAGCTGGGATGGCTTATAATATGGTAGCAAAAGGGGTCAGGAATAATCAATTCAGATATGCAAAGTTGAATAAATGCTCAACGACGGTGTTGTGCTGGTCCTAGGCTAGACTGTGCTAGAGAAGCGAGCCTAGTGTCGGTGTCAAAACCGGCGGATCTCGGGTAGGGGGTCCCAAACTGTGAGACTAGTATCGATGGTAACAGGGGAGGAAGGAGACGATGTTTACCCAGGTTTGGGCCCTCCTATGGAGGTAAAACCCTACGTCCCGCTTGATTATATTGATGATATGAAGGTTACAGAGTTAATCTATCTCGAGATCAAATAGCTAAACCCTAGATGAGTTGTCCTCTGCCTTACAAGCTAAAACCCTCTGGTTTATATAGATGCCGAGGGTACCTAGGGTTTACACATGGTCGGTTACACATCAAAGGAAAAACATGCATATTCACTATCCAAACTTGGAGGACACACCATGATTCCCGAGGCTTCCTTCCTAGCGACAGGGCCTTGCTACCTCTTGAGCATGCGTTGGTCTTCCCTTGAAGAGGAAAGGGTGATGCAACAAACTAGATAAGTATTCCCCTCAGTTTTTGAGAACCAAGGTATCAATCCAGTAGGAGGAACAAGCAAGTCACCAATGGATGCACCTACACAAATAATCAAACTCTTGCACCCAACGCTATAAAGGGGTTGTCAATCCCTTCACGGTTATTTGCAAGGATTAGATTCGATAGAGATAGATGTAATGAGTTCGGAAAGTAAAAGGTAAATAAATTGCAGCCAGTATAGATCTGAAAATATATGATGGAATAGACTTGAGGGCCATAGGTTTCACTAGAGGCTTCTCTCTTGAAGGCAAATATCATGGTAGGTAAACAAATTACTGTCAAGCAATTGATAGAAAAGTGAATAATCATGTAGTTATCCAAGGAAATGATCATGTATATAGGCATCACGTTCGTGACAATTAGAACGAAATGATTTTGCATCTACTACTATTACTCCACACATCGACTGACTCTTGTCTGCATCTAGAGTATTAGGTTCATGAAGAACGGAGTAATGCATTAAGAAAGATGACATGATGCAGAGGGATAAACTCAAGCAATATGATGAAAACCCCGTCTTGTTACCCTTCATGGCAACAATACAATACGTGCCTCGCTACCCCTACTTTGTCACTAGGTGAGGACACCGCAAGATTGAACCCAAAACAAGCAGTTCTCCCATTGCAAGAATTACCAATCTAGTTGGCCAAACCAAACTAATAACTCGAAGAGACTTGCAAGGATATGAAATCATGCATATAAGAAATCAAAGGAGATTCAAATAAGATTCATAGATTATCTGAACATAAACTCACAATTCATTGGATCTTGACAAACACACCACAAAAGAGGATTACAATGGATAGATCTCCATGAAGATCATGAAGAACATGGTATTGAAGATCAAAGAGAGAGAAGAAGCCATATAGATACTAGCTATGGACCCTTAGGTCTATGGTAGACTACTCACGCATCATCAGAGGGTTAGTGGAGTTGATGTAGTTGCCCTCCATGATCAAAAAACCCTCCCACAGATTACCGGAAAAGGCTCCAAGATTGGATCTCTCGGGAACGGAGGCTTCCGGCGGTGGAAAAGTATTTGTGTGGCTCTCTTCGATGTTGGGGCAATATTTGGGTATTTATAGGCAAAGAATTAAGGTTAGGAGACCTGCCAGGAGGCGACAAGCCTGCTAGGTGTGGCCAAAAATAATATAAAATAACATATTAATGCATATAAAATATCCAAAAATGAAAATATAATAGCATGCCATCATCAAAAAGTATAGATACGTTGGACATGTATTAGCATCCCCAAGCTTAATTCCTTCTCGTCCTCAAGTAGGTAAATGATAAAATCAGAATTTTTGATGTGGAGTGCTACCTAACATATTTATCCAAGTAATATTCTTTATTGTGGCATGAATGTTCATATCCGTAAGACTCAAAACAAAAGCTTAATATTGATATAGAAACAGTAACATTTCAAGCATACTAGCAAAGCAATTGTATCTCTTCAAAATATAATGGCAAAAGAGAGTTCTCCCTACAATATCATGTGGTTTGGCTATGCTCCGTCTTCCCCACACAAAGTATTTGTTGGGGAATGTTGCATGGGAAACAAAAAAATTCCTACACACACACAAGATCTATCCATGGTGATGAGCATCTATGAGAGGGAGAGTGGATCTACATACCCTTGTAGATTGCTAAGCGGGAAGCATTAAGAAACAAGGTTGGTGTAGTCGAACGTCTTTGCGATCCAAATCGCCGAGCGTCCCGTGGTCCAATCACGATCCGTCCCGATCAAGCACCGAACGAATGGCACCTCCGCATTCAGCACATGTACAGCTTGATGACGATCTCCGCATTCTTGATCCAGCAAGATGGAGCAGAGAGGTAGACGAGTTCTCCGGTAGCATGACGGTGCCATGGCGACGGTGGTGGATTAATTCCGGCAGGCCTTCGCCTAAGCACTATAGAAAACCGATCTAGAGGAGAAACTATGCACTAGAGGAACGGGTAGCACGTGGCTGAAAATCAAGTGCGAGAAACCCTAAAACCTCTAGTATATATAAGAGGAAGAGAGGAGGAGGCTTCGGCAGAACCAAGGAGGAGAGGAGGATTCCTCCTCCAATCCTAGTAGGACTAGGACTCCTCCTTATTTTGGTCTCTTTGCCTTTTCCACCTTTTTCTCTTTGGGATTTTCTTCCCAGCCACATGGGCCTCATGTTGGACTTCCACCAGCCCACTAAGGTCTGGTATTCACTCTCCCACATCCCATGTAGCCTCTTGGGTCGAAATACCCCTCCCGATGGTCTCCCGGTACAATACCGGCACTCCCGGTACACTACCGATGAGCCCGAAACTTTTCTAGCGAACAAAATAGGACTTCCTATATATCAATTTTTACCTCCGGGCCATTCCGGAGCTCCTCATGACGTCTGGGATCTCATATAGGACTCCAAACAACCTTCGGTCACCACCATACATAACTCTGTACTACCGAAACGTCACCGAACCTTAAGTGTGCAGACCCTGCGGGTTCGATAACTATGTAGACATGACCGAGACACCTCTACGGTCAATAATAAATCGCGGGACCTGGATGCCCATATTGGTTCCTACATATTCTACGAAGATCTTTATCGGTCGAACCTCTATGTCAAGGATTCAGTTAATCCTGTATGATGTTCCCTTTGTTCTTCGGTATGTTACTTGCCCGAGATTCGATCGTCGGTATCTCCATACCTAGTTCAACCTCGTTACCAGCAAGTCTCTTTACTCATTTCGTAATACAAGATCCCATGACTAGCACTTAGTCACATTGCTTGCAAGGCTTATTGTGATGTTGTATTACCGAGTGGGCCCTGAGATACCTCTCTGTCACACGGAGTAACAAATCCCAGTCTTGATCCATGCCAACTCAACAGACACCCTCGGAGATACCTGAGCACCTTTATAGTCACCCAGTTATGTTGCGACATTTGATACACACAAGGCACTCTTCCGGTGTCCATGGGTTACATGACCTCATGGTCATAGGAACATATACTTGACATGCAGAAAATAGTAGCAATAAACTGACACGATCATATGCTACGTTTGTAGTTTCGGTCTTGTCCATCACATCATTCTCCTAATGATGTGATCCCGTTATCAAATGACATCACATGTCAATGGCTAGGAAACCTTGTCCATCTTGGATCAACGAGCTAGTTCACTAGAGGCATACTAGGGACAAGGTGTTGTCTATTTAGCCACACATGTAATGTGTTTCCAATCAATACAATTATAGCATGGACAATAAACAATTATCATGAACAAGGAAATATAATAAAATCACTTTCTTTATTGCCTCTAGGACATATTTCCAACAGTCTCCCACTTGCACTAGAGTCAATAATCTATTTCACATCACTATGTGATTTACATTGTAATGAATCGAACACCCATGCAGTTCTGGTGTTGATCATGTTTAGCCCTTGGAAGAGGTTTAGTCAACGGGTCTACAACATTCAGATCCCTGGGCACTTTGCAAATATTTATGTCCTGCTCCTCGATGTAATCGTGGATGGATTTGAAGCGCCGCTTTATGTGTCTGGTCCTCCACTGAAACCTTGGTTCCTTGGCCAAAGCAATGGCACCAGTGTTATCACAGAACAGGTTCATTGGATTCAGTGCACTGGGCACTACTCCAAGATCTATCATGAACTGCTTCATCTAGACACCTTCCTTCGCCGCCTCCGAGGCTGCGATGTATTCCGCTTTGCACGTAGAATCGGCTACCACTCTTTGCTTGGAACTGCACTAGCTTCCCGCTCCCCCGTTGAATAAATACGTATCCGGTTTGTGACTTAGAGTCATTCGGATCAGTGTCAAAACTTGTATAAACCCAAACGCTTTGATCACCTCATCAAAACGCTTATTCCAACTCCGAGATGCTTGCACCAGCCCATAAATGCATCGCTGGAGTTTGCAAACTTTGTCAGCATTCTCTGGATCGACAAAACCTTCTGGTTGCATCATATACAACTCTTCCTCAAGGAAACCATTGAGGAATGCTGTTTTGACAGCCATTTGCCAAATTTCATAGTCAAAATAAGCAGCTATTGCCAACATGATTCTGACAGACTTAAGCATCGCTACGGGTGAGATGGTCTCATCGTAGTCAACTCCTTGAACTTGTGAAAAACCCTTGGCCACAAGTCGAGCTTTATAGACGGTGACATTACCATTTGCGTCTGTCTTCTTCCTAAAGATCCATTTGTTCTAAATGGCCTTTCGCCCTTCAAGTAATACTTCCAAAGTCCATACTTTGTTTTCATACATGGATCCCATCTTGAATTTCATGGCCTTTCACCATTTCTCAGAATTCAGGCCCGTCACCGCTCCCCCATAGCTCGTAGGTCCATTGTTGTCCAACAACATGACCTCCAAGACAGGGTTGTCGTACCACTCAGGAGCATTATGCGCCCTTGTCGACCTATGAGGTTCAATATTAGCTTGATCCAAAGCTTCATGATCATCATCATTAACTTCCTCTTCAACCGTCGTAGGTTCCACAGAAACATCTTTCTGCAATGTGCTACTTTTTGGTTGAAGTAAAGGTTCAATAACCTCATCAAGCTCTATTTTCCTCCCACTCAATTCTTTCAAGAGAAACTCTTTCTCAAGAAATGTTCCGTTCTTAGCGACAAACACTTTGCCTTCGGATCTGAGATAGAAGGTATACCCAACTTTCTCTTTCGGGTATCGTATGAAGACGCATTTCTCCGCTTTGGGTTCCAGCTTTTCAGGCTGAAGCTTTTTGACATAAGCATCACATCCCCAAACTTTAAGAAACGACAACTTTGGCCTCTTGCCAAACCATCGCTCATATGGCGTCATCTCAACGGATTTTGATGGTGCCCTATTTAAAGTGAATGCAACTGTCTCTAATGCATAACCCCAAAATGATAGTGGCAAATCAGCAAGAGACATCATAGAACGCACCATATCTAATAAGGCTCGATTACGATGTTCGGACACACCATTACGCTGTGGTGTTCCAGGCGGTGTCAACTATGAAACAATTACACATTGTCTTAAGTGACTGCCAAACTCATAACTCAGATATTCACCTCCTCGATCAGATCATAGGAATTTAATATTCTTGTTACAATGATTCTGAACTTCACTCTGAAATTTCTTGAACTTTTCAAACATTTTAGATTTGCGTCTCATTAAGTAAATATACCCATATCTACTTAAGTCATCTGTGAAGGTGAGAAAATAACGATATCCACCACGCGCTGTAACATTCATTAGACCGCACACATCAGTGTGTATGATTTCCAGTAAGTCACTCGCCCGTTCCATTGTTCCAGAGAACGGCGTTTTAGTCATCTTGCCCATGAGGCATGGTTCACATGTGGTAAGTGATTCAAAATCAAGTGACTCCAAAAGTCCATCAGCATGGAGCTTCCTCATGTGTTTTACACCAATATGACCTAAACAGCAGTGCCACAAGAAAGTGGTACTATCATTATCAACTCAACATCTTTTGGCATCAATGTTATGAACATGTGTGTCATCACTATCAAGATTCAATATGAATAAACCCCTCACATTGGGTGCATGACCATAAAAGATATTACTCATTAAATAGAACAACCTTGATTTAAATGAGTAACCGTCTCGCAATAAATAAGATCTAGATATAATGTTCATGCTTAATGCAGGCACTAAATAACAATTATTCAGGTTCATCACTAATCCCGATGGTAATCGAAGAGAGAGCGTGCCGACGGCGATCACATCAACCTTGGAATCATTTCCCACGCGCATCGTCACTTCATCCTTTGCCAGCCTTCGTTTATTCCGTAGTTCCTTATTTGTCGTTGGCCGCCTTCTTGTCCGCCAGGTGCTGGGGGCAGTTTCGCTTCCAGTGACCAGTTCCCTTGCAATGAAAGCACTCAGTTTCTGGCTTGGGTCCATGCTTGGGCTTCTTTACAGGAGTAGCAATAGCTTTGCCATCCTTCTTGGTTTTACCCTTCTTGCCCTTGCCCTTGCCATTCTTCTTGAAACTAGTGGTTTTATTGACCATCAACACTTGATGTTCTTTTTGGATTTCAGACTATGACTTTTAGGATCACAAACAGCTGACTAACTTGTTCATCCCGTGCATGTTATAGTTCATCACAAAGCTCTAGTAACTAGGTGGCAGTGATTGAAGAACTCTGTCAGTGATCGCCTCTGGCGAAAGGGCAATTCCCAACTCCGCTAGACGAGTCTAATACCCAAACATTGTGAGTATATGTTCACTGATAGACCCGTTCTCCTCCATTTTGCAAGCATAGAACTTATCGGAGGTCTAATACCTCTCGATCCGGGCATTCTTCTACAATATAAACTTAAACTCCTGGAACATCTCATATGCTCCATGATGTTCAAAACGTCTTTGAAGTCCCAGTTCTAAGCCATACAATATTGCACACCGAACTACTGAGTAATCTCCAGAACGTGCCTCCCAAGTGTTCTTAACGTCTTCGGATGACATGTCTTCTGGTTGGTCACCAAGCGGCGCATCAAGGACATATGATTTCTGGGATGCCGTGAGGATAATCCTCGGATTACGGGCCCAGTCAATAAAGTTACTTCCATCATCTTTCAACTTAGCTTTCTCTAGGAATGCATTAAAATTCAGGGGTGCTACTGCGCGAGCCATTGATCTACAACATAAATATGCAAAGATTACTTAGACTATTGTTCAAGATAATGAGTTTAGTTAATCAAATTACTAAAGCTCCCACTCAAATTGACATCCCTCAGGTCATATGAGTGTCACATGATCCAAATTCACCAACTCAAGTCCGATCATCACGTGAGTTGAGGTGGTTTCAATGGTGAACATCATCATGTTGATCATATCTACTATATGACTCATGTTCGACCTTTCGGTCTCTTGTGTTCTGAGGCCATGTCTGTACATGCTAGGCTCGTCAAGATTAACCCGAGTGTTATGCATGTGCAACACTAGCTTGCAGCCGTTCTATGTGAACGTAGAGTCTATCACACCCGATCATCACGTGGTGTCTCGACAGGACGAACTTTCGCAACGGTGCACACTCGGGGAGAACACAATTCATCTTGAAATTTAAGTGAGGGATCACCTTATAATGCTACCATCGTCCTAAGAAAAACAAGGTGCATAAAAGGATTAACATCACATGCAAATCATAAGTGACATGATATGGCCATGAACTTGTGCTTTTGATCTCCATCTTGAAAGCACCGGCATGACCTCCATCATCACCGGCACGACACCATGATGTCCATCATCTTGATCTCCATCAACGTGTCGCCATCGGGGATGTCGCGCCCATGATGCTTCTACTACTATTGCTACCATTTAGCGATAAAGTAAAGCATTACATAGCGCTTAATGATTGACACGCATGTCATACAATAATTAAAGACAACCCTATGGCTCCTGTCGGTTGCCGTCCTCACCGATATGCAAGTCGTGATATTCTATGCAACACATGATCATCTCATACATCACATATATCACATCATGTAATTGGACATATCACATCATAACATACCCTGCAAAAACAAGTTAGACGTCCTCTAATTGTTGTTGCATGTTTGACGTGGCTACTACGGATATCTAGCAAGAACAATTCTCACCTACTCATAAACCACAACGGTGATACATTAGTTGCTTTTCAACCATCTCAAGGACCGCCTTTGTCAAATTCGATCCAACTAAAGTAGGACAAACTGGCACCCGCCAGCCATCTTTTGCAACAAGTTGCAGTTCAGGGAACCGGTCTATCATAATCGTACGTGTAATGTTGGTCCGGGCCGCTTCATCCCACAATACCGCTGAACCAAAACATGACCAAGGGAGGAAGCAATCTAAGCATCAACGCCCACAAACTCTTTGTGTTCTACTCGAGATCTCATCTACACATAGACCTAGCTCATTATGCCACTGTTGGGGAACGTTGCATGGGAAACAAAAAAATTCCTACGCACACGCAAGATCTATCCATGCTGATGAGCATCCACGAGAGGGAGAGTGGATCTATGTACCCTTGTAGATCGCTAAGCGGGAAGCGTTAAGAAACGCGGTAGGTGTAGTCGAACGTCTTCGTGATCCAAATCGCCGAGCGTCCCGCGATCCAATCACGATCCTTCCCGATCAAGCACTGAACGGACGGCACCTCCGCGTTCAGCACACGTGCAGCTTGATGATGATATCCGCCTTCTTGATCCAGCAAGAGGGATTGTACAGGTAGATGAGTTCTCCGGCAGCATGACGGCGCCGCGGCGATGGTGGTCGAGCAATTCCGGCAGGGCTTTGCCAAAGCACTGCACAAAACCGATCTAGAGGAGAAACTATGCACTAGAGGAACGGGTAGCACATGGCTGAAAATCAAGTGCCAAAAACCCTAAAACCTCTAGTATATACAAGAGGAAGAGAGGATGAGTCTTGGCCCAAGGGCAAAGCCATCTAGGCTTCGGCTGAACCAAGGAGGAGAGGAGAATTCCTCCTCCAATCCTAGTAGGACTAGGACTCCTCCTTATTTTGGTCTGTTTTCCTTTTTCCACCTTTTTCTCTTTGGGCTTTTCTTCCCAGCCGCATGGGCCTTATGTGGGACTTCCACCAGCCCACTAAGGGCTGGTATTCACTCTCCCACAGAACTTGTAGCCTCTTGGGTCGAAATACCCCTCCCGATGGTCTCCCGGTAAACTAACGGCACTCCCGGTACACTACTGATGAGCCCGAAACTTTTCCGGCGACCAAAATAGGACTTCCTATATATCAATCTTTACCTCCGGACCATTACGGAGCTCCTCGTGATGTCCGGGATCTCATCCGGGACTCCGAACGACCTTCGGTCACCACCATACATAACTCTATATTACCGAAAATTCACCGAACCTTAAGTGTGCAGACCCTGCGGGTTCGAGAACTATGTAGACATGACCAAGACACCTCTACTGTCAATAACCAATAGCAGGACCTAGATGCCCATATTGGTTCCTACATATTCTACGAAGATCTTTATCGGTCGAACCTCTATGTCAAGGATTCAGTTAATCTCGTATGATGCTCCCTTTGTTCTTCGGTATGTTACTTGCCCAAAATTCGATCGTCGGTATCTCCATACCTAGTTCAACCTCGTTACCCGCAAGTCTCTTTACTTGTTCCGTAATACAAGACCCCATGAATAGAACTTAGTCACATTGCTTGCAAGGCTTATTGTTATGTAGTATTACCGAGTGGGCCCTGAGATACCTCTCCGTCACACGGAGTAACAAATCTCAGTCTTGATCCATGCCAACTCAACAGACACCCTCAAAGATACCTGTAGAGCACCTTTATAGTCACCCGGTTACATTGCGACGTTTGATACACACAAGGCACTCTTCTGGTGTCTGTGAGTTACATGACCTCATGGTCATAGGAACATATACTTGACATGCAGAAAACAGTAGCAATAAGCTGACACGATCATATGCTACGTTTGTAGTTTGGGTCTTGTCCATCACATCATTCTCCTAATGATGTGATCCCGTTATCAAATGACATCACATGTCAATGGCTAGGAAACCTTGACCATCTTTGATCAACGAGCTAGTTCACTAGAGGCATACTAGGGACAAAGTGTTGTCCATTTACCCACGCATGTAATGTGTTTCCAATATATACAATTATAGCATGGACAATAAACGATTATAATGAACGAGGAAATATAATAATAAACACTTTATTTATTGCCTCTAGGGCATATTTCCAACATTATTTACGTCATGCACAACCCCGATGAAAAGTCAAGCAATTGTTTTCACACCTTTATTTTCTCAAACCTTTACAACTCTCACACAATACATGAGCACGACCCATGTATATAGCACTATAGGTGGAATAGAATATGGTGAAGGTTGTCAAGGAAAGGGAGAAGATAGTCTCACATCAACTAGGCGTATCAACGGGCTATGCAGATGCCCATCAATAGATATCAATGTGAGTGAGTAGGGATTGCCATGCAATGGATGCACTAGAGCTATAAGTGTATGAAAGCTCAAAAAGAAACTAAGTGGATGTGCATCATGAAAAAAAATTCGACTAGCTATATGAAAGTGACAAAATAGGAGACTCTCTATCATGAAGATCATGGTGCTACTTTGAGGCACAAGTGTGGCAAAAGGTAGTAGCAATGTCCCTTCTCTCTTTTATCCCTTTTTTGTTGGGCATCTAAGGCCTCTTTTATTCAATTTTTTTATTTCGGTACGCTAGCCTCTTTTATTTTTCATAAAGTCCGGACTCTCATCCCTACTAGTAAGGGAATCATAGCTTCCATCATCCTTTCCTCACATGGGAAATGCTCTGTAATGAAAATCATCACACTTTTATTTACTTACAACTCAAAAGGAAAATTACAACTCGATACCTATGACAAAATATGACTCTATATGAGAGATGGAAGTGATGGTGCATGTCATAAAAGGAAATGGTGGAAGTTGCATGGCAATATATCTCGGAATGGCTATGGAAATGCCATAATAGGTAGGTATGGTGGATGTTTTGATGAAAGATATATGGTGGCTGTTTTGAGGAAGGTATATGATGGCTGTTTTGAGGAAGGTGTTTGTTGCACCGGCGAAAGTTGCACGGTACTAGAAGGCTAGCAAAAGTGGAAGGATGGGAGTGCGTATAATCCATGGACTCAACATTAGTCAAAAAAGAACTCACATACTTATTGGAAAAGTCTATTAGTCATTGAAGCAAAGCATTAAACGCATGCTCCTAGGGGGGAGGTTCGTAGGAGTTAACCATCATGCGCCCCCGACCCTCACACAAAGGTCGACAATCTATAAACAAGTCATGCTCCGACTTCCTTAAGTAGCGGTTCACCATATGTGCATGCTACGGGAATCACAAACCTTTACACAAGTATTTTTACCAAATCACAATTTACTTCCTAACATGTCTCTTAACATTATTGTCATCGTTTTCTCACGACAGATGCCATGGGTAGGCTTATCGAAGGTGGTTGGGGCCGGTGGACGCCGACGGGCTCCGGGTGTGAGATTAGGTACAAGCGGTGGGGACACACGATGTACCCAGGTTCAGGGCCTCCAGTGGGAGGTAACACCCCTAGTCCTGCTCGGTCTAGTTGAATGGATGGGTATGTTTACAAGGTTGCTCCTGGAGCTGTGTCTAGAGGAGGAAAAGGGAGCAGTCGGCTCGCCTTCCTCAGCTATGAAGGTGTGAGTGTGAGGGAAGTGTCCCGTAGGTGTGTGCGTGAGACTCGTCATCCCTGTTGCATGGGGCGCTTGGGGGTTTTATAGGCCAACCCCCGGCTTACAATATTCCTGAGGTACATAAGTGAGGGGCCCGGCTGGCAGCCTATCCAGCTGACCAGGGGGTCCCGGCCCTCGAGCCGTCTCGTCTCCTGTAGGGTCCACCGACTGTGCGGTCCCGTCGCCCGCTGGGGCTCGCCAGCCGGCTCCACGATTGGACCCCCGCCCACCTGCTACGGCACGGGTCGCCCGGGTGGCGTCGTCTAGTTCCAACCGGCCGAAGTCTACGGTACGAACGGTTGCACTATAGCCATGCCGAAGCAGGTAATCGAGTGGGCGGGGTCATGTCGGCGCTGTTCCCCCGCCCAATCGCGGTCTCCAAGGTCAGCGGCCCGGACGGCCGAACTGTAGCCACGCGCGCCCGTGCGTCAGCGGCTATTGTGGCTATACTGGCATCTGTCGTGGCTGTCGTGTCGTGTTGCTATACCCATGCATAGAGGGACGGGACAGGTGCCTGTCTGCCCTAAGGTTAACGAGGGAACCGGCTCGAAGGCAGCCGACCATGCTCAGCCGACCGAGGGCCGGGCCGGCTGCTCGACCAGCCGGCCCCGACCCAGCCGGCAACGCGTCTGCCGGTTGTGCACCAGTCGGCAACGCGTCTGCCGGTTGTGCACCAACCGGCAACGTGTCCCGTAGGTGTGTGCGTGAGACTCATTGTCCCCATTGCATGGGGGGCTCGGGGGGTTTATAGGCCAACCCCCCGGCTTACAATATTCCAGAGGTACATAAGTGAGGGGCCTGGCTGGCAGCCTATCCACCTGACGAGGGGGTCCCACCCCTCGAGCCGTCTCGTCCCCTGTAGGGTCCACCGAATGAGCAGTCCCATCGCCCGCTGGGGCTCGCTAGCCGACTCCGCGATTGGACCCCCGCCCACCTGCTACAGCACGAGTCGCCCGGGTGGCGTTGTCTAGTGCCAGCCGGCTGAAGTCTCTGGTACGACTGGCTGCACTGTAGCCACACCGGAGTAGGTAATCGAGTGGGTGGGGGCGTGCCGGCAATGTTCCCCCGCCCGGTCGCGGTCGCCAAGGTTAGCGGCCTGGACGGCCGAACTATAGCCACGCGTGCCCATGCGTCAGCGGCCACTGTGGCTACACTGGCATCCGTCGTGGCTGTCGTGTCGTGTCGCCGTACCCGTGCGTAGAGGGATGGGACGGGTGCCTGTACGCCCTGAGGTCAACGGGGGAACCAGATCGAAGGCATCCGGTCGTGCTCAGCCGACCGAGGGTCGTGCCGGCTCCTCGACCACCCGGCCCCAACCCAGCCGAGAAAGCGTCCGCCGGCTGTGCACCAGCCGGTCATAAGCAGCCGGCCGAGCACTTATTTCTTGAAGCGAGGGAGAGAACCTCGGTGCTTTGGCCAACCTAGGGGTAATAACCCCGTCAGTAGTCCCCGAAGCCGGCAGGGGCCCACATTCGGCAGACGGGGGGAGCCGACGGCTTCTTCCTAGCAGTACCCGCCTCCGGCACGAAGCTGAAAAGCCAACCGGGTCGGCAGTCTAACCCGATGCCTCGGGTCCCGTTGCGATGCCCCAGGATCCGTGCCGGCCCGCCGCGCGCTACATGTCGAGTAATGATGGTGTGGGTCTCGCGCACGTGGGCATACGGGACATTGCCCTCGGCCTAGCCTGCTAGGCCTTAGGCCCTGCCTAGTAAGCCTCGGGGAGCAGGCGGGGATCTTCTGTGCCCCGAAGCGGAGGTTGCGGCCCAAGACGGCCGCGCGTGCACGGAGATTCCGAGGGAGTGGGCGCAGTTAATCCCCATGTCCCCCGGTTGTGTGCTCCCCATTTAAAAGGGTAGGGAAGGCAGAGGACGGAAGCACCCGCACCACATTTGCCCCTCATTTATTCTTCTCTTCATCTTCTCTGCTCTCTTGCGCGCCACTGCTCTTCCCGCACGCGGCCGCGCTCGCACGCCGTCCCGCCGCTGCGATGGCCGAAGTGCGCGCCGGAAGCTGGGCCGGGTCCATGGTCACGGAGGATGCCATCGCGGATCTTCGCCCCGCGCGCATGCTGCCGCCGGCGGAGCGCGTGATTGCCCGCACACCGGGCGATGAGGTGGTACCCGCGCCGCAGCCCGGAGAGTTCATCATCTTTGGCTTGCACTTCTCCCGCGGCTTTGGGCTCCCGGCGAGCCAGTTCTTCCATCTAATGATGGATACATTCGACCTCCAACCGCACCACCTCGGCCCCAATGCCATCCTCTACATCACGGGCTTCGTGACACTGTGCGAGGGGTACTTGGGGATTCTCCCCTTCGTCGACTTCTTCAACGCGCTCTTCTACCTCAAAGCGCTGAAGAGCAACGCCTGCGGGGGCGTGGCGGTGTGCTACCATGGCACGCGCTTCCCACACTTCAGTCTCATTGACTCCGTCAAGGGCTGGCATCGGATGTTCTTATACGTGAAGAACACCGACACGCAGCGGGAATACATCCGGCTATCGGCCTTCGTCAACGCGCACTCCTTCGGAGTCAAGTGGTCGGGAGCCGCCCCGTGCGGAGTGGCACTTGCAGAGCTCGGCCGGCTCGTGCAGCTGAGGATCAGGGAGGGGCTGGTCGCCTCCGATCTGATGGCGGCCTTCATCTCGCGCTGGGTGCTGCCTCTACATATGAGGCCGCACCGAATCTGCAATATGACTTGCCCCGGAACCCCTGCCGGCTGATGACCATCGACCTGACACCGACTTAGGTGGCAAAGCGGGTGAACACCATCATGAAGTTCAAGTTGGCACCAACGTCATGGACCTTCGACAAGGAGTCGTATGACTGCCTCAACTGACCTCCCCTGGTATGTTTTGTAGAGGCGGCCCTTTTCGTATGAATCTTCCCAGCCGGCAGCCAGCATCCAACCTTACTTCTCCATGATGGCCGCAGTTGTTCGTGCGACAAAAGACCCCGGATGTCCCACACCCCCAAATCTTCGAGGCGGAGCGCGACCACTCCAACTCCAAAAACTACAAGCAGGGAGGCCCACCTGAAGAGGGGGTTGACTCCTTGAGAGGGGTCGAGGATGTGACAGCCCAAGTGCTGCCGCTACCTTTTATGGCATGTATCCCATTGTATGAACCTTGTGTCATGAGCTTATGATATGTTTTGCAACTTGTCATCCACGTGTTGTTTGCATTCATGCATGATTTCATCAATCATAGCATTCATCTTGCCATGCTTGTTTTCATGTGACCTTGCATGATGTGGTGGTTGTGAGTATGACTTGTGGTCCTGTGTTGTGTGGTTTGTATGTGGGTGAGATCATGTGAGCAAACTCCTTCTCTTCCCCTCTCTTTTGTCTTGCAACTAAAACCCCAACATAATGCCTTTTATTCCCATGTTGTTTTCATAACAGGATTAACTTGCAGATTAAAATGTTTGAAAATGTTCAAGTGCTAGCCTATATTGTTTTGAGCATGTGAGTGTTGGCCTTTTACTGATTTGAACTTTTTATGCAAATGGGGGATTTAAATAACAAGAGCTGTCATTTCATAAGTATTAAAATTACTTGCCCTAAAAAAATAAACTTAATATTCTTAATAAAATGTGCACATTATTTTCTTTACAAAAGTATTTTGTTGCACCAAAAATCCTTTTATTTTTTTCCTGTGGATTTTTGTTAGTGTGGCTGTGTTTTTTTAAAAAGAGAAACATTTTTGTTTCTTTTCGTTTGGGAGAGAGTGAGCTGAGCGGGCCTTGCCTCCTCAGTGCAGCCCAACAAGAGTTCGCAGCCCAACCAGCCATCCCTGCGTTCGTTTCTTCCTCCTCCTGTACGGCACCCCATCCAGAGGAGCCACATCGGCTTGCCGATGAGTTGACGGCCCAAGCGAGTCCTCTTGCTCCTTTTAGCGCGTACCCGGTGCCCTAGCTTCTTCCCTCTCTCCATTCCTCCCCCTCTCCTTGCCGTGCCGCCGCCAGGTAAGCTGCCCAACTATGTTGTCGCCGTGTCCGCCGTGCTCCGGTCGAGCAACAACTCGTGCCCGGAGGTAGATCCTCGCCGCGCCCCCGTCGCTCTGGTGAGTGGGAAGGATCCCCCTCGTGCCCCTCTTCTTCCCCGATAACCAGTGGTGCCAACAGAGCCGTCGACGTCGCCCCTTCTTCTCGGTAGTCCGAACCAAAGACGGACGCCAAGATCTTCTTCCTCCTCGCGTCGCCTCTTCGTGTCCTAGGTAAGGATGTATGACCCCTCCTTCCTTTCCCCCTTGTTAGCTCGTCGATAGCCCAAGGTGCGCGTAGATCCGATGGTGTCAAGATCACGCTCCCGATGCTCTGACAAGCCTGCAGTTTTTGTTCTTTTTTCCGTCGATGCTCGTGCTCGTGCTCGTGCCCTGCCCGTGCGTGGAGTTCCCCCCTTAGATCCCGCGGCCCCGCCGGTGGTTTCCCTCGCCAGAGATGGCTGGTGCTGGCCCATGCCGCCATCGTTTCCTGTCGCCATTGCTTTGTCAGGTGCGATGCGGTTCAGTTTTGTCAGAAGTGAGCGTGTGTGTGTGTGCCTAAGTCAGGCCAAGTGCCTCCTCTATTAACCTCTAAACGCGTAGCAGAGTCGTAGTCGCTGGGGAAGCTGACCCTGGTGGTCTTGGGTTCGAGCCCAAGCTCCCCCCCTTTCTTCGTTTTTTTCCTTTGTTTTCTTTTGGTTGTATTCTTGCTATATATGGATGTGTGTGTAGTTGCAGTTTTGACATGTGTAGGGTTTATTCTGTTTTCTTTGTTCATTAACATGTGGGTGTGTGGTGCACTTGCTTGTGATATGTATGTGTGCTTGTGTTTATGAGAGGGTGTAGTGCATGTGTTTGCACTTGTGCATGTGTGTGTATGCATATGCAATATGCATATGTGGGCTTGTGTGTGGGGGGGGGGACTAGTGGGTTTCCCCACTAGACATACCCCTTAGTGTTGTGTTTGGTAGTAGCTAGTTTTGCTAGTTCTTTTGTGCCTTATCGTTTCACATGTTCATATGAGTATGACCCCTGGTTTTGGGGTAGAAAGACCCAATGAATCCATTGGAACTCTCAGATTTCATTTTTGAGCAAGTTCATAAATTCGTCATTTTAGATGTGAAGCAATATTGTCATTTTTGCATGATTTAATCCTTGATAGCTTTGGGGCATGTGCCAACTAGGAAGTGCTAGTGTTTTATATCTAGTATGTCATGGTATTTTTGTTTAACATGAGAATCCCCCATATAAGTGGGAAACATGCTGCTAAGTTGCCTACTTGATGTTTCTGTTTCAGCATGCTAAAAACTAAAAGTCTGAGAATCTGTTGTTATTTTTATGCCATGAAGAGTTGATGATATCTTGTGATGTGTTGTGATTTGAGCATGCTTAGTGCTAGTGTTTTGAAGTTGATAATGTATACTACCATCCTGTTAATTTTCATGTCAATAGGTGGTCTCTAGCATATTTAACTACTGCTATCAACTTGCTACTTTATTAACTCAGATTCCAAAAAACTGGAATTTTTAATAAGTCACAGAAAAATGTTTCATCATGCCAACTTGATGGCTTCTTGCTTATTGATATGTGCCTCCTTTGCTGAATGTGTAGTTGGATAAGTTGATGCATTTGTTATGTAGTTTCTGTCAATACCTTGCTTGTGGCTGTAGGTTTCCTGTAGCTCAAGTTGTGGGCTGTGTAAGTTGCTATGTTGCTGTTTTGTGGCAGATTGTTTGTTTTATTGTTTTGTGACTTGTGGGAGCTATACTCCATGGAATTGATTTATTTTTGAGTCTATTGTGGTTGGTTTTCCGTTGCCTAACCAGTGGCTACCTTGGAATGCCAAGAATTTTCCCGTGGCTTTGTTGTCTGTGTTTTTGCCTTCGTACCTTGTCGTGAGCGTATCGTGAGAACCGTAACTCCGTTTCTTGCGTTCCTTATATGCATTTCTAACGATTTTGCATGCTGCATCCATATTTTCCAGGTTCATGCATGTTTAAATAACTTAACATGAGTTTCTGTTTAGAATCACTAATAAATAAACTTTGCATGTGAACATGACTAGTTTTGGATTGCCATGCTAAATTCTTCATAAATGAATCATGCATCATCTTGGTTGTGCATTGCACCTTGGTTGGATGTTTATTGTTGCTATTTCTCTTGGGTAGACGCGAGTGTTGATACTGAGTACGAGGACCCAGGAGAGTACTACTACGAGGATCCCGCTACTTGTTCCACTAAAGAACCAACAGGTAAGATGATCGTACCCGTATCCCGATACTATTTTTGCTTGCTAGTTTCTCACTCTTAGCATTACAATTGCGTCACCTATCACTTGAATATCAGCCTCCTAATTGCCATGAAAGCCTCTAACCCTCCACATCCTAGCAAACCTTTGATTGGCTAAGTTACCGCTGCTCAGCCCCTTTTATAGCGTTCTTAGTTGCAGGTGCAGGTTGTTCCATGTGATAACATGGATTTGGATATCACAATATTATCTATTATTTAATTTAACGCACATATATATCTTGGTATTGGTGGAAGGCTTGGCCTTTTGCTATGAGTTTTGTTCCGCTGTTACCACCATAGGTTGTTGTTATCGGTGTTATGGTTTCCATATTTTGCGCTCCTAAAATGCTCGGGGTTGTTATGGGACCCCCTTGTTTATTCGGTTGAGATTAAAACTTGTCTGGCAAGACCCAACATTGGTACTATATTTGCTTAACAACTTAATAAAATTGCATAGGGCCTTGGAAACCCATGGATAATTTAATCAACCCCCGGGCCAGTGCTCCTCATAAGTGTTGGTCCAAACTAGAGTCGTGTGCAAGGCCAACCCGGGGAACTCGGGAGATTTCTATTAGGCCACTGTACGCTGTGCTCATCCGGTCGTGTCCTGAGAACGAGATACGCGGCTCTTATCGGGTTCGTCGACACGTCGAGAGGTATTGCTGGATTTGTTTTGCCTTTATCGAGTGTCTTGCGTGTGGAGTCTGACTTTCTTTGGGTTTTCTCGTGGTGTTAGAATTCCTTTGGAATTGCCTATGATGAACACGAGGTCCGTGGTCGAGGCTATTCCCCCGGAGTGTGGTTATTTGTGATGGACTAGTTGGAGCACCCTTGCAGGGTTAAAACTTTTCGAGAAGCCATGCCCGCGGTTATGTGGCAACTTGGATATTTGCTTAACACCCGGTTATAGTAAACTTGAAGTTAACTCTAAACAAAATACACCAACTATGTGAGTAACCATGATCGTCTCTGCTCGTGAACATGATCCGAGAGAGAACACGGTGGGGTTATGATTGACGTAAGTAAGTGTTCAGGATCTCATAGAGATTATACTAGATTTGATCGTTCATCGTAGGCCACTCATATTAATTTTCTTGTTGCGTAAGTTTGCCACCATATATGCTTAGTGCTTCTGTAAACTAAACACTTACCCCCATCCCAACCTTTAAGCTTGAATAGTCTTGGTACCCGGGTGCTTGATTGCTGAGTCCTTTTGGCTCACAGATTACTACAACCCTCCAGGTATAGGTACAGATGAGTACGTGCAGGATGATCTTACCCAGCTCCAGTGGGAATATGATGAGGAAAGAGACAGGATGTACGTGACTTACCCGGATGAGTAGAGGACCATGGTCGTGATCTTTGGGTTAGCGAGATAGTTTCATTTGCATATGTTTTATCGTTTGATTTCGTCCGTAGTCGGACCCTGTCTTCATCTTGATGATTTGAACTCTTTGTGGATTGTAATTTAGCATGTGGCGAGTGTAAGCCAACTTGAATACTCATCTCTTCTGTAATGTATGATGCAATGTTACTATACTTGTGAACGGCAAGATGTGCCTCTATCCCGTGCGAGGCACTCGTGTCTTAAAATGGATAGGCGTGCATCTTGGGCGTGATAAGTTGGTATCAGAGCCATACGACCATAGGAGCCTTTGCTTGATCGAACTTGGCCGAGTCGAGTCAAGTAAAACTATTTTGAGTCTAGTTATATCGGAGAGTAGGATTCTTTTTACTCCTCTTCTATACTCTGGTGAGGTATTCGACTTAGGAATTTTTGATTCTACTCCTCTTATCGCTCAAAAAAAATTTAGGATCACGCGGGTATTTTGGAGTCTATATGATACCGATTTGACAGGGTTTTGTCTTGGTGCCTCCTGTCTGACTTGATTCCTTCCGGGGAGTCGAGCTCCAGGGAATGTTGGCACATCGTTATCATTCAGCTTCCTTGATATCTCAGGATGGAGAATGCTCGAAATTACTCCAATACTTGTCGTGGTGAGATAAGGTCAGAGTCACCCAGTACTGGGGAGGCATCCGGGGTACCACCATGATTTAGTATCATTGTGAGTTCGAGGATTCGAGTTAGATGAATTTGCGAGAGCCTCTAGTTATGTGTTGAAGGATGGATACAGTTGGGGTGTAGGATTGTTAGTCGTGTGAGATATTTCCTCCTTGTATCCCCCACACCGGATTGCATAACCAGAAAGTTTTCGGAAGTTCTTAGGTGGGAAATCTTGTAGTTATCTAGGATCATCTTCTTCAGATGTATGTGGGCATATGCATTTGTTCCGAGCGCTTTTTGTGTTATTGCAAGTGGCTTCTAATTTCTGATGATGTTATCATAAACCGAAGAAGCATTCTTACTAATTTTTTAGTAGGAAGATTGTGTTGTATTGTTCAATTTCTTTCAAGCACTTGATTCAGCTTTCAATTCATCTTTCAATGAGGAGTTGATGCGTTTTGTCCATCTTCAGGATGGCTCCACCAAATCGCAACAATCCGGGTCGCGGTGAGGAGCAGACTGATGTTCCACCACCACCACTGCCGCCGCCTCCTCCGCCTCCTCCTCCAGAAGCTTGGCAAGCTGTGATGGCCGCAACCAATGCGAACACTCAGATGTTGCTCAGGTTGTTGCAAGAAAGGGAGCAGGGTCAGCAAGGTTTTCAAGGGAATTTTCGGAATCAGATTCAATTTGCGACACTCAATTAGTTCCTTGCCAACCAGCCCATGTCTTTCACCTGTTGTGAGCAGCCTCTTGATGCTGATGATTGGCTTCGTGATATGAGTAAGCATTTTGAGTGCAGCAATATCAGGCTAGTGGACTTTGTTAGATTTGCATCGTTCCAGCTCAAGGGTCAAGCACCTGATTGGTGGCAGTAGTACAAGGATTCAAGGGGCGATCATGTTGTTACTTGGGACGATTTCCGGCGTGACTTCAGGGCTCATTACATTCTGACAAGCTTTGTCGAGGAGATGCGTGAGAAGTTTAGGCACCTGAAGCAGGGAAGCAAGTCTGTCTATCAGTACAACGTCGAGTTCCAGAATCTAGCCCGTTATGCTAAGCAAGATGTTCCAGATGACAAGGCTATGATCTATCAGTTCAGAGGTGGTCTCAAGGATGAGATTCTGCCAGGCCTAGTTCTTCAAGAGCCTCATGAGTTTGATCAGTTCTATAACATGGCTTTGAAGGTCGAGGCAACTCAGTTCAAGTTGGAGAACTCAAAGAAGCGTTCCAGGGATTCATATTCTTCTTCTTCAGATGGTTCCCAAGCAGCAGAAGTATTAGGTGCCAAACCCTCCTCCGTTTCATCCGCCTCAGCAGCAGAAGCAGTTTGGTGGTCGTGGTTCTTCCCACCCACCCAACCCAAGATTTCAGCAGAGACCCCAGGCGTCCAAGGGAGTTCTTGTTCCTCCTCCAGGCAATGTTCGTCCGCTTTCTGAGGTGACTTGTCACAAGTGTGGCCAGAAGGGTCACTATGCAAACAAGTGCAACCAGCGGCGTCTTCCGCCTCCTCCTCCTGTCAAGCCTCCAGGCAATGCTATGGTGAAGCATAATCCCAAGACCGCAAGAGTGAATATGGTGAATGCAGCTGAAGTAGAGTAGTCCAATGATGTGATTATGGGTAATCTCTCAGTTAATTCTATTCCTGCAAAAGTGTTATTTGATTCTGGTGCATCGCATTGTTTCATGTCTCGCCCTTTCTTTGTCAAGAATGAGTTTGATTATCAAGATTTGCCTAAGTCCTTGTCTATGGTGTCACCCGGTAAGATGTTGAATTCCAATCGCATTGTTCTGGATGTTTCTATCAAGATGGGCAATTATTCTTTTCTGCATTCTACAATTGTTCTCAGTAATTCCAATATTGATCTCATTTTGGGCATGGACTTCCTGGCTATGAATAAGGCTCATATTGATTGCAAGGCAAAAGAAGTCAAGTTGACTCATCCTTCAGAAGACGTGATTATTTTCGCGGCTCGCGATGACACAATCCGTCTCTTTGCTCTTAATGAGAAGGGTGAAATCTTGGTGATTTCTCAAATTCTCGTGGTTTGTGAGTATGAAGATGTCTTTCCAAAAGAATGGCCAGGAATGCCTCCGCACCGGCTAGTCGAGTTCGTGATTGATCTCGAGCCCGGAACTGAACCAGTCTGCAAGTGCCCATATAAACATGGCCCCGAAGAGCTAAAGGAGTTGAAGAAGCAGCTAGACGAGCAAGAACGTCTGGGTCTGATCAGACCAAGTTCTTCTCCATGGGGTTGTGGTGTTTTGTTTGTCAAGAAGAAAGATGGCACGGATCGTCTTTGTGTCGACTACCATCCATTGAACAAGAAGACAATCAGAAACAAGTACCCACTTCCCAACATCAATGAGTTGTTTGAGCAACTAAAAGGTGCCAAGGTTTTCTCGAAGCTTGATCTTCGCATGGGTTATCATCAGATCCGCATTCGCGAAGAAGACATTCCTAAGACCACTTTCACGACGAGTTTTGGCTCTTATGAGTACACCATCATGTCGTTTAGTCTTGCGAATGCTCCTCCAACCTTCTCAAGAATGATGAATTTCATTTTCTCTCCTTTCAAGAATGAGTTCGTCTTGGTCTATCTGGATGATATCCTTGTGTTCTCGAAGACAGAAGAAGAGCATGCAGAGCATCTCTGCCTTGTGCTTGACAAGTCAAGAGAGCATCGATTCTATGCCAAGTTTTCCAAGTGTGAGTTTTGTCTCAATGAAGTGGTGTACCTTGGGCATGTCATCTCTGCCGAGGGAATTAAAGTGCACCTTGAGAAAGTAGAGGCAATCATGAAGTGGGAACCTCCTCAGAATGTGAAGCAGCTTCGGAGTTTCCTTAGGCTTGCCAGTTATTGCAGAAGATTCGTGGAGAACTTTTCTCAAATTGCTAAGCCTCTCCCCAATATCCTTCAGAAGAGTGTCAAGTATGTTTGGTCTCCTGAGTGTGATGTGGCGTTCAATACACTCAAGTAGAGACTGACTTCAGCTCCAGTTCTTGTTCCTCCTGAGCAGTCTAAGCCTTTCCAAGTTTTCTGTGATGCTTCTCTCCAAGGCCTTGGTGGTGTTCTCATGCAAGACAAGATGTTGTTTCTTATACCTCGCGCCAGTTGAAGCCTGCCGAGAAGAACTACCCCACTCATGATCTTGAGTTGGCAGCAGTTGTGCATGCTCTAATGACTTGGAGGCATTTGTTGTTGGGTAGACCAGTTGAGGTGTACACCGATCACAAGAGCTTGAAGTACATTTTCACTCAACCCAATCTCAATCTTCGGCAATCTCGTTGGGTGGAAATTCTTGAGGACTTCAATCCAAACATTGAGTATACTCCTGGGAAAGCAAATGTCATTGCAGACGCGCTTAGCCGTAAGGCGTACTACAATAGTCTCATCTTGAAGCCTCTTCAGCCCGAGCTTTGTGAAGCCTTCCGCAATATCAACCTTCAGATGATTCCGCAAGGATTTCTTGCAAATCTTCAAGTCTCTCCGACTCTGGAAGATCAGGTTCGCCAAGCACAACTTCTTAACGCTATGGTGAAGAAATTGAAGAAAGGTGTGGCCAAGAGCATTCCAAAGTATAAGTGCTTTCGTGTTGATTACAAAGATACCTTGTTCTTTGAGGAACGTATTGTGGTTCCAACAGGTGATCTCAGAAAGGTTATCATGGACGAAACACACAATTCCCTTCTATCCATTCATCCAGGCAGTTCAAAGATGTATCGGGATCTCAAGCAAACCTTCTGGTGGACTTGCATGAAACATGAAATTGCTCAGTTCGTGAACGAGTGTGATGTTTGTCGCAGAGTGAAGGCAGAGCATCAACGTCCAGCAGGTCTTCTGCAGCCTTTGCCTATCCCAGAGTGAAAATTCGATCATGTGGAGATGGATTTCGTCACTGGGTTTCCCAAGTCCAAGAGAGGCAATGATGCCATCTTTGTGGTTATCGACAAGCTATCAAAAGTTGCTCATTTCCTGTCAGTCAAAGAATCTATCTCGGCAGCTCAGCTTGTAAAGTTGTATACGTCAAGGATAGTGTCTTTGCATGGTATTCATCAGCTCATCTCTTCTGACCGTGGAAGCCTCTTTACTTCCAAGTTTTGGGAGTCCTTCCAGACTGCTATGGGTACCAAGATCCGTTTCAGCACGGTGTTCCATCCGCAGACAAGTGGTCAAGTTGAGAGAGTCAATCAGATCCTTGAAGATATGCTCAGAGCCTGTGTGATTTTGTTCGGCATGAAGTGGGAAGGCTGCCTTCCATATGCTGAATTCTCATACAACAATAGCTTTCAAGCCAGCTCACGCAAGGCCCCTTTTGAGATTCTCTACGGCAGAAAGTGTCGTACCCCGCTAAACTGGTCTAAAACCGGTGAGCTTCAGATATTGGGCAATGACATGATCACTGAAGCAGAAGAAATGTGCCATGTCATTCATGAGAACCTCAAAGCAGCTCAGTCCCGACAGATGAGTTATTATGATAAAAAACATCGGGATGTTTCCTTCCAAGTGGATGATCTAGTATATCTCAGAGTCTCTCCCATGAAGGGCACTTAGCGGTTTAGAATTAAGGGGAAACTAGCTCCTCGTTTTGTTGGTCCTTTCAAAGTTGTTGGCAAGAGAGGTGGTCTTGCATATCAACTAGAGCTTCCTCCAAATTTCGCAAATGTGCACGATGTCTTCCATGTTTCTCAGCTCCGGAAATGTTTCAAGACTCCTAAGCGAACCATTGACCTCCAAGACATCAATCTCCAAGACGACCTCTCTTATCGTGAGCATCCAGTTGCAATTCTTGAAGAAACTAAGCGTAAGACTCGCAACAAGTCTATCAAGTTCCTCAAGGTCAAGTGGTCTCAACATTCCGACAAAGAAGCTACTTGGGAACGCGAGGACCTTCTCCGTTCTGAATTTCCAGACTTCTTTCGTTCCTAGATCTCGGGTCGAGATCCTCTTGTAGTGTGGGAGAGTTGTGACAGCCCAAGTGTTGCCCCTACCTTTTATGGCATGTATCCCATTGTATGAACCTTGTGTCATGAGCTTATGATAGGTTTTGCAACTTGTCATCCATGTGTTGTTTGCATTCATGCATCATTTCATCCATCATAGCATTCATCTTGCCATGCTTGTTTTCATGTGACCTTAAAAATTGTGGTGGTTGTGAGTATGACTTGTGGTCTTGTGTTGTGTGGTTTGTATGTGGGTGAGATCATGTGAGCAAACTCCTTCTCTTCCGCTCTCTTTTGTCTTGCAACTAAAACCCCAACATAATGCCTTTTATTCCCATGTTGTTTTCATAACAGGATTAACTTGCAAATTAAAATGTTTAAAAATGTTCAAGTGCTAGCCTATATTATTTTGAGCATGTGAGTGTTGGCCTTTTACTGATTTGAGATTTTTATACAAATGGGGATTTAAATAACAAGAGCTGTCATTTCATAAGTATTAAAAATTACTTGCCCTAAAAAATCAACTTAATATTCTTAATAAAATGTGCACATTATTTTCTTTACAAAAGTATTTTGTTGCACAAAAATTCCTTTTATTTTTTTCCTGGGGATTTTTATTAGTGTGGCTGTGTTTTTTTTAAAAGAGAAACCTTTTTGTTTCTTTTCGTTTGGGAGAGAGTGAGCTGAGCGGGCCTTGCCTCCTCAGCGCAGCCCAGCTAGCCCTCCCTGCGTTCGTATCTTCCTCCTCCTGTATGGCACCCCATCCAGAGGAGCCACGTCGGCTTGCCGATGATTTGACGGCCGAAGCGAGTCCTCCTGCTCCTTTTAGCGCGTCCCCGGTGCCCTAGCTTCTTCCCTCTCTCCATTTCTCCCCCTCTCCTCGCCGTGCTGCCGCCAGGTAAGCTGCCCAAGCCATGTCGTCGCCGTGTCCGCGCTCTGGCCGAGCAATAGCTCGTACCCGGAGGTAGATCCTCGCCACGCCCTCATCGCTCTGGTGCGTGGGAAGGATCCCCCTCATGCCCCTCTTCTTCCCCGACACCAGTGGTGCCAAGAGAGCCGTCGACGTCATCCTTCTTTCGGCAGTCCGAACCAGAGACGGCCGCCAAGATCTTCTTCCTCCTCTTGTCGCCTCGTCGAGCCCCGAGCCCCCTCTTCGTGTCCTAGGTAAGGAGGTACGACCCCTCCTTCCTTTCCCCCTTGTTAGCTCGTCGATAGCCCAGTGTGCGCATAGATCCGATGGTGTCAAGATCACGCTCTCGATGCTCTGGCAAGCCTACAGTTTTTTTCTTTTTTCTATCGATGCGGTTTGTAGCTTGCTCGTGCTCGTGCTCGTGCCCCTCCCGTGTGTGGATTTCCCCCTTAGATCTCGTGGGCCTGCCGGTGGTTTCCCTAGCCAGAGATGGCCGGAGCTAGCTCGTGCCGCCACCATTGCCTGTCGCCGTTGCTCTGTCAGGTGCGGTGCGGTTCAGTTTCGTCAGAAGCGAGCGTGTGTGTGTGCTTAAGTCAGGCCAAGTGCCTCCTCTGTTAACCTCTGAACGCGTAGCAGAGTGGTAGTCGCTGGGGAAGCTGACCCTGGTGGTCTTGGGTTCGAGCCCAAGCTCCCCCCCTTTTTGTTTTTTCCTTTGTTTTCTTTTGGTTTTATTCTTGCTATATATGGATGTGTGTGTAGTTGCAGTTTTGACATGTGTAGGGTTTATTCTGTTTTCTTTGTTCATTAACATGTGGGTGTGTGGTGCACTTGCTTGTGATATGTATGTGTGCTTGTGTTTGTGAGAGGGTGTAGTGCATGTGTTTGCACTTGTGCATGTGTGTGTGTATGCATATGCAATATGCATATGTGGGCTTGTGTGTGTGGGGGGGGACTAGTGGGTTTCCCCACTAGACATACCCCTTAGTGTTGTGTTTGGTAGTAGCTAGTTTTGCTAACACGATCGGGTTTGTTATGGGGACCCCCTTGTTTATTCGGTTGAGATTAAAACTTGTCTGGCAAGACCCAACATTGGTACTACATTTGCTTAACAACTTAATAAAATTGCATAGGGCCTTAGAAGCCCGTGGATAATTTAATCAACCCCCGGGCCAGTGCTCCTCATGAGTGTTGGTCCAAACTAGAGTCGTGTGCGGGGCCAACTTGGGGCAACTCGGGAGATTTCTATCAGGCCATTGTACGTTGCGCTCATCCGGTCGTGTCCTGAGAACGAGATACGCGGCTATTATTGGGTTCGTCAACACGTCGGGAGGTCTTGCTGGATCTGTTTTACCTTTATCGAGTGTCTTGCGTGTGGAGTCTGACTTTCTTCGGGTTTTCTCGAGGTGTTGGAATTCATTTGGAATTACCCATGATGACCACGAGGTCCGTGGTCGAGGCTATTCCCGTGGAGTGTGGTTATTTGTGATGGACTAGTTGGAGCACCCCTGTAGGGTTAAAACTTTTCGAGAAGCCATGCCCGCGGTTATGTGGCAACTTGGATATTTGCTTAACACCCGGTTATAGTAAACTTGAAGTTAACTCTAAACAAAATACACCAACTGTGTGAGTACCCATGATCGTCTTTGCTCGTGAACATGATCTGAGAGAGAACATGGTGGGGTTATGATTGACGTAAGTAAGTGTTCAGGATCTCATAGAGATTATACTAGATTTGATCGTTCATCGTAGGCCACTCATATTAATTTTCTTGTTGCTTAAGTTTGCCACCATATATGCTTAGTCTTCTGCAAACTAAACACTTACCCCATCCCGACCTTTAAGCTTGAATAGTCTCGGTACCCGGGCGCTTGATTGCTGAGTCCTTGTGGCTCACAGATTACTACAACCCTCCCGGTACAGGTACAAATGAGTATGTGCAGGATGATCTTACCAAGCTCCAGTGGGAATATCATGAGGAAAGAGGCAGGATGTACGTGACTTACCCGGATGAGTAGAGGACCATGGTCGTGATCTTTGGGATAGCGAGATAGTTTCATTTGCATCTGTTTTATCGTTTGATTTCGTCCGTAGTCGGACCCTTTCTTCATCTTGATGATTTGAACTTTGTGTGGATTGTAATTTAGCATGTGGCGAGTGTAAGCCAACTTGAATACTCATCTCTTCTGTAATGTATGATGCAATGTTACTATACTTGCGAACGACAAGATGCGCCTCTATCCCGTCCGAGGCCCTCGCGTCTTAAAATGGATTGGTGTGCATCTTGGGCGTGATAGAGGAGCCGGCCGACCCAGGAGCCGGTGGGCCCAGCGGAGCTAGAGGGTCCGGCCCAGCGGAGCTAGAGGGTCCAGCGCAGCCGGAGAGCCCAATGGAACCGATGAGTATCCTACCAGTCCCACGATCTGGGACTGGACCGATGACGATGACAATGATGATGTGATGATCCTGAACGTGCCTCCCCCTCAGTTCAGCAGGGCCGTCACGGGCGGAGCGAGGAGCGGTCGGCTCAGGCCCCGACGGCCGGAGCCGCCAGCCGGGCGAAGAGGCTGGCTCGGGAGGAGCCGGAGGCCCCGCCACTTGCCCGTAAGCGGGTGAAAGTGGTCGTGCAGAAGCCACCGGCATGCGGCAGGCGGGTTCTGCCTGTCGTTACCAGGTACGTGATCTTCCTTTTTTGCATGTGTTTCTTTCTGAGTCGTGGGTCGGTGGGTGTTTGACCCTTATGCGTCTCAGGGACCCCATCGAGCTCCATGAAGTGGAGTCGACGGTTGACCCGATGGACTCCGCCAGCCGGCTGGCCCGCGAGAACGCGACCATGCAGCGAGAGGAGAAGAGGAGGCTCACGAAGCTGCGAGCCTCGAAGTCCGAAGCACGAGCTGGGGCCTCGCATTCTGGGACTTCGAGCGGTGGGAGGCGGAGGAGGTCCGCGGACCTCACGCGGGCATCCGACTCAGCAGCGGAATCGACCCATCTGTCGAGGACCCATCGAGCGAGCCACGAGGGGCGGCTACGGAGCCGTCTGCGCCCCGCCTGCGGAGGAGACGGCCCGATCGTTGGTGGTGGCTATGGAGCCGATCCTTGAGGCGACCCGGCCGATGGTGCCGGATGTGACGCCACCCACGTCCGAGCCGGCCCGGGTCGACGTGCCGGAGGCTCCGGTGGCCTCGGAGGCGGCATCGAAGGCGGCGCCAGCGGCAGCCATGGAGACAGAGACACCGTCCGTCACAGTTGCCACACCGGGCCGGCAGGAGGAGGAAGCAGCGCGAGCAGCAAGCGAGGGGCAACTGGGGACTTATTCCCATGCCCTCGCTATCATCAACCCTGCCCCAGCGGTCGGCACCGTGGCGAGCATTGGGACGGGTGGCAACGGCAGCCGGGCCCAAAGGTCCATGCAGGACGTGATCTGGTACTGAGAGGCGCTGGCACGCGTCCCAATCCTTCTGACTCCCTCGACAGGTGGCCCGGTCCCCGCATTCGGGGAGTTGGGGAGCGTCCTGGATCGGTGCCGCCAGGAGCTGGCCCAGTTCACGGAGGCAGCCGACACCACTCTACGGTGCGCGGAGGTAAACGTTGTTGTCCTTGTTGAAGTTTTCAGTGGGGGCGCGCAAGTGCACCCACTGCGTGTAGCCCCCGAGATGCAGGCCGGCTGATCAGCTGACGGGCAGCCGTGCCGGATCTCCTCGTGCGTTTTTTGATTTTGGCTTCATGTGGCAGGAGGGGAACTCCCAGCGGGAGAAGCTGTTTGATGAAGCGGTATCCATCCATGACCTCGGCAATCACGGCTTCTACCGGCTGGAGGAGGAGCTGGCACGTCAAGTCTTGTAGGGGTTGTAGCCCCTGGGAGCCGGGCCGGCTGCCAGGCAGCCGGAGTGGGCGTGGAATGTACGGCTAATGCCCGTTTTGCTTTGCATAGGAGCTGACCACCCTCCGGGCGGAGAAGACCGAGGCCATCTCCGAGCGGGACCGGCTGGCGCAGAGCGTCTAGGTGGTCACTCACGAGAGGGATCGGCTCAGCGCCCAGCTGGCAGATGGGCAGGTGGCCCAAGACCGTCTAAAGGCCGACGTGGCGTGGGAGGTGACGGGCAAGGAGAAGGCCGTCAGGGAAGCGGCCGAAGCCACCCAACGCACCGCTGCCGTCCAAAACAAGGTGACCTGCCTCGAGAGGACGCTCGAGGAGCGTAGGGAGGCGCTTTCCGAGGCAGAGGCGGCGCTGGTGTCAGAGCGAGACTCGTCGCTCCGCTTCGCCATCGAGATGGACGACTCCCTCGAGCGTAAGTACCCGTTTTTCTTTTTTCGGCTGGCTATTTTGTTCTTGCCAGTTCTTGTTCTTGATTTGCCTTCTTCTCCTTCTTCCCTTTCTTCTTCAGGGCGCTTCCCGGAAACCAAGCGCCGTGCTGAGCGTGCTGTCGAGGAACACCGGGAGTGTCTTTGGGCGCGTGGGCGCTCCATCGAGGAGGACTCTACCTGGGATATGGCAGAGCTTGGGCTTGCCATAGAAAACTGGTTGATCCACCTCGAGCGGAGTGTGGAGCAGCTAAAGACGGCCGGCAAGGAGGTCATCGCCGCCTTGTGGCTGGGCCGTGGAGCTCCAAAGAACCGCGTGGCCTTGTGGCTGGAGCACGTCTTGGCCCGGCTCGAGGTCTGGAAGGCGTCGGTGGCTCGAGCCGGCGCATAGATGGCACTTCGGTTCGTCACCTCGTGGTACCGCGGGGTTGACCTGGACCGGCTGGCCACTATGCGGGATGAGCCGGCTGAGGAACGTGCGGCTCGCGAGCCGGTCCTCGTCCGTCGGGCCAATGGGCTCGTGTCGTACGTCGACCCGGATGACCTCCTACCGGCCCTTGGCATGGACGGCGAGCTGGTGGCCGAGGACTCCTTCGGCAACCCCCAAGGTCCGGAGGACGAGGAGGTCGCCAATGAGAGCACTGACTCCAGCACCGAGACGACTGGGACCGCGGAGGTTGCCTCGAAGGCCAAGGAAGCCGACCCAAAGGCCGCGACCAACTCCGGGTCGAGAGTCGAGCCGCCCGGTGATGCACCGGCTGGAGACGCGCCGGTCGGCGATGTGCAAGTGGCCTAAGCCCCCGGGCGTCTTATCTTTTCTTTTGTTATTTCTTCTGCATGTTAGACTCAAGTCCACCCACTGGGTGTGTAATGTAATGAATCGTAATGGTCGTGGGCCTTTCTTATTTTAAACTTGTGTGTTGAATGCTTAATATGTTTGCGTATTATGCATGCCTGCTCATCCTTACTCCTTTTTTGCTCCTTTGGTTCCGTCAGCTCGGCCCCTTTTCCCCTTCGGTTTCCCCGCCAGCCCGACAGACAAGAGCCGGTCTGTAGCTGGGTCGGGGTGTTCACCTCGAGGGAGCCGGTTTCGAACTTAGGAACCACGATAGTTTTTTGGGTAAGTTTAGCGGCAGAGGCGAGGCGGTGGTCCGGTTAGACCTGGCCGGCAGCCCCCTTGTGGTCTATTTTTCGTGTGTGCTAAGTTTTGCCGCCCCAAGGCTCCGTCAGCTGGACAATCGGGAGCCATTCTGTAGCTGGGAGGGGTGGGAGGGCTTGCTTAGCTCACACTACTTGGTTGATTTCGGGAGAGGCGACCTAGGATCAGCCGGAGAGCCCACGGGCCCGGAAGCCAGGTCGAAGGGCCGGTGAGTGAGGAGACCTTAGAGGGAAATGGAAAGGACGTGCCTCAAGAGCCGGCATGGGGCACCCATTGTATTCATAGGCCTAATAGGGGAGGGATACATACATACACTGGTCTTTTCAGCAGTAAAACGGACGGAGGAGCACCACATTCCATGGGCGCTTGGTATCCTCGCCAGAGGCGTCTCTCTTGCGCTTCTATGGCTTCTGGGCATCTATCAGGTAATATGCATTGTTGTGCAGCACCTTGCTAGCGATGAACGGGCCCTCCCATGGGGAGGACAACTTGTGTTGTCCGGCTGTCCGCTGGATCCGCCTGAGCACCAGGTCTTCTTCACGGAGGGAGAGCGGCCGGATCCGCTTAATGTGGTAGTGCGGGAGCTTCTGCTAATAGATTGTCATCTGGCTCAAGGCCAGTTCGCGGGCTTCTTTGAGTAGGTCGACGCCGTCTTCTCTTGCCTCCTTTGCGTCCTTCTCCGTTTATAGGGCAATCCGAGGTGAGTCAAACTCGATATCAGTGGGGATGGTCGTCTCTGACCCGTACACGAGGAAGAAGGGCGTGTAGCCGGTTGATTAGTTGGGGGTGGTCCTGAGGCTCCAAAGGACAGTCGACAGCTCGTCGACCCAGCAGTCGGCTGACCTCACGAGCGGAATTATGAGCCGGGGCTTGATGTCGGACAAGATTAGGCTGTTTGCCCTCTCGACCTGGTCGTTTGACTGTGGATGAGCGACAGAGGCCAGGTCGAGCCGGATGCCCTGTTTGGAGCAGAAACGCACGAGCGTGCCCTTGGCGAAGTTCGTATCGTTGTCGGTGATGATGTTGTGGGGACGCCGTAGCGAACCGTGATGTCGTCGATGAACCGGACGGCCATGGGACCGTCCAGTTTCTTGATTGGCCGGGCCTCGATCTACTTGGTGAATTTGTTGACAGCCACTAGTAGATGTGTCATATCGCCTCGTGCGGTCTTGAAGGGAGCCACCATGTCCATCCCCCAGACGGCTAAGGGCCATGAGAGGGGGATGGTCTAGAGGGCCGACACTGGCATGTGGCTCTGCGTGCTGAAGCGCTGGCAGCCCTCGCACTCATCGACCAATTTCTTGGCCGCCTCCAAGGCGGTCGGCCAGTAGAAACCATGGCGAAAAGCCTTGTCCACCAGGGTCCTGGAGGCGGCGTGGTGCCAGCACTCGCCCTGGTGGATGTCGAGGAGGATCTCCTGACCCTTCTCCCGCTCGAGACACCGCTGGAATATGCTAGTGGTGCTGCAGTGGACTAGCTCGAGGTTGATGATGTTGTACGCCGGGGCTGAGCGCTGGATTTGTCTTGTAGTGGCCTCATATGGGGGGAGTTCCCCGCACAGAAGGAATGCCAGGATGGGCTGGGCCGACTAGGGAGCCGAGACGGGGGTCGGCTCGGGAGCCCCCGGGCCTGGCTGATTAGTCCCCGGGACCGGCTCGCCAGACCTCGGGTTGGGGACGGCCGGTGGGGCGTTGGCCGTCATCATGAAAGTCGCGGCGTTGGAGCCGGCTGCCTCAGATGTAGCCAGCTCATCTGCTGGTGCCAAGACAGCCAAGGTCGAAGGAGCCAGTGGCAAAGATGCTGAGGGGGCAGTCGGAGGCGCCGATTGGCCGGCAACGTCTGTCGGCACGAAGATGGATTCCGATTCTGGGGAAGGCTTGATCGATGGTTTGAGCAACCACTTGAGGCAGACGCCGGCTGGGATGGCCTGCTGGGTGGAGCTGATCTTTGCCAGCATGTCGGCCGCCTCGTTGTCTGCTTGTGGGATGTGGTGGAACTCACAACCCTCGAAAGATACGGTGAGTTGTTGTACGAGGAAGCAGTAGCTGGCCATGTTGGCGTCCCTAGCGTCCCATTCGCCGGAGACCTACTGCACTGCGAGGCATAGTCGCCGAAGCATAGGATCTCCTTGGTGAGCCAGAGGCCATAGACGATGGCCTCATACTCGGCCACGTGGTTGAAGGCGGCGAAGTGGATCTAGAGGGCATACTTGAGCTAGTCACATTTTGGGGAGGAGAGGACTATGCCAGCACCCATGCTGGTCCTCATTTTTGAGCTGTCGAAATGCATGCGCCAATGTGTGGAGTCTGGGGGAGGCGGCACGAACTCGGTCTCCGCCCAGTCGACAAGGAAGTCGGCTAGCGCCTGCGACTTGATGGCGGTACGAGGTTCGTACCAGATCTTGTGGTCGGCGAGGGCGATGACCCATTTCGGTCCGTCTAGTGGAGTCCCGGCCGCTCATGATCTCGTCGAGCAGGGCCATGCTTACCACGGTGATGATGTGCTCCTGGAAGTACTGCTTGACCTTCTTGGGGGCGAAGTATATGCCATAGCACATCTTCTAGTAGTAGGGGTAGTTCTGCTTGGAGGCGGAGAGGACCTCGCTAAGGTAGTAGACGGGGCGCTGGACTGGCAGGGATTTGCCCTCCTCCGGCCGCTCGACCACCAAGACGACGCTGATGACGCGAGTGGTCGCCGCGATGTAGGCGAGTAGGGGCTCCTTCTCAGCCGGCGCGACCAGGATGGGCGCACAGGTCAGAGCCTTCTTGAGGCCGCGGAAGGCCTCGTTCGCCTCGTCAGGCCAATTGAACATGCCCGGCTTCTTGGTGTGACCCAGCTCGACCAGAGGCATCTTGCAAAGGAGCCCATAGAGGGGCAAGGCTTTCTCCCCCAGCCGGCTGATAAATCGGCTAAGCGAGGGGAGGCAGCCGGTGAACTTCTGGATGTCGTGGAGCTGGGTCGGCTTGGTCATGCACTCGATCGTCCTGATCTTCTTTGGGTTAGCTTCGATGTCGCGGGCGGACACGAAGAAACCCAGGAGCTGGCCGGCTGGGACGCCGAAGACACACTTCTCCGGGTTGAGCTTGATCTTGTACTCACGCAGGTTCGTGAAGGTCTCCTGGAGATCGTCGAGGAGGCTGAAGTGCTTCTTGGTTTTGACGACGATGTTGTCAATATAGACGTGGACATTCCTGCCTATCTGAGGCAGGAGGCACTTCAGCATGCACCGCCAAAAGGTGGCGCCTGTGTTCTTCAGGCCGAAGGACTTGGTGATATAGCAGTAGGCCCCGAAGGGCATGATGAAGGAGGTCTTGAGCCGGTCCTTCAGATCTAGCTTGATCTGGTGGTAGCCGGAGTAGGCGTCCACGAAGGACAGGATGTCGTAGCCGGCCGTGGAGTCGATGACTTGATCGATCCGCGGCAGGGCGAATGGGTCCTTGGGGCATGCCTTGTTCAGGCTAGTGTAGTCGATGCACATGCGCCCGGTCTGGTTCTTCTTCAGCACTAGGACTGGGTTGGCCAGCCAGTCCGGGTGGAAAACTTCCATGATAAAGCCGGCTGCAAGCAGCCGAGCGATCTCTTCTCCTATAGTACGCCACTTCTCCTTAGAGAAACGGTGTAGGGGTTGCTTGACCGGCTTGACGTCCGGCCGTACGTGTAGTTTGTGCTCGGCGAACTTCCTCGGAACACCCGGCATGTCCTTGGGGGACCATGCAAAGATGTCCCGATTCTCACGGAGGAAGTCGACGAGATCGCCTTCCTATTTGCTATCAAGGAGGGAGCCGATGGTGAGGCACTGAGTGGGGTTGGCCGGGTCGAGCAGGATTTGCTTGGTGTCCTTCGACGGCTGGAAGGAGGCCTCACCGAAGGACTGCAAGGGAGGAGCCGGCACTGCCGGCTGGCTGGCAGCGAGGGCCACGAGCCGGTCGAGCTGCCGCTTTTCCTCGGCTATCTCCAGGGCCTCAGCCAGCCGACTACCATCCTGAGCGCACTCGAGCGACATCTTGTAGTCTCCCGCGATGGTGATGATTCCCTTGGGGCCCGGCATCATGAGACTGAGGTAGGCATAATGGGGGACCGCCATGAACTTGACGAGAGCCGATCGGCCCAACAACGCGTGGTAGGGACTTGCGAGGTGCACTACCTCGAACAGCACCGGATCACAGTGGAAGTGGCCGGGGCCGCCGAAGAGGACGTCGAGCATGATCTTGCCGATAGGGGAGCAGGACTTTCCATGCACGATGCCATGGAAAACTGTCCGGCTCACCTGCAGGTCTTCTGTTTTCAGCCCCAGCTTGCGCATCATGTCGAGGTAAAGGATGTTGATGCTGCTGCCACCATCAATCAGCACCCGCGAGAAGCAGCAGGTGCGCTTCTCGGTGGTGATGGTGGGGTCGAGGACTAGGGTGTAGCTGCCGAGACTCGGCATCACGGTGGGGTGATCTGCCCGGCTCCAGGTGACCGGCTTCTCCGACTAGTGCATGAACTGGGGAGTCGCCGGCATGGTGGCGTTCACCTCATGGTGGAGCCAGCGTTGAGCATGTTTGCTTGTCTCTTCACTAGTGAAGATGACGTAGCAACCGTCCTGGTTGGGGAACTGGTCATGCAGACGACTGTCATTTTGGGCCAGAGCCAGAGCCGGCGCGGGGGCGGCAGCTAGGGCCGGGTCCGCCGCATGCGCAGGCGGCGCAGGAGGATCCGGAAGGCCGCCCCCTGGGCCAATCACTATGAGAAGTTGCACTGTCGGAGCGTGTGCGTGGAGGGCTTGGCCCCAGAGTGGTTCATGCAGGGGAGCTCGAGCATCTGCTTGAAGGTGAGCTTGGGCTGCCAGGCAGCCTTGCCAGTGCGTTGGCGCTGGCTGGAAGACTGGGCAGTCGGCTCTTGCTCCTCGATGGTGGCGACCTGTCGGCTCCCGTAGCGGGAGTCTGGCTGGTCGTTCTTGCGCTTGTTGTTCTGCGGCTGCCGGTTGTTGGCAGCCGGTCGGGCCGCCGCCGGTGTCGACGTTGCCTTAGTGGGCGGGGTCATCTTGACCCGTATGGCCGAATCATCCGTGGCGTACTTGTCTGCCATGTTCATGAGCTCGGCGAGCATAGCCGGCTCGGAGCACAGAAGCTTGTGCTGGAGGGGGTGTCGTCACGACAGCCTTTGATGAAGTATTGTATGGCCTGCACCTCATGCACCCCCTCGCAGGAGTTGCGGAGCTCGGTCCATCAGGTGAGGTAGTCGCGGAGGGACTCGTCCTGCCCCTAAATTCACATGGCCAGTTCACGGGGGGCGGCCAGACCGCTTGTAGGTGCCGGTTAAGTTGCGGATGAAGGCTTCCTCAAAGTCCGTCCAAGTGCTAATGTAGCCGGCTGCCAGGCTGTTGAGCCAGGTTCGGGCCGAGCCGATCAACATGAGGGGAGCGTAGCGAACAGCTACGCGTTTGTTCCCCCTGGCGATGCCGACCGCGGTGGTGTAGTCGATCAGCCAGTCTTCGAGATTGGTGGCCCTGTTGTACTTCGGTGTGTCTCGGGGGAGCGTGAAGCCCGTTGGGAATGGCTAATTGCGGATCCGAGGGGCAAAACATGCCGGGCCAATCGAGCCCTCCTCCTCGAGGACAGCCGACTGCGTGAGCCAGTCGATGTGGAGGCGAGTATCATTCTCGCTATGGGGGACACGTGGTCCGAGCCGGGCCGGGAGCTCGGGGCGGATGATGGGCGGAACCATCCGTTCCGGCTCGTGTCGCGGGGGTGGAGTATGCCCGTGGCTGCACCGGCTGCCTGCACCTCGTGGTGGCGGCCGCTGCTAGCCGGGTCATTGGTGCGTCGGCTGTTTACAGCCGGCTGCTCGTTTCCCGGCAGCTGAGAGGGCCGGGGTTGCTTGCCCCGACCCGGCGGCCAGAGACGCGAGGGGAGCAGGAGTGCTGAGCCGACTGATGGTCAGTAGTCCCCGTGCCCTCGCGCTCGAGCCGAGGGGCTTTGGAGATAGCACCGCCTGCTGCGAGTAGATGTTGTTGCGCGTCGACGGCGTAGATGAGGTCCTTTATGTGATGCTCACGGGCGGCACGTTCTTCTCCCTCCAAGGTAGCCAAATCCTCGTAGGCTACCTTGGCGGCCCGTAGGTTGGCTGCGGTGGTGTCGTAGACGGGCATGTTGACGCCCAAGATTTCGGTGACCACACGACCGCGGTCGCGCACAGCCCCACGCCGGCTGGGCTCAGTGCCAGCCAGGGTGAGACCGTAAGCAAAAGTGTATTCCCGCTGAGCGGCCTCCATGCGGCGCCACGTGGCCACGAGGGCGCTGGTGTCCTCGAACAGGAGATGGCGAGCAGCCTCGAGCTCGGCCATGGCGGCGTCGGGGTTTGCCGTCAGGGCAATAGGAGTGCTCAAGCCCTGGAGGGCCGCACCGAGCGGGTCGGAGGTGCCGACGTGGGCCGTGGCGGCGTCCGCCTCGGCCCACACACGTCCGGAGGAGGTGGAGAAGATGATGGCCACTGCTCCCACGTGATCGTGGGAGCCACTGGACTGGGTCACAGCGAGTGCGCCCACAGACGTGGGCGGATCGGCGCAGACGAGCACCTGGCTAGGGTACTCATCGGCGGCCGGAGCTTCAGCAAGGCTAAGCCTACCGAAGCTCTCAGTGAGCGCATCGATGTCGAGCGTGAGGTCGACGGAGGTGTCTGTAGGGCCTACCGGAGCAAGCCCCATGAGCCCATGGTTTCGCCTGGACATGTGGCGATGGCGGGGAATGGCGAGCGATCTCGCCGGAGCATGAATCCAGCCGGCGCCACGTACGGCCCCATGGTGGGCGCCAACTGTTCGTTTTCTCACGGCAGATGCCATGGGTAGGCTTATCGAAGGTGGTTGGGGCCGGAGGACGCCGATGGGCTCCGGGTGCGAGATTAGGTACAAACGGTGGTGACACACGATGTACCCAGGTCCAGGACCCTCCGTGGGAGGTAACACCCCTAGTCCTGCTCGGTCTAGTTGAATGGATTGGTATGTTTACAAGGTTACTCCTGGAGCTATGTCTAGAGGAGGAAGAGGGAGCAGTCGTCTCGCCTTCCTCAGCTATAAAGGTGTGAGTGTGAGGGAAGTGTCCCGTAGGTGTGTGCGTGAGACTCGTCGCCCCTGTTGCATGGGGCGCTTGGGGGGTTTTATAGGCCAACCCCCCGGCTTACAATACTCGTGAGGTACATAAGTGAGGGGCCCGGCTGGCAGCCTATCCAGCTAACTAGGGGGTCCCGGCCCTCGAGCCATCTCGTCACCCGTAGGGTCCACCGGTTGAGCAGTCCCATCACCCGCTGGGGCTCGCCAGCCGGCTCCATGATTGGACCCCCGCCCACCTGCTACGGCACGGGTCGCCCGGGTGGCATCGTCTAGTGCCAACCGGCCGAAGTCTCCTGTACGAACGGTTGCACTATAGCCACACCAAAGCAGGTAATCGAGTGGGCGGGGACGTGTCGGCACTGTTCCCCCACCCGATCGCGGTCTCCAAGGTTAGCGGCCCGGACGGCCGAACTGTAGCCACGCGCGCCCGTGCGTCAGCGGGCACTGTGGCTATACTGGCGTCTGTCGTGGCTGTCATGTCATGTTGCCGTACCCGCGCATAGAGGGACGGGACAGGTGCCTGTCCGCCCTAAGGTTAACAAGGGAACCGGCTTGAAGGCAGCCGACCATGCTCAACCGACCAAGGGCCAGGCCGGCTGCTCGACCAGCCAGCCCCGACCCAGCCAGCAACGCGTCTGTCGGTTGTGCACCAATCGGCAATGCGTCTGCCAGCTGTGCACCAGCCGGCCATAAGCAGCCGGCCGCACGCTTATTTCTTGAAGCGGGGGAGAGAACCCCGGCGCTTTGGCCTACCCAGGGGTAATAACCCCGTCAATTACCATCTTTATATCTCAAAACTTTATGCAAGGAATCAAACTTCTCATAAATACTCAATGCACTTAATATGGAAGTTTTTATTATATCCCTTTTGGATGCCTATCATATTAGGAATAAATTAATAACCTATACCAATTACCATGTTGTTTTTATAAACTCCCAAAATAATATAAGTGAGGTACAAGAGTTCAAGTATTTCTATAAAACGAAAACACCACCCTGCTCTAAAAGATATAAGTGAAACACATAGAGCAAAATTGCCCAACTCAAAAGATATAAGTGAAGCACAAAGAGTATTCTAATAAATACACGATTCAACATGTCTCTCTCAAAAGGTGTGTGCAGCAAAAATGATTGTGGCAAACTAGCAAGCAAAGAATCATATCATACAAGACACTCCAAGCAAAACACATATCATGTGGTGAATAAAAATATAGCCTCAAGTAAATTTGTCGATGGATTGAAGACGAAAGAGGGGATGCCTTACGGGTCATCCCCAAGCTTAGGCTCTTGAGATTCGTTAGTATAAGAAAATATGACTTGGGAAGCCTTGGGAATCCTAAAGCTTAGGCTCTTGCCACTCCTTATTCCATAATCCATCCAATCTTTACCCAAGACTTAAAAACTTCACAACACAAAACTTAGCAAAAAACTCGTGAGATTCGTTAGTATAAGAAAATAAATCATCACTTTAGGTACTGTTGTGAACTCATTATTTATTTATATTGGTTTTATAACTACTGTAATCTAACTTATCCGTGGCTCATACCACAAGATACAACCCATAGATTCATCAAAATAGGCAAACAACTCAAAGAAAACATAATCTGTCAAAAACAGAACAGTCTGTAGCAATCTGGAAAATTAGTATACTTCTGTAACTAAAAAAATTAGGAAAATTATAAAAAAACCTGTGAAATTTATATATCAATCTTGTGTAAAAATTTCATATCAATTCGACACTCGGAAAAAATTCTAAAATTCCTGGACTGAGCACAAAAGTTCCTGTTTTTCAGCAAGATCAAATCAACAACTACCATAGATCACCCCAAAGGTTTTACTTGGCTCAAACACTAATTAAAACACAAAAACACAATTACTACAGAAGTAATAATGTGGGAAACACTCAAAAACAGAAGCAAAAAACAGAACACAAAAATAAAATTGGGTTGCCTCCCAACAAGCGCTATTGTTTTACGCCCCTAGCTAGGCATAATGATTTCAATGATGCTCACATAAAAGTAGTAAGTGAAATATGCAAGAAAGCATCATGAATCTCATGATAAGCTCATTAAGTCTAACCCACTTCCTATGCATAAGGATTTTGTGAGCGAACAATTTACGGGAGCAAGAATCAACTAGCATAGCAAGGCAAAACAAGCATGACTTCAAAACCTTGAACACATAGAGAGGAAACTTGATATTATTGCAATTCCTGCAAGCATATGTTACTCCCTCATAATAATTTTCAGTAGCATCATGAAGGAATCTCACAATATAACCATCACATAAAGGATTATTTTCATGATCAATTATAGCATACGTGTCATCACCAAAACTTGGGGAACAAAAAATATTACCTTTATCAAGCATAGCATCCCCAAGCTTATGGTTTTGCATATCATTAGCATCATGGATATTCAGAGAATTCATAATAAAAATATGGCAATCATGCTTTTCATTCAAGGAGATATCATGAATCTTCTTACAAATTTCTTCTTTCAACACTTCATCAAAAATTTCAGATTCATGATTTTCAAACAAAACTTCATAGAGATACTCAAGTGCACTCAACTCACTAGCAATTGGTTCATCATAATTTGGTCTTTTGAGAAGATTAGCAAGTGGATGAGGGTCAATATCAATAGATTTTTAGCAAGCTAAGATGTAAGCAAATAGGAGGCACATGGCAACACAAGCAAACATAGCAACGAAAAGGCGAACGGAAGAAGGGCGAATAAAAAGGAAAATATTTTTGGTATTTTCTAAAAATCGTTTTAGAAGTGGGGGAGAGGAAAAAGAGAGGAAAATGGCAAATAATATAAATGCAATAGATGAGTTTGTGATGGGTACTTGGTAGGCTTGATGTGTATGCTCCCCGGCAATGGCGCCACAAATCCTTCTTGCTACCTCTTGAGCATGTGTTGGTTTTCCCTTGAAAAGGAAAGGGTGATGCAACAAAGTAGATAAGTATATCCTAAGTTTTCGAGAACCAAGGTATCAATCCAGTAGGAGGAACAAGCAAGTCACCAATGGATGCACCTACACAAATAATCAAACTCTTTTACCCAACGCTATAAAGGGGTTGTCAATCCCTTCACGGTTATTTGCAAGGATTAAATCCGATAGAGATAGATGTAACGAGTGCGGAAATTAAAAGGTAAATAAATTGCGGTAAGTATAGATCTGAAAATATATGATGGAAAATAGACCCGGGGGCCATAGGTTTCACTAGAGGCTTCTCTCTTGAAGGCAAATATCATGCTGGGTAAACAAATTGTTGTCAAGCAATTGATAGGAAAGCGAATAATCATGTAGTTATCCAAGGAAATGATTATGCACATAGGCATCATGTCCGTGACAAGTAGACCGAAACGTTTATGCATCTACTACTGTTACTCCACTCAACGCCCGACTCATGCCTGCATCTAGAGTATTAAGTTCATGAAGAACAGAGTAATGCATTAAGAAAGATGACATGATGTTGAGGGATAAACTCAAGCAATATGATGAAAACCCCATCTTGTTACCCTTAATGGCAACAATACAATACGTGCCTTGCTACCCCTACTTTGTCACTGGGTGAGGACACCGCAAGATTGAACCCAAAACCAAGCACTTCTCCCATTGCAAGAATTACCAATCTAGTTGGCCAAACCAAACCAATAACTCGAAGAGACTTGCAAGGATATGAAATAATGCATATAAGAAATAAAAGGAGATTCAAATAAGATTCATAGATAATCTAAACATAAACTCACAATTCATTGGATCTTGACAAACACACCACAAAAGAGGATTACATCAGATAGATCTGCATGAAGATCATGAAGAACAAGGTATTGAAGATCAAAGAGAGAGAAGAAGCCATCTAGCTACTAACTATGGACCCATAGGTTTGTGGTAGACTACACACACATCATCGGAGGGGCAATGGAGTTGATGTGGATGCCCCCCGTGATCGAAACCCCCTCCGACAGATTATTAGAAAAGGCTCCAAGATTGGATCTCTCAGGAACGGAGGCTTCCCGTGGCAGAAAAGTATTTGTGTGGCTCTCTTCGATGTCGGGGGGATATTTGGGTATTTATAGGCCAAGAATTAGGGTTAGGAAACCTGCCAGGAGGCAACAAGCCTGCTAGGCGCAGCCAGGGGGCGTGCCTAGCAGGCTTGTGGCACCCTGGTACCTCCCCTAACATGCACTCCAAGCTTGGATGACTTGTTTCCTTCCAAAAAAATTCCTTCCACAGGTTTTACTCCATTTGGACTCCGTTTAATATTCCATATCTGCAGAACTCAAAAACAAGGAAAAAACAAAAAGTGGCACTTGGCTCTAGATTAATAGGTTAGTCCCAAAAAAATATAAAATAGCATATTAATGCATATGAAACATCCAAAACAGAAAATATAATAGCATGCCATCATAAAAAAATATAGATACGTTGGAGACATATCAGGACTTCAGTCAATCCAATGATCGACAAATGGCCCATATAGTCCGGCCCACGAGAAATAGGTCGGCCACCCGAGGACCCCTTAAACTGAGACTCCCTTAGTAGCCCCCGAACTAGCCTCCAATGCCAATGGTCTTAGCTCCAGCTGCTTCGTATGATCAGAGTCTTCAGCTTGCGAGGCGAGTTCTTCTCCTCAGTTAATGATCGACCAAGTTTAGCTCGGCCTCCGATGACACGTAGTTTTCCCGATCAGAGGATCGCCCGAACACCATAAATAGCTTAGCCCCAAAGGCCAAGCGTTAAGGAGCAAACAGTGTTTCCTGAAAACCTTTCCGATGAAAGGTCATGGCCCACCACGACCATTGAACCAGTTACAAAAACTCGATTCGCAGTTCGATGCAGTCTTTTCATTAGCACGATCCATCAATGCATAGATCGTGCTCCGTTTTCACATGGGATATGATTAATCAAGCGTGTATAATGGCACGCATGTCTTGGGAAGTGGAGGGATCTGAAGCGCGGTAAAGGGAGGCTAACCGGTGACAAGCCCCACAAAAGGGGAAAATACCAAGGCCTAGCCACGCTTCCCATTCGCATCCTCTACTTCCCCGATCTCCTAAGCTTCCAGAGCCTAGATCCAGTTCTCTCACAACTCCATCTCCAAGGTCAGCCATGCCTGGTTCTGGTTCCAACGACAAGTGGGAGGCTTTCACGGTCACCGACTAGGATATCTGGGACCTAAAACAGGCTGTCTACCTCCCCGCCAAGATCTACCACCCCGCCGTCAAGGCCAAATAGGTGGTTCCCACTCCCAAGCCCAGCAAGAGGGTGGTGTTCGTACCCCACTTTATCCGGGGACTAAGCTTCCCGCTCCACCACTATGTCAGGGGGCTCATGTTCTTCTATAGACTTGACTTCCACAACCTGCCATTGAACTCCTTCATGCACATATAGACCTTCATCATTGTCTGCGAGGCATTCTTGCAGGTTGAACTGCACTTAGAACTATGGCTCAAGGTGTTCAACATCAAGCCGAAGTGTGTCACAGGCGAACACACAGACTGTGGTGGGGCGGTCATCAGCAAGCTCCCCCGCATCGGATGGCCGTCCCGCACCTTCATCGACACCATCAAGACTTGGCAAAAAGAGTGGTTTTATATCACCGAGCCAAGAGAAGAAGGTCAGGATAGTCCGGCTGAGTTTAGATCCGCCCCCCCCACACACACACAATATTGACCTCATGGATCTGAAAGGGCCTCGACTGGGGGTCGGATGCGGAGGTGGACAACCTACAGAAGTGCATTGCCTCAATGATCAAGGGCAAGATCGAGCTGGCCAACATGGTCCAGATCATGCTTTGATGGCGCATCCTCCCCTGTCAGCGTTGGGACTCTCCCATGTGGGCTTATCGGCTTGACAATGAGCCTACTATTCGCCAACTCTTCCGCACCACTCCAGAGAAACCGTGGAAGGCGATGTTCAAGGCTTGGGAGAGTTGGCCAGCCAAGGAGGAAGATCGGGGCCTATATGCCGATAACCCTCCTTCCCAGGTATAACATAGTTTCAATTTATCAGCTCTGTCTTCCAAAAGAAAATCTAAACACCTTTCCGATTATCTTTGTAGAAATGGCTGAGCAAAGCCACAGGCATCAACTGCACGGCCCCACGGCCTGAAGACGTCAGGTCCAAGCTGTTGTCAGAGATGCTCGTCGTGGTGCCTTACAAGGCGCCAGAAAAGAAGGCAAAGAAGAAGAAGAAAGGCTGAGGAGGTCTTCACATCAAGGACCAGTCAAACACTACGTCCCAGGAAACCCATGCCTCCTCTAATCAAGAGGAGGAGCATGAGGATGAGGGGGAAGGAGATTCCCCCCTCATGAGAAAGAGGGCGGCATCATGGGACGCCGCAGAGGACGTACCTCCTCCTGCCCTGAAGAGGGCGCATCAGCCACAGTTGATTCTGTCCGATGATAGTTCGGACTCGTATACCGAGTCCGAACACTTTGAGAAGGTTCCTCAAAGGAACCTAAGGGTCAAGCCCCCAGCTCGAAAGTAAGAATCCGAAGACTCCCTGAGCTATTTATGTCAAGTTTTAAATGTTATTAACATGTGAGTGTCTTTTGATCTGCAACCCACCACGCATTCTCCCCACCAACCAAGTTTCAGACGGGGAGACCCCACCCGCCGAGCTAGCGGAGAGTGGGACGGCATCGCATCCCACACCTCCGGGTGCTGCGAAGAATGCCAAGGAGGTGTCATCCCACCAGGCTCCTTTGGATCCGAATACCAGCGGTGGGGGTGACGACCTCATGGTCAAGGTTAACGCTTCAACACTGAGGAGACCAGACGAAGGGATGTCCAGTCCCCTCCAAGGTCATCTCCGGAGCGCACCACGCCTCCGGAGCACCAGTTAAATCCCCGGTTGGGGATCGGGCTAACCGATCACCACGAATGCCACCGATCACTGGATGGTCGGTTATGCAGGAGACTCAATCAAGCGTTCCATCTCCGAGAGTCACCACACCCTTATGGGTGCAGTTTTGCAAAGCATCTAGTTCATTGATAGCGGACTGAAGGAGCCCTTCAACGGTATCCTAACGGGCTTCCAGGTGAGCCACGCAATGTTCTATTTCTGGAATATTAATTTACTACATTTTTGATATCATTATATATATAGCAGCCCCCGAGCCCTAGGTGTGTTTAGAAAAACCTCACCTAGGCGTCAAGTACAAATGAGCGACCGAACAATGTACAAGACTATATTTGTTCGTAATGTTCTAACAGCCCTTAAGAGGACCGAACATAGGGTCATGTTTATGACAGTTCGGAGTTTTGAACCCATATAATCTAATAGGGGCTCGTTATTTGTACGCCTCGTCATCGGTGGCGGCTACTAATGCCGCAGAACTAGACGAGCTAAATCGGAAGCTCAAGAGCTCCGAAGATGAGCTTGATGCTCTGAATTGGAGGTACGATGAGGCGCAAGGTAAGCCGGATTATAATATCCGACTTTTCCATCACGATTGATTCGCGTTGTCGAATTAGTATGCTTATATACTTATTGCTTCCACGGCCTCGGTGAAAGAAATCGAAGGACTCAAGGCCGAATTGCAGAAGGCGAAGCAAGAGGCCGCGGACGAGAAGGCAGCGGTTGAACAAGTCGCTGCCGTGCTCTCCGCTTTAAAAGCCACAAGTGCCAAGCATGAGGCTCGGGTGGAGGAGATCCAGCAGGAGCTTAAGGATGCCGGCCAGAAGTGCGAGGACCTTGAGCAGAAGGGCAAGGAGCAGGCCACCGAACTATCCACTCTGAAATCCGATCTCCAAAACGAGCGGGTGGATAGGTGGTTCTTTGAAGGGCAAGTCCGCCAAGTTAAGTCTATCACGGATGGTAAGTCGTATTTACTGGAATGTGCCTTTGGTGATAGCAGGTTCACATTTCTCACCCAACTGTGGCGTTCCTCAAGCGCCAGCTCGGACCTCCAAAAGAGCATAGCGGACGCGAATCAGTTCTATGCTTCACGGGGAGAAGGAGATGAAGTTCAACTATTTTGGGTGCAATTCGAAGCCTCCAAGTGTTCTCCTCTCCTCATCGAGCAGCTGAAGCAGCTGATGAAGCTACACTGGATGGCGGAGCCGGCCATGAAGTATCTCTGTATCCGGTGATTGCCTAATGAGCCATTGCCGGGCAGCTACTTCGTCCTGGTGTAGAAGTTGAGCAACGCTTCGCCTTTGATCGATGCACTAAGGCATTCTTCCTGTATCGAGGGAGCTCGGATGGCCTTTGCAAGGGCCAAGGTGCACTGGCTAGGGCTTGATCCGACGAAGATAGCCACCGCTCCTTCGTTCCCTATAAAGGAGCATAGGTGCCCTGAGCGATACTTCTCCGTAGTGATGGAGGGTGCTCGGGAAATAGAGACTCAATATTCAAAAGAAAATATTTGTGAGTAGATGCACTATAATATGTCCGAAGACCTTTTAATGCCTTTATGGTTATGATGCATGGTTTATCATGTCTTTTATGTTTTGCATTCGTTACAACTCTCGTGTGGCCATTGGAACTGAAAGTTGCGAGTCGTCGGCTTCATCCCCCATGTAGATACTACGTGAGGTGTCTCTACCTCCGCACTGTGACCCTTAGCTGAGCTATCGGTACCCAAAGGCGGTAGTGTGAGGTGGACAAGGCAATCAGACCATAATGCTTTATTGTTTTCACTTAGCCGTAGGAGCGCGAATAAGGAATGTGGGGGCTGATGACTAGCCCCCAAAGGTTTGTGATGTTCGGATGAACCGGGGCTAAAGCCGGTATCACATGCTTTGTACGAATACCAAACCCATCGTATAACACGAAATAACTTCTGATGAAGTTTTTAGTATAACACTTAAACTCGGAGTCACAGACCGGTTCTCACATACTATGACAGTCAGTTTTCGGCTTTCTCCCCTGAGGTGCTTGACCAGGCTAGCTGGAAACGCAATCGCAGTGGTTCTCCCTTTGCCCTTTTAGCTGAACGAGCGGAACATAGAGGGGCAAGCACAGGAGCCGGGAAACCCAACTATTGACCCAAGACATAGTTCGAAACCAATGCATATAAAGAAAATTCCGAGACGCCGAATGCACAATCAATTGTGTTTAGGGCAATTTTTTTAAATTTGAGACCCCGGTCTATTAGTCGCTTGCATCATAATGTGTACCAAACAGTTGCGCAAGACGTGTTGAGGAGGGAGAAAATAGAGTATGTGTCAAAAAGGATAGCAAAGCGACCATGCATAGTGGTTTTATATTTTGCTCGACAACTCTTATTGTTCAAATTGCCAAAGCAACTGTTTACAGGTATTTGAAAATGAAATATAAATTTTACAGGAGGGGTTGTACCAAGGGCCTTCGATGGGTGACCTGGCGTCCTCGATGTGCCCTTGTCGCTTGTCCGCTCCTCCACCTCCTAGGGAGTTGAATACCTTTATGGGTGGTGTTGTCGGCGAGCAGACCTTGGAAAGAAAATCTTGAAAAGTCGTAGAAGTGTGGATGAGCTTTGTGCTTTAGCGGGTCCATGATGATACGTGTAGTATGTCCGAAGAAATTTAATGGTAGTAGTTCGGTCCAGCCAAACACTTACCCTTTGATAGTTGTTCCCCATCGCCGCCCATGGAATCTTGAGCAAAAAGTTGTGCCTCCTCGGCACGTGCTTTGTTGGCCTTAGGGCTGTGCAATGGGGAGCGAGTCCCTATTTATGGGGAGAAGAAGGTTCTGGGAGTTCGGGCTGAAACCGAGCTCGCTTCCCAACCTTACGAACCTTTACAACGGATGTCGGTGTTTGTCGATCATCATTGTAATGGAATTTGGCCGGTAGGGCCAACGCATGTTCCTCAGTTCTGAGGGAGTGCTCCATGTTGCCGTTAACAGTAATGACCCCATTGGGGCCGGGCATCTTCAGCTTGAGGTATGCTAGTGTGGGATGTCATTAAAGTGAGCGAATGATGTACAGCCTAGCAGGGCGTGATAGCCGCTACAGAAAGGTACAATGTCGAAGATCAAGTCTTCGTTTCAAAAGTTATCGGGCAAACCGAACACTACTTCCAGGCTTATAGAGCCCGTGCACCGGGCTTCAACGCCTAGGATCACTCCTTTAAAGGTAGTGTTGCTAGGTTTGATCCTTGACGGGTCTATACCCACCTTTTCCACCGTGTCTGAGTAAACTAGATTATAGCTACTTCCTATGCCCATTAGTACTTTAGTGAGGTCATACCCATATATGATGGGGTCTAGGACGAGGGCGGTTGAACCCCCATGATGGATACTAGTCAGTTGGTCGTGTCGATCGAAGGTGATCGAGTACACCGACCATGGGTTATACTTCGGGCTACAGTCTCTACGGCATAGACCTCTCGAAGGGCATGCTTCCTCTCCTTTTTGGGTATATGAGTGGTGTATATCATATTCATGGTTTTTACCTCTGGAGGGAACTGCTTCTGTCCGCCACCGATCGGACCGCGGGGGCTCATCCTCGTCCTCGTTGTGTGGGCCCTTGCCTTGATCCTCGGCTACGAGTTTGCCAGCCTATTTGAATACCCAACAGTTACGGTTGGTGTGGTTGACAAGCTTCTCTTGAGTGCCATCGATCTGGCAAGGCCTCTCCATGATCCTGTCCAGTGGGGTGGGTCCATCGCGATTGCCTTTAGGAGGCTTCTTCCGCTGCCCGGGTCGGGAATTGCGGAAGCCGGCGTTAACGGACGTGTCATCGGCATCACTATTGTTGTGCCAACACTTATTCTTGTTGCGTTTTGGTTTCCCTTTTCCGTCCCGAACTTCAGAGGTTCCAGGGTCTTCGGGGTTGTGGCTCTGTCTTGCTAGCCAATTATCCTCGCCCGCGCAAAAGCGAGTCATTAGTGATGTAAGGGCGGACATTGTCCTAGGTTTATCCTAGCTGAGCTGGCGAGCTAGCCATTCATCCCGAATATTGTGCATGAAGGACGTTATTGCCTCGGTGTCCGGGCAGTCAACAATATGGTTTTTCTTGGTCAAGAACCGATTCCAGAATTGCCGAGCAGACTTCCTGGCTTCTGGACGACGTTGCTCAGGTCAAAGGAGTCTAGCGGCCGAACATAGGTGCCCTGGAAGTTAGATCGGAATGCATGCTCTTGATCCTCCTAGCACCCGATGGAATTTTTGGGAGGCCATTTAACCAGTGTCGAGCTGGCCCCTTAAGCTTTAAGGGTAGATACTTGATGACGTGGAGATCATCTCCCCACGCCATGTGGATGTGGAGGAGGAAATCCTCAATGCATATAGTTGGGTTAGTTGGTGCATCGTATTGCTCTATGTTCATGGGTTTGAACCCCTCCGGGAACTAATGCTGCATCACCTCGTCCGTGAAGCATAGTGGGTGGGCAGCGCCTCTAACCCGACCTATGTCACGCTGGTAATCAGCGTCTGTTCTGGCCCGGTTTCATTCTCGACCTCTATTGTTGCGGTCGAGGCAAGGCCGGTACCCCTCCTATCTATCAGGTGAGTACCCTCTGAATTCGTAGATGGATCTCGTATGACCTGCTCTATAGTCTAGGTTGTGTCACAGGTCAAACCTGTCATCGGGCTCTATTGGATCTTTTCCCCGCCTTCAGGGTATTGTCAGCCTATAACTGGTGTCATCAGCCGTTCTGCCTCATCCTCGAGGAGGGCGGTCTAGCTTGTCGTATGGGGTATGTTTGGGAGACGGCGTATCAGCAAGCTCGTCATCAAATTTTGGCAGCAGCCTTCTGCATGGATAGCTTTTGGGTTGGGCCAAACGACCGGTACCGTATCCTTCCTCAGCTGATAGGACCCTCGTCCATCAATCGTTGAGGTTGTCCTGTTCGGCTTTAATCTGTCATTCTTTTGCCTTCAGGCTGTGGGCCATGGCTATAAGTTGTTGCCTGAACAGTTCTTGATCTTCAAGGTTATCGGGGATGGCGAAGTCATTTGCTTCCGGGATGTCCTCCTCCTTGACAAAGGGGAGGTAATTGTCGTCCTCGGAATCATTTAGATCATCAGGGTTGCGCTGATCTTCCGGCCTCTCCTGACCCTCTAGCGGGTGTTCAGGGATATCGGGATAGCTAAGGTCTTCCAGGGTATCTCCGTCCCCAGTGCCGGCGATAGCTTTTCTTCCTTTTTTCCCCTTTGATCGTTTATGAGGCTTCCAGCACCTTGACGTCGCTTCACCCGATTTGTCGCCATCGTTTTTAGGTGTGTGCTCGCCGTTGGCGGCTGGAGTGTCCACCATGTAGATGTCGTATGTGGAGGTGGCAGCCCATCGCCCGGTGTTAACGGGGGTGGGAGAGCAATCTTCCTCATCCATGTATTCTACCTCCTCGGAGGCATAGTCCAACATGTCGGCTAAATCCTCGACCGTGGCTATCAAGTGGATGGTGGGTGGGATGAAAAATTCGTCCTGACCTGCCTCGAGACCGATCTGGGCATGGATCGGGGTTGGGTCATCGGTAATTGTCAGATTTCAGGCTCTGCAAAACCCTTAAGATTCGAACACAAAGGCATGTGCGAAGATCCCCTCCAGCCTCATCCTACCTAGCTCGCTACTCGATGTACACAACAGTAAACTCGCATGATGGCGAGGAAGAAGACGAACATGACAGTTTACCCAGGTTCAGGCCACTGCGAAGCATAATACCCTACTCCTTCTTTGGTGGATTGCCTCTCGAGGAGGTGGTGTGTATGAACTTGTACAGTGTTCTAGGGCCTCATGAGGACTCCCTTTGATGTGTTCGAGGCTCTCTGTGGCCCGGTGGTGGGTGGATCATGGAAAGGATCGGGATCCTCTCTACGGTGCAACCTATCCTCTATATATAGTGGAGCCTTGGGTCCTCTTCCCTTATCGCAATGGCGGGAAGGGATCCCACAATGGAAAATTTTCAAGGGGGGCAGGTGTACGTGCTCGTCCTACCCAAAGGCGGTCTTCGCCTGCAAAGTAGCTGTCGACGGTGTAGGGATGGGCTCAGCGATGACATCCGCCCTGCGAGGCGGGTGGTTGTGGTCTTAGTGCACTGGAATGGAATTCTTTGGGGGTGCTTTGGGAACCCATGTACATCCTTGCCCCCTTTGCACCAAAAGGGAAACTGCACCGCCTAGCGCGCTGGCGCCCACCTGTCATTCCTTGCATCACCATTGACTCCCGAGGCCGGACCTTGCATAGAGATCTCTACCGCTCTGGAGGGGGCCTAAGGTGGCCCCTCCTTCATCGATCCTGACACTGCTTCTCCCCGCGAGGCTAGGGCCCTCGTGAGGGACTTGTTTTGAGTGAGACCACGCTTGGCCGCGTTCGATCGATGAATTGGGCCAAGCCCTGGGCCGCAGGCAGGCAAGTCTGGGTACCCCCATTCCCAGGACGCCAACAGTATCCCTCGGGCCCAAGGCGCACGCGAGCTGGCCTCAGGGTGAAGCCTCGGGGTCGGCTTGGAGCGCCGCGGGCCCCAAATGCCTGCGGGCCAGGCTCAGCGTGCATCACGTGGTTGGTGTTGGGTGTCCTTCGCCCCTTCGGCCTCCGCTCGAATCGACAAGAGCCTGACTTCTAGCGTGGGGCCATTACTGCTTCCCTTTCTCTCGCACCTACTCTTGCTTTCTAGGTCTCCCGCTCTAGCAGGCGTATCCCCAGATTTGGTGTTGCTCCATCGTTCTCCATGCTGCCTCCGTCCCACGTGCTTTCTTGATGGCGCCCGCTGGTAAGTAGAAGCCAGAGGCGTAGGGCTCCTCCCCTACCCCCATCTTTCCAGCGCTCTTGGGGTCTACCCTTGCCAAGGACGAGGACCTCCTCCCAGTGCTCCCATGGACGGCGGATGGGTCCAATGAGCAGGGGCGGACCTTGATTTGGGGTGGCTCCTGAGCGAAGTGGTCCTCGTCCGAAATGGTCTACCCCTTCTTCCTCCACAACGTCTTTGTCGGGCTCGTCCTGCCCTTCTCCACATTTTTCACCGCCGTCCTCGGCTACTACCAGATCCAAGCCCTTCATCTTCAACCCAACTCCATCTTGCTCATGTCCGCCTTTGCTTTCTACTGTGAGGCCTTCGTGGGCGTGCGGCCTTTGCTGGCTCTCTTCCGCCATTTCTTCAGCTTGCGTCTGCACGATGGCACCCAATGGTCGGCGTGTGTCTCCTTTGTTGCGGTCCAGAGAAGCAACATGCTCTTGAAAGTTAGGAAGAAGGTGGAGAACTTCAGGCACCGCTGGGTCCTCATGGATCTCAAGAGTACCAACCCTCGGTTAGATTTGCCGGAAGGGCTATCGGAGAAGTCCCCTGCATGGAGCTCCATGAAGCTTTATGACCCCCAAGCCGGACCTGTCCTGGAGCGCTTCTCCCATGACATTAGCGCTAGGAAGATGACCGGGGGAATGATGGTGAAGGAATTCTTGGTGCCGCGCCTGGCGCCCCTCTCGGCCCATTCTAGGCCCTTGTGGGACTATCAAGGCCACGGCGACAACCTCAGGCTTCGGTCAGTGTGCATAACCCCCGAGGAACTGAGCAGGGCTGTGGCGACCCTTCTCAACGGCGACCCGGGCGGCCTCCTTGAGGCCTATGCCCTGCTGTACTGCCGTGACAACGGGGCCAAGCTGGTTGATGTGATGTCTATCTTCAATGAACTAGGGCTTCCTCCTGCAGAGGGCCTTGGTTCCCCGGTGATGGTGTCCTTCGGTGACACCTCACGCGGGGGGACTCGGAGAAAACCGCCGCCGACGGCCTGGTAGGGGCGTCTCCGCCATCGTAGGTCTCCCTTCTATGTGAGCTTGAGGATGATGACGATGCTGCTGAAGTTTCTGGTGCGGGCTCGTCCCGCATCGCCAAGGCCCCCAGAGGGCTCGGGCCGACCCCTCGTGACATGCGGTCCGCATGCATGATGACTCCCTAGAAGCATGAGGCGGAGGCTTCTCCGCTCCGCCCTGCCTCTGCGGGCATGGCGGCCGAAGTGCCGGCCTCGCCTTCACTCGGACTGCAACCCGTGGGCGAGGCGAGCGGGGATGCAGCCACTATGGTCCCTCCAGCAGCCGCCCTCACGGGAGGTGCCCCTGCTCCCCCGCATGATGGCGCTCCCACCAAGGTGGGCTTAGGTGCCTCCATCGTTGCCGGAGCGGAGAAGAAGAGGAAGTGGGTCAACATCGAGGAGTAAGTGGTCTGGCTTGGCTTGGCTCGCATTCTTGTGGCTTGTGCGTTGACACCCTTCCTATTGTTTTGTAACCAGGGACGCTGCTACGCCGAAGATAAGGAGGAAGAATGTGGGCGTTAAGACAAAGGCAACTTCTGACATGCCGCCTGTCCCCGCCGACATGTCGTCGCCTACTGCTGGAGGCAAGGAGGCTTGTGAGGATGCCTCCCCGGTCATTGTCACGGAGCCCCCTGGGCCCCTAGTGCCCGCCGGCGTGGTCGCTCATTCCCTTGAGAGCACGGTGGCGTCGATGGCTGGGGGGCCATCCCCTGAGGGTCGTCCGCTTGCCAATTCGTCCATGTCCGTGGTCGCCGAGCGGCCTCCAGGGCTGCCTACTTCTCGCGTTGTCTCTCTACCGGGGTCGCCCCCTGCGATCGCACAGGGGACTCCTTCGGAGGGGCCCTTGATTCCTCCAGCGCGTGGCCTCGACATCCTGGACGGGGCCTTCGCTGCTCTAGATCAGGTCTGTGATGCCCTCGGGACTGCCGGTGATCGCCCCGCGAGTGGGCGCCCAGAGCTCCTCTCGAGGTGGCTCCAGGTCGTCACCTCTGTCGAGGCGACTTGGGACCAGGCGGAGGTTGCCGCGGCGAAGAGTGAGGAGGAAGCCACGACCGCCCGGGTAGCGCGTGCAGAGGCGCTGATTGAGGCGGCATCCACTACCAAGCACTGCGAAGAGGCAGAAGCCTGTCTGAAGGCTTCCCATGAGGAGCAAGCCAAGATCGTGGGGCGGCTTCATCAGTGGGAGGAGGACCTCAAGACCCGCGAGGCCAAGCTTACTGCTCAGGACTCTGAGATATCCCAGGTGGCAATCCGCCAGGACACGGAGCGGGCATGCCTGGACACAGAGAGGAAGGAAATTGCTTCAAAGAAGGCCCTTCTTGACCCCAGGGAGGGAATCCTTGCCGCGGCCGAGGAGAAAAAGGCCACGGAGCTATGCGCCTTCCCTGCCGTCGAGCTCTAGCTTCACCAAGCGCTTCATGCCCTTTGCCGGGACGGGTCCGTGGGGCCCCTGGCGGCTCCGGAGAGCGGCTTCGCTGTGCTCTCCTCTAAGCTCTTCGAGGCGCTGGAGAGCGTTGTCATCCAGGTGGAGAGGATCCTGGAGAGTGAGTGTCGTGACCTCTGCTCCGATACCGCGACACGTGTCTTCAGCCATCTTCATCTTCACGAGTCGGGGTTTGACTTCGACTCTATGATCCGCCCGGTCGCTCCTGAGGTCCGCGTTAGCACCGCGGCGGTGGTGAAGGGCGCCATGGAGACGCTGGTGAAGAGGTTCGCTCCCGTCATGGTTTCTCTGCCTCGGGATGCTGCTAGGGTTGGCGGTGAGGTCAAAGACTCCAGTGACGTTGACGACGAGCCCCTCGGGGACGGGACGAGTGGTGGAGGCGGTTCCTCCTGATTCCTCTCCCCTGCTTCTTTCCTGTAATTCACATCGTGCCTCGTAGAGGCGTTAAACTTGTTTGTGTTCGCGGAGACTTTTAATGCTTGTAATAATTATTTGACTATGTGGTTGCTCTATTCGCCGTGTTTCCTTCTTGCTTGCTGTGATGCTCTACATTGGCAGGGCCCGGCCCGCACATACCTCAGCCGTCGTTGGACCGACTGGATCACCAAGGACGGTCCAAGGGGTGAGGGGCTATGGGTCCAATTAGGCTCTTGAGTCGTGATGCTCAGGAGTCCCCCTTGACGTGTGAGCAGCCCTCATGAAGGGGACATGGTGGAGATCGGGTTAACTTGAAACTTTCGAACACCTTTAGCGCTCAGTGTCGGTAGGGCCCGGCTCGGGCATACCTCAACCGCCGTTGGGACGACCGGATCACCAAGGACAGTCCAAGGGGTGAGGGGCTATTGGTCCAGTTAGGCTCCTGAGTCATGATGCTCAGGAGTCCCCCTTGACGTACGAGCCTCAGCGTCCCCCTTAATGGTTTTTGAGCAGTCTTTGAGCGCTTTTAGCTCTGTGTCGGCAGGGCCCGGTCCGTGCATACCTCAGCCGCCGTTGGACCGACTAGATCACCAAGGACGGCCCAAGGGGTGAGGGGCTATGAGTCTAGTTAGGCCCCTGAGTCGCGATGCTTAGGAGTCCCCCTTGATGTACGAACGGCTCCCATACCTTTCCTTGCCAGTTTTTCCGGAGATGGGCATGTGAAGACCAGGTTTGGCAGACCTGGGAAGGTGGCGCGTACCAGGCTTGACCTGGTAGCAGCCTCGTGCAGCCTCCTCCCGCGTGCATCCCCGGGGAACGCAGCGAGAAGGGGGCCGCTAGGGACCCTCCTGAGGTTGGATGCAGCCGTTGGGGGTGCCCTCAGTTGTTTATCCCCTGCACCAGGCGTGGGACTTCCACATTGCATGGACATAGCCATTGGAGGGCCATGTCGTCCGCCAGCACGAAGCTGTGGCTTCCACATTGCAAGGGCATAGCCATTGATGGGCCGTGTTGACTTCTCCTCCAGCGATGGGCTGTGGCTTCCACATTGCATGGGCATAGTCATTGATGGACCGTGTTGATTGCTAGCACGAGGCTGTGGCTTTCACATTGCATGGGCATAGTAATTGGTGGACTGTGTTGACTTCTCCGCCAGCGCTGGGCTGTGGCTGCCACATTGCGTGGGAAGGGACCCCTCCGTGTCCTCGAGGGGGCCCGGGCATGTATAGCCCATAGAGTTCGTATGCGTGGCTGGCACGGTAGAACTGGGAGGTGTATCTGGGAGCTCGCGAGGGCGCTTTGGCCTCATAGGTCCCTACCTCAAAGGCAGTTTGCGCCTGAGTCTTATCGTAGATGGGGCCGTCCGAGGCCCTGCTGACCTCTTCTTCTTGGGTGAGGCAGGTTGGGAGTCCTTTTGGTACTCTACGTCATCAGGCCCCGGTCCCACACATTTCCCCACCACCGTTAGGTATGATCGGAAACCAAGGACGCACTTCACGGGGCGAGGCCCTGACACTCCTGACGCCGATCGGAAACCAATGACGACATCAGGGAGTCGAGTGGCATTATGACCAGTGAGGCTCCTGAGGAGCCCCCTTTGATGCTCAAGTGGCTCTATGTTGGCAGGTCCCAGTCTCGCACATTTCCCTACCGCCTCAGTATATGACTGGAAACCAAGGACGCAACTACGAGGCAAGGCCCCGACACCCCTGATGTCGATTAGAAACCAAGGACGACACTGAGGGGGCGAGTGGTTATGTGACCGGTAAGGCTCCTGAGGCGCGGTGCTCAGGAGCCCCCTTTGACGCTCGAGCGACCCCCAGTCCGCCCTGTTTGCTGCTGCCTCACAAGGCCGTGGGGCCTCCTGAGACTCCATGGCGGGGCACCGCGTGGCAGCCAAGGCCCTGAGAGAGGGTCGACCACCCCAAGATGCAGGCCCCTGAGGCGATAGGGCCTTGCATCCCAGCTCCGGGGTGCCCTAGGAAGGGCCATAATGCACAACCCCTCACAAGTCACCAACCCAGAGGGGGTGGTTCGGCGCATTCACACTGGCAAAGAGCCATGCAAGCAAGGTAGAACGTTAGAAAGCAGACCAAATTCATGAGAAACTATTGAGATACGCATAAAAGAGGCGACTGCAGGGGTGCGCCTTGATCACCTGAGGATAATCCGGCCAGTGGGCACCCTCAAATGGAGTAAACCAAAAAATTACCTCGCAACAGCCAACAAAAAGGTCACCTGGCGGCCATGCAGCTGAAGTGCCGAAGTTGTCGTCTTGGCCTGATCTTTCACCTTCATGAGTGTGACCTTCGTGGGTCCATCGTCTCCCGAGGCTCGGAACCTTCGCCAGGTCCGAGCACTTCCTCCAACTCCTCGTCGTGCCTCGCCAAGCAAGGCATGAGCATGGCTCGATGGAGGCGCCAAAACGTGATGCTTGTGTTCGCCAGTACGAAGGGCATGCGGACGTAGGCGTTCGGTTTGACCCATCCATGATCGGCACGCACTGGCCAGAAGGGGCCATGGGCTGCGGCATTGTTAATCGCAAGCGTGTTGACACAGACGCACAGCCGGTCAACCATGACGATGAGGGCGGCTGCGATTGACGATGCTGAGCAACCCCCGCTTTGCATGGCTTGTGCCTCTCGAAGCTCCTCGATCGCTCTGATGACGGACTCCTGCGAGCTTGGCACCCCGCACCGCACCTTAGGGTTGTGCTCGTGCGCTTCTCTTGCCTCACCGGCCGGGCCCGAAGATCCCTGGGTGGGAGTCCCCGGACTCGACCCAAGAGCGATGCCGAGCGCGTCTTCCTATGCGATGGGGGCAGGGGCCCCATCCCTTGGCGTAGACCTCTAGGCCCCCGGGCGCCTCGTGAAAGTGAGCTGCTTCTTCTTCTTGTGTGGGTCTTCATGGGGCGGGTGTCCTCCTCGTCGTTCGAGCATTCGGCCGCCACGGCGTGGGAAGCACAATCGAGGGTGCACACAGCATCCTTCTCATCGCAAGCGACAGTGATAACTGCACCACTCACTGGCACCTTGAGGATGTTGTAGCCGTGGTGGGTCACCGCCATGTACTTGGAAAGGGCTGGGTACCCGAGAATCGCGTTGTACGAAAGGTGGATGTGTGCAACATCGAAGATGATGACCTTGGTGTGGTAGTTCTGGCGCCCGCCGAAGGTGACAGGCAGACGCACCTGCCCGATGGGCATGGTGGACCCGTCCATGACCCCTGAGAAAGGCTTGGTAGGCATGAGCTGCTCATAAGGTACCTGGAGCATCTCGATGGTCTCAATGGAGAGGACGTTGAGCCCCGCTCCACTGTCGACGAGGGTCTTGGTGACGAGGATGTTGCTGATGGTTGGAGTGCATAGCGTTGGGATCTTGTTGGCCATGGCCGAGCACCTGAGTTGGTCTCTCGAGTCGAAGGTGATGCCGGTATGGGACCAATTGAGGGGCGCATGGCTTTGAGCTTCAAGGGAGCCGCGTTCACCTCCCGTGCAAATTACTTGAAGGCTCGATTTGATGCGGGGGTATGGGCGCCGCCCAGGATGCAGGCCACGGCCCTGATCTCCTGGAAGCCCCCAGCCCCGTCGTCCTGCCTATCCTCTTTCTTCCTTCTGGGTGGAGGTGGTAGCGGTGGCAGGCCGACCTCACGAGGGCGAACCTCGCGAGGCTGGCCGCATCGCGACCCCTCCGAAGGGTCATCGCGCTAGCGGTCCTCACGAGGATGGTCGCGCCAGCGGTCGTCCCAATCCTGATCACGCCAGCTGTCCTCCAGAGGCTGATCGTGCCACCCTATGAAAGGTTCTCGGTTGTCCCATTGGCCTCCTCCACAGCCACCGTCGCATCCGAAGCCTCGGTCAGCTCGTCCCGGGCACCTGCTGAAGAGCTCGGTGCGGATCAGCCTGAGTTCCTTGCAATCGGCAGTGTCATGGTTGTTGGTGCCATGGAAGATGCAGGTGGGCCTTCCTCCTGTGAGGTGTTCCTCGCCCTGGCTACACCTTGCCTCGGGTTCAGCCGCAAGCACTGCTGGGGCCTTGCGCTTCGCCTCCTTAGCCTTTGTCTTCTTTTCTTCTGGCTCTGCCGCCAAAGGCCCGTGGAGCGACAGGCGGCCCTCCTCTGCCTTGGCGCACTTGTTCGCCAAATTGAACATCTCCAGGGCAGAGCACAGATTGTCATTCATGGCGAGCTCCTACTTCATCTTGAGGTCGGTGACTCCATCGGTGAATGTTGAGATGATGGCTTCGTCTGAAGCCCTTGGGATCTTGAGGCGCGTGGTCGTGAAGCATTGTATAAACTTGTGCAGGGTCTCTCCCTCCTGCTGCTTGATTCTCCATAGGTCGTTGACGGTTTGCGCACGGTCGCGGGTGCCTTGGAAGTTGGTGATGAAGCATTTGTGCAGGCTTTCCTAGGAGGTGATACATGCATCCGGGAGATCGAAGAGCCAGGAGAGTGCGCCGCCCTTGAGCGCCATGGGGAACCAGCACGCCATGACCTTGTCGTCTCCTCCAGCTGCCCGGATGCTCAGGGAGTAGAGCTGAAGAAACTCTACTAGATCTGGGGTACCATCATAGCACGGGGGTAGGTCAGGCTTGAAGTTGCAAGGCCATGTAGTTGGGTAGAGCTCCGGGGCGATAGTGAGGCACCCCACCAGCTCAACGCGTGCTGCGTGTGTGGAAGGGTCCTAGCCTCGACGCTCCTGCGAGGCCTCCTAGAGCGGTATCCGGTCGCGGTGCTAGGTCGGCAGTGTGGGGAACACACGCGCAGCGACGCGCGGCCGGGGAACCACCTGGCAGCTCACCTCATCTCCCAGCCTTGCCTGTAGTTCACGTGTCCGATCGCGGGGACGCGCTTCCCGCCTGGGCTCGGGGTCGGCGTCACATCGTGGTGGTGGAGGCTGCGCGTCGTGCGCCACGTCGTTTGCCATGGATGGTTGTGGCCGAAGCGAGTTGGAGAGAACCGAAGCATCGTCGGCAACGCTGATGAGCTCGGCGATGCGCAGAAGCTAGTCGCCGAAGTGGTCGAGCCGGGATGATAGTGAAGCGGTTCGTTAGCCATGGCGAGCATGCCCTGGCCGCGCACCGGCCTGGGCCAAACATGGGAGGATGACCCGGAAGCTGGGACGATCGACGGAGTGGCGGTGTGGCTGTCACACTGCATGGTGACTGGCTGGGAGGAGTCCTGCCGCTCATGGGTGTCAGGGCCCGTGGCATCATTCGCCACAGGCGAGGATGACCTTCGCGCACCGGCGTGGCCCACCGGCACCTTCTGGGTGACGCGGGTGGCTCGGCGCTTAGCGCAGGCCCAGCAAGCATCAGACATCAGAGCAGCAAGGTGGGAGAAGATCTTGGCTCGAGTGAGACTCCGACACACCCCCTACCTGGCGCGCCAAATGTCAGATTTCGGGATCCGCAAAACCCTTAAGATTCAAACACAGGGGTGTGTGCGAAGATCCCCTGTAGCCTCGTCCTACCTAGCTTGCTACTTGATGTACACAACAGTAAACTTGCACGATGGTGAGGAAGAAGATGAACATGACAGTTTATCGAGGTTTGGGCCGCTATGAAGTGTAATACCCTACTCATTCTTTGGTGGATTACCTCTCGAGGAGGTGGTGTGTATGAACTTGTACAGTGTTCTAGGGCCTCATGAGGACTCCATTTGATGTGTTCGAGGCTCTCTCTGGCCCGGTGGTGGGTGGATCATGGAAAGAATCGGGATCCTCTCTACAGTGCAACCTATCCTCTATATATAGTGGAGGCTCGGGTCCTCTTCACTTATCGCAATGGCGGGAAGGGATCCCACAACAGACAATTTTGAACGGGGACAGTGGTACGTGCTCGTCCTGCCCTAAGGCGCTCTTCACCTGCAAAGTAGTTGTCGACAGCGCAGGGATGGGCTCAGCAATGACATCCGCCTTCTGGACGGGTGGTTGTGGTCTTGTTGCACTGGAATGGAAACCTTTGGGGGTGCTTTGGGAACCCGCATACGTCCTTGCCCCCTTTGCACCAAAGGGAAAACTGCACCACCTCGCGCGTTGGCGCCCGCCTGTCCTGCCTTGCGTCACCCTTGACTCCCGAGGCTGGACCTTGCGTAGAGATATCTGCTGCTCCAGAGGGGGCCTGAGGAGGCCCCTCCTTCATTGATCCTGACGTTGCTTCTCCTCGCGAGGCTAGGGCCCTCGCGAGGGCCTTGTCTTGAGTGAGACCACGCCTGGCTGCGTTCGATCGATGAAGTGGGCCATGCCTTGGGCCGCAGGCAGGCAAGTCTGGGTACCTCCGTTCCCAGGACACCAGCAGTAATTTTCATCAACAAGGTCCGATCATGGGCCTCGTTGAGTGTCGAGAGCTCGATCGGGTCAACCTGCTTAGAGCTTCCAGAGTTAACCTCCGATGTGTCCGCGCGAGGGGAGTGTTCAGCAAGAACAGGTATCCAGGCATCTGGTAATATGGCCGGATCCAAACTAAAAGTCAGGTAATTGTCGGGGTAGATCCCATGGCCGAGACCGAAAGAGGAATCTGAGGTTAAAGCCTCAGAGTCTTCGGGCATGGCAGGCGAGACTGCGAGCCCGGTTAGTGAAAGATTGCCTCGAGAGTCTACGGAGAACTCTAGGTTCCCTAATCTGACCTCTTGATCAGGGGCAAAACTCCCGACCCAGCCTAGACGGCCGGTCAGGTCAGCGTGCAGCACAATGCTGCCGAAAGCGAAGATCTGTCCAGGGACAAAAGTGTCCATGTTGCAGACTTCTTCGTTAATGACAATACGAGCCATCGACTCCTTTGGCGATCATAGCAAAAATCTCAATGAAAGCATCAATTTTGGTGTCAAACCCGGTGGATCTCGGGTAGGGGGTCCTGAGTTGTGAGACTAGGATTGATGGTATCAGGGGACGAAGGAGACGATGTTTACCCAGGTTTGGGCCCTCCTATGAAGGTAAAACCCTACGTCCTGCTTGATTATATTGATGATATGAAGGTTACAGAGTTGATATACCTCGAGATCAAATAGCTAAACCCTATATGAGGTGTCCTCTTCCTTACAACCTAAAACCCTCTAGCTTATATAGACGTCCAGGGTACCTCGGGTTTACACATGGTCGGTTACACATCAAAGGAAAAACATGCCTATTCACTATCCCAAACTTGGAGGACACGCCACGATTCTAGAAGCTTCCTTCTTGGCGATAGGGCCTTCAGTCAATCCAATGCTTGACAAATGGCCCATATAGTTCGGCCCACGAGAAACAGGTCGGTCACCCAAGGACCCCTTAAACCAGGACTCCCTCGCCTAGAACACCAGCAAAATCACGGCGCTGCACGTAAACAAGGGCGGAGCACACTCTGAATTGTTTTCCTTTTTTCCTCTCTTTTTTTTCTCGGCAACAATTTTTTTTCAAAAAAGGCTTAGAATGGTCTCAAAACTGCCTAGTCAGAATTTTCCAAACTTAGTTTTTCTTTTAAACTGGAACTATTTTTCTTCTGCGGATAGCACTGAAGTTGGGGAGTCTGCCTTGCCCACGACACATAGTATTGCGGAATATGGAAATCAACAACAAATCAGCAAATACTGGACACAGATTAGGATTGGTGGCGGATACAAATCTGTGTAACTCGGACTAGTGGCAGATGTATGTAGGGGTGTTGGAACACGGACTAGCTACGAATATGTATGGAGGTGGACTCGGATTGGCGTGATGGCGGATATGTGGTGGTCTATATGACTAAGGTTGGTGGTAGATATGCGGTGGTGGTAGATAGCAGCGGTGATGTATATGGTGTCGTGGTGGGATATATCAGCGGTGATGTATATGGTGTGGCGGTTGTATATGGAAGGGATGAAGATGGTGCGGTGGCGACGCGACAACCTGTGAATAGAACTCGAAACTCTAAAAGACTAGACGCTAAGACCAGCAACTCGACACGACGATGCAACCGCAAATTCAACAAAGCAAAATACCGAACAGAAAATTGCAAAAGGCTCAAATTAGTTTGGATAGGATGAATTAACCCTAATTTTTTGTGTGGATTTTTCGTGGACTATAGGTATGAAGAACATATGCGATCTAAACTACGAAAACTGGTAAAATCTCACCGAGGTACCTGGAACTCTAATACCACCTGATATAGGCAAAGGCGTCCCGTCTTTCGATGAGATGGTGGCTATCGGTTTTGGTGGAGTAGACTTTGACGATCCGACTACGAACATGCAAGGACGCCGCGCCTTAGCAATCGCTAAACCAACTCCGAGAGGTTATTGACCACGCCGGAGCACGATCAATCTGACCACGAGGGTCTATTTCCTACACGCAAATGAACAACAATCAAGAAACTGAAATTGCAATTTGGATATTGCGAATATAAGAGGAAAGCTTTATTAATGAAAGTGGGGTTCTGTGACGCCTTTGTCTGGTCGTGGAACACAACCGAAGAACATGAAGTTGCAGCTATGGAGAACTTGTAGTCTAAACAAAACCCAACTCTAAACGGTGCCCTAAGGGTTCTATATATTGGGGAATAGAGGAGGAATTTCGTGACCCCTTGGACGAGGGGTCCGAAATCGACCCTAACTCTGTTTCTCCACATACGGACTCTAAAAATAGCCTATAAAGTGGTATTTCGAAATTGCATGAGCCTGGCCCAAAAATAAGGTGATGCAACACCTAATAGCCTATGGACGGAATTTATGAACTGGCATCTTGTATATTTCGTCCAAGCCTTCATGCTCTCCTTAGGGTGGCTTCAAAGTGCGAAAATCAACACCGGAAACTCCATTGCTCATTCCCGTGCGCACGCCTTCTTCTCCTTGCTTGATCCCGCTCCAATGTCCATCCTTCTTGCCCATGCAAGGTCCTTCATTCATAACTAAAACAAAAGTATCTAATTTAGGCAGCATCATATGTTCATGAACATTAGAAGGATTTCCAAGAAACGAAAGTACGTGATAAATAGTTGGCGTGCACGAGCTCTCGTAACTGGTCCAATATGTGTAGTAGGTGGGGACGTGGGTGTAACATTAGTAGAGATGTCCTCATCACGAGGGTCGGTGTCGGTACATCCCAAGGGGAGGCCGTCTCCCAGGCGGTGGCGATTTCATCCGCCGGTGGCTGCACCGCCATTGCCCGGGCTTCGGCACGATGCTCCTCCTCCTCCTCTACCTCGGCGTCCTTCTACAACTCCTCGAGCCACTGACCCTCACGACGCTCCACCCGTAGGTGCTGCTATCACCAGAACTACAGGTAGACCCACACCTGCTCCGACATCGCCAGCATCCAGACGGGTGGCGTGCTCACCCACTGATGTCTACTACACAACTTGTTCTTGTAGACTCGTGCTGGGCCTCCAAGCGCAGAGTTTTGTAGGATAGTAGCAATTTCCCTCAAGTTGATGACCTAAGGTTTATCAATCCATGAGAGGTGTAGGATGAAGATGGTATCTCTCAAACAACCCTGCAATCAAATACAAGAAATCTCTTATGTCCCCAACACACCCAATACAATGGCAAATTGTATAGGTGCACTAGTTTGGCGAAGAGATGTTGATACAAGTGTAGTAATGATAGTAGATATTGATTTTTCTAATCTAAAAATACGAAAACTGCAAGATAACAAGTGGCAAAAGTGAGCACAAATGGTATTGCAATGCTTGAAAACAAGGCCTAGGGTACGTACTTTTGCTACTGCAATCTCTCAACAATGCTAATATAAATGGATCATGTAACAATCCCACAACGTGCAACGAATAATAACTCCAAAGTTCTTATATAGCGGACAGCATAAGAAGAAATTATTTGTAGGGTACGAAACCACCTTAAAGTTATGCTTTCCGATCGATCTATCCAAGAGTTCGTACTAAAATAATCAAGTTATCCTTTCCGATCAATCTATCTAAGAGTTCGTACTAGAATAACACCATATGATATGCATCAACCAACTCTAATGTCACCTAGATACACCAATGTCACCACAAGTATCCATGAGTTAATTATATGATATGCATCAAACAATTTCAGATTCATAATACTTAATCCAACACAAAGAACTCAAAGAGTGCCCCAAGATTTCTATCGGAAAAAGTAGGACAAGAACGTGTATCAACCCCTATGCATAGGTTACCCCAATGTCACCACAGGAATCCGCAAGTTGAGTACCAAAACATATATCAAGTGAATCAATAGAACACCCCATTGTCACCACAGGTATCTACATGCAAGACATATATCAAGTGTTCTCAAATCCATAAAAGTATTCAATCCGGTAACGAAATGTCAAAATGAAAACTTAATTCATCACAACTAGATAGAGAGGGAAACACATCATATGATCCGACTATATTAAGAAAGCCCGTGATACATCAAGATTGTGATATCTCAAGAACCTGAGAGAGAGAGATTGAACACATACATACTAGTACATACCCTCAGCCCCGATGAGGATTACTCCCACATTATCATGGTGAGAAAGAGAGATTTGTTGATGGAGAGGTGCAACCCCGAAGAGATGGAGGCGATGGCGGCCACGGCGCCGGCGATGGGCGGTGGCGGTGGTGACGAGCGGCGGCCCCTTGACCCTCCTTCATCCTTGGTCTTGGTACTGCATTGGAGGAGCCTCTCCCCTTCTTGGCGGCTGCCAAGGGAGAGGCAAATTCGTGGCTCTTTGTGTCTCTCCGAAATTAGGGTTTTCCTCTCGTTATGTGTGCCTCTGTGGTGCTCTATGGCCCTCCGATGGATGGACCCTTTATCCAATGGCTCTTGGGCACCTCTAGAACCTTCCTAGGGGCTCCTCACATCCCTCATGAGTCCTCAAAGTCATGGTTTGGCCGAATATATCAGATATGGTAAGAGTTCGACTCAATCACGTCATCAATTCTCGTGATCCCGTAATCAGATATTTTCCTTCGGTAAAACTGGTGTCCAGATCGCACCCGAACTCCGTTTTGCACGAATTTGTAGTCCAGAATCATTGAAATAAAATTCCTCATACTTTCCTAGGGTTAACTTTTTCCATTTGATGCCATCTTCGGGGGTCAACCTGAAAATCTCTAAAAACTGTTTGTGGACTTATTTCAGGAAAGTCAGAGTCCTCCAACAAGGCTCCTTTGGGTTTTTTCGACAATTTCCAATTAATTCCTACACATAAAAGTGTGAAACAAGAACTTGTGCAATTTTGCAACCATTAATAGGTTAGCCCCAGTAAATCATAAAACAATAGTAAGAACATAGGCAAATATGACATGAATACTTCATAAAGTATCGATACGTTGGAGATGTATCAGCATCCCCAAGCTTAATTCCTACTCGTCCTCGAGTAGGCAAATGATAAAAGAAAATAATTTATGAAGTGTGAATGCTATCATACTATATAAGTTTGATCAATGATAATTTCAATCAATTTTTCTAGCATCATAGCAGCAAATTTTTCTCATAAAAATCATCATGATAGAGTAGCAATCAATTCACATGTCATGGTTCAAACAATGAATTCTCTTGAAACTTAACAACATATGTTCTTAGTCATCAAACAATTGCAATTCAACTTATTCTCAACAAAGTTTAAGTAAGAGCTCCACATGCTCAATCATCATATAGTCTTCTATGATTGCTAGTACTCAAAGCATATTTTTAGAACAAATGGCATCCATCGAACACAGAAAGACAAGGGCTTAATGTTTCGCCTCCCAACATACTTATCATAAAGAAAATTGTCAACAATAATAAGTCATGATCAAATATATTTGACTGGCCATATGTGCATAGATCTTTCCCCACAACATGATGTTTGCCAACTAATAGAAGTACGTTGGAAAAAGAAGTTGACTCAACATAAAAGGTAAATAACATGAAAGTAAATAGATTGTCCCTTCGCAGAGGGAAGTAGAGATTTGCATATGTGTCAGAGCTCATTGTTTAAAACAGAGATAAATATAATTTTGAGAGGTGCACCCTTCCTGTCAATGTTACGACCAAGAGTTATCAATATCTTCCATGTTAAACACATTAGTGGCGGTTCCCAAGCGGTAATGTAAAGGTTTACTCCCCCTCCACCAACAAACACACTCCACGACTAGCCGAATCCATGGGTACTGTCTGGGGTATTCCCCATGACCAAGACCCGTCTCATAAGGATAAGCCGTTCTAAGGCTTAAGTCATTTTTGGGTTTAAGTCGCCCGAACATTAAATCATCTCTGGGCTTAAGCAGCCCTGTTAAGTCATCTCAGATCTTAACCCGACAAACAGTTGTAAGACAACAGACAGTTTTAAGCCGGTAGTCAGTTATGACCCGACAGACAGTTGTAAGCCGGCAGACAGTTATGACCCGGCAGACAGTTGTAAGCCGACAGACAGTTAAGACCCGGCAGACACTTGTAAGCCGGGACACAGTTATGACCCGACAGACAGTTATGACCCGGTAGACAGATGAGTCACTGAAGATGAGTCTTAAAGATAAACCCAGCTGTAACCCGCCCAGCATAAGCCACCCGGTTGTAAGCCGCCTGTCTGGAGATAAGAAGCCCAGGCGTTAAGAATCCCATGAAGAGAAGCCCGCGATGGGAAGTCATAATAGGTTAAGTCTTAATCGGACTTGGACTCTACATGTAAGCCGCCCCTTCAACTTATATAAGAAGGGGCAGGTCACCCCAAGAGGTTCAAGTTTTTAGACGCCTCAATAGACAGGTCTTAGACAGAAAAGTCATTAGAGATAGACAGATTAAAGGCTCTCGAGACTAGAGGTAGTGATTTTGCACCCTTGTAATCGAGATCATCATCAGGATGACCTCCACCGAGCCACCAAGCCGCTCGCAGCTAGGATGGCCTCCATTGTCTGACCTTGAGCCGCCTCAACCAGCCCTCTGGTGCCTCTCTGCTCAACCGGGTCACCGCTACATCTGTCTACAACTACGCGAGCTTTGCTGTTATGGTCTGCCTCGAACGACCCGCGTCTGATGCCAAGTCGCCGTTCCAGCCGGCTTTGGCTGGCCGCCCCGCTCCCGTATTTCCGTCGTCTCTCCTCCGCTGCATCCACAGAGCGTGATTATGTCATGAGAGTCGTGTGTGAAGCAACACAGTCACCATATGTGAAGATAAGACAGACTGTTTTGGAGTGTTTGGTGTCTGTTTCATCAATTTACTATAAGAGGGCCACATACATACAGTTTATGGATCATCCATCGTCTGGACGAATCAGGTAAAATGTATCCAGTCTATTTTTATTAATGCATTTTTTCTTTCGAGAAACAATTACTCTGGCTTACGGTATTTTTTTATGCAGGACAATTGTTCACTGCAAAGAGCGATGGCTGTGTACTAGATATATAGCTCGTGCCACCATTATCATGCGCTAGCATCTGGCCATGTCATAATACTCAACGAATGTATGTACAAGCCGCCGCCTTTGTGGCCCAATCTACATCAGCACGACACGGGAGACTCGCCCATCCGCGTGGCTTACCGCGCCTGCGATTGACTCGGCCGTCCGCAACAGCTTTACAATGCCGCGACCGACTCATCTGTTCGTGCCCGCGGCCTACTCGCCCGTGTCGGTCCGCCTCTGATGCCACAGCCGTCTATACCATCCGCCCTCGCGGTCTTGTCTACAGCAACACACCGGAGCCACACCCGTCTGCATAAGCAACTTAATGAGCGCACGCAAGTCACCACTCTTGTGGCCCGGTATATTCCAATAACTCTGGAGCAAAATTATCAGCCTCCAACGGATGTCTCAATGGACAAGCGCACAAGTCGCCGCCATTGCGATGTATCGCTGTACAACAATCAGCTCAGATGAACCATTGGTCGGGTTATTGACACAACTCATACGAGATCAATTATAACCTATTGCGGTCAACCTCAACTTTCCATGGATTGACATCGCGTTATCAATGTCGAGGGTATACAATGAGTGTTGCGAAGATCATCACTCATCACCTTGCCTCCAGCTTCAACACATTCCAGCGTTCTCGTTGTCAACTATATGCCGGTTTATGCCATGGTAAAGTATGGAGAATCTCAAGCCAACTACTAAAGTCGTCTTAAGACTCGGGGGCTACACAGATATAACTCGGTAGATTTGGCCGGTTTCAGCAAATTCAAGAACCATGGATCATCAGAGAGAAAAATAACCCAATCTCAGGGGCTACTGCCGCATTGGTGAAATCTTAAAGGCTGTCAAAAAGTTTCCAGCAGAAAAAGTGCCAAGCAATCTGAGAGTTCCGCCTCAAAGGAAGGATTCCGGGTTAACAGAAAGGGTTCCGGCTTAATACCCGGCTCAAGAGAAGTATGTCTCTCACAAAGTTTTGAGATCTCGATATCCAACTCAACATCCGGTTCAAAAGGAATTCATCTCTCGCAAGTTCGAGTTAAACCTGCCTGTTTGCAACTTGCTACTCCACCATGTGACCCGGCCAACTCTTACCAGTTAATCTCGAAATAAAGACCCTGAACTGGTCAAGAATCTTTACAGTCAATCTTGTAATGAGACCCTGTACTGTTTAAGGGTAAAACGGAGGCTTATGTCACAAGAGGGCTGGCTTACAGAAAGCTAGGATAAACTCACATGTCTGTTGTAGTCTCTCCACCATGTGGCCCGCTCATACTCTTATTCAGTCAATATTTTTAAAGACCCTGAACTGTTTAAGGTTAAAACGACGGATTTATGTCACGTGAGAGCCGGCTTATGGGTTTGGGGGTACTCATGCCCCATTGTAGTCTCTCTGCTATATGGCTCGTCGTACTCTTAATAGTCAATCTTTCTAAAGACCCTAAACTTGTCTCTTGACAGTCAATCTTGCAAAGAGACCCTAAACTTGTCTCTTGACAGTTAATCTCGCAATAAGACCCTGAACTCGTTTCTTGATAGTCAATCTTGCAAAGAGACCCTGAACTTTTCCCTTGATAGTCAATATCACAATAAGACCCTGAACTAGTTAAGGTTAAAACGACGAATCTGTTCCATGTGAGAGCTGACATATGAGGTTTGGGCACTCATGCCTAAGTTTATGAAAACAATAAAGCTCGAGTCTTTCATGTTGTCATACATTGCATCTTGCATTGCATCATCATTGCATCATTTTACCATGCATCATATATGCATGGATATCCCGGTTTAAATTGCAGGAACTGGTTTTCAAACCGGGTTACATATTCCAATCCTTAATTGCCAATATGGCTGGATTTTCATTATGGTTGTTATAACCAGTATTGAATAATTGAGGTTTTCAAACCGAGTTATATTCAAAATAGCCAACATGGCTGGATTTTCATTATGATTGTCATAATCAGCATTGGATGATTGAGGTTTTCAAAGCCCTTTCAGAGTAATAGCTATTATTTATTCGTCCAAAAATACCAGCTTACAACAAAGAGCATGGTTCAACATTTGATGTGCAAGGCTTTCAGCAACATCATCTGGATAGTGGATAAGATTTTATTCTGCAATGGAAGGAATAGTCCCGAATCGTTGCAGGCATACGACTGGCACTTGGGGGCTACATTATTCAAGTCCAGTTTATATCAAGTATGCAAGTCCCGTGTCACTACAAGCACGCACCACGGCACTTGGGGCTAATGCAAGTTGTTTTTCAAATCATTACATCATCAATAGACCCTGTTATCTCAAGGAGATGAGCCAGGCTTTTCTATCTTTTTCTAAGTCCTAGCCCAGTATTGTCTTATTGAGCCGACCCTTGGGGGCTACACATTGCTCATCAAGTCTACATAATCAGCTCTGCAGAAGTCCCTGCTCATTATTGCATAATGACCCAGCCCTTGGGGGCTACACTGGTTGAAGTATTATGAGCATAATGCAATTACAAGTCCCCGGTTACTGCAGGCAAGACAACCCGGTACTTGGGGGCTACATATGTGGAGCATTCAACTTATGGCTGGTGACTCAGACGAACAATCCAAGTTTCTATAGAGTTACAAATATGTATATTGAAGCAAGTCTTAAAGCTATCACTATGTTCCCCTCTTAAGACTTGGGAGCTACAGGTAATATGGATACGAGGAAGGTATGCCTTCAAATTCTTAGTTATGAGGGAACCAGACAAATTCATCAAACCAAGGCAGTTGATAATAAGGGTTATTTTTTCTCCAAGGAGCCAGTGTTAGTGTATTGGTATGATAGAGTTTCAGAAATTTTAGGAGCTGGTCAAATGGTCTTTTTGAATGAGCCGGTCCCTTTACATATTCTTATTTCAAGAGTTTAGCATGAATAAATTCAAAGCTAAACTGGTGACTAATGTCGGGGATATTCCCCATGACCAAGACCCGGCTCATAAGGATAAGCCGCCCTAAGGCTTAAGCCATTTCTAGGTTTAAGTCGCCCGAACATTCAGTCATCTCTGGGCTTAAGCAACCCTGTTAAGTCATCTCAGATCTTCACCCGGCAGACAATTGTAAGCCGGCAGACAGTTATGACCCGGCAGACAGTTGTAAGCCGACAGACAGTTATGACCCGATAGACAGTTGTAAGTCGGCAGACAATTGTGACCCGACAAACAATTGTAAGACAGCACACAGTTATGACCTGGTAGACAGTTATGACCCAGCAGACAAATGAGTTCCTAAAGATGCGTCTTAAAGATAAACCCAATTGTAACCCGCCCGGCATAAGCCGCCCGGTTGTAACCCGCCCATCTAGAGATAAGAATCACAGGTGTTGAGAAGCCCACGAAGAGAAGCCATAATAGGTTAAGTCTTAATCAAACTTGGACTCTACATGTAAGCCACCCCTTCAACTTATATAAGGAGGGGCAAGTCACCCCAAGAGGGTTATGTTTTTAGACGTCTCAATAGACAAGTCTTAGACAGACAAGTCATTAAACATAGACAGATTAGAGGCTCTCGACACCAGAGGTAGCTATTTCGCACCCTTGTAATCAAGATCATCATCTTCAATACACACAAAGCAGGACGTAGGCCTTTACCCCCATCGGAGGGGCCGAACCTAGGTAAACTCGCGTCTCTCGAATCCGACCAACCCCTCTCAAGCCGCCACCTAGTTGCGATGGCCTCACACTTAAGTTCTCTCACGAGGACATCTTGCCATGACAAATCCACGACAGGTATCGTCCATACCAACAACATTCCTGGGGGAGTTTTGTTTCATTATTTGCATTTTTTATTTTGGGATTGGGAATCCCTATTACCGCCCCTCTCGTCCAAGCACGGGTGAATAAGCACACATCACTAGAATAACCCGCTCAACATGGAAGATATTGACCGCCCCCTGTCACTCCAAGAGTGGTCCAGGCACACAAAACAGATGTTCATTTGAAATTTTAGAGGTGGCACATGCAAATTTACTTAGAACGGTAGGGTAATACCGCATATAGGTAGATATGGTGGACTCTCGTGGCAAGAAACTGGGTTTAAGGGTTTTTTTGGATGCATAAGTAGTATCTCTACTTAGTACGAATTTTTGGCTAGCAAAAGGTTCTAAACAAGCACCACATGTTGGAGGATCCATAACAATATAACTTCTATGCAAAAAGACACAACCATAACTCATTACGTTTTCTTCCTTGTCCAACTTCAACTAATTTGCTCAAGTTTGAAAATAATTAATGGGTATTCACAATCATAGAAGATGTCCAAGATAATATATTTGTATGCGAAAGTTCTCTTCCTTATACTAATCATTCATGATTTGCTTGTATTAGCAATATTGTGATTGTCAAATTTCAATAGATTTAACTTTCTAAACCAGATGTGAAGCTACTACTAAGCATAAAGCACACTGATAATTTCAGATTTATGATATTTCATTCATTCACAATTTACTCATAGGATATAAGTGAAGCTCAAGAGTAAACATCAAACTACTCTTCAAAAGATATAAGTGAAGATCAATGAGTAGGTAAACAATCAAGTAGCTATGTAAGGACTCTCTCTCTCTCTCAATAAATATTTTTAGATCTGAGTATTTTATTTAAACAACAAGCAAAACAAAAATATCACTCCAAGAATAGGACGAATCATGTGAACGAATAAAAAATTAGGCTCAACATAGGCTAACCAATAGTTGACGAAGAAAGGTGGGATGCGTAGCATTCCCAAGCTTGGATGCTTGAGAGTTCTTGAAATATTTACTTGGGGTGCCTTGAGCATCCACAATCTTGAGCTTTTGTATCTCGCCCAATCCTCTCATATCCCGGTTTCACCTATTCTCAAAAACTTCATCCACACAAAACTTGAAAAGAACTCGTGAGATAGGTTAGTGCACATAATAATAAATCAACTCTTTTTGTACAGCTAAGACAAGTTGCATAATAATTTTCAAACATAATCTAATGTTTACTATCATTTCCACAATTTATATCTACCAATATAGGCTATGTAAACTATAGGAAAAATGGATAACAAAACTATGACAACAAGCTGTCCAAATAGAAAGGTCTGTAGCAATCTATTAAACCAGTGTATCTCTGTAACTCAAAAAATTCTGAAAATTTAGAACGTGCTAAAGAATTTATATGAAAAGACTTTGTAAACATTTCAGAAACTTTCCACGTTCCAATAAAATACGAAAATTCAAGCACTACAACAAAAGTTTTTGTTTTTATACAACACATAGCAAACACATGCAACGCAAGCATCCTAATGCAATTCTTGGAACTTTTTATTGAAAAAAAGATTATAAATAACATCTAACATAGAACAACAAATTATAATGACTCTCCAAGCAAAACACATATCGTGGGACGAATAAAAATATAGCTCCAAGTAAGATGTACCGATAATGTTGGAGACGAAAGAGGGGATGCCTTTCGGGGCATCCTCAAGCTTAGACGCTCAAGTCTTCCTTGGATATTACCTTGGGGGCGTCTCGGGAATCCCTAAGCTTAACTAATTGATGCTCCTTATTCACCTCATATCGGTATCTCACCCAAAACTTGAAAACTTCAATCACACAAAACTTAACAGAACTTCGTGAGATGGGTTAAAGATAAATCATTCACTTAGGTATTGTCAAGAATCGATTCATTATTGTTATCACATAATACCTACTGTATTCCATCATTCCCATAATGTATATTACCAAATATAAGCTATGAAAACACTTGAAACAAGCAAACTAGGCATGCAAAACAGAATCTGTCAAAAACAGAACAGTCTGTAAAGATCTGAATGATCACCACACTTCCCTGACTCAATTATAAAAAATTATAAAAACACAAATAATTTGCATGGAAATTTTGTGTAAAAATTTCATAATTTTTTGACTCTCCAGTAAAATCAGATAATTCATATACTGGATGCAAAACTTGCTGGTTTTGCACAAAATCAAACAAGCAAGTATCCACACTATCACAAATGCTTTACTTGGCACTTTATTGAAATAAAAGACACAAAACATGATTAATACAGTATATTAGTCATGTTAACACACAAAAACAGAAAGTAAAAGCGTTGGGTTGTCTCCCAACAAGCGCTTTTCTTTAATGCCTTCTAGCTAGGCATGATGATTTCAATGATACTCACATAGGAAATAGTATTTGAGACATGCAAAAGAGCATCATGAATCACATGACAAGCACATTTAAGTCTAACCCACTTCCTATGCATAGGGATTTTGTGAGCAAACAATTTATGGGAATAATAATCAACTAGCATAGGAAGGCAGAACAAGTGCAACTTCAAAACTTTGAACACATAGAGAGGAAAGTTGATAATATTGCAATTCCTACAAGCATAAGTTCCTCACTCATAATAGTTTTCAATAGCATCATGAAGGAATTCAACAATATAACTATCACATACAACATTCTTTTCATGATTCACAAGCATAGCAAAATTATCACTCTCCACATAAGCAAACTTCTTCGCATCCATAATAGTGGGAGCAAACTCAACAAAATAACTATCATGAGGTACTTGATTGACATAACCACATTGAATATTAAAATCATGATAACAAGTTTCATGGTTGTCAGTACTCTTTATAGCATACATGTCATCACAATAATCATCATAGATAGGAGGTATGCCATCATCATAAACTTGGGGCACTAAAAATATCATCTTCATCAAACATAGCATCCCCAAGCTTGTGGATTCGCATATCATTAGCATCATAAATATTCAGAGAATTCATACTAACAATATTGCTATCATTCTAATCATTCAAGTAATTCTCAATAAGTATTTTCATAAATTCTTCCTCTACCAATTGAGCACAATTTTCCGAACCATCATTTTCACGAAAGACATTAAAGAGACGAAACAATTGATGCAACCTAAACTCCATTTTTTGTAGTTTTATTTTATAAAATCAAACTAGCTAAAAACAAGAAACTAAAAGGTTCGATTGCAAGATCTAAAGATATACCTTCAAGCACTCACCTCCACGGTGTCGGCGCCAGAAAAGAGCTTGATGTCCACTACACAACTTGTTCTTGTAGACTCGTGTTGGGACTCCAAACACATAGTTTTGTAGGACAGTAGCAAGTGGATGACCTAAGGTTTATCAATCTGTGGGAGATGTAGGATGAAGATGGTCTCTCTCAAACAACCCTGCAATGAAATACAATAAATCTCTTGTGTCCCCAAGACACCCAATACAATGGCAAATTGTATAGGTGCACTAGTTCGGCGAAGAGATGGTGATACAAGTGTAGTAATGATAGTAGATATTGATTTTTGTAATCCGAAAATATAAAAATAGCAAGCTAGCAATTGACAAAAGTGAGCACAAACGGTATTGCAATGCTTGAAAACAAGGCCTAGGGCCCGTACTTTCTCTAGTGCAATCTCTCAACAATCCTAATATAATTGGATCACATAACCATCCTTCAACGTACAACGAATAATCACTCCAAAGTTCTTATATAGCGGAGAGCATAAGAAGAAATTGTTGTAGGGTACAAAACCACCTTAAAGTTATCCTTTTCGATCGATCTATCCAAGAGTTCGTACTAAAATAACCAAGTTATTCTTTCCGACCAATCTATCTAAGAGTTCGTACTAGAATAACACCATATGATATGCATCAACCAACTCTAATGTCACCTAAATACTCCAATGTCACCACAAGTATCCATGAGCTAATTATACGATATGCATCAAACAATTTCAGATTCATAATACTTAATCCAACACAAATAACCTCAAAGAATGCTCTAAGATTTCTATCGGAGAAAGTAGGACAAGAACGTGTATCAACCCCTATGCATAGATTACCTCAATGTCACCACGGGAATCGACAATTTGAGTACCGAAACATATATCAAGTGAATCAATAGAACACCCCATTGTCACCACGGTTATCCACATGCAAGACATATATAAAGTGTTATCAAATCCATAAAAGTATTCAATCTGGTAACAAAATCTTAAAGGGAAACTCAAATTCATCACAACTAGATAGAGAGGGAAACACATCATATGATCCGACTATATTAACAAAGTCCGTGATGCATCAAGATCGTGACATCTCAAGAACATGAGAGAGAGAGATTGAACACATAGCTACTAGTACATACCCTCGGCCACGATGAGGATTACTCACACATTATCATGGTGAGAAAGAGAGATTTGTTGATGGAGAGGTGCGGCCCCGAAGAGATGAAGGCGATGGCGGCCACGGCATTGGGCGGCGGCCCCTTTCCCATCCTTCTTCCTTGGTCTTGGTGCGGCAATGAAGGAGCCTCTCTCCTTCTTGGTGACTGCCAAGGGAGAGGCAAATTTGTGGCTCTTTATCTCTCTCCAAAATTAGGGGTTTCCTCTCCTTATATGTGCCTCCGTGGTGCTCTATGGCCCTCCGATGGATGGACCCTTGATCCAATGGCTCTTGAGTACCTCTAGAACCTTCCTAGGGGCTCCTCACATTCCTCATTGGTTACCAAAGTCGTGGCTTGGCCGAATATATCAGATATGGTAAGAGTTGGACTCAATCACGTCATCAATTCTCGTGATCCCGTAATCAGATATTTTCCTTCAGTAAAACGGGTCTCCAGATCTCATCCGCAATCCGTTTTGGACGAATTTGTAGTCCAGAATCATTGAAATAAAATTCCTCGCACTTTCCTAGTTTTAACCTTTTCCATTTGACGCCATCTTCAGGGGTCAAACTGACAATCTCTATAAACTGTTTGTAGACAGATTTCAGGAAAGTGAGAGTCCTCCTTCAACAAGGCTCCTTCTGCGTTTTTTTCGATAATTTCCAATTAATTACTACACATCAAAGTGTGAAACAAGAACTTATGCAATTTTTAAACCATTCATAAGTTAGTCCCAATAAATCATAAAGCAATAGTAAAAACATAGGCAAATATGACATGAATACTCATAAATTATCAATACTTTGGAGATGTATCACCCACTTGCGCACCACCCCCTCCCAGATGTACTCCTGGGGCTTGAGGGCGATCGGCGCCGGCTCGAGCTTGGCAGGGGACGACGGGGCCAGAAGTGGCACGATGCAGTCGCCAGCAGCGGAGAGCGCAATGGCCTCCGCTATCCGTGCTTGGTAAGCCGCCTCCTCCTCCTCCTTGCGTCGCTCTTCCTCCTTGCTTTCATAGAGGGCGGTTGCCAGCGCCTCCTGGTACTCGCCCTCCACCTCTTGGCCCTCATCGCGCACGAGGAGGGGCGGCGGCGTGCCAGCCCGCACGTCGCGGACGCCAAGCCGGTGCTGCTCCTCGTGCTCAAATGCAAACCAGACCTCCCAATCGGGAGAGTCTTCAGTGTAAGCCGGGTTTGAGCCGCTGCTTAGGCGTGAGCTGCTACCGTCGGTGCCTCGCCTCCTCCGCATGCGCCTGCGTCGACGGTGACATCGCCGGTACTAGGATCCTCTCCGGATCCAAGTGCCAGTCATGTGGCAGGACCACGTCGGGGTAGGGAGAGGGATGCGGTGCTCCCAATGCCACCTCGTCTGGTGCATTGGGACGCTAATCCGCTGTCGAGGTGGACAGGAAGATGACGGCGAGGGTAGAGCACGCCAAGGGACGGCGGGGGCCTTGCCCTTCTTTTTGCCGGAGCTCGAGACGCCCCCTGTGAAGATGCCCATGATGAGAGGGATGTCGTTGGCAGGCTAGGGTTTTTCGTTGGTGGGCTAGGGTTTGCAGAAGCTGTCGGGGGTGAAGGGGGCAGGCTTCGCTTTGAAAGGGTGGAAACTGTTGTGGACTGGCCGGTCCATGGGGTTCCACTTAAAGAAGGATGGCGACCCGAACATGGGTGGTTGGAGACCGGGGCCGACCGCACGTGCGCATTTACTTTGGGATGTGGGGGCATTTGGAAGGCCGCCACATGTCCCCGAAGCGGAGGAGGAGAAAGCGTGTGTGCGTCCGTTCGGCGTCCTTGTGGCCGGAAATGGGGCGGGTCCAATGAGCGACACAGTCCAGCGTGACCCCACTCGTTAGTAGTTAACGATCAAACCATTGACTCGACGGCATCACCCCGTGTGACCATTTCTGAGGGTTTCAGACTAAGGAGTGGGGAAAAGTGACCAAATGTTAAGAGCGTGGGGATGAATGAGTAGAGCTAAGGAACGAGGGGCACATATGTAAAAGACCCTATTTTTTACAATTGAGAAATTTGGATCTATGAGCCTAGTTAGTTTGATGCCGATATTTGGCATTCCAACTTTTTGTAAGTAAGATATTCGCAAGCAATAGGTTGGCTACCAATTGATTCTTGTGAATCTATAAAGGAAACTTACCATATTTTGACAATATTTGGTTTTGTCAAATGTTGGCTTGTTAAATATTGGTAATGGAAAATTGGTATCAAACCAGTTAGCCTCTATGTCAATCACCAAATTCAGTGAAAGTAGATAAACATAATTTTGGTGTTGTGAACGAGGACCACACGACAAAGACCATACTTTGACTTGGGCTTAATTTTCAATGCAAAGTATTATAAAAACTAGAATGTCGCAAAAAATAGCATTTTATGTTGTTGGCATTAAATATCACGGCCTTCAAATACTATAGTAATAATTTAATAAAATCTAGGGCATTTGGAGATGTTGAATGTAGTATTTTTATAGTATTTTTTTATTATGCATGCTGATAGATGAAATAGTTGTAGTAAGGGCACTCAAATCAAGCAAGTTTGTAATAAATGGATCATTTTAGTGGTTTAGCGGTTGTTTATTGGCTTACGTATCATCTTTGATTCTCACTGAGCTTGCGTGAACCCACTCAAAAGCTACAAAAATATACACATGCATACCAACACACATGTCGACAAGGGCCACCGCCCCTCCCCTGCCCCACAACAAAGTTTGGACACAATTGTGAAGACTTTTTAGGGGGGTGATTCGATTAAAGAAATCAGAGTTTTTTTTGCCTCCCTAGAAATTCATATTTTGTGTTTTGCTCGCAAACCTTGTCAAACACCAACAGTTATTTACATGTTTGATGTTTCTAAAATGGAAAGTAACCAACTTGTGAATGTTGTCGATCATATCATGTTAAAATCTTGTAGGCGGAAGCAATAACGGATCCATGGAAAATATGTGTGGCTTGCCGTGTAAAGAACAAACTGATGAGGGAAAAATGAAAGGAGCAAGAGTTCCTTGGCCTGATGATCAAAGATTTAGATGAAAATTGAATAATGGTGCATGCTATTTGGTACCGATTCAGTGCCTAGGTTATGGAGGCATATGCCACCAGATACAGTCTCCTGGTTGATCGAGATATGGGATATAGAAGGATGTGCGTGGAAAATGATGCTAAAGATTTGGTCAACTATGAGGATTCATAGATCAACTATCACAACCGTTTGCCACGAAATCAAAGAGTCTATGGAAGGGTTTACTAGTTGTGTGTTGTGTTTTGTGCGAAGGAAACCTAATGAGGCGACCCATTGATGCGCCAAACAGGCCACATAGGATTGGAGGAGATGTATCTGAATGTATTATATTCCCACCTTCCTCATTGATTGTATTCAAACTCATTGTAAGCCCTCCTATTTGAGTAATTAGCTAATTGTCCGTGCATTGCAACAGTGGCATACATATTGTAGTGGTTCAACACCAATCATGTTCGATATTTACCTTACACCCACCATATTCTAGATTTCGGTAGGATTTGATTTGATTTGAATCCGGATAGGGAAAGACAAGAAAAGTTTGACTTGGTTGAGATTTTGATAAGTTTGGTTTGATTTGTGTGTTTGTGTGTGTGAGGAAAGGAATGACCATTTCGATTTACTCGAGATTTTGGTAATATTTAATTCATACACGCACAGAGGGCAGAGCTGCATAATTAAACAAATGGCTATGTTGTTGGCATTTTCACACACACAATGCAAAGTATTATAAAAACTAGAATTTTGCAAAAAAATAGCATTTTATGTTGTTGGCATTAAATATCACAGCCTTCAAATACTATACTAACAATTTAATAAAAATCCAGGCCATTTGGAGATGGTGAATGTAGTATTTTTATAGTATTTTTTTTCCATTTTGCATGCTGATGGATGAAATAGTTGTAGTAAGGGCACTCATATCAAGCAAGTTTGTAATAAACAGATCATTTTGGTGGTTTAGCAATTGTTTATCGCCTTACGTATCAACTTTGATTCTCAGTGAGCTTGCGTGAACCCACTCAAAAGCTACAAAAGTATACACATGAGGACCAACACACATGCCGGCAAGGGCCACCGTCCCCTTCCCTGCCCCACAACAAAGTTTGGATACAACTGTGAAGACTTTTTAGGGGGTGATTAGATCAAAGAAATCAGAGTATTTTTGTCTCCCTGGAAATCCATATTTGTGATTTGCTCGCCAACCTTGCCAAACACCGACACTTATTTACATGTTTGATGTTTCTAAAATGGAAAGTAACCAACTTGTGAATGTTGTTGATCATATCTTGTTAAAATATCCTAGGCAGAAGCAATAACGGATCCATGGAAAAAGATGTGTGGTTTGTCTTGTAAAGAACAAACTGAAAATGAAAGGAACAAGAGTTCCTTGGCCTGGTGATCAAAGATTTAGATGAAAACTGAATAATGGTGCGTGCTATCTAGTGCCGATTCAATGCTTAGGTTATGGAGGCATATGCCATCAAATACGGTCTCCCGCTTGCTCGAGATATGGGATATAGAAGGATGTGCGTGGAAAGTGATGCTAAAGATTTGGTCACAATTTTCAACTTTAAGGATTCAGAGATCAGCTATCACAACCGTTTGCCACAGATTCAAAGAGCCTAGGGAAGGGTTTACTAGTTGTGTGTTGTGTTTTGTGCGAAGGAAACCTAACGAAGCGGCCCATCAATGCGCCAAACAAGCCACACAGGATTGTAGGAGATGCCTCTGAATATATTCTATCCCCATCTTCCTCGGTGATTGTATTCAAACTCATTGTAACCCCTCCTATTTGAGTAACTAGCTAATCGCTCGTGCGTTGCAACATTGGCAATGCATATCATAGTGGTTCGACACCAATCATATTCGATATTTACCTTACGCCCATCATATTTTGGATTTTGATAAGATTTAATTTGATTTGAATCAGGATAGTGGAAGACAAGAAAAGTTTTGACTTGGTTGAGATTTTGGTAAGATTTGATTTGATTCGTGTGTGTGCGTGCGAGGAAAGGAATGAACACTTTGATTTAGTTGAGATTTTGGTAAGATTTTATTTGGTTGATTGGATCGATGCAGAAAAAAAGATGGCTAGGTTTGTTGTAGGTTTACAGACGACCGCAAGTTATTTCAAGACAAAAAAAGGTCGAAAGAACGGGTGAGATGAAAGAGAAGAAAGGGGAGGAAAAGGCCAAGGGAAAACGCCGAAGCGATCATCAAAGCAGAACGGGGGCAGAGAGAGAGAAAGAGAGAGGAGGTCTGACCCGAACAAAGCAGAGCGGAACAGAAGAGGAGAGGAGAGGAGGGTTGTTTATACTGATATCATACATACACTCGCGACTCCCCCACCATTCCCCTCCCCTCTCCGCGTCGTCCTCCTCCGTGCCGTCCCGTCCCCCAATTTCCGCTGAAAAACCCTCCCCGATTCCCCCCCGCCCTCCGATGGTCCTGATCTAAGCATGTACCGCCGCCACGCCAAGCGCCGCCGCGAAGCCCCCGATCATGCCCTCCCGGCCTCCTCCAAGGCGCCCGTCATGACCGCCCACTCCGCCGGCGCCGCATCCTCCTCCGCCGGGGCGGCGGGCGCCTCATCCTCCTCCTCCTCCTCCTCCGCCTCCCCCTTCTACGCGCCCCCGCCCCGCCGCCTCCACTTCTTCGTGCGCGCCACCGACTCCAAGACCATCGCGATACACGCGGCGGCGGACGACACCGTCGCCGCCGTGCTCGCGCACCTCGCCGACTGCGGATACGGCCGCGACCTGCGCCTCCTCTACGCCGGCCGCCAGCTCCAGCCGGAGGCCACCGTCGCGTCCCTCGGCCTCCCGCCCGACTCCACCCTCCAGCTCGCCGCCCGCCTCCGCTCCACCCCTCACCCCAAGGCCTGGCAGCTCGCCTCGCACATCGCCGCCACCGCCGCCTCCGGGGACGCCGGCACCGACACCGCCCACACCCTCGACGACCTCGTCAAGGAGTACATCGCCTGCTGCGACCCCGGCAGCGACCACAACCGGAACGATCGCAGGGCCAAGGGGGACGCCACCAGCGCCGAGCACCACGCCCAGGAGTACCTCGACATCTTCCTCCAGTCCGGCGCCGCCATCGCGCTGGTTCGCCTCTACCTCTCGGATTTCTCCTTCTCCCGCTCCTACGCCGAGCGCGCCATCAGGTGCTTCCTCAGCACCGACCCTGTCACGCTGCCGCCTAATGTCATGCTCGTCACCGCGCCGGTGCTGCTCGAGTTCTGCCGCCTGCTTGCGCTCACCGCGGGCAATAAGGACTCCCTCTACAAGTCATGCCGTTACACACTTGCATCCGTGCTCTGCTTGCCACTCTCGGTGATCGCTGCCTCCAAATCGCCCACCAAGGTCATCGAGCAGGTCCTCCCGTTTGCCAGAGAAATTGTTGAATTGGTCCTGAATGGACTTGGATCAGAGACCATGCTGGTGCCAAGGACAGACCTTGAGGAGCTCTCAAACTTCTTCAAGGTCTTGCGCCAGCAGGTGCTCCTTTGGATGCCTGACGGGCCAATGCCAAAGAACATGTACAGCAGGGAGTGTAAGCGTACTGACACATGGGTTTGGGAGTTGCACGAAATGTCCATGAACCTGCTGAAAAGGGTGGATGAGTGTCTCAAGAGGTTGGAAATGGATCTTTCCTCTTTCTCATCTGACACTAGGGGGGTCATAGAAAATCAACCTATCTGGGCCACCCGACTACATATCCTTGCCATATTGACAGAACTGGATTTCATCTCAGGGGTATTCGAGGATGTGGCACACAACCTGCGGTTCGTGTTGCTGGCACACAATGCACCTCTCAATGCGCTCGTGCGCTGTTCCAAGAGGAACGAGCATCTCCACTGGCTCATGAAGCATAAGGATCTGCTCTGCTTCGAAGCAAGAAGGAACTTGGTCTTAATGTTGTTTGCTGAGGGGAAGGATGACTATGGGGAGCTGCATGAGATGTTGATCGACCGGTCACGTTTACTGGATGAGTCCTTTGAGTACATCACACAGGCAAAACCCAGTGAGCTTCACAGTGGTCTGTTTATGGAGTTTAAGAACGAGGAGGCTACTGGCCCTGGTGTTCTGAGGGAGTGGTTCTGCATGGTGTCTCAAGCTCTGTTCAGCCCACAGCAAGTACTCTTCTTGCCTTGTCCTAATGATCAACGAAGGTTCTACTTGAATGGAAGTAAGTTCTCTCGGTATTAACTTACCACTTTATATCCAGTTCTATACTTCTATTGGTAATTTGGTACGGCACTTTGACTGAACAACTCGGAAATCTGAATTGGATAAGCTGATAAGTGTAGTTTGCTTCTTGACCCAGTTTTTTTACGTGTGGTATATAATAAATAACTGCATATCTTAGCTTACTGGGGCTTACTGGGATATATAGGATCGGTTCATCTGAATTTTCTATCACGCGGTGCATGTTTTTTCTTGAAATTCTCATATATATGATTGCCCACTACATACAGGCTCTGCAACTGGTTTTGATGAATGTAGGTTCAATACCCAGTAGTATAAGCTAACAAAAGAAAAATCGTAGTTTGCTCTATTGTCGGATGTTCTGGAAGGGCCACATCCTTCTCAATTGAAAAGAACTAATGATTGCAAAATTCATTTCTTTTGATCAGTCTATTGAAACATCCACTTAGTATTTTGAAATGAATTTAACTGTAGAAGATCTGCAAATCATATGGCTGCTTATGGGGCTACACTTTCATTTTCACACAAATAAAGGATGGTTGCTTTATTAATTACAATGTGTACTTCTAGTACTAGTTGGCAGGCACCATGTGACCAATCTAACATACAAAACCAAAGCTGGGATATTGTAGTCTTGCCTTTACTTGTCTGCTTGGTTGGGTATATTAAGCCTAAGGAGATGTTTCACTAACTTTTGCGTGTTTGTGCCTGTTACACACTCTGGTTATCATATTTATGTGCTGGTACAAGTTATTCCAAATACGGCTTTTCATCACGCATGTTAGGTGTGAGGATGTCCATATAGGGGTGAGGGTGTAGATAATTTTTGTGTGGCTACCCTTTGTTTCTATTTGCAATCAAAACAATGGCTTGTTCATAGTTCACAAGTAGCCTTTTTTAATATGCAATGAAGAGATACTTGGTCTAAAAAAAAGATGCTCAATTGATCTTTATTTTTATCTGCGCATGTTTAAGACTTGAGATAAAATCTATAATCCCTTTTATTCGCATACCCTATTTCCTTTGATCAGTATGCTCCAATTAAAAATCCTACCAAGAGGCAGATTATCCATTCTGCTCTCCAGCTTGAACCTTTGCACGGCGGCTCCCAGTGGTCCTGTTAGGAATATTCTATTACATCTTGATATTCATTTGAAATTGTGTGAAATAACAGTAACCATATCAATTATTGCGGATCTGCCCCAAGTCACTGAAAAATATTTTTTCATATGATTTACTAACTTCTTATATAGAGGAATGCTAAAGCGTTTTTAGTGAGTTAACTTCCCTTTTGCCTAAATACAGTGGTAATTTCCTATTGGATTCAAACAAATATAAATTTGATCATCTGGTTAGCCTAGTACCTCCTCTGTAAAGAAATAATGGTCTTATATTTCTTTACAGAGGGACTAGCAACCAAACTGTCTATCCTGTGGGCATATAGTAGTACATTATTTTTCAGAAAGGCGAAATAGCACTGTAATCCTTCGACCTATTTCCATCTGGGTGATCAAGGAGTTAATGCTGCCGATTTGAGCACCTCAGGCCGATTTGGCCAGTTTTGTTCTTTTGACCCATCAACTACCCCTTTTAGCTTGTAGCTGTCTTGGCCATTTTGCTTACACGGTTAACAATTGGCAGCAAAAATACAGAGAGTTGTTAATATTGTGTCTAACTATTGCTCAAACTTTTAACATGTTTTCGAGATATTTTTTCTACCGATATTAGATCTTTTTGTTCACACTGCTACTAATTCACTGTTTTTGTGGATACTTAGTTAAGAACATTCAGAAGCCCCAATAAACCTTCTGAAAATTCAGATACTCATTTGCTCAAATAATGCCCATATAAAAGACGTATTAGTTGTAAGGGTCTAACTAGATATTCTTTAGCAGTGGCTTAATTAGAGCAAAAAAACAGTGGATGCTGTAATTACCAATCAGTTTTGGGGGGCTTAATTGCAAATACTGGATAGTTCATGGCTCAAATCAACAGATTGGTAGTTGGAGGAGGCTTTTTCTTGCTATGTGCAGAAAGTTGGAGGAGCCTTGATTGACAAGCTGAAATAGTTAGGGGATTTTTTGCAATTTTCCTTTCTGAAATAAACATCACATCAAACTATACTTAATTCTAGTTATTCGAGCAAATGAGCAATCTTCCGGCTTTCTTTTACTTAATTGTGGTTCTTATGCATTCGATATTGATGAGACAAGTTATCTCCGCAAACCAAACCGGTGCTGATTGGATATCTTCTAACTTTTCGTACTTATCTGTGCTTTGCAGCATCTGTTGTTGATCCACTGCACCTGAAATACTTTGTTTTTTCGGGACGAGTAATTGGATTAGCATTGATGCATAAAGTGCAAGTAGGGATAGTTTTGGACCGCACCTTATTTTTGTATCTTGCTGGGAGAAGTATTACATTGGAAGACATTTCTGCTGCAGACCCTTTCACGTATGCAAGCTGTAAAAGAATTCTAGAGATGGGTGCTGCCGAGATTGATGATTTAACTTTAACATTTTCCCGAGATGTTCATACCTTGGGGTCTCGAAAGACTATTGAGCTTTGCAAAGGAGGGCAAGATATCTCTGTGAACATCAGTAACAGAGAGCACTACATTGATCTTCTTATTAAGAATATCTTTGTCGACTCTATTTCTGAGCAGCTAGCTAATTTTGCGAAAGGATTTAGCGACATATTAGCTAATCCGAAACTCCGGACGGTATTTTTCGGGTGTTTGGATCTAGAAGACTTTGACCGAATGCTAGGGGGAAGCAACAACACTATAAATCTGAAAGATTGGAGATCACATACTCAATATAATGGCTACAAAGAAAAAGATCGCCATGTTAACTGGTTCTGGAAGGTATGCCGTGTATTACTTAGTCATGCATTTTCATTTATTTTATTCCAGGCCATGATATGCTTTAGTCACCTGCTCATCCCATGTTATCAATTTCTTATGGGCAACATACCATCTTTTTTTTTTTTTTTGAGATTTATATCATCTCTCACTTTGACTCCATGTAGATTTAGGAGGAAACATACAACCATAGATAAATAGGTGAGGCATATACGTGTTACGCAATGTGCAAGAGATATTTTGATGACAATCCTAATATCCATGTATCCTTTAGGATCTATTCACTTGATACCCAGTATTTGGTATGTGCCACCCTGTATATTATCTTTCCAACAAAAATGGTTGAACTTCTTCTATCATTGAAAATGTTTTTAAGTGGTTCTTCTTTTGGTCCTTAGTGTGAGTTCGTGACCGAGGCAAGTAACCAAACAAAGCCTGGCCAGTATTCATGCTGGTTGGTGCATAGAACTGGGAAATTGTATGTTGTGTTCACTGACAAGACTGTTAACATGTGTTCCTGCGTATGTTAAAATCCCAACTATGATTGCATCGTTTATCTAGCTTACTAACCGTACGCATTCTAAAAAAAACATGTTTGTCCTTTGTGTAATGAGATGAGTACAACCAAACAGCTTTTCCCGACACTTGACCTGAGTTGGTGTGTTGCTGATATCAACCATTGTTGTAAATATAGTGAATTCTGCAAATTTAATGGCAAAGTGCCAGCACGTTGTCCTATCTGTGCCGCTATTATAGCTCGTGCGTATATGTGAAAAGTTCCAGTTTAAATTTGTGCTATCTTTCTTTTGTAGCATAATCAATCTATGTATCTCTAATCAGTTTTGCTTACTTGTTTATTCATGCTGCAGGCTGTCGAGAGCATGCCAGTTGAGCAACAGAGGCAGCTCCTCTTCTTCTGGACTTCAGTCAAATATTTGCCCTCAGAAGGTTTTGGTGGGCTGAGCTCAAAGCTGTACATATACAAGACAACGGAGTCAGCCGACCATCTCCCGTCGTCACATACATGCTTCTACCGCCTCTGCCTCCCCCCATACCCGTCCCTCAAGGTGATGCAAAGCCAGCTGCAGAAGATCACGCAGGAGCATGTGAGCTGCAGCTTTGGTACGTGGTAGGCGCTTGGTTGTGGGAATCCAAAGTGGTACATTGTGTATATATCGAGTTAGCAACAACCCTTATCTATCCCATTTAAATCTATTACTAGTAGAGCTTAAAAATTAGGCTGTCGTGGTTTGATTTGTATGTATGGAAAGTTAGCGTCCCTGGTCGTTTAACCTTAATGTAGGTGGAGTCAGCAGAGAGCAAGGCTCATTTTCATTACCCATCCTGTCAACTTGCCGTCGATTCCTTTTTCGTAAATGTTATGTTTCATTCCTAAGGCCCCGTTTGGATTGAGCGCGAACTTTGTCAGCTCCTGGGTATTTGCTTTGAATCCAAACAGGGCTGAAGGAGTGAAATGCGCGCATATTGTGACCCTGTATAGCTAGTGCCATCACAACAACCGATGCATGTAGCTGCAACATCTCAAGTTCTGGCTACCGGTGTGGATGGGTGAAGCGGTGTCATACAGGCAATGGCAACAGGTTGCATATCCGATGTTTGGATGCGGTTCATGGAGTCTGTTTTTTGTCGAACCTCGGCGTTGTCTTACATTACATTGTTGCTGCATGGCAACTTCCCTGTCGGGTTTGTCCCCAGTTTTGTGAAACTGGTCAAAACTGGCTGGTTAACAAGTGTGGGGTGCCTTCAGTAGTTCCATGGACAGTGATTTTCACTCGGGACTGAAGATTGGCAGTAGATTTTTAGACGCTTATTATTACCGCCTAAAGTTGGCTTAGAATCTTTCAGCACTGAGAAATGGCCATGTAGTTCTACATCGCAGAGGTTCTATGGACAGTGAAGAAACATTGGAAGACATCAGGAGATTTGGCTTTGTCGGTTGAAAAGCTATTCAGAATCGCATGTTCGTGTAGCCTTAAAAGACATCTTATATTTTGAAACGGAGGTTGTACGATCCGTGCAAAATGCAGCACAGTTCAGTTCGAGTGACTGAAATTTTGCAGAACTATCTGAATATATATCTTCAGTTGGCTGCACGCACCAACAAAGCTACAGACGCCGGCGATGGCCAGATTCATACGCGTTTGGTAGGTTGCATCATTTTTGGCATTTTTGCATATGTGATTGAGTTGGTATGGAATTAGTGAATACGAGTACATGTCAAAATCATATTCTGCACCAGTTTGGTAGCCTGCAACCTCCCCGGTCTGACCGCGAAGAAACAAACACACGATTGTTTGGTTATGCAGGCATTTGCACGTGCACACGGATGATTAATCTCATCTCTTATCCACGTGGTGAACTTAGAGCATCTCCAGCCGTCGCATCCTTCCCCTTTCCCCATCCCCAGAAGCCCCTCAAGGGCATTTTTTATCATCGGCGGACGAAAATTGGCCCAGTCGCGCTTCCAGGAGTCCATTTTTCGCCGGTTCAAGCCGAATTTTGCACCAGCGTACCCAGTTTGAACCCGGCACGTTGGGGGACGCCTGGGCGCGCCGGGCGAAACGTTTTTGGCGCGAAAAGGGGTGGGTTCGCTGAGTTAGCGATCGCACGACGTCGTCATCCTTATCGCCTAGGTTTCCTGTGAAGGTCGAGCCCGGCTCGACCCCACTCCGGTGTAGCGGTCGCAGCGGCGGGGGCATCACCATCAACGAGGGCCGCTGCCGCGAGCCCTCGCGCTCCCCGTGGCCACCTCCGCCTTGTCAGGCCGAAGACGGAGCCTGGCACGACGGTGGTGAAGTAGGAGCACCTGGACATGGTCGCCGATGACGAGACGGCCATGAAGTGGGCGCACGACGACTACGTCCGCGAGGAGATGGAGCGGCAGCGTCGGGCCCTCGAGGAGATCGAGGCTCGGCACCGTGCCCGCCGCGAGGAGGAGCTCGTCGGCCTAATCATCCTCGACGATGACAGCGACGGCGAGGCGCCAGGGCCCTCCAACCCCGACCAGCACCCTTTCGGCGACGCAGGGCAGGGCTACAGCAGGGACGGCGGCCACGGCGCGCAGGACGACGATGGCAGCGACGGTGACGGCGACGGTGACGGCGATGACGACGGCGGCGACTATACCAACTTCTACAAGCTTCTCGGGGGCGACACTGGGGCCGCGACTGGGAAGCCGAGCCCCCTGCCGATTTTAGCGTCAGCTGGCCTTCAGGTAAAATCGGCTCCTGGGGGCCAACGACTGGAGATGCTCTTACCTCACATGGAAACGAAGTGCTGAAGGAACAAGAGAAGGGCCAACTCAAGGTAGAAGATAGATGAAGCTAGCGGTGAAAAAAAAATTAAATGGTCGACCATGCGAGAAGAATTTGTTGAAATTCTTCGGCTCATAACATGCATACATGCACACATTACCGAAGCCCAACGGATGACATAACTCTACTTGCCTACAATCATTGAAATATAAAACATACAACAAGGAAGTCATGTGAAACAATGATGTGGAACTAGTGGTGAAAAGAAACTTCAAATGACCGACGGCGTGCGGATATTTTGTCAAAATTCATCGGTTCGTAACATGTGCACATGAACACGTTAGTGCACTCCAGTAGGAGATGTAAATGCATTCGTCTATGATGGTCGAAACAAAAAACAACACAGAGTGATGAAAGAAAATTTCAACGAAGAAGATATCAGCCACATGTGTGGACGTTTTGCAACTCGCCCATACGCAATGATGGGCGTTCATTCGTATTTGCACGAATCTTGACAAGTTTTCGCCAGTTTTTTATGCCATGTAGGAAGGGGCTAGCGTGTGGGCATTTATCATTTCGTCCATATGCCTGTTTCACGCACGCGGAGGGGCTGGTGTGTGGGCGTTTATCAGTTCGCCCACACGCCTGTTTCACGCACGCAGAGAGACTGGTGTATGGACGTTTATCAGTTCGTCCAAATGCCCGTTTCACGCTCACACGTCCGCACAATCAACACCCGTCTCCTCTCTCACACCCCAAACTGTCAGTGCCATGTTTTTTGCAGTGGTACATGGCAACTGTCTAGTGTCCTTGTAAGCAGATGGCAACTCTCTCTCTTACCCGAATATATTATTTTGTCATGTCTTTTTGCAGTGTTTCCGTGGCAACTACCCAGTGTGTTTAGAAGCATATGGCAACTCCAAGATATTATTTTGCCTTGTCTTTCCAGTGTTACATGGCAACTGCCTAGTGTTAGTAGGTGGCAATTCCTACAGTTTTGAAATCATGACAACTGTAGTAGACCAGGCATGGCAACTGCAAGCGATAAGTCATGGTAGCTGCAGTTGGCCATACATGGCAACAGCTGCAGTTGTCCATAAATGACAAATGTACTTGACCTGAGATGGCAACTGTGGTTGTTCAGACATGGCGACTGCAGTTGAGCAACCATGGCAACTATAATTGTCCAGACATGGCAACTGCAGTTCAACAACCATGGCAATTGCAGTTAAACAAACATGGACGAGGATCCGGAATGGTTTGGGGTGAAGGCGCATGGTGACTATCGCGCGGGCATGTGGGACCGTGAGGTAGGAGACCGGACGTGTGTGCGTTTTGGTGTTACCTATTTTGCCCACACGTAGGCGTGTGGGCAGGACCGCGAGCCAGGAGGCCGAATGTGTGGGTGTTGCTTGTTTTTCCCACGCGTAGGCGTGTAGGCTGTTTCTCTTAGATACCACACGGGACATGTGGCAAGATCCCTGAATGCCCACACATGTGGGCAATATCAGGACCCAATTTCAAACGATCAATCATGTGCGAAGAACTTGCCAAATTTTTCTAGAAAATTTCCAAACATGAACAAGGAAATGAAGATTTAGGGTCTGTTCTGAAACCATCTAACTTCTTCAAAACTTCTCATATCTAGCTTCTTATGTCGCTTCTTGCTTCAGCTGGCGATCTAGAAATGTTCTGCTGCTGCTATAGCTTCTCCCAACGCCTGATGACCTGGAAGCCAAGCTGGGGCACTCAAGGTCTACTTGTTGCCACCTTGGGTCGGCTAGAAAGAGCCTAGTTCAGGAGCCCAGCCAAGTTCAGGCCAAACTGCCTAGTTCGGTACTGCTCCTGGCTCGGAGGGTCATAGGTAGGTCCTCCGAACGTCAACGGTGTCGAGGCTAGCACCTGAGAATCATGGGGTCATAGCTCTTGTCACCCCATGTGATTCACGCCTCCGAGGATTGGATCCGTCGAGAAACAACCCGAGATGGCCAGATCTGTAGGCAGGGGCGAGGATCCAACCATCGACAGGGGCAGCCGGTCGCGACGATGGGGAACTGCGGCTGCGAGGGTGAGGGAGAGACGAGGGAGAGGGGAGATGTGAGCAAGCGGTTCTGTTTGTGTGTTCGATCATGGGAGGAGTTGATGAATTGTTTTTTTGCGGTGGCATACCACCGTAAATAACTCCAGCTTCAGATTCACGAAAAATGCGGGACTAGGGATCGATAGCTTTAGAAAAGTGCACTACAACCCATCGTAGCTTCCTGCATTTCAGATTCGTGAAGCTATTGCGTTCGGGCTGGCCTTGGGCTAAGATTTTCAAAATTTTGGAGTGGGGAGATCAGAACAGGCCCTTACAGTTATAGTCCGTGAAATTAGGAACTGATCACCTGAACAAGACTACAATGTCAATGTGATTTTTTTGTGCAGAGCTTATTTTCGGATCGAATCATCATTGTGTAGATTAGGAGGAATAATGTTAAGGGGGTTAAGGGAGGCGAGTGGGGCACAACACATGCAAATCCATGCACCACACCTAACTCACATCGCTAGGCCCACCCAGGTGTGTTCGATTGTATCGCTTAGGTCTACCTTGATGAAAATGATCGATTCTATCAATCCTTAGATCTAGGCCAAGAGATGCTTTATCAATGATCACTAAAGTATTACTACAAAATCAATTATCCCTTAACCGGCATGAATGCGACACTTCTTTCTCTAGATACGGTTGCAGCGCTCGCGTGGAAGAGGTTTTTTGGTGGGACCAGATATTTGCGGGCGTTTTGTAGCACCTTGTTGGAGATACCCTTGTTGAGTATGGTGGTTATTTAGGAAACATAATATAGACCAAGATTTGTTCTGGCTTGTCTTCTACTTCAAGATGATCATGTATTCATATTTACCCCTATATACACACACACATATATACATAAACACTATTCTGATCACGGGATCAGAATATTATTCTGATCACGGGTTGAACTTCCTAAGTTACACAACCTGAACTTCCCTGTGTTAGTGTAACCCGAACTTCGGGCTATCTTCGCAACCGTGTCTTCCCGATTGAATTCTTCTGTCCAGTTGTATGCTTAGTGATGTAAGTGTAACCGGGAAACGGTTTTTAGCAACTAAATGCACGTTTTAAACAGGAATCTCGCTCGTTGGCGGATTTGCTCTCGGCTAGTGATTGAACTTGTGTCTGTTGCAAGTTTAATGCATGTTGTGGTTGTTGTCGAAGCTCTGGCACGATGGGAATTAGGTGTTGGTACGATTTTGGTGCAGAAATTTTGGTTATTTGAAACGAATTTGAAATCGACCATGTTCTTCATCCGCCCGAGATGCAGCCTCCGCTTTGACGATTTCTCGTTTTTCTGTAAAGTTTGCTGGTTGATTTGCGCTCTTTAGTGAAATTCACTAGTAGAAAACCGACCCTTTGTCCGCATCATTAGTCCCGGTTGGCTCTTGGGCCGGCACTAATGTGTCATTAGTGCCGGTTCGTGACGGGGATCATTAGTGTCGGTTCGTTACAGACCTTTGGTCCCAGTTGGTAGCTCCAACCGGCACTAAAGGTGTGGTGGCAGGCTGGCGTCAGCCTGGGGCCCCATGGAAACCTTTAGTCCCGGTTGGTGGCTCCAACCGCGACTATAGGCTAACCTTTAGTCGTGGTTGGAGCCTCCAACTGGGACTAAAGGTTGGTCATGGCTATGGTGCGAGTTTAGCCCACCTCGCCAAGCGAGGGGCTCTCGCACCGGTTTATAAGCCCATCCCTCTCTGCCTTGTTGAGTTCCTCTCAAATTGAAAATAGATGCCCTTATATGGGGAAATTTGACCTCAAATCAAACTGAATTCTAGTCTGATTTCAGGTCGAATTTTCCCTACATAAGCACATCTATGTTCATTTTTGCTATTTATTATGTTATTTCAATTTTTTAAACATATTTTAACTCAAGACTTTTTATGCATTCGATATGCACCATTCAAAGCCACATCATCACTTTTCAACCCTTTTCTGACCTCATTTACTATTTTTCATGCATTTCATGATTTATTTTGAGCTAAAATGACCCTCAATTGAAAAGCAGTGCAAATGAACTCTGAAATGGTTGAAAGTTGGCATGGTATCATCATTTCACCCACATAGCATGTTATAAAAAGTTGAGAGGGTTACGACAAAAACTGGATGCGCTTTGTGTACAAAATGGACAATCTCTTTCGAAGTATCAAGGTTTCGGACGAAAACTCGCCTGTTACAAAGGCATTTCATTTTTAACTTATTTTAACTCAAGATTTTTTCTACATTCAGTATGTCCGAAGTAACCGAAGAACATATTAGGATGGCTAAAGAGGCCGGTGTCACTGTTGAACAACTCATATGCCTTGAGGAAATGCTCGTGCTTAAAGAGTCAGAAGTAAAATATCAATATGCCCGCGGCAAACCTCTGGTCAAGCCTGAAGATGTCAAGCTTCTACCAACGAAAATATATGAATTGAATACGTGGTACATGCAAATAACAGCAAGTACCAATGAAGAGTCCCTCATGGTGAGAGTCCAAGAGACGCATTACTTCCATAAAAATGATGTGTGGATTCATTATGCAGAGTTGTTTCAGTTATTCAACCAGGACCACTCGACAAATCTTTAGTCAGTTGCTATTGTATGTAAGTGATTTGTTTCTATAATTCAAAGTCTCTAGCTAGCTGTGCTCTCATTCATTACCTGGAATTATCCTCATTATATTCGTTTCTGTGGTATTGTATAGAATGAAGATGTATGAAATGAAACAAGTTGGATACTATGGCGTTCGGTTCATTGACCCAAATACGATTAATAAAAAGATATGGGAAACTTCATATTTGAGAAAAGACACAGAGAAAAAAATGCTAGAATTTTTGATCCATCTAAACACCCAACCAAAAATACTACTTCCTTACAACTTTGGGTGAGTGTTACTATACATATATCTTGTACTACAAATTCTATTTTTTTGCTTAGTAGATGTTAATAAGTTTTGTTAATGAGTTATGTAGTTACCACTAGATCTTGTTAATCATTAAAGTTGACAAGGGAAAAGTTGAAGTACTTGACTCGCTATTAAAGGATGCATACGAATACGCAATCGTGAAGGGGCTGCTTGACAGGTAATTTCAATCATTATCGCATTATGTCAGCCTCTATAATTACTTCATTTCCTGATATCAACTAGTTAATAACTCATTTATTCATTTTCTTTGCCAGCGGGCAGGACTTGGGCCAAGTTCATCAAACAGGTCCCAGACGACTAGGCACCACAACTGAAATGGGTGCGATCCAAGGTAATTAAGTACTACTAGCTAGCTAGCTATGTCCGTGCATCTCTTTAATTGTAGTTTCAATACCATTATCATGCTTGATTAATTATTACCTGATTGAATTTTATTCTCGTAAAGTGCATGTTGCAAGAGCAGGGGACTAGTTTATGCGGATATTACGTTTGTGAGTACATTCGCATGATCACGTCTGAAAGGAGCAGAAACGAAAGAAATCTTTGGATACGTTTGCCAGAACACTATCCATAATTTTTTTATCATGATCTAGCTAATATATATACATACAACTAATATATTCATCTTGATCTTCATCTTGTAGCTGACGGAGGTGCTGGGCCAGCTCATACCAGAGGCTCAGGTACGAGCAATTCAAGAGGAATTAGCTGGATTTCTGTTCGACTAGGTCATAGATCCCAAAGGAGAATAAAATTACAAGATCTCCAAGGATTAGCTGGATTTCTACGGGGCTTACATATATATATATATATGTAATGACCCTCAAATTGTAGGAGAAATTGTATATATATATGCATGTGAATGGTCGTCGTACTAGCAATTCGATGATATATATATATATATATATATATATATATATAATCGCGGTTCTATGAGAAATTCTATTTATATTTATATATATGCGCATGCACAACGTGTGGACAGTATGTACGTAATAGCGTAATATATGTTTGAAATGAAAATTAATTAAAAGGAAAATTAAACCATAATTAATTAAAAACCACTAAAGAATCAAAAGGAAAAATAAAACAAAACTAAAAAAACTAAATACGTTTAGTCCCGGTTGGTGTTACCAACCGGGACTAAAGGCCCCCCCCCCCCAGCCCACGATGCCGTCGGATGCCACGTGAAGGGCCTTTGGTGCCAGGCCGTGTTGAACCGGCACTAAAGGGGGGTAGGCTTTAGTCCCCATCCTTTAGTGTCGGTTCAAGAACCGGCACCAAAGGCCCTTACCAACCGCGACAATAGGTTGGTTCTGCACTAGTGATTGAAGGCTTAATACAGTCAATTTACATCAGGTGGGGGGGTCCATACGGTTTGATTTGTGGTGATTTGATGTTGGCGCTCCCGCGGCTGTTGCACGGGATGTTCTTGTGGTTTTGAGATTTGCCCTCTGGTCATTTTTTTGTAGAAAGGGAGTTGACAGATCATTTCCAAAGGGCTGCGGACGTGTTCTAATCTGGCGCAGAGGATTTTTTTCTTCGGACGAATTTGTTCGTCCATATTTTCTGGATCATCTAATGGTTGATGTACAAGCTGGACTTCTCTGTTGTTTATACCTGAACTTCTGCTTTTCTTTCTTTTGCAAGGTATTGCAGCAAGACCTCTGTATTTTTTTCCTGTCACTTTTCATTCTTTCATTGGTTTTGATTTTTTGACTCAGTCCCGTGAGCAAGCATGGAATTGGCCGATGGACATGCGTGTAGTTTTTTTTTCTAGTATGTTTTCGCACTTCTAATAGTTTTTGGACTTCACGGAATAACTATCCTGAACTTATGTATGCTAATTTTTTTTAACATGTTAATTTGAGGTTTTACATAACTCCGAACTTCTATATCTTCACTATTTGAACTTCTTATTTTAATTTTGTTGGTTATTTTTGTATTTAAATATTTGTAGACATTGAAATCGGCATTGCGCCTATCGACCAACACGGTAGCGTGAGGCCAAGCAGGGGGGAGGGGGGAGGGACCCCCCTCCCCTCCCCCTGCGAGGCCGATCCAGGAACGAGCCAGAGCTGGCGATAACGCGGCGTGCCGCATCATCGCATGCGGAGGCGAGTCCGTCACATCTGTGACCCCAATATCTATCTTAAGGGTGTGGCTCTCGGGTGCGTGCGGGTGGGGGTGGAAACAAAATAACCGCATTGCACCTGTCAACCTATCGCGCATTGCTGCGGTAGCGCGAGGCCGAGCAGGGGGAGGGGGTCGGGACCCCCTCCCCTCCCCCTACGAGGCCAAGCCAGGAACGAGCTGGAGCAGGCAACGACGCGGCGTGTCGCATCGTCGCATGCGGAGGCGAGTTCGTCACATCCGTGACCCCACTATCTATCTTAGGGGTGTGGCTCTGGGGTGCGTGCGGGTGGGGGTGGAAACAGAATAATCGCATTGCGCCTGTCAACCTATCGTGCACTGCCACGGTAGCGCGAGGCCGAGTAGGGGGAGGGGGGTCGGGCCCCCCTCCTCTCCCCCAGCGAGGCCGAGCCAGGAACGAGCCGGAGCAGGCGAAGACGCAGCATGCCGCGTCGTCGCATGCGTAGGCGGGTCCGTCACATCCGTGACCCCACTATCTATCTTAGGGGTGTGGCTCTGGGGTGCGTGCGGGTGGGGGTGGAAATAGAATAACCGCATTAGGCCTGTCAACCTATCGCGCACTGCTGCGGTAGCGCGAGGCCGAGCAGGGGAGAGGGGGCTTCGGGACCCCCTCCCCTCCCCCTGCAAGGCCGAGCCAGGAACGAGCCAGAGCAGGCGACGATGCGGCGTGCCATGTCGTCGCATGTGGAGGCGAGTCCGTCACATCCGTGACCCCATAATCTATCTTAGGGGTGTGGCTTTGGGGTGCGTGCGGGTGGGGGTGGAAACAGAATAACCGCATTGCGCCTGTCAACTTATCACGCACTATTGCGGTAGCGCGAGGCCAAGCAGGGGGGGAGGGGGGTCGGGACCCCCTCCCCTCCCCTGCGAGGCCGAGCCAGGAATGAGCCGGAGCAGGCGACAACGTAGCGTGCCGCGTCGTCGCATGCAGAGGCGAGTCCGTCACATCCGTGACCCCTCTATCTATCTTAGGAGTGTGGCTCTGGGGTGCGTGCGGGTGGGGGTGGAAACAGAATAACAGCATTGCGCGTGTCTACCTATCGCACACTGCCACGGTAGCACGAGGCCGAGCAGGGGGGAGGGGGTCGGGACCCCCTCCCCTCCCCCTGCGAGGGTGAGCCAGGAACGAGCCAGAGCAGGCGATGACGCGGCGTGCCGCGTCATCGCATGCGGAGGCAAGTCCGTTGAGTTAGTTCTGGACTTCATGTGATTTTGTATTTGAACTTCTTCTTTGTTTCTTACTGTTTATTTATTCATATGCCTTACTTCGCTTGGTAGTGTACTTGAACTTCCGTTCTTTATTTTTGGAACTTCCTCTTTGTTTGTAAGTGCTTATTTTTGTATATATTTTACTTCCCTTGTTAGTGTACTTGAACTTCTGTTGCCCATCAAATGTTTTTTTAAGGGATACCAACAGATTTTTATTTGATCTTATATTTTTAAATTGATGCATTCAAATGGTGCATTCATTTTTCAATAGATGCATTTACTTTTTAGTGGTTAGGGGTAAAACTGTAATTAACACCGGCGCTGTAATAGCCGTTGGAGAGCCCCCATTTACTGCCCACCACCTGTTAGAAAACCCTCTCTCACTCTGCTCGCTCGCTCGCTCTCTTCTCCCTTTGTCGCTCTGCCCTGTCCCCCCCCAAACTTCCCCTAACCTCCCCAGAGTTCTCCGCCGCTGACTCCTGTGCTCGCGAGTGGAGCAACCAGCGTACGCCCCACACTTTTTTCTACCACACGCCCCGCTCTCCCTCCCTCAGACTGCTCCCTTTCTCGTCCGAAGCGAAGCCGACAACCGTCTTCGTGGTTCCAAGGTGCGCGTGGCATCGTGGAGGTGGAAGAACTGCCGCGGATTCGTGCATCGGGGTCGCTTGGAGAGGTACAAATGCTGCCTCCCCCCAATGCTTGCTCTTAGTTTTCACCAGATCTGCCAAGCTCTCTCTATTACATCTGCGTGCTCTCACTTCCGCCTCCTCCCTTTTTCTTTTGATGGTTGGATGGGAGATTAGGTAGAGTTCCTGTGCATGTGATGGGTGGATTCCATTTTCCCGTGGTTAATTTAATTTGTGAGATGCTTGTGTGTGCTATTTTTCGCTTCAGAATTGTGTGGATTTCATTTCTCCTATGGTAATTTCACCAGTGAGATTCATGTAAGAAGGGTGTGGTGTGGTGGTTGTTGCTGGATGTGATGTATTTACATCCCTTAATGTTATTGATTTCGTAGTCTAGATTGTGTCTGTCACATGCTAATTAGTTTATGAGACCTGTTTTTTTGCCGTGCTTGCCTAGATGTGCTACTGTTCATCTTCATAACTCTTGATGTGTTTTATTTTTTTATCCTAGGGTTTGATTTAGTTGCTTTCTGATGTTGATGCTGTCGTGATTTAAATGTATTGTTGTTTGATTTTCTACTTGCTAATTAGATGTAATTTTCCCCTATTTTTTGTAGGTGGATCTGTTGGGGAACGTTACATGGTAAACAAAAAATTTCCTATGCACACGCAGATCTATCCATGGTGATGAGCATCTACGAGAGGGAGAGTGGATCTACGTACCCTTGTAGATCGCTAAGAGGGCAGCGTTAAGAAACGCGGTTGGTGTAGTGGAATGTCTTCGCGATCCAAATCGCTGTGCGTCCCATGATCCAATCACGATCCGTCCCGTGATCCAATCATGATCCGTCCCGCGAACTTGATCGCGATCCGTCCCACGAACTTGATCACGATCCTTCCGATCTAGCGCCGAACGGACGACACCTCCGCGTTCAGCACACGCACAGCTTGATGACGATCTCCACCGTCTTGATCCAGCAAGAAGGAGTGGAGAGGAAGAAGAGTTCTCCAGCAGCGTGACGGTGCTCCGGCGATGGTGGTGGAGCTATTCCGGCAGGGCTTCGCCTAAACACTGCAGAAATCTGATCTAGAGGAGAAACTATGGACTAGAGGGTAGGGTTGCACGTGGCTGAAAATCTTGTCCAAAAACCCTAAAACCCTCTAGTACATATAGGAGGAGAGGAGGAGAGGAGGCAGCCTTGGATTCCAAGTCAAGGAGGCTCAGCCGAACCAGGAGGGAGGAGTCCACCTCCTCCACTCCTAGTAGGATTAGGACTCCTTCCTTATTTTGCCTTTTTCCACCTTTTTCCTTTTGGGTTTTTCTTCCCAGCCGCATGGGCCTCGTGTGGGACTTCCACCAGCCCACAAAGGGCTGGTATTCACTCTCCCACAGCCCATGTAGCCTCTTGGATCGAAATACCCCTCCCAATGGTCTCCCGGTACACTACCGGCACTCCCGGTACACTACCGATGAGCCTGAAACTTTTCCGGCGACCAAAATAGGACTTCCTATATATGAATCTTTACCTCCGGACTATCCCGGAGATCCTCGTGACGTCCGAGATCTCATCCGGGACACTGAAAAATTTTTGGTCACCACCATGCATAACTCTATACTACCGAAACGTCACCAAACCTTAAGTGTACAGACCCTACGGGTTCGAGAACTATGTAGACATGACCGAGACACCTATACGGTCAATAACCAATAGCAAGACCTAGATGCCCATATTGGTTCCTACATATTCTACGAAGATCTTTATCGGTTGAACCTCTATGTCAAGGATTCAGTTAATCCCGTATGATGTTCCCTTTGTTCTTCGGTATGTTACTTGCCCAAGATTCGATCGTCGGTATTTCCATACCTAGTTAAACCCTGTTATTGGCAAGTCTCTTTACTCGTTACGTAATACAAGATCCCGCAACTAACACTTAGTCACATTGCTTGCAAGGCTTATTCTGATGTTGTATTACCGAGTGGGCCCTGAGATACCTCTCCGTTCACACGGAGTAACAAATCCCAGTCTTGATCCATGCCAACTCAACAGACACCCTCAGAGATACCTGTAGAGCACCTTTATAGTCACCCAGTTAAGTTGCGACGTTTGATACACACAAGGCACTCCTCCAGTATCTGTGAGTTGCATGATCTCATGGTCATAGGAACATATACTTGACATGCAGAAAACAGTAGCAATAAACTGACACGATCATATGCTACGTTTGTAGTTTGGGTCTTGTCCATCACATCATTCTCCTAATATGTGATCCCGTCATCAAATGACATCACATGTCAATGGCCAGGAAACCTTGACCATCTTTGATGAACGAGCTAGTTCACTAGAGGCATACTAGGGACAAAGTGTTGTCTATTTACCCACACATATAATGTGTTTCCAATTAATACAATTATAGCATGGATAATAAACGATTGTCATGAACAAGGAAATATAATAATAAACACTTTATTTATTGCCCCTAGGGCATATTTCCAATAGTCTCCCACTTGCACTAGAGTCAATAATCTAGCTCACATCACTATGTGATTTACATTGTAATGAATCGAACACCCATGCAGTTCTGGTGTTGATCATGTTTAGCCCTTGGAAGTGGTTGTCAATGGGTCTGCAACATTCAGATCCGTGTGCACTTTGCAAATATTTATGTCCTTCTCCTCGATGTAATCGCGGATGGAGTTGAAGCGTCGCTTTATGTGTCTGGTCCTCTTGTGAAACCTTGGTTCTTTGGCCAGAGCAATGGCACCAGTGTTGTCACAGAACAGGTTCATTGGATTCAGTGCACTGGGCACTACTCCAAGATCTGTCATGAACTGCTTCATCCAGACACGTTCCTTCGCCGCCTCCGAGGCTGTGATGTACTCCGCTCCACATGTAGAATCGGCTACCACGCTTTGCTTGGAACTGCACCAGCTTACCGCTCCCCCGTTGAGAATAAATACGTATCCGGTTTGTGACTTAGAGTCATCCGGATCAGTGTCAAAGCTTTGCCTCGACGTAACCCTTTACGACGAGCTCTTCATCACCTCCATAAACGAGAAACATTTACTTAGTCCTTTTCAAGTACTTAATGACATTCTTGACCGCTGCCCAGTGTTCCATTCCAGGATCACTTTGAAACCTTTCGGCCATACTTATGGCAAGGCTGGCATACATGATAGAGCCTATGGCTGAAGCATAGGGGATGACACTCATCTTTTCTCTATCTTCTGCAGTCACTTGGCATTGAGTCTTACTCAACTTCACACCTTGTAACACAGGCAAGAACCCCTTCTTGGACTGATCCATTTTGAACTTCTTCAAAACTTTATCAAGGTATGTGCTCTGTGAAAGTGCTATTAAGTGTCTCGATCTATCTCTATAGATCTTAATGCCTAATATGAAAGCAGCTTCTCCTAGGTCCTTCATTGAAAAACTCTTGTTCAAATATTCCTTCATGCTTTCCAGCATTTCTATATTGTTTCCAATCAGCAATATGTCATCCACATATAATATTAGAAACGCTATAGAGCTCCCACTCACTTTCTTGTAAATACAAGCTTCTCCATAAACTTGTATAAACTCAAACGCTTTGATCACCTCATCAAAACGCTTATTCCAACTCCGAGATGCTTGCACCAGCCCATAAATGGATCGCTGGAGTTTGCAAACTTTGTCAGCATTCTCTGGATCGACAAAACCTTCTAGTTGCATCATATACAACTCTTCCTCAAGGAAACCGTTGAGGAACGCTGTTTTGACATCCATCTGCCAAATTTCATAGTCGAAATAAGCAGCTATTGCCAACATGATTCTGACAGACTTAAGCATCACTACGGGGGAGAAGGTCTCATCTTAGTCAATTCCTTGAACTTGTGAAAAACCCTTTGCCACAAGTCAAGCTTTATAGACAGTGACATTACCGTCCGTGTCTATCTTCTTCTTAAAGTTCCATTTGTTCTGAATGGCCTTTTGACCTTCAGGTAATACTTCCAAAGTCCATACTTTATTTTCATACATGGATCCCATCTCACATTTCATGGCTTCTAACCATTTCTCGGAATCCGGGCCATCACTGCTCCTCCATAGCTTGTAGGTTCATTGTTGTCCAACAACATGACCTTCAAGACAGGGTTGCCGTACCACTCAGGAGTAGTACGTGGCCTTGTCGACCTACGAGGTTCAATAGAAGCTTGATCCGAAGCCTCATGATCATCATCATTAACTTCCTCTTCTACCGTCGTAGGTTCCACAGAAACATCTTTCTGCGCTGCACTACTTTCTGGTTGAAGTAAAGGTTCAATAACCTCATCAAGCTCTATTTTCCTCCCACTCAATTCTTTCGAGAGAAACTCTTTCTCAAGAAATGTTCCGTTCTTAGCGACCAACACTTTGCCTTTGGATCTGAGATAGAAGGTATACCCGTTGTCTCTTTCGGGTATCCTATGAAGACGCATTTTTCCGCTTTGGGTTCCAGCTTTTTAGGCTGAAGCTTTTTGACATAAGCATCACATCCCCAAACTTTAAGAAACGACAACTTTGGCCTCTTGCCAAACCATAGTTCATATGGCGTCGTCTCAACGGATTTTGATGGTGCCCTATTTAAAGTGAATGCAGCTGTCTCTAATGCATAACCCCAAAACGATAGTGGCAAATCAGCAAGAGACATCATAGAACGCACCATATCTAATAAGGTTCGATTACGACATTTGGACACACCATTACGCTGTGGTGTTCCGGGCGGTGTCAATTGTGAAGCAATTCCACACTTTGTTAAGTGACTGCCAAACTCATAACTCAGATATTCACCTCCTTGATCAGATCGCAGGAATTTAATCTTCTTGTTACGATGATTCTCAACTTCACTCTAAAATTGCTTGAACTTTTCAAACTTTTCAGACTTGTGTTTCATCAAGTAAATATACCCATATCTACTTAAGTCATCAGTGAAGGTGAGAAAATAATGATATCCACCACGCGCTATAACATTCATTGGACCGCACACATCAGTATGTATGATTTCCAATAAGTCACTCGCCCGTTCCATTGTTCCAGATAACGACGTTTTAGTCATCTTGCCCATGAGGCATGGTTCACATGTGTCAAGTGATTCAAAATCAAGTGACTCCAAAAGTCCATCAGCATGGAGCTTCCTCATGCGTTTTACACCAATATGACCTAAACGGCAGTGACACAAGAAAGTGGTACTATCATTATCAACTCTACATCTTTTGGCATCAATGTTATGAACATGTGTGTCATCACTATCAAGATTCAATATGAATAAACCCCTACCATTGGGTGCATGACCATAAAATATATTACTCATATAAATAGAACAACCTTTATTCTCGAATTTAAATGAGTAACCGTCTCACAATAAACAAGATCCAGATATAATGTTCATGCTTAACGCAGGCACTAAATAACAATTATCCAGGTTCATCACTAATCCTAATGGTAATCGAAGAGAGAGCGTGCCGACGGTGATCACATCAACCTTGGAACCATTTCCCACGCGCATCATCACTTCGTCCTTTGCCAGCCTTCGTTTATTCCGTAGTTCCTATTTTGAGTTGCAAATGTGAGCAACCGAACCGGTATCAAATACCCAGGCACTACTACGAGAGCTAGTAAGGTACACATCAATAACATTTATACCATATATACCTTGTTTGTCGTTGGCCGCCTTCTTGTCAGCCAGGTACTTGGGCAGTTCCGCTTCCAGTGACCAGTTCCCTTGAAATGAAAGCACTCGGTTTCTAGCTTGGGTCCATGCTTGGGCTTCTTTACAGGAGTAGCAACTACTTTTCCATCCTTCTTGGTTTTACCCTTCTTGCCCTTGCCCTTGACCTTGCCATTTTTCTTGAAACTAGTGGTTTTATTGACCATCAACACTTGATGTTCTTTCTGGATTTCAGACTCAGCGACTTTTAGCATCGCAAACAGCTCGGCGACTGACTTGTTCATCCCGTGCATGTTATAGTTCATCACAAAGCTATTGTAACTAGGTGGCAGTGATTGAAGAACTCTGTCAGTGATCGCCTCTGGCGGAAGGGCAATTCCCAACTCCGCTAGACGAGTTGAATACCCAGACATTCTGAGTATATGTTCACTGATAGACCCATTCTCCTGCATTTTGCAAGCATAGAACTTATCGAAGGTTTCATACCTCTCGATCCGGGCATTCTTCTGAAAGATAAACTTCAACTCCTGGAACATCTCATATGTTCCATGACGTTCACAACGTCTTTGAAGTCCCGGTTCTAAGCCATACAATATTAGACACTGAACTATTGAGTAATCTCCAGTACGTGCCTCCCAAGCGTTCCTAACATCTTCGGAGGTCATGTCTTCTGGTTGGTCACCAAGCGGTGCATCAAGGACATATGATTTCTGGGAAGCCGTGAGGATAATCCTCAGATTACAGGGCCAGTCAACAAAGTTACTTCCATCATCTTTCGACTTAGCTTTCTCTAGGAACGCATTAAAATTTAGGGGTGCTACTGCGCGAGCCATTGATCTACAACATAAATATGCAAAGTTTGCTTAGACTATTGTTCAAGATAATGAGTTTAGTTAATCAAATTACTAAATCTCCCACTCAAATCGACATCCCGCAGGTCATCTGAGTGTCACATGATCCAAATTTACCAACTCAAGTCCGATCATCACGTTAGTTGAGGTGGCTTCAATGGCGAACATCTCATGTTAATCATATCTACTATATGACTCATGTTTGACCTTTCGGTCTCTTGCGTTCCAAGGCCATGTATGTACATGCTAGGCTTGTCAAGTTTAACCCGAGTGTTCTGCATGTGTAACACTAGCTTGCACCCGTTGTATGTGAACGTAGAGTCTATCACACCCGATCATCACGTGGTGTCTCGACACGACGAACTTTCGCAACAGTGCACACTCGGGGAGAACACAATTCATCTTGAAATTTAAGTGAGAGATCACCTTATAATGCTACCATCGTCCTAAGAAAAACAAGGTGCATAAAAGGATTAACATCACATGCAATTCATAAGTGACATGATATGGCCGTGAACTTGTGCTTTTGATCTCCATCTAGAAAGCATCGGCATGATCTCCATCGTCACCGGCATGACACCATGATCTTCATCATCTTGATCTCCATCAATGTGTCGCCATCGGGGTTGTCGCGCCCAACATGCTTATACTACTATTGCTACCGTTTAGCGATAAAGTAAAGCATTACATAGCACTTAATGATTGACACACAGGTCATACAATAATTAAAGACAACCTTACGGCTCCTGCCGGTTGCCGTACTCATTGACATGCAAGTCGTGATAATCTTTACATCACATGATCATCTCATACATCACATATATCACATCATGTAATTGGCCATATCACATCACAACATACCCTGCAAAAACAAGTTAGACGTCCTCTAATTGTTGTTGCATGTTTTACGTGGATGCTACGTGTATCTGGCAAGAACAATTCTCATCTACGCAAAAACCACAATGGTGATACACTAGTTGCTTTTCAACCTTCTCAAGTACCGCCTTTGTCGAATCAGATCCAACTAAAGTGAGAGAAACCGGCACCCGCAAGCCATCTATGCAACACGTTGCGTTCGAGGGAACCGGTCTCTCGTAAGCGTAGGAGTAATGTTGGTCCGGGCTGCTCCATCTCACAATACCGCTGAACCAAAATCCGACTAAGGGAGGAAGCAATCTAAGCATCAACACCCACAAACCTTTTGTGTTCTACTCGAGATCTCATCTACACATAGACCTAGCTCATCATGGCACTGTTGGGGAACGTTGCATGGGAAACAGAAATTTTCCTACGCACACGCAAATCTATCCATGGTGATGAGCATCTACGAGAGGGAGAGTGGATCTACGTACCCTTGTAGATCGCTAAGCGGGAAGCGTTAAGAAACGTGGTTGGCGTAGTCGAACGTCTTCGCGATCCAAATCGCCGTGCGTCCCGCGATCCAATCACGATCCTTCCCGCGATCCAATCACGATCCATCCCACGAACTTGATCGCGGTCTGTCCCACGAACTTGATCATGATCCTTCCGATCTAGCGCCGAACGGACGACACCTCCGCGTTCAGCACACGTACAGCTTGATGATGATCTCCGCCGTCTTGATCCAGAAAGAAGGAGCGGAAAGGAAGAAGAGTTCTCCGACAGTGTGATGGTGCTCCAGCAATGGTGGTGCAGCTATTCCGGCAGGGCTTCGCCTAAACACTACAGAAATCCGATCTAGAGGAGAAACTATGGACTAGAGGGTAGGGTTGCACGTGGCTGAAAATCTTGTCCAAAAACCCTAAAACCCTCTAGTATATATAGGAGGAGAGGAGGAAGCCTTGGCTTCCAAGCCAAGGAGGCTCGGCCGAACCAGGAGGGAGGAGTCCACCTCCTCCACTCCTAGTAGGATTAGGACTCCTTCCTTATTTTGCCTTTCTTGCCTTTTTCCACCTTTTTCCTTTTGGGTTTTTCTTCCTAGCCGCATGGGCCTTGTGTGGGACTTCCACCAGCCCACAAAGGGCTGGTATTCACTCTCCCACAGCCCATGTAGCCTCTTGGGTCGAAATACCCCTCCCGATGGTCTCCCGGTACACTACCGGCACTCCCAATACACTATCGATGAGCCCGAAACTTTTCCGGCGACCAAAATAGGACTTCTTATATATGAATCTTTACCTTCGGACCATTACGGAGCTCCTCGTGATGTCCGAGATCTCATCTGGGACTCCGAACAACCTTCGGTCACCACCATACATAACTCTATACTACCAAAACGTCACCAAACCTTAAGTGTGCAGACCCTGCGGGTTCGAGAACTATGTAGACATGACCGAGACACCTCTACGGTCAATAAACAATAGCGGGACCTGGATGCCCATATTGGTTACTACATATTCTACGAAGATCTTTATCGGTTGAACCTCTTTGTCAAGGATTCAGTTAATCACGTATGATGTTCCCTTTGTTCTTCGATATGTTACTTGCCCGAGAATTCGATCGTCGGTATCTCCATACCTAGTTCAACCTCGTTATCGGCAAGTCTCTTTACTCATTCCGTAATACAAGATCCCGCAACTAACACTTAGTCACATTGCTTGCAAGGCTTATTCTGATGTTGTATTACCGAGTGGGCCCTGAGATACCTCTCTGTTCACACGGAGTAAGAAATCCCAGTCTTGATCCATGCCAACTCGACAGACACCCTCGGAGATACCTATATAGCACCTTTATAGTCACCCAGTTACGTTGTGACGTTTGATACACACAAGGCACTCCTCCGGTATCTGTGAGTTGCATGATCTCATGGTCATAGGAACATATACTTGACATGCAGAAAACAGTAGCAATAAACTGACACGATCATATGCTACGTTTGTAGTTTGGGTCTTTTCCATCACATCATTCTCCTAATGATGTGATCCCGTCATCAAATGACATCACATGTCAATGGCCAGGAAACCTTGACCATCTTTGATGAACGAGCTAGTTCACTAGAGGCATACTAGGGACAAAGTGTTGTCTATTTACCCACACATGTAATGTGTTTCCAATTAATACAATTATAGCATGGATAATAAACAATTATCATTAACAAGGAAATATAATAATAAACACTTTATTTATTGCCTCTAGGGCATATTTCCAACAGGATCTAGGGTTTGGACTACCATTCATCAAGGAGTGGTCTTTTCATGGCTTCAAAACCTTCTTCACGTATGTAAATGTATATGCATCTTGTGTTTTAAATAATAGTTTTCTTTTATATGTCCACCCATATCTTCCCTTTGTTATCTTGTTGGACTGCCTATGTTTAAAAGTATGAACTTCTAACGTAGGTGATGTGTATGCATTTTACTCTTAGTTGAAGTGTTGCTTAGATTTTTTTTGATGAATTGCAACTGAACTATGTCTCCAAGTGTGTTTGGACTTACCAATGTTTTATATTTCAGTGTATATCTTTGTATTTTTTCTTATCATTTTCATGGTCTTGAGATGTAGTTTGGCTGTGAAAAAGTATTTCTGCTCATGCTTCATCTTTTTTTTGTAGTACTACCTTGTGTCACATAGTTGAACTTCTGGTTTAATTATTTGTTTGTAATGAAATTTGGTTGAACATCTGCTTGTGCATTGTTTTACTGCTTTGTTTTGTATTGTTGAACTTTGGACATTCATATATATGTTGTACTTCCTTTGGTGTAGATTGTTTTATCTTTAGCATGTAGATAGCAGCTGTACTTCTGGTCATACATGGTTGTACTGCCTGCCTATGTAGACATAGTTGAACTTCTGAAATGTACAGTGCTAACATGGAGAAAGCAACTATACTTCTTGTTTTTTAATGGTTGAACTTCTGCTATATAATTTTTTTGTCCATGCTCTATTTGCTTATGTAGTTTTTCAATTCAGCATTAGTGAACTTTTGGTTTAGTTTGTCTGACTCATTGTTCTGCTTTTTTTCCTGTCATTGCCTTTTTTGCAGTATCAGCTTGTGAAGCGGCCTGTTATGAGGAAGAGAGGAGGCAAATCAGTGGAAGAAGGTGGTGAAGGAGGAGATGATGCGAAACATTTTAACAAGACGGTTCGGTGCACACTTAAAGAGGTCAAGTTGTGCGCAAAATTGCTACAATCTAGGCACAAGGCAAGGGTTATCAAGTCTGATTTTGGTTCTGTGTTTGATTTGATGATTGATTCCAACATCTCTCGTCCTTTGATGGGGCACATGTACACCAAGATTGACCCTTTTACTATGGTTCTGGACATGGGTGAGGCGAACAAGGTTTTGTGTATTACAAGTGATGCTATTCACCATCTTTCTGGATTCCCTCAAGGTGATCGTACCCCTCCTAGGCCCTCGGAGGATGGGTTTGATGATGCTGTTATGAGGCTGAAGGCCAAACTTGGCTACAAGAGGAGTGATGATATCAAGAAAAAGGATTTGCAGAAGATCCTTGAGGAACTTGTGAAGGATGTGAAGAATGATGACCTGGCTCTACAGGTTTTTTACCTGATTCTTTTCATGAAGGTTATTATTCCTGGTACGTCTACACGAGTGTCCAGGGAGGCAGCAATGTCTGAGAATCTTGTCTCTGAAGATATGGCAAATATGGACTATTTTCAGTTGGTTGTTGATGATCTTCGAAGGGCTATTACTAGGTATCAAGAAGGGACTAGGAGAGGAAAAGCTGTTACAGGCTGTGACATCGCGCCACTACTTATGTATCTGGATTGCTTACTCCTTGGCAAGAAGTCTGTTGTTGATTTGAGGACCCCTCGCATTAACTACATGGACCAGGCCAAGATGACTGAGCCTGCTACTGCTGACTTGGTTAGGAAGGGTGATGAGGACCCAGCCAACTGGGTGTTTGGGAAACTACCTGTGAGTGTTTCTATGCATCATTCTTTCCTGTACAGTTTAGCTTGAACTTCTGGTACTGTCTTCAATATTTTTTCCATGTTCCTCCATTGTTTTTTGATGCGTTGACTTTTTTTTGTATGTAGTGGAAGACACAGACTGAGGTTGTGTCCTTTAGGGTTATCGAACGTCCTGTTCTTACTATGCCTCGTGCCACCGGCCTAGGGAGTGGAGGTGCCCCAAGATTTGAATTCTCCCAGGATGTCAATAGTGGTGGCCCCCTGTAGATCTTGGAGGTTCTTTTGCCCATGTGAGTGATGCATATGGCATTTCTTCTAAGGGTTTCTTTGATGCTGCCAATGTTTCCCTTCTTAGGATTGATGGTCTTTTGGAAACTGTTTGTGGGGAGATGGCTAATGTTCCGACAACTCTTGAGCGTCTTAGTCACGTTGATGGGATTCTTCCTCCCGGCCATGGTTTTGACGTTGAGTCTTTGAAGGAGGTTTTGTCAATTGAAGCTAGAATTCTTGCTAAGCTTCGTCAGAGCACTTCCCACCTCCGTACTAGCTTTGGGCTGCTCAAGGAAATGCAGGATGCTCATGAGGCTAGTGTTGTTGTCAGTCAGATATAGAGGCAAGATTATTTTGTTCGTTTGGGTCGTGAAGGAAGGAACGAGGAGCGTACTGAAGAGGATTTTTATGTTGGCTTTTTGTTAGTTCTTTGAATTAATGTTCATTGTTAGCTTTATAGTTATTAATGTTTTTTGTCATAGGTGACCCTTCCTGATTTCATGTGTTCTGTACTTCCTTTTTCAGTATTTGTGTTTCATTTCTCACCTTCTCTGTTTACAGTATCTGGACTTCCAGCCCTACAGTATCTGAACTTCTTTGCTTGCATTCCATATCTAGATTTTTTTTCCTTTGTGTGATAGTAGTTTGATATCTGACCTTCTATGTTTAGTGTCTTTGGACTTCCTCCATGTGTCAGTGGTCATAGCTATCCTTCTTTAGTTATATTATGTGGACTTCACCTGATTAGACATCGTGTCCTATATGATTTTTGTAGGTTGTTGATGATGGTGCTAGGGTTGATGAGGATGTTTCACCTAAAAGTTCAATTGTCCCTATGCGTGAATCTGCTCCCGCGAGTGATTTATTTGTTGATGAGGTTCATGGCAGTGATCCTAAAGTATATTTTTTCTTGTCCCTTCATTTCCTTTTTATTTAACTTCTTGTGCATTTTTTCTATGTGCCCATTTTTATTGACTTTTTGTTCTTTGCTGCAGAATGACGATGCTAGTGTTCCTTTAGAGAAGGTTGCAGACAAGGTTGTATGAGGCACTGGCTGCTCCGATGGGCTGGATCGAACTGAACCTTGGTCATCCATCGATGCTGGGGTTTCTGATGCTGAACAGTGCAAGACAGCTGAAGATATCATTTCAGGGAAAGATCCCATCGAGTCTACTGTTGATACTGGTAGTGCTCGTGCAGGAACAGAGAAGTCTCCTGCAGCAGAGCCATCAGTTGCTATTGATGCTGGTTCTCCAGCTCTTCCTGCTGGAGCACAATCAACATTTTTTGCTGTTTCAGATTCTCCAGCTGCTCCAGCTGCTACTAGTGTGCTTGCCGACAACACTGTAATGTCTACTGGAGATGATGATGAAGAGACTGAAAGTGATAGCTTGGGAAAGGAGGATGATCTTTCCAGTGCTGCAATTCGTCTAGGCAAGAATCCATAAAGAGAGGAGCATGCTTCTCTCTTCTTTCCCCATCCTCATCCCTTTTGTTGTTGGTTTGAGTCTTTGATATCCCTATGTATTGTCTGTGTGGTCCAAGTTGAACTTCTGGTTTGTGGTTTGTAAATAAAGTGAATTGAAGCTGTTTTTATGTGGGGGAAGGTTTGTAATGAATGGGTTGTGATGTTTTTAATCATGTGGTTTATCTTTCGGTGTAGCAGCTGAGATGTGCTTGTGTTTTTTTGTTGCTCCTATCTTGATCTTTGTGTTTGTATGTTGCTCTCAATTTCTATTCTTTTGCTAAGCCAATAGTGAACTTGCTGTCATCCGAAAGAAGGTTGATGACTTTTATTTCAGTGTAACAAGGCTCAATAGTGATCGTTCTAAGAGGTGAGTGCAGCTGGTTAGATTTTATATGCATCTAACTTATGTACTGCATGTGGTTTAATACCTGAACTTCTTTACTTTCTGTTGCTAAACTTCTTTACTTTCTGAGGTTGAACATCTAACTTTACTTTTTGATGCCTGTTGTTATGTAGCTGAACTTCTCTTGCTTTCTATGTGATGAACTTCTTGAGTTTCTGATGTTGAACTTCTTTACTTTCTTTTGTTTGTTTTAGATCAAAGATTATGTTCCAAAACAATGAGTGTGAATCTACTATTGAAGATGTCGCAGAGTCTTTTTCTCCTCACGGAATGCTTCGATCTAATGTTGTTGAGGTTGCACTATATTGTCTACGTGCCAAATACCAGGACTCGGAAAAACTCATCCTATCGTATTGGATTTGTGTAAGTCAACCCTATAGTAACATCTTTTCTGTTGTTCTTTACCCATATTAGTTAAAACTTGTCCATCTCATTGTATTTTCATATGTTGTTGTTATCTGCATTATATTAGGACAAGATTTACAAAGGGAATTTTGATTCCCGTGCAAGGAAGTACTTCTTAGCAACTAGTCCAGATAGCATGGATGCGCATGATTATGTAAGCAATATTTGTTTCTTTGTCTCTGTATTTGTTTCCACTGTGATCCTCACTGTTTATATTTTTTTATTTTTCTGTGCTCTTGATATTAATTTTCAGTTTTAATGATTTGTGTGTTTATCTTGCGTCTGGTTATTTTCCCCACTTTTGACCCACCTGAACTTTCTGCTCACTTGGGTGTGTTGGTCATTGGGTTTCGATATTTCTTGACATGTAGAATTCAAGGTTCCAGCTTCTCGACTCCTACTATGGATCAAATGATGACTGTGCGGTATGCCTGTATCGGCGGATGACTGATAACATCAAGAAGCTTTGGAGTGATTCCAGCAATGATAGGGAGACACCCTTCAGTCCACCTACTATTGACCATTTCCCTTTGGATTGGATTGATGTCCCCCAACAGACTAACAAGTATGAGTTCCACTTTTATCTCTATCACTTTCTGTTTAATTGTAGTTGTACGTAAGTTGCAACGTCTTATTATGCTTTTGGCTTTCTTTTGTTTTGATACTATTCTCTTTGTCTGATGGCAGTATCGACTGCGGATTCTTCATGCTTACGAATGTTAATTCGTATCATGATGGGATTCTTGCAAACTATTCCCATGAGAATATGTTGGATATCAGGAAGACATGGTTGTACTCAATTGCTTCTTCTAACTTGTTTGAAACAGACTTACATGGTCTGTTTGGCTACTATTCATGTAAGTCTTGAAACTTGGACTGCTTACTTGGACTGTAGCTTTTGTTCTACATGAACTTCACTGTCTTTTACTTGCTTGTGTTTTTTGTTTCAGTATTTTTTCCTGTCATTGCTTACTTGGACTGCAGCTTTTATTCTACATGAACTTCAGAGATGATACCTTTTTATGCTTTTGTTAGTTGTAGTTGAATGTTTTCCATTTCATCAGTTTACCTTGAACTGTGCCTTGGGTTGTGCCTGAACTTCATTAGTTTTTAAGTGCAACAATTTTTTAGGTCATCTTTGAGTATTAACCATGACATCTATATTTGTTGGACTGTACATTGTGTTGTATCTGAACTTCAGTTATATTCAATGGTCGTTTTTGACAGTGGAGCCGTTGGACTTGACCGACTACAACTACTTATTCCTCGGGTCACAGGAATACCAGCCTAGGGAGGAATCGATGAGTACAACTCCGAGAGAATATGAGAGCTCTCGAACCCTTATTCCTTCCAAGTTGGGGAAGCAGCCTGTCGGTATTAGTACTGCTCCAAGTACCCCTTGCTCCGAGAAGGTTGGTACAGTCCAAGCAGAGGTGATTTCGTCGGATGGTGACTTTGAGAAGATTGCTTACCCGAAGACGGGTAAATCTACTGCTGCTACTGTTGTTGGGAGAGGTGGGAAGAATGCTGTCATCACCAGGAAGAATCCGGCAGTTGAGTCTGGCAACATAACTTCCTCGAAGAGAGCAGCAAGATTGCATGTGAAGTGGCGTTCTCCTGTCGCTGCCCTAAAGAAGTACAGTTACCCTCATCTATCTGAGGCCTAGAGGTTGAAACAAATTGTGCTTAGTGAAGATGGTCGGAAGAAGTATTCTGAGTGAGTATTCTTCTCGTGTTTTTGCTACCAGAAATGCTATTTTTTGTGAACTTCTAATGTTATAGTATGTGGACTTCTATTCATTCTCCTTTTCTTGGAGTTGCGCTTCTAATATTTTTCCCATCCTTTTAAATCTGCAGGACAAGCTACTCCATGTTTACCGTCCCTCCAAATGTGATTGACCTCACATGACGTGTGCTTCATACTCTTTTCGGTGAAGGGCATCAGATGGAAGGAGACATAATGGACTTTCTGATAAACTTGTGGAAGGATAAGCCGGAAACCTTTGAGATCTTCGCTTGTGCCGATAGGGTTGTTCTGAGTCCCTACTTCATACAAGTTTTTGTTCTTGTATCCCTATCTGCTTTTTTTGCGCTAGTTTTGGTGAAGTGGCATTTGGAGTTGTTTTTGTTTGTCGTTACTATTTCGTGTTCTTGATCTTTGTTGATGGTCTATTTGTGAATGCAGTACTGCCTAGAGTATGATTATTTTGGTGCATCAGTTCCAAAATTCGATGTAAATAAATCGGCTTCACTCCTCCCAATGTTTGTTCGTAAGGAAGAAGACCTTCTTAACGCAAAGCTGGTTAGGTTTTCATAACTCTTCCTTTTTTATTATGTACATCCTTTTCCTGAGTTTGTCAATAAGTTTTTGTTCATCTTGGCTGTTCAATACTTATTGTTTGTAGTTTGTGCTAACCATTTTTTCAATCTTGGCAGGTTTTCTTGATACTTTTCAAGCCAATTGGCAAAATAGCGCACTACAATGTGTATGTGTTGAATAGATATCGTGGGACCATTCACATCCTTGATTCACTCCCTTACTCTAATAAGGGACTTTCACGAACAAGTTCCCACGGCGACTGCCAAAATATCGTGAGTGTTTCTTAGTCTGAACCTCCCGTCATATTCTCTTTTTGACATGAATTTTATTGTGCCTTCCATTGACAAAACATTTCTATCTCTGTTTCGTAATGCTGCTTCAAAGTTGTGTGCCTGAACTAACTATCATTTCACGGTTGAACTTCTGGTATCGTTTAGTTGGATTTTATGCAAGTGACGCTTTTATGTACCTGAACTTAGCTTTTAGTTTAAGATGTTCTTGATTTTATCGTATTTGTCATGTCTGGCAAATCAAGAGATTCATTGGGTTACTGGAGGAGATGTACGACAAGGCTGAGTACAAAGCAAGCAAGCAGCCAAATTGGATGACTATTGCAAAGAGGCCGACTTTTGTTAATGTCCCAAAGCAACTGGATAACGAGTGTGGTTTCTTTGCCTTGAAGCTCTGCTCTACATATGATGGCGATGAGCTTGTTGAAGATTTTGGTGATGTGAAAGTATGTTTTGTCCTTGTTCCTTTGTCTCATCATGCTTTCATGTTTTTTTGTTTTTGCCGACACACTCCTGCTATGCTTTTAGTTATGCTTTACTGTTGTTTTAATTCTTCATTATTTTTGTTTGCAGGCTGCTATAGATGACTAGAAGGCCGAGTTCATGCACACTCTAGTCTTCAGCGAGAAGAATGAAATTGTGCGTGGAGAGCTTCCTGTTGAGATCCAGTTGTTGGGCCCGTGAATTCTGCGTGTAGAAACATTGGTTCTAGTGTAGATTTGATTTTGTAAAGACTTGGTTTGATAATGATTGGAACGATTTCGTAAAGATTTGGTTGTAAGAATGGTTTTGTAATTTGTATATCTATAGTTGCAGCACTGTTTTTATGTTACTGAGGACAAATGTACCTGTATTGAAGAATGATCATCTTGCGAATTTAAATGCATTGGACTGTTTTAGTATTCCAGAGTTTTTGTTTTTCCCCAACTTATGATCTTGAACTTCTGCCTGGGTTCTGGCTGAACTGCTTGCTTTTTGTGGACAGTGTTTTTTGTTCACAAATCCAGTGTTTTCTTAATATTGGCCCCAACATGTGAACTTGAACTTCCGCTTGAGTTCTGGCTGGGCTGCTGGTTTGAGATGGAGAGATTTTTTTTGTTGTAGAATGTATTATTATGTTTCAACTCAATTGAGATGTAGCCTTTTGTAATTTTTGTGTTGTCCTATTTTTGTAATTTTTTAACTGCACATAGTTTTCAACTAGGACTTCGTGTAAAAATATTCTCATACACTCCTTTACGTTTCTTGATCTTGTCGGTTTTCTACGTGAACTTCTCCAGGTAGCCAAATAGAACTTCATATGTCCACGCGAGCGTCTTCGGATTACTAGCGGCAATACTTATTTGTCAAGCATATTTTTCCTACATTAATTATTATACCAGAACTCCTTCTGTAAGCTTACTTGAACTTCATAGTTTATTCTTTATTCCTGATTGCTCTTTTATGGAATACATCACCAGCGAACCCTCCCGTAATATTCTATAACTTCTAAAGTAAGAGTACTTGAACTTCTCAGTGCATATTCATTTATTCCTGCTTGCTCTTTTATGGAATACATCACCTGCATCTCCTCTCATAATATACCAGAACTTCTATAGTAAGAGCACTTGAACTTCATGGTTTATTCTTTATTCCTAGTTGTTCTTTTATGGAATACAACACCTGCACCTCTTTTATAGTAAGAGTACTTGAACTTCTGAGTGCATATTCATTTATTCCTGCTTACTCTTTTATGGAATACAACACCTTCACCTCCTCTCATAATATACCAGAACTTCTAAATTAACATATAGTTAAACTTCTACTGTATAATATACACTGGCATGACATAAGTTTGCTTTTCTTTAATCGACCTAGTCTAATTGTTCATCAGCCTTGTGCTCCTCCTAGGCTTTGCTAGTAGTGGTTTTTGTTTGACATGCACCTCTTCCTCTTCCTATTCCTCTTCCTCTTTGTCTTCCTCTTCTTCGTTGATATCTTCATCTTCGTCTTCCTCATCCTCCTCTTCATCTTCCACCACTTTCTTGGTGCTGGATCTAGGTTTTGCTTTCTTTTTCTTTTCTGGCTTTTGACTTGTCTTTTCGGCCTCTCCATGCATCGGACATGTTCGTGCGTTGTGTGGAGCATATTCCTTGCATATGCTACAAAGCCTGCTACTAGCTTTCTCTGGGTGTGGTCCCTTGTTTTGTTTTTGAACTTTCGGCTGCTATTTTTGAGCTTTTGGTTGCTTGACCTCCTCGGCATCGTTTCTTTCTAAGAGTGTTGGACAAGCGAGTTTGTTGTGTCCTGCAACCTTTTTGTATAGACTACATTGCCTGTGTCCAAGTGGCACTCCATTGTCATCCAGCACAACAACTCTATCTGCAAATGGTGCCTTTATTTGAGCTCTCTGGTCACTTTTCTTTGCTGCAGAAAGTTTCTTCCTACCCTTGCATCAATTGGCCAACATCCTCCTTGCATCGGTCGGCTTGATCAGCGGTCTGGAGCTTTTTAGCTTCATAATAATGCAGGTCATCTTCAATTTCAGCATCCTCTTCAGCCATCCTTTCGTTTGCATCTGCTTAATTTGCTAAATGTATTGCATCAAGTTCTTCCATGAGCCTCTTGAGAACATAGAAGGATCTATCATATTATTGTTCACATCTCATTGCTTTCTTGTTAACCGTCAAATTTAGCTGCAGCAGGATGTCTTGCTTTGAGAGTTTTGAGCTGCCATCTGATGCAATTGTGTTGTAGTCCCTTATATCAAATGTTGGTTGTGATTTTGCAGTCTTTGTGTACCGTTTTAGGATATACTTGTCTGGAAATTTGTCATCCCTCAGGTAGTCCAGTATGTTCATTACATGAAGGCAGAACAGACCTGAATTTTGTGATGAAGGCAGAATACATTGTTTGTGAGCCAGCAATGAGTTTCATATATTGGTATGATACTACTAGTTTAGCTATTTAATGAGTTTGTTTTTCCGCTCACCTGTGTGTGTCCAAAGCTCGCATTCGCACTCATATATTTCATTCTCTGGGTCAGCTACAACCTAGAATTCATGCTTTGACCAGGCAAACCTTTCTTCATCATCATGGCCACCCTTGTTATGGTAGTACACAAGGTACTTAGTGGCCTCTCTTGTCTTTTTTGCGCGAAATAGCATGCTCTTTCTCATCCTATTCCTCATCTCATTGTACATGGCTTTCGTGTACTTGATAGCCATGTCTTCCTCGTAGTCGTAATTTGTTTTTGTGATAGGATTGCTCTACACATGTCAAAAAATAAGATATTAGTCGAGCAGAGTCATGGGTTTCATTTAAATACCAAGTGCACATGTTCAAGGAAGTCACAATACCATACTGGCGATTTTTTTTGCTCATACTCCTTTTGCAACCGAGTTTGTATGCAAGCATTTACTCACCTAGCAAACTTGTGTAGGTTTTGTGTCCCCTTGACAAACCCTCTCTTGAGGACGTGATTCATCCTCTCGCTTCGTTGTGTAGAAGTCATTCTAGCACATAAAATGTTCTTGTAATATGCAGATATCCACATTGTCCTATCACTCCACAGCTGCATCATCATCTGGTCATTCTACAGGTTGTACTTCTGCACGAGTGCAGCCCAGGCAGCTTCAAACTCTGTTGGCATTAGCGGCCAGTTTAAGATTTCTATGAACTCCTCTTTGAATGTTGGATACTTTTCGTATAGCAACGCGATGTATTCCTTGAACTTCTTCATGATGTGCCAATGGGATAGCTTGTGGATGGTATTTGGGAACGATTGTGGTATAGCTTTCGCCATTGATGGGCACTGGTCTGCATGAATTAAAAAAATGAAACTTGCTTCTTGCACTGATGGTGAACCTATGTGATACAAGTAGTTGAACTTCACATGCAGCAGCAGGACTATCTAATAATGTCCCCCAAATTTTTTTCTTATAGCAGTGTTGTTGAACTTCTGTGATACCGGTGATTGAACTTCACAAACATAACTATATTTTTGTGAACCTGATACATATTGTTTTTCTTACAACAGTGTTCTTGAACATCTATGATTCTTGTATTTGAACTTCACAGACATAACCATATTTTGCTTCCTGTATTGTTTGTTGGACTTCTGTGCTACCAGTGTTTGAACTGCTTGGTTTATAATATTTTTCAGTTAAAACCAGTATACCCGATATACACGTGGAGCTGAAAAGATGATGAAACTTGTAGAGTTTTTTGGTACTTACCTGTTAGAATGCAAGTTGGGTGTTTGTTGTTCATACACCGTTCAAATGTATCGAACAGCCACTTGAATGACTTTGCATCTTCGTCTCTGATCAGGGCAACAACAAACATCATTGACTGCAAATGGTGGTTTGTTCCAACAAACACTCCCAGAGGCATATGAAATCTGTTAGTCTTACAAGTTGTGTCGAATGTTATGCAATCGCCAAAATCTTGATATGCTCCCCGACAGCTTGCATTGGACCAGAAAGTGTTTTTAATTACATTGTCGCTGTCCACTTGAATGTCATAGAAAAACTCATCATTGATTGCCTTCATGTCTTTAAAGAAAGATACAAGTTTCAATACATCATCCAAATCATCTTTCCTCACATTCATAGCTTTCCTGCAAATTATATGCAAACATGGATTTGTTATTTTTGCTAATAGCAAGGTGTGACTTAGGATGCTATGTACATTGCAGTATGTGCATTTTTCAATACTTACTCGTTTAGTAGGTCTTGTCCGGTCATGCTTAGGAAGTAGCTTCCATCTTTATTTTCGGATAGCATGGACATAATTGTTGTATGTTTGACATCATGGTACTGCAAGAGCTTTACATACTCCAAAATAGTCGGGTCATAATTCTTGTTTGAGTGCAAGAATACTAGCATGTCAGCAGTTTGGATGAGGTGGTGATTATGATTGTACTCAATGTCCACTACCACACATGCGTTATCCTCTTGCACCTTCACCATCATTCTTGCATTGCAGCCTGTCCTCTACGATGTTTTGTTTCTCTTCCTTTCAGCTTCTGAAACATAGGTTATGTGTTTCCCTTGGAACGTGCAAACAAAATACATGTGATTGTCATTCCCTCCCGTCTTCCTGATGCCAAAACCAACGTGTCTGGCGTATCTGTTATAAAATTCCCTGGCTTTCTCTACATTTTTGAATGACATCTTTAGTCTTGGTATTAGATAATCTGGGAGATCTGGCATCTGCAGGAAAAGAAAACAAATCCAAACGGTACGTTAAAATGCAGTTTATAAATTTGTTATCCCGGAGGGAGCAAAAAAATTGCAGATCATACAAGATGCATATATAAATACTTAAATTTTGTTCACTTACATGCGTGTATGATCGCAACTCCACTGGAGTCTACTGCTGGCCCTCTGGGATGGGGCACGGCGGAGTTATCATAGCAGGGTGCAGGAGTGGGTCACGAGGAGGCAGGAGGGCTGAAGTTCGCCTCTCTCTTGTTTGCATCCTTTTTTCTTGTGGTGGTTGTGGAGGCATGGCGATCCTGGTTTTAGTTTGCTCTTTTGTTCGGTGAAGCAATCCATCTACCTCATGTCCCGTATGATCCTGAGTTGTAGCAGCAACAGCATCCAACGGCGGTAGTGTGCAGAGTACTCTCCTTCATGTGTGTGTTCCTGTTGGATTTGTCCTGGCATCCGGTTTACTTGCTGCCCTTTCACATTGACGAGCCACACCAGGATAACCTCCAGAGTTATACGCAGGACCTAAGCTAACACCCTCCTCCATCGGTGTGCTTGGAAGTCTGCTGGTGGATACAAAGAATCCGCGAGGGATTTCCGGCGTAACCCAATTAGGTGGAGGCGCAAAATAGTGCGGATCGGGCTGTGACCCAACATCTTGGAAGTCTGCACATGTTTCCGGTGTCACCCAATTATGGTGTGGACCATATTGGGAATGTTGTTGGTGCGTTTGAGGTGTGACCCATTGAGGGGGGCGGCACAACGCGTACAGGGTTCGGGTTGTGTACTTGCTGCTGGGAAGTTCTAACCTTGTTTTTGCGTCTCTCGTCCTGCTAGCATAAAAAAGAATGTGTTAGCACACAAGTCACATCTTCATATACTGGTGTTGCTGAGCTGAGCATTATTCATAGCTGAACTTCTCATAAAGGTGTTGTTCATGTACATATTTTTCCTAGGACAGATATAGTTTTTCTGAACTGAGCTAAGCATTTGCCTATACTTGTGTACCTGAACTGAGCACTCTTCACAGAATGAACTTCACATTCTGAATTCTACACTATTTTTTTCTGTACCTAAACTGAGCACTCTCCACAGACTGAACTTCTGGTTTGCAAAGGGGAAATACAGTCTATAGTTAAACCTGACCTTCATGTGTTTGCATGGTTGAACTTACTAATGCATACCAACCTAACCTTCATGTGTATGCATGGTTTGCAAAGGGGAACTACTGTGTACAGTCAAAAAGTTGACCTTCATGGCTTTGAATGGTTGAACTTCCTACTACATTCCATGTCTTGCAGAGGGTGCGAAGTTCATCTGCATGAAGCCAGAAGTTCAGGTGCGGCAAGATTGAAGGGGGAGACAAGAAGAAGGAGGAAGTTTTGGTACCTAAGAGGGAGGAAGTTCAGGTACCTGTGGTGCCGTGTTCTTTGCTAGATTTGAAGGTGTCGCCGATGCACCCTCCGCCGCTGAGATGCTCCATTGGCCGCGCCGTTCGCCATACCTTGAGGCTTGGACGTCATTAGCTCTGCTAAGCCGTCGGGAGGAGGTGAGGTTGGAAGGAGGAGGCCTCCAAAATTCCATGGCGGCTTGTTGCAGATATTCCGGCGGCTTTGCCGCCTCTAGGCAAAGCGGGCTCCCTCGCGCCGGCGTCCGCCGTTGCTTGCTCGCCCACGCCGGCAGTCGAATGGGAGGTGGAGACGGCGGGAAGGCGATGGATCCCGTCGGCCGGGAGCTAGAGAAGGAGGGGAGGCGCTGGATCCGGTGGAGATCGGCGACGAATCGTCGTGGAGGCCGGCGGGGAATCGAGGGGAGGAGAGGCGAGGAGGGGTGTGTGGCGAGGAGTTTCGAGGGAGGTGGGCTGGGGTGGCCTCGATCGGGATCGGAACAGGTGGATCGTGTCGGGTGGGCCGGCAGTTCGAGAAGTTCAGGAACGTCCTGCCGTGCCCTTATAGGGCTGCTGTGATCCAAATAACTATCCTGGGATTAGAATAGTATATATATATATGCCCACGAGGCTCGAGCAATACAACAACTATTCCACTAATCCATCTTTATTCCTTCTACATGGTATCAGCCTAACCAATCCAAACCCTAGCCGCCGCCCGCCACTTCCGTCCCATGCGCCGCCCCTGGGGTGGTCGGCCTCCATGACCGCCGCCAGGGAACGTGCGACCCGTATCCACGGTTCGTCCATCGATCGTGTTGACCATCCGTCCTAGAGATTTTTTTTTCCAATCCCTTGATTCGGATTTTTCTCTCTCGCCGGTCATCTTGATTTGCGTTTAGTTTTGTTTTTCTGATCTACCATCGGTTTGCGTCGCCTGCCGCCATCGATGACCCCTGCACCTCTACTCCGACAACAGCACGACCACTCGGTATCCTCCGACCCGATGACCTAGTGCGGCGCGTCGGCCCGCCTCGACCGTCGCCCGCAAGTCTGCCCGTTCGTCGCTTTGTGCCGACCGTTGTCACCCTCATCCGATTGGGATCCTGCACACCTCCACCCCACTTGATTGTATCTGTTCGTCGGCCCTGGTGCCACCACGCATGTGATGTGTTGACCGGTTGTGTTGTGATGCGCAGCTTGCGCCCCTTTCGGGCGTGAGCCGCGTGCACGCATCGACTCTTCGCACATCCTTTCGCATTTGCCTCTGCGGCTCAGCCACCTCATCACCGACAGGCGACCCCATCCTCACGAGTGGTCAGATTGATCACCTGAAAGCCACCCTGCTCCATCTATGCCGCATGACCGACCTAGCTAGTCGCTTGCACGCACCTCCGCGGGTACCATGAAGATCATCCACAAGTTCCGTGTGCACCTTTACCGATATAGCAATGAGCCGCTAATCCGTCGCCCCTTCGGGCCACATCGTTGCCGCCTCATGGTTCTCCCTGTGAGTGCACCGACTCATGCGCCGCCGCTGTGTCTCCCCTTCGGGCCACAGTGTCGTGGCATGCGGTCCTCGCCGCTATCCTGAGGCTGTCCCGGTTGCTGCACCGACTCGCACGCCGTTGCTTCGTCGCCACTTCAGGTCGTAGCGCCGCAACACGTGGTCCCCGCCACCGCCCCAAGGCCGTCCTCATGGGTTGCACCGACTTGCGTGCCACCGCTGCATCACCCCTTTGGGTCATAGTGTTGCGACACGGGGTCAACGCTGCCGCCTTGTGATCTTCCCATCGTCGCACCCACTCGCGCGTCGTCGCCCCCTTGGGGCCTTAGCATCGCGACACGTGGTCCACTCCGTCATCCCTACGCGTCGACTTCCATGTGGTATGCACCACGGCGCCTCCCTTGGCGCGGGAACGTTATTGTCCGCATCTGTCTTCATCACACTGTTGGAAATATGCCCTAGAGGCAATAATAAATTAGTTATTATCATATTTCATTGTTCATGATAATCGTTTATTATCCATGCTAGAAATGTATTGATCGGAAACTCAGATACATGTGTGGATACATAGATAACACCATGTCCCTAGTATGCCTCTACTAGACTAGCTCGTTGATCATAGATGGTCAAGGTTTCCTAGCCATGGACATCAGATGTCATTTGGTAATGGGATCACATCATTAGGAGAATGATGTGATGGACAAGACCCAAACTATAAACATAGCATATGATCATGTCAGTTTATTGCTATAGTTTTCTGCATGTCAAGTATCTGTTCCTATGACCATGAGATCATGCAACCCACTGACACCGGAGGAGTACCTTGTGTGTACCAAACGTTGCAACGTAACTGGGTGACTATAAAGGTGCTCTATAGGTATCTCCAAGGGTGTCTATTGAGTTGGCATGGATCAAGACTGGGATTTGTTACTCTGTGTGACGGAGAGGTCTCTCACGGCCCACTTGGTAAGACAAACATCACAATAAGCCTTGCAAGCAATGTGACTAAGTGTTAGCCATGATATCTTGTATTATAGAGAGAGTAAAGAGACTTGCCAGTAACGAGATTGAACTAGGTATAGAGATACCGACGATCGAATCTCGGGCAAGTAACATACCGAAGAACAAAGGGAACATCATACGGGATTAGATGAATCCTTGACATAGAGGTTCAACCGATAAAGATCTTCGTAGAATATGTAGGAACCCATATGGGCATCAAGGTCCTGCTATTGGTTATTGACCGTAGAGGTGCCTCGGTCATGTCTACATACTTCTCGAACCCGCAGGGTCTGCACACGTAAGGTTCGGTGACGTTTTGGTAGTATAGAGTTATGTATGGTGGTGACCAAAGGTTTTTTGGAGTCCCGGATGAGATCCCGGACATTACGAGGAGCTCCAGAATGGTTCGGAGGTAAAGATTGATATATAGGAAGTCCTGTTTTGGTCACCGGAAAAGTTTCGAGCTCATCGGTAGTGTATCGGGAGTGCCGGGAGGGTGCCAGGGGACCATCGGGAGGGGTGTCTCGACCCAAAGGGCCACATGGGCTATGGAAGGAGGCAAACCATCCCCTGGTTGGCTGTCTGAAGCCCCCACTAAAGGCCCATGTGGTTGGGGTGGAAAAAACCCAAGGTGGAAAGAGTTTCCAAGTGGGAAGGAGTCCTAATCCTAGTAGGATTGGAGGAGGACTCCTCCACTCCTCTTTGCGGCCAAGGCAAAGGGGCAAGCCCTAGGGCATTGACCTCCCTCCCCTCCTCCTATATATAATGGAGGGAGGGAGGGCAAAAACACTCAACCCTAATTGCCACGTGATGGCCTCTTCTTCCTAGATCAGTTTCTCCTCTAGATTAGTTTTGCGGTGCTCAGGTGAAGCCCTACAGGATTAGTTCACCACCACCGCCACCACGCCATTCTTCTGCCAGAGAAATCATATACCTCTCCACCCCCTCTTGCTGGATCAAGAAGGAGGAGATCCACTAGTAGAAAACAGGGCTTTGGTCTAGGCCGGGCCAGCCCATTAGTCCCGGTTCTCTCACGAACCGAGACCCATGGGGGCAACGGTCCCGGTTCGTGAGGCTAGGGGGGCGGGCGGGCCATGTGGGGCATTGGTCCTTGTTCGTAGGACCCCTTTGGTCCCGGTTCCGGACACCAATCGGGACCAATGGGCCTCGCTCCTGGCCCACAACCACTGGTCCCGGTTTGTGGATGGAATCCGGACCAAATGGGATCCTTTAGTCCCGGTTCCATCCATGAACCGGGACCAATGAAATGCCTATATATACCCCCTCGCCAGCGAGCAGAGCACTCCACATTGCTCTATTTTTCTGGCCGGCAAGGGGAAAGCTTTATGGTGCTCTAGCTCACCTCTTATGCACATGAGGTGTTTGATGAAATGCCCAAGCCACACTTAAGCTTTCTCCTCTTCAAGCTCCTTGTCCAAGCTCCATTTTCCTCAAGATTTGCCTAGGTTTGGCGGTCCATCCTGTCCCGTCCCCGTCCTCACCGCCGTCGATCGCCCGTGACTATCTCGGTGCCGGCACCACCGTGGTTAGCCTCTTCTTCTTATCTTCTGTCTAAAAGGGAAAAGTTTTTACTTGTATGATTTCGATAGATACTTATGTAATTTTCTTACTTTTATTATTGTTTGTTATTATATAGTGCGATGGTTTCGTATCCGCCTCTGTCGGCCCTCGTCCTGTCTAAGATTCGGATGTGGTATATATTATCTTTTATAACTATTTGTTTTATTTAGTGTTTATGACAATTATGCCGACCAGCGTGACATAGATTTTTTAATCTAGGAGGAGGTAATTGAACTGGAAATTCCAACCCACATAGCAACTCTTTTTGAGAAGTTAAATTTGGTTGAAAAAGAAAACAATGACTTGAAAGAAAAATTACAAAGGGTTGAAGAGGAGGAGATGAAGTTGGAATTGCATGTTGTTGATGTCGTCGACGATCACAAGACCAAGATGGATGCAATGCGCTTGAAGATTAGAAAATATGCCATTCATACTGAGGCTTGGTATCATTATGGTGTTGGATCAATTGGTACCTTAGTAGAAGTTATGATCACATTTGTTGTTGCATTTAATTTTTTTACATAGTTTCGATGTATGTTTTAATTAGATGCTCTAGAGAGGCATATGTTGTTCAATAATGAGAACTATGTATGAACTGTATGTATTTATTTTGGTCACCATTGTACTTTGGCTTTAATGTGATGATGAATTTCTATTAATTTGGTCACTTCTCTATTCATGATATGTTGTAATGGTTTTTAATACACTTTAGTATATAACGCACGCAGATGAACTACAATGGATGTACAGTGACTGACGCACCTCCGAGTATATTAAGGGCCTGCATAATTTTCTCAAAGCAGCTGAGGCAAACAAGCAGAATGGTTTTATTCATTGTCCATGTACTGTCTGTGAGAATACGAAGGCTTTCACCAACTCTAAAATCCTTCACTTCCACCTGCTTGATAAGGGTTTTATGCCACACTATAATGTTTGCACCAAGCATGGAGAAAGAGGGGTTATGATGGAAGACAACGAAGAAGAGGATGATGACAACTATGTGCCTCCTGAATACAGTGATGCTGAAACGGGGGAAGACGAAGATCAAGAGAAACCAGACAATGTGCCCGATGATGATCTTCATCGGGTCATTGTTGATGCAAATAGACAATGCGAAAGTGAAAAGGAGAAGTTGAAGTTCGATTGCATGCTAGAGGATAACAAAAAAGGGTTGTACACAATGGACACAATTGAAGAAAAGGTGAAGACTTTCTCTCCACAACTATATCATTCAGTTACATGTGAAGAAATGAAATGCCTTCTGTAACACATAAGTTTTCGTCTGAAACCCTTATACTTTGAAAGAGATTGTCCGTTTTGTACACGAAGTGCATCTAGTTTTTGCCGTAACCCTCTCAACTTCTTATAACACTCTATGTGGGTGAAATGATGATACCATGGCAACTTTCAACCTTTTCAGTGTTCATTTGAAGTGCTTTTCAATTTCAGGGTTATTTAGCTCAAAAAAATCAGTAAGTGCATGAAAAATACCAAATGAAGTCAGAAAGAGTTGAAAATTGATGATGTGGATTTGAATGGTGCATTTTCAACACACAAAAAGTATGGAGTTCAAATAACTTCAAAAAATGAAATCCCTTTGTAACAGATGAGTTTTTCTCCGAAACCGTGATACTTCGAAAGAGATTGTCCATTTTGTACATGAAGTGCATCCAGTTTTTGCGTAACCCTCTCAACTTTTTATAACATGCTATGTGGGTGAAATGATGACACCATGCCAACTTTTGACCTTTTCAGAGTTCATTTGAAGTGCTTTTCAATTTCAGGGTTATTTAGCTCAAAAAAAATCATTAAGTGCGTGAAAAATACCAAATGAAGTCACAAAGTTTTGAAAATTGATGATGTGGCTTTGAATGGTGCATTTTGAACGCACAAAAAGTATGGAGTTCAAATAAGTTCAAAAAAATGAAATCCCTTTGTAACAGATGAGTTTTCGTCCAAAACTGGATACTTCGAAAGAGATTGTCCATTTTGTACACGAAGTGCATCCAGTTTTTGCCATAACTCTCTACACTTTTCATAACATTCTATGAGGGTGAAATGATGATACCATGCCAACTTTCAACCTTTTCAGAGTTCATTTGAAGTGCTTTCAATTTCAGGATTATTTAGCTCAAAAAGATCAGTAAGTGCATGAAAAATACCAAATGAAGTCACAAAGTTTTGAAAATTGATGATGTGGCTTTTAATGGTGACTTTTGAACACACAAAAAGTATGTAGTAAAAATAATTTCAAAAAAATGAAATCCCTTCGTAACAGATGAGTTTTCATCCGAAAATTGTGATACTTCGAAAGAGATTTTCCATTTTGTACACGAAGTGCATCCAGTTTTTGCCGTAACCCTCTAAACTTTTTTAACATTCTATGTGGGTGAAATGATGATACCATGCCAACTTTCAACCTTTTCAGAGTTCATTTGAAGTGCTTTTCAAATTCAGGGTTATTTAGCTCAAAAAAAATCAGTAAGTGCATGAAAAATACCAAATGAAGTCAGAAAGGGTTGAAAATTGATGATGTGTCTTTTAATGGTGCATTTTGAACACACAAAAAGTATGGAGTTCAAATAAGTTCAAAAAATGAAATCCCTTTATAACAGACGAGTTTTCGGCGAAACTGTGATACTTCGAAAGAAATTGTCCATTTTGTATATGAAGTGCATCCAGTTTTTGTCGTAACCCTCTCAAATTTTTATAACATGCTATGTGGGTGAAATTATGCTACCATGCCAACTTTCAACCTTTTCAAAGTTCATTTGAAGTGCTTTTAAATTTCAGGGTTATTTATCTCAAAAATCAGTAAGTGCATGAAAAATACCAAATGAAGTCAGAAAGTTTTGAAAATTGACGATGTGGCTTTGAATGGTGCATTTTGAACACACAAAAATTATGGAGTTCAAATAAGTTCAAAAAAATGAAATCCCTTTGTAACAGATGAGTTTTCGTCCGAAACCGTGATACTTCAAAAGAGACTTTCCATTTTGTACACGAAGTGCATCCAGTTTTTGTCGTAACCCTATCAACTTTTTAGCACATGCTATGTCGGTGAAATGATGATACGATGCCAACTTTCAACCTTTTCAAAGTTCATATGAAGTGCCTTTTCAATTTCTATCAAAACATCGTGGGAGTGGAGTTCAAAAAATAATCAACTAAAAAGCTTTTATAAACCTCTAGTATTTTTGAAACTATAATTATATAAAAATTATGCAACTAAAATTATCCAAGTTTTTTTTGTTCAAAACATTAATAGCAAAAATAATGAAATGATAAAACACACTGGAAATAAATAAAGCAAAAAATAAAAAAATAAAAAAAACAAAACAAAAATAATGGAAATTATGCAACTAAAATTATCAAAGTATTTTTTGTTCAAAAGAATGAACTAAAATAACAGAAAAAATACTGGAAAAAATAAAAATAAAAAGCAAAAAACAAAAGAAAAATACTAGAAAAAATAAATAATGCCAACCATTGGTCCCGGTTGGTGGAACCAACCGGGACCAAAGGTCTCTGCCTCCCGCCCTTTGGGCTAACGAAAAGAGACCTTTGGTCCCGGTTGGTGGCACCAACCGGGACTAAAGGTGTGCATTGGTACCGTTTGGCGCCACCAACCGGGACCAATGCTTCTTCTATATAAGCAAACACTTAGAAATTTCAGTTTTCATCGCCACTTCGCCGAGCCCGCCATCCTCGTCCCCGTCGCCGTGTGCCGCCTCGAGCCCGCCATCGTCGTCCTCGTCCCCGTCGCCGCCCACGTCGCCGCCCCGTCCCCGTCGCCTCCCCGTTGTCGTCCCGCCCCCGTCCCGTCGCTGCCCTGTCGCCTCCCAGTCGCTGCCCCGTTGCCTCCCCGTTGCCCCCCCACCCCTAGTGAGCCCCCCTTTCCCATGGCCCCCTGCTCGGATACGGCGACATGGACACGGCGACACGCATACGGGGACACGGGATACGATATTTTCCAAAAATAGGCCATCGGGGACACAACAAGTATATATAAGGATAAATGAAAATATGTCATGAGTTAAAGAAAGAAAAATAATGAGAAAGAGATCGCCCCCTCCCCGATAACTTCGACATGAGGGGGTCGATATACATTTTTTTCCATGTATTTATGCCGTGTCGTTGAGTTAAAGAAAGAAAAATAATGAAAATATGTCATGAGTTAATGAAAATATATAATATATGTATGTGGCTATGTATGTATAGATGGATAGCATTTTTTCCATGTATGTATGTCGTTGTCGATATACCCCCTCCCCGATAACTTCAACATGAGGGGGGGTCGATATACCCCCTCCCAGATAACTTTGACATGAGGGGGGCGATATACCCCCCTCCCCGATAACTTTGACATGAGGGGGGCTCGATATACCCCCTCCCCGATAACATTTTTTTTCTAAGTTATTAAGGTAAAATATTCATATGGAAAACTCTAGTAATATAGATTTATCAAGTATGCCCCCATTGTGGATGTGCACAAGTTGATCCAATTTTTTTCTGATCCCATCTATATATATTGTTCTATATGTCATGTTGTGTGTCAAAGTATTGAAGAAATCCATGGCTTCATCATCAGCCGGAAGTAACCAGCGTATGATGTTACGAAGCTCTTCAAAGTTGTTTTGGAACAGAGTTCCGAATAGAATAATCCGCTTTTTGGTACAAATTTCAGCAACGGCCTTCCAAATAGCGATATTCAGAATGCTCTTGCTGAACTTCGTACCAAAAAGCTAATTATCCTATCCGGGACTCCGTTCGAAAACAATTTTGGAGAGCTTCGTACCATTATGCACCTGTTACTTCCGGCTAATGATGAAGCCGTGGTTTTCTTAAATCCTTTGACGCTAGACAACGTGACATATAGAAGGGTAGATGAGATCAGGAAAAATATGGACCATTTTCTGCACATCTAGAATGGCGCCATTTTGTTAAATCCCTAAAAGGTTAAGAGAATCCCGGCCCTCTCCCCCGACCAAACCCTAGAAGCGTTGAGGGCCACCCCCTAACCCTGGAAGCGTTGTTGAGGCCACCCCAAATCATAGAGAAGTATATTAATTGCCATGTTTTAATATTTGCAGAAACTATGGATCAAAGAGACTTGGAACAAGAACAGTTGTTGGGGGACATAATCTAAGGCAATCCTGATGCTGTCTTGTCGTATCTCAACGACACCGATGGTCTTGAAGGAGATGAAGGACATGATCATGATGGCTTCAGTGACCGAATGCCGAAGGAAGAAGGAGACCATGGTGATGGCTCCGGTGACCAAACGGAGGAGGGAGATGTTGCAAAGTCCGGCGAGGTATATATTAATTAAGCATATGCTGACTAGCTAATTGATGCATTAATTGTTTTGGTATGTAAATATATTAACTCTTATTTCTTATTTTATATAGCCCTCCGGATCGAGCCAAACTTCGATAACGAGACAAGGCCCGAAAGAAGGTTGAAAAGGGAAGAAAGATTGACGATCATAGCACTCGCGGACGATGGCCTACCGATTGAACCAAAGAGGACCAAGGACGCATTTGCTACTCAGTGTGGAGCTATTGTTAGGGACAACATCTCGATCATCATCAAGTAATGGAATAAGCCTAAGGATGATGCCCATGAAGGTGATTATGTCACCGATAGACAGAAAGATGATCTTTGGACCGCACTGAAGGCTAATTTCACCCTACCGCCAGAGGAGGATCCGAATAAGTCAGTTATAGAGCCACTGGTCAAGGCTTGGGCTCTTAAGAAGATGGCAGGTCTATTCGGGAGGTGAAAGAATGAGTTGAAATCAAAGTTTGTCGACAAAGGGAAGACTCCAGAATTCATCGGCCGATTTGAGAAGATAAGAGATTACTGGCCTGCATTTGTGACCTACAAGACATCAGAGAAGAGTAAGAAAATGTCTGAGACAAACAAGATCAATGCTGCAAAGAAGAAGTATCATCATCACATAGGGTCAGGTGGCTACCTCAAAGCCCGGCCGTTGTGGGAAAAAGCTGAAAATGACCTGCTTGCTAAAGGGGTCCAACCACGGACATATAACTGGCCAGACCGTTCAAGGACTTGGTTCTTCGGAGTTGGGGGAACTTTGGACCCTCAAACAGGGAAGTATCGTTGGACGAACGAGCAACTTGTAATACCCGTCATGAAGCTTCAAAACTATATCACCGCAGCGCGGGAAGGGACGTTCATTCCCGACAGAGAGAAGGACGAGCTGACTAAAGCCCTAGGGAATGCTGAGCACCCTGGACGAATACGAGGCACACCAGGCTCCGTTCCTGGAAGGTTGGGTTTCCCAACGCACGCGGTTACAGAAGCCGGTAGAGAAAGAGGAAAGCGGAGCTGAGCGAAATGCAGAAGCTCAATGCAAGGCTAGAAAATCTAGAGGAAGCTGAGAGCCAGCAAGCTGCCGACCAACCATCTCAACAGCATGAAGCTACCCCAGAAGCCACCCCACCATCTCAGTAGAGAAGCAGTGTGGCTTCCACGGAGCCCGTTCAGCCTGACTTCACGGCTCCTAGCTACCCCGTGGATACTATCACGGAGGTTCAAAATTGCGAGCTTTGGACGAAATTCCGGAACCTCACTTTCAAGGCGGCTCTTGGCTCTGTTGCACCTCCTCAACCCAACAGAACTTTTCAATGTCTTCTGATTCCACATGGCTATGCTGTTGTGATGGTGAATGAAGTAATGGAGGGATTTGATGATCTCAAGCTTCACCACCATACTGGTGAAGGGGATAAGAAGCTGGTTAATGCTCTGAGGAGTACATGTCTATGGCCGAAGGAGTACATCAAGCTTCCAAAATGGAAGCCTCCACCTCCTCCTCCTCCTCTGGCACGTCAGGGCACTCCGCCTCCTCCTCCTCCTCCTCTGGCGAGTGATCAGTGCACTCCGACTCCTCCGACGCGTGATGGCACTCCGCCTCCTCCTTCGCCTACCCCGGCGCGTCGGAGAAGTCCGCCTCCTCCGGTGTGTGAGGCCACTCCGCTTCCTCCTCCTCCTCCTCCTCCTCCTCCTCCTCCTCCTCCTCCTCCTTCGGCGCATGAGGCCACTCCGCCTCCTCCTCCTCCGGCGCATTAGGCCACTCAGCCTCCTCCTTCGGCGCATCAGGCCACTCAGCCACGACGGAAGAGAGACGTCGCCGCCGCTCTGGCGGCTAGCAGTACAATAGGTGGGAAAAAATACAAATTTGGTCCAAGCCTCAAGCCTGTTACAAAGTTACCATACGAGAAGACTGATGAAGAAAGCGATGAGATCAGTAAAGCCAAAGTGAAGGCCCGTTTTGTACGGAAACAGACACCTCAGAAGGAAACAATAGATCTGGTGAAAGCGAAGTGCACTCTGGATGCCCTCAAGTGACCATCACCGCCTCCGCTGCCATCAAACTATGACCGCTGTATTATAAAGACATATAATGAAGAGCAGCGGTCGGGAAGTACCTCTAGTGCTACCCGAGTCAAAGAACGAAAAAGTGGGAAAACAATTCCCCAGCTTGGCAAACAGGAGAAGCAATCCTGCCCTCCGCTCAAGGTGTCTAGCAACATTGCTAATGATATGATGATACTGCCCGGTACCAAACTTGGTGATTACTTGGGGGATTATGTACTTTTTGAAATTGCTGAGGTAACCAAAGAAGAACACGAATACGTGCATGGGAAGCCTCTCGTCAAACCTGATCATCCTCCTCTAACAATGATGATGTACAAATTGCATGAGTGGTACATGAAAACCTCTAGGGAGTCTGGGAGAGACACTATGTATGTGGCAGTGAAACCAAAGCATGAATTCATTGGAATTCTCATGGTGCCTATTCAATTTGAGGAGTTATTTCAGTTATACAATCAACAGGCCCTCGACAAACAACTACGAATGCCTACTGTATGTAAGTATTACTTCTATAGTTAAGTCTCTAGCTCAGCTCGTTCATTGGATGTATATATATAATTACCATCACTATATTATGCAGATTGAAGATCATGAATGCAAAAAAGTAGGAATCTTTGACGTTGGGTTTATTAGCCCAGATGCCGTAAATGAATGGTCGATACAAAAAGAACCCGCAGCGACAGAGGAGAACTTGCTAAAGTTGGTCCTTGCACATCAAAACAAAAGGGAAATACTCTTTCCTTACAACTTCAAGTGAGTGTTGTTGTCTTCTTTGTATACTCTGTTTCGCTTACTCGAGGTTAAGTAATGTAATTGATGAGTTATATATGCATGCATAGTTACCACTTTATTCTGCTATCCATTAAGCTTGATGGGGCATTAGTAACTGTCTTAGACTCGAGACGTAAAGATCCCGAGAATTATGCGGACATGACTTCAATGCTCAAGAAGTAAGTTCAGTCAATACCAGGACCATATCGGCATGAAACTTTCATTAATTTCTTGATATCAAGTAATCATTTTCTTTGCCTGGCAGGGTTTGGAAGAAGTTCACCTGAAAGGTTCCCAGTCTAAACAAAGAGTTGCGATTTACGCACCCCAAAGTAAGTAGTACTAGCTAGTTCTGCCCATCTCTAATTGATTCAAAATTTCATCAATATATCATTACCGTGCTTGCTTACCAGTTTGATTGAACTCTATTCTCGTAAAGTGCTTGTACCAGAAAGAAGGGACTGTTTTATGTGGATACTACGTATGCGAGCTCATTCGCCAATTGACCTCTGAGCGGGGCTTCTCTAACAAACAATTTGAAGTACATAAATAATATTCACAATTTTATTTTATATATTACCATCAATTGTGTTGATTTTTATTCATATATATGCATGTAGTGACCCCCATCTTCAATTAGATGTGGCAGATGCGGGATGAACTCCTACCACATGATCGCATACGAGCAATTCAAGAGGAATTGGCGGGATTCTTTCTTGACCATGTCATACCTGAAGACGGAGAATACTATGTGAATTTGTGATTGGATCTTAGGAATTGTAAGAGATCTTATATTGTATATATGTAGCTAGTAGCGTCGGATAGATATACGAAAACCTGTTGTTCGACCAATCTCTCAGAGAAAGAGAGGTCGATCACTTCTCTGTGTATATGTTCATGACGATCTTGTGTACTTAATGGTTCCTTCATTTTCTTACAAGCTAGCGTGTCGAGTTCTCTCTATAGTAGCTAGCGTCGACCATTCACGGAGAAAGAGAGGACACTTCTCTCTATTAATTAGCTAGCTAACACAATATGAAACCCCTAAATTAACCCTCCCAAACCCCCTAACCCCCCCCTTTAAAAAAACCAGCAACTGCCAGATGCTGACGCGTGGATGCCTTTTGGTCCCGGTTGGTGTTAGCAAACGAGACTAAAGGTCCTCCTGCCTGAGCTCCCCGCAGAGGCCACGTGGAGCCCTTCTGTCTCGGTTTGTAAGCGAACTGGGACTAAAGGTTTGGGGCTTTTGTCCCGACCTTTTAGTACCGGTTCTAGAACCGGGACTAATGGGCGTTTGGAACCGGGACAAATGGTCCATTTTCTACTAGTGATCATCATCGAGCTGTACGTGTGCTGAACGTGGAGGTGTTGTCCGTCAGGCACTAGATCGGAAGGACCGTGACTGGATCACGGAACAGATCGTGATTGGATCGCGGGACGAATCGTGATTGGATCGCGAGGCGGATCGTGATGGGATCGCGGAATGGCTTGCGATTTGGATCGCGAAGACGTTTGACTACATCAACCGCGTTTCTTAACGCTTCCCGCTTAGCGATCTACAAGGGTATGTAGATCCACTCTCCCTCTCGTAGATGCTCATCACCATGGATAGATCTTGCATGTGCGTAGGAAATTTTTTGTTTCCCATGCAACGTTCCCCAATAGTGGCATCATGAGCTAGGTCTATGTGTAGATGAGATCATGAGTGGAACACAAAGGAGTTTGTGGGCGTTGATGCTTAGATTGCTTCCTCCCTTGGTCGTGTTTTGATTCAGCGGTAGTGTGGGATGAAGCGGCCCAGACCAACCTTACTCATACGCTTACGAGAGACCGGTTCCATCGACTGACGTGTAACTTTGTTGCACAAAGATGGCTGGCGGTGTCTGTCTCTCCTACTCTAGTTGGATCGGATTCGACAAAGGCGGTCCTTGAGAAGGTTAAATAACAATTTGTGTATCACCGATGTGGTTTATGCGTAGGTGAGAATTGTTCTTGCTAGATACTCGTAGCAGCCACGTAAAACTTGCAACAACAATTAGAGGACGTCGAACTTGTTTTTGCAGTGTATGTTGTGATGTGATATGGCCAATTACATGATGAGATATATGTGATGTATGAGATGATCATGTATTGTATAGAATATCATGACTTGCATGTCGATGAGTACGGTAACCGGCAGGAGCCATAGGGTTGTCTTTAATTATTTTCGTCGTTTTTTTGCTTTACATTATTGCTATGAGTTAGCAATAGTCATGGAAGCAATAGTCGACGCGGCAACCCCGATGGTGACACGTTGATGGAGAACATGGTGTCATGCCGGTGACGATGGAGATCATGTTGGTACTTTGAAGATGAAGATCAAAAGCACAAGTTCATGGCCATATCATGTCACTTATGATTTGCATGTGATGTTAATCCTTTTATGCATCTTGTTTTGCTTAGGACGACGGTAGCATTATAAGTTGATCCCTCACTTAAAATTTCAAGATAAAATTGTGTTCTCCCCAAGTGTGCACCATTGTGAAAGTTCGTCGTGTCGAGACACCACATGATGATCGGGTGTGATAGACTCTACGTTCACATACAACGGGTGCAAGCTAGTGTTGCACGTGCAGAACACTCGGGTTAAACTTGACGAGCCTAGCATGTACAGACATGGCCTCGGAACACAAGAGACCGAAAGGTCGAACACGAGCCATATAGTAGATATGATCAACATGATGATGTTCAACATTGAAACCACCTCAACTCACGTGATGATCGGACTTGAGTTGGTGAATTTGGATCATGTATCACTCAGATGACCCGAGGGATGTCAATTTGAGTGGGAGCTTTAGTAATTTGATTAACTAAACTCATTATCGTGAACATAGTCAAAATGTCTTTGCAAATTATGTTGTAGATTACTAGCTCGCGCTGTATCTCCCTTGATTTTTTATATGTTCCTAGAGAAATAGAGTTGAAAGATGATGGTAGCAATAATGCGGACTGGGTTCGTGATCTGAGGATTGTCCTCATTGCTGCACAGAAGGCTTATGTCCTTAATGCACTGCTAGGTGCGCCACCCCCCTCAAGTGTCATATGTAGATGTTGTGAACATCTGACAAGCACGTTCTGATGACTACTTTATAGTTCAGTGCATCATGAATTACGGCTTAGAATTGAGGCTCCAAAACGTTTTGAACATCACAGAACATATGAGATGTTCTAAGATCTGAAATTGGGATCTCAGGCTCGTGCTCGTGCTGGTAGGTATGGGAACTCCAACAAGATTCTTTGCCTGCAAGATGAAGGAGAATAGCTCAATCAGTGAACATGTGCTCAGATTGTGTGGGTACTACAATCGCTTGAATCGAGTGGGAGTTGATCTTCTAGATAAGATAGTGATTGATGTAGTTCTCCAAGTCACTGTCACAAAGCTACTAGAGCTTCGTGATGAACTATAAAAGGCCAGGGCTGGAAATAATGATCCCTGAGCTATTCGCAATGTTTGACACCGCGAAGGTAGAAATCAAGGAGCATCAAGTGTTGATGGTTAGTGAAACCACTAGTTTCAAGAAGGGCAAGGGCTAGGAGGGAAACTTCATGGATGGCAAGTCAATTTCTGCTCCAGTGAAGAAACCCAAGGTTGAACCCAAACCCAAGACTAAGTGCTTCTATTATGAGGAGAATGGTCGCTAAAGCGGAACAACCCTAGATACTTGGTAGATAAGAAGGCTGGCAACATCGACAGAAGTATATTTGATATACGTGTTAGTGATGTGTACCTTGCTAATACTCCTAGTAGCACCTGGGTATTGGATACCGGTTCGGCTGCTAAATGTTAGTAACTCGAAATAAAAGCTACGGAATAAATGGACTCTAGCTAAGGGTGAGGTGACCATGAGTGTTGGAAGTGTTTCCAAGGTTGATGTGATCACCATCGCACGCTCTCCCTACCTTCGGGATTAATGATGAACCTAAATAAATATTTGGTGATTGCATTGAGCGTGAACGTGGTTAGATCATGTTTATTGCAATACGATTATTCATTTAAGTTAGAAAATAATGGTTATTCTATTTATATGAATAATACCTTCAATGGGCATGCACCCAATGTGAATGGTTTATTGAATCTCGATTGTAGTAATACACATATTTATAATAATGATACCAAAAGATGCAAGTTAGTAATGATAAGTACCACATTCTTGTGGCACTCTCGCGAAGGTCATATTGGTGTAAAGTGCATGAACAAACTCCATGCTGATGGATCTTTTGACTCACTCGATTTCGAATCGGTTGAGACATGCGAACCATGCCTCTTGGGCAAGATGACTAAAACCCCATTCTCTGGAACCATGCCTCTTGGGCAAGATATCATTATTTTCTTACCTTCACTGATGATTTGAGTAAATATGGGGATATTTACTTAATGAAACACAAGTCTGAAACGTTTGAAAGGTTCAAGCAGTTTCAGAGTGAAGTTGAGGATCATTGTGACAAGAAGATAAAATGTTTACGATATGATCGTGGAGGTGAATATCTGAGTTGTGAGTTTGGTATGCAACTTAAGACAATGTGGAAATTGTTTCACAACTCACGCGGCCTGGAACACCATAGTGTGATGGTGTGTCTGAACGTCGTAGTCGTGCTCTATTGGATATGGTGCGTACTATGATGTCTCTTATAGTTTTGCCACTATCATTATGGGATTATGCATTAGATACAAATCCATTCACTTTAATAGGGCACCATCTAAGTCCGTTGAGATGACACCGTATGAATTATGGTTTGGCAGAAACCTAAGCTGTCATTTCTTTAATGTTTGGGGATGCGACAATTATGTGAAAATGGTTTTCACCTAATGAGCTCGAACAAAAAGCAGACAAATGCATCTTCATAGAATACCCTAACGTAACAGTTGGGTAACCTTCTATCTTAGATCCAAGCACAAAGTGTTTGTTGCTAAAACGGGTCCTTTCTCGAGAAAGAGTTTCTCTCGAAAGGATTGAGTGGGAGGAAGATAGAACTTGATGAGTTTTTGAACCTTTGTTTCAACCGGAGAGTAGCGCGGCGCAGAAAGATGTTTCTGTGGAGCCTACATCAGTTGAAGAGGAAGTTAATGATGATGATCATGAAGCTTTGGATCAAGTTACAATCGAACCTCGTAGGTTTACAAGGACGCGTACTGGTCTTGAGTGGTACGACAACCCTGTCTTAGAGGTCATGTTGTTGGACAACGATGAACCTATGAACTATGGAGAAGCGATGATGGGACCAGATTCCAACAAATGGTTAGAGGCCATGAAATCCGAGAAAGGATCCATGTATGAAAACCAAGTGTGGACTTTGGTAGACTTGCCCGTTGAACGGCGGGTCATTGAGTACAAATGGACCTTTAAGATGAAGATAGACACTGATGGTGAATGTCACCATTTATAAAGCTCGTCTTGTCGCAAAGAAGTTTCCGTCAAGTTCAAGGAGTCGACTACGATGAGACTTTCTCACTCGTAGCGATGCTAAAAGTCTGTTGGAATTATGTTAGCGGCTGCTGCATTTTTCAATTATAAAATCTGGCAGATGGATGTCACAACATCGTTTCCTTACCAGTTTACTTGAGGAAAGGTTGTATGTGATACAACCAGAAGGTTTTGTCAGTCCTAAGGATGCTAAAAGGTGTGCAAGCTCCAGCAATCCTTCTATGGGATGGAGCAACCATCTCGGAGTTGGAATATACGCTTTGATGAGGTGATCAAAGTTTTTGGGGTTATACAAAGTTTACGAAAAACTTGTATTTACAAGAAAGTGAGTGGGAGCACTATAAAATTTCTGATAAGTATATGTGGTTGACATATTATTGATCGGAAATGATGTAGAGTTTCTGGAAAGCGTAAACGGTTGTTTGAAAAGAGTTTTTCAAAGGAAGACCTGGATAAAGCTACCTAATTGTTGGGCATCAAGATCTATAGAGATAGATCAAGATGCTTGATGAGACTTTCAATGAGTACATACCTAGACAAGATTTTGAAAGAGTTCAAAATGGATCAGTCAAAGCAGGAGTTCTTGCCTGGTTTGTAAGGTGTGGACTTGAGTGAGACTCAAAGCTCGACCACGGCAGAAGAAAGAGGAAGGACGAAGGTCATCCCCTATGCTTTATCCGTAGGCTCTATATAGTATGCCATGTTGTGTACCGCACCTGTGTGTGCCTTGCCATGAGTCTGCCAAGGGGTACAAGAGTGATCTAGGAGTGGATCACTGGACAACGGTCAAAATTATCCTTAGTAACTAGAGGACTAAGGAAATATTTGTCAAATATGGAGGTGATAAAGAGTTCGTCGTAAAGGGTTACGTCGATGCAAGTTTTAACACCAATCCGGATGACTCTTAGTAGCAATACGGATACGTATACTGGAGTAGCCATTTGGAATAGCTCCAAGTGGAGCATGGTAGCAATCTCTATAGTATGACATAGAGATTTGCAAAGTACACACGGATCTGAATGTCGCAGACCCGTTGATTAAAACCTCTTTCACATGAAAAACATGATTGAACCCCAGAACTCATTTGGTGTGAGATTCATAACAAATCACATAGCGATGTGAGCTAGATTATTGACTCTAGTGCAAGTGGGAGACTACTGGAAATATGCCCTAGAGGCAATAATAAATTAGTTATTATCATATTTCCTTGTTCATGATAATCGTTTATTATCCATGCTAGAATTGTATTAAGCGGAAACTCAAATACATGTGTGGATACATAGACAACACCATGTCCCTAGTATGCTTCTAATAGACTAGCTCGTTGATCAAAGATGATCAAGGTTTCCTACCCATGGACATGAGATGTCATTTGATAATGGGATGACATCATTAGGAGAATGATGTGATGGACAAGACCCAAACTATAAACATAGCATATGATCGTGTCAGTTTATTGCTATAGTTTTCTGCATGTCAAGTATCTGTTCCTATGACCATGAGATCATGCAACCCACTAACACCGGAGGAGTACCTTGTGTGTATCAAACATCGCAATGTAACTGGGTGACTATAAAGGTGCTCTATAGGTATCTCCGAGGGTGTCTGTTGAGTTGGCATGGATCAAGACTGGGATTTGTTACTCCGTGTGACGGAGAGGTATCTCAGGGCCCACTCGGTAATACAACATCACAATAAGCCTTGCAAGCAATGTGACTAAGTGTTAGCCACGAGATCCGGTATTACGGAATGAGTAAAGAGACTTGCTGGTAACGAGATTGAACTAGGTATAGAGATACCGACGATCGAATCTCGGGCAAGTAACATACCGAACAACAAAGGGAACATCATACGGGATTAGCTAAATCCTTGACATAGAGGTTCAACTGATGACGATCTTCCTAGAATATGTAGAAATCAGTATGGGCGTCTAGGTCCCGCTATTGGTTATTGACCGTAGAGGTGTCTCGATCATGTCTACATAGTTCTCGAACCCGTAGGGTCTGCACACTTAAGGTTCGGTGACGTTTCGGTAGTATAGAGTTATGTATGGTGGTGACCAAAGGTTGTTCGGAGTCCCGGATGAGATCCCGTACATCATGAGGAGCTCCGGAATGGTCTAGAGTAAAGATTGATATATATATATATATATATGAAGTCCCATTTTGGTCATCGTAAAAGTCTCGGGCTCATCGGTAGTGTACCGGGAGTGCCGGGAGGGTGCCGGGGGACCATCGGGAGGGGTGTCTCGACCCAAAGGGCCACATGGGCTGTGGAAGGAGGCAAATCAGCCCCTGGTGGGCTGGCCGAAGCCCCCACTAAAGGCCCATGTGGCTGGGGTGAAAAAAACAAGGTGGAAAGAGTTTCCAAGTGGGAAGGAAGAGTCCTAATCCTACTAGGATTGGAGGAGGACTCCTCCTCTCCTCCTTGCGGCCAAGGCAAAGGGGGCCAGACCTAGGGCGTCGGCCTCCCTCCCCTCCTCCTATATATACTGGAGGGAGAGAGGGCAAAAGCACTCAACCCTAATTGCCACGTGCTGCCCTCTTCTTCCCTAGACCAGTTTCTCCTCTAGATTAGTTTTGCGGTGCTTAGGCGAAGCCCTGCAGGATTAGTTCACCACCACCGCCACCATGCTGTTGTGCTGTCGTAGAACTCGTCTACCTCTCTGCCCCCTCTTGTTGGATCAAGAAGGCAGATATCGTCATCGAGCTGTACGTGTGCTGAACGCGGAGGTGTCGTCCGTTCGGCGCTAGATCGGAAGGACCACGACTGGATCACGGGACGGATCGTGATTGGATCGCAGGACGAATCATGATGGGATAGTGGGACGGATCATGATGGGATCGCAGGACGGCTTGCAATTTGGATCGCGAAGAAGTTCGACTACATCAACCGCGTTTCTTAACGCTTCCCGCTTAGCGATCTACAAGGGTATGTAGATCCACTCTCCCTCTCGTAGATGCTCATCACCATTGATAGATCTTGCATGTGCGTAGGAAATTTATTGTTTCCCATGCAACGTTCCCGAACACACCGTTGGGTTCTCCTCGCCTACTTCGACCATCGCCGCCGCACTTTTAACCTAGCCGCCACCGCCTCCTCAGGACGCTACCGCCGCTCTACTTCCTCAGCGCCGCTGCCGCTCGCTCAACCGAGCCGTGCCGCCCATCCATCCCCTTTGTCTTCGGCCAACACCAACTCATCGCCAGCGTCGTCGTCCTCTACCCCGACCACTTCATCTACTCCAACAACCGCGGACGACATCGGTCCCACACCGATTTGCGCTGCACCGTCGTTGAGTAGCCCCCTCGACATGGCGTATCAACTTGTGTAGGTCCCCGTCTGTGCATGTCCGGTCCTGGCAACACCGACGTGTGCCTTCGTCCCCGATGTGTTTCCAGGCCTTGAAAGCCTGGAGCGGTGCATCGTCAACATCGACTTTGTCCGTTTACGCATTTCCGGTGCTGGCAACGCCGATGTGTGCTTCGTCCATGACATGTCTCCGGGCTTGTCAACCGGCACGGTGCCTCATCAACAACATATTTTTCCCGGCGCACCACTACTTCGACATCACTGCACCCATGACTAATTCGATGTTTCTTTACGCCCACAGCTTCACGGTGACTACCTCGACACCGGCAACCCCGACTCGACATCGACCACGACGTTCCTCGCACAGCTACCTCGACCATGGCTACACTACCCTACGCTCTTGACTCTCTCGACATCGGCACAAAGGGCTACCACCTTTCTTGAGAAACCTCATCAGTGTCCACTCCATCCACAACTTCCATGATGCATCGAGAGTTACGATTGTGGGGGGATGTCCGTCGGCTTACCTTCGGGTTCTTCTCCAGTCTCACTATCATTACCGTTGTGATTGCGGGGGGTGTTGAGTATCGTGGTTATTTAAGAAACATAAGATAGACTAGGATTTATTCTAGCTTGTCTTCTACTTCAAGATAATCATGTACTCCTATATATATGCCCACAAAGCTCAACCAATACAACAATTATTCCATCAACCCCTCTCTATGCTTCTAACATCCCTAACATGAAAAATGGGATCAGCAATTCTGGACTAATTGTTCATTCATGAATCACAAGTACGAGTACATATTCTACACCAGCGGATATACCCCTACATATACTGCTTTGCGTATTCTGTTAAAAGTGAGGAACTTTAGACTAAGAGTCTGTTCGGATCAACTCCACTCCATAACTCCGCTTTGAGAGCGGGTAGAGCAGCGCCAAATGCTACAGCTCCATAGAGTCGAAAGAGTCGAGCGGGGCTGGTTGTTGTTCAATCTGGCGGAGCCACTAAAACCGAGTTCCGCACTGCTTCGCACAACTGACGAGTGCTAAACCAGCTTGATGTGTCGTGGGAAGCCAGTACGGAGTGGAGTTTGCCGCCAACCAAGTTGTCAACTCCAGATTTATCGTGGGGAGCCACCAACTTAGGAGCGGGAGTGGAGACAAGGATTTGACGGAGTGGTGGGCATCCGAACAGACCCTAAGAGCAACTCCAACGGCCCGACCCAAACAAACAGCGTATTTATCCGCTTTTTTGTTCGTTTGGGTCAGTCGCTCGCTCGTCGTCAGTCCTCTTTAAGATTTGGGTCGGCTCTGCACCCAACGTCCGCGACCCTTTTCATGTACGCACACAAATTTCGAAAAAGGCCCGCGGATATAGATCATGTCAGCGCCCATGTGGCCGCCCAAAGTTCATGCCGACACCATGCCAGCATCCGCATACAATGCCAACTTCAGAAAACAGGAAGCAGTTTAGCTGGCACACTTGCCAACAGCCGGCACACATGCCAGCACACAAAAAAGGGCGGGAGAGTTGGACCACACCGTCGCGGACGTGATCATGCCAGCACACTTGCCAACATACAAAAAAAGGATGCCGCAGGCCGCCATAGATCACTCATCGTCAAACTTGAGCATGTCGGCCTGCATCTTCTCGAACCACGGCCTCTTCCTTGGTGACACGGTGTTGAGATCCACCTTCATGATCTCCACCCCCGTCATGAAGCTCGCGAGATCCACTTCTTTCGCCTTGGTCTTGGTGTTGGCGGCCTCGATCTCTAGCATCTTGGCCTGCTTCTCCGCCTCCATCTCAAGCATCTTGGCTTGCTTCTCTGCCTCCATGTCAAGCCTCCTTATCCGGATCTCCATGAAGGCGTTCATGGACTCTTACTTGTATCGCCGACGCTCCTCCTCCCTCAAGTCCTTCTTGCTCATCATGCCCTCGACGCTTGCGATCAAGGCGTTCACCGCCGCATCCTGCTGGTCCTCCTTCTTGGAGTTGCCCTTCCCACGCGGTCGTGGCTTCTCGTCGTCTTCCTCCTCCATGGCCTTCTTTCCCCACGCGCCTTGATGGCGGCATATTGCACCTTGAACTTCTCCTCATCTTTGGCGATCCTCCAACAATGGGAGAGGTTGAAGCACTTGCCAGCATGTTGGACCTTGAATGCCTCCAAAGCTTGGAATGCCTACAAATGAATTGCATGCAAGCATATTGAAATGAACATGCAAGCATTAACGGAATGACACAAAGAGGACCATTTGCGAGCATACCATGTCTTGCACGCCGATGTCACTCACGGAGCGTTCCTTGATGCTCTCAAGAGTGGCACAAAACGTGGTGCACTCTTGTTGGATCACCCTCCAACGCTTCAAAACGGACACCCATCCGTGCGTGCTTTGCATTTGGTACGATGGAAACTTCTTGTGTTCATGAAACTCGCGATGGACGTGAATCCAAAAATTTGATGCCTTTTGTTCCGCGCCGGTCTTAGGGTATTACCCAATGTCCCTCCAACACTCACAAAGAAGCTTGTCCTCGGACGCCGTATACGCCTTTGTCCGCCTGCTCTTGCGCTTCGGTTTCTCACCGATGGGTTGGTCGGCCAGCTCGTCCTCGAACAAGAGCTCCCCTTCTACGTCCACCTCATCCTCTTCCTTGAGACCGTAGTCCTTCAAGAAACTTGTGGTCGAACGGGAAGCCGTCCAGGTCCATGCCAACCTGATCATGCATGAAGACGACTTGATTTTGATTAGAGGTAAATGGTGTGAACGACACTCGGGCATCTTGGCTTAGTGTCTCCTCGGGATCGAAGCCAGCCATAGAGGCACGGTCAGCGGCCAACGCACTGCCCTCGAAGATAATGTTTTGCATGTAGTCATCGTCGTCGGAGGCCGGCATTCCGTCGAACAGGTTGCGTGCGCCCGACAGCACCTCCACTGGCATCTGCCGCGCGCGTTTCCTCGCCCCTCCGGATGACGAGCCACCGGCCACCGGTGTGGCGTTGAGGTCGATGGGCGCGGGAGCGGGCGCGAGCGTGCTAGGCGCCACCATGCTCACGCCGGGCGAGCACTCCCCAGAGAGTCGGGAGGCCTTCGGGTAGAGTTAGGAGGAAACACCGATGAGTTGGTGCTGGCCGTAGCCACGGCGGTGTTGACGAGGCCATGCTGGCCAGGGTTTAACCCTAGGTACATTAGCGCCTCCCTCGTTGCCGCTACGACGCGAGCGTTGGTGGCCTCCTGCTGCTCGACGCCGGCAATGGCGTCCGCCACGATGGCTTCCTCCCTCGCGCCCATCGCGTGCCTCCGGTTCTTTTTCTTCGTCGACTCGCATGCTCGCTCCTCTGGCGTCAGCTCCTTCTTTGGCTTGGGCGAGGCGGCGGTCTTGCGGGGTGCGCGAGGCTTGCCTTTGCTGGAGGGGGCGCGACGCTTGGGGGAGAGGGGATGAGGCGAGGGAGGCGAGGCCGGCGGTGGCATCCAGGTCTGCGTCCATGGCGTCCATGGCTAGCGGCGGGAGCGCGCGCGTGCGGGCTTTTTTGGGTGGAAATGGAGGGAAATGATGAAGGCTGCCACCGACAAGCAGGCCAGGGGAGGAGTAGGCGCGCGCGTCCGTCTCGTGTCTGCGCCAACGCAAATTCGGTTCAAAAATGGGCCGAAAATGGGCCGACATGCGGACGAAAAGCGAACACGCTTTCATTTGGGTCGGCGCGTCGGGTCGACTTTTCTGTCCATGCGATCCAAACAGATCGGCGTGCGAACGAAATGGGTCGCCGCTTTGGAGTTGTTCTAAGTTGTTGAACGAATTTCCATTGCGCTCAACCTTGACTACCCCTGCATTTCCTCCCCCTAGTTTGAATCTCGGACCGAAGCATTGGCCTGGCCTGGCCAGTGGCTACCGACGGCCGCTTTGGTCGCGAGTGGTCAAGCGGCCATCAACCAACGGGGTACATATGCATTGCAGGAAGAGATTCTCTTTGGTGGACGACGAAAGACATCAGGAGATGCGGCTGCTGTAGATCATCCCGTGCTGTCCTCGGGGAACACCACCAGCCGTCCTTTCCAGATTCATAATCCCATCTTCCTATCCCGGCCCGGACCTTGGTTCAGACTTCAGACAAATGCATCACATCTGAGTTTTACGCCGAAGAAGAAGAGGCTACCGGCGATCGCCGGATCTGTCTATCTATCTATATACTCCCTCCGTCTCAAAATAAGTAACTCAAAAATGATCCAACTTTACACTAAAGTTAGTGTAAAGTTGGGTCACCTTTGAATCACTTATTTTGAGACGGAGGGAGTATTTGTCTAGACGGATCAGTAAAGTGGTAATAAATTACTATAAAATTAGCTCAACTTCATCCAGAGACATAATCAAAGCAGGAGCCAGAGATAACACAAACCGGATAGGATACCGATCATAGGTGGAACTGACACCGCGACACACACCACAACAAGCTCCAGCTAAGCAGACGCAGGCACGGGGCCGAGGGAGAGGCCCTGCATCGCTGGCTGCTGACTGACTGACACTCGGCCTCAACCCGACAACACTTTTATTTAGCCCACGTCACGCGCGACCCCGCGCAAAGCACCCCACACCTAGTACTCATAGTAAAAAGTAGCACTCCACTCCGCTCCACCTCACTGGCTGACTGAGCATCACGCCGTGCCACGTAGGAGCACACGGCCGCCGCCGTGGACGCGCACCTCACACGCTCACGCTGGCCACCTCGGCGGCCGGCTCCTCTGCCGCGGCCGCGGGGGCCTCCTCCGGTGCAGCCGGCGCTTCCTCGGCGACGGCCGCCACCTCCGGCTCGGCAGCAGGCGCCGCCTCCTCGGCCACCACCGCCGGCTCGGCCTCTGCCACCGCCTCCTTGGTCTCTGTCTCGACCACGGCTGGCGCCTCTGGTTCCTTGGGCGCCTCGGCCTCCGGCTCGGCCGCAGCTGCTGGCTCGGGCTCCTTGGTCTCCTCCGTCTCGGCGGCGGCCGGCGCCTCCTCCTTGGCCTCCTCAATCTCGACGGGGGCAGGCGCCTCGACTTCGGCCTCCGCCGGCGCGGGGACCTCCTCCGTCTTCGCAACCTCCTCGGCGGCCACGGGCGTCTCCACCGCGGGCGCCTCCTCCGTCAGCGCGACCGTCGGGTTCTGGACCTGCACGTTTGCACACTTGATATCATCAGCCCCACGCACATGCCAACACATACACACACCGATCTAGCTCGAGCTCGACCACGATCGTGATCAAGATCGACCGGCCGTTCGTCGGATCACGTAAAAAATGACGAGCAGATCAAAAGATGAGAACCCATCGAAACGATCATCGATCTGAGAACATGAAAGAGAATAGACGATCGAGCGAGACGAGCTATACGTACATCAGCGGTGGCCATTGCCGTCGATTGTGGATGCAAGAAAATGCCCGGAGTGGCACAGGGTGGCTAGCTGAAGCTAGTGCTACCGTGAGTCTGTGGCTGATCTGATCAAAGAGTGGGAGGCGCGTGTGTGTGTGGAGCAATGGGTCGGGGTGGAGGGGCTATATATAGCGGCCTACGGAGGCCAAAACGGGCAGAACGCAAACGAAAATCCAACGCCAAAGAAAAATGGAGCTGATCGATCGAGAAAATAAACAAGTCGAGTCCATCTCATGATCATCGGGAATCTCGGCAGCTGTATATGCAAGTAAACACGTCCTGACGACGTGCGGTTGTACGTGCGCGTCATGCCATCCAACTAAAAGGTGGCCCGTGAGTCATGACACTATGGAAAGGGTCCATACAACAGACCACCGGACCAGGGTGCGCACCATGCAATAGTGCGCCCATGCACGGCCGGCGTCTAGTTCATCTCGCTTCACATGTTACGTGATCGGGACGGATCGTGCCACACATTGACACATAAACACATATATTCGAGAAAAAGGTTTTGTTTTTCACTTCCCACAAGTTTCCGTGTACGATCGACCCTGTCACGTTGATGTGTGTGTGGTGTGCTGGCCAAACCTGATCCCCAGTGGCGGTGGCAACAGCCAACAGGCAAGTGGAGCTTTTGAGGTGTACACAACACATCTCGTCCTTGTTGCACGTTCTGCGCCGTCCTTTCCATCGGATCATCGATCCCTAGCCGATTAAAATACGCCCTCGTCGATTCAGCTGTAACTCTGTGATTTGGATCCAAACGTATTTGATTAGCGTTTGTTTTGTACGAGATTATGATAGCTGAACAGGGGCGGCTGTCGGGGTTGGCGTCAAGACAATGCACTTGGAACCAATGAATGTGCGCGCCTGAATAGTCGCGATTTGGTTTTGGAATTTAGGTTAGCTCTCCATCTCAGGGTACGTGGCCACCCGGCCTACCCTAGATGCTAGTATATAGACTTTCTTTTCCAGCAGTGTATAGTGTATATGATATATACACTAATTAAACAGTGTATATTTCCTAAGGCACGCCCTCTTCTTTAGGAGTTCTAATTTTTTTCTAGAAAAAGATGGGGTTAAAGTTTTTTATGTATAGAATAGAATTGTGTCAAATGGATCAAAGTTTCTGGTGAGAGCAGCTCCAGATCCCCAGGCAATCACCGCTGGAATCATGTCCCCGTTCCAGTGCCACTGTAGTAGTAGCCTGCATGTGTCATGCTTCAGAGTTGATCAACATCAATCATGACAGCAAATGGATGGATGTCCCCCGTCACCTTTGGCTTTGGGGCTCGTCTACTTGCTCCGGCCTCCACCACCTTTGCCCAAAAGCTACGTAGATGTATGCGAGCTGATTGCCACCGCGCCGCAGGGGCAGCTGTCCATGGATCAACTTCATCCTCCAAATTAAGAAAATTGTGGGGAAAAAAAGCAACGGGGTCTCATCAGCGGGACAGCGAGTTTACACTCATAGGCAGTAGCACGCCACTAAATAATCGCGCTGGTGGCGCCTCGCCACCTGATCTTTTCCCTCTCCGGTCACCGCCGCCGAAAGGTCGAGGGGCAGACATGCCCAAGGTAGCTGAGCTCTTCAAAATGAGCGAAAATTCGTGGTTGTCTATGTAATCTTCTTTCCTCCTCTCTAAACTATTTGTTTGCAGATGGGTTTGGCCCCAGCAGGGGAGGATGATGATGGGGTTGGGCAGCTTTCTTTTCGAGAAATTCTCGCCGCCGTCGTTGTCGTCGCTTTGAGCCGGCCATTCAGATCATCGGATGACATGGAAAGCGATGGGCAAGCAGAGTCCGCACCGGGCACCCAACATGCGCCGGCCGGTGCCCAGTAGGATGGTCCGCTGGGCTGATTGGTGCCATATCACGCAGAAGAGATATACTAGAGTAGTCGACATGGCCGGCTGTCAGCCCGGGCCCCGCCTGGCCTGCATACCCACCGCCGTGATCCCGCGTGGCACCGCACCGGCCGGCCGGCTAGCTGCTCGCTTTCGGCGGCCGTGTCATGTGTGGTCGCCATCGCGTACGCCAGTTCGATCCAGCACCACCCAAACTTTCGTGTGAGCCAGCGTGCGATGGGTGTGGCCCCTGGCTGTAGGCTGCAGCTACAGGCTATCTTCTTGACATACTCTCTCGGCATTGTTATCTTGTTGTTCTAACACAAGCTTGCCAAAGGTGATGGCTGAGGCGCCGCATATGCAGCCACGGAGTTGCTGGCCGCAGGGAGCGGGGTGGGGTGATTGGAGCCCATGACCCGGAAGCGATGGTGAGGTGGCGCCACGGCTAGGGGCGGTGGGGAGGGGCCCGCCCCACAGTGCCCCCTGATGGGACAGCGGTGTGCGCGGAGTTCCACTTCCACCTGTGAATGACGTGTGATGTGCCTCCATGTCGGACTGCGACCACATGCAATTTAATACACCTGTACTAGGACGGGCTGAGCTGATCCACCTCAGCGTTTTGTTTGTTCGTCCAAACGACAAGCCGAGATTTATGCGAAGCAGGTTGCTTGATTGAAAGATATGGTACCTTTTTTCCTGAATTTTGTTATAACGGAAATATATTAATATCACAAAGAACTGATCTTTGCAACAACACAATATCCTAATGGTGTTACGAATGCACACAGTAAAAGAGAAGTTGAAAATAAAAAAGCCGCGATACAGAGTTCCAGTCCTTGCAGCACCAGTATAACCACCATCCAAACAACACCTGAATTCCAAGTTTTTCAAAAACGACGTCTGAAAAAAGAAAACAATACACAAACGCAGTCGTCACCCGATCGTAGATCTTGGGTTTTCATCCTTAAGACAATCCCCGCTTTCGCCTTCAACAACGTCATTACCAGTCACAACCAATTAAGGTTAGACCTTGAATTTTCATCCTGAAAGATAAGACTTTCAATTTTACTTGTGTTGTCGTCCCCACTTACATACCGCTGCTACGAAATGAAAAACTCCAAGCAAGTTCCTCATCGCCACAAAGACTCCAATCACCATTACTTGTCCTCCGATCTCGGCTGTCATGACATATCTGATGGCAACAGATAGCAGAGTTTCGCACCACTCCCTCCTTAACGGAGAACCAGTCGGCACAACCGCATTCCATTTCCACCCGATCCAGCAATCCCCAGGCATAACGCGCCCATGGGAGTTCGTTGGCGAAGCCTTACGAAACCCGACACTCCGAACAGATCAAGGCGGACAGGCGTCAGGTAGATCTTCGTCTTGTCACTTGAGGAACCCTACGACCCCTTTAACCAGGTCGAGCCCGCAGCCCCCATCCCGCCGACCGGCACCCTGCATGATTTGTCGTACTGAACCCAACTGACGGCCATGGGCCAGCAGCGGGGAAGGAGGCGAAACACAGGGGCAAACCTCCACCGAACCGGCCCTACTACGCAACGAAGAAGAGCTGGGTAGGCGGCACGGGAGATCCACCCAGATCAGATCTAGGTTTCGTCCAACACCACCCGCAACAGCCCTGCATCCGCCACCGGGCATGGCGCCACTCAAGAAGGTCTCAGTCATCACCCCATCGCAGGAACGCCGCCCCTGGTCGTAGATCGGCGACGCATCGACTCTTGCCACCCCAACAACTCCAGCGACGAACTCCATCTTCCACCACCCCAAGTCATCTTCGACGGCGAGGGAAGCCGCCACCGTCGTGGCAAGGGCCGGCTACAGCGATGGCGAGGGGGCCCGACGTCCTAGAGGTGTTGTTGGCGGCGCACGTGGGGTGCCCCTGGCGCGTCCCTCGGGAGAGACACGAGGAGCGTGAGTCTCCTGGCGGCTGTCATATTTCTTCTTGAATACTCACTCCGTCTCAAAATAAGTGATTCAAAAGTGACTTAACTTTGCATTAAAGTTGATGCAAAGTTGAGTCATTTATTTTGGAACGGAGGGAGTATGTAATCGGCTCGTTGATAATTCTTTGGCTGCATTTGTCATCCGGCGTGACAGAACAAAATTTCTTTTGGCTGCTCCATCATTGTCGTGCAAATACATGAATTATTTAGAAAGAGCTTTGCTAAGTTAGAGAAAAAACTGGGCATTGATTGGCCATGCATATTGCGGCTAGTACATGCATGTGGATGGTCTCCAATAGTTGAGCATAGTGCAAGACTCCAAGTCCTGATGCTGCCGTCTGTGCTTCAGGATGAATGAGGTCTTAGCTGTACATTTGTAGTACTACGTACATACGTGCGTACATATGCTTTAGTGGTCCTACAGAAATAAAACCGCGTTGGATAACATGCATTTGGAGCAATTTGTGCCATTGCCCATTGGCTAACGGAGCACCGACTAGTCCTCAAAATAGCCATATCGTACAGCAACTGCTCCTCTGATGAGCTCGATCGTCACTGTGAGTAGGTCATGCCATATAACTAACAGATTCTCTACAGCTTTGCCCAACAAATGGACGACGAAACACACAGTTTATTTCACTACCCGCAAGAGGCCGGGCATGCATGCGTGTCTAGCTCACACACGGGCAGGTACTTACGATAAGCTTGTTTATATTTGCCATGCCAAAGACAAAACCGATGTACAAATAATGAAGCATATCTTCTTGAACAACGAAGAAGCGTATATCATCGTATAAGGTTTGTGTCCATCACTGAATAAAAACAAGGACAATAAGATGACGTGGGCAGCCGGTAAGATATTAAATAATATAATTTTATTGAATTACAGGAGATAGAAAAGGAAAGAGAAGGGAAGCATGTTAGAGCATCATCAAGACGGACCAACAAACCACCCGTAACCGCTCGGATCGCGCGGTCCGAACATGTTGCGTCGTCCAACTCGAACATGTATCGATCTGCCGAGCAGTCTAGGCATATTTTTTCTTGCAAACCGGATATAAACTAGGGGTCTTTACTGGCGTCCGGACAACAACCAAGCCCGCGTGTGACTAAAAAACCCTCCCCTGCCTATAAAAAAAAACCTCCCCGCCCGCGCGCTTCCCGACTAAAACGGCTGGCACCGCTCCAGAGCGGCAGTGATGCATTCATGCCCGGATAGAGCGGACACGGCCTCTCACTGATGCCGGAATTGAAGCGACACGCCGATTGACAGAACGTCGTCTACGCCACTTCCCAATGCAGGCGACTGCTCCCTGTTCAAACGACACCTTGTCGGTTCATCGTCCCTACATTAGTGATATGCAGTTGCCGAGGAACCTATTCCGGCGCCACCCATCCGCCCATCTACCATCCACCAATAACCACACCGTCACAGTCCATTACCTTCCTGCCCGCTATATAAACTCCAGCCCCGACCATAGCCGCACTCATCCTCCTCCGGTCTCTTTCTCCTCTCCGCACGACGCCCGCCTTGGCTCGTGCTCCGAAGCCATTTGGGACACCCTCTACTTGGAGCAGAAGAAGGAGATGCCGCCATCGTTGTTGGCTGGCAGGCCGACGACGTCCCAACGGAGGACGAGGCGGCGCCACCCTTGTAATGACTCGTAGTTAGTGAGAGCGGGTTTTTTTCTCCCCGAATGTTCATTGCATTCACGCATATAAGTTGGGGCTATTCTCAACTTCATCTAAAACCCAATTCAAACTTGCATTTAAATTGCTAATTCAAATAATTTGGACATGACCTTTGCTCTTATTTAGAGTTTTAGGTTCAAATTATAATTCAAATAGGTTAGAGCACCTAAGTCCACAAGTTCAATTCAACTATGATTTGGAAATGCATTTAAATATAAACTATGAACAACCAGGGAAATTCAAGCTCTATTGATTTCTAAATAAATATTACAAAGTTATATTACACATGAAAATCAGAAATAAATAATAATAAAAGAATACATTCTTGAATTAAAAAAGAATTTAAGAAAGACAATAGAAATCTTGACTAACCTATCTATTTTGGTCTTGATCTTGATCTCGGTCTTCTTTTTCTTCTTTTCTTCAAGCTACAAAGCAAACATCAAAGACAAAAGAAATGGTTGGGGTTAAAAGGTAGCATTTCCTTTTGGAAATGCATGATTTGTTTTAGGAGATAGAACTCGAGTCTGTGACAATTTTAGTCATGATCTAGTAGATTATAAGTGGATGCTACACAAACTAGCCAAATGGAGCAAACCAGAGAACCGTGGGCCATAGAAATCAAACTAGGCAAGCAAATTCACAAATCACCAGCAAGACAAGTGTCAAAACCTTAAACCCACACAAGCACTAGCTCCCAAGATATCTTAACTTCTTAAGGCCACAAACTAGTGAGTAAAGCCATTGGTTGACAGTACCACTATAGCTAATCCATTGTGGAGTGACAATAGGTATAGTTCACTATTGAGCATCAAAACAAAGCCCAGCCTGAGATAAACATGCAAATAGCTGGCCAAGGGACAAGTCCCGATTCAATTAGCCACTACTATCTTGTGTAGATAGGCATCAAGGAGAGCTTGACAAAAGTAAGCATATGTTGTCAACCCTAACAACACCAGATAACATCAGACATTGCAGGACTCAACATAGCTGAGTCACACACCATGGATCTATAAATAGCCCACAACAACAATGGCTCAACCTTTGACCCTTTTGGTACTTAGTGCCATACCAAAAACACATCACGTAGAACTAGAATGAAGCGGCTAGGAGGAAGAGGCCATCCACAAGAAGTGGATTTATCAGAGCCTCAAGAGCAAGCTTCAGAAGACTATCAAGTAGGATTGGTGGGAGGAAAAGCTCAGGGTGGCACAAAAATGTTGTGCTAAACATCATTGGTTTTAGCAAATACTTTAAAGCCAAAAATAGTACTTATAAACCCCAGAGGGGAGGGGCTCAGACCAGCATCATTGCCAACTAAGATCACACAACATATGTTCTTAAGAGTTTAATTAAAGAGAAGGGCTAAGACCAGAGCATCTATTCTTAAGCTGGACAGAAAGATACACAAGATAGAGGAGCGCTAGATCAAGTGGTATTTGTTCATACGAGTACTAGAGAGAGGACGGAAAGTGGGCTAGAGCAAGTAAGCATATGTTCTTATCAGTACAAAAAATAACGAAGTTAGCCACTACAGATCAACAATAGCAATCCATGTTATATAAAGATTAAACAAACCAATAGAAAGGAAGAAATACAATGAACAACATCTAAACCGAAGTCAACAGCAGTTTCACTTAATTGAATCCACAACACCATTGTCAATTAGTGAACTAAGTGACAACAACAACAAACACGTTAAGTAATTCCAGGTAACCTAGAACTGTATGGACTGGTAACTAAACCAGGGGAACTACAATAGTAACTACATCAACTAGAGTACTGAATCAGCAAAGATTAGCCTTCTCATTGAAGAATTCTTTAGTTAAGAGGAACAACATAGCCACATAGGAGCAAATAGAAGACCAGTACTAGCTTGACCAATTTAGCAAATCCGATCCTCCTTGAGTTTGTCCTCCGGGCTCCAATCCTCTCGAGTCCGTCCATCTACCTGTAGTTGACGAAGATCAGATGTAGATTCATGTCGTTTCCTTGGAGCGGTGAGGTTAGCGTTTCTCGTCGTGTGACAAGATTTCGTGTCAGGTGCTTCAGATATATTCAAGGGTTCAACATCAACGATTGCGGCTCCTGAGCGCTGGTCTTTAGGGGCACGTGCACGAAGACTTCCCAGTTGTCATTGACAAAGTGAAGCATGCTCCTATAGGGGAGCGACAACAACAACATGTGGGTGTCTTGTTCTGACAGCGGTAGTGAACATTCGATGGTCTCGGAATCTCGATGCAACTTTTATTATGTTTGAGTTGCTTTGTACTTTCGATGAATTTTGATAATTGATCGAGATCATTTTCATGGAAACAAAATATAGCAAGTTGATTTGGCATTCGTCTCTTCTCTGTTGATACTTAGTGCAAATAAGAATGTTTTTGTTACAGTTTTCTTTTTGAGGGATAGACATTCTTTTTAGAAATATTGAGAGATACACACATGGGTACAATGTAAAAAAGTATAGTAATTAATTATTTTGGAAAAAATACGATGAGGTGGTGATCCGACGCACATTCTTTCTTGTAGCCTTTTCCTTTTGGAATTAAGGGATCGAAGACATTACACCTTAGAGCTTCTCCGACATCTCACCAAAAAAACTCCCCCAATAACCATTTATGGGGGGTTCCCTAATAACACTCTTCTGGTTACTGGGGATGAATGCTCAAATAGATTACATTAAACCTTTCCTACCCAGACCTACTAATCCTACTTGGCATCCCGGATGTGGCGTCAGTGCCCGTATGTGGCATCAATGGCAGCGATGGCGGTTCGATGATGGTCTGTCAGAGGCCCAAATGCCGCGTCAACAATTCGGATGTGGCATTGGTGGCAACGACGAAGGTCTAAATGTGGCATCAGTGGCAACAACAATGGTTTGGCGATGGTCCAACGACGATCCAGATGTGACATTAGTGGGAGCAACCGCGTTCCGCTGTTGTGGCTCGGATGTGGCGCTGACATGGCATGTATCGGGGTTTTGGATTGGGAGGTGAACTCCTCCATTTAGAGGAAGATGTAATGTTTTATTGGTGATCACTAATATATTTTTTAAAGGAAACAAATATATTTTTTAGAAGAGAAGCTCTTGAAGCATTTTTTTGGTCCAACCCCCTCAATACCGAAGGCTCCTAGTCGGCGCCTTATGCGTCGACTAGGAGCCCTCACGCCCACTAGCTGGAGTAAATGGGTCGGCCCATTAGACCATAACATACAATGCCTGGCCCTGGCATATTCGATTAGTCGGACAATGGTCGACCGGTCAACGGTTGACTAGTTGACCTATCAACAATTGACTTTTTTAAAAAAATAAGAAAAACATTTTTCTCAAAATTTGAAAAAAAATCAATTCAAAAATAGTTGACACACTCAAAAGAGTTTGCCGAGTTTGAAAAAAGGTCGTCAAATTGGGAAAAAGTTCACAATTTTGAAAAAAAATCATCGATTTTGAACAAAATCATTGAATTTGAAAAGGTTCATATTTTTTTCAAAATTCTTCAATTTTGAAAAATAGTTCATAAATTGTGATAAAATATCATCAGTTTTTTAAATCATTGATTCATAAAACAATCCAAATATTTTAAAATAGTTTATCGATTTTATAAAGAGTTCATCGAATTTTTAAAAAGTTTGAAATTTTAAAAAAGTTCATCCATTTAGTAAAAAAAGTCCACCGATTTTTTTAGAAAAGTTCATCAGGTTTTAGAAAAAGTTCATTGATTTTGAAAATACAATTCATCGACTTTGAAAAAAAGTTCACAGTTTTCTATTTTGTTGTCGATTTTGAAAAAAAATGAAAAATAAAAAACTATCGCACATTTAGCAAAATAAAAATAAAAAGGTAAAACCCGAACATAATCATTTCTAGAAAAGAGAAAGAAGAAAAACCCGGCTTCACAGGTGGGGAAAGTTGAAAAGGAACAACCAATTCAATGGGCGTGTGTGCTGTGATGGCCTAGTGGTTGGTCCACTGCTCTGTGAAGGTCCAGCTTTCCTGAGTTCGAATCTGTCCCGCACTCACCCTTTTACAGTGTTTTAACCAAAAAAAAAAAACAAATGGGCCATCCCAAGCGTACATGGGGGTGTGGGCCAATTGCACTGTGATGGGCGCTTAATGCGCCAAATAGGAAATGCCCCCAATACCAAAATTTTAGTGGAGAAATGAGAGGTCTTGGAGATGCTCTTAAGCCCACATGATTACATCACACACCCTTTTTGTAGCGTTTTGACTAAAAAAAGCAAATGGACCGGCCCAAGCACTCAGGGGTGTGTGTGCATTGGTTATCAAATCAGATTGAAACAGGCGCTTAATACGCCAAATTGGAAATGCCCCCGATACAAAAGAATTGGTGGAGAAATGGGAGCTCGTGGAGATGCTCTTAGACCCACATCATTACAGCCCACACCCATTTCGCAGTGTTCTAACCGGAAAAAGCAAAACTGTTCGGCCCAAGCACGCAGGGGGTTGTGCGCCGGTTAATGCGCCAAATAGGAAACTCCTTCAATGCCAAACTTTTAGTGGGGAAATGGGAGCTCTTGAAGATGCTCTTAGGCCCACATGATTACAGCCCACACCATTTTTGCAGTGTTTTTTATTCTGAAAAGAGCAAATAGGCCGACCCAAGTGCGCAAGGATGTGTGTGCCGGTTATCGTATCGCAATGTAACAGGCGCATACCCCAAATAGGAAAGTAGGAAATGCCCTCAATACGAAAATTTTAGCGGAGAAATGGGAGCAACTATCTGAGGAGCGCTCCTTCACGAGTCTTCAAAGGGTCACTCTTAGGCGTCGTCACTTGATGCTTTCTCAGTGATCGCCACGCGTCGCGCTCTGGATTTTTCCTTAGATTTTTATTTTATTTTTCTGCACGCGTTTTCGGCTTTTAGATATTTTTTTGGTTTTTCATCGGTCTTTCTTAGCTTTTGGCCATTTTTTTAAAATTTTCTTTTTGTGCGAAAAACACATTTTTTTTCTTTAGAGACATGGTTTTACTTCCGCGAAAAGTCCGTGCCTCTTGAAAACGAAAAAAATGTGTTTTTTTCTTTCTCGAGAGGCACGGCTTTGCTTTCGCGAGAGGCACATATTTGTTTCCGCGAGAGCCGTGCCTCTCGGAAATGAAAAAAAATGCATTTCTAATTTTTTTCCTTCCTCGAGAAACACGATTTTACCTCCGCAAGAGGCATGGATTTGCTTCCGCGCGAGACACGGTCGTGTCATTCGGAAACAAAAAAACAAAACATGTTTTTTTTGCTTCCTTGAGACGCATGGTTTTATTTAAGTGAGAAATACGGATTTGCTTCCGCGAAAGGCATAACCATGCGTATCGGGAACAGAAAAAACCATTTTCTATTTTTCCTTTTGCAAGAGGCATGATTTTTTTTGTTCGTTTTTTCGTGAAAAGAAAAGTTCCTCAAAATCTATCAACATGGTATCTAGTTTTAAAAATCTTTACGCAAGAAATCCAACGTTGAAAACGATTTGAGATTTGGACACACAGTTTAAATTATAAAATGTTTTGAAATAATAAATCTACAAAAGAAAGGAACTCCTAGATTATGACAAGTGACACACATACAGTACTGCACTTGTTACAACGTGAGAAGGTGGTAATGACCTTTGAAAGAAGTACTTCTTAATTAGTGATTTCTTAAGGCATGTATAATGATGCTATCTTAAAAGTGTCACTAAGATAAATGATGGTATGGAGAAAAGAGAACTCATAATTTTTTTTCCTCTTATCTATGAAAAGATAAAAGATGATCTCTTAGCACAATATGTCTCATCATATTTTTAGGAATAGCTAGTTATTAAATATAAGGCTAAGAGATAATTCATATTTTTTTCATATCTAAATTACATGCAAGACTTAAGATAAAAATATTTTATTAATCATTATACATATCCTTATAAGTTTTTTTTAGACAAACATGCCCTTACAAGTGATTTTGAATAAACGGAAGCTCTTGGAAATGCTCTTAGGCCCACATGAGTACAGCCCAAAGAGGTAAACCAGGCCCGTAGCCCATAGTCATAGGTCTGCCGGAATCCTGAGTGGGCCAGCTCACCGGCTAAGCCCTTGAATCGTTCGACGCGCGTTGAGCCGCCATGCCGCCGCCGCCGCCGCCGCCGCCAGAATACGCAAACCTGAGATGGAGCGCAGCGTGAGGGAGCTGTGGGCGGAGTCGCGCGAGCTGCTGGGCTTCCACTCCCCGGACGCCGTGCCCCGCGCCGACCTGCCCCCGACTCCGCTCGCCTTCCTCCGCGACCACGTCTCCCCGGGCCGCCCGCTCCTCGTCTCCGCCGCCGCCACCCGCCACTGGCCCGCCGCCTCGCTCTGGCCCACGGAATCCTACCTCCCCGACGCGCTCCGCTCCACCGACGTCTCCGTCCACCTCACCCCCGACGGCCGCGCCGACGCCCTCGCCGCGCACCCGCGCCGCCCCGGGGCAAAGTGCTTCGCGTCCGCGCACGTCCGCCGGGTGGACTTCCCCGCCGCCGTGCGGCTCATCAGGGACTCCGACCCGGCTGCCGGCCTGGTGGCGTACGCGCAGCAGCAGGACGACTGCCTGCGCGGGGAGTACGCGGCGGTGGCCGGCGACGTGGACGCGCACGTGCCCTGGGCCAGCGAGGCGCTCGGCTGCCTCCCCGAGGCCGTCAACCTCTGGATCGGCAACTCCTGCTCCGTCACCTCCTTCCACAAGGACCACTACGACAACATCTACGTCGTCCTCTCCGGTGAGAAGCATTTCCTCCTCCTGCCCCCCACCGAGCACCACCTCCTCCACGTCCGCGACCACCCCGCCGCCGGCTACGTCCCGGTGAAGGAAGGGGATGAGGTGCCGAAGCTCAAGCTGGAGATGGAAGAGCCCGAGAGGGTCGTGCCGTGGAGCAGCGTGGACCCGTACCCGGCGTCACCGGAGGAGATGGCGGCGCAGGTCTCATCCTGCCCTCTCTACTTCAAGGGGCCCAGGCCGATTCGTTGCACCGTTCGCGCCGGCGAGATGCTCTACTTGCCGAGCATGTGGTTTCACCATGTCAGCCAGAGCCCGGGGCCTAACGGGCTCACCATTGCCGTCAACTACTGGTATGACATGCAGTTTGACATCAAGTATGCCTACTTTAACTTCCTGAGGTCACTGGAGATCAAAGATTCTCCGTTGGAGAACAATGATGATGCTCTTGAAGGCGACCTCGAAGAGAAAAATGATTGAGCTCATGGGTTGTGATTGTGTTGGGTTTCGGACAATTCTGCAAGGGCAGTATATGGCTTGGGTTTTCGTTGTCATTACTAACAGTTCTTCAAGCTTTCGAAGTCGTTATACAGAGCATGGATCTGGATTACTGGCGGTGTATGTTATACCTAAATTTGCAGGTGCCAAATTGGACATCAGGACTGATCTATTAGCAAAAGAAAATTTTGGGAGGTGTTGAACTTTTTTCAGAAACGGCATCTTGAGTAAATTATCCATGAGACATGTGAGTAGCAGATGAATCAGACCGAAGACAGCACAAAAATTGATGAGCTATTCCGATAGTGTTAGCTCTGGTGCTGGTAATGTGAAGTTGCTACCAGTTCTACAATGGATACATACTTTCTTCACTTAATTTCTTTGTAGCAAAACTCTGTTAACTTCTCATTCATGCTAACATGTGGTATTGAATTGAAATGTACTTTCTTGAATTTGGATGTAGGCGGTTGATTCAATTTGTGTTAATTTCATTCTTCTTGGTGACTGTTCTGACCATATTATTTCTCATTTTTCAGTTGTCATAACATAATCTGATTCTGGTAAGTGAAAACAAAACACCCAGATTCTAAAACTGCTACATAGTAGTTTGATATTTCTCATGCAGGCATCCATAGACATAGATTCACAACATTTCCCTTTACATAACTAGCTTGTTATTTTGTAAATTAAACCGATGTTGTCGCTTCTGTTTCACTTATTAAGTACAAATAACTAGCACTGCTGTAGTTGTAACACAACAAAATTGGAAATACAAAGTTACAATTCGTAAACATGCAACCTCTTGATTCTGAAAAGTCATTCCAAGCAGTTCTTCAAGCTGCTTTGCCCTGCTCCCTGTCCACAGCAACCTTCAGAAAGCTGCCTTCTTCGACCACCATCTGCACCGGCAGGAACCCGAGCCCGTTAGCCACGGCGAGCATCACCTCCTTCATCTCAGCCCGGAACTCCCCGAGGTCCACCGTGCCACTGCCGTCACGGTCGAACCTCGCAAACAGGCCACGGTAGAGCTCGACAAGCTCGCCACGGCTCATGGCGGACTCATCAACGCCAAAGTGCTTCTCAAGAACCCTGAGGCTCATGAGCTCCTGGGCCATCTCGGAGTACGAGAGCAGGCCATCATGGTTGGTGTCGAGGGCCGTGAACCGGCCGTCCACCGATGAGTTGAAGGCGCCTTCGTCCTCGACGAAGCTCTGGATGGTCTTGCCATCAAGGATTTCTACACTCATGTTGTTTCTCAGGATGTGGATGTAGCAGAGTTGTGTTCTGGTTTGGTTCTGAGGAAACACGAAGATGGCGTGCTGCTTAAATAGGCTACTCTGCAGCTGGTTTTTCAGTGTGGGCGCTGATGATATTTGATATGGATATTTCAGTGCTATGTTGCCAACTGCTAACTGGCTTCGGTCTGGTCAGAAGTAGCCTGTGGTTTTGGGGGCGTTTCAGTGCTATTTTGGCATGTCGCCAACCGCTATCACTAGCTCCGGTGGTGAGAAGCAGCCTGTGGTTTTTAGCATGTTGTATGTATGCTATGGGCATGAATACTTTCGCAGATGCTAGTTGTCGTGATATTTAATTTGTTTCAAGCCGTCATTTGCGAAATCTGAGAGGAAAAGTCTCTGGTCCACCCGGCTTTGGCAATGGAGCAAATTCCGCTTCGGCAATGGAGCAACTAACTTTGTCCCAATTTTATTATCTGAACCATAAAGTACCGAATTAAGGTGAATATGAAAATGCACCCGTGTCATGGTGGTGTACTATGTTATTTAATACGAAAATGATAAATCTTGAACGTTTGGATTTTAAGCATAGCAACCCGAACGTTTTTCATGGCAACTTAAGTTCACGCGAGGTTGACGAACATGGCAATTTATTGACAAAAAAAACAAACCACGATAAAGTTGTCATGTTTTAGTTGCCATCTTACGTCAACTAAATTTGTTATGAAAAAACGTTGGGGGTGACATGCTTAAAATCCGAATGTTCGGGATTTATCGGGGTCCTATTAATATTTCTAAATTGTCATAGAATTTTCCAGTACTTAAACTTCATAGCTTGCTCGCTTCTACTTTAATACAATGATCCTTGTTTTAAAAAGAATTCGCATATACGTAATGAGAGTTCCAAGCAACCGTCTACTTAAGGAGTCTGGGCAGCGCAACAGTTCTGACCTGCCATGCTACGACTTATACCCATTATGTCTTGGACACTGCTCGAAGTCAACCCAACTAATTATGGATAGGGCATGAAGATAATTGTGTACCCACGGGCATTGCCCAAACACGACCCGATATGACTGGGCCAATTTTTTTCTGATTAACTCACAGTATTATTTAAAATCTAAACAAAGAAGCAAAGCAAATTACTTTATGGCAGTGCTTGTTACTTTTCTAGAGTCTAAAGTGCTAATCCTAGAATTGATACACATTTTTGAACTTTACTACAGTCTTATGTATACAGGGATTTTTTGGGTTTTCCGATTTCAAAAGTTAGTTTTCTACCAATGGGTTTTTCGGATGGGCAAAGAATGCTTTCGTGTATATGGGTATGGATTCAAATCAATTGTTTTCTCCGCCCCTCCCGTCCCCCAACCTCCTAGCCGCCGTCGGGGCCTTCCCTTCACCTTGCTCCTCTTCCCCGTCGCTAGAAGGCACGACTGGGCAAAGCCCGGCCAGCACCGACAACGATGGGGATCCCTCGTCCTCTTTGTCCGTACTAAAACCGGTGGATCTTGGATAGGGAGGTTCGAGCTGGTGCTCTCGGCTAGATGGTTATAAAAGTAGAGAAAAACACTATGTTTATCCAGGTTCGGGTCCTTTCTAAAAGGTAAACTCCTACGTCTTGTCCTGCTCTGATTACATTAATTGTGATGGTGTATAATGTATATGATGATCTACCTCGTGATCGTATGAATGGATTCTCTTCTAGTATCAGATGATCTATTGACTAGCCTAGCCCTGATTTATATAATGTACCGGAGGTCTAGGATTAGAGGAGTCCTTATCATGTGCATCAAGTCTTGTGGAATCTCCCTTGTGTGCATCATGGGCTGTCCGAAATGGCCTCTTAGTGAACCACTACGGGGATCCTCGGCCCAACCTGGGAGATGACGGGGTGAGTATCCCTAGTACATGACTCCATTAGTAGCCCCTTGAACCGGTCCTCAAGTTGGGGACGGTCCTTGGTTCTTCCGAAATGTTCTTCGTCTTCAGTCGTCGGTCTTGAAAGGTGGTTTAACAAATCTTCTTATCTCCGATCTCGAGAATCGTCGAGGTGTATTCGAAGAGTTCACATGTTGGGCATCCGACGAACCCATTTAAGTTCACGACCTTTATAAATGCCTTATTATTTTCACACCATACCTCGGGTTTAAAGTTTTTCCCAAGCGGCGTTCCTCTTGCAATCGAGATCCAACGTCGGACTGCATCCGTGTTGACTTTTTGCAGCCGAGCTCCAATGTCCGTCTCCATTCGAGGAGTCATAGACCACGTCGGCCTTGAAAAAAATTAAAGGAGTTTAGCCGAGCTTAACGCCATACAAGTCTCTTGTGTAGCCAGCCGCTCACAGCCACCAATGCTGCTGCTTCCGAGGTGGTGCACCACCTCGGTCTTAGGCTGATCTTTTTTGGAATGTTTTCGATTGGTGCAATTTATTCTCTGATGAGATGTATAGACAGTAGTCCATCAAGGTGTGTGCCGTCTAAAGTCTAGTATGCACATGAAGGATAGAATAAAACCGCCGATCCTAGTAGCCCTTGAGAATCAGGACGATTGATGAAATCAACATGAGGATCAAGTCCTTGCAACAAAAACCCAATATGAAGTACCCCCCAGGTTGGGTGCGGTCGACCAACCAGAGAATCATAATCTCCTCATAAACCGTATTACACTTTAAATTGACCGAATTCAATTGTCAATGCAATAGCTCCCAAGAGTTGGGTTGGGCAAGAAGGCCGACCCTAGGATCGTATCTCCTTGGGAACTAGTTTGCATGTCATGTGTGTTTCGCCAATGCCAAGGTGCAGCTGGACAAGGAAGATGTCGAACTGCAGGTCAAAAAATATCTCTCCCGAGAAGAATAACACGCAGTACACCTCGGCCAATAGGATGTCATGCCTCCTGAAAGAAAAAACATACAAATAGCTTAAAAGTGTCATAAGCTCGAAAAAACAAAAAACTTATGTAATACTTTATGTCTGGTTTAAATAAAGTTTTTTGGTATCAATATGAAATTGATCTTATAAATAGGTGTGCTTCTGTCGTGCTTTAACATGATCCATTCAATCTCCAGACTTCAAGTTGACCAGCCTTCGGCTTCAACCGCCTTGCCCCAAAGGCGCATACAAAGTGCTTCTCAGACTAGTTCGTCAAAGTAAACTCGAGCGGTCATGTAGAGAAGCCAGGAAGTCGGCTATTTGACCGTAACTTGAGCGAAAAGAAGTAGCAGAAATATACTTTGCAACAGAAAAAGAAGTAGAAAAATAATAATCTTTGCAGCGACTTAGAAGAAAACATTTATTAAAAAGTGGCGCATATAGGTCTATGAGCCCCAGTTAACTTGGGTAAAGCAAGTTATTTTTAACAAACAACATTTTTAACAAACAAAGCTTTTAACAAGCAACATTTTTGTTTGACAAAAAATATAACATTTGTTTGAACCGAACAAAAATTTAAAACCGATTTTTTAGCATGAAAGCGACTTAGCTGGTCAATATGCTTGGTGTGAATGCCACGGTTTGGGCTCGTGGCGGGGCGAAGGTGCATATCGGTCTCTGACAGATCTGATATGGTGTGTAGTCCTTGGCCTAACTAAGATCCCAGACCCCAAGCTCGTCCTGAGGTGACCGAGCCATAATCTCGGCTTGATGAAGTGGCGATGTAGCAAGGTCAATGTGGCGAGGCGAAGCCCCTGATCCAACTGAGGTGATGGAGTAGGTCTATAAGGTGACGCCGAAGTCCTCGGAGTAGGTTGGAGAAGTGATGACGAAGCCCTCGGTCCAGCCGAGGTGACGGAGCAGGTTGACGCGGTGCTCATAGGCTCAATGAGGCGATGGCGAGGCTATGCCGACGCAGGTTGGAACTTGTAACGTGGTCAATGCCGGCTTGATGAAGTGAGCATTGTTGGAAATATGCCCTAGAGGCAATAAATATAGTATTTATTATTATATTTCCTTATTCATGATAATTGTTTAATATCCATGCTATAATTGTATTGATTGGAAACACATTGCATGTGTGGATATATAGACAACACTTTGTCCCTAGTGTGCCTCTAGTAGACTAGCTCGTTGATCAAAGTTGGTCAAGGTTTCCTAGCCATTGACATGAGATGTCATTTGATAACGGGATCACATCATTAGGAGAATGATCGGATGGACAAGACCCAAACTATAAACGTAGCATATGATCGTGTCAGTTTATTGCTACAATTTTCTACATGTCAAGTATATGTTCCTATGACCATGAGATCATGCAACTCACTGACACCGGAGGAGTGTCTTGTGTGTATCAAACATCGCAACGTAACCGGGTGACTATAAAAGTGCTCTACAGGTATCTCTGAGGGTGTCTGCTGGGTTGGCATGGATCAACATTGGGATTTGTTACTCCATGTGACGGAGAGGTATCTCAGGGCCCACTCGGTAATACAACATCACAATAAGCCTTGCAAGCAATGTGACTAAGTGTTAGCCACATGATCTTGTATTATGGAACAAGTAAAGAGACTTGCCAGTAACGAGGTTGAACTAGGTATGGAGATACCGACGATCGAATCTCGGGCAAGTAACATACTGAAGAACAAAGGGAACATCATACGGGATTAACTGAATCCTTGACATAGAGGTTCAACCGATAAAGATCTTCATAGAATATGTAGGAATAAATATGGGCATCCAGGTCTTGCTATTGGTTATTGACCGTAGAGGTGTCTCGGTCATGTCTGCATAGTTCTCGAACCCGCAGGGTCTGCACACTTAAGGTTCGATGACGTTTCAATTGTATAGAGTTATGTATGGTGGTGACCGAAGGTTGTTCGGAGTCCCGGATGAGATCCTGGATGTCACGAGGAGCTCCAGAATGGTCCCGAGGTAAAGATTGATATATAGGAAAGTGGTGTTTGAACTCCGGAAAAGTTTCGGGCATTTCCGGCAGTGTACCGGGAGTGACGAATGGGTTCCGGGGACCACCAAGTGGGGCCCACATACCCCAAGGGGCCACACGGGCCTTAGAGGTGGCGCACCAGCCCCTGGTGGGCTGGGAAAGCCAGCCCAAGAGGCCCTATGCGCATGGAGGAAGAGATAGAGTAGGGGCCAAGTTTGGGAAGGAGTCCCACTTGGAATCCACCTCCCTTGTGGGAGGTGGACTCCTCCCCTTGCTTTGGCCAAACCTCTCCTTGAAGGAGAGGCTAGGGATTCCTCCTCTCCCCCCTCCTATATATACTCAAGGATTTCGAGGGCAGCCCCAACCCTAATTCTGCCAAGTGCTGCACTCTTCTTTCTCTAGATCGTTTTCTCCTCTAGATCGGTTTTCAGTAGTACTTAGGCGAAGCCCTGCTAGAATTGCTCCAGCACCATCGCCGCAACACCGTCACGCTGCCGAAGAACTCGTCTACCTCTCTGCTCTCTCTTGTTGGATCAAGAAGGCGGAGATCTTCACCGAGCTGCACGTGTGTTGAACGCGGAGGTGCCGTTCGTTTGGTACTTGATCGGGAGTTCGTGGGACGGCTTGCGATTTGGATCAGGGAGACATACGACTACATCAACCGCGTTCTTTAATGCTTCCGCTTAGCGATCTATAAGGGTACATAGATCTAATCTCTCCTCTCATAGATGCTCATCTCCTAGATTGGTCTTGGTGAAGCGTAGGATTTTTTTATTTCCCATGCAACGTTCGCCAACAGTGGTATCAGAGCTAGGTCTATACATAGATGAGATCTTAAGTAGAACACAAAGAGTTTGTGGGCGTTGATATTCAGATTGCTTCCTTCCTTAGTCTTTTCTTGGTTCAACAGTATTGTGGGATGAAGCAGCTCAGACCGACTTTACTCGTACGCTTACGAGAGACCGTGTTCCATCGACTGACATGTGACTTCGTCGCATAAAGATGGCTGGCAGGTGTCTATCTCTCCCACTTTAGTTGGATTGCATTTGATTAAGGCGGTCCTTGTAGAAGGTTGAAAAGCAATCTTCATATCACCGTTGTGGTTTTGCGTAGGTAAGAATCGTTCTTGCTAGATACCCATAGCAGCCACGTAAAACATGCAACAATAATTAGAGGACGTCTAACTTGTTTTTGCAGGGTATGTTGTGATGTGATATGGCCAATTGCATGATGTGATATATGTGATGTATGAGATGATCCTGGTTTTTTATAGAATATCACGACTTGCATGTCGATGAGTACGGCGACTGGCATGAGCCATAGGGTTGCCTTTGATTATTGTATGACCTGCGTGTCAATCTTTAAGCACTATGTAATGCTTTACTTTATCGCTAAACGGTAGCAATAGTAGTAGAAGCATGGTGGGCGCGACAACCCCGATGGCGACTGATGGAGATCAAGATGATGGAGATCATGGTGTCATGCCGGTGATGATGGAGATCATGCCGATGCTTTCAAGATGGAGATCAAAAGCACAAGTTCATGGCTATATCATGTCACTTATGAATTACATGTGATGTTAATCCTTTTATGCACCTTGTTTTGCTTAGGACGATGGTAGCATTATAAGGTGATTCCTCACTTAAATTTCAAGATGAACTGTGTTCTCCCCGAGTGTGCACCGTTGCGAAAGTTCGTCGTGTTGAGACACCACGTGATGATCGGGTGTGATAGACTCTACATTCGCATACAAAGGGTGTAAGCGAGTGTTGCACATGCAGAACACTTGGGTTAAACTTGACGATCCTAGCATGTATAGACATGGCCTCAGAACACAAGAGACCGAAAGGTCAAGCATGAGTCATATAGTAGATATGATCAACATGATGATGTTCACCATTGAAACCACCTTAACTCATGTGATGATCGGACTTGAGTTGGTGAATATGGATCATGTGTCACTCAGATGACCAGAGGGATGTCAATTTGAGTGGGAGCTTTAGTAATTTGATTAACTAAACTCATTATCTTAAACAATAGTCTTAGTAACCTTTGCTTATTTATGTTGTAGATCAATGGCTCGCGCAGTAGCACCCCTGAATTTTAATGCATTCCTAGAGAAAGCTAAGTTGAAAGATGATGGAAGTAACTTTGTGGACTGGGCCCGTAATCTGAGGATTATCCTCACGGCTTCCCAAAAGGCATATGTCCTTGATGCAGCGCTTGGTAACCAACCCGCAAACTTGTCATCCAAAGACGTTAAGAATGCTTGGGAGGCATGTTCTGGAGATTACTCAATAGTTCAGTGTGCAATATTGTATGGCTTAGAACCGAGACTTCAAAGACATTTTGAACTTCATGGAGCATATGAAGTGTTCTAGGAGTTAGAGTTTATCTTTAAGAAGAATGCCCGAATTGAGAGGTATGAGACCTCCGATAAGTTCTATGCTTGCAAAATGGAGGAGAATGAGTCTATCAATGAACATATACTTAGAATGTCTAGGTATTCGACTCGTCTGGCGGAGTTAGGGATGCCTCTTCCGCTAGAGGCGATCACTAACAGAGTTCTTCAATCACTACCACCTAGCTACAAAAGCTTCGGTGCTGAACTATAACATGCACAGGATGAACAAGTCAGTCGTCGAGCTGTTTGCGATGCTGAAAGTCGCTGAGTCTGAAATCCACAAAGAACGTCAAGTGTTGATGGTCAATAAAACCACTAGTTTCAAGAAGGATGGCAAGGGAAAGAAGGGTAACTCCAAGAAGGGTGGCAAAGCATCTGCTCCTCCCGTGAAGAAACCCAAGGCTGGACCCAAGCCAGAAACTAAGTGCTTTCATTATAAGGGAACTGGTCACTGGAAGCGAAACTGCCCCAAGTATCTGGCTGACAAGAAGGTGGCCAACAACAAATAAGGTATATATGATATACATGTTATTGATGTGTACCTTACTAGCTCTCATTGTAGTGCCTGAGTATTTGATACCGGTTCGGTTGCTCACATTTGCAACTCAAAACAGGAACTACGGAATAGACGAAGGCTGGCGAAGGACGAAGTGACGATGCACGTGGGAAATGGTTCCAAGGTTGATGTGATCTCCGTCGGCACGCTCTCTCTTCGATTACCATCAGGATTAGTGATGAACCTGAATAATTGTTATTTAGTGCCTATGTTAAGCATGAACATTATATCTGGATCTTGTTTATTGCGAGACAGTTACTCATTTAAGTCAAAGAATAATGATTGTTCTATTTATATGAGTAATATCTTTTATGGTCATGCACCCAATGTGAGGGGTTTATTCATATTGAATCTTGATAGTGATGATACACATGTTCATAACATTGATGCCAAAAGATGTAGAGTTGATAATGATAGTAGCACTTTCTTGTGGCACTGCCGTTTGAGTCATATTGGTGTAAAACACATGAGGAAGCTCCATGCTGATGGACTTTTGGAGTCACTTGATTTTGAATCACTTGACACATGTGAACCATGCCTCATGGGCAAGATGACTAAAACGCCGTTCTCTAGAACAATGGAACGGGCGAGTGACTTATTGGAAATCATACATACTAATGTGTGCGGTCCAATGAATGTTACACCGCGTGGTGGATATCGTTATCTTCTCACCTTGACTAACGACTTAAGTAGATATGGGTATATTACTTAATGAAACACAAGTCTGAAACGTTTGAAAAGTTCAAGCAATTTCAGAGTGAAGTTGAGAATCATCGTAACAAGAAGATTAAATTCCTACGATCTGATCGAGGAGGTGAATTTCTGAGTTATGAGTTTGGCAGTCACTTAAGACAGTGTGGAATTATTTCATAGTTGACACCACCTAGAACACCACAGCATAACGGTGTGTACGAACATCGTAATCGAACCTTATTAGATATGGTGCGTTCTATGATGTCTCTTGCCGATTTGCCACTATCGTTTTGGGGTTATGCATTAGAGACATCTGCATTCACTTTAAATAGGGCACCATAGAAATCCGTTGAGACGACGCCATATGAACTATGGTTTGGCAAGAAGCCAAAGTTGCCGTTTCTTAAAGTTTGGGGATGTGATGCTTATGTCAAAAAGCTTCAGCCTGAAAAGCTGGAACCCAAAGTGGAGAAATGCGTCTTCATAGGATACCCAAAAGCCAAAAGAGACAGTTGGGTATAACTTCTATCTCAGATTCGAAGGCAAAGTGTTTGTCGCCAAAAACGGAACATTTCTTGAGAAATAGTTTCTCTAGAAAGAATTGAGTGGGAGGAAAATAGAGCTTGATGAGGTTATTGAACCTTTACTTCAACCAGAGAGTAGCGCAGCGCAGAAAGATGTTTCTGTGAAGCCTACAACAGTTGAAGAGGAAGTTAATGATGATAATCATGAAACTTTGGATCAAGTTACTATTGAACCTCGTAGGTCGACAAGGGCGCGTACTGCTCCTGAGTGGTACGACAACCGTGTCTTGGAGGTCATGTTGTTAGACAACAATGAACCTACGAGCTATGGAGGAGCGATGATGGGCCCGAATTTCGAGAAGTGGTTAGAGGCCATGAAATCCGAGATGGGATCCATGTATGAAAAGAAAGTATGGACTTTGGAAATATTACCTGAAGGGTAAAAGGCCATTCAGAACAAATGGATCTTTTAGAAGAATATGGACACGAACTGTTGTGGGAACGAGCCTGGCAGTAGAAGGTAGGGGTACAAATGGAGAGGGCAGAGTCCTAGCTATGACGAGGATGTACACACGAATGTATGAGTTGAGGCCCCTCTCGTGGAGGTAACAGCCCTACGTCTCAGTGCTCGGAAGCTTTGTCCTGTGGAATGTGAGATTACAATGGTTGCGAACCCTTGTGCCAGAGGGGAGGGGCGGCTTATATAGAGTTCGCTGCCCCTCATAATTACCCGGCATCCAAGGGTCCGATCGTGGGTTTAAAGAATATCATTACAGGTAACGTATATAATAAAAGCTACTAATGACGAAAGGTTTAACGGCTGCCTGTTGGCCTCCCGGGGATGGCTTCTGGTCTTCTGGCATCGACTGTAAGTGAGGTCTTTCGAGTGACAGGTGACTGTCGAGTGGAGGAAGAAGCCTCCGAGTGGATTGTCTATCGAGTGTCTTAAGCGTTATCGGGAATCCAGTCGAAATCTTACTTGTGACCTTCAAGTCCTCCAATGTATTGTCCTTAGGTAGGGTTTGTAGGTCAGACCTAGGACCCTACCCTAGGTACGTATCCTCGTCATTAGCCCCTGAATGGATCAGGGTTTGAGTGGTGAATGGGGGATATCGATGTTAGTTCAGAACAAGACACCCAATCTTCCGAATGATATTCGGGGCTTCAACGAAACTTGCGTCGACTGAACTCTTCATCATTCGCCCGGATCAATTCAGCCTTGAAAGTGCCCGAGTGAATGTTCAATGTTGATTTTGTTCCGAGTGATTTGAAGGAATCTTTTGAGGCGACGGGTCGATCTGTCAGACCTGGATTTTGCAGGATACAAAAATTTGGGAAGCGCGCCCTCCCGCGGCGATGATGCCACGATCGAGGAAAGTGAGGGCATGACGCCTCGATTCTCGCGCTAGTCATTTCACCACGTACAGGACGCCGTCAGCGGTTGGCGTGCGCGGTGATCTCGCGGTCCCACCCGTCAGTGAGGCACTCGGCGGGGTATAAATCCCGAAGCGCTGCGGTTTGCACAGTATTCTTCCCCAATCTTCCTCTCTTCCTCCATCTCCTCTGTCCTCAGGGCAACACTCCGCCCATCTCCAACGAGCCCAACCACCACGATGACGAAGGGCACGACGGAGAAGGTAGAGCGCGCCAAGAAGGGGATGGTGAAGGGCAAGGGCAAGAAGCCCTCGACCGCTCGGTTCATCGTGCCGGCGGGATGGATGAAGGGAGACTTCCTCCCTTCGGTGGTCTCTCGAGCGGACATCGACGGCTTGGTTGCCGATGGGCTCGTGGCGGATGGCGCCTGGAGGTTGTCGGAGGTAGAGCGCGAGCTGTAGCCGCGCGAGGAAGAGCGGGTTCTCCTCCTCTCTCACGTCGAAAGAGGTTTTTCCATGCCTCCCCACCCGTTCTTTAGAGGGTTTTTGAACTTCTTTGGTGCTCAGCTCCACCACTTCCCGCCGAATGCAATTTCCTACTTGTCTGCTTTCATTACTTTGTGTGAGTGCTTCCTAGGCCGTCCTCCTCATTGGGGACTGTTCAAGCACATTTTTACGGCTAGATCTCAGACTGTGAAGAAAGTGCTCCCAGAGGATGGGAAAACTCATGTACTGTAACTATGTGGGCGTTTAGGACTTCAAAAGAGAGCTCGTAGTTCTTTCCCCTCTATGACCTTTCCTGAATCTGTTAGAGGTTGGCAGTCGACTTGGTTTTACTACAAAGATGTAGCTTCACCCAACATGTCGACTGGTCTTTCCCCTTTCACATCCGATTGCCTAGCCGTCCCCAAATCTCTAAAGGTGTCTGAAGAGGAACAAGTCCAAGTGGGAATCTTGGTGGATGTCGTGGTGAAACTTATCCGAGGCGGAGTGACTGGCATCAATCTCTTGGAAACATTCCTTAGTCGATGGATCCAGCCGCTCCAGGCCAGGGATCACACCATGTGGCACTATGCAGGCCCTGAGGACTCGACCAGGACGCATCCAGAGGAGGTTTCGCAAAAACCTATCGAGCAATGGCTTCGCAGCATCACCGGGGCTTGTGACAATCCCTTAGGAGCCAAGAGGATCCGACCTTACTCTGCCGAAAACCATTCGAAGAATCTGGTAAGCTGAATTTTGTCGTCTGGAGTACTTGTACTATCAAGTGATCGACTGATTTATTGACTGACTTCTTTGTTTCAATCACACAAGAGTGGACACATATGTACTCGCCTGTACCCAACGGGAACCAGCCTGAAGACAGTGGGGTGAGCGAGGGCGATAGCATGGATGGCGAGGGCTCTTATGACTCCGAAGAAGAATACGAAAACTCGGGTGAAAATGAGGAAGAAGTCGAGTCTCCTCCTCACTCCGAACGCCGCTCTGAGTCTCGCCAAGACCCTGCGACTGCCGAGGACAAGGTCCCGAGCCCAAGTGAGAAGAACCCGAAGCAGAGATGACCTTCAACCGTCGAGTCAAGTGAGCGATCATTGAAGCAACCCAAACCAAATGTGACCAAGCCTCGCAAAGCACTGCCTCGCATGAGGATGGCTGTGCCATCGTCTCCATGTGAGTATTTAATTTTGAATTCTGACTATCGATTGTGACTTTAAATCCTTGTTAACCGAGTGGTATTCGATCCATCAGAGCTGCTACTTTAGTGACGTCGCCTCAACATGCCGGAGGGGATGCAATGGACGTAGACATTGTCGACGTAGCCACTTCTCATAGAGGTAATCGAATCTTCAGTTCTGCTTCTCAAATATGGTTTATCGATTGCAAAAGCTAATACTGCCGATTGATTATTGAAGAAATCATCCAGCTGGAAGATGACGAAGAACACCTTGGGGCACGGGAGGTGGAGGCGAGAATCTAGGCATCCCACGCCTATGTACTCGAAGAACATCATCTACACAGACGCCTCAGCGGTCGACCGCTGGATCTTCCCAAGGGATAAGCGACTCGACACGGGTCATAGCTGAACCTGCAGTGCCTCTGTCGAGTGCCCCACCAGCTGCTTCGACTATCGTGACATCAACTCCAACCGAACCTGCTCCAACCATTATGCCGATCCCGCCAGTGACGGGTTTTCCTCTGCATCACTTTCCGGAAGACCAGATCAGAGCTGCAAAGGAGGCCATGATCCAGGGAGAGCATATGATGTTGCACACCAAGGAAGCATACGAGGCCAACAAGTTGTTTTATGACGCTAGCGCAGCGCTTCGCACCAATGTCCGAGTAAGTTCGATTGCAAGTACATTTCCGATTGAATTCCTGTCTTCTTTGGTTGTACACCCACTGGGTGTTTGTTTTCCACTCGTAGAATGTTTGGAAGTTCTTCACTCGAATAGATCAGGTCTTAATTGAGTAGGTTTTGGATCAGTGGGGGCACTCTGAGTGCACCCACTGGGTGTAGTCCCCGAGACCACCGTCGAGTGCTTGCACCGGCAGGGGTCTTAGAGTTTGTCGTATGCGGGATACGTTTGCCCTTGATCGCATCACTACGAAGCCACCTTGTAGGTTTCATGGATGTAATTGATAAACCATGATATGACGCTACATAAGGATAGACTGCACTTCACGGAGTGGAGTGGCGTGTCACTTGACAGATCGAGTGACGGATGTTCCAATGATAGATATTTTCTGCCACTCGACAGGTCGAGAGTTGGCAGATCCAGTGGGGGCATGCTAAGTGCACCCACTAGGTGTAGTCCCCGAGACCGCTGTCATGTGCTTGCACCGGCAGGGGTCTTAGAGTTTGTCGTATGCGGGATACGTTTTCCCTTGATCGCACCACTCCGAAGCCACCTTGTAGGTTTCATGGATATCATTAATAAACCATGATATGACGCTACATAAGGATAGACTGCACTTCACGGAGTGGGGTGGCATGTCACTCAACAGATCGAGTGAAGGATGTTCCAATGATAGATATTTTCTGCCACTCGACAGGTCAAGAGTTGGCAGATCCAGTGGGGGCACGCTATGTGCACCCACTGGGTGTAGTCCCCGAGACCGCTGTCGTGTGCTTGCACAGCAGGGGTCTTAGAGTTTGTCGTATGTGGGATACGTTTGCCCTTGATCGCACCACTCCGAAGCCACCTTGTAGGTTTCATGGATATCATTGATAAACCATGATATGACACTACATAAGGATATACTGCACTTCATGGAGTGGGGTGGCATGTCACTTGACAGATCGAGTGACAGATGTTCGGACAGGGCAGACCTTGTCGACTATTTTAGTAACCAGTGGGGACACGCTAAGTGCACCCATTGGGTGTAGTCCCCGAGGCTACTGTTAATCGTAGACGATAAATAGTAGTCTTGAAAACTTGAAATCAGAATTTCTGTCGTACGCGTAGTCCGAGCGTCACTCGACATGTCGAGTGCATTTTATTTTCCTTCACTGTCCCGCACTAAAGCTACCATGTAGGTTTCATGGACATCATTTGATCAACTGTGATATGACGCTGCTTCAAAGGTGCGGAATGGGGCCGACGGATCACTTGACAGATTGAGTGTTAACCGTTCCAGTGGGGGCACTCTAAGTGTACCCACTAGGTGTAATCCCCGAGACCGCCGTTGAGTGCTTGCACTGGCGGGGGTCTGATAGAGACTGTCTTGAATTTGTTTTCGGTACACGTAGTACGCGAGCCACTTGACATGTCGAGTGGACTTTTGGTTGAATTCTTCTTTCCCTGGGTGCAGGTTTCATGGATATCATTGATCAACCATGATATGATGCTATTCCAGGATAGTGGGGCAGGGTGGTGTGCGCCGCCCAGTCGACCATCTTTGGTCTTCCGCACTTCAGAGTGCTGATATTTCTTGTTGATTGCATTTCTTTCTTTGTTGATTTCAGAGGGCTTGTGAACTTGGCACACAGTACAAGGATCTTGAAGATGAAAGGAATCGTCTGCGCGTGAACTTGGAGGCTTCCAACAATGCTCTGGAGCGAGTGCGGGCCGAGCTGAAAACTCTGGGAGGTAACTTCTGTCGACCCGCCGCATTCTCATCCTCACTTTCCATGCTTTGAACCAAGTGCTTTCACTGGAACAGACATACACAATGAAAATCGTTGACTCCAAGCGCGACTTAACAATGTCGTTTCTTTAGATACCATGAAGAAAGCGCTGGAGGACAAGGACAAAGCGCTTGTAGATGCCTAACGGGCGGCAAAGGAGAAAACTGAAGCTGCCGACAAGAAGCTGCCTGCTGCCAAGAAGACGGAGGAGGAGAACTCAAAACTGAAGAAGGAGCATGTGGACCTCATCAAGAGAACTGAGCAGCTCACCAAGAGGAGCAATGGCCTGGAAAAGCACTTGGGGGAGTTCTCGAGGAAGATGTACATTTTACTCGACGGTGAGTATCTTTGTCGACTGAACTTTATGAAATCTTTGACGACTGTATCTCATCAGTTCTTCTCCCATTCTTTCTTCCATGAATTCTGCCAAGAATTTGAGAAAGATACCGAGGAGAGCCCAATTTGGATCCCACCAAGTCACCTGTTGGAGATGTGGTGGCCATGAACATGCTCAGACTCAATTTCCGGCTTCAGGGTGTTCAAGCGTATGTCCTTCGACTGAAAACTGCGATGGAGAGGATCGACAAGGAACTGTGGCCCGAAGACACTTTTAAACTCGACCTCACATCTATGATGGCACGCCTGAACGACCTTTCCAGTCGAGTGCAGGCCTGGAAGAAATCTGCTGCTTGCTGTGGTGCTGACGTGGCACTCTCCCTTGTTAGGGTCCATTGCAAGGATGCGAGGGAAGACAAGCTGAAGGAGCTCCGAGCAGTTAACATGAAGAAACTTCAGTTTGAGGACTTCATGGAGACCTTCATCGACGCAACCACCAGAATTGCGAACATCATTGACTTGGACACGTTTGTCAAGCCAGCCAGCCCGTCGGGTGATTGATAAACTTGATATTTGAGAGAAAAACTTTATTTGCCTCGGTATGCCGAGTGTAATTGTATCAGCTTTAAAACTTCATTCAGGCCTTAAGCCTGAGCACATTTGCTTTCTCGCGAAACATTTATCTGCGATTAAACCTTTGGATTTATCCGTATTTGGCTTTCAATCGCTTGTTTGACTAAATTTGTTTTTTTACTTAGGAGAAATCTAGTTCGCAACTAAGCCCACGAGTGTGAGGATTACGCAACACTCGGCAAGGATTCTAACTTAGGCGAAAGCATGTTCGCAACTAAGCCCCCGAGTGTGAGGATTGCTCAACACTCGGAGTATCTTTGAACCTAGGCGAAGACTTGTTCGCGGCTAGGACGACGAGTGGATGGATTACTATCCACTCAGAAGGGATTCTGACTTAGGCGAAAGCGTGTTCGCAGCTAAGCTCCCGAGTGTGAGGATTGCTCAACACTCGGAGTATATTTGAACCTAGGCGAAGTCTGATTCGCAAAGAGGTCGTTGAGTGAATGGATTGCTATCCACCCGGCGTTTTTTTAAACTTAGGCGAAATCATGTTCGCATCTAAGCCCCTGAGTGTGAGGGTTGCTCAACACTTGGAGTATCTTTGAACCTACGCAAAGACTGATTCGCGAATAGGTCGTCGAGTGAATGGACTGCTATCCACCCGATAGGGTTTTTAACTTAGGCAAAAGCATGTTCGCAGCTAAGCCTCCGAGTGTGAGGATTGCTCAACACTCGGGGAATTCCCAAGTGTGAAACTGTACGATCGAAATCGACAATATATTGTAGAAGTCTGATTTGCATGGATGAAGTATTTCTATTACATCAAAAACTCTTCCGTCTCTAAGTATAAAAGCGTTGGAGCAGATCTGCATTCCAGGCCCGTGACTCGTCCATCTGTTTCTTGAGGTTGTACATGTGATAAGCTCCGTTGTTCAACACTTTGGTGACGATGAAGGGACCTTCCCACACTGGAGCAAGCTTATGTGGTCGTTGTTGATCCACTCGGAGCACCAAGTCTCCCTCATGAAACGACCGACTCTTGACATTCTTCGCATGGAAGCGTCACAGATCCTGCTGATAAGCTGTAGTCCAGATCAAAGCCATCTCTCGCTGTTCCTCCAGGAGATCGACACCATCCTACCTGGCTTGTTCAACTTCAGCTTCAGAATAAAGTTCCACTCGAGGAGAATTGTGAAACAAGTCACTCGACAGGATCGCCTCGGCACCATAGACCAGGAAAAAAGGAGTCCGTCCAGTCGACCGATTAGGCGTCATTCTCTGGCCCCATAAAACAGATGACAGCTCAGTCACCTAGGCACCGGTGGCATGATCCAAATCGCGCATGAGACGAGGCTTCAGACCTTGCAGGATAAGGCCATTAGCTCACTCGACTTGTCCATTGGTTTGAGGATGTGCAACAGACGCATAATCTACCCGAGTGCCCTGAGAGGTGCAGAAGTTTCTGAATTCTTCCGAGTCAAAGTTGGTGCCGTTATCCGTGATAATGCTATGAGGAACGCCGTATCAAAAAATTATTTCTCTCATGAATGTGACCGCCGTGCGGGAGTTCAACTTCTTGATGGGCTTGGCTTCTATCCACTTTGTAAATTTTTCGACCACAACCAGCAAATGCGTGAACCCGCCTTTTCCAGTCCGAAAGGGACCAACCATGTCGAGTCCCCAAACAGCAAACAACTAGGTGAGGGTAATCGTCTTCGAAGCAGAGGCCGGCTTGTGTGACAAGTTTGCATAGAACTGGCATCCACCACAATGATCAACAATGTCTTTAGCCATCTCATTAGGCCGTGGCCAGAAGAAACCAGCTTGGTATGCTTTAGCGACGATTGTCCGTGAGGACGCATGATGGCCGCAAGTTCCCGAGTGGATCTCATCTAGAATCACTCGACCTTCTTCGGGGGAGATGCAACGCTGCGTCATGCCAGTCGCGCTTTCTCTGAATAGATGATCCCCAATCACAGTAAAGGCCTTTGATCGACGCACAATCTGTCGAGCTTCTGTTTTGTCTTTAGGGAGTTCTTGTCTGAGGATATAGGCAATGTAGGGCACCGTCCAATCGAGAATGACAACCAGAATCTCCATGACCAAATCAATTACTACAGGGACATCGACTTCAGTCGGATCAGTAGAGCTCATAGCTTGCGGGGGCTCTTTGGTGAAAGGATCTTCTTGCATCGAAGGAGTATGCAGGTACTCTAAAAACACATCACTGGGGACAGGCCGTCGAGTGGACCCAATCTTTGCTAGTTTGTTGGCCGCTTGATTCTTCAGTCGGGGAATATGATGAAGTTCCAGGCCTTCGAATTTCTTTTCCATCTTTCTAACAACACTGCAGTACCCAGTCACAGCGGGGTTTCGAACATCCCACTCTTTCGTTACTTGATTCACCACCAAATCTGAGTCGCCATAAACCATCAGGCGCTTGATGCCGAGTGAAATAGCCATGCGCAACCCATACAAAATTGCTTCATATTCTGCCTCATTGTTGGAGGAATCAAAGTGAATTTGCAAGACATAACTGAGCTTGTCGCCTTTGGGAGATATCAGGACAACACCAGCACCGGATCCATTCAACATTTTAGAGCCATCTAAGAACATGGTCCAGTGTGCCGAGTGAATCTAAGTTGGCTATTGCTGTTCAATCCACTCGGCGATAAAATCTGGAAGTTCCTGAGACTTGATTGCTTTCTTGGCTTCAAACTTAATGTCAAAGTATAAGAGTTCGATTGCCCACTTGGCCACTCAACCATATGCGTCTCGATTGTTGAGAATCTTAGATAACGGAGCATCACTGACGACTGAAATCGAGGGGTCTTGAAAATAATGTGCCACCTTCTTCGCTGATAGGTAAATACCATAAACCAATTTCTGGTAGTGTGGATATCTCTGCTTTGAGGTAGATAGAACTTCAGAAACATAATAAACTGGTCATTGGACTTTGTAAGCTTTACCCTCTTCTTCCCGCTCGACAGTTAATACCATACTGACGACCTGATTAGTGGTCACGATGTACAGGAGCAAGGGCTCTTTGCTGCGAGGAGCGGCAAGCACCGGCTGGGTGGAGAGCAGGGCTTTGAGTTCAAAAAATGCTGCTTCGGCTTCAGGAGTCCACTCGAACGTGTCAGACTTCTTCATCAATTAGTACAAAGGAAGTGCCTTCTCACCAAGACGAGAGATGAATCGATTCAATGCTGCCAAGCAACCTGTCAATTTTTGAACCTCGTGCACTCGCACGGGAGTCTTCATTTGGGTAATGGTGCTGATTTTCTCAGGGTTGACGTCGATCCCTCGCTCGGAAATATGAAAACCGAGTATCTTGCCGCTAGGGACGCCGAAAGTACACTTGGCCGGATTCAGCTTTATGTCGTATCTCCTCAGATTGGCGAATGTTTCGGCCAAGTCAGCTAGGAGGTTGGAACCTTTGCGGGACTTGACAACCATATCATACATGTACGCCTCGACATTCCGAGGGATCTGGTCGAGTAAACATTTGTGAATCATGTGCATGAAAGTAGCGCCGGCGTTTTTCAGATCGAATGGCATAGTGATGTAGCAAAAACACCTGAAAGGGGTGATGAAGGCTGTCTTTATTTCATCTGGGCCATACAGATGGATCTGATGGTACCCAGAGTAAGCATCTAGAAACGATAAAAGCTCACATCCCGCGGTCGAGTCAACAATCTGATCTATGCGGGGGAGCAGAAAATGATCCTTCAGGCAGACCTGATTGATATGTTTGAAGTCAATGCACATACGCAACGACTTATCCTTCTTGGGCACCATCACAACATCCGAGAGCCACTCGGAGTGGTAAATCTCCCGAATGAACTTGGCTTGCAAGAGACGGGCCACTTCTTTGTCGATTGCTTTATGTTTCTCCACGGCCGACCGACGCAAATGCTCCCTGACGGGTTTAGCTTTCGGATAAACTCTCAGACGGTGCTCAGCCAGTCCCTTGGGAACCCCCGACATGTCAGCAGGCTTCCATGCGAAGATATCCCAGTTCTCACGGAGGAACTCGATGAGCTCGACTTCCTATTTACTATCGAGTGTTGATGATACATTTGTCAGGGCAGCGGTTGGATCCGTTGGGTGGATGTGCACCTTCTTCACTTTACCTGCCGACTGAAATACCGACTCAGAAGCAGGCTTCTTTGCGCGGAGAAAATCAGTAGGGTCAGCGCTCTTCTTGTAATTTTCTAGCTCGACCATAGCCATTTGATGATCGGTGATCTTGGAGCCTTGCTGGAGGCATTCTTCGTCCCGCTGTCGATTGCCAGTGACCGTGATCACACCCTTAGGGCCCGACATCTTCAACTTGAGATACACATAACATGGACGGGCCATGAAACAAGCATACACGAGTCGACCCAAAATGGCATGGTAGGCACTCTAGAAATCCACGACTTCAAACTTCAACTTTTCCTTTCAATTTTTTTTATCGTTCCCGAATGTCACGTCCAACGCAATCTGGCAGAGTGACTTTGGCTTCTTCCCTGGGATGACTCCGTGAAATTGCATGTTGCTTTCACTCAATCGGGACATTGGAATGCCCATCCCTTTCAAGGTATCTACATGGAGGATGTTCAGACCGCTGCCACCGTCCATGAGGACCTTTTGGAGTCGAGTGCCCCCACCACCGGATCAACCACCAGAGCCTGCCGACCGGGTGTGGCCACATGAGCAGGATGGTCTATTTGGTCGAATGTGATGGCATACTGGGACCACTTGAGGTAGGTGGGGGTGGCAGGTACGGCCATGTTGACTTCCCTATTGATAACTTTCAATCGGCTCTTGCTCTCGACATCAGCAAAAATCACAAGCATAGCAGTGACATCCTGGAATGTTTCTTTATCTTCATCTTCATCCTTCTCAGGAGTCTTATCACTCGACGGAGTCTCTTTGAACTGTTGTATAAGCGTCCGACACTGCCGAGTGGTGTGCTTGGGAAAAATCACATTGCCTTCCTCATCTTTCCTCATGTGGATTACACACGGCTGATCCATAATATCAGTCCCTGACTGATTCTTTCCTTTCTTAGGGGCATACTGTCCTTTAGTCTTTCCCTTATTCTTTGCTTGAGTTGCTAATGCGGCCGCCTCTGCTTGGACCGGACCTTCAGCTTTCTGCTTCTGTTTCCGATTGGGATTACCGCCAGCATCATTGACGACTGCTTTTCCCTTGCCGCTACGAAGGTGGTCTTCTTCCTCGCCATTGGCGTACCGAGTGGCGATTTCCATCATCTTGCCGAGTGATATGTCACCCGTTCGACCGAACTTCAAATAAAGCTCTCTGTATTTCACACCAGCCTTGAAGGCACACACAGCTTTGTGTTCGGAAACATTCTCCATTGTATGATGCAGAGTGGACCAACCCTGAATATAATCCCTCAAGGTCTCATTTGGCTGCTGGACACAGTGCTGTAAGTCGACAAGCCCGGCAGGACACTTGCAGGTGCCCTCGAAGGTTCGGACGAACACTCGGGAAAGATCCTCCCAGCAATATATACTGGATGGAGCCAAGCGATTCAACCAAGCATGAGGTGAACCATCCAACATCAAGGACAGGTGTTTCATTGTGACGTTATCATTGCCGCCACCAATCTGTACAGCCACTCAGTAATTATCTAACCAAGTCTTTGGCTTTGACTCGCCAAAAAACTTCCCGATCCCAGCCGCCAACCTGAAGTTGGGGGGAATCTCTACAGAATGGATGGCTCTAATAAAACACTCAGGACCAGAAATCATAGCTGAGCTGCCACTCGAAAAATCTCTGTCTTGTCCTTCTCTGTGAGCTTTGCCCCTGTCGATCTGCTTCTGGGTGAGGATATCACGAGCATCAAAACCAGCATTCCGCTCATCACCGAACGAGCGCCTTTCGTCCTGGTGTCGGGGCACGTGCGGACCACCCTGTGGAGGAGTGGGCACTCGACGGTGGTCTTCATGGTGGAACTGATCTCTGACCCATGCTTCATGAAAGCCTACACCTCTACGGTGCAAGGGCGATCCAAGGCTGTGTGCTGACTGAACGGTTTCTGCCCTGGGTGAGTTGCTGTGTATCCTGTTACGCGACTGCGAAACAATAGAATTCTGACGCTGTGCTGCATCTAGCAAAGCTCTGATTTGCATCAATCCTCTTCCAGCCTCTGACCATGACGACTGAATGGAATCTGCTATCCTAGCAGCAGCTGCAACATTTAATACAGGGGTACGATATACCTCAACGTTGTTGTGTGATCCAGTTGGAAACAGTTGTTGCTGACATCGACCGGAAACTGGTGGGCGCTGGCGAGCACGCTCATCGAGTTCCCTCTAGAGCTCTTCTAGCTGAATACGTGTGGCCTCCAAGGTCCGAGCCTCGGCGATCGTACCGACGATGGGAGTATGAAGGACTTCACCATTGCGACGCGGCTGTTCACTCGACGCGCCGCAAACATCGCGCCTGTTGTGGCCAAATCCTGGCGGCGGGCTTTGATGAGAACCCGCCATAAGGACCTCCGCTGATGGATCGCAGCTCTCGCACTTGGAAGGAACACTGAATGGATCAGAATCTGACTCGAACACGCCATGAAGGGACTCGGCGGGCTCGAGCGCTGCGATCTGTGGAGAAGCAATTTGGCGCGCCACTACATGCTTGACCCAACGCTGGAGTCGTGAGCGGCCAGACCGCTTGCAACAACGGACAGCAAGGGGCGGCGATGCATATGGAGTCGACGACTGACGCAGCAGCATGCCACAGGAACTCGCGCCGAAGTGCACGACCTCGCAGACTGGGAGTGCCTTGATGTCGAGAGGCGCTTCCTAAAGCCACGCCGAATCATCGATGATGAAGGTGAGCGCTCCGAAATGGATCTCGTGGGCCAGAGCGAAAGCACCGCCGAAAGACATGTCGAAGGATGAAAAACGCAACCTTGCCGGAAGTCGCTTAGACGCCTGCCCTACGGTGGGCGCCAGCTATTGTGGAAACGAGCCTGACAGTAGAAGGTAGGGGTACAAATGGAGAGGGAAGAGTCCTAGCTATGGAGAGGATGTACACACGAATGTATGAGTTCAGGCCCCTCTCGTGGAGGTAACAACCCTACGTCTCAGTGCTCGGAAGCTTTGTCGTGTGGAATGTGAGATTACAGTGGTTGCAAACCCTTGTGCCATAGGGGAGGGGTGGCTTATATAGAGTTCACTGCCCCTCATAATTACCCGACATCCAAGGGTCCGATCATGGGTTTAAAGACTATCGTTACTGGTAACGTATATAATAAAAGCTACTAATGACGAAAGTTCTAATGCCTGCCCGTTGGCCTCCTGGGGATGGCTTCTGGTCTTCTGGCGTCGACTGGAAGTGAGGTCTTCCGACTAACAAGTGACTGTAGAGTGGAGGATGAAGCCTCCGAGTGGATTTTCTGTCGAGTGTCTTAAGCATCATCGGGAATATAGTCGGAATCTTACTTGTGATCTTCAAGTCCTCCAATGTAGTGTCCTTAGGTAGGGTATATAGGTCAGACCTAGGACCCTACCCTAGGTACATATCCTCGTCACGGACGGTAATGTCACCGTCTATAAAGCTCGACTTGTGTCAATGGGTTTTTCACAAGTTCAAGGAGTTGACTACGATGAGACCTTCTCACCCGTAGCGATGCTTAAGTCCGTCAGAATCATGTTAGCAATAGCTGCATATTTCGACTATGAAATTTGGTAGATGGATGTCAAAACAGCGTTCCTCAATGGTTTCCTTGAGGAAGAGTTGTATATGATGCAACCAGAAGGTTTCTTCGATCCAGAGAATGCTGACAAAGTTTGCAAACTCCAGCGATCCATTTATGGACTGGTGCAAGCATCTCGGAGTTGGAATAAGCGCTTTGATGAGGTGATCAAAGCGTTTGGGTTTATACAAGTTTACGGAGAAGCTTGTATTTACAAGAAAGTGAGTGGGAGCTCTGTAGCATTTCTAATATTATATGTGGATGACATATTGCTGATTGGAAACCATATAGAGATGTTGGAAAGCGTGAAGGAATATTTGAACAAGAGTTTTTCAATGAAGGACCTAGGAGAAGCTTCTTTCATATTAGTCATTAAGATCTATAGAGATAGATCGAGACGCTTGATAGCACTTTCACAAGGAACATACCTTGATAAAGTTTTGAAGAAGTTCAAAATGGATCAGTCCAAGAAGGGGTTCTTGCCTATGTTACAAGGTGTGAAGTTGAGTAAGACTCAATGCCCAGTGACTGCAGAAGATAGAGAGAAGATGAGTGTCATCCCCTATGCTTCAGCCATAGGCTCTATCATGTATGCAATGCTATGCACAACACCCGATGTTAGCCTTGACATAAGTATGGCCGGAAGGTTTCAAAGTGATCCTGGAATGGAGCACTGGATAGAGGTCAAGAATATCCTTAAGTACCTGAAAAGGACTAAGGAAATGTTTCTCGTTTATGGAGGTGATCAAGAGCTCGTCGTAAAGGGTTACGTTGATGCAAGCTTTAACACTGATCCGGATGAATCTAAGTCGCAAACCGGATACATATTTATTCTCAATAGGTGAGCGGTAAGCTGGTGCAGTTCCAAGCAAAGCGTGGTAGCCGATTCTACATGCAAAGCGGAGTACATTGCAGCCTCGGAGGCAGCGAAGGAAGGTGTTTTGGATGAAGCAGTTCATGACAGATCTTGGAGTAGTGCCCAGTGCACTAAATCCAATGACTCTGTTCTGTGACAACACTGGTGCCATTGCTCTGGCCAAGGAACCAAGGTTTCACAAGAGGACCAGACGCTTCAATTCCATCCGCGATTACATCGAGGAGAAGGACATAAATATTTGCAAAGTGCACACGGATCTGAATGTTGCAGACCCGTTGACTAAACCTCTTTCAAGGGCTAAACATGATCAACACCAGAACTACATGGGTGTTCGATTCATTACAATGTAAATCACATAGTGATGTGAACTAGATTATTGAGTCTAGTGCAAGTGGGAGACTGTTGGAAATATGCCCTAGAGGCAATAAATAAAGTGTTTATTATTATATTTCCTTGTTCATGATAATTGTTTAATATCCATGCCATAATTGTATTGATTGGAAACACATTGCATGTGTGGATATATAGACAACACTTTGTCCCTAGTGTGCCTCTAGTAGACTAGCTCGTTGATCAAAGATGGTAAAGGTTTCCTAGCCATTGACATGAGATGTCATTTGATAACGGGATCACATCATTAGGAGAACGATGGGATGGACAACACCCAAACTATAAACATAGCATATGATCGTGTCAGTTTATTGCTACAGTTTTCTGCATGTCAAGTATATGTTCCTATGACCATGAGATCATGCAACTCATGGACACCGGAGGAGTGCCTTGTGTGTATCAAATGTCGCAACATAACTGGGTGACTATAAAGGTGCTCTGCAGGTATCTCCGAGGGTGTCTGCTGGGTTGGCATGGATCAACACTAGGATTTGTTACTCCGTGTAAGGGAGAGGTATCTCAGGGCCCACTCGGTAATAAAACATCACAATAAGGCTTGCAAGCAATGTGGCTAAGTGTTAGACACGTGATCTTGTATTACGGAACAAGTAAAGAGACTTGCCGGTAACGAGGTTAAACTAGGTATGGAGATACCGATGATCAAATCTCGGGCAAGTAACATACCGAAGAACAAAGGGAACATCATACGGGATTAACTGAATACTTGACATAGAGGTTCAACCGGTAAATATCTTCGTAGAATATGTAGGAATCAATATGGGCATCCAGGTCCCGCTATTGGTTGTTGACCGTAGAGGCGTCTCGGTCATGTCTACATAGTTCTCGAACCCGCAGGATCTGCACACTTAAGGTTCGGTGACGTTTCGATAGTATAGAGTTATGTATGGTGGTTACCGAAGGTTGTTCGGAGTCCCGAATGAGATCCCGGACGTCACAAGGAGCTCCGGAATGGTACGGAGGTATAGATTGATATATAGGAAAGTGGTGTTTGAACTCTGGAAAAGTTTCGGGCATTTCCGGCAGTGTACCGGGAGTGATGAATGGGTTATGAGGACCACCAAGTGGGGCCCACATACCCCTAGGGCCACATGGGCCTTAGAGGTGGCGCACCAGCCCCTGGTGGGCTGGAAAAGCCAGCCCAAGAGGTCCTATGCGCGTGGAGGAAGGGATAGAGTAGGGGCCAAGTTTGGGAAGGAGTCCCACTTGGAATCCACCTCCCTTGTGGGAGGTGGACTCCTCCCCTTGCTTCGGAGGAACCTCTGCTTGGAGGAGAGGCTAGGGTTGCCTCCTCTCCCCTCCCTCCTATATATACTCGAGGATTTTGAAGGCAGCCCCAACCCTAATTCTGCCAAGTGCTGCCCTCTTCTTCCTCTAGATCGTTTTCTCGTCTAGATCGGTTTTAAGTAGTGCTTAGGCGAAGCCCTATTGGAATTGCTCCAGCACCATCGGTGCAACACCGTCGCGCTGCCAGAGAACTTGTCTACGTCTCCGCTCTCTCTTGCTGGATCAAGAAGGCGGAGTTCTTCATCGAGCTGCACGTGTGCTGAACGCGGAGGTGCTGTCCATTCGGTACTTGATCGGGAGTTCGTGGGATGGCTTGCAATTTGGATCGCGGAGACGTACCACTACATCAACCGCGTTCTTCAATGCTTCTGCTTAGCAATCTACAAGGATACGTAGATCCAATATCTCCTCTCATAGATGCTCATCTCTAGATTGATCTTGGTGAAGCGTAGGATTTTTTTTGTTTCCCATGCAACGTTCGCCAACAGTGGTATCAGAGCTAGGTCTATGCTTAGATGAGATCTTGAGTAGAACACAAAGAGTTTGTGGGTGTTGATATTCAGATTTCTTCCTTCCTTAGTCTTTTCTTGGTTCAACGGTATTGTGGGATGAAGCGGCTCGGGCCGACTTTACTCGTACGCTTATGAGAGACCGTGTTCCATCGACTGACATGTGACTCCATCGCATAAAGATGGCTGGCGGGCGTCTGTCTCTCCCACTTTAGTTGGATCATATTTGATTAAGGCGGTCCTTGTAGAAGGTTGAAAAGCAATCTTCATACCACCGTTGTGGTTTTGCGTAGGTAAGAATCGTTTTTGCTCGATACACATAGCAGCCACGTAAAACATGCAACAACAATTAGAGGACGTCTAACTTGTTTTTGCAGGGTATGTTCTGATGTGATATGGCCAATTGCATGATGTAATATATGTGATGTATGAGCTGATCATGTTTTTGTATAGAATATCATGACTTGCATGTCGATGAGTACGGCAACCGGCAGGAGCCATAGGATTGTCTTTGATTATTGTATGACCTGCGTGTTAATCTTTAAGCGCTATGTAATGCTTTACTTTATCGCTAAATGGTAGCAGTAGTAGTAGAAGCATGATGGGTGCAACAAACCCGATGGCGACATGTTGATGGAGATCAAGATGATGGAGATCATGGTGTCATGCCGGTGACGATGGAGATCATGCCGGTGCTTTCAAGATGGAGATCAAAAGCACAAGTTCATGGCAATATCATGTCACTTATGAATTGCATGTGATGTTAATCCATATATGCACCTTGTTTTGCTTAGGATGGCGGTAGCATTATAAGGTGATCCCTCACTTAAATTTCAAGATGAATTGTGTTCTCCCTGAGTGTGCACCATTGCGAAAGTTCGTCGTGTCGAGACACCACATGATGATCAGGTGTGACAGACTCTACGTTCGCATACAACATGTGTAAGCCAGTGTTGCACATGCAGAACACCCGGGTTAAATTTGACGAGCCTAGCATGTACAGACATGGCCTCGGAACACAAGACACCGAAAGGTCGAGCATGAGTCATATAGTAGATATGATCAACATGATGATGTTCACCATTGAAATCACCTTAACTCACGTGATGATCGGACTTGAGTTGGTGAATATGGATCATGTGTCACTCAGATGGCCAGAGGGATGTCAATTTGAGTGGGAGCTTTAGTAATTTGATTAACTAAACTCATTATCTTAAACAATAGTCTTAGTAACCTTTGTTTATTTATGTTGTAGATCAATGGCTCGTGTAGTAGCACCCCTAAATTTTAATGCGTTCCTAGAGAAAGCTAAGTTGAAAGATGATGGAAGTAACTTTGTGGACTGGGCCTGTAATTTGAGGATTATCCTCATGGCTTCCCAGAAGGCATATGTCCTTGATGCACCGCTTGGTAACCAACCTACAGACTTGTCATCCAAAGACATTAAGAACGCTTGGGAGGCATGTTCTGGAGATTACTCAATAGTTCAGTGTGCAATATTGTATGGCTTAAAACCGGGACTTCAAATACGTTTTGAACGTCATGGATCATATGAAATGTTCCAGGAGTTGGAGTTTATATTTAAGAAGAATGCCCGGATCGAGAGGTATGAGACCTCCGATAAGTTCAATGCTTGCAAAATGGAGGAGAACGGGTCTATCAGTGAACATATACTCAGAATGTTTGGGTATTCGACTCGTTTGGCGGAGTTAGGGATGCCTCTTCCACCAGAGGCGATCACCAACATAGTTCTTCAATCACTGCCACGTAGCTACAAAAGCTTCATGCTGAACTATAACATGCACGGGATGAACAAGTCAGTCGCCGAGCTGTTTGCGATGCTGAAAGTCGCTTAGTCTGAAATCCAGAAAGAACATCAAGTGTTGATGATCAATAAAACCACTAATTTCAAGAAGAATGGCAAGGGCAAGATGGAATTCCAAAGTCGATGAACTGTTGAATCTTCCAAAGGATGTTCGAGTTAACTGCCAGACTCCTCGCCCCAAACTCATCCAGTTTCCATCCAAATTCGACAAGGGTTCTGGTATATTGACGAATCCCGAAGGTTTCTCCATCAAAACGCGATGAAATTTTACAGGTTTTTTAGACTCAATTTCGCATATTTCAACTAAAGCAATTGTCAAAGCGACGCTCGAGGTTGCGGGAACAACAAACACAAATCTGTTGTCAAGAAAAGTCTGCACAACTGCCTAAGGGCATTGCTGTCATTGAGCCCTCGATCTCCATGGTGATTATTTCTGTGATCTTGGTTGAGATCGAAGTTGATGTCGATGAAGGCAGCCGTAAGATCCTGATGATCCAAAATAGGGTGTAGTGCTCGGTCTACCTGAGGTGACCAGTCGAGTCAGCAATGAAGATGTCGACATCGATGATGAAGCTCGATTCCGATGTGTAGGTCGCGTTGGAGCCGATCTAACTTCCCATCGCACCCCGCGACTACCATCAGAACCTGTATGGGCCAGTGATGTCGGTGCTAAAATTGGTCGATCTCGTGCAGGGGGTTTCGAGCTGGTGGTCTCGACTAGATGGTAACATGAATTAGAGAAGGACACGATGTTTAGCCAGGTTCAGGCCCTCTCTAAGAGTAAAACCCTATGTCCTGCTCCGGTTATATTGATGTGATGGGTTATAAAGTACAAGATGATCTACCTCGAGATCGTTTGAATAGATTCTCTTCTAATATCATATGATCTATTGACTAGTCTAGCCCCAGTTTATGTAATGTACCGAGGGCCTAGGATTGAAGAAGTCCTTGTATTGTGCATCAAGTCTTGTGGAATCTTCCTTGTATCTATCATGGGCTGTCCGTAGTGTTCCATTAATGAACCACCATTGGGGGTCCTCGGCAACTGGTCGGGAGACAACATGGTGAGTACCGCTTAGTCCTGGACTCCATCACTCTCTCGTGGTGGAATCGACACAGGTCGGGGCTACTGGGTCATAGTGTGGAGCAAAGTTACGCCTGCGGCATGGCAGGTGCGTGTCGGGCGACCCTGGGGCAGTGCGTGCCTCGGGGCTTAGCAACGGCAACTTTGCGGCGGCCAAATCTGAACCGAGGGTGGCGCAGGTTGCAGGTTAGCCAGCTGTGTCGTGGCTATGGTGGAGATTGGAGCGTGGCTATGGAAGCTGCTCACCTTGGTGGCCTATCTCCTTGCCTAACATGGCTTACTAGCGATGTGGTGGCGGATGCCGAGGCAGCGGCCTCGGGTGATGAGTCTAGTGGTGGCCTTCTCTTCATAATGACTGGAGGTCTAGCATGGCCGGCCATGGGGCGGCGTGGAGGGATTCATGCCTTAGTGCTTGGATTGAACGACCAGGGCGGCGTTTGCCATCATATGGGCAGCGACAACGGATGTCGCGCTAGTGGGAGCTCACTATAGCGCATGGAATTTGTGCAACGGCCCCGCTCCTTCGAAGGTGGTGGTCCCATGGCCGTGTGGGCGAATCTGAGGCTGGCAGTGTTGGAAATATGCCCTAGAGGCAATAATAAGTTAGTTATTATCATATTTCCTTGTTCGTGATAATTGTTTATTATCCATGCTATAATTGTATTGATTGGAGACTTAGATGCATGTGTGGATACATAGACAAAAAACCATGTTCCTCGTATGCCTCTAATAGACTAGCTCGTTGATCAAAGATGGCTCTGGTTTCCTAGTCATGGACATGAGATGTCATTTGATAACGGGATCACATCATTAGGAGAATGATGTGATGGACAAGACCCAAACTACAAACGTAGCATATGATCGTGTAAGTTTATTGCTACAGTTTTCTGCATGTCAAGTATCTGTTCCTATGACCATGAGATCATGCAACTCACTAACACCGAAGGAGTACCTTGTGTGTATCAAACGTCGCAACATAACTGGGTGACTATAAAGGTGCTCTATAGGTATCTCCGAGGGTGTCTGTTGGGTTGGCATGGATCAAGACCGGGATTTGTTACTCCATGTGACGGAGAGGTATCCCAGGGACCACGCGGTAATACAACATCACAGCAAGCCTTGCAAGCAATGTGACTAAAGTGTTAGCCATGGGATCTTGTATTACGTAACGAGTAAAGAGACTTGCTAGTAACGAGGTTGAACTAGGTATGGAGATACCGACGATAGAATCTCAGGCAAGTAACATACCGAAGAACAAAGGGAACATCATACAGGATTAACTGAATCCTGGACATAGAGGTTCGACCGATAAATATCTTCGTAGAATATGTAGGAATCAATATGGGCATCCCGGTCCCGCTATTGGTTATTGACCGTAGAGGTGTATCGGTCATGTCTACATAGTTCTCGAACCCACAGGGTCTGCACACTTGAGGTTTGGTGACGTTTCGGTAGTATAGAGTTATGCATGGTGGTGACCGAAGGTTGTTCGGAGTCCCGGATGAGATCCTATATGTCATGAAGAGCTCCGGAATGGTCCGGAGGTAAAGATTGATATATAGGAAGTCCTGTTTTGGTCACCGGAAAAGTTCCGGGCTCATCGGTAGTGTAGTGGGAGTCCCGGGAGGGTACCGGGGGACCATCGGGAGGGGTATTTGGACCCAAGAGGCTACATGGGCTGTGGGAGAAGGAATACCAGCCTTTAGTGGGATGGCTGAAGTCCCACAGAAGGCCCATGCGGCTAGGGAAGAAAACCCAAGGTGGAAAGAAGGCAAAAGTGGGAAAATAAGGAAGGAGTCGTAATCCTACTAGAGTGGAGGAGGAGGACTCCTCCCTCCCACTTCGGCCAAACCAGAATTGGCTCCTTGGGAGCCACGTCTCCTCCCTCTCCTCCTCCTATATATACTAGAGGTTTTGAGGGCACCCCTAACCCTAATTGCCACATGCTGCCCTCTTCTTCCTCTAGATCGTTTTCTCCTCTAGATCAGTTTTCAGCGGTGCTTAGGCGACGCCCTGCTAGACTTACTCCACCACCATCGCCGCAACGACGTCGTGTTGATGGAGAACTCATCTACCTCTCTGCTCCCTCTTGTTGGATCAAGAAGGCAGAGAACGTCATCGAATTGTACGTGTGCTGAACGCGGATGTGCCGTTCGTTCGGTGCTAGATCGGAAGGACCGTGACTAGTACAAAACCGACCTTTTGTTCGCATCATTAGTCCCGGTTGGCTTTTGAGCCGGCACTAATGTGGTCATTAGTGCCAGTTCGTGACGGGGATCATTAGTGCCGGTTTGTTACAGACCTTTAGTCCCGGTTGGCAGCTCCAACCAGCACTAAAGTTGTGGTGGCAGGCTGGCGTTAGCCTGAGGCCCCACGGGAACCTTTAGTCCTGGTTGGTGGCTCCAACCGCGACTATAGGCTAACCGTTAGTCGCAGTTGGAGCCACCAACCGGGACTAAAGGTTGGTCATGGCTGTGGTGGGAGTATAGTCCCACCTCGCCAAGCGAGGGGCGCTCGAACCAGTTTATAAGCCCACCCCTCTCTGTCTTGTTGAGTACCTCCCAAATTGAAAATTGATGCCCTTCTATGGGGAAATTTGACCTCCAATCAAACTGAATTCCAGTCTGATTTCAGGTCGAATTTTGCCTACATAAGCGCATCTATGTTCATTTTTGCTATTTTTTAAACATATTTTAACTCTGAATTTTAAAAAAAAGATATTTTAACTCTGAAAAGGTTGAAAGTTGGCATGGTATCATCATTTTACCCAAATAGCATGTTATAAAAAGCTGAGAGGGTTACGGCAAAACTGGTTGCACTTCTTGTACAAAATGGACAATCTCTTTCGAAGCATGAGGGTTTCGAATGAAAACTCGCCTGTTACAAAGGCCTTTCATTCTTTTTAACTTATTTGAACTCTATTCTTATTTTTCCTTCAAATTGCAGCATTCAAAGTCACATAATAAAATTTCAACCCTTTTTGACCTCATTTGCTATTTTTCATGCACTTACTGATTTTATTTCAGCAAAATAACCCTGAAATTGAAAAACACTTCAAATGAACTTTGAAAAGGTTGAAAGTTGGCATGGTATCATCATTTCACCCACATAGCATGTGATAAAAAGTTGAGAGGGTTACGGCAAAAACTGGATGCACTTCTTGTACAAAATGGACAATCTCTTTCGAAGCATGAGGATTTCGGACGAAAACTCGTCTGTTACAAAGGCATTTCATTCTTTTTAACTTATTTGAACTCCATACTTTTTGTGCCTTCAAATTGCAGCATTCAAAGCCACATCATCAATTTTCAACCCTTTCTGACCTCATTTGCTATTTTTCATGCACTTACTGATTTTATTTCAGCAAAATAACTCTAAAATTGAAAAGCACTTAAAATGAACTCTACAAAGGTTGAAAGTTGGCAAGGTATCATCATTTCACCCACATAGCATGTGCTAAAAAGTTGAGAGGGTTACGGCAAAAACTAGATGCACTTCTTATACAAAATGGACAATCTCTTTCGAAGCATGAGGGTTTTGGACGAAAACTCGTCTGACCTCATTTGCTATTTTTCATGCACTTACTGATTTTATTTCACCAAAATAACTCTGAAATTGAAAAGCACTTCAAATGAAATCTGAAAAGGTTGAAAGTTGGCATGGTATCATCATTTCACCCACATAGCATGTGCTAAAAAGTTGAGAGGGTTACGGCAAAAACTGGATGCACTTCGTGTACAAAATGGACAATCTCTTTCGAAGCATGAGGGTTTCACACGAAAACTCGTCTGTTACAAAGGCGTTTCATTCTTTTTAACTTATTTGAACTCCATACTATTTGTGCCTTCAAAATGCAGCATTCAAAGCCACATACTCAATTTTTAACCCTTTCTGACCTCATTTGCTATTTTACATGCACTTACTGATTTTATTTCAGCAAAATAACCCTGAAATTGAAAAGCACTTCAAATGAACTCTGAAAAGGTTGAAAGTTTGCATGGTATCATCTTTTCACCCACATAGCATGTTATATAAATTTGAGAGGGTTACGACAAAAACTGGATGCACTTCGTGTACAAAATGGACAATCTCTTTCGAAGTATCAGGGTTTCGAATGAAAACTCGCCTGTTACAAAGGCATTTCATTCTTTTTAACATATTTGAACTCCATACTTTTTATGCGTTCAAAATACAACATTCAAAGCCACATCATAAATTTTCAACCCTTTCTGACCTCGTTTGCTATTTTCATGCACTTACTGATTTTATTTCAGCAAAATAACCCTGAAATTGAAAAGCACTTCAAATGAACTCTAAAGCTTGAAAGTTGGCATGGTATCATCACGTCACCCACATAGCATGTTATAAAAAGTTGAGAGGGTTACGGCAAAAACTGGATGCACTTCGTGTACAAAATGGACAATCTCTTTCGAAGTATCGGGGTTTCGGACGAAAACTCGCCTGTTACAATGGAATTTCATTGTTTTTAACTTATTTGAACTCCATACTTTTTGTGCATTCAAAATACAGCATTCAAAGCCACATCATCAATTTTCAACCCTTTCTGACCACAATTGCTATTTTACATGCACTTAGTGATTTTATTTCAGCAAAATAACCCTGAAATTGAAACGCACTTCAAATGAACTCTGAAAAGGTTGAAAGTTGGCATGGTATCATCATTTCACCCACATAGCATGTTATAAAGAGTTGAGGGGGTTACGACAAAAACTGGATGCACTTCGTGTATAAAATGGACAATCTCTTTCGAAGTATCACGGTTTCAGAGGAAAACTCGCCTGTTACAAAGGCATCTCATTTTTTAATTAAGCTAAGAATTACCAAATTGGATATAATGATAAAACACCATAATATTAAACAGTAGAAAAAAGAATCACTGGAAAAACTATTTTTAATGTAAAGTTATTCACAAACTAGTGATTCACACAAATTTCAAATAATTCAAATTTAAACTATTCGGATTTGAAAACTACTACCACGAACAGAAAGTTCATAATTTTTATGACCTAACGCAAAAAGATTCACTCATTAAATATCAATAAAGCACAAAAAAACTCAGAAACAACAAAAAATAAATAAAGCAAAAATGCAAAAAATGAAAAATAATTAAAAAATAGGCCACCTACTAGGCCTCCACGTCCTGCATACGACTAGAAACCCAACAGGGCCAGGATGCAGGCCCACAAGGCCTAGTAGGCCCAACAGGGCCGCACAAGTTCGATAGGCCCACATAGGCCTGCTTTGAGAGGAGCTCGAGGATGCAGCCGCACCGGGGCTTATAAACTAGTGCGGCTGCCCCTCACTTTGCGTGGTGGGACTAAAGTTCCCCTGCACCGCGCCTGTGCGAGCACCACCTTTAGTCGCGGTTGGTGGCTCCAACCGTGACTAAAGACCCCCCATTAGTTGTGGTTGGAGCCACCAACCGCGACTAAAGGCCAGTTTCAGCCAGCCCAAGCGGCGGGAAGCCAGACCTTTAGTCACGGTTGGTGGCTCCAACCGCGACTAAAGGGTCATCTATATATACAACACTTCAAAAAAAATTAGTTACTCTACATCTTCTCCTCTTCGCGACATCGCTGTCGTCGCCGTCTCGCCTTCCCGATGCCGCCCGCACTATTGCTGTCTCACCACGCCGTTGTCATCTTGTCACACCATTGCCGTCTCGCCGCCTCACGCCGATCTCCGACACTGCCCGCGCCCGTTCCTCCCCGAGCATGGCCTGACCTCGCCTCGCCTTGTCGTCGCCTCGCCGTCGCCTTGCCTCACCGAGCCCGGCCTGACCTCGCCTTGTCGTCGCCTCAACATCGCCTCGCCTCGTCGTTGCCCCGTTGCCCCGCTGTGAGCTCCCCCCTCTCCCTCGCCCCTGGTGTCGCCATGGCGGCCACCGACCCCTCCCCGACCCGACCCCCCAATTTTTGATGAACATACACACACACAATTTTTATAATTAGATGAATTTTGACATTTTTAGAAGAATTTTGACATTTGAGGAATTAATTAGTATAATGTATGTATAAATATTGATGAATTTTGACATTTTGATACAATATAGAAATTTAGGGTTTATAATTAGATGATTTATTCGAGATTATATTCGATGATGCATATTATGTACTATGATTCAGTTTGGTAATTTGAATACTAAATTGTTTTATCTTTTTTCTAGGTTAGTTAAATATAAGCTATGGACAATACCGGCAGAAAAGGAGGAGAGGCTCTGTTCAACATCATACGCTCCAGGAGGCAAGAGCATGAACATGAAGATGATGACGGCTCGCAATATCTGAACAATTCCGGTGAGGGTTGTATGTTTGATGTAGACGAAAGAATAGATGAATTCGACAATGATGTTGACGAAGAAAATGTTCTTGAAATAACAAAGACCGGCGAGGTATATTTATTATATAAGCCATTCGGTGATCATTACATGTCTTAATTGAGTTGTATATGTATGAATGAATCGATCTTTCTTCTTTTAGGCCTCCGGATCTAGCAAATCTTCTACAAGCGATAGGGTAAAGCGAGGCCCGGCCAGAAAGTTGGACGCTGGCGTAAAGTTCAGCATCGATTCCATCAATACATCAACTGGCGAACCGCTTGAACCTAAGAAAAATGGAACCAAGTTCAAGAATCAATGCGGAGTTATTTTACAGGGACCTAATCCCGATCTCCACACAAGAATGGAAAAAGCCTGCAAAGGGAGATCGACAAGGAGTTACTTTTGTTGATGAAAGAGCAAAAGATGTGCTTTGGACCGAGCTGCTGTCACATTTCACACTACCAGAAAACTTGACAGATGCAGATCTGAATAAAGTCAGAAACTATGCTCTTAAAAAGATGGCGGTCACATTCAACACCTTCAAGAAAAATGCATGGGCTGCATACGTCAAAGGAAACAAGATGACTCCAAAATTCGAGGGAGCAATAGTGAAAGCAAAAGATTACTGGAACGATTTTGTGAAGTTCAAGGAATCAGAAGTAGCTAAGGAATGGTCGAGAAAGAACAAGATTAATGCTACGAAAAAGGAGTGGCACCATACTCTGGGGGAAGGTGGCTACCGAACGGCCCTGCCTAAGTGGGATAAATCTGAAAAAGATATGATTAGTGTAGATGTCACTCTAGTTATAGTGACCTAACCCCGGAGGTGCAGGACATGGTTTTATGCGCATGGGGGGAAGTTGGACCCAAATACAGGGGATATTATGGTGAAGGCAAGTCTTCAAAAAGTGATAGATGAAATTCTGATGAAAATAGAAGAAGCTCGAGCGGGGGTGTTCACGCCCAACAGAGAGGATGACGAGCCTACGCGCACCCTAAAGAATCCTGAACACCCGGGAAGAACACGAGGCGTGGGCATTGTTCCGTGGTTTGAGGGGTTTGCGGGTTGGAATGACGACTACAAAAGCCGTGCAAAAAAGAAGATGCAGGAGGAGCGGAAGAAGAAGGAGGAAGCACTCCGCCTTGAAGGCATCGAATCAAAGCACCTGGAGTTGGAAGACAGACTCAGGCGGCAGCAGGAGCAGATCGACTCACTCAGCCAGGAAAGGGTGTCTTAGCGGCAGCATGAGCAGATCGATCCAGCATTGGATACCACCATGCCATCTATGCCGAGAAGCAGCGTGGGTTCCGCCCAGGCCAATATCGATGACGATGCACTGCTAGCTAGGTACCTTGTGGATGATATCCAAGATAGGACTAACTGTGAGCTACACATGAAAGTGAAGAACTTATCCATGAAGGTGGTGGACAACTATGCTTTAGCAAATCCCCCAAAAGCAACCTTCCATTGCAATCCCATTCCAGCTAGCTATGCTCATGTCGGGGTTGATGAAGTGATGTCACCATATCATGAGCTACAACTTGACATTCCTGGAGGTGACGAGGAGAGAACACTAGGAGAGGCCATACATTGTATAATTCTATGGAAAAAGGATTGCATCGTCTTTCCAAGGCCACCGTCTCCTCCTCCTCCAAGTCCATTGCCGCGTCAGTTGACTCCGACTCCTCCTCCAAGTCCGGCACGACGTCAGCCAACTTCTCCTCCTCCAAGTCCGGCACTGCATCAGCCGACTCCTCCTCCAGGTCTGGCACCGCGTCAGCCGACTCCTCCTCCTCCAAGTCCGGTACCGCGTTAGCTGACTCCTCCTCTAGGTCTGTCACGACGTCTGCATGCTCCGTCGACTCAGCGTGCTACATCGCCGAAGCAACAACGGAAGAGAGAGGCCGCAGCCTCGAGGACTAGCGGTACAATAGGCAAGAAATTCAAATATGGTCCAAGCAGCCTGAAGCCTCTTTCGAAGTTGCCTTACCACATGACCGACGAGGAACTCGACAGCGCAGTGGATGCCAAATTGAAGGCACATTTTGGACCGAAACCGCCCCAGCCGCCAAAGGAGAAAGTACCTGAGCATGTCTCACAACAATTCATTGATATGGCTCAACCGGCTCAGAGGGACAGTGACTATGTGCGGTCTATCAAGAAGTCTCTGCTTGCAGGAAAAAAGCAGTCGAGCTCGAGTTCGAGCCAAGGAGTTGGGAAAAAAAGCGGGAAAACTATCCCCCAGCTGGGAGAACAGGCGGTGCAATCAATCCCCCCGCTCATTGTACAAACACCTGTGAGTACCGCCGGTCAGCTAGACGAAGAAGTAACCGAAGAGCATATTAGGATTGCTAAAGAGGTCGGTGTCACTATTGAACAACTCCTAGGCCTTGAGTAAATGTCCGAGCTTAAAGAGACAGAAGTAAAATATCAATATGCCTGTGGCAAACCTCTGGTCAAGCCTGAAGATGTCAAGCTTCTACCAACGAGAATGTATGAATTGAATACGTGGTACATGCAAATAACAGCAAATATCAATGAAGAGTCCCTCATGGTTAAAGTCGAAGAGAGGCATTACTTCCATAAAATGGATGTGTGGATTCATTATGCAGAGTTGTTCCAGTTATTCAATCAAGATGCACTCAGCAAACCTTTAGTCAGTTGGTATTGTCTGTAAGTGATTTCTTTCTATAATTTAAAGTCTCTACCTAGTTGTGCTCTCGTTCATTACCTAGAATTATTCTCACTATATTCGTTTCTGTGGTATTGTGTAGAATGAAGATGCAAGAAATGAAACAAGCTGGATGCTATGGCATTGGGTTCATTGACCCAAATATGATTAATCAAAATATATGGGAAACTTCATATATGAAAAAAGACACAGAGAAAAAAATGCTAGAATTTTTGATCCATCTAAACACCCAACCAGAAATACTACTTCCTTACAACTTTGGGTGAGTGTTACTATATATATATTTATCTTTTACTACAAATTCTATTTTTTCCTTACTAGAAGTTAATAAGTGTTGTTGATGAGTTATGCAGTTATCACTGGATCTTGTTAATCATTGAAGTTGACAAGGGACAAGTTGAAGTGCTCGACTCGCTATTAAAGGATGCATCCGAATACGCAATCGTGAGGGGGCTGGTTGACAGGTAATTTCAATCATTATCGCACTATGTCGGCCTCTATAATTACTTAATCTCCTGATACCAACTAGTTAATAACTCATTTATTCATTTTCTTTGCCGGCGGGCAGGGCTTGGGACAAGTTCATCAAACAGGTCCCAGGCGACTGGGCACCACAACTAAAATGGATGCGATCCAAGGTAATGAAGTACCACTAGCTAGCTAGCTACGTCCGTACATCTCTTTAATTGTAGTTTCAATACCATTATCATACTTGATTAATTAATTATTACCTGTTTGAATTTTATTCTCGTAAAGTGCATGATGCAAGAGCAGAGGACTAGTTTATGCGGATACTACGTTTGCGAGCATATTCGCACGATCACGTCTTAAAGGAGCAGAAACGAAATAAATCTTTGGGTACGTTTGCCAGAACACTATCCATAATTTTTTTTATCATGATCTAGCTAATATATATATACACACAACTAATATATTCATCTTGATCTCCATCTTGTAGCTGACGGAGGTGCGGGGCTAGCTCATACCAGAGGCTTGGGTACGAGCAATTCAAGAGGAATTATCTGGATTTCTGCTCGACCAGGTCATAAATCCAAATGGAGAATACCATTACAAGATCCATAGGGATGATGATTAGCTGGATTTCTACGGGGCCAGCATATATATATATATATATATATATATATATATATATATATATATATGTAGTGATCCCCAAATTTTAGGAAAAAATGTATATATATATAGTTGTCGTACTAGCAATTCGATAATATATGTTTGAAATGAAAATTAATTATATTTATATATATGCGCATGCACAACGTGTGTACTGTATGTACGTAGTAGCGTAATATATATTTGAAATGAAAATTAATTAAATGGAAAACACAAAATTAAAAGGAAAAATAAACCATAATTAATTCATAAACCCCTAAAGAACTAAAAACTTTTAGACCCGGTTGGTGTTACCAACCGGGACTAACGGTCCCCCCAGCCCACGGCGCCGTTAACGCCTCGTGGAGGGCCTTTGGTGCCGGGCCGTGCTGAACCGGCACTAAAGGGGGGTAGGCTTTAGTCCCCACCCTTTAGTGCCGGTTCGAGAACCGACACTAAAGGCCCTTACCAACTGCGACAATAGGCCGGTTCTACACTAGTGCGTGATCAAGATCGTGAGACGATTCATGATTGGATCGCGAAACGGATCGTGATGAGATCATGGGACGGATCGTGATCGGATCGCGGGATGGACCGTGATCGAATCGCGGGACAGACCGTGATAGGATCGCGGGACGCTCGGCGATTTGGATCGCAAAGACGTTCGACTATATCAACCGTGTTTCTTAATGCTTTTCATTTAGCGATCTACAAGGGTATGTAGATACACCCTCCCTATCGTAGGTGCTCATCACCATAGATAGATCTTGCGTGTGCGTAGGAATTTTTTTGTTTCCCATGCAACGTTTCCCAACAGTGGCATCATGAGCTAGGTCCAAGTGTAGATGAAATCTCGAGTAGAACACAAAGAGTTTGTGGGCGTTCATGCTTATATTGCTTCCTCCCTTGGTCGTGTTTTGGTTCAGTGGTATTGTGGGATGAAGAGGCCCAGACCAACCTTACTCGTACGCTTACGAGAGACAGGTTCCATTGACTGTCGTCTAACTTCATTGCACAAAGATGGCTGGCAGGTGTGTGTTTCTCCTACTTTAGTTGGATCAGATTCAACAAAGGCAGTCCTTGAGCAGGTTGAAAAGAAACTTATGTATCACCGATGTGGTTTATGCGTAGCTGAGAATTGTTCTTGCTAGATACCCATAGAGGCCACGTAAAACATGCAACAACAATTAGAGGACATCTAACTTGTTTTTGCAGGGTATGTTGTGATGTGATATGGCCAATTACATGATGAGGTATATGTGATGTATGAGATGATCATGTATTGTATAGAATATCACGACTTGCATGTCGATGAGTACGAAAACCGACAGGAGCCATAGGGTTGTCTTTAATTATTGTATGACCTGCATGTCAATCATTAAGAGCTATGTAATGCTTTACTTTATCACTAAACGGTAGCAATAGTAGTAGAAGCATGATTGGCGCGACAACCCCGATGGCGACACGTTGATGGAGATCAAGATGATGGAGATCATGGTGTCATGCCGGTGACGATGGAGATCATGTCGGTTCTTTAAGGATGGAGATCAAAAGCACAAGTTCATGACCATATCATGTCACTTATGATTTGCATGTGATGTTAAACCTTTTTATGCACCTTGTTTTGCTTAGGACGATAGTAGCATTATAAGGTGATCCCTCACTAAAATTTCAAGATAAATTGTGTTCTCCCCAAGTGTGCACCATTGCGAAAGTTCATCGTGTCGAGACACCATGTGATGAACGGGTGCAAGCCAGTGTTGCACATGTGGAACACTCGGGTTAAACTTGACGAGCCTAGCATGTACAGACATGGCCTCGGAACACAAGAGACCGAAAGGTCGAACATGAGTCATATAGTAGATATGATCAACATGATGATGTTCACCATTGAAACCACCTCAACTCACGTGATGATCGGACTTGAGTTGGTGAATTTGGATCATGTATCACTCGAATGAACGGAGGAATGTCAATTTGAGTGGGAGTTCTTAGATAATATGATTAATTGATCTCATTATCATGAACATAGTCAGTAGTGTCTTTGCAAATTATAGTGTAGATTACTAGCTCACGCTGTAGCTCCCTTGTATTTTTATATGTTCCTAGAGAAACAGAGTTGAAAGATGATCGTAGCAATACTGCGGACTGGGTCCGTGATCTGAGGATTGTCCTCGTTGCTGCATAGAAGGCTTATGTCCTTAGTGCATCGCTCGGTACGCCACCCCCTCTAGCATCATCTGTAGATGTTGTGAACATCTGACACGCATTTTCTGATGACTACTTGATAGTTCAGTGCGTCATGCATTACTGCTTAGAATTGAGGCTCCAAAACATTTTGAATGTCACGGAACATATGAGATGTTCTAAGAGCTGAAATTTGGATCTCAGGGTTGTGCCCGTGGTGTGAGATATGAGATCTCCAACAAGATTCTTTGGTTGCAAGATGAAGGAGAATAGCTCAATCGTTGAGCATGTGCTCAAATTGTCTGGGTGCTACAATCGCTTGAATCGAGTAGGAGTTGATCGTCCACATAAGATAGTGATTGATATAGTTCTCCAAGTCACTGTCACTAAGCTACTAGAACTTCGTGATGAACTATAATTATGTCAGGGATGGAATTGATGATCCCAAATCTATTTGCAATGTTTGACACCGCGAAGTTAGAAATCAAGAAGGAGCATCAAGTGTTGATGGTTAGTAAAACCACTAGTTTCAAGAAGGGCAAGCTAAAGGAGGGAAACTTCATGGATGGCAAGTCAGTTGCTGCTCAAGTGAAGAGACCCAAAGTTGAACCCAAACTCGAGACTAAGTGCTTCTATTATGAGGAGAGCGGTCGCTAAAGCGGAACAACCCTAGATACTTGGTAGATAAGAAGGCTGGCAACGTCGACAGAAGTATATTTGATATACGTGTTATTGATGTGTACCTTGCTAGTACTCATAGTAGCACCTGGGTATTGGATACTGATTCGGTTGCTAAATGTTAGTAACTCAAAATAAAAGCTACGGAAATAGAGACTAGCTATGGGTGAGGTGACGATGTGTGTTGGAAATGTCTCCAAGGTTGATGTGATCAACATCACACGCTCTCTCTACCTTCGGGATTAGTGACGAACCTAAATAAATGTTATTTGGTGTTTGCGTTAAGCATGAACATGATTAGATCAAGTTTATTGCAACATGATTATTCATTTAAGTTAGAGAATAATAGTTATTCTATTTACATGAATAATACCTTCAATGGTCATGCACCCAATGAAAATGGTTTGTTGAATCTTGATCGTAGTAATACACATGTTCATAATATTGATGCCAAAAGATACAAAGTTAATAATGATAGTACCACATACTTGTGGCACTGCCGCTAAATGTCATATTGGTATAAATCGCATGAAGAAACTCTATGCTGATGGATCTTTGGACTCATTTGATTTCGAATCGGTTGAGACATGCAGATCATGCCTCATGGGCAAGATGACTAAAAACCCCGTTTTCGGTATGATGGAGTGGGCTAGTAACTTATTGGAAATAATGCATGTTGATGTATGCGGTCCAATGAGTGTTGTAGCGTGTAGTGGATATCGTTATTTTCTTACCTTCACTGATGATTTGAGTATATATGAGTATATTTACTTAATGAAACACAAGTTTGAAACGTTTGAAAAGTTCAAACAAATTCGGAGTGAAGTTTAAGATCATCGTGACAAGAAGATAAAAATGTCTACGATATGATCGTGGAGTTGAATATCTGAGTTATGAGTTTGGCATACAACTTTAGACAATGTGAAAGTTGTTTCAAAACTCATGCCACCTGGAACACCATAGTGTGATGGTGTGTCTGAACGTCATAGTCATGCTCTATTGGAAATGGTGCATGCTGTGATGTCTCTTAGCGTTTTGCTACTATAGTTTTCGGGTTATGCATTAGAGACAACTATATTCACTTTAAATAGAGAACCATCTAAATCCGTTGAGATGACACCATATGGTTTGGTAGAAACCTAAGCTGTCATATCTTAGAGTTTGGGAATGCGACACTTATGTCTGATAAGCTCGAACCCAAAGCAGAAAAATGCATCTTCATAAGATACCCTAAGAACAGTTGGGTACCTTCTATCTCAGATCCGAGTACAAAGTGTTTGTTGCTAAAACTGGGTACTTTATCGAGAAAAGTTTCTCTTGAAAGAATTGAGTGGGAGGAAGATAGAACTTGATGAGGTTGTTGAACCTTTGTTTCAACAAAAGAGTAGCACAACACAAGAAGATGTTTCTGTGAAGCATACACTAGTTGAAGAGGAAGTTAATGATGATGATCATGAAGCTTCGGATTAAGTTACTATCAGACCCCGTAGGTCGACAATGACGTGTCTTGCTCCTGAGTGGTATGACATCCCTGTCACAGAGGTCATGTTGTTGGACAACGATGAACCTACGAGCTATGGAGAAGCGATGATGGGCCCGGATTCCGACAAATGGTTAGAGGCCATGAAATTCGAGAAAGAATGCATGTATGAAAACCAAGTATAGACTTTGGTAGACTTGCTCGTTGGACGGCAGGTTGTCGAGTACAAATGGACCTTTAAAATGAAGACAAACGCTGATGGTGAATATCACCATTTATAAAGCTCGACTTGTCACGAAGAAGTTTCCGCCAAGTTCAAGGAGTTGACTATGATGAGACTTTCTTACTCGTAGCGATGCTAAAGACTGTTGGAATTATGTTAGCAGTTGCTGCATTTTTCAATTATGAAATCTGGCAGATGGATGTCAAAACCGCGTTTCCTTCCTTGAGGAAAGGTTGTATGAGATACAACCAGAAGGTTTTGTCAGTCCTAAGGATGCTAAAATGTGTGCAAGCTTCAGTGATCTTTCTATGGACTAAAGCAAGCTTCTCGTAGTTGGAATATACGCTTTCATGAGGTGATCAAAGTTTTTGAGTCTATACAAAGTTTATGAGAAACTTATATTTATAATAAAGTGAGTGGGAGAACTATAGAGTTTCTGATAAGCATATGTGGATAACATATTGTTGATCGGAAATGATGTAGAATTTCTGAAAAGCATAAAGGGTTGTTTGAAAAGAGTTTTTCAAAGGAAGGCCTGGATAAAGCTACTTAATTTTTGGGCATCGGGATCTATAGAGATAGGTCAAGACGCCTGATGAGACTTTCAATGAGTACATACCTTGACAAGATTTTGAAAGAGTTCAAAATGGATCAGTGAGAGAAAGAGTTCTTGCCTGATTTGTAAGGTGTGAAGTTGAGTAAGACTCAAAGCTCGACCGCGGAGAAGAAAGAGAAAGGACGAAGGTCGTCCCATGTGCTTTAGCCATAGGCTCTATATAGTATGCCATGTTGTGTACCGCACTTGTGTGTGCCTTGCCATGAGTCCGTCAAGGGGTAAAAGAGTGATCTAGGAATGGATCACTAGACAACGGTCAAGATTATCCTTAGTGACTAAAGACTAAGGAAATGTTTCTTGATTATGGAGGTGATAAAGAGTTCGTCGTAAAAAGTTACGTTGATGCAAGCTTTAACACCAATCTGGATGACTCTTAGTAGCAATTCGGATACGTATAATGGAGTAGCCATTTGGAATAGCTCCAAGTGGAGTGTAGTAGCAGTGTCTATAGTAAGACATACAGATTTGCAAAGTACACACGGATCTAAATGTCGCAGATCCGTTGACTAAAATACCTCTCTCACATGCAAAGCATGATCGAGCCCCAGAACTTATTGGGTGTTAGATTCATAACAATGCGAATCACATGGTGATGTGAAATAGATTATTGACTCTAGCGCAAGTGGTAGACTTTTGGAAATATGCCCTAGAGGCCATAATAAGTTAGTTATTATCATATTTCCTTGTTCATGATAATCGTTTATTATCCATGCTATAACTGTATTGATCGGAGACTCCGATGCATGTGTGGATACATAGACAAAAAAACAATGTCCCTAGTATGCCTCTAATAGACTAGCTCGTTGATCAAAGATGGCTATGGTTTCCTAGTCATGGACATGAGATGTCATTTGATAACAGGATCACATCATTAGGAGAATGATGTGATGGACAAGACCCAAACTACAAACGTAGCATATGATCATGTAAGTTTATTGCTGTAGTTTTTTGCATGTCAAGTATCTGTTCCTATGACCATGAGATCATGCAACTCACTAACACCGGAGGAGTACCTTGTGTGTATCAAACGTCGCAACGTAACTGGGTGACTATAAAGGTGCTCTACAGGTATCTCCAAGGGTGTCTGTTGGGATGGCATGGATCAAGACTGAGATTTGTGAATTAGTGTTACGGAGAGGTATCTCAGGGCCCACTCGGTAATAAAACATCACAACAAGCCTTGCAAGCAATGTGACTAAAGTTTTAGCCACGAGATCTTGTATTATGTAACAAGTAAAGAGACTTGCCGGTAACGAGGTTGAACTAGGTATGGAGATACCGACGATCGAATCTCGGGCAAGTAACATACCAAAGAACAAAGGGAACATCATACGGGATTAACTAAATCCTTGACATAGAGGTTTGACCGATAAAGATCTTCATAGAATATGTAGGAATCAATATGGGCATCCAGGTCACGCCATTTGTTATTGACCGTAGAGGTGTCTCGGTTATGTCTACATAGTTCTCGAACCCGCAGGGTCTGCACACTTAAGGTTTGGTGACGTTTCGGTAGTATAGAGTTATGCATGGTGGTGACCGAAGGTTGTTCGGATTCCCAGATGAGATCCCGAACATCATGAGGAGCTCCGGAATGGTCCGGAGGTAAAGATTGATATATAGGAAGTCCTGTTTTGGTCACCGAAAAAGTTCCGGGCTCATCGGTAGTGTACCGGGAGTGTCGGGAGGGTACTGGGGGACCATCGGGAGGGGTATTTCGACCCAAGAGGCCACATGGGTTGTGGGAGAAGGAATACCAGCCTTTAGTGGGCTGGCCAAAGTCCCATAGAAGGCCCATGCGGCTAGGGAAGAAAATCCAAGGAGGAAAGAAGGCAAAAGTGGGAAAATATGGAAGGAGTCCTAATCCTACTAGAGTGGAGGAGGAGGACTCCTCCCTCCCACTTCGACCGAACCAGATTTGGATCCTTGGGAGCCAAGTCTCCTCCCTCCCCTCGTCCTATATATACTAGAGGTTTTGAGGGCATCCTTAACCCTAATTGCCACGTGCTGCCCTCTTCTTCCTCTAGATCGGTTTCTCCTCTAGATCAATTTTCAGCGGTGCTTAGGCGAAGCCCTGCTAGAATTACTCCACCACCATCGCCGCAACGCCGTCGTGCTGTCGGAGAACTCGTCTACCTCTCCACTCCCTCTTGCTGGATCAAGAAGGCGGAGAACGTCATCGAGCTGTACGTGTGCTGAATGCGGAGGTGCCGTCCGTTCGACACTAGATCGGAAGGACCGTGATCAAGATCATGAGACGATTCGTGATTGGATCGTGGGACGGATTGTGATGAGATCGCGGGACTGATCGTGATCGGATCGCGGGACGAACCGTGATCGGATCGCGGGACAGACCATGATGGGATCACGGGACGCTCGGCGATTTGGATTGCGAAGACGTTCGACTACATCAACCGCGTTTCTTAATGCTTCCCGCTTAGCGATCTACAAGGGTATGTAGATCCACTCTCCCTCTCATAGATTCTCATCACCATAGATAGATCTTGCGTGTGCGTAGAAATTTTTTTGTTTCCCATGCAACGTTCCCCAACAGGCGGTAGTATGAGACATCCTCTCCATCAACAAATCGCGTTAGATGCAACTCGACAGGTGACATGTGCGTCTCTTCCAGAGGCGTCAGGTAGTGCCTGTTGTCCACATGTGAAGCCCCCGGTGGGTGCATCGTCAGCGAATGCTACGCATGGCGGCTCATGCGGAGTCATCAAGTCATGCTTGCTACTGGCAAGTGTTGCACGGTGACTCTATCAAAGGTGTCATGTTTAGCCTCTTGTTGTTGGATCGAAAGTGGTGCGACAATGATAGTAGGCGAGGTAGTATGAGACGCCTTTGTTTTCCGAAATCTTCTCCAGAGGTATACCGTTATCGAATCCCACAGGCACACATGTCAGTTTGGAAAATAAATGTGAAAATGTGCCTTGGCCTCACTCGTCCTGGGTTTCCAAATCGGGTGTATGCGGTGAGAGATAGCTGGTTCTACCAGCTCGTGTATTCGACATGGATGTTGCGCGACGTGGCAAGTGTTTGACCCGACACTTGACAAGCGGGGCCAATGCGTCAGCGAGAGTAATGATGCTGGGCTGCGAAGGGGCATGTGTGATCTAATCCTACATGTCAGTTCTAGATCCAACGACGTATGATGTCCTTGTGTTCGAAACAGAGAGCAAACCGGAGGAGTGGGCGTCGATAGCCAGACAAGGGATGATAGTAGAGGCAGCTTCAACTACGAATTCGTGCACTCGAGTGAAAACACAAGGTCTCTGAGCAGGCTATGTCGACTCGTGCTGAAGGTGATAGATCAGATCTTGGTTTTGGGGATGTGAATCCTGAGATGAAGCTTGACTCGGTGCGTCGATTTCTTCTTAAATGCGTAACCTAGGAGTTTTCCGTTTTAAGTTTGTCTTTTTATCATAAGGTTAATGGTTGTCTGATGAAGCATGATTAAGTCATTGTTGCCATTCATGCAGCCTCGGGTTTTATTTATGTCTTTTATTTTTCTGATAAATGTTGTTTGGTTGCTGGATTTTTTTTAATAATATGTGGTTGTGTGCATAGTCAGGGATTTCCCCCCTTTTAAAAAAGAAATATGGGTATGTTTCAACCCAAGCCGAACCCAATCTACTCGGTGACACTTTGTTGCAGATTAAAAACCACAGCGCAATTTAGCATCGTTACTCTTGTTTCTCCAAAGTCCCGTGAGGATGTTAACTGAGAGAAAGAAATCTGTTTCAAGATAAAACTGAAAAAAATGGTGATACTGGGATCAAAATATCCAGGTGGACCTTCATTTTTTTTTTTACATGCAGGTGGACCTTCATTGATATTTCATATTCCCATGCGTACAGGAACTTGCGACTAGAACCTTGAGACTGAATTAAACTTAAAACCCCGCTGGAAAAGAAAAAAAGAACTAAACTTAAAAGCTCTGATACGGCCACGATCGATGCTAAATTGCTAAGACGATTTATTCAACTTGTCCACGCACGCCGCGCGACGCCCAACGAAAAGCCGACGAAGAACGGCTCGCTCACATGAACTTCTTCTTGGGCCTCAGCTGAAAATGAACAGAAATCAGATCAAACCATCAAATAAACTGACATCGCATGATCCCATGCATGTTCTACAGAAAAACAGACCTCGTTGCTGTGGCCGCACTTCTTCTTGCGGCAGTTGGTCGCCCTGGCGGGAAGGCGCGCATAACACCTGCAATGAAGAACAAAAATCAGTCGTATTCGTAGCATGCATGCATTGCAATTTTGCAAGGCATGGGACATGGAAAATCTGAGACGATATATCTGTGTGCGGCGTGGTTGGCAGTACACCTACTTGCGGCAGATCATCCTCTTCTCGTTATACTTGAGCGCGAGCTGCAGCAGGTTGGGCGGGACACCGACGGGGCGGCCGCCGCGGCTGCCCCCGCGGAGGCGGAGCACCAGGTGGAGCGTCGACTCCTTCTGGATGTTGTAGTCGGCCAGCGTTCGGCCCTCCTCCAGCTGCTTCCCGGCGAAGATCAGCCGCTGCTGCTCCGGCGGGATCCCTGCACGACAAGCATATGTTCAGCGCAAAGCATGCGCATGCACAGCGAGTTGAGCATGCCCGGAGAAACTGAGGCGAGGCGGTGATCCTCGATCGTCCCGTCCGGCAGATCGATCCGTACCTTCCTTGTCCTGGATCTTGGCCTTGACATTGTCGATGGTGTCGCTGCTCTCGACCTCGAGGGTGATGGTCTTCCCCGTCAGGGTCTTGACGAAGATCTGCATCTTTGGAGGGAACGGACAACCGCGCGGTCGTGCTCCACTCGCTCGAGGTGTAGGGCTCGCGTACGCGACGGTGAACGTGATGGGAACGAGGATTGGCAGTGGTGCGTGGCGCGGCGCCCTTATATAGAGCCAGGGGAGTGGGAGGAAACGCAGGCGCTACGAAAACCCTTCGCAGGCATGCATGATCGCAACCATTTAGTCCGCGCGTATCGTAACTGCATAAGGTACGTAACGCAATTAAGGGCACGTCGCCCCCACGCATACGCGTTAACCGCTCGATCGTCCAGATCGTAGGAGTTGCTTGGCTAATTGTGTTTTGTTTCGTTGAGAGATGAGGGAGAAATGAGCGTTTGCCTTTTCATTCTATTCCGAAACGGAAAATCGGGATCATACATGTTATTTTTTGTAAATATAAATATAAATGGAACGGGATACGTGGATACATGGATTGCATTATTCAACAGAAAAGACAAAAATAAAGAGGCTGTCGAAGAAGACGATGTTGCCATCACCGATGCACCTAGAACCACGTTAACTAATAACTCAAATAAGCAACCAATCAAACTCCAGGCTCCTTAGCAACGCCGCACCAAGCGTCACCAAGATAGGAATGGAATCGGAGAACATTTTATTAGAGATGACATCGTCATCATCGTCGGAGCGTCATCACCTTGACCAAAAATCTACTACACAAAGGAGCGCAACTAGAGGCTGATGGGACATGAGATTGGTCTTTTGTTGGCTATTGCTTCTCCACGGGCTGATACGGAGAAAATCTAATGTAAAAAAAAGGTTCTAAGGGCATATCCAGCGCCGACCCTTAAACCATCCGCCTAAGTTCGGATAGCACGGTCCAAACCTAGGAAGTCATCCAATGCAGTCTTGTCTTGGTCCGCCTACTGATCGGGATCATGTTTTTCGAGCAAACTGGAACCAAATGTGTGTGTGGGGTGGGTGGGGGGTTATGGGAGTTTAGACATCCGTTTGGTAAACCAAAGGGCACCATGTGCCCCTCTCTCTGTCCCGATGACGGAAGGTTGTTGCTAATTTTGTTTGCTTGACAGAAGATGAAGGCAAACATGGCGGAAGGTCAGATTCCGCCAAACATGTATGACATGCACTTTCTGCCAGTCACGTCTCACATCATGTTTGATGGAAGCACTTGTTTTACTCTTTAGAAACATTTTTTATTTTCTTCAAGTGATTTACTAGCATGTTGGTTTCCCGCAAAAAAAAAAATACTAGCATGTTGGTGGAAGGTGAAAGACATGGCTATTTAGGATGGCATAAGGTTCCCATTTCTTTTTTGAAGTGCTTATTAGTACGCACAATCCTGTTTGTTCAATTTTTTTGAAATGGATGCTGATAGGGTTGAATAGCCGGTTTCCATATAAATGTTCGGACATCGGTCTAGAACGATTTTTGAATAAATACCGTACCCGTTTGTGGATCAGCGTTGAAGATACCCTAAGCTTGAGAGTAAAACTCCTCAAGCAGGTTGCAAATGCGGCATTGCATTCAATACATGCATGGCGCCCTAAGAAAATATCGATAGGAAATTGATAGAAGGTGTGCAAGATTTTGCAGATGTCCTCCGGTAAGTTTAGACCTTGTTGTAAGGTGTACAATGAAATTATTTTCCTTTCTACCGTAGCAAACCTTCACACCTCCACCTTGTCTGAATGAAAGATGAATGGCCGTGGATGTCGTCTAGAGGGGGTGAATAAAGACTTTAAAATAATCACCGTTTAGGCTTGAACAAATTCAGAACAAAACTAGCGTTTAGTTTGTCAAGCACAAAATCTAAATCTACTAGGCCCACCTATATGCATCAACAACTTATGTTAAGCAAAATAAACAACTAGGTGATAGCAAGATATGTAACATGAAACATTATGGTTATCACAAAGTAAAGTGCATGAGTAAAGGGCTTGGATAAGAGATAACCTTGGCACATGAAAACAACGATGTATCCCGAAGTTCGCACCATTGCAGGTGCTAATCTATGTTTGGAGCACTATGGAGGCACAATGCTTTCCAAGAAGCCACTGGGCCACCGTAATCTACTCACGCCCTCGCACAATGCAAGATGTTGTGATTTCACTAAAGGACCCTTGAGGGAGGTCACCCAACCTGTACAAATGGCGATCCCTGGGGTGGTCCCAAACCCGTACAATTGGAAATCCTTGAGGGCAGCCATCGGAACCCGTAAAAATTACTCGAGGCAATCTTCACAAATTAATTGAAGGCCTCGATGCTTACCCTGAGCTTTATACCATAATGATTGAGCTTCGTGACACTACAAACCGCCTAGGGCGCCCAAGGCCCAAGATGCACAAGCTCTAGGATGTCCAAACACCCAAGAGTAATAAGATCTCAACTTTTCTATTTCACGTATCACCATGGAGAACTCAAACCAATGCAACTAATGCAATGGCAAGATCACACGAAGTGGCCAAGTCCATCACTCTCAAATCCCACCTCAACAACAAAAGCTATGGAGGAATATGATAGGAAAAACAAGAAGAACACAAAGAACCCCAAGATCTAGATCCAAGGGGGTTCCCCTCACATATAGGAGAAAGTAATTAGTGGAAATATGGATCTAGATCTTCTCTCTCTTCTCCCACAGGAAGGAGCAAGAATCAAGGAAGGGATTGAGAGATAGCAATCTCGAAAAAGATCAACAATGGGGGGGCAAACACGAGTTCAAAGGATAAGAACCATTGGCGAAGAAGACTCCCTTAAATAGGTGGGAGAAAATCTAACCGTTATGCCCTAGCCCGTAGTACAACAGTATTACCGCTCAACAACTGCTCTACCACTGTTGAATATCGTGACTAGTTACAGAAGGCACAAAATGAGCAGAAGTAGCAACGGTAGTAGCAAGAGTAATTACCTCTTAAAGCACTACCGCTGGGGGTCGGAGTGGTACTCCCACTTGAGACAGTACTACCACACTCTACTGCTGCCCTACTTCTGCTGATGCAAAAAAGTCCGTGTCGGACCGAGCTAAAATGCTTGTGGCATTGGAAGGCAGAAGTACCACTTGGAGTAGTACTACTGCTGCCCAGAGCAATACTACTGCTTGGATGCTTCAAGCAAGCCCCAAGCAAAACAAATAGATGCAAGAAGACCAAACCAGTCATAACTTTCGCATACGGGCTCCGAAATCAGCAAACTCAAGTTTTTCGGATAGAAGACAACAAGTAATGTCCAAACCAGCTTTTTGGTTATATTAAGAACTACCAATGGATAATAAATGCCAATATTACAAGGAAAAAAACCATTCCAAACATGAATCGAAAAAATCTCCAACATTGAAAACACATGAAATCCATTTTCAATGAACTTGAGCTTGTCATGACGAAGACCATAAGCTCCAAAACTCACATGGAGAAAATCCAAACAAGAACCAAGATATATTATGCCAAATATGCAATGGTTTGAGGTCTCTACAAACAATACAATCAAGCTACTCACTTGAGAGCCCCCCTTGATAGTACGGCAATCAATCCTATTACCTGGTCTCCCAACTAACACCGTGAGACCGGTAAAATAGAAAACCTATCAAGGTCAAAAAATTGCCTTGCGCATATAGTCTAGTTGAGCTAGAGGACGAGTATCTTGACCTTCTCAAGTTAGACCATCTTTCTTGTTTGTGCACACTCGATCAAGACTAGTAGAATGTTCCCTCATAGTCCACTATGTGTGAGCCACTCTTAGGCACTTCTTGACATGTCAATTATCACCACAATGAATGGCAAGCTTGAAGCATGTGATCTCTTTTTGATGCTCCACTTGAACTTGCACACCGCAACCTTTATGACGATCACCACTTAAAGTCATCCTCCATGGATCATATGAGATCGTCCTAATGCCCACCCATGGAAACATACCTAACCCCATAACAAACTCCCACACAAAGCATGGGTTAGTACATAAAGTGTAATGGACAATGCTTACCATACCATAGAATCACCTGATCCTTCTCGATACATTTTCTACGCTTTGTGTGTTGATCAGTTTGAATAACTCTTTGTACTTAGTCTTGGTCAACCTTGTATCTTGTCTTCTCTATGACCAATCTTTGGATAGCTCCTTGAATAACAGGTCAAGACATAAGCTTCTTCTAATGACCTTGAAACCAAAAAATGGTCTTCAAGCAATGCCTATGGACAAACCCTTCAACTATAACTCAAGACAAACATTAGTCCACATGTATCGTCATCAATTACCAAAACCAAACATGTGGGCACCATGCTCTTTCAGAAGGTGTGTTGGTTTGTCTTTGACACTCTTAGAATAGTGTCCTCCTCTTTTCTTTACCTATTTATTTTCTTATGTCTTCTCCTTACTTTTTTTGGGTCTATCAATGTTTTACTAAGATACTCCCCAAAATTAGTTTTTAACTAGTAAAAAAGCCTGTGCGTTGCAACGGGAGAAAAAAAATATCACACTCCCCTAACCCAATAGACATGACTCTGGACTCTCATAGGTCAACATCCTTTATTTCAACACATGACATCCCGTCTGTGTCGCAACTTATCCTCCTTACCACCCTCGTCGACGGTAGCTTTAATGTTCACACAATCATACCACGTTCGAATGTTGCCGATTCTAAGGCGTCTCTTTCTCTCTCAGCACAAGATGATAAATGTACTTTTTTGTGGGGTTTTGGCGGGGCATGCATGCGTGACTATAAATGTGTTTTCGTCTCCCATCATGGTTTTGCTGAGGTGTTCATTTTCAATTTGGATCAACCCATATATGCGAGAAAGATCGATCATGTGCTATTTATTAAGGTTACACTCTAAATAGAATTTAAAAAATGGTTAACGGGTAAAATAACATCATATTTAGATTCTACATATTTTTATAATCAAATTTCATACAATTTGTTAAATTCAGAGTTAGGGTTTAAAAGATATGAATATTTTAAAAAAGCATTTGATATGTACTTTGAGTTAGTTAACCCAAATAGCAGGGGGTTTCTGCAAAAGTGAAAATCTGACTTCTACATTGTTTGTGGGTTGATTTTCGTAAACATGAGGGGTTTTCTGAAAACGTGAAAATCCGACTTAAAAGTAAACTATTGGTTGATTAACATAAATGAAGTTGAGTGAAGACACAATGTTGGAAATATGCCCTAGAGGCAATAATAAATTAGTTATTATCATATTCCCTTGTTCATGATAAATGTTTATAGCTATAGTTGGAAATATGCCCTAGAGGCAGTAATAAATTAGGAGAATGATGTGATGGAGAAGACCCAAACTATAAACATATCATATGATTGTGTCAGTTTATAGCTATAGTTTTCTGCATGTGAAGTATCTGTTCCTGTGACCATGAGATCATGCAACTCATTGACACCGAAGGAATACCTTGTGTGTATCAAATGTCGCAACATAACTAGGTGACTATAAAGATTGATACTGTTTATAGCTATAGTTGGAAATATGCCCTAGAGGCAATAATAAATTAGGAGAATGATGTGATGGACAAGACCCAAACTATAAACATATCATATGATCGTGTCAGTTTATTGCTACTATTTTCTGCATGTCAAGTATATGTTCCTTTGACCATGAGATCATGCAACTCACGGACACTGGAGGAGTGCCTTGTGTGTATCAAACGTCGCAACGTAACTGGGTGACTATAAAGGTTCATTAAAGGTATTTCCGAAGGTGTCTATTGGGTTGGCATGGATCAAGACTGGGATTTGTTACTCCGTGTGATGGAGAGGTATATCATGGCCCACTAGGTAATACAACGTCACAATAAGCCTTGCAAGCAATGTGACTAAGTGTTAGCCACGGGATCTTGTATTACGGAACGAGTAAAGAGGCTTGCCGGTAACGAGGTTGAACTAGGTATACAGATATCGACGATTGAATCTCGGGCAAGTAACATACCGAAGAACAAAGGGAACGTCATACGGGATTAACTGAATCCTTGACATAGAGGTTCAACCGATAAAGATATTCATAGAATATGTCGGAACAAATATGGGTATCCAGGTCCCGCTATTATTTATTGACCATAGAGGTGTCTCGATCATGTTTGCATAGTTCTTGAACCCGCAGGGTCTATACACTTAACGTTTGGTGACGATATAAGTGTAGTTAAGTTATTATGTTGGTGAACGAAAGTTGTTCGAAATCCCGGACATGAGGAGGAGCTTCGGAATAGTCTGGAGGTAAAGATTGATATATGGGATAAAAGTTACTGGTCTCCAGAAGGGTTCCGGATTTCACCGGAAGGGGTTTCAGATGTTTCCCGAAATGTTTGGGTACAAGAACACTTTATTTGGGCCAAGGGGTAAAGCCCATGAGGCTTTAGGAAGGTGCAAAAGGAATTTTGTGGAGGCCAGGGGCCAGACGCGACCAACCCTAGCGTCTGGGTCTAGACGTCGAGGACCTTGGCGTATGGTCCTGGAGTCCGAGGAGAACCCTTGCCTTGCGGGCCAAACGGACTTGAAGAGGCTCTTTCTCCAAGTTTCAACCCTAGGGCTCAACATATAAATAGAGGGGCAGGGCTAGAACCCGGAACACATCAAGAATTCCCCAAGGCGTGTGCCGGCAACCCATCTCCGTCATAGTTTTGGTTGTGCTTGGTGAAGCCCTGTGGAGATTGTTCTTCACCACCATCGTCACCACGCCGTCGTGCTACCGAAACTCTTCTACTACTTCACCATCGTTCGCTGGATCGAGGAGGTGAAAGAGTCATCAAGATGTACGTGTGTCAAATGTGGAGGTACCGTCCGTTCGGTACTAGATCGTGATTGGATTGCGGGACGACTTGTGATTTGGAACGCCAAGACGTTCGACTACATCAACCGCGTTTCTTAATGCTTCTGCTCAGAGATCTACAAGGGTATGTGGATCCGATCTTTCCTCTCGTAGATGCTCATCTCCTAGATTGATCTTGGTGAAGTGTAGGATTTTTTTGTTTCCCATGCAACGTTCCCTAATAGTGGCATCATGAGCGAGGTCTATGCGTAGATGTGATCACGAGTAGAACACAAAGGAGTTTGTGGGCGTTGATATCAGATTGCTTCCTCCCTTGGTCTTTTCTTGATTCAGTGGTATTGTGGGATAAAGCGTCCCGGACCAACCTTACTCGTACACTTACGAGAGACTGGTTCCATCGACTGACATGCGACTTTGTTGCATACAGATGGTTGCCGGGTGTCTATCTCTCCTACTCTAGTTGCATCGGATTCGACAAAGGCGGTCCTTGAGAAGGTTGAATAGCAATTTGTGTATCACCATTGTGGTTTTTGCGTAGGTAAGAATCGTTCTTGCTAGATACCCGTAGCAGCCACGTAAAACATGCAACACCAATTAGAGAACGTCTAACTTGTTTTTGCAGGGTATGTTGTGATGTGATATGGCCAATTACATGATGAGATATATGTGATTTATGAGATGATCATGTTTTGTATAGAATATCATGACTTGCATGTGTATGAGTACGACTATCGGAAGGAGCCATAGGATTGTCTTTAATTATTGTATGATCCGCGTGCCAATCATTAAATGCTAGGTAATGCTTTACCTTATCGTTAAGTGCTACCTCTTGAGCATGTGTTGATTTTCCCTTGAAGAGGAAAGGGTGATGCAGCAAAGTAGATAAGTATTTCCCTCAGTTGTTGCGAATCAACGTATCAATCCAGTAGGAGGAACAAACAAGTCACCAATGGATGCACCTACACGAACAATCAAACTCTTGCACCCAATGCTATAAACGGGTTGTCAATCCCTCCACAGTTATTTGCAATGATTAGATATGATAGAGATAGATGTGAAACATTGCGGAAAGTAAAAAAGGAAATAAATTTCATCAAGGTATTTTTGGTTTATAGATCTGAAAATACATTATGGAAAGTAGACCCGGGGGCCATAGGTTTCACTAGAGGCTTCTCTCTTGAAGGAAAGTATCATGATGGCTGAGCAAATTACTGTCGAGAAATTGATAGAAAAGCGAATAATCATGAAGTATCCAAGGCAATTATTATGCATAGAGGCATCACGTCCGTTTCAAGTAGACCGAAACGATTCTGCATCTACTACTATTACTCCACACATCGACCGACTCCTGCGTGCATCTAGAGTATTAAGTTCATGAAGAACAGAGTAATGCATTAGGTAAGATGACATGATGTAGAGGGATAAACCCAAGCAATATGATGAAAACCCCATCTTTTTACCCTTTATGGCAAGAATACAATACGTGCCTCATTACCCCTACTTTGTCACTAGGCGAGGACACCGCAAGATTGAACCCAAAACTAAGCACTTGTCCCATTGCAAGAATTACCAATCTAGTTGGCCAAACCAAACCAATAACTCTAAGAGAGTTGCAAAGATATGAAATCATGCACATAATAATTCAGAAAAGACTCTAATAATATTCATGGATAATCTGAACATAAACCCACAATTCATCGGATCTCGACAAACACACCGCAAAAGAGTATTACATCGGATAGATCTCCATGAAGATCATGAAGAACTGTTGGAAATATGCCCTAGAGGAAATAATAAATTAATTATTATCATATTTTCTTGTTCATGATAGTCATTTATTATCCATGCTATAATTGTATTGATCAGAGACTTAGATGCATGTGTGGATACATAGACAAAACCATGTCCCTAGTATGCCTCTAATAGACTAGCTCGTTGATCAAAGATGGTTAAGGTTTCCTAGCCATGGACATGAGATGTCATTTGATAACGAGATCACATCATTAGGAACATGGTGTGATGGACAAGACCCAAACTACAAACGTATCATATGATCATGCCAGTTTATTGCTACTGTTTTCTGCATGTCAAGTATATGTTCCTTTGACCATGAGATCATGAAACTCATGGACACCGGAGGAGTGCCTTGTGTGTATCCAACGTCAAAACGTAACTGGGTGACTATAAAGGTGCATTAAAGGTATTTCTGAAGGTGTCTATTGGGTTGGCATGGATCAAGACTGGGATTTGTTACTCCGTGTGACGGAGAGGTATCTCATGGCCCACTCGGTAATACAACATCACAATAAGCCTTGCAAGCAATGTGACTATGTGTTAGCCACGGGTCTTGTATTATGGAATGAGTAAACAGGCTTGCCGGTAACGAGGTTGAACTAGGTATACAGATACCGACGATCGAATCTCGGGCAAGTAACATACCAAAGAACAAAGGGAACGTCATACGGGATTAACTGAATCCTTGACATAGAGGTTCGATCGATAAAAATTTCCTACGCACATGCAAAATTGCCTATCTCAAAAGATATAAGTGAAGCACATAGAGTATTCTAACAAATTAAAGATTCAGCGTGACTTAATAATATTCGATCTAGGGCCTAACAAATGAGATCGGAAGGACCGTGATCAAGTTCGTGAGACAGATCGTGATGAGATCGCGGGACAGATCATGATGAGTTCGCAGCACAGATCATGATTGGATCACAGGACGGATCGTGATGAGATTGCGGGACGATCGGCGATTTGGATCGCGAAGACGTTCGACTACACCAACCACGTTTCTTAACGCTTCCTACTTAGCGATCTACAAGGGTATGTAGATCCACTCTCCCTCCCGTAGATGCTCATCACCATAGATAGATCTTGCATGTGCGTAGGAAATTTTTTGTTTCCCATGCAACGTTCTCCAACAATGGTATCAGAGCTAGGTCTATGTGTAGATGAGATCTCAAGTAGAACACAAAGAGTTTGTGGGCGTTGATGCTTAGATTGCTTCCTCCCTTGGTTGTGTTTTGGTTCAGCGGTATTGTGGGATGAAGTGGCCCAGACCAATCTTACTTGTACGCTTACGAGAGAACGGTTCCATCGACTAATGTGTAACTTCGTTGCACAAAGATGGCTGGTGGGTGTCTGTTTCTCCTACTTTAGTTGGATCGGATTCGACTAAAGCGGTCCTTGAGAAGGTTGAAAAACAACTTATGTATCACCGTTGTGGTTTATGCGTAGGTGAGAATTGTTCTTGCTAGATACCCGTAGCAGCCACGTAAAACATGCAACAACAATTATGTTTTTGCAGGGTATGTTGTGATGTGATATGGCCAATTACATGATAAGATATATGTGATGTATGAGATTATCATGTGTTGTATAGAATATCACGACTTGCATGTCGATGAGTACGGCAACCGGCAGGAGCCATAGGGTTGTCTTTAATTATTGTATGACCTGCATGTCAATCATTAAGCGCTATGTAATGCTTTACTTTATCGCTAAATGGTAGCAATAGTAGTAGAAGCATGGTGGGCGTCACAACCCCGATGGCGACACATTGATGGAGATCAAGATGATGGAGATCATGATGTTGTGCCGGTGACGATGGAGATCATGTTGGTGCTTTAAAGATAGAGATCAAAAGCACATGTTCAGGGCCATATCATGTCACTTATGATTTGCATATGATGTTAATCGTTTTATGCACCTTGTTTTGCTTAGGACAACGGTAGCAGTATAAGGTGATCCCTCACTTAATTTCAAGATAAATTGTGTTCTCCTCGAGTGTGCACCGTTGCGAAAGTTCGTCGTGTCGAGACACGACGAGATGATTGGGTGTGATAGACTCTACATTCACATACAACGGGTGCAAGCCAGTGTTGCACATGCAAAACACTCGGGTTAAACTTGACGAGCCTAGCATTTACAGACATGGTCTCGGAACACAAGAGACTGAAAGGTGGAACATGAGTCATATAGTACATATGATCAACATGATGATGTTCACCATTGAAACCACCTCAACTCACGTGATGATCGGACTTGAGTTGGTGACTTTGGATCATGTATCACTCGAATGACCGGAGGGATGTCAATTTGAGTGGGAGTTCTTCAGTAATATGATTAATTGAACTCATTATCATGAACATAGTCAGTAGTGTCTTTGCAAATTATGTTGTAGATTACTTGCTCGCGTTGTAGCTCCTTTGAATTTTTATATGTTCCTAGAGAAATAGAGTTGAAAGATGATGGTAGCAATATTGCGGTCTGGGTCCGTGATCTGAGGATTGTCCTCACTGCTGCACAGAAGGCTTATGTCCTTCATGCCCCGCTCGGTGCACCAACCCCTCTAGCGTTGTATGTAGATGTTGTGAACATCTGACAGGCACATTCTGATGACTACTTGATAGTTTAGTGTGTCATGCATTACGGCTTAGAATTGAGGCTCCGAAACATTTTGAACGTCACAGAACATATGAGATGTTCTAAGAGCTGAAATTAGGATCTCAGGCTCGAACCCGTGTTGCGAGATATGAGATCTCCAACAAGATTATTTGCCTGCAAGATGAAAGAGAATAGCTCAATCATTGAGCATGTGCTCAGATTGTCTGGGGGCTACAATCGCTTGAATCGAGTGGGAGTTGATCTTCCAGATAAGATAGTGATTGATATAGTTCTCCAAGTCACTGTCACTAAGCTACTAGAACTTGGTGATGACCTATAAAATGCCAGGAATAGAAATAATGATCCCTGAGCTGTTCGCGATGTTTGACACCGCAAAGGTAGAAATCAAGAAGGAGCGTCAAGTGTTGATGGTTAGTAAAACCACTAGTTTCGAGAAGGGCATGGGCAAGGAGGGAAACTTCATGGATGGCAAGTCAGTTGCTTCTCCAGTGAAGCAACCCAAAGTTGAACCCAAACCCGAGACTAAGTGCTTCGATTATGAGGAGAGCGTTCGCTGAAGCGGAACAACCCGAGATACTTGGTAGATAATAAGGCTCGCAATGTCGACAGAAGTATATTCGATATACGTGTTAATGATGTGTACCTTGCGAGTACTCCTAGTAGCACCTGGGTATTGGATACCGGTTCGGTTGCTAAAAGTTTGTAACTCGAAATAATTGCTATGGAATGAACGGAGAACTAGCTAAGGGTGAGGTGATGATGTGTGTTGGAAATGTTTCTAAGGTTGATGTGATCAACATCGCACGCTCTCTCTACCTTCGGGATTAGTGACAAACCTAAATAAATGTTATTTGGTGTTTTGCGTTGAGCATGAACGTGATTAGATTGTGTTTATTGCAACACGTCTATTCATTTAAGTTAGAGAATAATGCTTATTCTGTTTACATGAATGATACCTTCAATGGTCATGCACCCAGTGAGAATGGTTTGTTGAATCTTGATCGTAGTAATACAGATGTTCATAACATTGAGGCCAAAAGATACAAAGTTAATAATGATTGTACCACATACTTGTGGCACTGTCGCTAAATGTCATATTGGTATAAAGCGCATGAAGAAACTCCATGCTGATGGATCTTTGGACTCATTCGATTTCGAATCGGTTGAGACATGCGAACCATGCCTCTTGGGCAAGATGACTAAGGACCCCGTTTTCCAGATTGATGGAGCGGGCAAGTGATTTATTGGAAATGATACATGTTGATGTATGAAATACAATGAGTCTTGTAGCGTGCGATGGATATCGTTATTTTCTTACCTTCACTGATGATTTGAGTAGATATAGTGTATATTTAATTAATGAAACACAAGTCTGAATTGTTTGAAAGGTTCAAGCAAATTCAGAGTGAAGTTTAAGATCATCGTGACAAGAAGATAAAATGTCTGCGATATGATCATGGAGGTGAATATCTGAGTTACGAGTTTGGCATACAACTTTAGACAATGTGACAGTTGTTACACAATCACGCCACCTGGAACACCATATGATGTTGTGTCCGAATGTCATAGTCGTGCTCTATTGGATATGGTGCGTGCTATGATGTCTCTTATCGTTTTACCACTATTGTTTTTTGGGGTTATGCATTAGAGACAACTACATTCACTTTAAAAGGGACACCATCTAAATCCGTTGAGATGACACCATATGGTTTGGCAGAAACCTAAAGTTGTCATTTCTTAGAGTTTGGGAATGCGACACTTATGTCTGATAAGCTCGAACCCAAAGCGGACAAATGCATCTTCATAGAATACCCTAAGAACAGTTGGGTGAACCTTCTATCTCAGATCCAAGCATAAAGTGTTTGTTGCTAAAACTGGGTCCTTTCTTGAGGAAAAGTTTCTCTCGAAAGAATTGAGTGGGAGGAAGATAGAACTTGATGAGGTTATTGAACCTTTGTTTCAACCAGAGAGTAGTGCAGCACAGGAAGATGTTTCTGTGAGGCCTACGTTAGTTGAAGAGGAAGTTAATGATGATGATCATGAAGCTTCGGATCAAGTTACTATTGAACCTTGTAGGTTGACAAGGACATGTACTGCTCCTGAGTGGTACGACAACCTTGTCTTAGAGGTCATATTGTTAGACAACGATGAACCTACGAGCTATGGAGAAGCGATGATGGGCCCGAATTCCAAAAAATGGTTAGAAGTCCATTAAATCCAAGAAAGGATCCATGTAAAAACCAAGTATAGACTTTGGTAGACTTGCTTGTTGGACAGTAGGTTATCGAGTACAAATGGACTTTTGAGATGAAGACAGACGCTGATGGTAAATGTCACCATTTATAGAGCTCGACTTGTCGGAAAGAAATTTCCAATAAGTTCAAGGAGTTGACTGCAATGAGACTTTCTCACTCGTAGCGATGCTAAAGTTTGTTGGGATTATGTTAGCAGTTGCTGCATTTTCAATTATGAAATTTGGCAGATGGATGTCAACACATCGTTTCCTTCCTTAAGGAAAGGTTGTATGAGATACAACTAGAAGGTTTTGTCAGTCCTAAGGATGCTAAAAGGTGTGCAAGCTTCAGTGATCCTTCTATGAACTGAAGCAAGCATCTCGGAGTTGGAATATACACTTTGATGAGGTGATCAAAGTTTTTGAGTCTATACAAAGTTCATGAGAAACTTGTATTTACAATAAAGTGAGTGGGAGCACTATAGAGTTTTTGATAAGCATATGCGGTTGACATATTATTGATCGAAAATGATGTAGAATTTCTGGAAAGCGTAAACGGTTGTTTGAAAAGTGTTTTCCAAAGGAAGACCTGGATAAAGCTATCTAATTGTTGACCATCAAGATTTATAGAGATAGATCGAGATGCTTGATGAGACTTTCAATGAGTACAAACCTAGAAAAGATTTTGAAAGAGTTCAAAATGGATCAGTCAGAGAAAGAGTTCTCACCTGATTTGTAAGGTGTGAAGTTGAGTGAGACTCAAATCTCGACAATGGCAGAAGAAAGAGAACGGACAAACATCATCCCTTATGACTTAGCCATAGGCTTTGTATAGTATGCCATGTTGTGTACCGCACCTGTGTGTGCCTTGCCATGAGTCAGTCAAGGGGTACAAGAGTGTCCAGGAGTGGATCACTGGACAGCGTTCAAGATTATCCTTAGTAACTAAGAGACTAAGGAAATTGTTTCTCGATTATGGAGGTGAGAAAGAGTTCGTCGTAAAGAGTTACGTTGATGCAAGCTTTGACACCAATTCGGATGCCTCTTAGTAGCAATCCGGATACATTTAGTAGAGCAGCCATTTGGAATAGCTCCAAGTGGAGTGTGGTAGCAGTGTTTATAGTTTAACATAGAGATATGTCACAGACCCGTTGACTACAAGACCTCTCTCACATGCAAAACATGATCGAGCCCCAGAACTCATTGGGTGTTAGATTCATAACAATGCAAATCACATGGTGATGTGAACTACATTATTGACTCTAGTGCAAGTGGAAGACTGTTGGAAATATACCCTAGAGGAAATAATAAATTGGTTATTATCATATTTCCTTGTTCATGATAATCGTTTATTTTCCATGGTATAATTGTGTTGATCGGAAACTCAGATACATGTGTGGATACATAGACAACACCATGTCCCTAGTATGTCTCTAATAGACTAGCTCGTTGATCAAAGATGGCTATGGTTTCCTAGTCATGGACATGAGATGTCATTTGATAACGGGATCGCATCATTAGGAGAATGATGTGATGGACAAGACCCAAACTACAAATGTAGCATATGATCATGTCAGTTTATTGCTACTGTTTTCTGCATGTCAAGTATCTGTTCCTATGACCATGAGATCATGCAACTCACTAACACCGGAGGAGTACCTTGTGTGTATCAAACATCGCAACATAACTGGGTGACTATAAAGGTGCTCTACAGGTATCTCCGAGGGTGTCTGTTGGGTTGGCATGGATCAAGACTGGGATTTGCTACTCCGTGTGACGGAGAGGTATCTCAGGGCCCACTCGGTAATACAACATCACAATAAGCCATGCAAGCAATGTGAATAAGTGTTAGTAACGAGATCTTGTATTACGGAACGAGTAAAGAGAGTTGCCGGTAACGATATTGCACTAGGTATGGAGATACCGACGATCGAATCTCGGGCAAGTAACATACCGAAGAACAAAGGGAACATCGTACGGGATTAATTGAATCCTTGACATAGAGGTTCGATCGATAAAGATCTTTGTAGAATATGTAGGAACCAATATGGGCATCTAGGTCCCGCTATTGGTTATTGACCGTAGAGGTGTCTCGGTCATGTCTACATAGTTCTCAAACCCGCAAGGTCTGCACACTTAAGGTTCGTTGATGTTTCGGTTGTATAGAGTTATGTATGGTGGTGACCGAAGGTTTTTTAGAGTCCCATATGAGATCCCAGACATCACGAGAAGCTCCAGAATGGTCCAGAGGTAAAGACTTGTATATAGGAAGTCATGTTTTTGTCGCTGAAAAAGTTTCGGGCTCATCGGTAGTGTACCGGGAGTGTCGGGAGTGTACCGGGGGACAATCGGGAGAGGTATTTCGACCCAAGAGGCCTCATGGGCTGTGGGAGGACTAATACCAGCCCTTAGTGGGCTGGCCAAAGTCACACACAAGGCCGATGCGGCTGGGGAAGAAATTTCAAAGGAGAAAAGGTGGAAAAAGGACAAAAGGTGGAAATAAGGAAGGAGTCCTAATCCTACTAGGAGTGGAGGAGGAGGATTCCTCCTCTCCCACTTCGTCCGAAGCCTAGAGGGGCTGGCCCTTGCGCCAAGCCTCCTCCTCCTCTCCTCCTATATATACTAGAGGGTTTTAGGATTTTGGCACAAGATTTTTATCCATGTCCAACCCTACCCTCTAGTCCGTTGTTTCTCCTCTAGATCGGTTTCAGTTGTGCTTAGGCGAAGCCCTGCTGAGATTACTCCACCACCATCGCCGTAGCACCGTCACGCTGCCAGAGAACTTGTCTACCTATTTGCTCCCTCTTGCTGGATCAAGAAGGCGGAGATCATGTTCAAGCTGTACATGTGCTGAACGCGGAGGTGTCGTCCGTTCGGCGCTAGATCGGAAGGACCATGATCAAGATCGTGAAACGGATCGTGATGAGACCGTGCGACGGATCATGATGAGTTCATGGGATGGATCGTGATTGGATCGCAGGACAGATTGTGATGAGATCGCGGGACACTCGGTGATTTGGATCGTGAAGACGTTCGACTACACCAACCGCATTTCTTAACGCTTCCCGCTTAGCGATCTACAAGGGTATGTAGATCCACTCTCCCTCTCGTAGATGCTCATCACCATGGATAGATCTTGCGTGTGCGCACGAATTTTTTTGTTTCCCATGCAACGTTCTCCAACAGGTCCCGCTATTGGTTGTTGATCGTAGAGGTGTCTCAGTCATGTGTACATAGTTCTCAAACCTGCAGGGCCTGCACACTTAAGGTTTGGTGATATTTCGATAGTATTGAGTTATATTTGGTTGTGACCGAAGGTTTTTCGAAGTCCCAGATGATACCCCCAGACGTGACGAGGAACTCCGGAATGGTCTGGAGATGACGATCGATATATAGGACGAAGGTAATCAGAGTCCAGAAGCGTTCCGGGGGTACCGGGTTATGACCAGGAGTACCGAAAGGGGTTTCGGGGGCCCCGACAAGTGTTGGGGCGCATCATGGGCCAAAGGGAGGGGGCAAACCAGCCCACTTAGGGGTTGTGCGCCCCCCTCACCTTTTGCCATGTAACCAGGAGAGGTGGGGCGCCCACTCTAGGGTTCCCTCCACCTAGCTTGGGGGCCAAGTCACCCTAGGGTTTTCCTAGGGGGCACCCGCATCTGCCCTAGCCACCACCCCCTAGATTGGATCTAGGGGGCGCCACCCCTCCTCCCTTCCCCTTATATATAGATGAGGAGAGGGAGGGCATGTTGGGAGACGTAATAGTAAATCAAAAAATTTCCTACGACCACCAAGATCAATCTATGGAGAAACCAGCAACGAGCAAGGGGTTTGAGCATCTTCATACCTTTGAAGATTGCTAAGCGGAAGCATTACAAGAACGCGGTTGGTGGAGTCGTACTCGCAGCGATTCAGATCGCGGTGGAATCCGATCTAAGCGCCAAACAACGGTGCCTCGGCGTTCAACACACGTGTAGCCCGATGATGTCTCCTACGCCTTGATCCAGCAAGGAGGAAGGAGAGGTTGAGGGAGAGCTCCGGCAGTACGACGGCATGGTGATGGTGGAGCTGCACGGTACTCCGGGAGGGCTTCGCCAAGCACTACGGAGAATGAGGAGGAGGAGGGGTAGGGCTGCGCCGAGAGAGGAAGAAACTCGTGTGTCTGACAGCCCCCAATACCCCACTATATATATAGGAGGAGGAGGAGGGAGGGTGCAGCCCCTAGGGTTCCCACCCAAAGGGCCGTTGGCAGCCCCAAATCCCATCTGGTGTGGCAGCCAGAGGGAGAGAGGGGAGGGCGACGCCCTAGGTGGGCCTTAGGCCCATCTGGGCTAGGGTTTTCCCCCCTCTCCTCTTGTGCTGCGCCTTGGGCCCTTGTGGAGGGTGCACCAACCCACCTAGGGGCTGGTTCCCTCCCACTTGCGGTCCATGCAGCCCTCTAGTGTAGGTTGCCCCGCTTGGTGGACCCCCGGAACCCTTCCGGTGGTCCCGGTATGCTACCGGTGATGCCCAAAACACTTTCGGTGACCAAAACCTCACTTCCTATATATGAATCTTTACCTCCGTACCATTCCGGAACTCCTCATGGTGTCCAGGATCTCATCCGGGACTCCGAACAACCTTCGGTAACCATGTACACTATTTCCCTATAACCCTAGCATCATCAAACCTTAAGTGTGTAGACCCTATGGGTTCAGGAGGCACGAACACATGACCGAGACACCTCTCCGGTCAATAACCAACATCAGGATCTGGATACCCATGTTGGCTCCCACATGATCCACGATGATCTCATCGGATGAACCACGATGTCGGGGATTCAATCAATCTCGTATACAATTCCCGTTGTCTACCGGTATGACACTTGCCCGAGATTCGATCATCGGTATCCCTATACCTTGTTCAATCTCGTTACCGGCAAGTGTCTTTACTCGTTCCATAACACATCATCCTGTGGCTAACTCCTTAGTCACATTGAGCTCATTATGATGATGTCTTACCGAGTGGGCCCAGAGATACCTCTCTGTTACAAGGAGTGACAAATCCCAGTCTCGATTCGTGCCAACCCAACAGATACTTTCGGAGATACCTATAGTGTACCTTTATACCACCCAGTTATGTTGTAACGTTTGGCACACCCAAAGTATTCCTATGGTATCCGGGAGTTACGCAATCTCATGGTCTAAGGAAACGATACTTGACATGCAACATTCTCCAACAATACCCTCCAAGCAAAACACCTATCATGTGGTGAATAAAAATATAGCCTCAAGTAAATTTACCGATGGATTGAAGACGAAAGAGCGGATGCCTTCCGGGGCATCCCCAAGCTTAGGCTCTTTGGCATCCTTGAAGATGACTTGGGGTGCCTTGGGCATCACCAAGCTTAGGCTTTTTCCACTCTTTATTCCATAGTCAATCAAATATTTACCCAATACTTGAAAACTTCACAACACAAAACTCAACACAAAACTCGCGAGATCCATTAGTATAAGAAAATAAATCACCACTTTAGGTACTGTTGTGAACTCATTATTTATATATATTGGTGTTATACCTACTGTATTCTAACATCTCTATGGTTCATAACCACCGATACAACACATAGATACATCAAAATAGGTAAAGAACTCAAAGAAAACAGAATCTGTCAAAAACAGAATAGTCTGTAGAAATATGAAAACTTTGTATACTTCTGTAACTCAAAAAATTCTGAAAAATTAGTAAATCCTTCTAAATTTGTACATCAATCTTGTGTAAAAATTCAGACTCAGTAGACGCTCTAAAAAATCTATAAAATTCCTGGACTAAGCGCAAAAGTTTATGTTTTTCAGCAACATCAAATCAACAACCACCATAGACCATCCCAAAGGTCTTACTTGGCTCAAACACTAATTAAAACACCAAAACGAAATTACTACATAAGTAATAATATGGCAAACACTCAAAAACAGAACATAAAAATAAAATTGGGTTGCCTCCCAACAAGCGCTATTGTTTAACGCCCCTAGCTAGGCAAAACACAATAGATCTAGGTATTGTCGTCTTTGGTATGCAACTCGTTTCCATAATCTAGATCATTACCATAAATATCATTATATAAAATGCGTATCTTATTTTTGATGGGTTCCCTGATTTTTTCTTCCAACCAAATTCATCATAGGTTTCAAGGTAAATGGTTTGTGTAACTTCGGAATAGGGAACTCTTCTTCTAAGACTATCATGGTAAGATTGATAATTCCCATACTCAAGGCTACGCAAGTTTTCCTTTTCATGTAATATATCTTTAATCATAGGGTGTTCAATATCCTTTTTATAGAAAGCAAAAATTTCCCTATCTTCTTGTATGATAAAATCAAATTCGTGCATAAGGATGATAGTAGCAATCGTTTTAGCCTTAGGATGATTATTTCCAAGGAGTTCATAAGACACCTCTTACAAAGCGGGATGAATGTGCACAAATTTTCTTTCCAATTTTTCAATGAGCATGGCAACAACATCTTCATAACAATTTGTGCTAAAAGAATAGATGTATTGTTCATAGGCATTACTCCCATAGAATCATAGAACTCTTGAATAACACTCTTCCCAATAATATTGCCCTCTCCCACTTGAAAAGATTTAACTTTATAATTAGGAGGAGTTTCTGACTCATGGTCTAGAGAGCAAGATCCAAAAAATTTCTCAAGATTAGCACTAGCAATACCCTCAAATTTTTCAATGATAACCTTCCCAGACATGGTGGCAACAAATCGATATAGCATGAAAGCAAACAAAACGAAAATTAAAAGGCGAACGGAAGAAGGGTGAATAAAAAGGCAAATATTTTTGGTATTTTCTGAAAATTGTTTTATAAGTGGGGGAGAGGAAAACGAGAGGCAAATGGCAAATAATGTAAATGCAAGAGATGAGTTTGTGATGGGTACTTGGTAGGCTTGATGTGTATCCTCCCCGGCAACGGCACCAGAAATCATTCTTGCTACCTCTTGAGCATGCGTTGGTTTTCCCTTCAAGAGGAAAGGGTGATGCAGCAAAGTAAATAAGTATTTCTCTCAGTTGTTGAGAACCAAGGTATCAATCGGGTAGGAGGAACAAGCAAGTCACCAATGGATGCACCTACACAAACAATCAAATTCTTGCACCCAGCGCTATAAAGGGGTTGTCAACCCCTTCATGATTATTTGCAAGGATTATACTTGATCGAGATAGATGTGAAAGATTGCAGAAAGTAAAAAGGAAATAAATGCAGCAAGGTATTTTTGGTATTTTTGGTTTATAGATCTGAAAATATATTATGGAAAGTAGACCCAGGGGCCATAGGTTTCACTAGAGGCTTCTCTCTTGAAGGAAAGTATCACGGTGGGTGAACAAATTACTGTCGAGCAATTGATAGAAAAGCGAATAATCATGAAGATATCCAAGGCAATGATTATGCATATAGGCATCACGTCCGTGTCAAGTAGACCGAAATGATTCTGCATCTACTACTATTACTCCACACATCGACCGACTCCTGCGTGCATCTAGAGTATTAAGTTCATGAAGAACAAAGTAACGCATTAGGTAAGATGACATGATGTAGAGGGATAAACTCAAGAAATATGATGAAAACCCCATCTTTTTACCCTTGATGGCAACAATACAATACGTGGCTCGCTACCCCTACTTTGTCACTGCGTGAGGACACCGCAAGATTGAACCCAAAACTAAGCACTTCTCCCATTGCAAGAATTACCAATCTAGTTGGCCAAACCAAACCAATAAATCTAAGAGACTTGCAAAGATATGAAATCATGCATATAAGAATTCAGAAAATACACAAATAATATTCATGGATAATCTGAACATAAACCCACAATTCATCGGATCTTGACAAACACACCGCAAAAGAGTATTACATCGGATAGATCTCCATGAAGATCATGAAGAACATGGTATTGAAGTACAAAGAGAGAGAATAAGCCATCTAGATACTAGCTATGGAACCGTAGGTTTGTGGTGGACTACTCACGCATCATCGGAGGGACAATGGAGTTGATGTAGATGCCCTTCATGATTGAACCCCCCTCCGGCACATCACCGGAAAAGGCTCCAAGATTGGATCTCTCGGGAATGGAGGCTTCTCGCGGAGGAAAAGTATTTGAATGGATCTTTTTGGTATTGGGGGAATATTTGGGTATTTATAGGAGGAAGATTAGGGCTAGGAGACCTGCCAGGAGGTGGCAAGCCTGCCAGGCGCGGCCAAGGGGGTGGTCACGCCTCCCTGGCTTGTGACCTCCTGGCAAATGCCCTGGCGTGCACTCCAAGTCTGGTAGATCTCTTTCCTTTCAGAAAAAATCATTCCGAAGATTTTATTCCGTTTGGACTCCGTTTAATATTCCATATTTGCAATAATCAGAAACAAGGAAAAAAGAAACTAACACTAGGCTCTAGATTAATAGGTTAGTCCCAAAAATAATGTAAAATAGCATATTAATGCATATAAAATATACAAAACAAATAATATAATAGCATGACATCATCAAAAATTATAGATACGTTGGAGACATATCACTAAGCGATAGAAATAGTAGTAGAAGCTTGGGCGGCGCAACAACCCCGATGGCGACACGTTGATGGAGGTCAAGATGATGGAGATCATGGTGTCATGCCGGTGGCAATTGAGATCATGCTGGTGCTTTGGAGATGGAGATCAAAAGCGCAAGTTCATGGCCATATCATGTCACTTATGATTTGCATGTGATGTTAATCCTTTTGTGCATCTTATTTTTCTTAGGGCGACGGTAGCATTATAAGGTGATCACTCACTAAAATTTCAAGATAAGATTGTGTTCTCCCCGAGTGTGCACCATTGCGAAAGTTTGTCGTGTCGAGACACCACGTGATGATCGGGTGTGATAGACTCTATGTTCACATACAACGGGTGCAAGCCAGTGTTGCACATGCGTAACACTCGGTTTAAACTTGACGAGCCTATCATGTACGAACATGGTCTCGGAACACAAGAGACTGAAAGGTCGAACATGAGTCATATAGTAGATATGATCAACATGGAGATGTTCACCATTGAAACCACCTCATCTCACGTGATGATCGGACTTGGGTTGGTGATTTGGATCATGTAGCACTCGAATGACCGGAGGGATGTCAATTTGAGTGGGAGTTCTTAAGTAATATGATTAATGGAACTCATGTTCATGAACATAGTCTAAAGTTATCTTTGCAAAATTATGTTGTAGATCAATCGCTCGCGATGTAGCTCCCCTGTGTTTTTTGATACGTTCCTAGAGAATATAGAGTTGAAAGATGATGGTAGCAATTATGCAGACTAGGTCCGTGATTAGAGGATTGTCCTCAGTTGCTGCACAGAAGGCTTATGTCCTTGATGCACCGCTCGGTGCGCCACCCCCTCTAGCGTCGTCTGTGGAAGTTGTGAACATTTGACAGGCACATTGTGATGACTACTTTATAGTTCAGTGCATCATGCATTACGGCTTAGAATTGAGGCTCCAAGACGTTTTGAATGTCACGGGGCATATGAGATGTTCCAAGAGCTGGAATTGAGATTTCAGGCTCGTGCCCGTGTTGAGAGGTATGAGACCTTCAACAAGATCCATTTGCCCGTAAGATGAAAGGATAATAACTCAATCAGTGAGCATGAGCTCAGATTGTCTGGGTTGTAAAATCGCTTGAATCGAGTAGGAGTTGATCTTCTAGATAAGATAGTGGTTGATCTAGTTCTCCAAGTCACTATCAGAAAGCTATTGGAGCTTCGTGATGAACTATAAATATGTCAGGGATGGAAAAGATGATCCCTGAGCTATTCGCGATGTTTTGACACCACAAAGGTAGAAATCAAGAAGGACCATCAAGTGTTGATGGTTAGTAAAACAACTAGTTTCAAGAAGGGCAAGGGCAAAGAAGGGAAAACTTCAAGAATGGAAAGCCAGTTACCGCTCTAGTAAAGAAACCCAAGGTTTAACCCAAACCCGAGACTGAGTGCTTCTATTATGAGGAGAACGGTCACTGAAGCGGAACAACCCTAGATACATGGTAGATAAGAAGGCTGGCAACGTCAACAGAAGTATATTTGATATACGTGTTATTGATGTGTACTGTAATAGTACTCCTACTAGCACTTGGGTATCAGATAACGGTTCAGTTGCTAAATATTAGTAACTCAAAACAAAAGCTACGGTATAAACGGAGACTAGCTAAGGGCGAGGTGGCGATGTGTGTTGGAAGTGCTTCCAAGGTTGATGTGATCACCATCGCACGCTCTCTCTACCTTCGGGATTGGTGGTGAACCTAAATAAATGTTATTTGGTATTTGCATTGAGCATGAACGTGATTAGATCGTGTTTATTGCAATACAATTATTCATTTAAGTTAGAGAATAATGGTTATTCTATTTACATGAATAATACCTTCAATGATCATGCACCCAATGAGAATGGTTTATTGAATCTCGATCGTAATAATACACATGTTCATAATATTGATGCCAAAAGATGCAAAGTTAATAATGATAGTACCACATACTTGTGGCACTGTCGCAAAATGTCATATTGGTGTAAAGCGCATGAACAAACTCCATCCTGATGGATCTTTGGACTCATTCAATTTCAAATCAGTTGAGACATGCGGACCATGCCTCTTGGGCAAGATGACTAAGACCCCGTTTTCTGGTATGATGGAGCGGGTAAGTGACTTATTGGAAATAATACATGTTGATGTATGCAGTCCAATGAGTGTTTTACTGTGCGGTGGATGTCATTATTTTCTTACCTTCACCGATGATTTGAGTAGATATGGGCATATTTAATTAATGAAACACAAGTCTGAAATGTTTGAAAAGTTCAAGCAAATTTAGAGTGAAGTTTGAGATCATCGTGACAAGAAGATAAAACGTCTATGATGTGATCGTGGAGGTGAACATCTGAGTTACGAGTTTGGTATACAACATAAGACAATGTGGAAGTTGTTTCACGACTCACGCCACCTGGAACACCATAGTGTGATGGTGTGTCCGAACGTTGTAGTCGTGCTCTATTAGATATGGTGCGTACTATGACGTCACTTGTCATTTTCCACTATCATTTTGGGGTTATGCATTAGAGACAACTATATTCACTTTAAATAGGGCACCATCTACTCCGCTGAGATGACACTATGAATTATGGTTTGGCACAAACCTAAGTTGTCATTTCTTAGAGTTTGGGAATGCAACGCTTATGTCTGATAAGCTCGGACCCAAAGTGGAAAAGTACATCTTCATAGGATACCCTAAGGAAATAGTTGGGTATACCTTCTATCTCAGATCCGAGGGCAAAGTGTTTGTTGCTAAAAACATGTCCTTTCTCGAGAAAGAGTTTCTCTAGAAAGAATTGAGTGGGAGGAAAGTAGAACTTGATAAGGTTGTTGAACCCTCACTTCAGTTGGATAGTAGCACGACGAAGAAAGATGTTTCTGCGAAGCCTACACGAAGTGAAGAGGAAGCAAATGATGATGATCATGAAGCTTCAGATCAAGTTACTACCAATCCTCGTAGGTTGACAAGGACTCGTACCGCCCCTGAGTGGTACATCAATCCTGTCTTGGAGGTCATGTTGTTAGACAACAGTGAACCTACGAGCATGAAGAATAGATGGTGGGCCCAGATTTCGACAAATGGCTAGGAGCCATGAAATCCGAGAAAGGATCCATGTATGAAAACCGAGTATGGACTTTGGTAGACTTGCCCGTTGAACAGCAGGTCATTGAGTACAAATGGACATTTAAGAAGAAGACAGACGCTAATGGTAAATGTCACCATTTATAAAATCTCAACTTGTCGCAACAAAGTTTCCGACAAAGTTCAAGGAGTTGACTACGACAAGACTTTCTCACTCGTAGCGATTCTAAAGTCTATTGGAATTTTATTAGTAGTTGCTATTGGGGAACGTCGCATGGGAAACAAAAAAATTCCTACGCTCACGCAAGGCCTATCCATGGTGATGAGCATCTACGAGAGGGAGAGTGGATCTACATACCCTTCTAGATCGCTAAGCGGGAAGCATTAAGAAACGCGGTTGGTGTAGTCGAACGTCTTCGCGATCCAAATCGCCAAGCATCCCGTGATCTCATCACGATCCGTCCCGCGATCTCATCATGATCCGTCTCGCAATCTTGATCACGGTCCTTCCGATCTAGCGCCAAACGGACGACACCTCCGCGTTCAGCACATCTACAGCTCGATGACGATCTCCGCCTTCTTGATCCAGCAAGAGGGAGTAGAGAGGTAGATGAGTTCTCCGGCAGCATGACGGCGCCGCGGCGATGGTGGTGGAGCAATTCCGACAAGGCTTCACCTAAGCACTGCAGAAATCCGATCTAGAGGAGAAACTATGCACTAGAGGAACGGGTAGCACGTGGCTGAAAATTATGTGCCAAAACCCTAAAATCCTCTAGTATATATAGGAGGAGAAACCCTAAAATCCTCTAGTATAAAACCCTTGGGTCGGCCGAACCAAGTGGGAGAGGAGGAATCCTCCTCCAATCCTAGTAGGACTAGGATTCCTTCCTATTTTGCCTTTTTCCCACCTTATCTCTTTGGGTTTTCTCTCCCAGCTGCATGGGCCTTGTGTGGGACTTCCACCAGCCCACTAAGGGCTGGTATTCACTCCCCCACAGCCCATGTAGCCTCTTGGGTCGAAATACCCCTCCCAATGGTCTCCCGGTACACTACCGGCACTCTCGGTGCACTACCGATGAGCCCGAAACTTTTCCGGCGACCAAAATAGGACTTCCTGTCGTGAATTTATCACGGCAGATGTCCGGGTGAACGGACTTGGATTCAAGGCCATCTCTAACGGGGTGGACTCAAAGGGGTTGATCGGGACGAAGACACGGATTTACCCAGGTTCGGCCCCTCAAGTCGAGGTAATAGCCTACGTCCTGCTTGTGTTTGTATTGCTTGTGTATCGATTACAAGGAGCTAGAAGCTTGACCTAGTGCTCGATAACCTAACCTCTAAGTCGCCCCGGGTCTGCCTTTATATAGGAGGTCAGGACCACCGGGTCGTTACAATTGTTAACCGAGTCTTATTATATGTCCGAGTCTCTCTCTCTCTATCTTCTTGTCCAAGCTGTCTTTGAGATGGCTTACACGCCCGGGTCTTCTCCGTCCGGGCCGTCGCACGGCCCACACCTTGAGCCGCCTATCTTCCTGGGCCACCAGTCTTACGGCTCACCCTTGGGTCGGCTCACGAGCCAGCAACATGACCCGGAACCTCCAGGGCGGGTCATATTGCGGGGTTATATCCCCAACATTAGGCCCCAGGTTGAATTGAGCTTGCTCACTTCATCCTTCTCTTCTGATTTTGGCGAGTCGCCCGGAAATGACCCGGCGTGACGTCATGAGATCTGCTGACGTACCACCAAATCTTTCATTAACTGTCATCTCGAGAATCGAGGCATCCGCCTCGGTCAAACGTTGTTGTCGCCTGGATTTTCGTGCCTTCCTCGTTCCTTCTTTAAATATGACTCGTGCGGGTCGAAGCATTTCATCCTCCTGCTCGTGCTTGTTCTTCTTCTTCCTGTCACCGCCGCTCCAGCGTCCTCGTCGTCCGGCGCCGTCTTCGCAGCTACACCGACCGGGCCGCTGCATCACCCTGATTCGTACCAGAGACTTTCCGCCTCTGCCGCGACATCTCCGGTGAGTTCTCCTTCTTCTTAGATCACCCACCACTGTAGTAGGGTTTCACCGGGGGCTTCGCCGCTGCCGCTCGGGCTCCGGCACCACCACCATGAGTATATCTCGACGCTGTTGGCTACTTTAGAGTGCGCTCTCGCCTCACCGCCGCGCGCGGGCCGGCCGCGCGTAATGCGCGGACCGCGATGGCTCCAGTCCATTTTCTTTTCTTCCCCTGTTCATCGCTAGGTCAGGATTAAAATCCTTTTCTCCGCTTTTGTAGATCCGTAGCCATAGTAGTAGTTTGCGGAATCTGTTTTTAGGACTTAGCCGATTTTCAATCTTCCTTTCCTCTGTTGAGTCGCTAAGCTTCTCCGTCTCTCATCAACCGGGTCTTTCCACATTATCCGTAGAACCCTTAAACCTGTAAGTCGTCATAAATATTTGCTTAAGCTTGACTCATCATGCCCTTTACCTTGCACAGTATTTAAGCCGCCAATATGTCTCGTGCGTCCAGCTCATGCAACTGGGTTGGTTCTTGTGTTACGGAGGAGTGCTTAGCAGATTATGTTGAAGCGGGTACTCTCCCTCCCAAAGAGGTCCTCAACTGGCGGGTTCCGGGTAAAGAGACCCGGCCTTCTCCCCAAAAAGGAGAGATAGTAGTCTTCATTGATCACATCGAGCAAGGGTTCATGCCGCCCGACTCTAAGTTTTTCTGGGATGTTCTTCATTTGTACAAGCTGCATCCTCAAGACTTGGCACCCAACTCCGTCTCAAACATCTGCAACTTCCAAGTTCTCTGCGAAGCTTATCTGCAAACTAAGCCATCCATGGGGTTATTTCGAGAGTTCTTCTATGCCAACCGCCAAACTGAAATGAAGGGTGGTCTGAGTCTGGAGCTGGGCGGCATTTCTATTCAATGCCACTGAGACATCATCTTTCCTGCCACTCCAATGTCGAGTCACCCAAAGGATTGGAATAAGACGTGGTTCTACTGCCAAGAGACCTCTCCTGAGAAAGAGCACTCGTTGGCAGGTTACCGCCCCTCTCGGCTTAGGACAGACACAGAGCTTCCCGGCCAGCTCTCAGCCTCGGAGCGTGCCACATACGAGCCGTTCCACACCAAGATCAAAGCGCTCCTAGCCAACAGTTTAATAGGATTGGATTTGATCCGCTGCTGGATTTCCTGGCGGATCATGCCTTTAAGCTGCAGAGGTCGGCTTATGTGCGAGTACGAAGGAAAATATGACAGCTCGTTGTGCTTCAGCAAGTCAACATTGTCGGAGGATGATATTACCACTACCATCCGGAGCCTTGTCCACGAAGCCTCCGGCTCATGTAGTGCCAACGGCCTGGCGCCTTTCTGCGTCAATAATCCGGCTCCCGATGTAAGTTAATCTCTTCCCATCCGTCTCTTAGATGTTGCTTGTACTTTGTTGATTTGCTATTCATTCTCCGGGTCATTCCTGTAGGCCGACTCAGACTTCTGGAAGAAGGAATATGTTACCACTCCAAAGAAATCCAGGAAGAAGGGCGCGACCAAGAGGGCTAAAAAAGATGCCCCGCAAGAGAATTTGTTTGACCCGCCACCATCATCCAGCTTAGAGGTAATACTTTAATTGCTTTGCTTGATCTTTTACCTTCCTGCTTTATTAATGCTTGTTTTACTCCCAGGATGAAGTGGAAACCAGCCACGCCAATGCTCCTGAGGTAAATTATGTTTCTTCTAGCTCAGAATGTTTCGTCGCCCGGAGCCGCGGCGGGTTATCAGAAAAGTTCATGTTTCTCACCCTCTTGCTTACCTGGCTCCCGATTTTCTCTTGAAAAAGCAACAGCAAGCCAAGTGTCGACAGCCTCGAAGCACCGGCTCTACTGAGCTCGTGTCCGGGTTACCAAATTCTCCAGCTCCAAAGAAACGCCCCGCAGAGGTTTATGTCTCTACTTTTCTTTGTCTTTCCTTTGTAAACTTGACACTTTCTCATCTATCTGTTTTATTCTTTTTAGAAATCCCCTTCCTCCGACGACTCTTCGGCGTCAGCTCTACCACCGCCCAAGATCAATCCGCTGTAAGCATTCCTTACTATGATATCCGGACATCCGGCTCTTAATACGATAGCAACATCTTCGACTGCTGATCCTTCTATTTTGCAGTGCTCAAGCCAAGCGTCGCAAGACTAACAAGCCCTCCCCCGGCCCTGTTATCCAAGAGACGAAGCTCGAACAACCAAAGGAGGCTGAAGTAGAAGAAAATCCACAAGCTGCCTCCACAGAACCGGCTGCTGTCGATGTCATCATGGAGAGCCCTCCAAGGGCTCCTTCAAAACCAGCGACTCCTGCCAAGACCCCTGCAACTCCAGATGCTGTTATCACCGGGTCTGGTCATCAAACTCCTCTGGCTCATGGGCTGACCAAGCATACAGAGCCGGTCGAGGCCTTGAAGAAGCTGAACTTTGACTCTTCGTACGAGAAGATGATAGCCGAGGAGCTCCACGCCGGGTATATAAACCGGGTTACCACCAGCCGGGATCTGGAACTTCGGCTGGTCTCTTTAATGAAGAGAAAATACGAGGTACTCTTCTTGTTACCATACCCTTACTTAGCCCCCAAGGGCCGGTTCAATGTACTCAATCGTTGAACCGGGTCTTTGTTTAACTTTCTGTTAGAAAAAATGCATAGCCATTGTCCCCTAGAGTCGGCTTAATTTACCAGAATTGAGTCGGATCTTCCTTTAGATAGCTTAAACTGCCAGTCGTAGCCCCCAAGGGCCGGCTCAAGCTTGATAAAATTGAGTCGGATCTTTAGTGTAGATATCTTGAAGAATCGCCTGCAGCCCCCAAGGGCCGACTCAAAACTTAACAAAGTTTGAGTCGGGGCTTCCATTAGAAGTAAAGTGAAGAGCCATAGTGTAGCCCCCAAATTGCGGATTAACTTTGAAGAAGATGAACCGGAACTACATTGCATACTCAAAGATCAAAAATACATTAGGCCCCAAGTGTTAAATATATTGCTTGCAATCTGTTTGAGACTTGCATAATATTTCCTGTCAACACTCATCATTTGATATGACCTTTCCTTCGGCGGCTTATCCTGTATTTTGATGTTTTGCAGGAAACTTTAAGCGAAGCCGGGTCCCAACTGGCAGATCTGAAGGCCAACTTGGCGGCTCAACAAGAAGCTCGAAGCATTGCTGACGAAAAGTGTCGGCTTCTCTCTGAGGAGCTGGCCAATGCCACTGCTGAGCTTACCTCTTTGCAAGAAACGGCAAAATCTTAAAAGGCCGCTCTGACCAAAGGGTGGACGACGCCGACCAACGGCTTATAGCTGTGGCGGAGGAACTCCAAGGCCTGAAGCGGCACATAGCGAAGATGTCAGCTACCCTATTTGGTAAGCTTCTGTTTTACTTTGTATTTTGACATTGCTATTGAAAAAGCTGGCGACTCATTATCTTTATCCGGCTTATCCAGGTCCTAGGAGCCGGCAGTTGGCTTGTGATAACCTTCTGCCACTCAAGGCCATCTACACCTTTTCAGAACAACTATACTGTGACACCATCTTCACGATCAAGAGTGTTCAATATAAGGAGAAGGTCCCCACCGCTCTGAAAGGGGTCTTGGAACTCTTCTCCACCATGCCAAAATAGATTGAAGAACTAAAGAAATCAGCTTTTCGTCAAGGAGCAATCGCCGGATTGAGCCGGGCTCTGGCCTTCGCCCCTGAGCTGACGCCAGCTGAAATGATGGATGGCTATCCATCGAAGAAAGACGATGGCTCAGAATTCACAGAGGCGGACTACATTCAGTGTGTCAAGGACTCCCGCTTCTTGGCGTCTGTACTTGTAGATGAAGCCAACTTAAATGTCTACCAGGCGGCTTATGATGGCGAGGATAAGAGGATCCACGGGCCTCTCTACAAGTCGAAATCTCTAACACCCTCCTGCAGTAAGGAACTCTTTCCTAATGATCTCGACACGTCTCCCTTTTTTGAGGAAGGGTCCTTTGCCGCGCTGGCTGACTGCAACTGGGATTTGGAAACTCTCCAGATGAAGCCAGTAGAAGAGCCGGAGCAGGATGATCTGGCCGTCTGACTTTGCATTTTGTAACCTTCTGAGCGATGGCTCATGCAATGACCCACCGTGGGCGGTTGAAACTTGGTAATGCCTTTGCTCCTTCTGAGAGCAATTTTTGTAATAGCTTAAGGATGACTCTGCCGTTCTAAAGATAGTGTCGGCTGTATATATTTCCCATCTCTTTGTGTATACTTTCCGTCTCTCCGTGTTTCAATTTGATGTGTTGCCGGCTCTCCATTGATTGATCGCTCCTTTGCATGAATATACCTTGAGCTTTTCTGATGAGGGGTGTTTGTATTTGAAGACATTATTTCTCCTCCAGAAGATTAGAGCCGGATAATATCTTTGAGAACTTGAATTTTGTCAACTGAAGCAACATGGCTCCAGCTCTTGTCGGATGAATCCATTAAGGAGCCGGTTGTCTTTAGGATAATGTAAGTTATACCTGATGGTAAGAAGCCTCTATCGACAACTGCGGCTATTGATGAACCGGAAGCGGCCTAAAGCCGGCTGTATGAAGGGTAATGTAAGCTATACCTGATGGTAAGAAGCCTCCTTTTAACAACAAATGTTGTATGCGCGAACGCCGGTTGTAGATGGGAGATGTAAGCTATACCCCAAGGCAAGAAGCCTCCATCGACAACCGCGGCTAATAATTAGCCTGAGATGGCATAAAGTCGGCTCTTTGAAAGGAGATGTAAGCTATACCCGAAGGCTAGAAGCCTCATTCAACAGCTACAGTTGATAAGCAACTGAGTTTTTGGCGTAAACGCCGATTGTTAGGGTGAGATAAGCGAACCCGTCGGTAAGAAGCCCCCTTCGACAACCGTGGTTAATAAGTAACCGGAAGTGGCATAAAGCCGTCCATTAGGGTGAGATAAGCGAACCCGTCGGTAAGAAGCCCCCTTCGATGGCTGCAGTTGATAAGCAACTGGAATTTGGTGTATACGCTGTTGTCTTAGGTTAATGTAAGCTATACCAAAGGTAAGAAGCCTCCTTCAACAACAGCGCTTAATGTAACCAAACTAGGCATAAAGCCAACTGTGCAAGGGAGATGTAAGCTATACCCGAAGGCAAGAAGCCTCCTTGTAACAGTTTAATAATAGCTGGCTGTGCAAAGGAGATGTAAGCTATACTCGAAGGCAAGAAGCCTCTTTGCAATAGTGCTTAATTGGGCATAACGCCGGATGTGCAAGGGAGATGTAAGCTATACCCGAAGGCAAGAAGCCTCCTTGTAATAGTGCTTAATTGGGCATAACGCCGGCTGTGCAAGGGAGATGTAAGCTATACCCAAAGGCAAGAAGCCTCTTGCCACAATGTAAAAGCAGATTATGCGGGGGAAATGTAAGCTATACCCGAAGGCAAGAAGCCTCCCTACAACAGCGCTTGATAGGGCATAAAGCCAGATGATAGATCAGCCGTTTTGATGGCGAACAAACCACTTCAACTCAAATTTTTGAGCCGGAATTTTTTTCATCTTGATTGCACAAAGACATACATAAGAGCAGAGGCCCCAGTCTTTGCGGGGATGCTAGCTTTTACTCATGTAAACATGATATATACAATGATAGCGACTTTCAACGCCTGCTAAGTAAAGTATGGTCGTAGATGTGCGACATTCCATGGCCGCAACGTCTCTTGACCCGCGGTTTCCGACTCATTTCGGATATCAATGAGGTAATATGACCCATTGTTAAGGTTTTTGCTGATCACAAAAAGCCCCTCCCATGGTGGAGATAACTTATGCATTCCAGATTGGTCTTGAATCAACCGGAGCACCAGGTCACCTTCCTGGAACATCCGGGACTTCACCCTGCGGCTATGATAGCGTCGCAGGTCTTGTTGATAAATTGCCCACCTGGCTGCTGCTAACTCTCGTGCTTCATCCAAGGCGTCCAACGCATCTTGGTGTGCTACCTCATTGTCCGTCTCAACATAAGCCGCCACCCTTGGTGAGTCATGCCGGATATCGCTGGGTAGAACCGCCTCAGCACCATACACCATGAAGAAAGGCGTGAAACCTGTAGATCTGTTAGGGGTAGTTCTGATGCTCCATAAGACGGAAGGCAACTCCTCAACCCAACATCCAGGTGTCCGCTTCAAAGGAACCATGAGCCATGGTTTGACTCCTCTTAAAATTTCCTGATTGGCTCGCTCCGCCTGACCATTAGACTGTGGATGTGCCACGGCTGAAACATCAAGCCGGATATGCTCCTTCTCACAGAACGCTTTCATAGCTCCTTTGGATAGATTTGTTCCATTGTCCATAATGATACTGTGCGGGTAACCAAAGCGATAGATCAGCTTCTTAATAAATTGAACCGCTGTAGCCGCGTCACATTTGTTGACTGGCTCTGCCTCTACCCACTTAGTAAACTTATCAATCGCCACCAGAAGGTGTGTTTTCTTATCCTTGGATCTCTTGAAAGGTCCTACCATATCAAGCCCCCAGACCGCAAACGACCAAGTGATTGGTATCATCCTCAACTCTTGAGCCGGAACGTGAGCTCGCCGGCCAAACTTCTGAAAGCCGTCACACTTACGGACTAAGTCTTGCGCATCCTTGTGAGCCGTCAACCAGAAAAAATCATGTCAAAAAGCCTTGGCCAATAAAGATTTTGACCTGGAATGATATCCACAGTCGCCAGCATGAATTTCACTCAAGATCTGCCGACCCTCCTCCGGTGAGACGCAGCGCTGAAAGACACCCGTCACACTACACTTATGTAACTCACCATTGATAATCGTCATAGACTTAGAATGCCGGGTGATCTTCCTGGCCAGATCCTCCTCCTGAGGCAACTCGCCGCGTGTCAGATACGCCAAATAAGGAATAGTCCAGTCAGGGATAGCATGCAGAGCCGCCACCAATTTCGCCTTCGGGTCAGGAATAGCCAGATCCTCCTCAGAGGGTATCTTGACAGTCGGATGATGCAATACGTCCAGAAAAACATTAGGTGCTACCGGCTTTCGTTGAGAACCTAACCGTGATAAAGCATCAACCGCCTCATTCTTGCGACGATCAATATGATCCACCTGGTACCCCTTGAAGTGACCGGCAATGATATCAACCGCCTGTCGATAAGCCGCCATCCGGGGATCCTTGGAGTCCCAAGTACCTGAAACTTGCTGAGCCACAAGATCTGAGTCGCCTAAACATCTGACCCGGCTTAATTTCATCTCTTTAGCGACTTTGAGACCATGGAGCAGTGCCTCATACTCTGCTGCATTATTAGTACAAGGAAACATTAACCGGAGCACATAACAAAACTTGTCACCCTTGGGGGAGGTGAGAACAACCCCTGCACCGGACCCCTCTAGCTGCTTGGACCCATCAAAGTGTATAGTCCAATATGTGTTATCCGGCTTCTCTTCGGGAGCTTGACATTCTGTCCAATATGAAATCCACCCAAGCTTGAGACTTTATTGCTGTACGAGGGACATATTTGATGTTTAAGAGGACCCAGCTCTAAGGCCCACTTGGCAATCGTCCCTATGGCTTCTCTATTCTGAATGATATCTCCCAACGGGGCAGAACTGACCACGGTTATCTGGTGCCCCAAAAAGTAGTGTTTTAACTTGCGGTTAGCCATGAAAACCCCGTATACCAGCTTCTGCCAATGCGGATACCTTTGCTTAGACTCTGCCAAGACTTCACTGATGTAATAAACCGGCCTTTGCTTAGGCTCTGCCAAGTCAACTATTTTTTAAGAGCTTCAAGTACTTCAGCCGCTGCCTTGCTCTACTTAAACTTGTCTATCTTCTTCATCATCTGGTATAAGGGAATGACCTTCTCCCCAAGTCGGCTTATGAACCGGCTCAACGCAACAATCCGTCCTGCAAGGCGCTGAACGTCATTAATGCACGTCGGCTCTCCTAAAGAACTAATAGCCTTAATTTTATCTAGGTTAGCCTCGATGCCCCTCTCAGAGACCAAGAAACCCCAAAGCTTTCTTGCTGGAACACCAAAAACACACTTTGTCGGGTTAAGCATCATCTTGTAGACCTGGAGATTGTCAAACGTTTCCTTCAGATCCTCTAGGAGAGTTTCTTTCTTTCTGGATTTAACCACGATGCCGTCTACGTAAGCATGAACATTTTAGCCAATCTGACTGTGAAGGCAGCTCTGCACACATCGTTGGTAAGTCACCTGGGCACTCTTGAGCCCGAAAGGCATGGAGACGTAGCAGAACTCCCCAAAGGGTGTAATAAACGCCGTCTTCTCCTGATCTTTCATTGCCATCTTGATCTGATGATAACCTGAATATGCATCCAGGAAGCATAAACTTTCACACCCGGCTGTAGCATCGATAATCTGATTGATACGAGGGAGTGCAAAAGGGTCAGCCGGGCAAGCCTTGTTAAGGTCCGTGTAATCTATACACATACGCCAGGTGCCGTTCTTTTTGAGCACTAGCACCGGGTTAGCCAACCACTCTGGGTGAAAAACTTCCACTATAAAGCCTGCAGCTAAGAGTCGGGCAACTTCCTCCCCAATAGCTTTACGTCTCTCTTCGTTGAACCGTCATAGAAACTGTTTAATCGGCTTAAACTTCGGATCCACATTAAGGTTGTGCTCAACGAACTCTCTCGGTACACCCGGCATGTCAGAAGGCTTCCATGCAAAGATGTCCCGATTCTCACGGATGAATTCGATGAGCGCGCTTTCCTATTTGGGATCCATGTAAGCCCCAATGATGAACTGCTTGGATGAGTCACCTGGATTGAAATCTACTGCCTTGGTATCATCCGCCAAAAACTTGAGTGGTGGCTCAACTTCCGTAGTAGGCTTCTTCAGCGGGGTCATATCCTCCGGGTCAACGTTCTCCTTGTAGAACTTCAGCTCCTCCTGGGCACAACTAGACTCTGCATACACCGCATCTCCTTCCTCACACTCGAGAGCCATTTTCTGATTACCGTGAACGGTAATTGTACCATTTAAGCTGGGCATTTTGAGTTGTAAATAAACATAGCAAGGCCTAGCCATAAATTTGGCATAAGCCGGCCTCCCAAACAGTGCATTATAGGGACTTTTGATTTTAACCACCTCAAACCACAAGGACTCCATCCTGTAATTATACTCATCGCAAAAAGCCACTTCCAAAGAAATCCGGCCCACCGGGTATGCCGACTTACCCGGGACCACACCATGAAAGACGGTGGAGGAAGGTTTAAGGTCTTTGTCAAGCAACTTCATCTGCCGGAAAGTGTCATAATAAAGGATGTTGATACTGTTGCCTCCGTCCATGAGCACCTTGTTCACCATATAGCCATTCACCTGAGGGGCCACAACTAAAGCCAGCCGGCCCGGATCATCTACCCGCAGTGGGTGATCCTCCCGGCTCCACATTATGTCATACTCAGACCATGGTAAGTACCGCAGGAGAGCCGGAGCAACTGCATTAACCGCTCGCCTCCGCAACTTCTCGTCTCGTTTACTGTGACCGGTCGTGAACACGTGATACTATCCAGAACTGAGCTGCTTCGGGTTACTCTGAAACCCGGATTGATTGCGCTGCTGTTGATTGTTGTTATTGCTGTTGTTGCCAGGATGCTGCTGGTGCCCCCCTTGGTTATTCTAACCCGGATGCCCAGCTCCTGAACCGTCGGTGTAGAATCCAGCCCCTGATCCGTCGTGCCTTGGGCTGCCAGGCAGGCCACCGCCCTGGTTATTGCGTGGTTGGGAATGCTGGTTTTTGAATCTCTGCATGATAAAGCAATCACCCCACGCATGTAACGCCGGCCTATCAGGCGTGCCGTGCTCCGGACAAGGCTTCTTAAGCACTTCTTCTAAATTGAAAGGTCCTCTGTTCCTTTGGCAAAACGACCTGAATTTTCCGTTCCCCTTGGGATGGTTCTGTTCTGTGTTGGTGTTTGCCACTAGCTCTAACCCGCCATCAGCGTTCTTCCGTTTATTCTGATTCCCATTGTTCACAAAGCCTTTGCCTTGATTGTTCTTCTTCCCTTGATTGGCTTTCTCATCATCCGAGCCTGGATCCTTGGTGTTATCTGAGTCGGCATACTTTGTCAGGGCCGTCATGAGCTCTCCCATATCCTGACACGTGCGCTTGAGCCGCCCGAGCTTCTATTTCAGTGGAACAAAATGACAGATCTTTTCCATAATAAGCACCGCTTGAGCCGCCGTGATGTGCTCTGAAGAGTGAATAATGGCCGACACCCGCCGGACCCAATGATGGGCCGACTCATTCTCCTGTTGAACACAATGGTCCAAGTCTACAATGGTCATAGGCTGCTTACAGGTCCCCTGGAAATTCTTAATAAACTTCGCTCTCAGCTCCGCCCATGAACTTATCGTGTTAGGCGGCAGACCTTTCAACCATGTGCGAGCTGGACCCTCAAGCATCATGATGAAATATTTTGCACATACCGCTTCACTCACGTCCAACATCTCCATGGCCAGCTCATAACTCTCAACCCAAGCCTCAGGGGGTAGATCAGCTGTGTAATTTGAAACTTTTCGTGGCCCCTTAAAATCTTTCGGTAGTCGTTCACTTCTCAGAGCCAGAGTTAAACATGGCACCCCTACGGCTCTGGTACTAACTACTCCCATTGAGACGGAAAGTGCCGGCTCTGGACGGGTTGCCGTTATCTCCGCCTCTCACCTGTTCCTCGCCCGGTCCGCGAGGGTTTGTGCATCTAAAGCCGCCTGCTCGTCCTCCGGTGGTCCTCGACGTGGATGACTGTTGGAACACGCCGGCGACTCACAGCACCGTCTGAAACTTCGGCTGGGGAGGGGGGTAGAGTGAACCCGGCTCCGGCTGTGAGCATATCTCTCTTGCTGGGCCATGGCCGTTTGTAAATATCCAATGGCGTTTCGCACGTCCTCCGGAAAGGGTGCTTCATCTAGGATGGGAATCGTCCCAAGCCGGGTGGCCGCCGCCACCATGTTCTCGGCCGGGTTAGAGTAATGACTCGTCGGTGTCGGAAAAACTCTAGGTGAAGTTTGGTTATGCTGGGGTGGATGAGTTGTCGGGCGTTCCATCGGGTGGCTTTCCGGCGCGCCCGCAACCCGCCCCACACCAGGGGTATTAAACAGATTCCTTGCTTCGTAACGTTCTGGCAGACGGGATTGATGCCTCCTCTGGTGCACCGCGGCTATTAACCTTTGTTCCAGCTCTGGACGGAAAGCATCTGCCTTGATACGCTCTGCCTCTTCCTCCATCCGGATCTTCAGCTCAGCCATCCTTTGTCCTTTCTCTGCCATCCGGCCCTTGATCCGTGCCACCTCTAGATTCCGGGCTGCTTGATTATCCGGTGTTACTTCCGTGGCCACGAGAGCTGTAAGCTCGTCCATCAATTCCACTAGAACCTGAGCCGGCGACGGCGGACTATCACCCGCTGCGGCGGCTCCCGCAACTGTGTCACCGGCGGTTGGAGCCGATCCCGCCATGAACACTGCCGCATGAACCGGGGGTCTCGAAGCATCCGACTCAAAGCCCTCTACCTCAGAATAGGTGTCGTAGTAGCCCCCAAGGCCACCGTTACTGAGCCGATACACTGACTCTGTCTCCCAACTGGAGGACTCATCTTCCGAGCAAACAAGAGTTCCCTGTGACCCGGACGCTTCCAGGTCCATACCTTGAGTGAAGCCCACGAGAACATGCCTTTGACCTGGATGGGCACGGGCAGGCCGCACACCACTCGCAGATTGGAGACGCCGAGCCGGCTCGACGATGTTGGAGCAGATGTCTGGCCCGGGTGTAGATCCATCAGCCTTTCCAATGAAAACCTGGATCCCGCCAGACGGAACCCGAAATCCATACTCCACAGAATCAGCATCAAGCCCCCAACCGGCGTCGTCGATGTAGAGCCGGCCGGGGCGACTCTTGTTCATCCTTCCAACCACGTATCCCTCGAGCCTTGGGAGAGAGCCCTTTGAGAACTCAACACCACCAAGCGCTAGCCCCACGGTGGGCGCCAACTGTCGTGGATTTATCACGGCAGATGTCCGGGTGAATGGACTTGGATTCGAGGCCATCGCTAATGGGGTGGACTCAAAGGGGTTGATCGGGACAAAAGACACGGATTTATCCAGGTTCGGCCCCTCAAGTCAAGGTAATAGCCTACGTCCTGCTTGTGTTTGTATTGCTTGTGTATTGATTACAAGGAGCTAGAATCTTGACCTAGTTCTCGATAACCTAACCTCTAAGTCGCCCCAGGTCTGCCTTTATATAGGAGGTCAGGACCACCGGGTCATTACAATTGTTAACCGAGTCTTATTGTATGTCCGAGTCTCTCTCTCTATCTTCTTGTCCAAGCTGTCTTTGAGACGGCTTACACACCCGGGTCTTCTCCGTCCGGGCTGTCGCATGGCCCACACCTTAAGCCGCCTATCTTCCTGCGCCACCAGACTTACGGCTCACCCTTGGGCCGTCTCACGAGCCAGCAACATGACCCGGAGCCTCCAGGGCGGGTCATATTGCGGGGTTATATCCCCAACAATTCCTATATATCAATCTTTACCTCCGGACCATTTCGGAGCTCCTCGTGACGTCCGGGATCTCATCCGGGACTCCGAACAACCTTCGGTCACCACCATACATAACTCTATACTACCGAAACGTCACTGAACCTTAAGTGTGCAGACCCTGCGGGTTCGAGAACTATGTAGACATGACCGAGACACCTCTACGGTCAATAACCAATAGCAGAACCTGGATGCCCATATTGGTTCCTACATATTCTACGAAGATCTTTATCGGTCGAACCTCTATGTCAGGGATTCAGTTAATAGCGTATGATGTTCCCTTTGTTCTTCTGTATGTTACTTGCCCGAGATTCGATCGTCGGTATCTCCATACCTAGTTCAACCTCATTACCGGCAAGTCTCTTTACTCGTTCTGTAATACAAGATCCCGTGACTAACACTTAGTCACATTGCTTGCAAGGCTTGTTGTGATGTTGTATTACCGAGTGGGCCCTGAGATACCTCTCCGTCACACGGAGTAACAAATCCCAGTCTTGATCCATGCCAACCCAACAGACACCCTAGGAGATACCTGTAGAGTACCTTTATAGTCACCCAGTTACGTTGCGACGTTTGATACACACAAGGCACTCCTCCGGTGTCAGTGAGTTGCATGATCTCATGGTCATAGGAACAGATACTTGACATGCAGAAAATAGTAGCATTAAACTCACACGATCATATGCTACGTTTGTAGTTTGGGTCTTGTCCATCACACCATTCTACCAATGATGTGATCCTGTTATCAAATGACATCTCATGTCCATGGCTAGGAAACCTTAACCATCTTTGATCAACGAGCTAGTCTATTAGAGGCATACTAGGGACATGGTTTTGTCTATGTATCCACACATGCATCTAAGTCTCCGATCAATACAATTATAGCATGGATAATAAACGATTATCATGACCAAGGAAATATGATAATAACTAATTTATTATTGCCTCTAGGGCATATTCCAACAGTTGCTACATTTTTCAATTATGAAATCTGACAGATGGATGTCAAAACATCGTTTCCTTAATGGTTCCCTTGAGGAATGGTTATATATGATACAACCAGAAGGTTTTGTCAGTCCTAAGTATGTTGAAAGGTATGCAAGCTCCGACGATCCTTCTACAGGATGGAGCAAGCATCTCGGTGTTGGAATATACACTTTAATGAGGTGATCAGAGTTTTTGGGTTATACAAAGTTTATGAGAAACTTGTATTTACAACAATGTGAGTGGGGGCACTATAGAATTTCTGCTAAGTATATGTGGTTGACATATTGTTGACCAAAAATAATGTAGAGTTTCTGGAAAGCATAAACGATTGTTTGAAAAGAGTTTTTCAAAGGAAGATCTGGATAAAGCAACTTAATTGTTGGGCATCGAAATCTATAGAGATAGATCAAGACGCTTTATAAGACTTTTAATGAGGACATACCTTAACAAGATTTTGAAAGAGTTCAAAATGGATCAGTCAAAGAAGGAATTCTTGCCTGATTTGTAAGGTGTGAAGTTGAGTAAGACTCAAAGCTCGACCACGACAGAAGAAAAAGAAAAGGACGAAGGTCGTCCCCTATGCCTTAGTCATAGGCTCTATATAGTATGTCATGTTGTGTACCGCACATGTGTGTGCCTTGCCATGAGTCTGTCAAGTGGTACAAGAGTGGTCCAGGAGTGGATCACTGGACAACGGTCAAAATTATCCTTAGTAACTAGAGGACCAAGGAAATATTTCTCGATTATGGAGGTGATAAAGAGTTCGTCGTAAAAGGTTACGTCGATGCAAGCTTTAACACCAATCCTGATGACTCTTAGTAGCAATCCGGATACGTATAGTGGAGCAACCATTTGGAATAGCTCCAAGTGGAGTGTGATAGCAGTATCTACACTATGACATAGAGATTTGCAAAGTACATACGCATCCGAAAGTCGCAGACCCGTTGACTAAACCATCTGTCACATGCAAAACATGGTCGAACTCCAGAACTCATTGGGTGTGAGATTCGTAACAATGTAAATGGGAGACTGTTGGAAATATGCCCTAGAGGCAATAACAAATTAGTTATTATTACATTTCCTTGTTCATGATAATCGTTTATTATCCATGCTAGAATTGTAATGATCGGAAACTCACACACATGTGTGTGTACATATACAACACTATGTCCCTAGTATGCCTCTAATAGACTAGCTCGTTGATCAAAGATGGTCAAGGTTTCCTAGCCATAGACATGAGATGTCATTTGATAACGGGATCACATCATTAGGAGAATGATGTGATGGACAATACCCAAACTATAAGCATAGCATATGATCGTGTCAGTTTATTGCTATAGTTTTCTGCATGTGAAGTATCTGTTCCTATGACCATGAGATTATGCAAATCACTGACACCGAAGGAATACCTTGTGTGTATCAAATGAAGCAACGTAATTGGGTGACTATAAACATGCTCTATAGGTATATCCGAAGGTGTCTGTTGAGTGGGTATGGATCAAGACTAGGATTTGTTACTCCGTGTGACGGAGAGGCATCTCAGGGCCCACTCGGTAATACAACATCACAACAAGCCTTGCAAGCAAAGTGACTAAAGTGTTAGCCACGGGATCTTGTATTACAGAATGAGTAAACAAACTTGCGGGTAACGAGATTGAACTAGGTATGAAGATGCCGACGATTGAATCTCGGGCAAGTAACATACCGATAAACAAAGGGAACAGCGTACGGGATTAACTGAATCCTTGACATAGAGGTTCAACCGATAAAGATCTTCGTAGAATATGTAGGAACCAATATGGGCATCCAGATGCCGCTATTGGTTATTGATCGTACAGGTGTCTCGGTCATGTCTGGATAGTTCTCGAACTCGTAGGGTCTACACACTTAACGTTTGGTGACGATATAAGTATAGTTAAGTTATTATGTTGGTGATCGAAAGTTGTTCGGAATCCCAGATGAGATCCCGGACATGACGAGGAGCTCCGGAATAGTCCGAAGGTAAAGATTGATATCTGGGATAATAGTGTTGTTGGAAATATGCCCTAGAGGCAATAATAAATTAGTTATTATCATATTTCCTTGTTCATGATAATCGTTTATTATCCATGCTATAATTGTATTGATCGGAGACTTAAATGCATGTGTGGATACATAGACAAAACCATGTCCCTAGTATGCCTCTAATGGACTAGCTCGTTGATCAAAGGATGGTTAAGGTTTCCTAGCCATGGACATGAGATGTCATTTGATAACGGGATCACATCATTAGGAGAATGATGTGATGGATAAGACCCAAACTACAAACATAGCATATGATCGTGTCAGTTTATTGCTACTGTTTTCTGCATGTCAAGTATATGTTCCTATGACCATGAGATCATGCAACTCACGGATATCGGAGGAGTGCCTTGTGTGTATCAAACATCGCAACGTAACTGGGTGACTATAAAGGTGCTCTACAGGTATCTCCGATGGTGTTTGTTGAGTTGGCATGGATCGAGACTGGGATTTGTTACTCCGTGTGACGGAGAGGTATCTCAGGGCCCACTCGGTAATACAACATCACAACAAGCCTTGCAAGCAATGTGGCTAAGTGTTAGTCACGGGATCTTGTATTACGGAACGAGTAAAGAGACTTGCCAGTAACGAGGTTGAACTAGGTATGGAGATACCGACGATCGAATCTCGGGCAAGTAACATACCGAAGAACAAAGGGGACGTTATACGGGATTAACTAAATCCTTGACATAGAGGTTCGACCGAAAAAGATCTTCGTAGAATATGTAGGAACCAATGTGGATGTCCAGGTCCCTCCATTGGTTATTGACCGTAGAGGTGTCTCGGTCATGTCTACATAGTTCTCGAACCCGCAGGGTCTGCACACTTAAGGTTCGGTGACGTTTCGGTAGTGTAGAGTTATGTATGGTGGTGACCGAAGTTTGTTCGGAGTCCCGGATGAGATCCCGGACATCACGAGGAGCTCCGGAATGGTCCGGAGGTAAAGATTCATATATAGGAAGTCCCAGTTTGGTTTCCGGAAAAGTTTCGGGCTCATCGGTAGTGTACCGGGAGTGCCGGTAGTGTACCGGGAGTGCCGGTAGTGTACCGGGAGGCCTCCGGGAGGGGTATTTCGACCCCAAGAGGTCCATGGGCTGTGGGAGAATAATAACCAGCCCTTAGTGGGCTGGGAAAACAGCCACAAAGGCCCATGGCGCAGGAGAGAAAGTCCTAAAGCAAAAAGTGGAAAATCAGCCAATAGGAGGCAATCCTACTCCAACTAGGATTGGAGGTGAAGTAGGATTTCTTCCCACCTCCTATTTCGGCCGACCCAAAGGCCTTGGCTGCCTCTCCTCTCCTCTCCTCCTATATATACTAGTGGATTGGGTGGTTTTTGGACAGAATTTCCGGCCACGTGCTACCCGTTTCACCGGTGCACAGTTTCTCCTCTAGATCGGTTTTCCGCGGCGCTTAGGCGAAGCCCTGCCGGAATCACTCCACCACCATCACCGGAGCGCCGTCACGCTGCCGGTGAACTCTCTCTCCTCTCCACCTCCTCTTGCTGGATCAAGATGGTGGAGATCGTCATCAAGCTGCACGTGTGCTGAACGCGGAGGTGCCGTCCGTTCGGCGCTAGATCGGAAGGACCGTGATCGAGATCGCGAGACGGTTCGTGATGAGATCGCGGAACGGATCGTGATGAGTTCGCGGGACAGATCGTGATCAACATCGTGAGACGGATCGTGATGAGATCGCGGGACGGATCGTGATGAGTTCACGGGACGGATCGTGATTGGATCGCGGGACGGATCGTGATGAGATCGCGGGACGCTCGGCGATTTGGATCGCGAAGATGTTCGACTACACCAACCGCGTTTCTTAACGCTTCCCGCTTAGCGATCTACAAGGGTACGTAGATCCACTCTCCCTCTCGTAGATGCTCATCACCATGGATAGGTTTGCGTGTGCGTAGGAAAATTTTTGTTTCCCATGCGACGTTCCCCAAAAGTGGCATCATGAGCTAGGTTGATGGTTCGATGAGATCTCGAGTAGAACACAAAAGGTTTGTGGGCGTTGATGCTTAGATTGCTTCCTCCCTTGGTCGTATTTTGGTTCAGCGGGATTGTGAGATGAAGCGGCCCGGACCAACATTACTCGTACGCTTACGAGAGACCGGTTCCCTCGACGCAACTTGTTGCCTAGATGGCTTGCGGGTGACAGTTTCTCTCACTTTAGTTGGATCGGATTCGACAAAGGCGGTCCTTGAGAAGGTTGAAAAGCAAACTAGTGTATCACCGTTGTGGTTTATGCGTAGGTGAGAATCGTTCTTGCTAGATACCCATAGCAGCCACGTAAAACATGCAACAACAATTAGAGGACGTCTAACTTGTTTTTGCAGGGTATGTTGTGATGTGATATGGCCAATTACATGATGAGATATATGTGATGTATGAGATGATCATGTGATGTATAGAATTTCACGACTTGCATGTCGTTGAGTACGGCAACCGGCAGGAGCCATAGGGTTGTCTTTAATTATTGTATGACCTGCGTGTCAATCATTAAGCGCTATGTAATGCTTTACTTTATCGCTAAGCAGTAGCAATAGAAGTAGAAGCAGGGCTGGCGCCACAACCCCAATGGCAACACATTGATGGAGATCAAGATGATGGAGATCATGGTGTTGTGCCGGTGACGATGGAGATCATGCCGGTGTTTCGAAGATGGAGATCTTAAACACAAGTTCATGGCCATATCATGTCACTTATGAATTGCATGAGATGTTAATCCTTTTATGCACCTTGTTTTGCTTAGTACGGCGGTAGCATTATAAGGTGATCCCTCACTTGAATTTCAAGATGAACTGTGTTCTCCCCGAGTGTGCACCGTTGCGAAAGTTCGTCGTGTTGAGACACCACGTGATGATCGGGTGTGATAGACTCTACGTTCACATACAACGGGTGCAAGCCAGATTTGCACGCGCAGAACACTCGGGTTAAACTTGACGAGCCTAGCATGTACAGACATGGCCTCGGAACACGAGAGACCGAAAGGTCGAACATGAGTCATATAGTAGATATGATCAACATAATGATGTTCACCATTGCAGCCACCTCAACTCACGTGATGATCGGACTTGAGTTGGTGAATTTGGATCATGTATCACTCGAATGATCGGAGGGATGTCAATTTGAGTGGGAGTTCTTAAATAATATGATTAATTGAACTCATTATCATGAACATAGTCAAAGTGTCTTTGCAAATTATGTTGTAGATTACTAGCTCGCGTTGTGGCTCCCTTGTATTTTTATATGTTCCTAGAGAAATAGAATTGAAAGATGTTGGTAGCAATATTGCGGACTGGGTCCGTGATCTGAGGATTGTCCTCATTGCTGCACAGAAGGCTTATGTCCTTAATGCACCGCTCGGTGCGCCACCCCCTCTAGCGTCGTCTATAGATGTTGTGAACATCTGACAGGCACGTTTCGATGACTACTTGATAGTTTTGTGCGTCATGCATTACGGCTTAGAATTGAGGCTCCGAAACGTTTTGAACGTCACGGAACATATGAGATGTTCTAGGGGCAGAGATTGTGATCTCAGGCTCGTGCCTGTGTTGCGAGATATGAGATCTCCAACAAGATTCTTTGCCTGTAAGATGAAGGAGAATAGCTCAATCGTTGAGCATGTACTCAGATTGTCTGGGTACTACAATCGCTTGAATCAAGTGGGAGTTGATCTTCCAGATAAGATAGTGATTGATATAGTTCTCCAAGTCACTGTCACTAAAGCTACTAGAACTTAAGTGATGAACTATAATACACCAGGGATAGAAGTATTGATCCCTGAGCTGTTCGCGATGTTTGACACCGCGAAGGTAGAAATCAAGAAGGAGCGTCAAGTGTTGATGGTTAATCAAACCACTAGTTTCGAAAAGGGCAAGATCAAGGAGGGAAACTTCATGGATAGCAAGTCAGTTGCTGCTCCAGTGAAGCAACCCAAAGTTGAACTCAAACCCGAGACTAAGTGCTTCTATTATGAGGTGAGAGGTCGCTGAAGCGGAACAACCCTAGATACTTGGTAGATAAGAAGGCTGGCAACATTGATAGAAGTATATTTGATATACGAGTTGCTAATGTGTACCTTGCTAGTACTCTTAGTAGCACCTGGGTATTGGATACCGGTTCGGTTGCTAAATGTTAGTAACTCGAAATAAAAGCTACGGAATAAACGGAGAACTAGCTAAGGGTGAGGTGACGATATGTGTTGGAAGTGTTTCCAAGGTTGATGTGATCAACATCGCACGCTCTCTCTACCTTCAGGATTAGTGACGAACCTAAATAAATGTTATTTGGTGTTTTGCGTTGAGCATGAACATGATTAGATCATGTTTATTGCAATACGGTTATTCATTTAAGTTAGAGAATAATGGTTATTCTGTTTACATGAATAATACCTTCAATGGTCATGCACCCAGTGAGAATGGTTTGTTGAAATCTTGATCGTAGTATTACACATGTTCATAACATTGATGTCAAAAGATACAAAGTTAATAATGATAGTACCACATACTTGTGGCACTGCCGCTAAATGTCATATTGGTATAAAGCGCATGTAGAAACTCCATGCTGATGGATATTTGGACTCATTCGATTTCGAATCGGTTGAGACATGCGAACCATGCCTCTTGGGCAAGATGACTAAAGGACCCCGTTGGATGGAGCGGGCAAGTGATTCATTGGAAATGATACATGTTGATGTATGCAATCTAGTGAGTCTTGTAGTGTGCAGTGGATATCGTTATTTTCTTACCTTCACTGATGATTTGAGTAGATATAGTGTATATTTACTTAATGAAACACAAGTCTGAATCGTTTGAAAGGTTCAAGCAAATTCAGAGTGAAGTTTAAAGATCATCGTGACAAGAAGATAAAAATGACTGCGATATGATCGTGGAGGTGAATATCTGAGTCACGAGTTTGGCATACAACTTAAGACAATGTGAAAGTTGTTTCACAACTAAACGCCACCTGGAACACCATAGTGTGATGGTGTGTCCGAACATCATAGTTATGCTCTATTGGACATGGTGCGTGCTATGATGTCTCTTGTCGTTTTACTACTATAATTTTGGGGTTATGCATTAGAGACAACTACATTCACTTTAAATAGGGCACCATCTAAATCCGTTGAGATGACACCATATGAATTATGGTTTGATAGAAACCTAAGCTGTCGTTTCTTAATACTTGGGGCTGCGGCACTTGTGTGAAAAATGTTTTCACCTAATGAGGTCGAACCCAAGGCGGACAAATGCATCTTCATAGAATACCCTAAGATCAGTTGGGTGAACCTTCTATCTCAGATCCGAGTGCAAAGTGGTTGTTACTAAAACGGATCCTTTCTCGAGGAAAGGTTTCTCTCGAAAGAATTGAGTGGGAGGAAGATAGAACTTGATGAGGTTGTTAAACCTTTGTTCAACCAGAGAGTAGCGCAGCGCAGAAAGATGTTTCTGTGAAGCCTACGTTAGTTGAAGAGGAAGTTAATGATGATGATCATGAAGCTTCAGGATCAAGTTACTATCGAACTTCGTGGGTCGACAAGGATGTGTACTGCTCCTAAGCGGTACGACAACCCTGTCTTCGAGGTCATGTTGTTGGACAGCGATGAACCTACGAGCTATGGAGAAGCGATGATGGGCCCGGATTCCGACAAATGGTTAGAGACCATGAAATCCGAGATAGGATCCATTTATGAAAACCAAGTATAGACTTTGGTAGACTTGCTCGTTAGACGGCAGGTCGTTGAGTACAAATGGACCTTTAGAATGAAGACAGACACTGATGGTGAATGTCACCATTTGTAAAGCTCGACTTGTTGCAAAGTTGTTTGTGACAAGTTCAAGGAGTTGACTGCGAGGAGGCTTTCTCACTCGTAGCGATGCTAAAAGTCTGTTGGAATTATGTTAGCAGTTGCTGCATTTTCAATTACGAAATCTGGCAGATGGATGTCAAAACGTCGTTTCCTTAACGGTTTACTTAAGGAAAGGTTGTATGTGATACAACCAGAAGGTTTTGTCAGTCCTAAGGATGCTAAAAGATGAGAGAGCTTCAGTGATCCTTCTATGGACTGAAGCAAGCATCTCGGAGTTGGAATATACACTTTGATGAGGTGATCAAAGTTTTTGTAGTTTATACAAAGTTTACGAGAAACTTGTATTTGCAATAAAGTGAATGGGAGCACTATAGAGTTTCTGATAAGTATATGTGGTTGACATATTGTTGATCGGAAATAATGTAGAATTTCTGGAAGGCATAAAAGGTTGTTTGAAAAGTGTTTTTCAAATGAAGACCTGGATAAAGCTACCTAATTGTTGAGCATCAAAATCTATAGAGATAGATCAAGATGCTTGATGAGACTTTCAATGAGTGCATACCTTGACAAGATTTTGAAAGAGTTCAAAATGGATCAGCCAGAGAAATAGTTCTCGTCTGATTTGTAAGGTGTGAAGTTGAGTGAGACTCAAAGCTCGACAACGGCAGAAGAAAGAGAAAGGATGAATGTCGTCCCCTATGCCTTAGCCATAGGCTCTATATTATGCCATGCTGTGTACCGCACCTATGTGTGCCTTGCCACGAGTCTGTCAGGGGGTACAAGAGTGGTCCAGGAGTGGATCACTGGACAGCGGTCGGAATTATCCTTAGTAACCAGAGGACTAAGGAAATGTTTCTTGATTATGGAGGTGATAAAGAGTTCGTCGTAAAGAGTTACGTCGATGCAAGCTTTAACACCTATCCAGATGACTAGTAGTAGCAATCTGGATACGTATAGTGGAGCAGCCATTTGGAAATAGTACCAAGTGGAGTGTGGTAGCAGTGTTTACGGTTTGACATAGAGATTTGCAAAGTACACACGGATCTGAATATCGCAGACCCGTTGACTATAAGACCTCTCTCACATGCAAAGCATGATCGAGCCCCAAAACTCATTGGGTGTTAGATTCATAACAATGCGAATCACATGGTGATGTGAACTAGATTATTGACTCTAGTGCAAGTGGGAGACTGTTGGAAATATGCCCTAGAGGCAATAATAAATTAGTTATTATCATATTTCCTTGTTCATGATAATCGTTTATTATCCATGCTATAATTGTATTGATCGGAGACTTAAATGCATGTGTGGATACATAGACAAAACCATGTCCCTAGTATGCCTCTAATGGACTAGCTCGTTGATCAAAGGATGGTTAAGGTTTCCTAGCCATGGACATGAGATGTCATTTGATAACGGGATCACATCATTAGGAGAATGATGTGATGGATAAGACCCAAACTACAAACATAGCATATGATCGTGTCAGTTTATTGCTACTGTTTTCTGCATGTCAAGTATATGTTCCTATGACCATGAGATCATGCAACTCACGGATATCGGAGGAGTGCCTTGTGTGTATCAAACATCGCAACGTAACTGGGTGACTATAAAGGTGCTCTACAGGTATCTCCGATGGTGTTTGTTGAGTTGGCATGGATCGAGACTGGGATTTGTTACTCCGTGTGACGGAGAGGTATCTCAGGGCCCACTCGGTAATACAACATCACAACAAGCCTTGCAAGCAATGTGGCTAAGTGTTAGTCACGGGATCTTGTATTACGGAACGAGTAAAGAGACTTGCCAGTAACGAGGTTGAACTAGGTATGGAGATACCGACGATCGAATCTCGGGCAAGTAACATACCGAAGAACAAAGGGGACGTTATACGGGATTAACTAAATCCTTGACATAGAGGTTCGACCGAAAAAGATCTTCGTAGAATATGTAGGAACCAATGTGGATGTCCAGGTCCCTCCATTGGTTATTGACCGTAGAGGTGTCTCGGTCATGTCTACATAGTTCTCGAACCCGCAGGGTCTGCACACTTAAGGTTCGGTGACGTTTCGGTAGTGTAGAGTTATGTATGGTGGTGACCGAAGTTTGTTCGGAGTCCCGGATGAGATCCCGGACATCACGAGGAGCTCCGGAATGGTCCGGAGGTAAAGATTCATATATAGGAAGTCCCAGTTTGGTTTCCGGAAAAGTTTCGGGCTCATCGGTAGTGTACCGGGAGTGCCGGTAGTGTACCGGGAGTGCCGGTAGTGTACCGGGAGGCCTCCGGGAGGGGTATTTCGACCCCAAGAGGTCCATGGGCTGTGGGAGAATAATAACCAGCCCTTAGTGGGCTGGGAAAACAGCCACAAAGGCCCATGGCGCAGGAGAGAAAGTCCTAAAGCAAAAAGTGGAAAATCAGCCAATAGGAGGCAATCCTACTCCAACTAGGATTGGAGGTGAAGTAGGATTTCTTCCCACCTCCTATTTCGGCCGACCCAAAGGCCTTGGCTGCCTCTCCTCTCCTCTCCTCCTATATATACTAGTGGATTGGGTGGTTTTTGGACAGAATTTCCGGCCACGTGCTACCCGTTTCACCGGTGCACAGTTTCTCCTCTAGATCGGTTTTCCGCGGCGCTTAGGCGAAGCCCTGCCGGAATCACTCCACCACCATCACCGGAGCGCCGTCACGCTGCCGGTGAACTCTCTCTCCTCTCCACCTCCTCTTGCTGGATCAAGATGGTGGAGATCGTCATCAAGCTGCACGTGTGCTGAACGCGGAGGTGCCGTCCGTTCGGCGCTAGATCGGAAGGACCGTGATCGAGATCGCGAGACGGTTCGTGATGAGATCGCGGAACGGATCGTGATGAGTTCGCGGGACAGATCGTGATCAACATCGTGAGACGGATCGTGATGAGATCGCGGGACGGATCGTGATGAGTTCACGGGACGGATCGTGATTGGATCGCGGGACGGATCGTGATGAGATCGCGGGACGCTCGGCGATTTGGATCGCGAAGATGTTCGACTACACCAACCGCGTTTCTTAACGCTTCCCGCTTAGCGATCTACAAGGGTACGTAGATCCACTCTCCCTCTCGTAGATGCTCATCACCATGGATAGGTTTGCGTGTGCGTAGGAAAATTTTTGTTTCCCATGCGACGTTCCCCAAAAGTGGCATCATGAGCTAGGTTGATGGTTCGATGAGATCTCGAGTAGAACACAAAAGGTTTGTGGGCGTTGATGCTTAGATTGCTTCCTCCCTTGGTCGTATTTTGGTTCAGCGGGATTGTGAGATGAAGCGGCCCGGACCAACATTACTCGTACGCTTACGAGAGACCGGTTCCCTCGACGCAACTTGTTGCCTAGATGGCTTGCGGGTGACAGTTTCTCTCACTTTAGTTGGATCGGATTCGACAAAGGCGGTCCTTGAGAAGGTTGAAAAGCAAACTAGTGTATCACCGTTGTGGTTTATGCGTAGGTGAGAATCGTTCTTGCTAGATACCCATAGCAGCCACGTAAAACATGCAACAACAATTAGAGGACGTCTAACTTGTTTTTGCAGGGTATGTTGTGATGTGATATGGCCAATTACATGATGAGATATATGTGATGTATGAGATGATCATGTGATGTATAGAATTTCACGACTTGCATGTCGTTGAGTACGGCAACCGGCAGGAGCCATAGGGTCTCCGGAATGGTTCTGGAATCCACCGGAAGGGGTTTCAGATGTTTTCCAAAATGTTCGGGTACGAGAACACTTTATTGGGGCCAAGGGGTAAGGCCCACAAGGCTTTACGAAGGTGCAAAAGGAGTTTTGCGGAGGCCAGGGGCCAGACGCCGGGAACCATGACATTTGGGGCCAGACGACGAGGACCTTGGAGTCTGGTCCTGGAGTCCGAGGACGACTCTTGCCTTGCGGGCCAAACCGACTTTGAGGAGGCACTTTCTCCAAGTTTCGACCCTTGGGCTCAACATATAAATAGAGGGGCAGGGCTAGCACCCGGAACACATCAAGAATTCCCCATGCCGTGTGCCGGCAACCCATCCCCTCTAGTTTATCCTCCGTCATAGTTTCTGTTGTGCTCAGTGAAACACTGCGGAGATTGTTCTTCACCACGTCGTCGTGCTACCGAAACTCATCTACCACTTCACCATTTCTCGCTGGATCGAGGAGGTGAAGGCGTCATCAAGCTGACGTGTGTCGAACGGGAGGTGTCGTCCGTTCGGCACTAGATCGTGATTGGATCGCGGGACGACTTGCAATTTGGATCGCGAAGACGTTTGACTACATCAACCGCGTTTCTTAACGCTTCCTCTTAGCGATCTACAAGGGTATGTGGATCCGATCTCTCCTCTCGTAGATGCTCACCTCCTAGATTGATATTGGTGAAGCGTAGGAAATTTTTTGTTTCCCATGCAACGTTCCCCAACACACAACACTTATGTTACTGTGTGAGGGTCCCAAAGATTTGGTATAAATAAAAATTCTCCATATGCCTTGTGACAAGACATTGAAGTGTATAATGAAGCTCTGGGCGTGGTTGAATACCAGAAAAAAAAATGCTGGAGAGCCTCAACGAAACCCAATTTGAGTGGACAAAAGGGCGAAGGCCCTAGTCTAAGACTCGCAACTGCCTGTTTTGAATGATAAATCAAGTAGCCAGGAGCATAGTGGCAGAGGGGCGACACTGAATAATGACACCCTCCGGATCAATGTGGATGGAAGTATGAAGGAAAATCCTACCTATGATGGATGGGGTTTCACAATTAGAGACAAAATCCTACCTATGATCGATGGGGTTTCATAATCAGAGACCGTGAGGGCCGTCCAGTTAGTGCTAGCGCCGGGCATATACATATGTTAGAAATCCTCTCCATGTCGAAGCTACAACGTGCCTCCAAAGCTTGTATGCAACTCAAGGTTGGGGAATGTCAAGGGTGCAAGTGTTGTCAGACTCCAAGATCCTGGTACAAGTGCTCACCACCAATGATCATGATCTGTCAACCAACCGAATCATGTTTAAGGAAATCAGATGTTTTGCTAGTTTAAATTTCACCCAAGTGGGTTTCTCTTATTGCAGGGTATGTAATAAGGTTGGTGACGCTTTAGCAGCGTTTGGTGCTGATTCAGGTCTTGCATCTCCAGCCGTCTAGCTGGATCAAGCTCCTGACTTTCTGCATGGACTTGTAGCTAGAAAATTGCTGAGTTGTTTGGGTAATAGAAAATGATGGTTTTCACCTCAAAATAACATTAGGAAGTTTTCTGTAAAATAGCATAACGGGCAGGTATAGACTAAGAACATTTTCAATGGCAGAGCTACCTTTTTAGCTTTTGGAGGGAAACAAACTTCTCCAACAGCTGCCCAAAACTTTAGCCTGGTTAAAAATATTTTTGGGCGGCCCAAAAACATGGCATGGTCGGTTGCATATATGCGTCACGAAGGCTGTTGCCTAAAAACTCCAACCCACCTTCTGTTGGTCAATCGCCTCCTTCCTAAAACCCCTCATAGCAAAAATCCGGCTACCAATGCACCAAATCCGGACGATTCGATCCGGTCTGGCCACCACCAACACTGCCACACCTTCCCACCGTGCCGATCCGCCGCCTCCCAATCCCAATGGGCCGCAACCGCCATGTCGCCGAAGTGCTTCAGGGGAGTGCGGCTGCGGGCGTCTAGCCATCGGTTCGGCGTCAAGTTCCAGCATGCCGATCGACGGTACTCGCTCAACACTTTCGAGTCGGCTAATGAAGCGATGCATGCCTACGCCGTCGTGATGTGGAGGCTTAGCTTGCCACGTTCAAAGCTCAACTTCCCGGAGGTGCAATCAAGTATTAAGGCGGAGTTCGTCGGGCCCCGGTGACCATTGTGTCACAACCGGCAAAGCCAAAGACCTGTATTGATTTCGATGAGCGGGTTAATATCCGAGAGACTGGTGAGGAGCGGATGGTGAGGTTCGCGAGGGAGCACCTAGAGTACGTCTAGGACGAGGCGAAGTAATATTGGAAGAGGGACCATGAGCTCTAGCAGTGCAAGAATGATGATGAGGCATGACCTTCCGTGCTCAACCTTGAGTCCGACGACGAGGGTTCCACCATTGACTAAGACAAACTTGAACGTCAGAGTGAGGATTCTTAGGTGATTGAGGCGATGTATGAATCTTTAGATGTTTACTGTAATATAGTTTGGATATTTGGATGTTCGTTTCTCTAAACTTTGCAGGTTAGTAATATGAGTGAATCGAAGTTTGTAGATGCAAAAAAAAAAGGGGCCATATTTGAGGACAGGAGATGTCACTTTTCCGTATTAAAAAACAACTTTGTTGTGACCTAAATTTTGCTCCAGCCCTTTTTTGGTGCCTAAAATAGAGCAACTGTTGGAGATGCTCTATGACACTGGCCAAACTGACGAAACTCACTTTTCAAAAGAAAAAAAAAGAACACCTAGTAAATCAACAGGGTGCTTAAAAAAATTGTGCCAATCAAATAATATAAATCATTTGGGGAAGTGACTGACACGGTGAAGAATTCTAGGTACATGATGTTTAGCAAAACTGGGAAAAAACATTGAGCTCGGCAAACCATAAAATGAAATGCCCGATCTTTTTAAAATTCGAGTAATAATCACAAGTGCCACTTTTAATATGCAATCACTTCCAATCTTACATAGCCGAATGCCATTCGGCATTAGTACTCCTTGTTCGAAAGAGAAAAACATTCAGTACTTACTCACTTAACGATGCCTGCTTCTTACTCTGCAGCATACACTTTTCCTCGTACAAGCACAAACAAAAATCGGTCTCGTAGCTCCTTACACTCTGCAACGTACAGTCGTACAACTGTACAAGCGTGGGGGAAAAAAAACGTTTAGGCCGCTCCGGCCAGCTCCCTGTCCACAGCCACCTTGAGAAAGCTCCCCTCCTCGACCACCATCTGCACCGGAAGGAACCCGAGCCCGTTGGCCACAGCAAGCATGACCTCCTTCATTTCGGCCCTGAACTCCTCGCGGTCGACCGCGCCGTCGCCGTCGCGGTCGAAGCGTGCGAACAAGCCGCGGTAGAGCTTCGCGAGCTCGTCGGGAGCAACGGAACCGGCCTCGTCGACGCCGAAGTGCTTCTCGAGGACCCGGAGGCTCATGAGCTCCCCGGCCATCTCGGTGTAGGAGAGCAGGCCGTCGTGGTCGGCGTCGAGCGCCGCGAAGCGGCCGTCGACGGAGGCGTTGAAGGCGCCCTCGTCCTCCACGAAGCTCTGCACCGTCCTCCCGTCCAGGATCTCCACGCTCATCTTGAATTTGAAAGTAATCTCTCTAGTATTACTGACACTAGTTTCAGGAGTTTGTGTGTTGTGTGTTGTGATGGGGAAGAGCTATTGGCCGGTATTTATAGGTTGCTCTGCTTCAGTTGGTTCGCTGTGTACGAAACTTGCTTCAGATGTAAGCAAATTGCTAGTACTAGTAGTCGTCTCGCCCATAGAATCGTGTTGGGTTCGTGCCAACAGTGGTTGTCGCCCGCGTCGCACAAGGGTGTTGACAGCAACGGCGGCGTCTCGTGCCGCAGAATTTTAATACGCGGAGAATATGCGTAGGGGCGACGGCAGGGATGGAGCAAAAAGGCCGTGACAAAAGATCAACGACGCGCACCGTACGACTATCCTCAAGGCCCCTGTTTGTCTTTCTCAGACGGTTTACAGGTTTGCTGCAGCTGTTGGATTTGGATCCTGCGAGTGTTAATCAATGAAAAAAATAGCGAGCCACACTAAATAGTGCATCTCTCAAAATACGATATTAGAATGTTATTAGCAAGACATTATGCATTAATTTAATTAACGAGACAATTCTTTACACACTATAACGTGCTAGCACATTGTATTTTCCGGTTGTGTTAATAGATGTAGTGCCTATTGTACCTCACTCGTACCAATTATTCATCCAAACTATTGAACTAAAATCCAACGACCGTCTTCCTTCTCCCCGACATGTCGGCTCGAGCTCGGGGCTCTCTTCCCTCTAGACGAAATTGACTGAATCGGTTTTTACTAGCAACTTTGACAGGTCCGTGCCGGGACGTCCACCGGGCATATAGGAAAGGTTTGGAAAGTCTGATTGTAGATGTTCTAATAAATGAACCAATGACATTCTACATCATTTTTCTTGCGGCGGTCTTCACTCGTCCTCTCTCTATATGTGTAGATGTGCTCTCTTTTCCTTTCAAACATTGTCCCTTCAGGCTTCAGCTCCATTGTTCTACCGAATTTTAGTGCAAAATGAGTACATATTGAACCAATGTCGGATCCAAAGTTAATGTTGCAAAGAAAACAGTAAATTGATTTTTTTTATCATACGTGAGCACCTGTTCGTAGAGCAATTCACATAAACCTCGTGGATAACCCAATCGTATTTTTTCGCTCATAAAGTTTCTTGAAACGGGGATTCTTAGAGCTCTATTTATTAATTAGGAAGGAGAGAGTAGTTTGGATAACTAATGGAAAACGAGGCCAAAGCAGGTACAATCAGCTAATCAGGCGTGCGCACACACCAGCGTGAAGAAGATCTCGCCGAGGTTGCATATTAGTGTCTTCATCATCACTTGTCCTTGAACAAGTGGCTTTGACTTCACTGCAAATGACCACTCACCGAGCCCAGACCACAAAGGCAGTGTGATGACCCATAAAGAATATACTTCCTCCATTTCATAATATAGTGCATCCTCGATTTTCGAGTTTTAAGTTTGATCATAAATTTAACCAATAAGACCGATTGCGCCGAGAGTAAAAATTATACCATCAAAAAATTCATTTGAATACGAATTCGATGATATAATTTTTACTCCCGCCGCAATCAGTCTCGTTGGTTAAGTTTGTGGTCAAACTCAGATTTTGAGAAACATGGGGCGCACTACATTGTGGAATGGAGGGAGTAACTATAAGAGCATCTCCAACAGCGTCGCCAAAAGACGCGCGCGCGTGGTAAACTATCATTTTAGTGCAGAGGACGTTTTCGCGCGCTCCAGCGGGGAAGGAAAACTAGCATGCACGGGAAACGATTGCGCGCACGAGAAAGTGGGCGGTCACGCACTAGATTTGGCGCACTGCTTCCGGCGCGCCTATAAATTATGGCGCTCGCCACGCGCCCTCCCACCGCTATCCACATTGCCACGCGACCTCTTCTTCTCTCTGCTCGCTCGCTACGCGCCCGCCTTCTCTTCCTCGCCCCTATTCTTGCCGCCGACGCGCCACCATGCCACCGCGCCGCTGTGGATCGTCGGGTTACCGCGACGTCCGAGTGCGCCCGTCCGGCACGTTCTACGCGGAGATACGCTCCGGCCCGACGCACCTCGGCCTCGACACCTTCGACACCGCCCACTAGGCCGCCTGCGCGTACGACGCGGCGGCGTGGCGCCTCCGGCAGCCTCGTCGGTAGATGAACTTCCCCGATGTGCCGACGCGGGAGCGAGCGATCGAGTCGCGCCTCCACCACGGGTCGTCACCGACGAGGAACACAGCCAACACCGCAGGCGGGAGAACCGTCTCGGCATTGCCGAGATGGACGAGGAGGCAATGGCACAGTGGCGCCAGCGTTTCCCACAGGACGTCCTCGACGAGGAACAGTTCTATGCGCGGCGGAGGATGGAGAGGAAGGCGGAGCGAGCCGCCTATCGCGAGGACCGGTGTATGCGGAAGGCGGTGGCGATCTTCAACAGCGAGCTCGGGGAAGCGTCAACCTGGGAGCTGAACGATAGCCGGTTTGACGACGCCTTCCTTTCGACGGTGTCGTCGTCGGAGGAGGACAACATCGACTGGGAGGACATCTTGGAGGACGACGACGAGGGAGACGAGTAGTTTATCTATGTTTTAATCTATGCTATGAACTATGTTGGAAATCAACTTTGTTTGTGATGAAATCCGTGCGGGAAATGAACTATTGTGACAAGCTCCGGCTGCTCGCGCGCGCTGCATTTTAGCGTGCCTGCTGGAGCTACGCGCGCGCGCTAAAGTTTAGAGCGGCCGCTAGAGCCAGCGCTCCCCGTCGCACCAAAACAGGCGATCGGCGTGCCGCAAACGTATTTTTAGCATCCGCATGTTGGGCGGCTGTTGGAGATGCTCTAAGAGAGTATCGAGACAACCCAACCCTAAACTCCCTTCCACTGCAACTCCACTCACACCCACCAATCTTATCCAAACCTCTGGTCACCCCTTACCTATCTTCTACCACCATCGAGCTCGTCATCCCCTTTCATGCCGTTTTGTTGAGGGTTCTTTCATGTGTCGCATCGGTGATGCACTTCTTCGGATCTCAGGCTCAACCTCTAGATGCCATCATGTCATGGAGGTGGTGTCGTCCACGTCATGGGTTGTGGCAGTGATCTCGTTTTCTCAGAGTTGCCTACACACGCTAGGGTAGTTATTCGCTAGAAGGGTGGCAACACCTTTGTAGCTTCTCTATGAATAAGCCCTACTAGTGAAACGCCCATGGGTTCCTCCTCAGCCTGGTGCCTAACTGTCAATGGTGTGGCTCAGGAAGATATAGGCAGGAAATTCCCTTGCCCCAGTCGTTTCAGCCAGGTCTCGTAACTGTTCTAATGGGTCTAATGAATCCGCACCTCATAGGTCATATTTTGGTCCTCGTCCTAGTCGAGTGTGTCCATGCGCGCGCGGGGAGTCGCACTTAACACTACATGATCGGATGTGCCTGCATTTAATTGGTCGTCTGGTCCTCATCACCTATTCTTGCATGCAGCCTCCTGCTCCCTTCTATTTGTGCTTGTCACCCACATGGGCCTGCTTCTATAGAATGGGTGGTGGTGGCTCTAACAGCGTTGGATGGGTGCCTCCTTGCTCAGTGATCGTGTGCCTATGCTCGTGGAAGTGCTATAGCTCAAGGTCGGTTCAATATCTTTTGTATGATGCTTGTGCTTCATTCACTCTCGTCATTGTTTTCACGGTAGTTGTGTTTGGGTCGTGTTGTTGGGTGTCTGGGTTCCACTTTCTTGCAGAGGATTGTCCTTGCTTTTGTGGCATGTGTTATATATTCGCTATAGTCTAAGTCCGCCTAGTCATCTTGTAGTCGTGAATCTCTGACCGTAGGGTTGGTGACCCTCAGGTCATTTGGATTTTCTAGCTAAGTTCTGCCTCCATGGTGAGGTATGGGTCGTATTCTTACCTCTTTATGAATTCACTATAGGGCAATGCAATAGAAAATAATAATAAATTGTCTTGTGCACCAGCCTAGGACCACTATGTGGATACATACAAGGTTTAATCTGGTCGTTAGAAACTTGTAGCATAGCGGAATAAGAATTGTTGATAATCGTTGGCGGCAGATTCCTGCAACTAGAACTTACAACCTTCCAACCGTGAGAATTTTCTCCCTCGAACGGTACCTCGGACAAAACCTTGGATAGTCCCTCAAATAGAAGATCAAACGCACGATCTCTCTACCGGGTTGCACACTTACGATGTCAATTATCCAGTGACGCATCGCTGTCAAGAACTAATTTTTGCCAGAGACTAGGAAGCCTTTTAGTGCTACAAAACTATTTCGTGCATTAGTTAGACAGAGAAAAGGAAGATCATTGCATGCCATTTGGTGAGAGATGAAAGGCTCAAGTTGAAGTGTGTTGTGAGAGATCGTATATTCCTTGATTTATAGGAGAACGAGGGGTGGGGAAGGCATGGAGATGGTTCTTTAGGGGGGTGTCACCAACATTGCCCGACAAAAGGGGGAAGCTTGCCCACAAGGAGGCCCTCCTTGTCCACAGTATCGCCATGGAGGGGGGTTGCCGCCAATGCCCCCCCCTACCAACATATCTCCACCAAATGTGGGGGTTGTCCCTCCCCCACCACCATGGGGCCCCCAACATGATGGGGAACGTAGCATGGGAAACAAAAAATTTCCTATGAACATGGAGATCTATCCATGGTGATGAGTATCTACGAGAGGGAGAGTGGATCTACATACCCTTGTAGACCGCTAAGCGGGAAGCGTTAAGAAACGCGGTTGGTGTAGTCGAACGTCTTCGCGATCCAAATCACCGTGCGTCCCGCGATCCAATCACGATCCGTCCCGTGATCCAATCACGATCCGTCCCGCGATCCGATCACGATCCGTCCCACGAACTTGATCACGATCCATCCCACGAACTTGATCACGATCCTTCCGATCTAGCACCGAATGGACGACACCTCCGCGTTCAGCACACGTACAGCTTGATGACGATCTCCACCATCTTGATCCCACAAGAAGGAGTGAAGAGGAAGAAGAGTTCTCCGGCAGCCTGACGGTGCTCCGGCGATGGAGGTGGAGCAATTCCGGCAGGGCTTCGCCTAAGCACTGCAGAAAACCGATCTAGAGGAGAAACTATGCACTGGAGGAACGGGTAGCACGTGGCTGAAAATCTGGTGCAAAAACCCAAAACCCTCTAGTATATATAGGAGGAGAGGAGGAGAGGAGGCAGACTTGGCCTCCAAGGCTAGCTGGTTCGGCCGAACCTACTAGGAGAGGAGGATTCCTCCTCCAATCCTAGTAGGACTAGGATTGCTCCTTTTTGCCTTTTTTTCCACCTTTTCCTATTTGGTTTTTTCCTGCAGCCACATGGGCCTTGTGTGGGAGTTTCCACCAGCCCACTAAGGGCTCATATTCACTCTCCCACAGCCCATGAAGTCTCTTGGGTCGAAATACCCCTCCCGGAGGCCTCCCGGTACACTACCGGTACTCTCGGTACACTACCGATGAGCCCGAAACTTTTCCGGCGATCAAAACAGGACTTCCTATATATGAATCTTTACCTCCGGACCATTCCGGAGCTCCTCATGATATCCAGGATCTCATCTGAGACTCCAAACAACCTTCGGTCACCACCATACATAACTCTATATTACCGAAACATCACCAAACCTTAAGTGTGCAGACCCTGCGGGTTCGAGAACTACGTAGACATGACCGAGACACCTCTACGGTCAATAACCAATGGCGGGACCTGGATGTCCACATTGGTTCCTACATATTCTACGAAGATCTTTATCGGTCGAACCTCTATGTCAAGGATTCAGTTAATCCCGTATGATGTTCCCTTTGTTCTTCGGTATGTTACTTGCCCGAGATTCGATCGTCGGTATCTCCATACCTAGTTCAACCTCGTTACTGGCAAGTCTCTTTACTCGTTCCGTAATACAAGATCTCGCAACTAACACTTAGTCACATTGCTTGCAAGGCTTATTGTGATGTTGTATTACCGAGTGGGCCCTGAGATACCTCTCCGTCACACGGAGTAACAAATCACAGTCTTGATCCATGCCAACTCAACAGACACCCTCGGAGACACCTATAGAGCACCTTTATAGTCAGCCAGTTACGTTGCGACATTTGATACACACAAGGTACTCCTCCGATATCTGTGAGTTGCATGATCTCATGGTCACAGGAACATATACTTGACATGCAGAAAACAGTAGCAATAAACTGACACGATCATAAGCTAGGTTTGTAGTTTGGGTCTTGTCCATCACGTCATTCTCCTAATGATGTGATCCCATTATCAAATGACATCTCATGTCCATGGCTAGGAAACCTTAACCATCTTTCAATCAACGAGCTAGTTCACTAGAGGCATACTAGGGACATTGTGTTATTCTATGTATCCACACATGTATCCATGTTTCCAATTAATACAATTATAGCCTGGATAATAAACGATTATCATGAACAAGGAAATACAATAATAAACACTTTATTTAATGCCTCTAGGGCATATTTCCAACAGTCTCCCACTTGCACTAGAGTCAATAATCTAGTTCACATCACCACGTGATTTACATTGTAATGAATCGAACACGCATGCAGTTCTAGTGTTGATCATGTTTAGCCCTTGGAACAGGTTTAGTCAACGGGTCTGCAACATTCAGATCCGTCTGCACTTTGCAAATATTTATGTCTTTCTCCATGATGTAATCGCGGATGGAGTTGAAGCGTCGCTTTATGTGTCTGGTCCTCTTGTGAAACCTTGGTTCCTTGGCCAGAGCAATGGCACCAGTGTTGTCACAGAACAGGTTCATTGGATTCAGTGCACTGGGCACTACTCGAAGATTTGTCATGAACTGCTTCGTCCAGACACCTTCCTTCGCCTCCTCCGAGGCTGCGATGTATTCCGCTCCGCACGTAGAATCAGCTACCACGCTTTGCTTGGAACTGCACCAGCTTACCGCTCCCCCGTTAAGAATAAATACGTATCCGGTTTGCGACTTAGAGTCATCCGGATCAGTGTCAAAGCTTGCATCGACGTAACCCTTTACGACGAGCTCTTCATCACCTCCATAAACGAGAAACATTTCCTTAGTCCTTTTCAGGTACTTAAGGATATTCTTGACCGCTTGCCAGTGCTCCATTCCAGGATCACTTTGAAACCTTCTGGCCATACTTATGGCAAGGCTGACATCGGGTCTTGTGCACAACATTGCATACATGATAGAGCCTACGGTTGAAGCATAGGGGATGACACTCATCTTTTCTCTATCTTCTGCAGTTACTGGGCATTGAGTCTTACTCAACTTCACACCTTGTAACACAGGCAAGAACCCCTTCTTGGAATGTTCTATTTTGAACTTCTTCAAAACTTTATCAAGGTATGTGCTCTGTGAAAGTGCTATTAAGCGTCTCGATCTATCTCTATAGATCTTAATGCCTAATATGAAAGCAGTTTCTCCTAGCTCCTTCATTGAAAAACTCTTGTTCAAATATTCCTTCACGCTTTCTAGCATTTCTATATTGTTTCCAATCAGCAATATGTCATCCACATATAATACTAGAAACGCTATAGAGCTCCCACTCACTTTCTTGTAAATACAAGCTTCTCCGTAAACTTGTATAAACTCAAACGCTTTGATCACCTCATCAAAGCGCTTATTCCAACTCCGAGATGCTTGCACCAGTCCATAAATGGATCGCTGGAGTTTGCAAACTTTGTCAGCATTCTCTGGATCGACAAAACCTTCAGGTTGCATCATATACAACTCTTCCTCAAGGAAACCGTAGAGGAACGTTGTTTTGACATCCATCTGTCAAATTTCATAGTTGAAATAAGCAGCTATTGCTAACATGATTCTGACAGACATAAGCATTGCTACGGGTGAGAAAGTCTCATCGTAGTCAACTCCTTGAACTTGTGAAAAACCCTTTGCCACAAGTCGAGCTTTATAGACAGTGACATTACCGTCCGCGTCTGTCTTCTTCTTAAAGATCCATTTGTTCTGAATGGCCTTTCACCCTTCAGGTAATACTTCCAAAGTCCATACTTTGTTTTCATACATGGATCCCATCTCGGATTTCATGGCCTCTAACCATTTCTTGGAATCCAGGCCCATCACTGCTCCTCCATAGCTCGTAGGTTCATTGTTGTCCAACAATATGACCTCCAAGACAGGGTTGCCGTACCACTCAGGGGTAGTATGCGGCCTTGTCGACCTACGAGGTTCAATAGCAGCTTGATCCGAAGCTTCATGATCATCATCATTAACTTCCTCTTCTATCGTCGTAGGTTCCAGAGAAACATATTTCTGTGCTGCGCTACTTTCTGGTTGAAGTAAAGGTTCAATAACCTCATCAAGCTTTATTTTCCTCCCACTCAATTCTTTCGAGAGAAACTCTTTCTCAAGAAATGTTCCGTTCTTAGCGACAAACACTTTGCCTTCAGATCTGAGATAGAAGGTATACCCGACTGTCTCTTTCGGGTATCCTATGAAGACGCATTTCTCCACTTTGGGTTCCAGCTTTTCAGGCTGAAGCTTTTTGACATAAGCATCACATCCCCAAACTTTAAGAAACGACAACTTTGGCTTCTTGCCAAACCATAGTTCATATGGCGTCGTCTCAACGGATTTTGATGGTGCCCTATTTAAAGTGAATGCAGCTGTCTCTAATGCATAACCCCAAAACGATAGTGGCAAATCAGCAAGAGACATCATAGAACGCACCATATCTAATAAGGTTCGATTACGACGTTCGGACACACCATTGCGTTGTTGTGTTCCGGGCGGTGTCAACTATAAAACAATTCCACACTATCTTAAGTGACTGCCAAACTCAAACTCAGATATTCACCTCCTCGATCAGATCGTAGGAACTTAATCTTCTTGTTACGATGATTCTCAACTTCACTCTGAAATTGCTTGAACTTTTCAAACGTTTCAGACTTGTGTTTCATTAAGTAAATATACCCATATCTACTTAAGTCATCAGTGAAGATGAGAAAATAATGATATCCACCACGCGTTGTAACATTCATCGGACCGCACACATCAGTATGTATGATTTCCAATAAGTCACTCGCCCGTTCCATTGTTCCAGAGAACGGCGTTTTAGTCATCTTGCCCATGAGGCATGGTTCACATGTGTCAAGTGATTCAAAATCAAGTGACTCCAAAAGTCCATCAGCATGGAGCTTCCTCATGCGTTTTATACCAATATGACCTAAACGACAGTGCCACAAGAAAGTGGTACTCTCATTATCAACTCTACATCTTTTGGCATTAATGTTATGAACATGTGTGTCATCACTATCAAGATTCAATATGAATAAACCCCTAACATTGCGTGCATGACCATAAAAGATATTACTCATATAAATAGAACAACCTTTATTCTCTGACTTAAATGAGTAACCGTCTCACAATAAACAACATCCAGATATAATGTTCATGCTTAACGCGGGCACTAAATAACAATTATTCAGGTTCATCACTAATCCCGATGGTAATCAAAGAGAGAGCGTGCCGACGGCGATCACATCAACCTTGGAACCATTTCCCACGCGCATCATCACTTCGTCCTTTGCCAGCCTTCGTTTATTCTGTAGTTCCTGCTTTGAGTTGCAAATGTGAGCAATCGAACCGGTATCAAATACCCAGGCACTACTACGAGAGCTAGTAAGGTACACATCAATAACATTTATATCATATATACCTTGTTTGTCGTTGGCCGCCTTCTTGTCAGCCAGGTACTTGGGGCAGTTCCGCTTCCAGTGACTAGTCCCCTTGCAATGAAAGCACTCAGTTTCTGGCTTGGGTCCATGCTTTGCAGGGGTAGCAACTACTTTGCCATCCTTCTTGGTTTTACCCTTCTTGCCCTTGCCCTTGACTTTGCCATTTTTCTTGAAACTAGTGGTTTTATTGACCATCAACACTTGATGTTCTTTCTAGATTTCAGACTCAGCGACTTTTAGCATCGCAAACAGCTCGGCGACTGACTTGTTCATCCCATGCATGCTATAGTTCATCACAAAGCTCTTGTAACTAGGTGGCAGTGATTGAAGAACTCTGTCAGTGATCGCCTCTGGTGGAAGGGCAATTCCCAACTCCGCTAGACGAGTTGAATACCCAGACATTCTGAGTATATGTTCACTGATAGACCCGTTTTCCTCCATCTTGCAAGCATAGAACTTATCGGAGGTTTCATACCTCTCGATCCGGGTGTTCTTCTGAAAGATAAACTTCAACTCCTGGAACATCTCATATGCTCCATGACGTTCAAAACGTCTTTGAAGTCCCAGTTCTATGCCATACAATATTGCACACTGAACTATTGAGTAATCTCCAGTACGTACCTCCCAAGCGTTCTTAACGTCTTCGGAGGTCATGTCTTCTGGTTGGTCACCAAGCGGTGCATCAAGGACATATGATTTCTGGGAAGCCATGAGGATAATCCTCAGATTACAGGGCCTAGTCAACAAAGTTACTTCCAACATCTTTCAGTTTAGCTTTCTCTAGGAACGCATTAAAATTCAGGGGTGCTACTACGTGACCCATTGATCTACAACATAAATATGCAAAGTTCACTTAGACTATTGTTCAAGATAATGAGTTTAGTTAATAAAATTACTAAAGCTCCCACTCAAATTGACATCCCTCAGGTCATCTGAGTGTCACATGATCCAAATCCACCAACTCAAGTCCGATCATCACGTGAGTTGAGGTGGCTTCAATGGTGAACATCATTATGTTGATCATATCTACTATATGACTCATGTTCGACCTTTCGGTCTCTTGTGTTCCGAGGCCATGTCTGTACATGCTATGCTCGTCAAGTTTAACCCGAGTGTCCTGCACGTGCAACACTGGCTTGCACCCGTTGTATGTGAACGTAGAGTCTATCACACCCGATCATCACGTGGTGTCTCAACACGACAAACTTTCGCAACGGTGCACACTCGGGGAGAACACAATTTTATCTTGAAATTTAAGTGAGGGATCACCTTATAATGCTACCGTCGTGCTAAGCAAAACAAGGTGCATAAAAGGATTAACATCACATGCAATTCATAAGTGACATGATATGGCCATGAACTTGTGCTTTAGATCTCCATCTTGAAAGCACCGACATGATCTTCATCGTCACTGGCACGACACCATGATCACCATCAACGTGTCGCCATCGAGGTTGTCACGCCCTGCATGCTTCTACTACTATTGCTAGCGTTTAGTGATAAAGTAAAGCATTACATAGCGCTTAATGATTGACACGCAGGTCATACAATAATTAAAGACAACCCTATGGCTCCTGCCGGTTGCCGTACTCATCGACATGCAAGTCATGAAATTCTATACATCACATGATCATCTCATACATCACATATATCACATCATGTAATTGGCCATATCACATCACAACATACCCTGCAAAAACAAGTTAGATGTCATCTAATTGTTGTTGCATGTTTTACGTGGCTGCTACGGGTTTCTAGCAAGAACGATTCTCACCTACGCATAAACCACAACGGTGATACATAATTTATTTTTCAACCTTCTCAAGGACCGCCTTTGTCGAATCCGATCCAACTAAAGTGAGACAAACTGCCACCCGCAAGCCATCGAGACAACAAGTTGCGTCGAGGGAACTGGTCTCTCGTAAGCATACGAGTAATGTTGGTCCGGGCCGCTTCATCTCACAATACCGCTGAACCAAAATCCGACCAAGGGAGGAAGCAATCTAAGCATCAACGCCCACAAACCTTTTGTGTTCCACTCGAGATCTCATCAACACATAGACCTAGCTCATGATGCCACTGATGGGGAACGTAGCATGGGAAACAAAAAAATTCCTACGCACATGCAGATCTATCCATGGTGATGAGTATCTACGAGAGGGAGAGTGGATCTACATACCCTTGTAGATCGCTAAGCAGGAACCGTTAAGAAACGCGGTTGGCGTAGTCGAACGTCTTCGCGATCCAAATCGCCGTGCGTCCTGTGATCCAATCACGATCCATCCCGCGATCCGATCACGATTCGTCCCACGAACTTGATCACGATCCGTCCCACGAACTTGATCACGATCCTTCCGATCTAGCACCAAACGGACGGCACCTCCGCGTTCAGCACACGTACAGCTTGATGATGATCTCCACCGTCTTGATCCAGCAAGAAGGAGTGGTGAGTAAGAAGAGTTCTCCCGCAGCCTGACGGCGCTCCGGCGATGGTGGTGGAGGAATTCCGGCAGGGCTTCGCCTAAGCACTACAGAAAACTGATCTAGAGGAGAAACTACGCACTGGAGGAACGGGTAGCATGTGGCTAAAAATCTGGTGCAAAAACCCAAAACCCTCTAGTATATATAGGAGGAGAGGAGGAGAGGAGGCAGCCTTGGCCTCCAAGGCTAGCTGGTTCGGCCGAACCTACTAGGAGAGGAGGATTCCTCCTCCAATCCTAGTAGGACTAGGATTGCTCCTTTTTGCCTTTTTTTCCACCTTTTCCTATTGGGTTTTTTCCTCCAGCCACATGGGCCTTGTGTGGGAGTTTCCACCAGCCCACTAAGGGCTCATAATCACTCTCCCACAGCCCATGAAGTCTCTTGGGTCGAAATACCCCTCCCGGAGGCCTCCCGGTACACTACCGATGAGCCCGAAACTTTTCCGGCGACCAAAACAGGACTTCCTATATATGAATCTTTACCTACGAACCATTCCGGAGATCCTCGTGACGTCCGGGATCTCATCCAGGACTCCGAACAACCTTTGTTCACGACCATACATAACTCTATATTATCAAAACGTTACCAAACCTTAAGTGTGCAGACCCTGCGGGTTCGACAACTATGTAGACATGACCGAGACACCTCTACGGTCAATAACCAATGGCGGGACCTGGATATCCACATTGGTTCCTACATATTCTACAAAGATCTTCATCGGCCGAACCTCTATGTCAAGGATTCAGTTAATCTCGTATGATGTTCCCTTTGTTCTTCGGTATGTTACTTGCCCGAGATTCGATCGTCGGTATCTCCATATCTAGTTCAACCTCATTATTGGCAAGTCTCTTTACTCGTTCTGTAATACAATATCTTGCAACTAACACTTAGTCACATTGTTTGCAAGGCTTATTGTGATGTTGTATTACCGAGTGGGCCCTGAGATACCTCTCCGTCACACGGAGTAAGAAATCCCAGTCTTGATCCATGCCAACTCAACAGACACCCTCGGAGACACCTGTAGAGCACCTTTATAGTCACCCAGTTACATTGCGATGTTTGATACACACAAGGTACTCCTCCGATATCTGTGATTTGCATGATCTCATGGTCATAGGAACATATACTTGACATGCAGAAAACAGTAGCAATAAACTGACACGATCATAAGCTACGTTTGTAATTTGGGTCTTGTCCATCACGTCATTCTCCTAATGATGTGATCCCTTATCAAATGACATCTCATGTCCATGTCTAGGAAACCTTAACCATCTTTCGATCAACGAGCTAGTTCACTAGAGGCATACTAGGGACATTGTGTTTGTCTATGTATCCACACATGTATCCATGTTTCCAATTAATACAATTATAGCATGGATAATAAACGATTATCATGAACAAGGAAATACAATAATAAACACTTTATTTATTTCCTCTAGGGCATATTTCCAACACAACAAGCTTCCACCATTTGTGGGTTGCCCCCAAAGTGGGCCCTGATACGTTTCCAATGTATCTATAATTTTTGCTTGTTCCGTGCTGTTATATTATCAATCTTTGATGTTTCACAATCATTTTATAGCAACTCTATATCATTTTTGGAGAATTTTTATGGACTAGAAGAGCCAAGATGGGCCAAAGAGCACCAGGAGAGGGGGCCTAGGGTGGCCACCCTTCACCAGATGCATGCTGGATAACAGTCGATGTGTGGAGTAATAGAAGTAGATGCATGATCATTTCGGTCTATTTATCTTGGACATGATGCCTATATAATGATCATTGCCCGGATATCTTCATGATTATTTGATCTTCTATCAATTTTCCAACAGTAATTTGTTCACCCACCGTGTGCTATACTCATGAGAGAAGCCACTAGTGAAACCTACGGCCCCCGGGTCTACTTTTCCAACATATTGCTTTCCGATATACTATTTTTCCCTTTTGTTTTCAGATATATTAATCCAAAAATACCTTGCTGCACTTTTTATTTACTTATTTTATTTTGTGTTCTTGCGAGATCTATTTGCCAAAACTATAATAACCTAATATATCTTATTACCGTAGAGAGCTTGCCAACCTCTCTTTTGCAAGTATTTGTTATTTATGTGCAGGTGTTGTTTACGTGGGTGCATGATCTTCCTCTACGGATTGATACATTGGTTTCATAACCGAAGGAAATACTTATTGTCGTTGTGCTACATCATTCCTTCCTCTTTGGGGAAATACCGACGCGGTCTCAAGCCACGTCAGGCCCCACCCAGAAAACAGCTCCACACAAAAAGGGGATCATATCCCTCAGGCGAAAATTGTTTTTTGTGTGCGAGAATACCCTGTGGCAATTCCTGGAAGTCCTAGAACTTTTCTACAGCCCTCTGAAAATTCTGGATGCATTTCGAAACTTTTTTGGCTTGATGGTTTACTCCGAGACCATTTTCAATTTCTTAGAAACACTTTTTGTTTTCTTGCCGAAACCATTTCAATGTCTCCAAAAACATGTCGGTGACTTTCTCGCAGGCTCCGAAGAGCATCTACAACCGCACATGACAAATCCGGTCCCTCAAACGCACGCGGATGTGCCCAAACGCGTCCGCGGGCACTGACCGGGCACGTGATACGTCTCCATCGTATCCACTTTTCCAAACTCTTTTGCCCTTGTTTTGGACTCTAATTTGCATGATTTGAATGGAACTAACCCGGACTGACGTTGTTTTCAGCAGAATTGCTTTGGTGTTACTTTTGTGCAGAAATAAAAGTTCTCGGATCGTCCTGAAAATTTGCAGAGAATATTTTTGGAATTAATAAAAAATACTGGCGCAAGAATTTACCAGAGGGGGGCCACATGCAGGCCACAAGCCTGCTAGGTGCGGCCACCCCCTGTCCACACCTAGCAGACTTGTGGGGCCCTCGTGGCTCCTCCGACCTCCTCTCCAGCTCCATATAACCCTATTAACGGAGAGAAAAATTGGAGAGAAGAATTCATCGCATTTCACGATACGGAGTTGCCGCCACCTCCTATTCTTCCTCGGGAGACCAGATGTGGAGTCCGTTTTAGGCTACTGAGAGGAAAAATTGACGCCATCGTCATCACCAACCATCCTTCATCACCAATTCCATGATGCTCTCCGCCGTTCGTGAGTAATCCCATCGTAGGCTTGCTAGACGGTGATGGGTTGGATGAGATTTATCATGTAACCGAGTTAGTTTTGTTAGGGCTTGATCCCTAGTATCCACTATGTTCTGAGATTGATGTTGCTATGACTTTGCTATGCTTAATGCTTCTCACTAGGGTCCGAGTGCCATGATTTCAGATCTGAACCTATTATGTTTTCATGAATATATATGTGTTCTTGATCCTATCTTGCAAGTTGTAGACACCTATTACGAGTTATGATCCGCATCCCCTAGGGTGACAATAACTGAGATTCTTTCCGGTGATTACCATAGTTTGAGGAGTTCATGAATTCACTAAGTGCTAATGCTTTGGTCCGGTTCTCTCTTAAAAGGTGGCCTTAATATCCCTTAGTTTCAATTAGGACCCCGCTGCCACGGGAGGGTAGGACAAAAGATGCCATGCAAATTCTTTTCCATAAGCACGTATGACTATATATGGAATACATGCCTACATTACATTGATGAATTGGAGCTAGTTCTATGTCATCCTATGTTATAAATGTTGCTTGACGAATTACATCCAGCATAACTATCCATCACTGATCCATTGCCTATGAGCTTTTCACATATTGATCCTTGCTAAGTTACTTCTCCGCTGCTACTGTCACAATCACTACAAAACTGCTACTGTTACTTTTGCCACCATTACCATTTCTTCCATACTACTTTGCTATTGAATACTTTGTTGCAGATATTAAGTCTTTCAAGTGTGGTTGAATTGACAACTCAGCTGCTAATACTCGAGAATATTCTTTGGCTCCCTTTGTGCTGAATCGATAAATTTGGGTTCAATACTAATATTCTTTGGCTCCCTTTGTGCTGAATCAATAAATTTGGGTTCAATACTCTACCCTCGAGAACTGTTGTGATCCCCTATACTTGTGGGTTATCAAGACCTTTTTTGGCGCCGTTGTCGGAGAGCATAGCTCTATTCTCTGAGTCACTTAGGATTTATATCTGTTGATCACTATGAAGAATATGAAAGATCCAAAAACCAAGATCTCCCTCTACTATGAGGGGAGATAAGGAAATGACATCTAGCTCTGCACTTGATTCACCTTCTGTTATGAGTAAGTTTGCGACACCACCGCCTGCTAGTAATTCTGATATGTCGCAAGTAATTGATGACGCCACTTCTCCTATGTATGATGCTTATGATGATACTTTGCTTGATAATACTGTTCCACTGGGTGAGTTTCTTGCTAGAGTCAATGCTGAAAATTATGATACTTCTGAAAATGATGAAATTATTTAAACTGAACACTTTGAGACACCTACTAGACCTAGCTCTCCTAGATATTAATTTCCTGATATTCCTGAGGATTATGTTATGGAAGGAGAGGTGGCTAGGGACTTGCTTGCTTGTAATGATAGAGATGATCTTAAGAAATTACTATGCAAGTGGAAAGAAAAATCTTTGAATGCTAGAATGAATTATGATCCTAAGTTTGCTACTTCACCCATCTTTGTTACTCATAAGGATTATGAATTCTCTGATGATCCCGGGTTAATCACTTTGGTTGAATCTTATCCTTTCCATGGTTATGAAGCTGAAACTACTGTGGCTCATCTTACTAAACTGAATGGTATAGCCACCCTATTTACTCATGAGGAAAAAATTCGTTACTACAATGTCCTTAAGTTGTTTCCTTTCTCGTTAAAGGGTGATGCTAAGATATGGTTTGATTCTCTTGCTCCTGGTTGTGTGCGTAGCCCCCAGGATATGATTTATCACTTCTCTCAAAAATATTTTTCTGCCCATAAGAAACAAGCTGCCTTGCAGGAAATTTTTAACTTTGTGCAAATTGAAGAGGAAAGTCTCCCACAAGCTTGGGGGAGGCTTCTCTAGTTACTTAATGCTTTGCCTGCTCATCCTCTCAAGAAAAATGAAATACTTGATATCTTTTATAATGGACTAATCGATGCTTCTAGGGACTACCTAGATAGTTGTGCTGGTTGTGTTTTCAAGGAACGAACTGTTGAACAAACTGAAATACATTGAATAATATATTGATCAATGGTAATGATGAGACTATTCCCGAACCACCTCCGAAGCCAACTTCGAAGAAAAGAGGTATTTTATTTCTCAGTCCGGAAGATATGCAAGAGGCAAGGAAATGTATGAAATAAAAAGGTATTAAAGCTGAAGATGTTAAGAATCTACCACCTATTGAAAAAATACATGGTCTTGATAACCCGACACGGGTAGCAGAGGTAAATTCTCTTCATAGATTTGATGAAAGCGATATTCCTTATAATAAGTCTGCTAGCCAATGCTTGGATGAGTTTGATAATTTTGTTGTTAAGCAAGAAAATTTTAATGCTTGTGTTAGTAGACAATTGAAACATAATGCTTTCATGCTTGATCGCTTAGGTGATTATATGAGTAGAACTATCAATGATCTTAAACTGATTAGTAAACATGCTTCCATGGCAACTACAAGTAGAACAAGTGCTTAAGGCACATAATGATTTGCTTGATGGGTGAATAGTAAGAACAATGATCATTCTATTAAAGTTTTGACTAGAGGTGGAAGAATGACTCAGGAACCTTTGTATCCTGAGGGCCACCCTAAGAGAATTGAACAAGATTCTCAAATGGGAAATATTGATGCACCTAGCCATTCTAATAATAGGAGGAATACAAATGATGATAGAACTTTGCATGCTGCTAGTGAACCTGTTATAGATACACCTGAAAACCCAAATGATATTTCTGCTTCTCATGCTGAGAAACAATCTGGTGATGAACATGAGCCTAGTAATAATATTAATGATGATGTTCATGTTGATTCTCAACCTAGTGATGATAATGATGTGGAGATTGAACTTGTTGTTGATCTTGATAACCCACATCCTAAGAATAAAAGATATGATCAAAGAGATTTTATTGCTAGGAAGCACGGTAAAGAAAGAGAACCATGAGTTCAGAAACCCATGCCTTTTCCTCCTAAATCATCCAAGAAAAAGGATGATTAGTATTTTGAGCGCTTTGTTGAAATGCTTAGACCTGTCTTTTTGCGTATGCGCTTGACCGATATTCTAAAAATGTCTCCTTATGCTAAGTATATGAAAGATATTGTGACTAGTCAAAGAAAGATACCGGAAGCTGAGATTTACACCATGCTTGCTAATTATACTTTTAAGGGTGAAGTACCAAAGAAACTAGGAGATCCGGGAATACCAACTATACCATGCTCAATTAAAGGGAATTATGTTAAAACTGCTTTATGTGACTTGGGAGCTGGTGTTAGTGTTATGTCTTTATCTTTATATCGTAGACTTGATTTGAATAAGTTGACACCTACTGAAATCTCTTTGCAAGTGGCTGATAAATCAACTTCTCTACCTATCGGTATTTGTGAGGATGTACCCTGTCGTAGTTGCAAATGCTACTATCTTAACGGACTTTGTTCTTCTTGATATTCCCGAGGACGATAGTATGTCGATCATCCTTGGTAGACCCTTTTTGAATACCGCAGAGGCTATTATTGATTGCAACAAGGGCAATGTCACTTTTCATATTAATGGTAATGAGCATACGATACACTTTCCGAAGAAACAACTTCAAGTTCATAGTATCAACTCTATCAACAGTATATCCAAATCATATACTTTATTGCTAGAAGATTTCTAGTTCATACATTATTGCTAGAAGATTGCTTAATAATGCTAAGGATGGAGATTTCTTTGGTGGGATTTATGACACTCAGTTAGCTGATTATCTTAGGGTACCCATACGTGGAAATGATATTGAGTTACCACCTGCTTTTCTTGGTTATGAGGCTTTGGTACATTTTCAGTTTCTCGACAGTAACAAACAATCTCTCTAGTACCGACTAATTTTTGACTGACAGCATGTTGTCCATGTTACCCTTCCTGCTCCTGCCTTCTTTAATTTTCAAGAAAAACAGAGATATATTATAACCAGAGAGGAGGCAGACGAGTACGAGAGGAGCACGGAATTAGCTCGCCTTCACACTGCAGTCGTTCAGGCGGTAGCCGCCGTAGCCGAGTACAACCCCAACTATGACTTTGGATATTATCAGGGTCAGGCATGGCCACAAACCAACTTAGGCCAAAACCTAAACTTGGGGGGAGTACGTATTTCTCACCGATTTTACATTCATGTTCACACACTCATCTTACTAGTCAGTGTTCATACTTTTTCATTGTATTATCCATGGTAGTTTATTTTCTTGTTTTGCTTTCTTCTTGTGTGTTATTTAACTTTGAGAAAAATATAAAAAAATAGTTCTAGCTTTATTTCGAGTTGCTTAGTTGTAGCATTAAAAATAAAAACCCAAAAAGTTTTTTTGTTCTTGTTTTGCTTGTTGGGAGCTTTCCCGTGTAAATAGTTTTTCTCGTTCATGTTTTAATTTTTCTTTCTTTGGGTCATAAGGAGAAGACCACAATGAAAATGTCGAGTGGCTCTCATATGCATTATTGTTTACCTATTAGAGAGCCCATATTACCTTGTCTTCTCCTTTGAGTTATTGTTTGCAGATTCCAGCTTAGTCCAATGCACGTGCACTCTTATTATTATCCACACCGTTCGGCCGTGCAAGTGAAAGGCAATAATGACGATATTTGATGAAAAGATTGAGATGGAGAAAAACTGGTATGAACTCGACATATCTTGCTTTTGTAAATACGATTAGCTCATCATTCCAAATTCAGTTCATCATGGGTGAAACATATTTGCAATGACAATTAGAGATTATAGTTATTCATGCCATGCTTAATTAGCTAAGAGTGGATAATGGTTTGTTTTGGGTGCCAACATATATATTAAAATGGTTGTGATGTAGTATGATGGGATGGTATCGTCCTCTGAACGATTCAAGTGGCTCGACTTGGCACAGGTTCATGCATGTAGTTGAAACAAAATCAACATAGCCTCTACGATATTTATGTTTTATATCCTACTCATGCTTGCATTCAATGTTGGTTAATCTCAAAGCATGTTGATGACTGTGTCGCTCTCTAGTTGGTCGCTCCCTAGTCTTTTGCTAGCCTTCACTTGTACTAAGCGGGAATACTGCTTGTGCATCCAATCCCTCAAAACCCAGCATTGTTTCATATGAATCCACCATACCTACCTATATGTGGAATTTACCTGTCGTTCCAAGTAAATTTGCATGTGCCAAACTCTAAACCTTCAAATAAACATTCTGTTTTGTATGCCCAAATCTCTCATGTGGCGACGGGGGCTGTCGGTATCTTCCATGCTAGGTGGGTTATTCTCACGATATGTGTTGATTCACTATCATTCACGAGAAAGTGGTTGGTAATCGGGATGCCCGGTTCCATGCTCGAATTAAAAAGCAAAATATAATTAAACAAAACTCCCCAGGACTGTGTTTGTATTGACGGTACCTGTGGATTTGGCTCGCCGTTGAGTGTGACTGATTGGTGGAGGAGGAGTAAAAACTTTATCATTATGTTTGGGAACTGCCTATAATGTATCCAGCATGGAAGATGTTGAAAACCTTTTGGTCGTTATGTGAGCAATGAAAGCATACAACTCAAAAATCATTACTTATCTCTGTTTTAAAAAGTCGAGCTCTGGCCTGCAAATCAATGCTTCCCTCTGCGAAGGGCCTTTCCATTTATTTTATTGTCGAGTCATCATCTTCTTATAAAAGGCACCAGTTAGAGAGCACAATCTTCATTTGTATGTTTTTCTATTAATTGATATTGAGTATGAGCATGACTGGATCTCTTTCGTCGTGAATTACAATGTCTAGCCAGTCCTTGTTATTTAGTGGTGCTCTGCATTTATGTTTTGCGGTCTTAGAAAGGGCTAGCGAGATACCATTTTGTCATATTGTATCATGATTGTTTTAAAAAAGTATTGTCATCCGAGAGTTATTATTATTACTCGCTAGTTGATTATGTCATTGATATGAGTAAATGTGAGACCTAAATGTTATTATGAACATGGTTAGTCCATGATCTTTGTTGAACATCTGAACATCAGTTAGACGTATTTACAACAGCAAGATCAAACAGAGTTTGTAAATTTTTTTTCTTTATCACTTTCAGTTTATCAACTGAATTGTTTGAGGACAAGCAATGGGTTAAGCATGGGGGAGTTGATACGTGTCCATCGTATCTACTTTTCCAAACTCTTTTGACCTTGTTTTGGACTCTAATTTGCATGATTTGAATGGAACTAACCCGGACTGACGTTGTTTTCAGCAGAATTGATTTCGTGTTATTTTTGTGCAAAAATAAAAGTTCTCAGATCATCCTGAAAATTTACGGAGAATATTTTTGTAATTAATAAAAAATACCGGTGCAAGAATTAACTAGAGGGGACCACCTGTAGGCTACAAACCTGGTAGGCGCGGCCACCCCCCTGGCCGCGCCTAGCAGGCTTGTGGGGCCCTCGTGGCTTCTCTGACCTCCTCTCTAGCTCCATATAACCCTATTCGCGGAGAGAAGAGTTCATTGCATTTCACAATACGAAGCCGCCGCCACCTCCTGTTCTTCCTCAGGAGACCAGATCTGGAGTCCGCTTTGGGCTTCGAAGAGGGGAAATCGACGCCATCGTCATCACCAACCATCCTTCATCACCAATTCCATGATGCTCTCCGCCGTTCGTGAGTAATCCCATCGTAGGCTTGTTTTATGGTGATCGGTTGAATGAGATTTATCATGTAATCGAGTTAGTCTTGTTAGGGTTTGATCCCTAGTATCCACTATGTTCTGAGATTGATGTTGCTATGACTTTGCTATGCTTAATGCTTGTCACTAGGGCCCGAGTGTCATGACTTCAGATCTGAACATATTATGTTTTCATGAATATATATATATATATATATATATGTGTGTGTGTGTGTGTGTGTGTGTGTTCTTGATCCTATCTTGAAAGTTGTAGACACCTATTACGAGTTATGATCCGCATCCCCCAGGGTGACAATAACTGGGATTCTTTCCGGTGATTACTATAGTTTGCGGAGTTCATGTATTCACTAAGTGCTAATGCTTTGTTCTGATTCTCTATTAAAAGGAGGCCTTAATATCCCTTAGTTTCCATTAGGACCCGCTGCCACGGGAGGGTAGGACAAAAGATGTCATGCAAGTTCTTTTCCATAAGCACGTATGACTATATATGGAATACATGCCTACATTACATTGATGAATTGGAGCTAGTTCTGTGTCACCCTATGTTATAACTGTTGCATGGTGAATTACATCCAGCATAATTATCCATCACCGATCCATTGCCTACGAGCTTTTCACATATTGATCCTTGCTAAGTTACTTCTCCGCTGCTACTGTCACAATCACTATAAAACTGCTACTGTTACTTTTTCCACCGTTACCATTTCTTCCATACTACTTTGCTATTGAATACTTTGCTACAGATATTATGTCTTCCTGGTGTGGTTGAATTGACAACTCAGCTGCTAATACTCGAGAATATTCTTTGGCTCCCTTTGTGCCAAATCAATAAATTTAGGTTGAATACTCTAACCACGAAAATTGTTGTGATCGCCTATACTTGTGGGTTATCAAGACCTTTTTCTGGCGCCGTTGTCGGAGAGAATAGGTCTATTCTCTGAGTCACTTAGGATTTATATCTGTTGACCACTATGAAGAATCTGAAAGATCCAAAAACCAAGATCTATCCCTCTACTATGAGGGGAGATAAGGAAATGCCATCGAGCTCTACACTTGATTCACCTTCTGTTATGAGTAAGTTTGCGACACCACCACCTGCTAGTAATTGTGATATGTCGCAAGTAATTGATGATGCCACTTCTGCTATGTATGATGCTTATGATGATACTTTGCTTGATAATATTGTGCCACTAGGTGAATTTCTTGATGAACAAATTGTTAGAGTCAATGCTTACAATTATGATACTTCTGAAACTGATGAAATTATTTAAACTGAACACTTTGAGACACCTACTAGACCTAGCTCTCATAGATATTAATTTCCTGATATTCCTGAGGATTATGTTATGGAAGGAGAGGTAGCTAGGGACTTCCTTGCTTGTAATGATAGAGATGATCTTAAGAAACTACTATGCAAGTGGAAACAAAAATCTTTGAATGCTAGAATGAAATATGATCCTAAGTTTTCTACTTCACCCATCTTTGTTACTCATAAGGATTATGAATTCTCTGATGATCCTGGGTTAATCACTTTGGTTGAATCTGATCCTTTCCATGGTTATGAACCTGAAACTATTGTGGCTCATCTTACTAAACTGAATGGTATAGCCACCCTATTACTCATGAGGAAAAAATTCGTTACTACGATGTCCTTAAGTTGTTTCCTTTCTCGTTAAAGGGTGATGCTAAGATATGGTTTAATTCTCTTGCTCCTGGTTGTGTGCGTAGCCCCCAGGATATGATTTATCACTTCTCTGAAAAATATTTTCCTGCCCATAAGAAACAAGTTGCCTGGCAGGAAATATTTAACTTTGTGCAAATTGAACAATACATGTGAGTTCTTTTCCATAAGCACATATGACTATATATGGAATACATGCCTACATTACATTGATGAATTGGAGCTAGTTCTGTGTCACCCTATGTTATAACTTTTGCATGATGAATTACATCCAACATAATTATCCATCACAGATCCATTGTCTACAAGCTTTCCACATATTGATCCTTGCTAAGTTACTTCTCCGCTGCTACTGTTACAATCACTATAAAACTGTCATTGTTACTTTTGCCACCGTTACTGTTACTTCCATACTACTTTGCTACAGATATTAAGTCTTTCAGGTGTGGTTGAATTGACAACTCAGCTGCTAATACTCGAGAATATTCTTTGGCTCCCCTTGTGTCGAATCAATAAATTTTGGTTGAATACTCTACCCTCGAAAACTGTGGCAATCCCCTATACTTGTGGGTTATCAGCACGCCTCAAATCCGCTCGTCCACATCCGTCTCCCTCATACCCGAACCCCTATTTCCACACTATGCATGCAACGTGGATCAAATTGCAACACAATTTCCACCAAATCATACATACGACGGACAAATTTAAAACTAAGATATTGTAACTAGTACTTGCGGGCCGGACCTTTCCCCTTGCGGTCGCTGGCGTAGCTGTAGCCGTCGACGGTGGGGGATGGTCGTTGTCGTCTGAGGAGGAGTCATAGTTGTTGTCGGAGAAGGAGTCAGAGACAGTCATGAAGCCCTTCAGCCGCTCCGCCGCCCAGTCCTGCCAGTGCTTGATCATGGCGGGAGGGAGCCCGCCCCGCCGATGCGGGCTAGGCTAGCCGTCGGTCACCACTACCCACAGCACGGGGCAGGCTAGCGTTGGCATTCGATATGCACCGACGAGGAGCGAGCAGCTGCGAGGACGCTCCAGATCCTTAGCTGCCTCCGCTCTCCGCCTTGGACTGCTCCAAGGAGATGAGGAGAGACAACTTGTACTCCAGATAAGAGTCGCCGGAGGCGCTGCCGGAGATCGACATGCTTGTCGATGGGGGAGAGGAGCGGGCGGAGAGGGGAGAGGAGCGGACGGAGCGAGAGTGAGTGAGCTAGGGTTTCACCGTACGAGGGTATTTTGTGGGACAGGGTGGGGTCAGGGTGGGCCGGGCTTGTCAGGCGGACACACCTGGGAGTGCCCGGGCTACCCCATATTTGGGCTGGATATGGGGGGTGTCGGTCAGTCCGGGCGTTTGAGGCCCGTTTGAGGAGTCCGTCTGGGTCAACTTTTTTTCACTAGACAGTGACCGGACAACCCACTTGGGCGTATGAGGCGTGTTTGAGAGGTCTGGTTGTAGATGCTCTAACTTAGTGCTCATCACATAGATGACCCTTAAGCATGTGACCATGTAGGTTCGGTGAAATATAGACATGACCGGATGTCTTTCGAGTCAAATGGTGAATATAGCGAAATCATGGACATTCATATTGACCCGTACACCCACACAAATGGATATTCGAGTGAACCCTTAGTTACCGTGTGCTATTCATGTTTCTTGCGATATGTTACAAAAAACTGACGTGAAATTTATTGGCAACCCCGTGAATCAACAACTTATTCACTATGCAAGTTTTCTCATTACCGGGTTTACTCTCTTTCCTCGTTCCCATTTCCCAACATCCCGGTGATCAAATTATGTTGTGTCTGGATAGACGATGATGGATACTGCACAAGAGGGCCACAAGAATATCTATCCATGGTTGGAGAAGCAAATCCTAATCTTGAGCTATCTAGTCTCTTGTCATACTTTTCGTGAACCATAAGCTGCCCTAATAGCCACCCTGTTATAGATGACGTTTGACAAACCCCAAAGTTCACGAAGTATGTATGAAGGAACCCGATACTCTCATGGTCTAAGGAATTATGCAAACGTTTAACTTTCTCTTTGTTATAAACCATTAACTTGTGACAAATGGGTCTCATAGCATAAAAAAAATTGGGCATGTTCAACACAAGTGTTCTTCTAATGTTGTATCCTCAAAGTTGTCAGCATTCTCATGCCATGATCAGAAAAAACGTGATCGCCCTGCAATACTCGAGCTAGTCTTTGATGCATGACTAGGAATCTATATTAATGTTTATTATTGCACACATGCACATGGGTTTTCCTCTAAGCCTCCATTGCAATTATAGCACAACACATAAAGATAATTATGAACAAAAAACAAATAATTACATTTATTATTTCCTTTAGGGCATATTTCAAACATTCACATGTAGATCTCTTGTATGGTCCAAAAAAGGTAATCTTAGCGTCATACTATCCTTAAACTCAACAAACCACTTATTTCCCAAAGAGCAAAGTCATATATTCACCAAGCCCGGGCCACAGAGGAACACCCATGACAAACATAAAAAGCATGAATACACTTCAGGAGAATACGCCATTCTTTTCAACTTGCACAGTACAATTGTGTGTCATGAGCATATCTTGAATCCACATTTACCCTGCATCTCTAGAGTAAGGAAGTGGTTGTTGTCGCAGACGGTAAGTCATTTGATGTTGCCAGGAGACACCATTGACTATTATCCAAGTCATTGTCGCTAGATCTTATTTACGTGACCACCACTGACATCCTGAACCGAGATGTAAGTACCAAGATTGACAACACTCCCCACAACCACAGAGATGAGATTTTGGAAACCGCCCCTCACGTGCATCACCACAATATCGGGTCCCGTGTGACATCCCGACTTAATAGGAATGGTAGAATACTTAATTCGTTAAGGTGCACCTTCTTTTCCAGGAACCCATTGTTGGGGAACGTTAAGGTGCACACGCAGATCTATCCATGGTGATGAGCATCTACGAGAGGGTGAGTGGATCTACAAACCCTTGTAGATCGCTAAGCGGGAAGCGTTAAGAAACGCGGTTGGTGTAGTCGAACGTCTTCGCGATCCAAATCGCCGTGCGTCCCGTGATCCAATCACGATCCGTCCCACTAACTTGATCACGATCCGTCCCACGAACTTGATCACGATCCGTCCCACGAACTTGATCACGATCCTTCCGATCTAGCGCCGAACGGACGGCACCTCCTCGTTCAGCACACGTGCAGCTTGATGACGATCTCCACCGTCTTGATCCAGCAAGAAGGAGTGGAGAGGAAGAATAGTTCTTCGGCAGCATGACGGCGCTCCCGTGATGATGGTGGAGCAATTCCGGCAGGGCTTCACCTAAGCACTGCAGAAATCCGATCTAGAGGAGAAACTATGCACTGGAGGAACGGGTAGCACGTGGCTGAAAATCTCTTGCAAAAACCCTAAAACCTCCAGTATATACAAGAGGAGAGGAGGAGAGGCCTTGGCACAAGGGCCAAGGCCTCCTTGCTTCGGCCGAAGGAGAGAGGGAGAGGTGGAGTCCACCTCCAATCCTAGTAGGACTAGGATTCACCCTATTTTGCCTTTTTCCACTTTTTCTCTTAGGCCCTTTTCCTCCAGCCGCATGGGCCTCTTGTGGATGTTCCACCAGCCCACTAAGGGCTGGTTTACACCCTCCTACAGCCCATGTAGCCTCTTGGGTCGAAATACCCCTCCCGGTAGCCTCCCGGTACACTACCGGCACTCTCGGTACACTACCGATGAGCCCGAAACTTTTCCGACGACCAAAACAGGACTTCCTATATATGAATCTTTACCTCCGGACCATTCTGGAGCTCCTCATGACGTCCGGGATCTCATCTAGGACTACGAACAACCTTCGGTCACCACCATGCATAACTCTATACTACTGAAACGTCACCGAACCTTAAGTGTGCACACCCTGCGGGTTCGAGAACTATGTAGACATGACCGAGACACCTCTACGGTCAATAACCAATGGCGGGACCTGGATGTCCACATTGGTTCCTACATATTCTACGAAGATCTTTATCGGTTGAACCTCTATGTCAAGGATTCAATTAATCCCGTATGATGTTCCTTTCGTTCTTCGGTATGTTACTTGCCCGAGATTCGATCGTCGGTATCTCCATACCTAGTTCAATCTCGTTACCGGCAAGTCTCTTTACTCGTTCCGTAATACAAGATCCTGCAACTAACACTTAGTTACATTGCTTGCAAGACTTATTGTGATGTTGTATTACCGAGTGGGCCCTAAGATACCTCTCCATCACACAGAGTAACAAATCCCAGTCTTGATCCATGCCAACTCAACAAACACCTTCGGAGATACCTGTAGAGCATCTTTATAGTCACCTAGTTACGTTGCGGCGTTTGATACACACAAGGCACTCCTCCGATGTCCGTGAGTTGCATGATCTCATGGTCATAGGAACATATACTTGACAAGCAGAAAACAATAGCAATAAACTGACACGATCATATGCTATGTTTGTAGTTTGGGTCTTGTCCATCACATCATTCTCCTAATGATGTGATCTCGTTATCAAATGACATCACATGTCAATGGCTAGGAAACCTTGACCATCTTTGATCAACGAGCTAGTTCACTAGAGGCATACTAGGGACAGAGTGTTGTTTATTTACCCACACATGTAATGTGTTTTCAATTAATACAATTATAGCATGGATAATAAACGATTATCATGAACAAGGAATACAATAATAAACACTTTATTTATTGCCTCTAGGGCATATTCCAACACCCATATGAAAGGAACCCCAATGTTAAGTGTGCTTGGAGGATGAGTGACCGACTGAGAAGTTGATCCTGAGGTGAGAACAAAGTTCGCACGAAAGAATAGTGTTGGTTTGTGGGTGAATCTAGATCCTAGGTGGTAGCCAGGCGCAACGGCCGGGAACCTATGGGTATGATCAGAGCGTTACACAACGTCACTATGACAAGAGCTGGGACTAGAGATACTAATTCCACTATGTTGTCGCATTAGCCATCCACTTTGAAAGCCTGACAACTTTTAGTTCACCTTAAGGCATCTCCATCTGCCTTCATCAAAAGGACGCGCCCCAAATGTACGTGGCTACGTATGGACATGTATGTAGACATCTGGTCAGGTTCCGACCGTCCAACCATGTCTCTCAAATCTCATGCACCCCATCATTTCAAACTTCAAACACCAACCCTGGACAAAATTTAGTTTGATATATTACATGCAAATTTCATCTTTTTTCTTTAAGAATCATTCAGATTACTCAAGATTTGCCTAAACTAAACTAAACCTAAGCTAAGTAGCGGAAACTCATTCGTAGGCATGGTCTTCGAGGCCATCAGAACCACCGTTCTCATTGCCATCGTCATTGCCATCGTCCTCGACCCAGTCGACCAAGGAGTCCCGCAACATGATCCGGAGGTGCTACCAAAATCCATAGTTCGTCGCGGCGGGCTGGGTCGGCTTCTCCTCCGAGTCCTCAGCAATGGGCTTGGTCCATTCGAAGTTGTTATCGGCTTCTCCTTCATGGCGAGGAAGACGAACCCGATGACATAGGCGGCGGCTCGGATTGGATCCATAGCTCCCCTGGATCCGTCATCCTAGCATGGAGGAGGTTGAGCCGAGCGGTAGTCGACGAGCAGCCACCACACCCCATTGTGCTCCTACACCACCTCCACTATTTTCCTGCTCATCACTGCAGCCAATGGAGGTGTGGTGTGCAGCGACTGGGAAAGGGGAGGAGTGGGTGACAATAGAGCTTGCGGGACAGGCCTGTCGACATTAATAACCAAAGTATGCTTCTCGGGCCATGCGCCAGCCGACCAGTCTTGAATACGCATAAGTAAGGAGCCAGTGTGTTACCATGAATGCGGAGAAAATTTTGGAGTGATACCTGAGTGTCGGGTGCCGACTTTGCGGATATCCATTCCCTTAAATGTCCTTCCACCGGATCGGGCCGAGGGATTTCACACGTCCAAACCAATTCGGCCGGAATCAAGTGGCCATGTTGGAGGCGTAAAAGGCGTAAAAGTGTCATGTGTGATTCACACAATTGAGCGTCCGTGTTAGAGACCACCTTAGGCACAAATGTGATGGTTCTGACTAATTATCTACCGGTAGTTATTCCACCTCACGCCCAACGTTTTAACTCTTACGAAAATAGTACGTTTAAATACACAATAACGGCAAACCAACATGTGGTTGGATGGTTAGGAGGATTATGGTATTCCCTACTCACCAGAGTTCAAGTCCCAGACTTGATGTTGATGCTTACATTTTTCTGGATTTATTCTAGGTCTTTCGATAATGTGCTTTCAGTGAGAGAAGATGTCCCCGTCAACAACGAAGACGTCTGTGAATTGTATACTCGTGTATGTGAGCGATTTCGATTGTACCATGTTAGAAAAAAATACACAATAACGAGCTGAATGCCAGTCTGACTTCAGCATTAATACTCACTTCTCGTTTTGAAAATAAAACAAAACCATTATCCTCGCTCGCTTAATGCCTGGTGCACACTCTGTAACATACTCCAGCTAGTAGTACTCGCTTAATGCCTAGTACACTCGTACGAGCTAGTAGTACAAACAGAATCGGTCAAGCCGCCCTGGCCAGCTCCCGGTCCACGGCCACCTTGAGAAAGCTCCCTTCCTCGACGACCATCTGCACCGGCAGGAACCCGAGCCCGCTGGCCACGGCGAGCATGACCTCTTTCATCTCGGCCCTGAACTCCTCACGGTCCACGGTGCCGTTGCCGTTACGGTCGAAGCGCGCGAACAGGCCGCGGTAGAGCTTCGCGAGCTCGTCGGGAGCAACGGCGCCGGCCTCGTCGACCCCGAAGTGCTTCTCCAGGACCCGGAGGCTCATGAGCTCCCCGGCCATCTCGGCGTAGGAGAGCAGACCGTCGTGGTTGGCGTCGAGCGCCGCGAAGCGGCCGTCGACGGAGGCGTTGAAGGCGCCCTCGTCCTCCACGAAGCTCTGTACCGTCCTCCCGTCCAAGATTTCCACGCTCATCTTGAAAAGAATCTCGCTAGTTTCAAGAGTTTTTGTACTGTGTGTTGTGATCTCGGCTGGTTTGTGGACATGGGGAAGAGGTGTTGGCCGGTATTTATAGGTGAGCGCTGCTTCAGTTGTTTTTTTTGGACTTACTACGGTGTGTATATCGCCGTGGGATGTTCCGAAGTTGACTAGACTTGCTTCAGACAATCAGACGTAAGAAAAGTACTAGTACTAGTACTTGTCTTGCCCATAGAATCGTGCTGGGTTCATGCCAAAAGTGGTGTTCACTGGTGTCGGCCGCGTCGCACAACGGCACAAGGGTGTTGAAAGCAGCGGCGGCGTCTCGTGCCGAAGAATTTTAATACGCGGGGAATATGCGTAGGTGGGACGGCATGGACGGTGGTGTGCTCGTCGTCCTGGAAAGCACCCGAAGCAAAAAGGCGGTGATTGGTGACACTGACACTGATCGGTCAAAAGCTCAACGACGGCCGCGTACCGTACGACGAGGCCTCAAGGCCCCTGTTTGTCTTTCTCAGACGGTTGACAGGTTTGCTGCAGCCGCTGGATTCGGATCATGCGAGTATTAATAGTTGTGGTGCAGCATCTACAACCGAACTTGCTGAATCTAGCCATGTATATCCGTGGACGTGTCTTGAACGCCGGACTATCGTTCATATTTCATGCCCGGCATCCATATATCTCAAATATAGACTTTTAAATACATATTTTATCATACATACCATTGTCGGACGTAAATAATAAATGTTCATATAGAAAATACATAGTTTTTATATAAATATATTTTAAGTGCACAACTCAAACTTAGCTCTTTGGTTTTTCTTGTGGGTCCACATATGCTTTGCAAGATCGTTGAGTAAGTGCGCGTGCACATGTAGAAAATTCATAAGCTGATTTGCATCTTGATTTTTCTGGATTTAAACTTGTTCTTCACACACTTCAAAAGCATTGGTTTAGCTACTCCATTACCTTCATCGATAATCATATTGTGCAAAACAACGCAACAGGTCATCAGTTGTCACAAATTTTCTAATTCCCACACAATTTGCAACTACACAGACTATTTCCCAACATGCTTGCAGCACTCTGAATACCCTCTTTACATCCTTTCTAGTTGCTTCATTCATTGTTGAAAAGTGGCTTTGTTTGTTTTCATGTGGTTCGGATATGGTCTTCACAAACGTCGCCCACTGAGGATAGATGCCATCGACAAGATAGTACGCCATGTTCCACGACTGTTGGAAACGCAGTTGCAGTTAGGGATTCGCCGATTCCTCGTTACAAAGCCTTCTGAACACGGGAGATCATTGAAGCACGTTGATGTCATCATGAGAACCCGACATTCCAAAAAGCATGCCAAATCTAAGTCATGTGATGTCACTGTTTCCAGTATGATGATGGCCTCTTTGGTATGACCTTCATACATTCCATGCTGATGAGTAATATTTTTACACTCATTCACCCTTCGTTTAAACCGAGATATTTTATTAAAACTAAAATATTCAGTCTCATATTGCTACTAGTGACTAATGAATGCAAATGATTCCATAAATCCTCTGTTTGATGTGTTTCCCCAGGAAATTGGCTAAAAGGGAAAAAAATCAAGTGTGAACATAGAAAGGAGTGAAGGAGGAGATAGAAGAAATCAAGAGGAGCCACACCAGAAGAGACATAGCAAAAGACGATGCTCCATACGACCGCGACCGCACGTATGAACGGTCGTATCGCATGGAATCGCCTCGTTCACATGAACATATTTTATAAAGGGGAGCGAGTCGAAATGTTGCAGAAGGTCCACAAGCGAATCCAGAACAGAGCCATCTACATCCCCTTTCATCAACCTTAGCCGTCACCATTCCCATCTCCATAGCCACCATCACAACCATAGTTTATCTTCCTCTAGTTCATAATTGTAATCGTTCCTCACACAAGGCATCCATTGTAGGGCATATTATCAATCAATCAATTTCAAGATATGTTGTTTGATGTTTTCTTCATACGATCTGATCTTCATGTGTGATTAGTTCAGTAATGTATGGGTTGAAAAATAGGCCTTGCAACCCTTTGTATTTGTCGTGGGAATCAATGGAAATGCTTTGAATTAACATCCCGTATGTGTAAAATAAAATTGTTTCGTAAATGTCTCTTGCCTTTTTTCCTGCAGTTACCCGGGATCATGGAGAGCGAGCCACAGAGAGGCTAAGCCAGGGAAAACGTGAAGTGCTATTCTGAACACCATTGATAGAAGGGTTTGGTACAGTAACACGGATTCCGATCCTTGGGGATTCATGAGGTGGTCATTAAACGCCTGTTGGGGATACACATAACAGCTAGGCCCATGAAGGGTCAAAATATCATAGAAGCATGGGGTCCACACATGAGGTGGTCCAGACAAATACAGACATACTATCCACTCGAATTAGTATGTTCCATCCACTTGGATTAGTACGTTCCATCCACTCGGATGACAGTCAACCACTCGGCCATATGTCTCACTCGGGTATGCGAAGACCAGCAAGGCAGTCGAAGCATCATCCTCACAGTGGAGGTTTCGTAGTGAGATGACATCATGTCACTAATGGCGAGTGAGGGGGTGGCGCACTCTCTATAAGCCACCCCCACCACATAGCTCAAGGCGAGCACTTTCTTGATGACTTAGCTCAGGCATGGAGATCCATTCTCCCTTCTCTCTCTCAAATAAGCAATGTAACCCTATGTTCATGATAGATAAGCAAAGCCTCTCTAGAGCACGAGACGTAGGGTTGTTATCTCCACCGCGAGAGGCCCGAACTCGCTAAAATCACCGTGTCACCCATTTGTATCTCGATAGATCACGCTCCTTTACACTACCCCTTTCTATTATCGGAATCGTTCCCACGACAACGCCGAAAGCACTTGTCTGATTATTGTAATCTTAAGTAATGAAGCAACCTTGCGCGACGGATAAGGTCTTTGGTTCGAGAAATGATTCTTGGTGCATGACACATGTCAATCAATATGTTATTTGGACACATCCCCACTTCGGTTCATAACAATCACATCTTGATGGGTGACTTCTAGCGAACAAATTAAGATCATATCTGGTCCTCACACACATACATGGTTATAAGCATTAAGACCTCATACCCTGTACCTCTTTTTATTATAAGTGTTTCATCATAGTTAGCTTGATTGATCCGGTCAAAAATTGGAATTATTTCTTTAAGAATAGCTTGCTAGGGATGATCGCTTCAAGGGAACCTGCCTCTCGCGGGTTCGAGTCACCTCTTGGGTAGGGTACTTTATGTTTCGTTACCGGATCACTAAAACACAAAGTATCACCCACAAACCTTTGAGGCGGTTTTTTGCCAATGCATACAATCAATTCGTCCAAACACTTCTGGAAACCCTCTCCCTCTCCAATAGCGAACAACTTTTTTGTGTCATGCAGGTTTGGTTCTCTCAGATACTCTACTCCAAACACATGCACCATGGCAGGGGCAAACCTAACAGTAGTCTTTAGGCATGTGCTCTCCCTCATCTGAACCATCTCACCAATGACATCTGTAATTGTACCAAGTGTAAGCATACTCAAAGCAGCCATGCATTTCTTCTTAGCAGAGAAAGGAATTTGGCTGCAACAATCACTTGTGAGCTTAAAGTAGTCATCGTATGCCTTCAATCCCTCCACAACATCAAAAAAATAATGGTTGAGCAGACAAAACGGCGACGAAACCATGGATCATCCGGGAAAGTTGGGTCTGGAGCAAAGTAGTCCTTGTGCAGTAGTTGTGCTCCGAAGACCCTGTCCCCATTGATCACTCTTCTCCCTTTGATTGAGCCCATGAAATTGAAAAATCTACTCCCCTGCTTGTCAATTACCTGTTGCATGCTCGGGAGCATGATAGTGTCCACTCCTTCGTACGAATATGACAAATCGAAGAACTCATCTTCAATCATTTTATCCGGCTCCTTAGATCCATACTCCTCGTCCGACGAAGCATTGGAATTCATCGTTTCCCTATCGCAAAAACCCGGGCTGGACAATGTATTTAACACAGAGCGCAAGGGCGACCCTAGAGTTTTTGAACATACCACGGTGGCATCCGGGCCAGCGACGATGTTTGTGGCGGAGAGCAGGGGAGAAAGGACTATTGTGTCGGGGCTCATATCACTAAGGGTCAGAACTGCTGCAGAGCAAGGGTGGCAGTGGAGCTGCGAGACGGTTGGCGTGGAGGAGGAAGAAGATAAGACAGACCAAATGGATCTGGTAGGTCGAGGGGGGGGATTTGGTGCAGTTTGTGATGGGGTTGGCTCTTAGGTTCGACGTGGCGGACAGGCCTGGACGCGCCCGAGTATTTCCATATACATCTCATATTCGGGCTGGATATGAAGGGTATCGGTCAGCCTAACGTTTGAGATGCTAGTCTGGGTCTTTTTTTACCGGTCACATACTAGGCCGTCGGCCCAGGCGTTTGAGAGGGAATGGGGTGCCCGACTATAGAAACTCTAATGTCCCTTACTCGTACCAATTAACCACCCAGACTATTGTATTGAAATCCAATGATCGTCTTCATGCTCCTCGGCATCCTGACTCGAGCTCCAGGTTGTCTCCTCTCTAGGAGAAATTGACTCAATCGATTTTATGAGTTTCCCTAGGAATAGCAATTTTGACAGGTTAGTGACGGGGACGCCTGTCGGGCCTATAGGAAAGGTTTGGATAGTCTAGTTGTAGATGCTCTAATAAATGGAGCAATAACACTCTACGTCATTATCTTGCGGTGATCACCGCTCTTCCTCTCTATATATGTTTATGTGTGGTGGGGAGCTGCGTGTTCCCTTTTCCTTTCAAACATTGTCCCTTCCATTCCATTGTTCTACCAAATATGACTACAAAATGAGTATATGTTGAACCAATATAGGTTCCCAAGTTAATATTGCAAAAAAAAGTAAATTGATATTCTTTTCATGCATGAGCACCTCTCCCTAGCGCAAGTCACACAAACCTCATGCATAACCCAATCGTATATTTCCGCTCATACAATTTTTTGAAACGAGAATTCTTAGAGATCTATTTATTAATTAAGAAGAAGAAAGTTGTTTGCATAACTAATGGAAAACCGGACGAAAGCTGGGACAATCCGCTAATAGGGCACACACAAAATACAACACATACACACGCACACACACACGCACGCATGCACGCGCACGCGCGCACACACACACACACAAGCGTGAAGATCTCATCAAGGATGCACATTGGTGTCCGTCGCCACTTGTCCTTGAGCAAGCGTCTTTAAAGCCCACACCGCAAAGGTGATAAGAAGACCATGAAGAATATGACTTTAAGTGAGTACCGAGGCAACCAAATCCTAAACTCCTTTCCACTGCAGCTCCACTCGTGCCCACTGGTCTTGTCCAAGCCTCTGGTCATCCCTTACCCATCGTCTGTCACCATTGAGCATCCCAAGCATGACGACACAAACTGCAAGGATGATGCCTCGACAAAGAAACGACATCAAAGATACCATCATCGTCCGTCGTGACCGTTTCTTTTCATGTGTGCACGTCTCTCCTCTAAGCAAGTCACCTGTCTCATGGATAATCTAATCTTATTATTTTGTGATCTCCGCTCTCACCAAAACGTCACTAAAGACACTCCAGTTGGTTCGCCATTTCTCCTTTGGCTTGGGGTTACGTTCAAATAGCTACGCGAAACCTTTTTCAGGCCAACCCCCTCGCCCCATTCTATTGCTTTGTCTGGATCGACTAAAGCAAAAACTTTTTTTAGCCAGTTGAGATTTAGCCTGCTGTCGTGATGCTTTTGGTGGGGTCCTCGTTCTCTTTTCGCTTCATGGTAACGTCTTACAAGATCGATCCTCCTTAATCTGGTCATCGACGTGTTCCAAAACTATTATCGGAGATCTTGCCCATAATTTCTAGATCGAACAGAATCCGGTTGTGCACGGCCATATCAGCCTACGAGGTTCCGAGGGCGTGGCGCGAAGCTTTGTTGCTTGATGACACCTTGGGACATGTCGGCTTCTCGGTTCTCATGATGAAGACAACGGTGAAAAAAGTCATGGTGGCCGAGATTGGACGACCAGTTAGACAGATGGAGCCTTGGTAGCAATGGTGTCAGCCAGGTGTCAGATATCTCTCAGGAGCAACATGATAAGTGGGAACGACAACACTGTCGGATTTCATTTTTTATGGTACTCCTTGGATGCAGAGTCATGACTTTCAGGTGAAAATTTAAGGTATGACCTTCATTGGTTGTTCCCGACGATTGCCTTGCTAAAGGAATTATTTTGAGAGTGTGTACTTTCTCAAGGATAAAAAATGTAAGATCTTGTTTCGGGCAACGACAATACTTGTGGGCAGTTGCTTGATATTTTTCGGGTGTTGTATTAGGTGATGTATGTGTGGTGCTGTTGAGATGAGTCGGTCGTTCTGATGAAACTTTTTTTCCTTTCTTTCTTATTTTTTTATTTGGCTGTGTGCATCCTGAATGTCTCTGTGACATCTTCTTAATGCAGAGGCTAAGTGTAATTGATATATTGACGATATTAATAGTTTTCCTTTTCAAAAAAGCAAATGCGTACAATTAATTATTATTACTGGCTCCAATCACGCTTACAAAACTGAACGTCATTCAACATTAGTACTCGCTTCTTGTTAGAAAAGAAAAGAAAACTCTTTTTTGAAACAAAAGAAAACAAAACTTCATTTCAAAAAAAACTTAATAATGAACCGATCCCTTGTGAACACTGTGCGACGTCCATCCCGTCAAAAAAAAAAAAAACTGTGCAACGTCCACTCATAACAAAAGAAAAAAAAACGGTTAAGCCGCCCTGGCCAGCTCCCTGTCCACAGCCACCTTGAGAAAGCTCCCCTCTTCGACCACCATCTGCACCGGCAGAAACCCGAGCCCGTTGGCCACGGCGAGCATGACCTCCTTCATCTCAGCCCTGAACTCCTCGCGGTCCACCGCACCGTCGCCGTCGCGGTCGAAGCGTGCGAACAAGCCGCGGTAGAGCTTTGCGAGCTCGTCGGGAGCAACGGCACCGGCCTCGTCGACACCGAAGTGCTTCTCCAGGACCCGGAGGCTCATGAGCTCCCCGGCCATCTCGGTGTAGGAGAGCAGGCCGTCGTGGTTGGCGTCGAGCGCCGCGAACCGGCCATCGACGGAGGCGTTGAAGGCGCCCTCGTCCTCCACGAAGCTCTGCACCGTCCTCCCGTCCAGTATCTCCACGCTCATCTTGAATTTGAGAAGAACCTAGTTTCAGGAGTTTGGGTGTTGTGTGTTGTGATGGGAAGAGCAATTGGCCGTTATTTATAGGTTGCTCTGCTTCAGTTAGTTCGCTGTGTACGAAACTTGCTTCAGATGTAAGCAAAGTACTAGCACTAGTAGTCGTGTCGCCCATAGAATCGTGTTGGGTTCATGCCAACGGTGTTTACTGGTGTCGGCCGCGTCGCACAAGGGTGTTGACAGCAACGGCGGCGTCGATGTGCCGAAGAATTTTAATACGAGGAGAATATGCGTAGGGGCGGCTTGGATGGTGGTGCGCGCGCCGTCCTGGAAAGCCCTCGAAGCAGAAAGGCCGTGACCGGTGACACTCACACTCGACGCGCACCGTACGACTATCCTCAAGGCACCTGTTTGTGTTTCTCAGACGGCTTACAGGTTTGCTGCAGCTGCTGGATTTGGATCCTGCGAGTGTGAATCAATGAAAAGAATAGTGCTTAAATAATGCGTCTCTTAAAATACGTTATTAACGTATTAATGAGAACATATCTGGTGATACCGGCTGTTATATGATACGATGCTCCACTGCATTCTGGACTGTTTGATCATGTTCTAATGGACATGATGAGAGCACACGTGATGGGCAGCTCCTCCACCGTGAATATACAAACACACCCTTGATTATGTTTGTAATGAGTACTTGTCTACCAGCCTTAGCTTTAGACAAGGATTACGTTTCGTGCAAACACACCTTAAAAACTGCGTTTCTCTCAAGCATACTGTTGTGCCATTTTCTTATAAAAATATGACAAGATAGACGTGCATGTTTAATACTAAAGTACAGGAAATTTACCTTTGAGAAATGAGATTATATCACACAAAACTGACGTGATATGCAACATTCGAAGATGATTTTTTTTCTTTGAAATATTCAAGGCTTGCTACAATACATATAGATAAACAAAGTCGAGAAAAAATAGCACTCAGCACCACGGAATGCGTGAATCCATGAAGCAGTCCTATTTTGAGGTGTCACAATTTCGTGTGGAGATGACACAACAACGGCTAGAGAGGAACATTGGTTTTTTGGGTGTGTTAGCACGGAGAAATTGAATCTCTTTTCTTTTAAAAACTGAATCCTTTTGTTTTAAACTGACGCTGATGGACTAGGATAGTAGACAAAGAGCCTGACGCATAATTAAGAACATAGTCAAGGTTCTGTGCGTAAATTTACAGTGGAGGAGCTGTCCATCACGTGTGGACTCACCATATCCATCAGGACATGATCTAACGGTCCAGAATATGTTGGAGCATCGTATCATGTGACAACTGGTATCACCAGATATGTTCTGACGTGTTAATAGCATGACATTGTATATTAATTTATTTAACGAGACAATTCTCTATATGTTATAATGTACTAGTAGCAACGCTTATAACGCGTCATTTTTTTTAGTGTTGTTAATAGATGTGGTGGCTAATGTACCTTACTCGCACTAATTACTCACCTAGACTATTGGATTGAAATTCAACGACCGTCTTGCTACTCCCCGACATGCCGGCTCGAGGTCGGGGTTCTCTCCCTCTAAATGAAATCAATTGAATCGGTTTTTACCTATTGTCCGAGGAAAAGCAACTTTGACTGGTCCGTGTTGGGACGTCCATCGGGCGTATAGGAAAGGTTTGGGAAGCTCGGTTGTAGAGGCTTTAATAAATGAACCAATTGTCCGGGGAATAGCAACTTTGACTGGTCCGTGCCGGGACGTCCATCGGGCGTATAGGAAAGGTTTGGGAAGCTCGGTTGTAGATGCTTTAATAAATGAACCAATGACACTTTACGTCATTTATCTTGCGTCGGTCTCCGCTCGTCCTCTCTCTCTCTATGTGTTTGTGTTCTCTTTTCGTTCAAACATTGTCCCTTCAGCCTTCAGCTCCATTGTTCTATCGAAATTTACTGCAAAATGAGTATATGTTGAACCAATGTCGGATCCAAAGTTAATATTGGGAAGAAAAAAGTACATTGATTTTTTACCATACGTGAGCACCCGTCCCTAGAGCAATTCACGCTTTTTTGCTCATACAGTTTTTTGAAATGGAAATTCTTAGAGCTCTATTTATTAATTAAGAAAAGAGAGTTGTTTGGATAACTAATGAATACCATGCCAAAGCAGGCACAATCAACTAATCAGGCGCGCGCGCACACACTAGCGTGAAGAAGATCTCGTCGAGGTTGCATATTAGTGTCATCGTCACCACTTGTCCTTGAGCAAGTGAGTTTGACTTCACCGCAAATGACCACTGACCGAGCCCACACCACAGAGGCGGTGGGAAGACCCATGAAGAATATAACTATAAGAGAGTACCGAGACAACCTAACCCTAAACTCCCTTCCACACAGCTCCACTCACACCCACCAGTCTTATCCAAAGCTCTTATCATCCCTTACCCAACTTCTGCCTCCATCGAGTTCGTCATCCTCTCTCATGTCAATGTTGTCGGGGGTTCCTTCATGCGTCGCATCAGTGATGCACTTCTTCAGATCTTGCGCTCACTCTCTGGATGCCATCGTGTCGTGAAGGTGTTGTCGTCCATGTCATGGGTTGTGGCAGTGATCTCGTTTTCTCAAAGTTGCTTACACACGCTAGGGTAGTTATTTACCAGAAGGATGGCACATGGGTTCCTCCTCGGCCTGATGCCTAACCGACAACGGTGTGGCTCACGCAGATATAGGCAGGAAATCCCTTGCCTTAGTCGTTTCAGCCAGGTCTCGTTCATGCTCTACTAGGTCTAATGCAACTGCACCTCACAGGTCATATTTTGGTCCTTGTCCTAGTCGAGTGTGTCTGTGTGCGCGCGGGGGTTGCATTTAGCACTACATGATCTGATGCGCCTGCTTTTAATTGGTGGTCTGATCCTTGTCCCGGATTCTTGCATGCGGCCTCTTGCTCCCTTCAGCTTGTGCTAGTCACCCATATGGGCATGCTTCTACATAATGGGTGGTGATGGCTCCGACGGTGTTGGATTGGTGCCTCCTTGCCTAGTGATCTTGTGCCCATGCTCGTGGAAGTGGTATGGCTCAAGGTTGGTTGAATATTTGTTGTATGATGTTTGTGCTTCATTCACTCTCATCATTGTTTTCATGGTACAGTAGTTATGTTTGGGTAGTGTTGTTGGGCGCCTGGGTTCCACTTTCTTGCAGAGGATTGTCCTTTACTTTGTGGCATGTGCTATATATTCGTTATAGTCCTAGTCTGCCTAGTCGTCTTATAGCTATGAATCTCTAACCCTAGGGTTGGTGACCCTCGGGTCGTTTGGGGTTTCTACCTGAGTTGTGCCTCTATGGTGAGGTATGGGTCGTATTATTACTTCTTTGTGAATTCACTATAGGGTAACATAACAAAAAATAAATAAATATTATCTTGCGCACCAGCCCACGACCACTATGTAGATACATACAAGTTTTGATATGATCGTTAGAAACTCGTAACGCAGCAGAAGAAGAGTTGGCGAAAATCGTTGGGGCACATTCCCGCAACTAGGACTTACAACCTTCCAACCGCGAGAATTTTCTCCCTCGAACAGTACGTCGGACAAAACCTTGGACAGTCCCTCAAACGATGTCGATTATCTAGACATGTTTGGTTGTCAAGAACTATTTTTTGCTGGAGACTAGGCAGCCTTTCAATGCTACAAAACTATTTCATGCATTTATTAGAAAGAGAGAAGGTAGATCATTGCATGCCATTTGGTGAGAGCTCAAAGGCCCAAGTTGAAGTGTGTTCTGAGAGATCATATCTTCCTCGATTTATAGGATAATGTGGGTGGGAAAGGCAAAGAGGTGGTTGTTCAGGGTGGGGGAATCACCAACATTGCCCGACAAAAGGGGAAGCTTGCCCACAAGGAGGCCCTCCTTGTCCATAGCGCACCATGGAGGGGGCTGACGCCAACGGGACCCCCTACCAACATATCTCCACCAAATGTGGGGGTTGTCCCTTGCCCCCTACCATGGGGCCCCCAACAAGCTTCCACCATTTGTGGATTGCCCCAAAAGAGGTCCCACCCAGAAAATAGCTCCCCACAAAAAGGGGATATGTTTTGTGTGTGCGAGTATCCCCTCTGGAATTTCCTGGTAGTCCTAGAACTTCTTTGGCACCCCTCCTAAAATTCCGGACGCGTTCCGAAACTTTGTCAGCATGATGGTTTACTCCGAATTTTTTTTCAATTTCTTGGAAACACTTTTGGTTTTCTCACCGAAACCGTTTCAATGTCTCCAAAAATTTACCGGTGACTTTCTCATAGGCTCCTAACCTAGTGCTCATCAGATAGATGACCCTTAAGCATGTTACCATGTAGGTTCGTTGAAATATAGACATGACTAGATGTCTTTCGAATCAATGATCAATACAGCGGAACCATGGACATTCATATTGACCCATACACCCACACAAATGGATATTCGAGTGAACATTTAGTTATCGTGTGCTATTTCTGTTACTTTGCGATATGTTACAAAAACCTGAGGTAAAATTTATTGGAAACCCTGTGAATCAACAACTTGTTCACTATGCATGTTTTCTTGTTAGAGGTTTGCTCTCTTTTCTCGTTCCCGTGTCCCAACATCCTGGTGATCAAATCGTGTTGTGCCTGGCTTGACGATGATGGATACTGCACGATAGGGCCACAAGAATATCTATCCATCGTTGGAGGAGAGAATCTTAATGTTGAGATATCTAGTCTCTTGTCATACTTTTCGTGAACAGTAAGCTCTCCTAACAGCCATCCTGTTACAGATGACATTTAACAAACTCCAAAGTTCACAAAGTATGTATGAAGGAACTTGATACTCTCATGGTCTAAGAAATTATGCAAACATTTACCTTTCTTTGTGTAATAAACATTAACTTGTGACAAATGGATCTCATAGCATAAAAAATTGGGCATGTTCAACACAGGTGTTCTTCTAATGTGTGACATCCAACTTAATAGGAATGGTAGAATACTTAATTTGTTAAGGTGCACCTTCTTTTTTAGAAATCCATATGAAAGGAACCTCAATGTTAAGTGTGCTTGGAGGACAGGTGGTCGGCTGAGAAGTTGATCCCGGGGTGAGAAAAAAGTGTGCACGAAAGAGTAGTGTTGGTCTGTTGGACCAATCTAGATCCTAGGTGGTAGCCAGGCGCAACGGCTAGGAACCGATGGGTATGGCCATAGAGTTACACAACGCCACCGCGACAAGAGCTGAGACTAGAGATACTAATTCCACTATGTTGTCGTGTTAGCCATCCACTTTGAAAGCCCTTAAACTTTTGGTTCACCTTAAGGCATCTCCAATGGTACGTCTGGACATGTATGTAGACATCTGGTCGGACCTCGACCGTCCAACCATGCCTCTCAAATTTCATGCACCCCCATCATTTCGAACTTCAAACACCAACCCTGGACAAAAATTAGTTTGATATATTACATGCAAATTTCACGATTTTTTCAAATCATCCAGATTAGTCGAGATTTACGTATACTAAACTAAACCTAAGCTAAGTAGCGGAAACTCACTCATAGGCATGATCTCCGAGGGCATCGGAACAACCGTTGTCATTGCCATCATTGTCGACCTAGTCGACCAAGGAGTCCCGCAACAGGATCCGGAGGTGCTACAGAATCCATAGTTCATCGCAGCGGGCTGGGTCGGCCTCTCCTCCGAGTCCTCGGCAATGAGCTTGACCCATTCGAAGTTGTCCTTGATCGGATCCTCTTTCATGGCGAAGAAGATGAACCCAACGCCCTAGGCGGCAGCTCAGATTGGATCCATAGCTCCCCCGGATCCGTCGTCCTAGCATGAAGGAGGTTGAGCTGAGTGGTAGTCGACGAGCAGCCACCACGCCCCATTGTGCTCCTACCCCACCTCCGCCATTTTCCTACTCATCGTTGTAGCCAATGGAGGTGTGGTGTGCAGCGACTGGGAGAGGGGAGGAATGGATGACAATAGAGCTCGCAGTAGGCATGTCGACACTAATAAGTAGAGTATGCTTCTCAGGCCATGCGCTAGCCGACCCGTCTTGAATGCGGGTAGGTAAGAAGCCAGTGAGTTGGCATGAATGCGGAGAAAAATTTGAAGTGATACACGAGTATCGGGTGCCGACGTTGCCGATATCCACTCCCTTAATTGTCCTTCCACCGGGTTGGGCTGAGGGATTTCACACGTCCAGACCAATCCGGCCCGAAATAGGCGTTGTGTTGGAGGCTAAAAGTGCCAACCATGTCTGATTCACATAATCGAGCGTCCCTGTTAGAGATGACCTTAGGCAAAAATGTGATGGTTCTGACTAGTTATCTATCAGTAGTTATTTCACGTGATGCACCACCTTTAACTCTTACGAAAATAGTACGTTCAAATAGACAATAACGAGCTGTTCTTAAAGGGATGGCTGAAGCGTTTCTCAAGGACGACAAAGAAAAATTCATTGCGGGAGGTTGCTGAAAGATTGAGTGGTGCGTGAACGTTCTCACGGTAGAGGCTCTGGCACTTAAATTTGGGCTTTCCCTAGCGCAGCAGGCGAAATGTAATCGACTTGTTATTAATTCTGATAATTTGAAAGTCGTCGATACTATGAATAATGGAGGACGGTCGGTAGGAGTGGCAGCGGCAATTTTTGATGATTGTTATTTTATTTCTTGTGATTTTTCAATGGCTAAGTTTGAATATTGTAACATAGAGACAAATAAAGTTGTTTATGAACTTGTTAGTTTGGCTAGATTTTTCGATTCGATAGATTGGTTTGAGGAACCATTGAATGAAATTATACCTTTCCTCTTAAACGATGTAGAGTATCAGTTATTTCGATTGAATAAAGTTGAGTATGTTTTTTCCGGAAAAAAAACGAGCTGAATGCTAGTCAGACTTCTGCATTAATACTCACTTCTCGTTTTGAAAATAAAACAAACAAAACCATTATCCTCGCTCGCTTAATGCCTGGTGCACACTCTCTAACATACACTTACAAGCTAGTAGTACCAACAGAATCGGTCAAGCAGCTCTCGCCAGTTCCCGATCCACAGCCACCTTGAGAAAGCTCCCTTCCTCGACGACCATCTGCACCGGCAGGAACCCGAGCCCGCTGGCCACGGCGAGCATGACCTCCTTCATCTCAGCCCTGAACTCGTCGCGGTCCACGGTGCCGTTGCCATCGCGGTCGAAGCGCGTGAAGAGGCCGCGGTACAGCCCCGCGAGCTCGTCGGGCCCCAGGGCGCCGGCCTCATCCACGCCGAAGTGCTTGTCCAGGACCCGGAGGCTCATGAGCTCCCCGGCCATCTCGGTGTAGGAGAGCAGGCCGTCGTGGTTGGCGTCGAGCTCCGCGAACCGGCCGTCGACGGAGGCGTTGAAGGCGCCCTCGTCCTCCACGAAGCTCTGCACCGTCCTCCCGTCCAGGATCTCCACGCTCATCTTCAAAAGAATCTCGCTACTGCTACTGACGTCGGAGTTTCAGGAGTTTTTGTGTTGTGTGTTGTGATCTCTCTCGGTTGGTTTGTGGAGACGGGGAGGTGTTGGCAGCTATTTATAGCCATCGCTGCTTCAGTTGGGGAATGTGGAGTACTCCCTCCTGACTATTAGCCCCACCCTTATTTTGGGTTAAAGTTTAATCTATAAATTTAATCAATAAAATATAAATTATATGTTACAAAAATTATACGGTCGGAAAGCTCTTTCAAATACGAATCCAACAATATAATGTCTCGTAACACATACTTTATATTTTAGTAGTTTATAATAATCAACGTGTGATTTAAAATACGAAAGAACCTAATAAATCCGGACGGAGATAATATTACTACTGCCTACTGTATTTGCCTTGCCCACGGGAACGTGTTGGGTTCATGCTGATAACTGTGGTGCTGGCTGGTCTCGCCGCGTCGCCACGGTTTTGACGGCAACGGCGGCGTCGAGTTTTAATATGTGGGGACGGCGTGGACGGCGGTGCGCGCGCTCTGGAAAGCCTTCGAAGCAAAAGGCCGTGCTGCGTTGACTGCTAGAGCGAGACCGATCATTCAAAGAGTGGCGACGTGCACCGGGCGCCCATAGAGCCTGAACACCTTCCGTTGTTTGTCTTTTGCCGACGAGCAGCAGCTGGGTTTGGATTCCCTAAAAAAAGGCAGTTGGGCTTGGATGGCACGCGTGTTCTGTGTTCAACCGTTGCCATTACCAATTGATTGACACTGGACCTCGCGCTTGTGCCAGGATGGTTTTGGGTGTACCGACACCACCATACCTGATACCACGCCGGCCACCGGTTTCTGTCGTGGCAATAATTTTGGAGAAGCTTCTCCTCTCGCTTCCGTCATCTTAGAGTATCTACCGCCGTGATGGATCAATTCGGCCTCAAACGCTCGTAGACGTGTTTGTGTACAAGTTCTCGAACACTAACCGAGCACATCTCATATTTTCGTCTTCACATTCATATATCTCATGTTCGACATCTTATATTCATACTATACATGCAGTATGACGAGTTACTTTACATGATAAAAAACGGACAATGAAATCGACTGCAAACAGACTACCAAATGCGCAAAAACGGAATTTACATCATCCAAAGGTTCATCGAAGTTCGTCATCGGACAAGTTCTTAAACTTCAACAACTAAAACAATAATAAACATAGGACGAGGAGCGTGATCACCATTTCGGAGCCGGGCCTTTGCCCTTCCGGTCGTCGGGGTAGCTCTAGGCGTCCGCGACTGGTGGAGGCTCTTGGTCGTTGTCGGGGGAGGTGGAGTTGTGGTCGTCGTCGGACAAGGAATTGGAGAGGTCATCCCCTTCATCCGATGGACGGCCATGTCTTGTTGCCGCTTTAACTTGGTGACCCGAGCCTCCTCCTCTGCTCCCTCCTTCGTCGTGCGCTCCTCCTCCTCAACAGCAAGTCGGAGCGCCTTCGCATTCTTCTGCCATAGGTGGCGAGCGTCTGTCTCCGTCGTCGTGAGCAACCGGCGGTAGACCCATGCGAGGAGCCTCTCGTCCTCGCCGGGCTCCGCCCGCATTAACGCAGCGATGGCGCACGGACTGCTACGCCATTGTCGGGGAACGTCGCATGGGAAACAAAAATTTTCCTACGCACACGCAAACCTATCCATGGTGATGAGCATCTACGAGAGGGAGAGTGGATCTACGTACCCTTGTAGATCGCTAAGCGGGAAGCGTTAAGAAACGCGGTTGGTGTAGTCGTACTTCTTCGCGATCCAAATCGCCGAGCGTCCTGCGATCTAATCACGAACCGTCCCGCGAACCAATCACGAACCGTCCCGCGATCTCGTCACGATCCGTCCCGCGATCCGATCACGAACGTCCCGTGGCCTTGATCACGATCCTTCCGATCTAGTACCGAACGGACGGCACCTCCGCGTTCAGCACACGTGCAGCTTGATGACGATCTCCACCGTCTTGATCCAGCAAGAGGAGGTGGAGAGGAGAGAGAGTTCACCGGCAGCGTGACGGCACTCCGGTGATGGTGGTGGTGGAGCAATTCCGGCAGGGCTTCGCCTAAGCGCTGCGGAAATCCGATCTAGAGGAGCACAGGTGAAACGGGTAGCACGTGGCGTAATTTCTGCCAAAACCCTAGCTATTCCACTAGTATATATAGGAGGAGAGGAGAGGAGAGGCAGCCAAGGCCTCTTTGATTTGGCCGGCTAGGGTGAGGTCGAATCCTATTCCACCTCCAATCCTAGTTGGACTAGGATTGCTCCCTATTGGCTGATTTTCCACTTTTCCTTTAGGACTTTCTCTCCCGCGCCATGGGCCTTTGTGGCTGTTTTCCCAGACCACTAAGGGCTGGTTAATACTCTCCCACAGCCCATCGACCTCTTGGGGTCGAAATACCCCTCCCGGTACACTACCGGCACTCCCGGTACACTACCGATGAGCCCGAAACTTTTCCGGCGACCAAACTGGGACTTCCTATATATGAATCTTTACCTCCGGACCATTCCGGAGCTCCTCGTGACGTCCGGGATCTCATCCGGGACTCCAAACAACCTTCGGTCACCACCATACATAACTCTACACTACCGAAACGTCACTGAACCTTAAGTGTGCAGACCCTGCGGGTTCGAGAACTATGTAGACATGACCGAGACACCTCTACGGTCAATAACCAATGGCGGGACCTGGACGTCCACATTGGTTCCTACATATTCCACGAAGATCTTCATCGGTCGAACCTCTATGTCAAAGATTCAGTTAATCTCGTATCACGTTCCCTTTGTTCTTCGGTATGTTACTTGCCCGAGATTCGATCGTCGGTATCTCCATACCTAGTTCAACCTCGTTACCGGCAAGTCTCTTTACTCGTTCCGTAATACAAGATCCCGCAACTAACAATTAGTCACATTGCTTGCAAGGCTTATTGTGATGTTGCATTACCGAGTGGGCCCCGAGATACCTCTCCGTCACACGGAGTAACAAATCCCAGTCTCGATCCATGCCAACTCAACAGACACCATCGGAGATACCTGTAGAGCACCTTTATAGTCACCCAGTTACGTTGCGACGTTTGATGCACACAAGGCATTCCTCCGATATCCGTGAGTTGCATGATCTCATGGTCATAGGAACATATACTTGACATGCGAAAACAGTAGCAATAAACTGACACGATCATATGCTACATTTGTAGTTTGGGTCTTGTCCATCACATCATTTTCCCAATGATGTGATCCCGTTATCAAATGACATCACATGTCAATGGCTAGGAAACCCTGACCATCTTTGATCAACGAGCTAGTTCACTAGAGGCATACTAGGGACACGGTGTTGTCTATTTACCCACACATGCAATGTGTTTCCAATCATTACAATTATAGCATGGATAATAAACGATTATCATGAACAAGGAAATATAATAATAAACACTTTATATATTGCCTCTAGGGCATATTTCCAACAGTCTCCCACTTGCACTAGAGTCAATAATCTAGTTCACATCACTATGTGATTTACATGGTAATGAATCGAACACCCATACAGTTCTGGTGTTGATCATGTTTAGCCCTTGGAAGAGGTTTAGTCAACGGGTCTGCAACATTCAGATCCGTGTGCAGTTTGCAAATATTTATGTCCTTCTCCTCGATGTAGAACCGGATGGAGTTGAAGCGTCGCTTTATGTGTCTGGTCCTCTTGTGAAACCTTGGTTCCTTGGCTAGAGCAATGGCACCAGTGTTGTCACAGAACAGGTTCATTGGATTCAGTGCACTAGGCACTACTCCAAGATCTGTCATGAACTGCTTCATCTAGACACCTTCCTTCGCTGCCTCCGAGGCTGCGATGTACTCCGCTTCGCACGTAGAATCAGCTACCACGCTTTGCTTGGAACTGCACCAGCTTACCGCTCCCCCGTTAAGAATAAAAACGTATCCGGTTTGCGATTTAGAATTGTCCGGATCAGTGTCAAAGCTTGCATCGACGTAACCCTTTCTTGTAAATACAAGCTTCTCCATAAACCTGTATAAACCCAAACGCTTTGATCACTTCATCAAAGCGCTTATTCCAACTCCGAGATGCTTGCACCAGTCCATAAATGGATCGCTGGAGTTTGCAAACATAGTTAGCATTCTCTGGATCGACAAAACCTTCGGGTTGCATCATATACAACTCTTCCTCAAGGAAACCGTTGAGGAACGCCGTTTTGACATCCATCTGCCAAATTTCATAGTCGAAATAAGCAACTATTGCCAACATGATTCTGACAGACTTAAGCATCGCTACGGGTGAGAAAGTCTCATCGTAGTCAACCCCTTGAACTTGTGAAAAACCCTTTGCCACAAGTTGAGCTTTATAGACGGTGACATTACCGTCCGCGTCCGTCTTCTTCTTATAGATCCATTTGTTCTGAATGGCCTTTCGCCCTTCAGGTAGTACTTCCAAAGTCCATAATTTGTTTTCATACATGGATCCCATCTCAGATTTCATGGCCTCTAACCATTTCTCGGAATCCGGGCCCATCACTACTCCTTCATAGCTCGTAGGTTCATTGTTGTCTAACAACATGACCTCCAAGTCAGGGTTGCCGTACCACTCGGGAGTAGTACGCGCCCTTGTCGACCTACGAGATTCAATAGCAGCTTGATCCGAAGCTTCATGATCATCATCATTAACTTCCTCTTCTACCGTCGTAGGTTCCACAGAAACATCTTTCTGTGCTGCGCTACTCTCTGGTTGAAGTAAAGGTTCAATAACCTCATCAAGCTCTATTTTCCTCCCACTCAATTCTTTCGAGAGAAACTCTTTCTCAAGAAATGTTCCGTTCTTAGCGACAAACACTTTGCCTTCGGATCTGAGATAGAAGGTATACCCGACTGTCTCTTTCGGGTATCCTATGAAGACGCATTTTTCCGCTTTGGGTTCTAGCTTTTCAGGCTGAAGCTTTTTGACATAAGCATCACATCCCCAAACTTTAAGAAACGACAACTTCGGCCTTTTGCCAAACCACAGTTCATATGGCGTCGTCTCAACGGATTTTGATGGTGCCCTATTTAAAGTGAATGCAGCTGTCTCTAATGCATAACCCCAAAACAATAGTGGCAAATCGGCAAGAGACATCATAGAACGCACCATATCTAATAAGGTTCGATTACGACGTTCAGACACACCATTACGCTGTGGTGTTCCGGGCGGTGTCAACTGTGAAACAATTCCACATTGTCTTAAGTGACTGCCAAATTCATAACTCAGATATTCACCTCCTCGATCAGATCACAAAAATTTAATCTTCTTGTTACGATGATTCTCAGCTTCACTCTGAAATTGCTTGAACTTTTCAAATGTTTCAGACTTGTGTTTCATCAAGTAAATATACCCATATCTACTCAAGTCATCAGTAAAAGTGAGAAAGTAACGATATCCACCCCGCGCTGCAACATTCATTGGACCACACACATCACTATGTATGATTTCCAATTAGTCACTTGCCCGTTCCATTGTTCCTGAGAACGGCGTTTTAGTCATCTTGCCCATCAGGCATGGTTCACATGTGTCAAGTGATTCAAAATCAAGTGACTCCAAAAGTCCATCAGCATGGAGCTTCCTCATGCGCTTTACACCAATATGACCTAAACGGCAGTGCCACAAGAAAGTGGTACTATCATTAACTACTCTACATCTTTTGGCATCAATGTTATGAACATGTGGGTCATCACTATCAAGATTCAATATGAATAAACCCCTAATATTGGGTGCATGACCATAAAAGATATTACTCATATAAATAGAACAACCTTTATTCTCTGATTTAAATGAGTAACCGTCTTGCAATAAACAAGATCCAGATATAATGTTCATGCTTAACGCAGGCACTAAATAACAATTATTCAGGTTCATCACTAATCCCGATGGTAATCGAAGAGAGAGCGTGCCGACGGCGATCACATCAACCTTGGAACCATTTCCCACGCGTATCGTCACTTCGTCCTTTGCCAGTCTTCGTTTATTCCGTAGTTCCTGCTTTGAGTTGCAAATGTGAGCAACCAAACCGGTATCAAATACCCAGGCACTACTACGAGAACTCGTAAGGTACACATCAGTAACATGTATATTATATATACCTTGTTTGTCGTTGGCCGCCTTCTTGTCAGCCAGGTACTTGGGGCAGTTCCGCTTCCAGTGACCAGTTCCCTTGCAATGAAAGCACTCAGTTTCTGGCTTAGGTCCATGCTTAGGCTTCTTTGTAGGAGTAGCAACTGCTTTTCCATCCTTCTTGGTTTTACCCTTCTTGCCTTTTCCCTTACCATTTTTCTTGAAACTAGTGGTTTTTATTGACCATCAACACTTGATGTTCTTTCTGGATTTCAGACTCAGCGACTTTCAGCATCGCAAACAGCTCAGATGATGACTTGTTCATTCCGTGCATGTTATAGTTCATCACAAAACTTTTGTAACTAGGTGGCAGTGATTGAAGAACTCTATCAATGATCGCCTCTTGCAGAAGGGCAATTCCCAACTCAGCTAGACGGTTTGAGTACCCAGACATTCTGAGTATATGCTCACTGATAGACCCGTTCTCCTCCATCTTGCAACCATAGAACTTATCCGAGGTCTCATACCTCTCGATCCGGGCATTCTTCTGAAAAATAAACTTCAACTCCTCGAACATCTCATATGCTCCATGACGTTCAAAACGTCTTTGAAGTCCCGGTTCTAAGCCATACAATATTGCACACTGAACTATCGAGTAGTCTTCAGCACGAGCCTCCCAAGCGTTCTTAACGTCTTCGGAGGTCATGTCTTCTGGTTGGTCACCAAGCGGTGCATCAAGGACATATTGTTTCTGGGAAGCCGTAAGGATAATCCTCAGATTACGGTCCCAATCAACAAAGTTACTTCCGTCATCTTTCAACTTAGCTTTCTCTAGGAACGCATTAAAATTCAGGGGTGCTACTACGCGAGCCATTGATCTACAACATAAATATGCAAAGGTTACTTAGACTATTGTTCATGATAATGAGTTTAGTTTATCAAATTACTAAAGCTCCCACTCAAATTGACATCCCTCAGGTCATCTGAGTGTCACATGATCCAAATTCACCAACTCAAGTCCGATCATCACGTGAGTTAAGCCGGTTTCAATGGTGAACATCATGATGTTGATCATATCTACTATATGACTCATGTTCGACCTTTCGGTCTCTTGTGTTTCGAGGCCATGTCTGTACATGCTAGGCTCGTCAAGTTTAACCCGAGTGTTCTGCACGTGCAAATCTGGCTTGCACCCGTTGTATGTGAACGTAGAGTCTATCACACCCGATCATCACGTGGTGTCTCGACACGATGAACTTTCGCAACGGTGCACACTCGGGGAGAACACAGTTCATCTTGAAATTCAAGTGAGGGATCACCTTATAATGCTATCGCCGTACTAAGCAAAACAAGGTGCATAAAAGGATTAACATCTCATGCAATTCATAAGTGACATGATATGGCCATGAACTTGTGTTTAAGATCTCCATCTTCGAAACACCGGCATGATCTCCATCATCACCGGCACAACACCATGATCTCCATCATCTTGATCTCCATCAATGTGTTGCCATTGGGGTTGTGGCGCCAGCCCTACTTCTACTTCTATTGCTACCGCTTAGCGATAAAGTAAAGCATTACATAGCGCTTAATGATTGACACGTAGGTCATACAATAATTAAAGACAACCCTATGGCTCCTGCCGGTTGCCGTATTCACCGACGTGCAAGTCGTGAAAAATCTATACATCACATGATCATCTCATACATCACATATATCTCATCATGTAATTGGCCATATCACATCACAACATACCCTGCAAAAACAAGTTAGACGTCCTCTAATTGTTGTTGCATGTTTTACGTGGCTGCTACGGGTATCTAGCAAGAACGATTCTCACCTACGCATAAACCACAACGGTGATACATAGATTGCTTTTCAACCTTCTCAAGGACCGTCTTTGTCGGATCCGATCCAACTAAAGCGAGACAAACTGTCGCCCGCAAGCCATCTAAGCAACAAGTTGCATCAAGGGAACCAGTCTCTCGTAAGCGTACGAGTAATGTTGGTCTGAGCCGTTTTATCTCACAATCCCGCTGAACCAAAATCCGACCAAGGGAGGAAGCAATCTAAGCATCAACGCCCACAAACCTTTTGTGTTCTACTCGAGATCTCATCGAACCATCAACCTAGCTCATGATGCTATTGTCGGGGAACGTCGCATGGGAAACCTATCCATGGTGATGAGCATCTACGAGAGGGAGAGTGGATCTATGTACCCTTGTAGATTGCTAAGCAGGAAGCGTTAAGAAACGCGGTTGGTGTAGTCGTACTTCTTCGCGATCCAAATCGCCGAGCGTCCCGCGATCTAATCACGAACCTTCATGTGAACCAATCATGAGCCGTCCCACGATCTCTTCACGATCCGTCCCGCGATCCGATCACGAACGTCTCGTGGCCTTGATCACGATCCTTCCGATCTAGTACCGAACGGACGGCACCTCCGTGTTCAGCACACGTGCAGCTTGATGACGATCTCCACCGTCTTGATCCAGAAAGAGGAGGTGGAGAGGAGTGAGAGTTCACTTGCAGCGTGACGGCACTCCGGTGATGGTGGTGGTGGAGCAATTCCGGCAGGGCTTCGACTAAGAGCTGCGGAAATCCGATCTAGAGGAGCACCGGTGGAATGGGTAGCACGTGGCGTAATTTCTGCCAAAACCCTAGCTATTCCACTAGTATATATAGGAGGAGAGGAGAGGATATGCAGCCAAGGCCTCTTTGATTCGGCCGGCTAGGGTGGTGGAATCCTATTCCACCTCCAATCCTAGTTGGACTAGGATTGCTCCCTATTGGCTGATTTTCCACTTTTCCTTTAGGACTTTCTCTCCTGCGCCATGGGCCTTTGTGGCTGTTTTCCCAGACCACTAAGGGCTGGTTAATACTCTCCCACAGCCCATGGACCTCTTGGGGTCGAAATACCCCTCCCGGAGGCCTCCCGGTACACTACCGGCACTCCCGGTACACTACCGATGAGCCCGAAACTTTTCCTGCGACCAAACTGGGACTTCCAATATATGAATCTTTACCTCCGGACCATTCCGGAGCTCCTAGTGATGTCCGGGATATCATCCGGGACTCCTAACAACCTTCGGTCACCACCATACATAACTCTACACTACCGAAACGTCACCGAACCTTAAGTGTGCAGACCCTCGGGTTCGAGAACTATGTTGACATGACCGAGACACCTCTACGGTCAATAACCAATGGTGGGACCTGGACGTCCACATTGGTTCCTATATATTCCACGAAGATCTTAATCGGTCGAACCGTTATGTCAAAGATTCAGTTAATCCCGTATCACGTTCCCTTTGTTCTTCGGTATGTTACTTGCCCGAGATTCGATCGTCGGTATCTCCATACCTAGTTAAACCTTGTTACCGGCAAGTCTCTTTACTCGTTCAGTAATACAAGATCCCGCAACTAACAATTAGTCACATTGCTTGCAAGGCTTATTGTGATGTTGCATTACCGAGTGGGCCCCGAGATACCTCTCCGTCACACGGAGTAACAAATCCCAGTCTCGATCCATGCCAACTCAACAGACACCATCGGAGATACCTGTAGAGCACCTTTATAGTCACCCAGTTACGTTGCGACGTTTGATGCACACAAGGCATTCCTTCGATATCTGTGAGTTGCATGATCTCATGGTCATAGGAACATATACTTGACATGCGGAAAACAGTAGCAATAAACTGACACGATCATATGCTACGTTTGTAGTTTGGGTCTTGTCCATCACATCATTCTCCCAATGATGTGATCCCGTTATCAAATGACATCACATGTCAATGGCTAGGAAACCCTGACCATCTTTGATCAACGAGCTAGTTCACTAGAGGCATACTAGGGACACGGTGTTGTCTATTTATCCACACATGCAATGTGTTTCCAATCACTACAATTATAGCATGGATAATAAACGAGTATCATGAACAAGGAAATATAATAATAAACACTTTATATATTGCCTCTAGGGCATATTTCCAACAGCCATGTCCCTCTCGCTTGGCCGCCGCCTCTCTAGGCAAGCGGCGGGCGCCTTCTATTTTGGAGTGCGCGTGCGGGCACTAGAACCCACCGCTGCCCGCATGAAGCAGCGGCGGGCGGTGGAAGGGGATGATGCGGGAGCAGAGCGGACTGCCCTGTCCTGGCGGAGCTGCGCGCAGGCTAGGAGGCTCCAACTCCGGCATCCACGCTGAACCGCCGCGAGAGCTACGATGATGTTGCAGATCTGGAGCTGCCCTCGATGTCCACCTTGGACTGCTCCAAGGTAATGCGTAGAGCTAGATCCTCGTTGACATCGAGTTCGGAGCTGGAGTTGCTGCCGGAGCTCGACATTGCATCGGATTGGATCGGAATCGGATAGGGCAGAGGAGAGGATGGAGCAAGAGAGGAGAGTGAGTGACCTATGGTTCCAAACGAGGACCCGGATTGGGGTTTTTGTGGTACAACGGTGGGGTCAGTGGTGATCCGTGCCTGTCAGCTATGACATGGCAGATGCGCTCGCGCGTGCCCGGGCCACCTCATATCCGTCCTAGATTTGGACTGGATATAAGGGGCGTCGGATAGCCCGGGCATTTGACACCGGTTTGAGGCGTCCTTGTGGGTCGATTTTTTGTGATCGGTCAGTGACCATTTCATGCGCCCAGGCGTTTGAGACGGGTTTGGGGTGCCCGGCTAGATGCTCTTACCCTCTCAATTTCATCTCCAAGCTATTATGCGCCTGTTGTGGAACCGCCAATCTTTAACAGCAGGCGTATTTTAGGGCAAAAAAATAGTTGGAGTACAATTTAGGACACTAAAAATAAATTTTAGGGCACTAAATAGAAACATGCTAAAAACATGTTGCACTATTTAGCGCACTTCCTCTGGGACGGTCACAAGGAGGCGCGACGAGAAACTCCTCGGGAAATTGGCCCAAGGTTTGCTGCTCGCTTGAACTTGGAGGGCTCGGCATCTATGACATTCAGCGTACATGCACCTCCCTGAGGGTTCGCTGGCTATGGCTACATGCAACCGATCCATCCCGACCATGGCACCATCTACCTCTACTGGAGGACACTGCTACTCGAGACATCTTCCACACATCCACCACCTAGACTCTGGGCAATGGGAATACATGCCAGTTATGGTCGAACCATTGGTTGGATGGCAAATCCATCGGCGAGCTTGCCCCCGCCCTCTACATGCTCGTCCCCCGACGCATTCTAAATAGGCACCTGGTGCATGATGGCCTCCACAATCGGGTGTGGATCCCTGACATCTGGGGAGCTCATGGTTTCCTTGCCACGGTCGAATACGTCGATATTTGGAGATGCCTATGCCTGGTCACCCTATCGTCCGAGCCGGACATCATTTGCTGGCGTTGGACCGACAACGGAGCGTACACTACCTCTTATTGATATCGTGCGATATTCCACGGATCCATCCCCGACCCCGACTGGCAGCTTACCTAGAAGCGGTGGGCCCCTTGAACGTCAAAAGTTCTCTCCGGGTTAGGAATCAAGACCGGTGTTGAACGGTCAAGAGACTGACAAAGAGAAGGTTGGCACACCCACTGTCATCATTGTGTCACGACAGATGCCAGGGGGTGGCTAATCGAGGTGAGAGCAAGGCTGCTATGGAAGATCCGGGACGGGATATGGTAGTAGCACGCGGTGGTTTATCCAGGTTTGAGGCTCGTCGGAGAGATAATAACCCTACTCCTGCACGTCTGATGATATATGCAACGTATATGGTAGCGGTACAGAGTTGCTCCTGGAGCTGTCTTAGGAGAGGAAGGAGTTGTGAGAGCTCTTCCTCTGTGCCTCACGTGTGAGAGTGGGATGGGAAAATGAGGGAATGAGAGGATGAGAGGGGCTTGCCCATGAGTGAGCTCCCCTGGTGCCTCTTATAAAGGGAGGCCCAGGAACTAGGTAGGGCCCACATGACCAACTATACTATTGGAGATGACATGTGAGGGGACATATTATGCAGGCAATAGTGCACCACTATTGGACATGACTAGCGAGGTGACGCATGATGCAGGCTATAGTGTCTTCATGTCGTGTCCAATGGGACATGGTGATTGACCTCATGGAGCAGGCCGGCTAGAGCAGCCGGACAGAAGTTGGTTGGAGCAGCCGGCTGGGCAGGGAGCCGGTCGGACTCAGCAGCCAGCCAAACCGGGGTACCAGCCGGAGCAGTCGGACTCAGCAGCCAGCCAAACCGGGGTACCAGCCGGAGCAGTCGGACTCAGCAGCCAGCCAAACCGGGGTACCAGCCGAAGCAGTCGGACAGAGGGGCGTTGGCTGCCCCATTGTTTTAAAATGTTGAGTCGCCTCCTTGAGCCTACCCGGGGCTAATCCCCCCGATAGTAGCTTCCGAGCCTCCGGGCGACTTGGAGAGTCAGGCGGAGGGTTTTCGCTATTGTCGTTGCTGTTGAAGAAGTTGTTGATCACAGTCGATTGCGGGCCGGGGTCGACGTGGCTTGCTTCCAGCGGGGGTGCGTTAGCGCAACCGCCGGGTGTAGCCTACGAGCCCCCGGGCAACTCGAAGAGTCGGGCGGAGGGTTTGTACTATTGCTGAAGCAGACGGTGGCATCGAGGATGTCGGGCATGGACGCGAACTCTGCCAACTGATGGGTGCGGGCCCCTACCGGGCGCGGACGCAGGGTCCACCGGCTGATGGGTGCGGGGCCCTGCCGGGCATGGACGTGGGGTCCACCGGCTGGCTGTTTCCTGCGGGGGCACACCAGCGCACGCGCTGGGTGTCCCCTCCGAGCCTCTGGGCGTCTCGAAGAGTCGGACAGAGGGTCTTTGCTATTGCTCAAGCAGACGGTGGGGTCAGGGATGTCGGGCGCGGACGCGGGGTCCACCAGCTGATGGTCGTAGAGCCCAGCCGGGGGCGGACGCGGGGTCCGCCGGATGATGGGTGCGGAGCCCTGCCGAGGGCGGACGTGGGGTCCGTCGGCTGTCGAGCGGGAGGCGTTGCCGGGCGCGGACGCGGGGTCCGTCGGCTGATGGTCGTGGAGCCTTGCCGAGGGCGGATGTGGTGTCCGCCGGTCGTCGAGCGCGAGGCACTGTCAGGCGTGAACGCGGGGTCCGTCGACTGATGGGCGCGGAGCCCAGCCGAGGGTGAACGCGGGGTCCGCCGGCTGATCGGCACGAGGCGCTGTCGGGTGCGGACGTGGGGTCCGCTGGCTGATGGGCGCAGAGCCCTGTCGAGGGCGGATGTGGTGTCCGTCGATTGAATGGCGCAGAGCCCTGCCAAGGGCGGACGCGGGGTCCGTCGGTTGATGGGCGCGGAGCCTTGTCGGGGGTGGAGACGGGGTCCGCCGGCTGTCGAGCACGGGGCGCTACCGGGTGTGGCTTCCAATCCTCCGAGCGAGGGGGTTCCTCATGGAAATGATCGTGCAAAAGACAAGTTTAGTTGATGCAGATGTGTTAAATATTTAGTTTTGGTAGTGCAAGCTTCATGCAAAAGGATGTCCACTCGGTTTCGTCCAAGCCCCCTTCAATCTTTTTCGTGTGCTCTCCGATCTTCGTCTTTTGCTCTTGCCATCCACACAGCCGGGAGCCAGTTTGTGGCCGAGGCAAAGAGTGGGCTGCGGAGCGGGGCGTGCAGTACTCAGAAACTGGGAGCAGACTCGACCGAGCAGATACTCACAAATGAAATGTCCTGGTTGCCCAAGCCATTTTTCTACCGGGACAGTTTTCGCGTGGGGGACCTCGAGCTTGTGCTCTCGCTAGCCAGACAGTCGCGGTGCGATCTGTAGCTGAGACAAAGAGTGGGCCTTCGGTGTTGTACACATTACTAAGTCGTCTCGAGGGAACGAACGTATCGGGCCAAGCGGCCGGGCCCGGGCGAGACAAGCTAGCGCTGGGGCGAATAGTAAAGTAGCTGAGTAGATGCAGCGATAACCCCGGGGGTCGCTTGGGTTATCCGTTCGTGTGTGCGGTGCAAAGATATGCGGGTGGAGATCTCACATTGATTTTTGGTGTCGGTGAGGCGTTTGTTGTCGATGACGACCGGATCGGCTTTCTCTGGGCGGACCACGCCGGCATGTAGGCGCACCCGCTGGGTGTGGCCATCGATCCTTTGGTGATCAATGTGTGTGCCAGCAGGCGGACCCGACTTGCCGGGCGTCGAAGTGGGTGGGTGGTCAGGCTGGTGTCGAGGTAGGTGGGCCGGCCGGCCAGCCAGGTGGCGAAGCAGACGGACGGGCAGCTGACGTTTTTTTTTTTGTAGTCGGCACTCCACTTTGTTCTTTTCTTCGCGGGGCAACCGAACCCCTCTATCCGCGTGGGCATCCAGTTGCATGAGAGCAGCCGAAGCAGAGTGCGCGGGGACGAGCCGGAGCCGGGCAAGCCAAGGCCAAGCGGGCAGGTAGGCTTGCGGGGGCCGGAGTCAGCGGGCGGCGAGCCGGGGCTGGCCGAAGCGCTGCGGTGAGGGGAGCCCCCGCATCGGGAACGCGGGTGGAGCAAGGTGAAGCGCCATGCCGGTGAAGCGGCGTGGCCAGACGGGCGCGAGGCGCAGCGTGACCGCACGGACGGCAGGCAGGACGAACGGGAGCGCAGAGGGGGTCGGGGGCGCGAGGCAGGCGGAGCCGGCGCGGTACCTCAGCTGGCCCAAGGCGAGCGGGCGGGCGAGCGACGCAACCGGCATGTGCGGGCATGCGGCTGGAGCGGGGGCGCCCGACGCGGGAGGAGGGCACGGCTCGGGGAGCCGTCTTGGCCTAGTCAGGCCGCGCGGAGGCAGCGGTGGGGCAGCGTGGCGGGCCCGGCACGCAGGCACGGCATGCGGGAGCTGGTGAGCGGGCTAGAGATGACCGACTACAGTGGCAAGCCGGCGTGCGCGGCTGACAGCAATGGTGAGCCGATGTGCGGGTAGCGACAGTGGCAGGTGACGACAGGAGGCGGTCGGGCGACGCGTGGGGGATGCGCGGGGCCGGAGCCGAGGCCTACGCGGGCAGGAGTGGGGCCGAGTGCGGCTAGGTGGAGCAGGCGGAGCCACGCGTGTCCACAGGGGCACTCGGGACGCGGCATCGCAGGAGATGCATGGAGGCGCGCGGCCGGAGTGGTCATGGAGGGAAGGAGCGGGGAGATGGCGTGACTGTCGATAGGAGGCTCGGGGGAGGCTGAGACCGGCCGTGTGAGGGCCGGAGAACTTGGGTCGCCCGGTCTCGGGCGCGTCCGCGGGAAGGCGGAGAGAGCGGGCGGCAAGCCCCGACGCGGGTCAGAGTAGAAGGTGTTGCGCAGAATGAGCCGGAGACGAAGGATGGGCAGCTCGACCGTGGGCGCACGTGCGATGGGAGGAGGGCATGGCGCGCGGGGGCACGTCTGCTGGAGGAGGGAGTCGGTGGCCGGCTTGTGACGCGGTGGGCAAGCCGGCGCGAGGAGGGATGTCGGGCCCAGGTGGGGCGAGGAGGCCTCGGACTAGGAAGCGCATTCGGGCTGGGCGACGCGCGGGCGTGCGTCCACAGAGGCCGGGCGAAGGAGAGCTGTCGGCCAGCGCTGCAGGGCCGGACTGTGGACACGCCAGATGCGGGAGTCGGCACGGGAGGACGGAGTAGCACGCGGGGGTACAACCACGGCCGCCGCTAGGCGCGGGGAAGAGCCGGCCAAATGCCGGGCCGGACGCGGGGAGGCTTGACGTGTGGTTGTGCGGGTGCATGCGGAGGAGCGAAGTGTATTAGGGAACGTTGCATGGGAAACAAAAAATTTCCTACGCACACACAAATCTATCCATGGTGATGAGCATCTACAAGAGGGAGAGTGGATCTACGTACCCTTGTAGATCGCTAAGCGGGAAGCATTAAGAAACGCAGTTGGTGTAGTCGAACGTCTTCGCGATCCAAATCGCCGAGTGTCCTGCGATCCAATCATGATCCGTCCCACGATCCAATTACGATCTGTCCTGCGAACTTGATCACGATCCGACCCACGAACTTGATCACGATCCTTCCGATCTACGCCGAACGGACGGCACCTCCGTGTTCAGTACACGTACAGCTTGATGACGATCTCCGCCGTCTTGATCCAGCAAGAGAGAGCGGAGAGGTACAAGAGTTCTCCGGCAACGTGACCGCGCTCCAGCGATGGTGCTTTAGCAATTCCGGCAGGGCTCCGCCTAAGCACTTCAGAAATCCGATTTAGAGGAGAAACTATGCACTGGAGAACGGGTAGCACGTGGCTGAAAAAACTAGTGCAAAACCCTAAAACCCACCAGTATATATAGGTGCGCCAAGGCTCCTTGGATTCGGCCGAACCCACTAGGAGAGGAGGACTCCTCCTCCAATCCTAGTAGGACTAGGATTGCTCCTTTTTTTTGCCTTTTTTCCACCTTTTCCTATTGGGTTTTCTTCTCCTGCCACATGGGCCTTGTGTGGGAGTTTCCATCAGCCCACTAAGGGCTGATATTCACTCTCCCACAGCCCATGAAGCCTCTTGGGTCAAAATACCCCTCCCGGAGGCCTCTCGGTACACTACCAGCACTCCCGGTACACTACCGAAGAGCCCAAAACTTTTTCGGCGACCAAAACAGGACTTCCTATATATGAATCTTTACCTCTGGACCATTCGGGAGCTCCTCGTGACGTCCGGTATCTCATCCAGGACTCCGAACAACCTTCGGTCACCACCATACATAACTCTATACTACCGAAACGTCACCAAATCTTAAGTGTGCAGACCCTGCGGGTTCGTGAACTATGTAGACATGACCTAGACACCTCTATGGTTAATAACCAATAGCGGGACCTGGATGCCCATATTGGTTCCTACATATTCTACAAAGATCTTTATCGGTCGAACCTCTATGTCAAGGATTCAGTTAATCCTGTATGATGTTCCCTTTGTTCTTCCGTATGTTACTTGCCCGAGATTCAATCGTCGGTATCTCCATACCTAGTCCAACCTCGTTATTGACAAGTCTCTTTACTCGTTCCGTAATACAAGATCCCGTGACTAACACTTAGACACATTGCTTGCAAGGCTCATTGTGATGTTGTATTACCGAGTGGGCCCTGAGATACCTCTCCGTCACACCGAGTAACAAATCCCAGTCTTGATCCATGCCAACTCAACAGACACCCTCGAAGATACCTATAGAGCACCCTTTATAGTCACCCAGTTACGTTGCAACGTTTGATACACACAAGGCACTCCTCCGATGTCTGTGAGTTGCATGATCTCATGGTCATAGGAATATATACTTGACATGCAGAAAACAGTAGCAATAAACTGACACGATCATATGCTATGTTTGTAGTTTGGGTCTTGTACATCACATCATTCTCCTAATGATGTGATCCCGTTATCAAATGACATCACATGTCAATGGCTAGGAAACCTTAACCATCTTTGATCAACGAGCTAGTTCACTAGAGGCATACTAGGGACACGGTGTGTTGTTTATTTACCCACACATGTAACGTGTTTCCAATCAATACAATTATAGCAGGGATAATAAAAGATTATCATGAACAAGGAAATATTATAATAAACACTTTATTTATTGCCTCTAGGGCATATTTCCAATAGTCTCCCACTTGCACTAGAGTCAGTAATCTAGTTCACATCACTATGTGATTTACATTGTAATGAATCGAACACCCATGCAGTTATGGCGTTGATCATGTTTAGCCCTTGGAAGAGGTTTAGTCAACGGGTCTGCAACATTCAGATCCGTGTGCACTTTACAAATATTTATATCCTTCTCCTCGATGTAATCGCGGATGGAGTTGAAGCGTCGCTTTATGTGTCTGGTCCTCTTGTGAAACCTTGGTTCCTTGGCCAGAGCAATGGCACCAGTGTTATCACAGAGCAGGTTCATTGGATTCAGTGCACTGGTCACTACTCCAAGATCTATCATGAACTGCTTCATCCAGACACCTTCCTTCGCCGCCTCCGAGGCTGCGGTGTACTCTGCTTCGCACGTAGAATCGGCTACCACGCTTTGCTTGAAACTGCACCAGCTTACTGCTCCTCCGTTGAGAATAAATACGTATCCGGTTTGCGACTTAGAGTCATCCGGATCAGTGTCAAAGCTTGCCTCGATGTAACCCTTTATGACGAGCTCTTCATCACCTCCATAAACGAGAAACATTTTCTTAGTCCTTTTCAGGTACTTAAGGATATTCTTCACCGCTGTCGAGTTCTCCATTCCAGGATCACTTTGAAACCTTCCGGCCATACTTATGGCAAGGCTGACATCGGGTCTTGTGCACAACATTACATACATGATAGAGCCTATGGTTGAAGCATAGGGGATGACACTCATCTTTTCTCTATCTTCTGCAGTCACTGGGCATTGAGTCCTACTCAACTTCACACCTTGTAACACAGGCAAGAACCCCTTCTTGGACTGATCCATTTTGAACTTCTTCAAAACTTTATCAAGGTATGTGCTCTGTGAAAGTGCTATTAAGCGTCTCGATCTATCTCTATAGATCTTAATGCCTAATATGAAAGCAGTTTCTCCTAGGTCCTTCATTAAAAAACTCTTGTTCAAATATTCCTTCACGCTTTCCAGCATTTCTATATTGTTTTCAATCAGCAATATCTCATCCACATATAATACTAGAAACGCTATAGAGCTCCCACTCACTTTCTTATAAATACAAGCTTCTCCATAAACTTGTATAAACTCAAACGCTTTGATCTCCTCATCAAAGCACTTATTCCAACTCCGAGATGCTTGCACCACTCCATAAATGGATCGTTGGAGTTTGCAAACTTTGTCAGCATTCTCTGGCGACAAAACCTTCGGGTTGCATCATATACAACTCTTCCTCAAGGAAACCGTTGAGGAACGCCGTTTTGATATCCATCTGCCAAATTTCATAGTCGAAATAAGCAGCTATTGCCAACATGATTCTGACAGATTTAAGCATCGTTACGGGCGAGAAAGTCTCATCGTAGTCAACTCCTTGAACTTGTGAAAAACTCTTTGCCACAAGTCGATCTTTATAGACGGTGACATTACCGTCCGCGTATGTCTTCTTCTTAAAGATGCATTTGTTCTGAATGACCTTTCGCCCTTTAGGTAATACTTCCAAAGTCCATACTTTGTTTTCATACATAGATCCCATCTCGGATTTCATGGCCTCTAACTATTTCTCGGAATCCGGGCCCATCACTGCTCCTCCATAGCTCGTAGGTTCATTGTTGTCCAACAACATGACCTCTAAGACAGGGTTGCCATACCACTCAGGAGTAGTACGCGTCCTTGTCGACTAAGCAAATTTTCGTGATATAAAAATATTCGAGATTTGAAAATAGCAAAAGTTTTTAAAATTTTATGAACATTTTTTATTTCGATGAAACAAATATGAATATATTTTTAATAACGATGAGAAAAAATCTGTATTTTATGAATTTTTTGAATTCGATGAATATTTAGCACTAAATGAACAAAATTTGTATTAAAGAAAATTTTGAAAAAAAATATGAACAAATTTTCATTTCAAAGGAAAAAATGTGAATTCAATGATTATTTTTAAAATCAAAAAATAAAACTCAAATTTTACGATCATTTTTACAATTTATGAACATATTTTGAATTATGGTGAACATTGTTTTAAATCTGATGAACAAATAGTAATTTGATGAGCGCTTCTTGAAGTTTTGAACATTTTTTACATGGTTGAACAATTTTTTTGAATTAAATGAACAAAACATATTCACGTATTTGCAAAGAAAAAATGCAAAAGGTGAAAAAAGTAAAGAATAAAATAGAAATAAAATGGAAAAGAGAAAACTAGTAAAGAAAAGAAATCGAAAAAGAACAGGACAAAAGAAAAACCGGAAGAGACAACGTTAAAAACGAAAAAAGGGTTTTGGGAAGGTAAACCGCAAAATGGGCCGGGCTATATACTGATCAAGAGGTCATGGGGCTGCGTGACCTACACGGAAGAAACTAATTAGCGAGTACTCCCTGAAAAGCCTTCCGACGATCACGCCCACGTGCCGTCACTTGGCGCGTTTTCAGCCTTCACCACGCGTCGTGTTCTGATAGTTTTTTCGCATGTGTTTTCGGCTTTTTGGACCCAGTTTTTTCCGGGGTTTTGGGTGTTCCGGTTTTTCACGGGCCTTCTCTTAGATTTTGGACAAAAAAATATTTCAAAAACAAAACATTATTTTTCGCGAAAAAACATGTTTTCTTTTTTTTCGAGAGAGGCACGGTTTTTTCTTCCGCGAGAGGTATGCTTTTTTTTCTAGAAAAGGGAACAAAACGCGTTTTCTGTTTTTTTTTGCGAAAGGCACGGTTTTGCTTTCGCGAGATGCACGGTTTTGTTTTCTCGAGAGACAGGACTGTGTTTTTCAGAAAGGAAAAAATATGTTTTTTTTTCACGAGAGGCATGGTTTTCTTTCCGTGAGAGGCACGGCCGTGCCTCTTCGAAAGAGACAAAAGCGTGTTTTCTATTGGGTTTTTTTCGCGAGTGGCATAGTTTTGCTGTCACGAGAGGCACGCGTGTGGCTTTCAGAAAGAAAAAAAACATTTTTCTAAGGCACGGTTTTTTCGTATGTTTTTTTCGTGAAAAAAAAGTTCGTCAAAACCTATTAAAATGGGATCTATTTTTGAAGATCTCGACGCGAGAAATTCAACGATAAAAATGGTTCAAGATTTGAACGCAGGGTTTAAAAGATAAAAAGTTTTAGAAAACATATCTACGAAAAAAAATGAAAACTAACAGGTTACGACAAGTAACACACATGTAATGCACTACTTGTCGCGACCTGAAAGGTAATGGTGATTTTTGAAAAATGTACTTGCTAATTAATGATCTCGGACCTACACGCTATGGGATCTCCTAATTGTAAGCGAGCGAGCAGACCGGACGAACGTGAGATCTACTGAACGGACTGGCGCGTTATGCACCAGCACGCGAGTCCGTTTTTATACATGTTTGAATATATATTTTGAAGGCCAGTAGTTTTTAGGGTAATAAACATTTTTAAAAACTAAATAAATATTTTTTACAATGTTATAAACATTTTTTTATTGTCAAATGTTTTTTAATGCAAGTTTACTTCTTTAAAATGTCACGCAGTTTTTTGAATGGTAAAAGGTATATTATTATACTCAATTATTTTTTACTTTGTATTTAAAAATTCAAAAATTCCACATGTTTTTTTATGAAACACGAGAATATTCTGTTTCTTTTGAGAAACATTGTTTCTTAAAGTTTTAAATGTCTTTTAATGTTACTAAATTAGTTTTGCACATTTTTTACAATATTTATGTACATGATTAGCATTTTTTTAATATATATGTTTTTAATGTCTGCTTATCTTACACACACTTATATATATCTTCTATACGTCAAGAACATTTTCTTATGCACGTTTAATATGTTTTTAATAAATAGTTAGCCTTTTTTTGTAATGTCTTGTGCACTTTTTTATATCATGTGAATTTTTGTCTGTCACAAAAAAGTATTGAATTATATCAACATTTGTTTTAAAATTAGGCTGACTCCATTGACCGCCGAACCGTTGTGGCACCGCCCGATTGTCGCACGCATCACATGCCGTGGTTTTGTCATGACAGATGTCCTCATAGAAGAACTTAAGTGTGAGGCCATCGTCGCTATGTGGCGACTCGAAGGGGTTGATCGGGAACGAGAGGCAGGTTACCCAGGTTCAGCCCCTCCGATGGTGGTAAAAGCCTACGTCCTGCTTTTGTGTCTATATTGATGATGGTCTCGATTACAAGGGCGCGGAATCGCTAACATAGTTTCGAGGGTTTGTGACTTAAGTCTATTGGCCTCAGGGGCTCATCTTTATATACAGGTCGCGGCCTTAGGTTTACAAGAGTCCGAATCATATAATGATGTGTGACCTACATCCCTTACTTGTCTTGTCTCTCAAGTAAGGAAAGATCATGGCGTCTTCTGCCTTCTGGGCCTTGAGTCGCCATTTTCATGTGTTGGGCCGCCATCCGGCTTACCTAATAAGTTGCCTCACTTGCCTTATCATCGTTGGCGCAGCCCATCTTGAGTATGATTCTTAAGCCGCCAACAAGATGACTCGGCCCTATAGGTGGGTTACACGCGGGGTTATATCCCCGACATTAGGCCCCAGGTTGATTTGAAATTATTCATATCAATCTCCCTTACCTTCGCCACGCGGCTTATCTTCTGCTTGTATTTGTGTCTTCTGTGTATCTTCAAATGTCGGCTTATGGTACTTCCAGACTTGTAATTTTTCGTGCGACAATGACATCACCCGTCGGAATTTTAGGAAAACCATGATGACATCACAACGGATCTTGCACGTATTTGTTTTGTCCCAAAAATCAAGGCATTACTTTTTCCAAAATTTACGGTGCCTCATTGTTTCCCGTGCCTGTCAGCTGCCCTTTCGGGTATTTCCTTATAAATACCCACAGAGAGTCCCGTTACTCATTTTCCACTCCTTATTCCTTGTGCCCTTCTTATCAGTTAAGCACCACCGGAGTTCGAGGACGATGTCGAGGCCTCCCAATCATACTGTTTTCGCCACCGGATCTTCCTGCAATCGCAGGAGCAAGCGCGGTTATCTCCATTTTGCTTTCAACATGATCTGGTACACTTCGTTCACCATTAGGGTTTGATTTTACTAGTCTTCATGTCGTGTTCTTCGCGTTCATCCAAGCGATTGCTTGTAGATCCATAAGTTTCTTATTCCTTTAACATCCATGATCTAGTTGTATTCTCCATATCTTATTTCTGGCAAATAGATCTGAGAATGAGGTTTTGAAGGATACTTTCGAAAGCCCCAGTTCGGTTCCTCCGCCGATTAGAACACATTTACCTTTCTTTTCTCACATTTATTTAGATCCACTGCAGCAACCATATCGGTAGAAACTTGTTTGTACATGATTTTAACTAATTCCTGTGAAGACATGATATACCTTCGTACTCCTTTACTTGATTGTGCCGGCTTACACGTCTTTCTGCTGATCGTTGCCGGCTTAAACATCTTTTTTGTAGAAACTTTAATTTGTCTCACTTGTGAATAACCGTAATTTGCCGGCTTATGTTTGTGCACCGGCTTATCTTCCTTACCTCCTTTGTAGTTGCTTCGTAACTCGCCATGGCTCCTAAGAATGCCAAAGTTTGTAACTGGGCCAGATCCCAAGAATCCATACTCACTTTGGAAAATCTTGTGAGCCAAGGGTTCCTTCTGACTCGAAAGGAGATAGAGTGGCACACTCCCAAAGAGGAGCCTGATCCCTAGGCTCGACATGGAGAAAATCATCATCTTTGTTGACCACCTACGTAGGGTTTTTTGACCCCCCGGCTCAAAGTTCTTCAGAGACCTGTTGCATTGTTTCAACCTCCGTCCTCAGAATATTTTGCCTAATTCAATGACCAATATCTGTTACTTCCATGTTTAGTGCAAATTTTATCTACAGGTAGAGTCATCGGTAACCCTTTTTAGGGAATTTTTCTATCTGAATCGCCAGACCGAGACCAAGAAGTCCGCTTGAAAATTTGGTGGGATTTCCATTCAGAAAATAAAGAATAGACTCTTTCCTGATTCCAAGCTAGCGAGTCATCTGAAAGGATGGAATAAGACTTGGTTCTACTGCAAAAACACCGCGCCCTCCGAAGAATACCCTGTTCCGGGTTACAGAATGGAACGGCTTGGAAGTAATATCGAATTTCCGGGTTGGCCCTTTGATGAAGAAATAGATTTGATGGCGCCTCTTCATACCAAATTAAGGGCCCTGACCGCGCATGGATTGACCGGGATTGACTTGATCCGTTGTTGGATAAAATGACGGATCCAACACGTCAGTGTGAGAGGTAGCTTGATGTGTAATTACTCGGGCGAGTCGTCCGATGCTCAGCGTTTTCTAGTGAGGACTTATCAGATGACATCCTTAACAAGGAAACAAAAAGATTCTTTTCTGACTCAAAGGAAAAAATGTGGTGTCATCGGCTTGGGTCCGTTCTACCTGCAGAATCGGCCACCTCTGGTATTTGATCTTCCTTGACATGTATATTTTTCTTCCTTTGGTGATTTTATTTAACCCGCCTTTCTTATCTTATGCTTTATATTGCTGCAGGAGGGCTCTAACTTTTGGAATGTCACGCCTCATGCCACTCTTCCATCATCAGGCCAAAGGGATGACCCGCCTCTTTAATTATCTTCTGGGGAGCATTATGAGGTAGGACTTGACTCTCTTGGCCATTTGTTTGTTAAGCTTGCTAACGCACCTTGTTGTCTGGGCGACTCGGAATCCAATCAAGTCGTCGACGTTGAGGTAATTCCAATCTCTTCCTGTTCCTCAGAGACGTTCGTTCCAAGAAAACCAAGACGAATTGTCCAAAAGTTTAAAGTGTCACATACCAATGCTTACATAGCTTCCAAATTATTTTGAAGAAAATTCAATTTGCTTTTCAATCAAAACGCAAAACGTGAAGTGATTCGGACGACTTAGTCCCTGGTTTGTCTCGCGCACCGCTGGCTCGCAAGCCATGCCTTGGGGTGCCAAATGGTCCGGTCAATCTTCATTTTAGAGCCGTTTTCTCTAAACAACCTCTAAGCCCATCAAGATTAGTTTATCAAGAATCTTCTTCGTCTTGGGGAGACTCATCTGCAACACAGCTTCCTGCTTTTAACGTCAATCATGGGTAAGTGTCTGAACTTTGCATAAATTTTTGCACCCTTGACCGTTGAGTTGTTTCTTGCTTAGTATAACATGTGATTTCTGACAACTATAGGCCGAAATCTTTTGTATCGAAGCGTGTTGTCAGGTCGACCTTAGGTGTTGCAAGCGAAGACATTCCGAACTCCCCTCCTGAGAATATAGTCGTTGAAGTTGATCCTTCCGGAAAGAACGATCTTGATATCACAGTTGAGCCGACAATTGATGTTGAGGTGCCCAAGCTAGATGAATCAGTTTCTACGAGGACAATAATGGGTGTCGAAGGCACCTCGGTTGACTTATCTGCTCATCCACCCAGCCTGGCGTGTCCTCCCAGTCCGGCGGCTCATGTGAATGACCCCATTCCGCCAGCTGATCAGAGCAATCCATATTCCTGTTGTCTCCACTTTCTTAGCAAAAATTGTAACCAAAGATGAGCTAGTAGAGTTGGAAAAGGGGAAAACCAAACTGGAAATCCCAAGCTTATCTGCACTTGATGTTGAAGACATTCATCAGTAGTACTTGACTCGGCTATCTGAAAAACCAGAGCTTGAGATCAATTTGATCAATTATCTTAAGTAAAAAAATATGAGGTAACCTTCTTATTTTACTATTCGGTCATTATATCCTTTCTTCAGCCCTTAAGGACCAACTTATTATGGAAATGGTAAGTTGGTTCTTCAAAGTATATATATTGGACTATAGGTTTAGCCCCCAAGGACCGACTTGTTATGATCACGACAAGTTGGTACTTGATACTTGGAGTAGATAATACATAACACTGATGTAGCTCCAAGGGTCGGCATATCTCTTTGAGTTAGCCGGTATGCTATTGACTTTGAAGAATTCGACATGTAGCCCCCAAGGGCCGGCTTATCTCTATGATTTTATTCGGGTCTTCTAATTATGTGTGGACATGAATTTTTTTTCACATTAGCCCCCAAGTGTAGTGTGGATTGTTTACAACCTCATGGGACTTTGTATAATATGAGAAATAAGTTTGAAATGCCCTAGCCCCCAAGGATCAAGTCGCCCTTTGTAAGGCGGCTTGAGGGTTTTGTAATAATAATCATTTTTCAAAATTTTAATGGTTGTCAGGGATATGTTGAAGATGCTAAATCTATGGTTGTGAAACTATAGAAACGTCTTAAAGAAGAAGTGAAGTTTAAAGTTGAGGCTGGTCTTGCGGCAACTCATTTTGAAGAATCTACGCAACAGGCGCATGACCATCTGGAGCAAGTCGTAAAAGATTTTGAAAAAGAGAAAGTCACCCTCTTGAAGCATGTTGAGAAGGCTGAGGGTGAACTTGACCCTTTGGAGGAAAATCATACCACCCTGGTGACGCAGATCAGTGAAATGCTGACGACCATCTTTGGTATGTACTCATAGCTCTACTTGAATAGCATTATGACTATATGGCGGCTCATCATGCGCAATTGTCTTTGTACGCAAGACAAAAATAACATACCCTTATGGAGCTGCCTATTGTGAAATTGAAGGCCATTTTCACATACGTAGAGCAATTATTCACAGGTTCTATGTACTCCATAATGGCGGTAGCGAACCTAAAACACCCGCCCTAGAGTATTAAGTATATGTTGAAGAAACTATCCTTTGTGCCACAATGTGTCACATAGACCCGATAATCGGCGACTCGAGGTAGAGCAAACATAGATCTCGCCCGTGCAAAGGCATATTTACCTAAGCTAGATTTGGAGGCTATGAAAGATAGCTTCCCTGAATATAAGCTGGACGGATCAGAGTTTACCCATACCGATTTTGCCAAATGTTTCAAGGAGACTCGGACATTGGCGACTCTGATAGTTGAAGAGATTAACCTCTAGCCATATAACCCGGCATATTCCAAGGAGAACGAGTGTATCGACGCCCCTAATGATGAGTTGTCAGAGCTGGTGCCACCTCGACGTAAGAGGCCCTTTGCTCGTGATGTCGATGTGTCAAGTCTTATTGAGGGGGTATTCAAATTTTGAGTCCTTACTTTCAATTCAGTGGCAACAAAAGGGCCAGCAGGCTGAAGATGAAGATGAACCGGCAGAAACCAATCCAGAGGCAGCTGACCTGGGCCAATCCTGAAGGTGAGACTCCAATTATGAATTAGCCGCCAGACGTCTCACGCCCATGAATGTTGGGGAAAAAACATGAATATTTTGTGGGTCATGGTATGAGTCTATAATAGGTATAGTTTTAAAACTCTGAAATTCCTTGTCGTGCCATCGTGCATGTTGGCCGCATTTTTCTTGCTATGGTGAAACTACTCACGACACCTTGATGCCTTGATCTGTTTTCAAAAATATTATCATGCTATTCTTTTGCTTGCCTCTGAATTTTTGGGTGAATCAGAAAGGTCAATTCGAGACTATAGAGAGACTTGCTTACGAAGATCAAGTCTTTAATGAATCCTTCCACAACATTGTCACAAAAGATGTACAATTTGAATTGGCCATGATAAGATCACAGTTTCGTAACCCGAAAACTCGTTGATGAGCCGGTAATAATATTATACCTGAAAGGTCATGAAATAATAACATATGGAAATAATAATATTAATAATCAAAGATTACAATAAGTCGTCTTAATGAGACTCGGCAAGGAGACTGGCTTTCGATGATCAAGTATTGCTTCAATGAAGCGGGTGTGATAACCCATGGTTTATCCTAGCTCTCTATATGTCGGCTCTCACGTGACTCAAACTGATGTTTTAACCTTGAAAAGTTCAGGGTCCACAATGGATTGACTTATAAAGAGTACATGGGCTCACCTGATCGGAGTCACATCAATCATATAGTAGGTTTGACCATATTGTAACGTTTATTATGACGGGTCAAGAGGGTGAGAAAGCTAAACTCGATGAGTTGGAATCCCCCAAGTGACCTATGATCACGGAAAAGCTCAGCATAGGATATACAGAAGACAATGCTGCTACTGCAAAACATCTGGGGTCCAGATAAGCCGGCTTTATTCCATTGATCATAATGGTTTTAATGATTCGTTGAACTAGAAGCCCCCAAGTAATATGTTTCAAACAACAAAGACTCATGCTCAATTTGTAGTCCGAAATGACAGAGGCCCCAAGTTTCGAGAGTGTTGGCTTTATTATTTGAACATATATAAGTATATACAGAAATTGGGGGCCGATACAAAGATAGTGAGCCAGTGGCTCTAAATATAATAACTAAGCCAAGTCAACTCACTCAATTGATGGTTTTCTTGAGGGGTCTCTAATCAGGCGGGTCAACATCTGCTATATTGAATTTCTATTCTTCGACGACGTAGGTCAACTCAGCAGAAGCTACATCTCCTTCCTCAAACTCCTGGGCTATCTTCATGCTTCCTCCCACGATTATAGTGCCTTTGGGACCTGGCATCTTGATCTTTAGGTAGACATAGCAGGGACGAGCCATGAAACGAGCGTAAACTGGCCTTCCAAAGAGTTAAGAGCTTGCATCTGTAGTTATGTTCGTCTCCAAAAACAACATCGAGCTTAATCCGCCCCACTGGGTATGCCGACTTTCCAGGAATAATGACATGAAAAATCATGGTTGAAGTTTGGAAACTACTATCTGAGAGGCTCATTCGCTGAAAGATGTCATAGTACAGGATGTTGATGTTGCTGCCCCCATCCATGAGTCCCTTTGTGAGGGTATAGCCACCCACCTGAGGCGCCACCACCAAGGCTAAATCTCCTGCGTTATCAACCCCGAGGGGGTGATCCTCTCTGCTCCAGATGGTTGGTTGTTCAGACTGGTTGAGGTATTTGGGAACTGGTGGTTCGACCATGCCGATGGCTCTGTGCTTGAGGTTTTTGTCTAGTTTGCAAGTATTAGTAGTAAAAACATGGTATTGGCCACCATTCAACTGCTTAGGATTACTTTGAAACCCTGCCTGACTATTATGTTGTTGATTGCCCTGACCAGAATGTTGCCTATTGCCATTGTTTCCTTGGTGTCGAAACCTTGATACTCAGTCGCCCTGTCCATTAAAAACCCGATCCTGAAAACCCACTAGGTGAGTCGCCCTGTGAGCCGCCCGGGCCATACTGACCCGGATGTCCTCCACCATTGAACCCTTGATGATTCTGAAAAGCTTGGTTACAAAACTCCTGCATGATGTAACAATTTTTCCCATGAATGAGTAGTCGGCTTATCCTGGGTATTGTGCTTAGAACAAGGCGCCTTCATGTAACGCCCCGGACACACCCGCCGGTAGTCGTTACTCTTGGCGGGATCTATACTAGCCTCACTGATCAATACTAGTCTTTTCTGCGCACTTTGTCCTCACTCATGCGCACCCGGGACCAACTTCTCGGTCGGTCACCCATCCTAGAACTACTCCAAGCCAAGCATGCTTAACCTGGGAGTTCTATTCGAATGGGCTCCTGGAAAAGAAGGAATTCCTTATTGATATGAGTAGTCTATCATCCCTAATATGCCAGGCTATTACATACACCACCACTTAGAGGAACCGACGTCCTTGTCAGGTCACAGGAATGTTCCCTTTGGCACAAACGTCTGTGCTTCCAGTCCAATACATGTGTCATTCCGTGTGCCATGACGGGTCACAAACTTCATGAACAACATGATCGCGCACCTATTGGCAAACATCCATGTAACCACGAGGGTCGGCTCTGATACCAACTTGTAACGCCCCGGACACACCCGCCGGTAGTCGTTACCCCTGGCGGGATCTAGACTGGCCTCACAGATCAATACTAGTCATTTCTGCGCACTTTGTCCTCAGTCATGCGCACCCGGGACCAACTTCCCGGTCTGGTCACCCATCCTAGAACTACTCCAAGCCAAGCATGCTTAACCTGGGAGTTATGTTCGAATGGGCTCCCGGAAAAAAAGGAATTCCTTATTGATATGAGTAGTCTATCATCCCTAATATGCCAGGCTATTACACTTGAGCGCCTCCTTGTAGTTATGCGGCTTGTTCCCATTATAATACCCTCCAGGACGGTGATTCTGGCGCTGGTTTTTGAAACCAGTGTTGGTATTGGTTACAAATTCTGACCCGCCATTGTTGGAAATATGCCCTACAGGCAATAATAAATTAGTTATTATCATATTTCCTTGTTCATGATAATTGTTATTATCCATGCTAGAATTGTATTGATCGGAAACTCACATACATGTGTGGATACATAGACAACACCATGTCCCTAGTATGCCTCTAATAGACTAGCCCGTTGATCAAAGATGGTCAAGGTTTCCTCGCCATGGACATGAGATGTCATTTGATAAAGGGATCACATCATTAGGAGAATGATGTGATGGACAAGACCCAAATTATAAACATAGCATATGATCGTGTCAGTTTATTGCTATAGTTTTTTGCATGTCAAGTATTTGTTCCTATGACCATGCGATCATGCAACTAACTGACACCGGAGGAGTACCTTGTGTGTATCAAATGTCCAACGTAACTGGGTGACTATAAAGGTGCTCTACGGGTATCTCCGAGGGTGTCTGTTGGGTTGGCATGGATCAAGACTGGGATTTGTTACTCCGTGTGACGGAGAGGTATCTCATGGCCCACTCGGTAAGACGGCAAGCAAAGTGACTAAAGTGTTAGCCACTGGATCTTGTATTACGGAGCGAGTAAAGAGACTTGGTAGTAACGATATTGAACTAGGTATAGAGATACCGACGGTCGAATCTCGGGCAAGTAACATACCGAAGAACAAAGGGAACAACATATGGGGTTAACTGAATCCTTGACATAGAGGTTCGACCGTTAAAGATCTTCGTAGAATGTGTAGTAAACAATATGGGCATCCAGGTCCCGCTATTGGTTATTGACCGTAGAGGTGTCTCGGTCATGTCTACATAGTTCTAGAACCCGCAGGGTCTACACACTTAAGGTTCGGTGACGTTTCAGTATAATAGAGTTATGTATGGTGGTGACTGAAGGTTGTTTGGAGTTTTGTATGAGATCCTAGACATCACTAGGAGCTCCGGAATGATCCAGAGGTAAATATTGATATATAAGAAGTCATGTTTTGGTCACCGGAAAAGTTTTGGGCTCATCGGTAGTGTACCGGGAGTGTCGGGAGGGTACCGGGGGACCATCGGGAGGGGTGTCATGCCCAGAGGGGCCTCATGGGCTGTGGGAGGAGACAAACCAGCCCCTAGTGGGCTGGCAAAATCCTCCACTTAATCCCATGTAGTTTGAGAAGGAAAAACCTCAAGGTGGAAAGAGTTTCCAAGTGGGAAGGAGGAGTCCTAATCCTACAAGGATTGGAGGAGGACTCCTTCTCTCCTCCTTGCGCTAAGGCCAAGGGCTGGCCCCTTGGGCGACAAGCCTCCTCCCTCCATCCTCCTATATATACTAGAGTTTTTGAGGGTTTTGATACATAGAAATCAGCCACGTGCTACCCTCTCCTCTAGATCATAGTTTCTCCTCTAGATCGGTTTTCAACGGTGCTTAGGCGAAGCCCTACTGGAATAGTTCCACCACCATTGCCGCAAAGTTGTTGCACTACTGGAGAACTCATCTACCTATCCTCTCCCTCTTTCTGGATCAAGAAGGCGGAGATCGTCATCGAGTTGTACGTGTGCTGAAAGCGGAGGTGCCACCCGTTCGGCGCTAGATCAGAAGGACCACGACTGGATCGCAGGACGGATCGTGATTGGATCATGCGACGGATCGTGATAGGATCGCGAGACGGATCATGATTGGATCACGAGATAGATCATGATGGGATCATGGGACGCTCGGCGATTTGGACCGCGAAGACGTTCGACTACATCAACCGCGTTTCTTAACGCTTCCTGCTTAGCAATCTACAAGGATATGTAGATCCAGTCTCCCTCTCGTAGATGCTCATCACCATGGATAGCTCTTGCGTGTGCATAAGAAATTTTTTGTTTCCCATGCAACATTCCCCAATAGTGGTATCAGAGCTAGGTCTATGTGTAGATGAGATCATGAGTAGAACAGAAAGGAGTTTGTGGGCGTTGATGCTCACATTGCTTCCTCCCTTGATCGTGTTTTGATTCAGCGGTATTGTGGGATTAAGTGGCCCAGACCAACCTTACTCCTATGCTTATGAGAGACCGGTTCCATCGACTCACATGTGAATTTGTTGCATAAAGATGGCTGGTGGGTGTCTGTCTCTCCTACTCTGGTTGGATCGGATTCGACAAAGGCGGTCCTTGAGAAGGTTTAATAGAAATTTGTGTATCACCGTTGTGGTTTTTGCGTAGGTGAGAGTTGTTCTTGCTAGATACCCGTAGCAGCCATGTAAAATATGCAACAACAATTAAAGGACGTCTAACTTGTTTTTGCAGGGTATGTTGTGATGTGATATGGACAATTACATGATGAGATATATGTGATGTATGAGATGATCATGTTTTGTATAGAATATCATGACTTGCATGTCGATGAGTTTGACAACCGGACAGAGCCATATGGTTGTCTTTAATTATTGTATGACCTGCGTGTCAATCATTAAGTGCTATGTAATGCTTTACTTTATCGCTAAGCGGTAACAATAGTAGTCGAAACATGGTGGGCACGACAACCCAGATGGCGACACAATGATGGAGATCATGATGATGGACATCACGGTGTCAATGCCGGTGACTATGGAGATCATGTCGGTGCTTTAAGGATGGAGATCAAAAGCACAAGTTCATGGCCATATCATGTCACTTATGATTTGCATGTGATGTTAAATCCTTTATGCACCTTGTTTTTCTTAGGACGATGATAGCATTATAAGGTGATCCCTCACTAAAATTTCAAGATAGAATTGTGTTCTCCCCGAGTGTGCACCATTGCGAAAGTTCGTCGTTTTGAGACACCACGTGATGATTGGGTGTGATAGACTCTACGTTCACATACAACGGGTGCAAGCCAGTGTTGCATGTGCAGAACACTCGGGTTAAACTTGACGAGCCTAGCATGTACATACATAGCCTCAGAACACAAGAGATCGAAAGGTCGAACATGAGTCATATAGTAGATATGATCAACATGAAGATGTTCACCACTGAAACCACCTCAACTCACGTGATGATCGGACTTGAGTTGGTGGATTTGGATCATGTGACACTTGAATGACCCAAGGGATGTCAATTTGAGTGGGATTTTTAAGTAATATGATTAACTAAACTCATTATCATGAACATAGTCAAAATGTCTTTGCAAATTATGTTGTAGATTACTAGCTCACGTTGTAGCTCCCTTGGATTTTTTCTATCTTCCTAGAGAAATAGAGTTGAAAGATAATGGTAGCAATAATGCGGACTGGGTCCATGATCTGAGGATTGTCCTCATTTCTGCATAGAAGGATTATGTCCTTAATGCACCGCTAGGTGGGCACCCCTCAAACGGCGACTGTAGATGTTGTGAACATTTGACAGTCACGTTCTGATGACTACTTGATAGTTCAGTGCATCTTGCATTACGGCTTAGAATTCTGGCTCCAAATACGTTTTGAACGTCACGGAGCATATGTGATATTCCAAGAGCTGAAATTGGATTTCAGGCTCGTGCCCATGTTGAGAGGTATACGACCTCCAACAAAATTATTTGCCTGCAAGATGAAGGAGAATATCTCAATCGGTGAGCATGTGCGCAGATTGTCTGGGCACGCCAATCACTTGAATCAAGTGGGAGTTGATCTTCCAGATAAGATAGTGATTGATATAGTTCTCTAAGTCATTGTCACCAAGCTGCTAGAGCTTCGTGATGAACTATAAACCTGTCAGGGATGGAAATAATGATCCCTGAGCTGTTCGCGATGTTTGACATCGTGAAGGTAGAAACAAAGAAGGAGCATCAAGGTTGATGGTTAAGTAAAACCACTAGTTTCAAGAATGGCAAAGGCAAGAAGGGAAAAACTTCAGGAATGGCAAGCCAGTTGCCGCTCTAGTGAAGAAACCCAAGGTAGTACCAAAACCTGAGACTAAGTGCTTATATTATGAGAACAATGGTCATTGAAGCGGAACAACCCTAGATACTTGGTAGATAAGAAGGCTGGCAACATCACCAGAAGTATATTTGATATACGTGTTACTAATGTGTACCTTGCTATTACTCCTAGTAGAACCTGGGTATTAGATACCGGTTCGGTTGCTAAATGTTAGTAACTCGAAATGAAAGCTACAGAATAAACGGAGGCTAGCTAAAGGTGAGGTGATGATGTGTGTTGGAAGTGTTTCCAAGGTTGATGTGATCACCATCGCACGCTCTCTCTACCTTCGAGATTAGTGATAGACCTAAATAAATGTTATTTGGTGTTTGCATTGAGCATGAACGTGATTAGATCGTGTTTATTGCAATACGGTTATTCATTTTAAGTTAGATAATAATGGTTATTATGTTTACATGAATAATACCTTCAATGGTCATGCACCCAATGTGAATGGTTTATTGAATCTTTATCGTACTAATACACATGTTCATAACATTGATGCCAAAAGATACAAAGTTAATAATGATAGTACTACATACTTGTGGCACTGCCACCAAATGTCATATTGGTATAAATCGCATGAAGAAACTCCATGCTGATGGATCTTTGGACTCATTCGATTTCAAATCGGTTGAGACATGCGGACCATGCCTCATGGGCAAGATGACTAAAGACCCCGTTTTCGGTATGATGGAGCGGGCTAGTAACTTATTGGAAATAATACATGTTTATGTATGCAATCCAATGAGTGTTGTAGCATGCGGTGAATATCGTTATTTTCTTACCTTCACTGATGATTTGAGTATATATGAGTATATTTACTTAATGAAACACAATTCTGAAACGTTTGAAAAGTTCAAACAAATTCATAGTGAAGTTTAAGATCATCGTGACAAGAAGATAAAAATGTCTATGATATGATCGTGGAGGTGAATATCTGAGTTACGAGTTTGGTATACAACTTAAGACAATGTGAAAGTTGTTTCACAACTCACGCCACCTAGAACACCAGAGTGTGATGGTGTGTGTGAACGTCATAGTCGTGCTCTATTGGATATGGTGTGTACTATGATGTCTCTTATCATTTTGCCACTATCGTTTTGGGGTTATGCATTAGAGACAACGGCATTCACTTTAATAGGGCACCATCTAAATCCGTTGAGATGACACCATATGAATTCTGGTTTGGCAGAAACCTAAGCTATCATTTCTTAATGTTTGGGGTTGCGACGCTTATGTGAAAAATGGTTTTCACCTAATGAGCTCGAACCCAAAGCGGACAAATGCATCTTCATAGAATACCCTAACATTACAGTTGGGTAAACCTTCTATCTTAGATCCAATCACAAAGTGTTTGTTGCTAAAACGGGTCCTTCTCGAGAAAAAGTTTCTCTCGAAAGAATTGAGTGGGAGGAAGATATAACCTGATGAGATTGTTGAACCTTTGTTCCAACCAGAGAGTAGCCCAGCGCAGAAAATTGTTTCTGTGGAGCCTACGTTAGTTGAAGAGGAAGTTACTGATGATGATCATGAATCTTCGGATCAAGTTACTATCGAACCTCGTAGGTCGATAAGGACGCGTATTGCTCCTAAGTGGTATGGTAACCCTGTCTTAGAGGTCATGTTGTTGGACAATGATAAACCTACAAACTATGGAGAAGCGATGATGGAACCGGATTCGAACAAATGGTTAGATCCCATGAAATCCGAGATAGGATCCATGTATGAAAACCAAGTATGGACTTTGGTAGATTTGCCCGTTGAACGGCAGGTCATTGAGTACAAATGGACCTTTAAGATAAAGATAGACGCTAATGGTGAATGTCACCATTTATAAAGCTCAACTTATCGCAAAGAAGTTTACGCCAAGTTCAAGGAGTTGACTATGATGATACTTTCTCACCCGTAGCGATGCTAAAAGTCTGTTGGAATTATGTTAGCAGTTGCTACATTTTTCAATTATGAAATCTTGTAGATGGATGTCAAAACATTGTATCCTTAACGATTTACTTGAGGAAAGGTTATATGTGATACAAGCAGAAGATTTTGTCAGTCCTAAAGATACTAAAAGGTGTGCAAGCTCCAACAATCCTTCTATGGGCTGGAGCAAGCATCTCGGAGTTGGAATATACGCTTTGATGAGGTGATTAAAGTTTTTAGGTTTATACAATGTTTACGAGAAACTTGTATTTACAAGAAAGTGAGTGGGAGCACTATAGAATTTCTGATAAGTATATGTGGTTGACATATTGTTGATAGGAAATTATGTACAATTTCTGGAATGTATAAATGGTTGTTTGAAAAGAGTTTTTCAATGGAAGACCTAGATAAAGCTACCTAATTGTTGGGCATCAAGATCTATAGATATAGATCAAGATGCTTGATGAGACTTTCAATGAGTACATACCTAGACAAGATTTTCAAAGTGCTCAAAATGGATCAGTCAAAGAAGGAGTTATTGCATAGTTTGTAAGGTGTGGAGTTGAGTGAGACTCAAATCTTGACCATGACAGAAGAAAGAGAAAGGATAAAGGTTGTCCCCTATGCTTTATCCATAGGCTCTATATAGTATGCCATGATATGTACCGCACCTGTGTGTGCCTTGCCATGAGTCTGTCAAGGGGTACAAGAGTGATTCAAGAGTGGATCACTGGACAGCGGTCAAAATTATCCTTAGTAACTAGAGGACTAAGGAAATATATCTCGATTATGGAGGTGATAAAGAGTTCGTCGTAAAGGGTTACGTCGAGATTTAACACCAATCCGGATGACTCTTAGTAGCAATACAGATACGTATAGTGGAGTAGCCATTTAGAATACCTCCAAGTGGAGCATGGTAGCAGTGTCTACATAGAGATTTGCAAAGTACATACGGATCTGAATGTCGCAGACTTGTTGACTAAAACCTCTTTCACATGCAAAACATGATCGAACCCCAGAACTCATTGGGTGTGAGATTCATAACAAATGACATAGCAATGTGAGCTAGATTATTGACTCTAGTGCAAGTGGGAGACTGTTGGAAATATGCCCTAGAGGCAATAATAAATTAGTTATTATCATACTTCCTTGTTCATGATAATCGTTTATTAGAATTATATTGATCGGAAACTCAGATACATGTGTGGATACATAGACAACACCATGTCCCTAGTATGCCTCTAATAGACTAGCCCGATGATCAAAGATGGTCAAGGTTTCCTGGCCATGGACATGAGATGTCATTTGATAAAGGGATCACATCCTTAGGAGAATGATGTGATGGACAAGACCCAAACTATAAACATAGCATATGATCGTGTCAGTTTATTGCTATAGTTTTCTGCATGTCAAGTATCTGTTCCTATGACCATGAGATCACACAATTCACTGACACTGGAGGAGTAACTTGTGTGCGTCAAATCGCAACATAACTAGGTGACTAGAAAGGTGCTCTAGAGGTATCTCCAAGGGTGTCTGTTGGGTTGGCATGGATCAAGACTGGGATTTGTTACTCCGTGTGACGGAGAGGTATCTCAGGGCCCACTCGGTAATACAACATCACAACAAGCCTTGCAAGCAAAGTGACTAAAGTGTTAGCCACGGGATCTTGTATTACGGAACTAGTAAAGAGACTTGCCGGTAACGAGATTTAACTAGGTATAGAGATACCGACAATCGAATCTCGGGCAAGTAACATACCGAAGAACAAAGGGAACAACATATGGGATTAACTGAATCCTTGACATAGAGGTTCGACCGATAAATATCTTTGTAGAATATGTAGGAACCAATATGGAATCCAGGTCCCGCTATTGGTTATGGACCATAGAGGTGTCTCGGTCATGTCTACATAGTTCTAGAACCTGCAGGGTCTACACACTTAAGGTTTGGTGACGTTTCGGTATAATAGAGTTATGTATGGTGGTGACCTAAGGTTGTTAGGAGTTCCGGATGAGATCCTGGACATCATTAGGAGCTCTGGAATGGTCCGGAGGTAAAGATTGATATATAGGAAGTCCTGTTTTGGTCACCGGAAAAGCTTCGGTCTCATCGGTAGTGTACCGGGAGTGCCGGGAGGGTACCGAGGGACCATAGGGAGGGGTGTCATGCCCCGAGGGGCCTCATGGGTTGTGGGAGGATACAAACCAGCCCCTAATGGGCTGTCCAAAGCCTCCACTAAAGCCCATGAGGTTTGAGAAGGAAAAACCCCAAGGTGGAAAGAGTTTCCAAGTGGGAAGGAGGAGTCCTAATCCTACTAGGATTGGAGGAGGACTCCTCCTCTCCTCCTTGCGCCAAGGCCAAGGGCTGTCCCCTTGGGCTCCAAGCCTCCTCCCTCCCTCCTCCTATATACACTAGAGGTTTTGAGGGTTTTGATACATAGAAATCAGCCACGTGCTACCCTCCTCAAGATCGTAGTTTCTCCTCTAGATCGATTTCAGCGGTGCTTAGGCGAAGCCCTGATGGAATAGTTCCACCACCATCGCCGCAATGCCGTTGTGCTGCCGGAGAACTCATCTACCTCCCCACTCCCTCTTGCTGGATCAAGAAGGCAGAGATTGTCATCGAGCTGTACGTGTGCTGAACACGGAGGTGTCGTCCGTTCGGCGCTAGATCAGAAGGACCGCGACTGGATCGCGGGACGGATCGTGATTGGATCACGGGACGGATCGTAATGGGATCGCATGACGGATCGTGATTGGATCGCAAGATGGATTGTGATGGGATCGCGAAGACGTTCGACTACATCAACCGCGTTTCTTAACGCTTCCCGCTTAGCAATCTACAGGGATATGTAGATCCACTCTCCCTCTCGTAGATGCTCATCACCATGGATAGATCTTGCGTGTGCGTAGGAATATTTTTGTTTCCCATGCAATGTTCCCCAACAGCCATCGGGCTACTTTTGTTTGTTGTTATCGCCTTGACCTCCAGGGTTTCCACCTTGCTGGTTACCCTTGCCACCTTCACCTTTCTTGTTCTTGACAGTTTTTTCCTCGTGTGAGTCGGGATCCTTTGTGATGTCTGACTCAGCATACCTGGTAAGAATGTCCATCAAGGCGCCCATGTCTTGTACCTTACACTTCAATCAACCAAGTTTTTGGACCAGAGGTTGAAAATGACAGTTTTTCTCCAAGATGAGCACAACCTGAGCCGCCATGATGTTGTCTAATGAGTGGATGATTTCGGCAACCTGAAGAGTCCAATGATGTGCCGACTCATCCATGCGCTGGATACAATGTTGAAGATCTACGATTGTCATTGGCCGTTTGCACGTTCCTTGGAAGTTTTTGATGAACCGCTCCTTCAGCTCTGACCAAGTGTTGATGGAGTTAGGCAGAAGGTTTTTCAGCCATGTCCGAGTCGGCCCTTCCAGCACCATCGTCAAATACTTAGCACATATCGCATTGCTGACGTCGAGCATGTCCATGCCGAACTCATAGCTCTCGATCCATGCTGTCGGCTCAAGGTCTCTTGTGTAGTTTGGCAACTTACGAGGTCCTTTGAAGTCCTTAGGCATTGGCTCACTGTGAAGAGTAGGAGATAGACAAGAGATGTCGATTGTCCTATTGTTAACTCTAGACCGCAGCACCGTTGATCGGGGATCCGTCATGGGCTGCTGAGTCGCCCGCATTACTACTGCCTCTGTCTCCGCCTGTTGGCTGCCCTTGTCGCGTCAACGATCGCTTGAGTGTTGGGTAACACAAGCCGGGTCGGGGAAAGCCGACATTGCTTCTGACGCCCGCTACTAGAAACAGTCGGAGACTCCTCATGGCGGCTCTTACTATACCTGGCGTACGGCGTCGAATGCATCCGATCACGGCTGTAAGAATATTGTGCTTGTTGTACCACTGTTGTTTTCAGCATCTTGATGGCGTTCCTTGCCTCGATCTCAACTGGGGTGTTCCCGTGAATTGGGAGTGCCTCCAAATTACGTGTTGGTGCCAACATGTTGTCAACAGGGTTGGAGAAGTGGCCATGTGGTGTTTGGAAATGTTGAGTCGACGTCTGCACCAGTTGTGGCTGAGTAGGCTCTACGTGTCGTTCTGTATGACGAGGTGGATCCTGCCCCGCCCCAGTTGTTGTTCGACTGGAAAGTAACTGAGTCAGCTCGAGATTCAACGACAGCCGGCTCTGGTGTCTCCTCTGGTAAACTGCCTCATAGGCATTCCGATGAAGCTCTAACTGCCAAGCCTTGGCCTTCAAGCGATCTGACTCGTTATGGATACGAGCCTATATTTCAGCCATCCGGATGTTTTCGGCGTCAATCTCTCCTTGAACCTTGGTCATCTCTACATGAAGTTTTACCAGTTTCGTGTTACGCGCTTCCTGATTTTTCGTAGTGACTGGATTCTCCAAGAGTTTGGCCATCTCAGCCATCAAGTCGCTCATGGCCTGAGCCGGCGTCTTGCCTGACCAGCCGACACCGTTTGCAGCCGCTGTCGTCGACGGATCTTGAGTCATCACGGTTCCTCCCATGTAGATAGTGACCTCGCGAGGCAACTCATATGATTCCTTGACAGCTTCTGCTTCCGAGAAGCCCCCAAGTCCATCATAGAGGGGACATATTGAGTCAATGTCTCCCATGGATGACTCGCCGTCAGAATTGACGGGGGTGCCCTCGCTACCTGTCGGCTCATCCGAAAGGCTCACTCCTTGGGTGAAACCTATGAAGACGTTACGTCGAACGACTGGATGTCGGTCGGGCCGGGCGTGCCGAGTTGGCTCGACGATGTCAGTGCAGATGTCCGGCTCGGGTACTGACGTGTCGATCTTCCCGATGAAGACATGAATCTTGCCAAAGGGGACCCAGTATCCAGACTCGAGTGAGTCGGCCTCAGGGCCCCATCTTGAATTGTCGATGTAGATCTTGCCCCGGCGGCTCTTGGTCATCTCATCCACCGCGTAGCTCCCGGACCCTGGAAGAGCTCCCTTCGAGAACTCAACTCCAACGTGTGACAACCCCATGATGGGCACCAACTGTCGTGGGTTTTTCACGGCAGATGTATGCATAGGAAAAATTAAGTGTGAGGCCATCGTTGCTATGTGGCAATTCGAAGGGGTTGATCGGGCACAAGAGACAGATTTACCCAGGTTCGGCCCCTCCGATGGAGGTAACAACCTACGTCCTGCTTTTGTGTCTATATGTTGGTAGACGTAGTAGTAAATCAAAAAAATTCCTACGTGTTCACCAAGATCTATCTATGGAGAAACCAACAACGAGTAAGGGGAGAGTGCATCTTCATACCTTTGAAGGTCTCTAAGCGGAAGCATTACAAGAACGTGGTTGGTGGAGTCGTACTCGTAGCGATTCAGATCATGGTGGACTCCGATCTTAGCGCCGAACAACGACGCCTCCGCGTTCAACACACGTGCAGCCCCGTGACGTCTCCTACACCTTGATCCAACAAGGAGGAAGGATAGGTTGAGGGAGAGATCCGGCAGCACGATGGCATGGTGACGGTGGAGCTGTGTGTAGACCCTATGGGTTCGGGAGACACGTAGACATGACCGAGAAACCTCTCCGGTCAATAACCAACAGCGGGATCTGGATACCCATGTTGGCTCCCACATGCTCCATGATGATCTCATCGGATGAACCACGATGTCGGGGATTCAATCAATCCCGTATGCAATTCCCTTTGTCTACCAGTATGATACTTGCCCGAGATTCGATCGTCGGTATCCCTATACATTGTTAATCTTGTTACCGGCAAGTCTCTTTACTCGTTCTGTAACACAATATCCCGTGGCTAACTCCTTAGTCACTTTGAGCTCATTATGATGATGTCTTACCGAGTGGGCCCAGAGATACCTCTCCGTCACACGGAGTGACAAATCCCAGTCTCGATTCGTGCCAACCCAACAGACACTTTCGGAGATACCCGTAGTGCACCTTTATAGACACCCAGTTACGTTGTGACGTTTGGCACACCCAAAGCATTCCTACGGTATCCGGGAGTTTCACATTCTCATGGTCTAAGGAAATGATAATTGACATTGGAAAAGCTTTAGCAGACGAACTACACGATCTTGTGCTATGCTTAGGATTGGGTCTTGTCCATCACATCATTCTCCTAATGATGTGATCCCGTTATCAACGACATCCAATGTCCATGATCATGAAACCGCGACCATCTATTGATCAACGAGCTAGCCAACTAGAGGCTCACTAGGGACACGTTGTGGTCTATGTATTCACACATGCATTATGGTTTCCGGTTAACACAATTATAGCATGAACAATAGACAATTATCATGAACAAGGAAATACAATAATAACCATTTTATTATTGCCTCTAGGGTATATTTCCAATAGTCTCCCACTTGCACTAGAGTCAATAATCTAGTTACATTGTGATGAATCGAACACCCATAGCATTCTGGTGTTCATCATGTTTTGCTCGTGAGAGAGCTTTACTCAATGGATCTGCGACATTCAAATCCGTATGTACTTTACAAATACCTATATCTCCCTCCTGAATGTAATCACGGATGGAGTTGAGGCGGCGCTTGATGTGTCTTGTCTTCTTGTGAAACCTGGGCTCCTTCACAAGGGCAATAGCTCCAGTGTTGTCACAGAATAGAGTCATCGGGCCCGACGCATTGGGAATCACTCCTAGGTTGATGATAAACTCCTTCATCCAGACTCCTTACTTTGCTGCTTCCGAAGCAGCTATGTACTCCGCTTCACATGTAGATGCCGCCACGACACTTTGCTTGCTGCTGCACCAGCTGACTACCCCTCCGTTCAAAATATACACGTATCCGGTTTGCGACTTGGAGTCGTTCGGAGCTGTGTCAAAGCTAGCATCGACGTAACCCTTTACGATGAGCTCTTCAGCACCTCCATATACGAGAAACATGTCCTTTGTCCTTTTCAGGTACTTCAGGATATTCTTGACCGCTGTCCAATGTTCCGCTCTGGGATCACTTTGGTACCTCCCTACCAATCTTATGGCAAGGTTCACACCAGGTCTGGTACACAACATGGCATACATAATAGAGCCTATGGCTGAAGCATAGGGGATGACACTCATCTCTTCTCTATCTTTTGCTGTGGTCGGGCATTGAGTCGTACTCAATCTCACACCCTATAATACAGGCAAGAACCCCTTCTTGGGCTGATTCATATTGAACTTCTTCAATATCTTTTCAAGGTATGTGCTTTGTGAAAGACCTATGAGGCATTTCGATCTATCTCTATAGATCTTAATACCTAATATGTAAGCAGCCTCTCCAAGGTCCTTCATTGAAAACCATTTATTCAAGTAGGCCTTTACACTTTCTAAAAGTTCTATATCATTTCCCATCAACAATATGTCATCCACATATAATATGAGAAATGCTATAGAGCTCCCACTCACTTTATTGTAAATACAGGGTTCTCCATAAATCTGTATAAATCCAAACGCTTTAATCACCTCATTAAAGCGAATGTTCCAACTCCAAGATGCTTGCACCAGCCTATAGATGGAGCGCTGGAGCTTGCATACCTTGTTAGCATCTTTATGATCGACAAAACCTTCTGGTTGCATCATATACAGTTCTTCCTTAAGGAAGCCATTAAGGAATGTTGTTTTGACGTCCATTTGCCAGATCTCATAATCAGAAAATGCAGCAATTGCTAACATGATTCAGACAAACTTCAACATCGCTACGGGTGAGAAGTCTCATCGTAGTCAACTCCTTGAACTTGTCGATAACCCTTAGCGACAAGCCGAGCCTTATAGACGGTCACATTACCATCCGCGTCAGTCTTCTTCTTCAAGATCCATTTATTTTCAATGGCTCTCTTATCATCAGGCAAGTCCACCAAAGTCCATACTTTGTTCTCATACATGGATCCTATCTCGGATTTCATGGCTTCGAGCCATTTGTTGGAATCCGGGCCCGCCATTGCTTCTTCATAGTTCGAAGGTTCACCGTTGTCCAACAACATGATCTCCAGGACAGGGTTGCCATACCACACTGGTGCGGAACGTGTCCTAGTGGACCTTCGATGTTCAATAGTAACTTGATTTGAAGTTTCATGATCATCATCATTAACTTTCTCTCCAGCCAGTGTAGGCTCCATAGAAACAACTTCCTGTGTTGCGCTACTCTCCGACTCGAGTGGAGGTACAATTACCTCATCAAGTTCTATTTTCCTCCCACTTACTTCTTTCGAGAGAAACTCTTTCTCGAGAAAGGATCCATTCTTGGCAACAAAGACTTTGCCTTCAGATCTGAGGTAGAAGTTATACCCAATAGTCTCTTTGGGATATCCTATGAAGACGCACTTTTCCACTTTGGGTTCGAGCTTCTCAGGTTGAAGTTTCTTCACATAAGCATCGCATCCCCAAACTTTTAGAAACGATAGCTTAGGTTTCTTTCCAAACCATAATACATATGGTGTCGTCTCAACGGACTTTGACAATGCCCTATTTAAGTGAATGTGGCAGTCTCTAATGCATATCCCCAAAATGATAGCGGTAAGTTGGTAAGAGACATCATAGATCGCACCATATCCAATAGAGTGCGATTACGACGTTCAGACACACCATTTCGGTGAGGTGTGCCAGGCAGCGTGAGTTGTGAAACAACTCCACATTTCCTTAGGTGCGTGCCAAACTCGTGACTTAAATATTCTCCGCACGATCAGATCGTAGGCACTTTATTTTCCTATCATGTTGATTCTCTACCCCACTCTAAAAATCCTTGAACCTTTCAAAGGTTTCAGACTTGTGTTTCATTAAGTAGACATACCCATATCTGCTCAAGTATCAGTGAGAGTGAGAACATAATGGTAGTCACCGCGAGCCTCGACGCTCATTGGACCGCATATATCGGTATGTATTATTTCCAACAAGTCAGTTGCTCGCTCCATTGTTCCGGAGAACGGAGTCTTGGTCATCTTGCCCATGAGGCATGGTTCGCACGTGTCAAATGATTCGAGATCAACAGACTCCAAAAGTCCATCAGCATGGAGCTTCTTCATGCGTTTGACACCAATATGACCAAGGTGACAGTGCCACATGTAAGTGCGACTATCGTTATCAACCTTACACTTTTTGGTACTCACACTATGAACATGTGTAACATCATGTTCGAGATTCATCAAAAATAAACCATTGACCAGCAGAGCATGACCATAAAACATTTCTCTCATATAAATAGAACAACAATTATTCTCAGATTTAAATGAGTAGCCATCTCACATCAAGTGAGATCCAGATACAATGTTCATGCTCAAAGCTGGCACTAAATAACAATTATTGAGGTTTAAAACTAATCCCAAAGGTAGATGTAGAGGTAGCGTGCCGACGACGATCACATCGACTTTGGAACCATTCCCGACGCGCATCGTCACCTCGTCCTTTGCCAGTCTCCGCTTATTCCGTAGCTCTTGCTTGGAGTTACAAATGTGAGCAACTGCACCGGTATCAAATACCCAGGAGCTACTACGAGAGCTGGTTAGGTACACATCAGTAACAAGTATATCACATATACCTTTAACGTTGTCGGCCTTCTTATCCGCTAAGTACTTGGGGCAGTTCCACTTCTAGTGACCGGTACCCTTGCAATAAAAGCACTCAGTCTTAGGCTTGGGTCCATTCTTGTTCTTCTTCCCGGCAACTTGCTTCCCGGGCGCGGCAATAGCTTTGTCGTCCTTCTTGAAGTTCTTCTTACCCTTGCCTTTCCTGAAACTAGTGGTCTTACTGACCATCACACTTGATGCTCCTTTTTGATCTTGACCTCCGCTGATTTCAGAATCGAGTACAACTCAAGAATGGACTTCTCCATCCCCTGCATGTTGTAGTTCATCACAAAGCTCTTGTAGCTAGGTGGAAGCGACTGGAGGATTCTGTCAGTGACCGAGTCATCCGGGAGATTAACTTCCAGCTGAGTCAAGCGGTTGTGCAACCCAGACATTTTGAGTACATGCTCACTAACAGAACTATTCTCCTCCATCTTACAGATGAAGAACTTGTCGGAGATGTCATATCGCTCGACCCGGGCATGAGCTTGGAAAACCAGTTTCAGCTCTTGGAACATCTCATATGCTCCGTGTTGCTCAAAATGCTCTTGGAGCCCCGGTTCTAAATTGTAAAGCATGCCGCACTGAACCAGGGAGTAAACATCACAGGATGACTGCCAAGCATTCGTAACGTCTTGGTCCGCTGGGAAAATGGGTGGGTCACCTAGCGGTGCATCAAGGACATACAATCTCTTGGAAGCTATGAGGATGATCCTCAAGCTACGGACCCAGTCCGCATAGTTGCTTCCATCATCATTCATCTTGGTTTTCTCTAGGAACGCGTTGAAGTTGAGGGTGACATTAGCGTTGGCCATTGGATCTACAATATAGATTGTAAAGACAATTTTAGACTAAGTTCATGATAATTAAGTTCACATAATCAAATTATTAAATGAACTCCCACTTAGATAGACATCTCTCTAGTCATCCAAGTGATACATGATCCATGTCAACTAGCCCATGTCTGATCATCACGTGAGACGGACTAGTCATCCATGGTGAACATATCCATGTTGATCGTATCTTCTATACGACTCATGCTCGACCTTTCAGTCTTCCGTGTTCCGAGGCCATGTCTGTACATGCTAGGCTCGTCAAGTCAACCTAAGTGTTTCGCGTGTGTAAATCTGGCTTACACCCGTTGTATGCGAACGTTAGAACCTATCGCACCCGATCATCACGTGGTGCTTTGGAACAATGATCCTTAGCAACGGTGCACGGTTAGGGCGAACACATTTCTTGAAATTTTATTGAGAGATCATCTTATTTACTACCGTCGTTCTAAGCAAATAAGATGTAAACATGATAAACATCACATGCAATCAATATAGTGACATGATATGGCCAATATCATCTTGCTCCTTTGATCTCCATCTTCGGGGCACCATGATCATCAATGTCACCGACACGACACCATGATCTCCATCATCATGTCTTCATGAAGTTGTCTCGCCAACTATTACTTCTACTACTATGGCTAACATTTAGCAATAAAGTAAAGTAATTACATGGCGTTTATGATTGACACGCAGGTCATATAATAAAATAAGACAACTCCTATGGCTCCTGCCAGTTGTCATACTCATCGACATGCAAGTCGTGAATCCTATTACAAGAACATGATCAATATCATACATCACAATGCATCACATCACATCCTTTGGCCATATCACATCACAAGGCATATGCTGCAAAAACAAGTTAGACGTCCTCTAATTTGTAGTTGCAAGTTTTTTACATGGCTGCTAAAGGATTCTAGCAAGAACGTTTCTTACCTACGACAAAACCACAACGTGATATGTCAATTGCTATTTACCCTTCATAAGGACCCTTTTCATCAAATCCAATCCGACTAAGGTGGGAGAGACAGACACCCGCTAGCCACCTTATGCAACAAGTGCATGTTAGGCGGTGGAACCGGTCTCACGTAAGCGTATGTGTAAAGTTGGTCCGGGCCGCTTCATCCCACAATACCGCCGAACCAAGATAAGACTAGCAGTGGTAAGCAAATTAACAAGATCGACGCCCACAACAACTTTGTGTTCTACTCGTGCATAGATTCTACGCATAGACCTAGCTCATGATGCCACTATTGGGAGACGTAGTAGTAAATCAAAAAAATTCCTACGTGTTCACCAAGATCTATCTATGGAGAAACCAGCAACGAGTAAGGGTAGAGTGCATCGTCATACCTTTAAAGATCGCTAAGCGTAAGCGTTCCAAGAATGCGGTTGCTGGAGTCGTACTCGTAGCGATTCAGATCGCGATGGACTCCGATCTTAGCGCCGAACAACGGCGCCTCCGCGTTCAACACATGTGCAGCCCGGTGACGTCTCCTACGCCTTGATCCATCAAGGAGGAAGGAGAGGTTGAGGGAGAGCTTCGGCAGCACGGCGGAGTGGTGACGGTGGAGCTGCATGGTCTCCCGCAGGGCTTTGCCAAGCACCGCGGAGAACGAGGAGTAAGAGATGTAGGGTTGCCCGAGAGGGAGAGAGAGTCGTGTCTCAAACAGCCCCAAAGGCTCCACTATATATAGGAGGAGAGGGAGGAGGGTGCCCACCCCTAGGGTTCCCACCCTAGGTGGTGCTGCAGCCCCTAGATGAGATCTGGCCGGCGGCCAAGAAGGAGGGGAGAGGGGTGCGGTTGCCCTAGCCGCCCTAGGGTGGGCCTAGGGCCCATCTGGGCTAGGGTTTTCCCCCTCTCTCCTTTGCTGCGCCTTGGGCCAGGTGGGAGGGGCGCACCAGCCCACCTAGGGGCTGGTTCCCTCCACCTTCGGCCCATGCAGCCCTCCGGGGCTGGTGGCCCCACTTGGTAGACCCTCGAAACCCTTCCGGTGGTCCCGATATGTTACCGGTGATGCCTGAAACTCTTCCGGTGACCAAAACCTCACTTCCTATATATGAATCTTTACCTTCGGACCATTCCGGAACTCCTCGTGACGTCCTGGATCTCATCCAGGACTCCGAACAACCTTTGGTAACCACGTACACTATTTCCCTATAACCCTAGCGTCATCGAACCTTAAGTGTGTAGACCCTATGGGTTCGGGAGACACGTAGACATGACCGAGACACCTCTTCGGTCAATAACCAACAGCGGGATCTAGATACCCATGTTGGCTCCCACATGCTCCATGATGATCTCATCGGATGAACCACGATGTCGGGGATTCAATCAATCCCGTATGCAATTCCCTTTGTCTACCGGTATGATACTTGCCCGATATTCGATCGTCGGTATCCCTATACCTTGTTCAATCTCGTTACCGGCAAGTCTCTTTACTCATTCCGTAACACATCATCCCGTGGCTAACTCCTTAATCACTTTGAGCTCATTATGATGATGTCTTACCGAGTGGGCCCAGAGATACCTCTCCGTCACACAAAGTGACAAATCCCAGTCTCGATTCGTGCCAACCCAACAGACACTTTCGGAGATACCCGTAGTGCACCTTTATAGCCACCCAGTTACGTTGTGACGTTTGGCACACCCAAAGCATTCCTACGGTATCCGGGAGTTGCACATTCTCATGGTCTAAGGAAATGATACTTGACATTGGAAAAGCTTTAGCAGACGAACTACACGATCTTGTGCTATGCTTAGGATTGGGTCTTGTCCATCACATCATTCTCCTAATGATGTGATCCCGTTATCAACGACATCCAATGTCCATGGTCATGAAACCGTGACCATCTATTGATCAACGAGCTAGCCAACTAGAGGCTCACTAGGGACACGTTGTGGTCTATGTATTCACACATGCATTATGGTTTCCGGTTAACACAATTATAGCATGAACAATTGACAATTATCATGAACAAGGAAATACAATAATAACCATTTTATTATTGCCTCTAGGGCATATTTCCAACACTATATTGATGATGATCTTGATTACAAGGGCGCAGAATCGCTAACCTAGCTTTCGAGGGTTTGTGACTTAAGTCTATTAGCCTCAGGGCTCACCTTTATATACAGGTCGAGGCCCTGGGTTTACCAGAGTCCAGATCATGTAATGATCCGTGACCTAATACATCTCTAACTTGTCTTGTCTCTCAAGTAAGGAAAGATCATGTCGTCTTCTGCCTTCTGGGCCTTGAGAGTCACCATCTTCATGTGCTGGGTCGCCATCCGGCTTACCTAATAAGTAGCTTCACTTGACTTATCATCATTGGCACGACCCATCTTGAGTATGATTCTTAAGCCGCCAACAAGTTGATCCGGCCCTATAGGCGGGTTACACCGTGGGGTTATATCCTCGACACCACCGCTGCGCCGTCACTCGCCACCACTGTGCATGGGTCACCGGAGCTCCGTCGTCTTATGTGGACGCGTGAGAGAAAATGAATATAAATTAGTCACTCACAGGTGAGGCTCATATGTCAGGCAAAATATATAAAGAGGTTTAGAGTGACAGATGCACACCTTTCACATCCAATAAATTTATTGGAAGAGCCCCTAAACACATATACAGAGAGAGATTTTTTAGGAGACCGCTGGAGACGCTCATAGTTTGATCCTCTTCAGAATCTTTAACTAATAATAAACCGACTATTGCTTCTGCTCACCATCATTGATGTTTTACAAAAAAATCCCTCTACTTTTTGATAATTAAACCCGTAGTCCTTTTTTAAGTGAATAATCCGAAAAAATGTTTTGATTTTGAATACATGACCCTATGTTTTTTTACTATTCAATCCATGGTCACTTAGCTGGGCCTGTCGTCCATCTCAAAATTGTGTGCGTCCGTAGCTTCCTGTTCAAAATAGTACCACCTCGCTCCCATAAACTAATTCTCATCAATTTATATACGTTTGTAAAATATCTATAATATCAATGAGCAAATACATGGGAGAGAACAATGAGGAACAACAAAGGAGAGGGATCCTCGGATGTGTCAAAAGATTGACACCAGACATGAGAGAATCAGAGGCAAAAAAATCAAATGATAATGAAATCACGAAACTATCGATGATCTTGCCGTAGTCATCAAGGAGCAAGAAGACCAGCAGTAGAGGATACGCCGACAACTATGGAGGCCCTGCCTCATTGGCGCTGCGTGGGGAGGGAGGGGCCAGAGAGAGAGCGAGGCACGGTGGGGTAGGTGGGCATGGGAATGCAGGGACGTTGTGGGTGACGACGTTGCTAGGGAGAGAGGAGAGGGATGGGGTTAGTCTCCCTAGCTTCTAGGGTTAAGTAACATGGGCAGGTGGGCCGGTGGGTTGGGGTGTGCTTTTCTCTCCCTCTCTTCTTCTTACTTTTTTACCATTTTCAGTTAAACGGAAATTCAAAGAAAAGAAAGAGAATGTAGGTAGAGAAGGGATAGACAAAGATAGTTATGTCTCTGGCATAAGAGTAATATGGGGAATTTAAATAAATTGGTTTGGGATTTTTTTGCAAAATTTTTCTTCTATACCTCAATATTTATAGCGCTGCCTTCGAAGATGTTGTCCGCACTTATAGGCGTTTTGATAGACACATTAATTTTTTTTCTGTTGCAAGCATGTAAAGATATGGTTGTTCACCCAATCTTCTGACTAGGAATCATGTTCCATGTCCGAACTAGCACCCTAAAAATCTGTGTTGTCAATTGATCTATTATTTATGTCATCATCCTAAACCTGGCTAACATGATTGCAACGGAGCACATCATTTTCTCTCTCGTTATAACGCACAGGCATTTGTGTTAGTAGGATAAAAAAGACGCTACTAATTAGGTATTACCTCCGTTCTTTTATGTAAGGTGTATTATTTTTGACACGATGACCAAGGTATATAATTATAGACATGCTAAGACTAAATTACCCTTGATAAATTTGTTGGTTAGTGAAAAGTAAATCAATTAGTCAAGAAAAATATGACATACATGCAATCGACAAAGAGATAGTTACTTGTTTGCTATAAAAAAGAGGAGTATGTCATAGCTGTGCGCGCGTCAGTCCACCGAGGAATTCGCCGGAGACCACGGCGAAGGCATGGCATGTCTTCTAAGAAAATTAATTAACTTCCATTGTTTCTTTATTTCTTTATTTTTGTATGAAAGTTAGCTTCCATTTTTTCCATCTTTCTCTCGTGTGTGGATGGGTGCAGCTTCTGAAAAAATCGAAAGAAATGCAAGACGTGGATGTCTGGCCTGCAAATCTTGAGCTACGTGTTAACCATATTTCTCCGGATTCTACGTCAAGCCTCTCCCTTTCTCGTGTTCACTCCAGCGGTTCTCGGGTCATCGGTCGCCAATAATCACACGCCCACAGACGTCTCCACGGCCACGCTGAAAGATACGTACTCCCCTATGCACGTCCTGTTGCATTGCATGGAGCATGAAAAAGACCACATTTGTTCTTTACGGTTCGCGTGCATACTCATCGTTTGGTTGTTGTTTACACATCAATGCATGTACTCTTTTTATAATAAGTCGGTGACAATTAATATGGATCGAAGGGACTAGTACAATTTTTTTATTTGATCTTTTTAATCTTTCAATAAGAATTACACCCCCTAAAAAAGGAATCATACACATTTGCTAGTCCCTCACCTAACCATGGATTCTTGGAACAATGCCATCAAATGCGATTTGGTGTGATGGGGATGGCCCAAAGAAATGTGATTCCAAATCTCCCTGCTCCGGACTGCAGAACCGATGGCTGAATGAATACTCAAGTTTGAGGTTGGTCGAGAGTGCAAGAGGATCAAACCTGAAGTTTCTGCAGGGACAAACAAAAAGATCAGCCTTCCTCCTTGTATTCCTACACATACTTAAGGTTAGCTCCAAGTGGTCCTTTAGGTCATTAACCAACCACTCAAAACAAACTTCTCATTCTATGCCAAAAGAGTGGTGAAAGACGGTGTCCCCATGATGTTATTGATGACCACTGCCAGTACCACTGTACTAGTACAATCCTTAACGGAACCGCCGACGCTGAAGAACCGTGTCTATAACGGAACTCGTTAAGGAACTCTCTGATTCGCAGGATTCTTAAAACGCAGGAATAGAGAATGCATAGTATTGAAAAATGTCATGCGCATTTCAATCCTACAGTATTCTAAAAGCACGGGAATATGGATATTAAAATTTTACAATGTTTCATTTTGAAAAGAAAAAATATTACATTGTTGTCAAACCCATTGATTTTACGGTCTGTCAATGCTGCACATGTTACAAGATTGGGCATGACGAAATGGTGCGAAATCTGAGTTTGCTTCAGAGGCTAGTTGAGCAAGACAGCGCGAGAAACGAAATTTCCTTTTCATGGATGATTAAGGAGCTGCGACCTACCAATGGACAGCTATTATTATGCACGTCACGCAGCCGAAGATGCTTAATCCCACCAGATACAATATGCAGCAGCCGAGCCAAGTGGTCGCTCACACCGACACTCCAAAATCAGCAGCCCACCCTGTTGTGAGGTGCTCTGCTTGCAAGGATGCTACGCTCTGTTGACCAAAGCTACCAAGAATTGAGTAACACATGTATTCAGGGAAACATTACATCACGTCAAGTGACCAGTTCAAAATTACAAGTTCACAAGAAAGACCTCCAGATCATTTGCAAGAGCCAACACAAAAAACAGACTACAGGAGTAACTTTTCTTTGTGGTTCTTTTCATATTCTCTTCTACTGTTTTGATTTGTTATGCTTTTATTTTGTTTTGCTCTGTCTGTTTTGTTATGCTTGGTCTTTTGGCTGGTTTTGCTCTTTGCGCCTTCTTTGGTGTTTCTTCTAATATGAAATGACGCGCGTTTGGCCGCCTGTTGGAGAGAGAAAAAAAGACAGACTGTTGTTCAGATTGTGGGATCATCTTTATCCGAGTATACGACGGCATTACGAAAGCTCTTCAATTCTAGTTAATTTTTATTCCATTATTTTCCTAGAAAGACGATCCTCATGGCAACAAGTTAGCTGAATGTAATTTGTCACTGTCATTGGCGAAAGATCCATGCTTCCTTGAAGGAAAATGGGTTAGGTGATGGTACTTTGAGTAGCATGCAAGTTGGAAGAATCCTTCTGACAGAAATGGAGTAGCATTTTTTGCATTGTTATATTTATAAACCACGTTGGAGCCTCACATGAATATCCTTAATGCTAATTGGTAGCGTTTAATTAAGGTGATTTTCTGGTACATGCAAGGTCTAAGCGGACTAAACTACTCATATGCACAGTAATTTCCTCTTAGTTCAAGAGAGTACTGCTCCTGCTGCAAATTTGAGTTATGTTCTCTGAACTTCTGAAGTTGGAACGCAATCCTGATACGTACCTATTATCAGGAATCTTCTCTGAAATTTTCTGCCTCAGCATGGCACATAGGGGTTAGGGCACACCATTACTTCTGGTCAACATAGGGGTCAGAAAAAAAATGGAATTATGTATCCTACATGACATTTTCCTCGAAAACGATAAAAATATGCAGCAAAAATCTTTTGGGGTCTGATGAATCTCGTGTCAGACGATGAGTAAAAAAAGTCTACATTAGTCAATGGCACATCTTGTGGTTTTGCACATGATCCGCTAAACAAATGCACTAGTGTGCAACTTGAGTTCTAGAAGTCAAAGTTTGGCAGGGGAAAAATCACACCACGCCAAGGCATCAACAAACCCTGCAATGCAGTAACAAGAAAACCAGTAACCCAGTTTGCCAGGTTTCTCACAAAATCAATAACTGTTACAAAAAAAAAAACACCTAGTGCTTATGTGCTACTCTCTCTCAGTAAACTAATCTATGACATTTTAGATCATTAAAGTAGTGATTAAAAAATTATACTCCCTTCGATTCAAATTAACGGATGCAGAAAAAATTGTACAGGGAGTATTAGTTTACATAGGGAGTATGTCCATACCTTTCATCCTAAGAAAAAAGGGACAAGATCATAAAGATCAGAACAGAATGTGTCGAAAGGGCGAGACAAATACCAATACCCAAGTACCGTCGGGAAACACCGGACGACTGAATCAGAATGGTCGTGCATCGATGCTCACTTATGTACAATATATACATAATTGTACCACAGAAAGTACATACAGAAATTAAACCAAACACGAGGACACCGACTGTACCACCACCACCGAGAAGCAGTGCGATTTACTCAAGGACAGACCAGAGAACAGACACAGAGAGGAAGCGCAGCAGCTAATGCCTGGCCAGCAGCAGCCCCCGTTCCGCACCAACTGACCCGCAACACCAGATGCCACCCATCACCATATGAACCTAATGAATTATTATTGTTATTATTTGGCCACCTCCTCTTCCTCCTCCTCCTCCCTGCACGAGCACGAACACCAACCTTTTATATAGCGTCGCCTCCTCTCGGCACGGCAGCACCCCTGCCAGTTGCCGCCCAGCCGGAGAGCCTCTCTTCTTCCCTCCTCCTCCTCACCTTCCCTGCCCTGCTCAGGTTTGCTCCCCCTTGAATTCTCCCTCTGCGTTCGCAATGCGATGCCGTTAACTCGTTGTGTGATTTCAAAGTTTTGTCATGATTTCATCTTCTGCGAGTCCATGTCATTCCGTTTGTAGTAGGATGGTTGTGTAGTTTTCCCAGAGTTCTTGATCCCCAGGGAATGAGATCTCTGTGTGTTGTGTTGAACTTGATGACATTGCTTTCTCTTCACGTCGAAGCAGAGGTTGTGTGGCACTTGGTCTAGGCAGGCAGAAAAGCGTTAGAACTTGGTGGTTGGCTCGGGCCTTTTTGTCCTTGTGCTGAGATCTACACGGCTTCCTTTTGTTCAAGCAACTACGTGCTGGTACTACTTTATATGGCATCGTGATTTGGTAGGTATAACAACTAATTTGCTATAATGCGGCGCCTATAGCGTAGGTCCTGCTGCACTGGATCTAGTGATCCTGATGCCTGAACGGGTTTTTTTGCATGTATTTTCCGTGTCGGTGGTAGTGACTAGTGAGTGGACCGATCACCAAATGCTGAAATGATTGATCTGAATGCTAAAACATACACTCAAACGGATGATGGATCTTGCCGTTTTTCTTCTTCTTGGTACGGTAGTATCGAGCAGCAACATGTTGATCATCCAGATCAAACCACCACCAACACAAAGTATTCAGGTCCTGAGTTGAAAGTTGAAAGTTTGTAACGCTCTCTGAAACTTCCTGCATGCGTGATCTCAGGGGAATTGGATCAGGGGAGAAGAGAAGGCAAGCGAGCGGTCGTGATCATGGGGTTCAAAGCGGCCGTTCTCACCACCGCCGTGCTGGCCGTCCTCCTCTGCTCCCCGGCATCGGCCCAGAAGAGCCCGCCTGCGCCGGCGCCGGTGTCGGTGTCGATTCCGCCGTCCCTCGCGCCGGCGCCGGCGCCGGCCCCGCGCTACGTGGACCTCGCGGCGCTCCTCGACGTGGCCGGCCCGTTCCACACCTTCCTCGGCTACCTGAAGAAGACGAACGTGATCGAGACCTTCCAGCGCCAGGCCAACAAGACGGACGAGGGCATCACCGTCTTCGTCCCCAAGGACTCGGCGTTCGCCGCGCTCAAGAAGTCCACCTTCTCCAACCTCACCGGCGACCAGCTCAAGACGCTGCTCCTGTACCATGCCTTCCCCATGTACTACCCGCTGGCGCAGTTCAGGAACCTCAGCGTGCTCAACCCGGTCAACACCTTCGCCGGCTCGCCCTACACGCTCAACCTCACCGACGACATGGGCAGCATCACCGTCGAGTCCATGTGGTCCAAGCCCAAGATCTCCAGCAGCGTCTACGCCACCAAGCCCATCGCCGTCTACTCCATCAACAAGGTGCTCCTGCCCATGCAGCTCTTCAGCAAGGACCCGCCGCTGGCGCCGGCGCCCGCGCCCGCACCGGAGTCAGGGGCGTCGGACATCGCCCCCAGCCCGGGCGGCGGCAAAGCGGGCGCCGGGAACGGCAAGGCGGACTCGACGAGCGCCGGGCATGTCGGTGCTGCGAATTGCTTGGGGCTGCTGGCTGCCGCGGCAGGTGGCTTGATGCTCCTGTGGTGAGAGAGAAGGGATGACGTCGATGGTTCATGTCATTTGTAAGCACTTGAATTTGATTTTGAGGTGGTTGATGGAGTCATTCTTTTGGACATAGTAGGCATGATGTTAGGATTGAGTCGGAGAATTTTACATCATATTGCTCTCATAATCATGATCATTATTCATAAATTGATGGACGGATGAAAATGGAAAGAGGTTTAGTCACCTTTACGACTACTGCTTCTCCTGTTTGTGTTACTCTGTTTATCTCTATGCAGATTGTCAAGTGATATATACAATGCCATGCTGAAGTTGTTGGACCCTGCCTTAAGCTTAAGGGCACAATCCTATGTTTTCCGCCCTCACCCTTCCCTCGGCTCCTCGCACATGCAACCTCCCCCCACTCTTACCGCCGTCATCTCTTCATGCGCCTCAATCTCTAGCCCTATTTAACCCTAGTCGTTTCTCCCTCTCTCTTTCTCTCTCTCTCTTCCCTCCCACAGCTCTTAGATCCTCCACTACCTCGCATGTTTCAAACTATAGTTGCATTCCCTGCTATAGCTCACCAAGAGGCACTAGTAGAAAAAAGGGCTTTCATCACAGCTCGATCTACACATTAGTCCTGGTTGCATTACGAACCGGAACTAATGTGAGCATTAGTCCCGGTTCGAGCGGCTAGGGCGCCGGTCGGACATAAGTCTCGGTTCAGATGGGACATTTAGTCCCGGTTGGAGACACCAATCGGGACTAAAGGACCCGATACCCTTTAGTCCCGGTTCGTGTCTCCAACCGGGACTAAAGGTGGCCTTTAGTTTAGTCCCGGTTGGAGATACAAACCGGTATTAAAGGGTTTTGAAAGTTTTTTTTCTTTTTTCTATTTGTTTTCTGTTTTTAGTTTATGTTTTAAATTGCTTATATCTTTTAGGATATTTGATGTTTTTGAGTGATTCTTTTTGCATTAGATTCAAAATTTTGTCTAGTTTGTGTTTGTGCAATTAGTTTTCAAATTTGAATGATTTAAATTTGATTTTTTTCAAATTTTCTTCAAACCCTAAATTGTGAATAACTTGAGTTTAAAAATAGTTTTTAATTTAATTCTTTTTGCTCATAGGCACATGTTAGATGGTGCATGTTGAACGCATAAAAAGTCTGGAGTTGAAATAAGTCTAAAAAATGAAATTCCTTTGTAATAGATGTTTTTTCGTCCAAAACCTTGATACTTCAAAAGGGATTGTCCAGTTTGTACACGAAGTGCATCTACTTTTACCGTAACCCTCTCAACTTTTTAGCACATGCTATGTGGGTGAAATAATGACACCATGCCAAGTTTCAACCTTTTCGGAGTTCATTTGTAGTGCTTTTTCATTTTAGGGTCATTTAGCTCAAAAAAAATTAATAAATGCATGAAAAATAGCGAATGAAGTGGGAAATGGTTGAAAATTGATGATGTGGCTTTGAATGGTGCATGTTGAACACACAAAAATTCTGGAGTTTAAATAAGTTTAAAAAATGAAATGCCTTTGTAACAGATGAGTTTTTGTCCAAAACTCTAATACTTCGAAAGGGATTGTCCAGTTTGTACACGAAGTGCATCTAGTTTTTACCGTAACCTCCTCAACTTTTTAGCACATGCTATGTGGGTGAAATAATGATACCATGCCAAGTTTCAACCTTTTCAGAGTTCATTTGTAGTGCTTTCAATTTCAGGGTCATTTAGCTAGAAAAAAATGCATGAAAAATAGCGAATGAAGTGAGAAAGGGTTGAAAATTGATGACGTGGCTTTGGATGGTGCATATTGAACGCACAAAAAGTCTGGAGTTGAAACAAGATTAAAAAAGTGTTATGAAAAAGTAAAACGGCTATAACTTTTGCATACGATGTCGGAAAAAAGTGTTATGGAAAATTATTATTTTTAATAAATGATGTCATATTTGGATTCCTCACGTTTTTCTGATAATAATGGATATATTATTCGTCGAATTTCGATTTACAGATTTAAAGATATTAATTATGCCATATTAAATGAAAAAATTGCAAAAAACGAACAAAATAATATTATTACTTATTCTAATTTCATTTTAATTCAATATAATTATTACTTATTTTATTTTGAACTTTTTATTATTTTGGTTGAAAAAAATTAAATCATGTTATATCAAGACCTAAGGGTTAATTAATATGATTTATAGCTTATTATTGTCATGAAAACAACAAGTGTAGACTTGAAAACTAGGGGTGATAGAACTCGAAAGTTCAGCGTGCTAGGGATGGAGCAGTGAGAGGATGGGTGACCAGCTGGGAAGTTAGACGATTTGGAACGAGGGGTGATTAGAGATTAAATTGTTAAATAATTCTAGAGTAGTGAGGAGGGATGATTAGAGATTAAATTGTCAAATAATTCAAATAGAAAGATTATTTTAAAAAATACCTTTAGTACCGGTTCGTAACACCAACCGGGACTAAATGTCCTGTTCTAGAAAGCTGTCACGCGGAGCCCCTTTAGTCCCAGTTCGTAATCCAACCGAGACTAAAAGTGGAGGCCTTTAGTCCCGGTTTTAGAACCGAGACTAAAGGCCCTTACGAACCGGGACAAAATGCCTGTTTTCTACTAGTGAGGCAAAAAGGAGGAAACCGAGTTCCCTTGTCATGCCATTGGGCAGGTCATGGGTCCCCTTTCCCTTTACCGGATGCTTTGGCAATGAGTGGGCAGGGCAACTCCAGATATGTGATTTTGGCGTGTACTACCTCCGCTCTTAAATATAAGACCTTTTAGAGATTTCACTATAGACTAAATACGGAGCAAAATGAGTGAATCTAGACTCTAAAATATGTCTATACATCCGTATGTAGTCCATAGTGTAATCTTTAAAAGGTCTTATATTTAGGAACGAAGGGAGTAGACAGTAGGTTTAGGGTTTTGCTTGGCGGCGCCATAATTTCGTTGCATCTTCTTTCCCTGTCTGATGGTGCTCCTCTAAACGACGCCAATGAGCTAGCATCACTATGTCCTTGTCGTTTCTTCAAATCGGCAAAATTAGGGTCGTTCCTCGATATCATCCCTTTGGGGAGGTGGCGACAACTTGGGATGACCTTTAGGTTCTCCAAAGCTTGACACTTTTGGTAATTCCATGGGGAGAGCTCGCGAGGTAGTGTTTCCTGAATTTAGGCGTTGAAATTTGTGGAGTTCAACAATGAAATTTATCTTCGGATATAGTGTCGTTGTCTTCTCTGAGCCGTTGATCCCTCTAGGCCAATATTGTCGGTGTTTGGTTACGTGTGTGGAAAAGACTCTTGTTCCAGCCATAGACGGAACTCCAGTCGCATCAACTATGAACATGTCATGTGCATATTTAGATTAGAGAAGGCAGAAGTTTCTCCAAGTAGAAAGATGTATTTTTATTTATTTCGAGGGCTCGTTTGCAATGTAGATTCCTAAATACAGAGACTATAGTGCACCACCATCAACATCTCTGCCATCATCATGTTATGGTGCTACCACACCTAGGCCTACCTCTAAGACTATCGGGGTGTTCATTACCCATGGGGAGTCTAGTTAGCCTTGCCACCGCCACTTTGACCTAGATGCCCTCGCCATTGTCATCATCCACCGCACTGGTCAGTTGCTCTCTCCGCCTTCTTGCTATTGTCCTTCCTCGATGTCTCCTTATCCTTAAGGCCATAAATATCTAGTAATTGCAATTAAATCTAATTAAACTACTAATGTTTCTCAAAGGTTTTAATAGCTTAAAAACTCATTCGTATAAATTTTGTCATAGTACAAAACACAAGGTTTGATACCTTTTCCACGCCCTCTGATATGTTTGCCACTTTTATTTGAAGACGTAATGCTTCCATGGTGCCCTGATGAGAGCTCCATCTAAGCCTATTGAACATTAATTACTTGTCAACCGTCCGTGCGACCTTACCATGGTCGTTGTCCACCTACCCCATATTCGACATTGTCATCGTCGCCCTACCTAATCACCTCCCCCCACACACAAACACACACACTCCCTCATACCGCCAGCCCCTCCTTTTTTCCTTTCCTTCTCGTCCGATTGCAGGCATAGGCTCCTCACCTTTGCCTTTGATTAGCGTGACATTGGGCATGAGTTGCCCTAATACATGCGTTGAAATCTTCATTTTGTTGCAGAAAATCTTTTTTATCATGTTTACTCATAGGCCATGAGTGATTCATCATGCTTAGTAGTCTAAGTTGATGAGTTGTTGTTGACGAAAACAACATTCCGAAGATGAGTTAGGGTCAGTTCTTTTGAGCTATGCTGTGAAAATAAGCTCTAGATAAGCTCATGTGGAAATAAGCTCCAGATAATACGCTAGCTAGTTCTTTTTGGTGGCTGTTTTTCCAGCTTATCTGTTGTATGGTAAGTGAAAAGTCTGTAATGCCCGACTATATGGTTGTCCAGATTCAATGATATTGTGTTATTTTTTTCATTTTGCTACTCAAATGAACTTAAATTATCTCATATACGAATATACAACAATACATCATTATTTCACATCATACATGCATCATTATCTCACATCATACAAGTACGAGTACGTGAGAAGAAGATATGGATATGAAAGATCTTGAAATTATTACATGGTTCTCCCAACAAAAGCATACACCCTATAGCTAACCATTAAGGGAAGACACTTGCATCAATAGCATCATGAGTGGAACCCATAGTACCATCATCGATGGGTGCAAAGTGATTAGAAAGGCTCTCCTCATGAGCATATGATCCATTCTCAACCATGTCAAAGTGTTGATCCCTTAGTTTGGTTTCACGGATGAAGTTATGAAGACATGCACATGCAGTAATGATGTATGTTTGTGTAGCAGGTTTGTACCATGTGATACCCAGGAGGAATCACCATTTCATCTTCATAACACCGAACAATCGATCAATGACATTCCGTAGTGATGAATGTTGATGATTGAAGGTATCATTTCTCCCTTGTGGTGGTACTTGTTGAAAATAAGGTACATGGTAGAAATTAGTGCAATAATTGGCAGAGGAAAAAGGCTACAAATGAAATTAATATTAAGATATGTATACTTGTATCTCATTTGCCCACCATTCATCACTAGCTGCAATGGTCTTCGTAATGGGATCACACCCAATACCGGATGCCATTTGGATTAATTTCTTCCAAACAACATAATCTTTTTTCAAAATATCCCACTTATTCTTGAATTGCTTTTTGCTATATTCACTCCTCATGCGCTCAAAAAACTTCCTTACCAAATTGTCGTACTCAATTGGTGTCAATGTTCCTTCTTTGCCACAGTTATTGACATTCACTTCTTCCACACAAATATCAATGAAAGTCCTAAGACCCACATTATCCCACTGTGCTTTCATCTATTTTTCATCATGTCAATATAAAAGAATTGCAAAAATTCATATGTAGGACAAACAGACCCTTAATATTTGTTATAATGAAAACAATGGTAGCATACACAAAGGCAATCTATCTTCTAGTACTACTTGGCAGCACACACATATCAAAATTAGTTGATAGTTGTGTACTACAACTTGGCACAATCAGCATATCGACATCCATATCATAGCAAATTGTGCAATCCATATCACCACATCCATATCTTCTACTACTACAAATTTTGCAGGATCAAAACATTCATATCATAGCAAAATCAAGCTGAAATTTCTGCCAAAAAATCAGAGGAGGTGCTCACCTTGTCGAACGACGTACTCACAGCCATAGACTGGGAGGAGTGGAGGGGGAACGGGACTCCTTCGCCAGAATGGGGGCATCGCCAGTGTGGACTGCCGTCCGTCGGACTGGAGCTCCGGCCGGACCACCCACAAACTGTCATGACGTGGGACACAAGGGAGGCACGGGTCGGCCCAGGGTCAGCAAGAAGCAGTGGCAGGAGAGAGGGCTTAGTCGTCGGAGATGGCTTCGTCGAGGAGGAGCTGGAGTCGGGGCCGCCGGCGGCGGCGACGACATGGAGAGAAACACTAGCGAGCGGGATGGGGTCAAGAGGGGGTGCGAGAGCGAGAGGACTAAGTGAGCGGGGTGGTGGTCGAGCGCTCGTTCCTTTAGGTGGGACGCGGGCTGGGTGGGACTATTGGAAATATGACCTAGAGGCAATAATAAATTAGTTATTATCATATTTCCTTGTTCATGATAATCGTTTATTATCCATGCTATAATTGTATTGATCGGAGACTTAGATGCATGTGTGCATACATAGACAAAACCATGTCCCTAATATGCCTCTAATAGACTAGCTCGTTGATCAAAGATGGTTAAGGTTTCCTAGCCATGGAGATGAGATGTCATTTGATAACGGCATCACATCATTAGGAGAATGGTGTGATGGGCAAGACCCAAACTACAAACGTAGCATATGATCGTGTCAGTTTATTACTACTGTTTTCTCCATGTCAAGTATATGTTCCTATGACCATGAGATCATGCAACTCACTGACACCGAAGGAGTGCCTTGTGTGTATCAAATGCCGCAACGTAACTGGGTGACCATAAAGGTACTCTACAGGTATCTCTGAGGGTGTCTGTTGAGTTGGCATGGATCAAGACTGGGATTTGTTACTCCGAGTAAAGGAGAGGTATCTCAGGGCCCACTCGGTAATACAACATCACAACAAGCCCTGCAAGCAATGTGACTAAGTGTTAGTCACGCGATCTTGTATTACGGAACGAGTAAAGATACTTGCCGGTAACGAGGTTGAACTAGGTATGGAGATACCGACGATCGAATCTCGGGCAAGTAACATACCGAAGAACAAAGGGAACATCTTACGGGATTAACTGAATCCTTGACACAGAGGTTTGACCGATAAAGATCTTCATAGAATATGTAGGAACCAATATGTGCGTCCAGGCCCCGCTATTGGTTATTGACCATAGAGGTGTCTCGGTCATGTCTACATAGTGCTCGAACCCGCGGGGTCTGCACACTTAAGGTTTGGTGACGTTTCGGTAGTATAGAGTTATGTGTGGTTGTGACCGAAGGTTGTTCAAAGTCCTGGATGAGATCCCTAACGTCACGAGGAGCTCCGGAATGGTCCGGAGGTAAAGAATCATATATAGTAAGTCCTATTTTGGTCGTCGAAAAAGTTTCGGGCTCATTGGTAGTGTACCGGGAGTGCCGGTAGTGTACCGGGAGACCAACGGGAGGGGTATTTCGACCCAAGAGGCTACATGGGCTGTGGGAGAGTAAATACCATCCCTTTGTGGGCTGGTGGAAGTCCCACACAAGACCCATGTGGCTGGGAAGAAAATCCCAAAGGGAAAAAGGTGGAAAAAGGCCAAAAAAACGGAGGAATCCTAGTCCTACTAGGATTGGAGGAGGAGTCCTCCTCTCCTCCCCACTTCGGCCGAACCAAGGAGGCTTGGCCCTTGCGCCAAGTCCTCTCCTCCCTCCCTCTTATATATACTGGAGGTTTTAGGGTTTTTTGCACATAATTTTTAGCCACGTGTTGCCCGTTCCTCCACTGCATAGTTTCTACTCTAGATCGGATTTCTGCAGTGCTTAGGCGAAGCCCTACCGGAATTGCTCCACCACCATCACCGCAGCGCCGTCATGCTGCCAGTGAACTCGTCTACCTCTCCGCTCCCTCTTGCTGGATCAAGAAGGAGGAGATCATCATCGAGTTGTACGTGTGCTGAACGTGGAGGTGTCGTCCGTTCGGCGCTAGATCGGAAGGACCGTGATCAAGATCGCGAGACGGATCGTGATGAGTTCGCGGGACGGATCGTGATGAGTTTGTGGGACGGATCGTGATTGGATCGTGGGACGGATTGTGATGATTTCGTGGGACAGATCGTGATTGGATCGCGGGACGGTTCGTGATGAGATCACGGGACGCTCGGCGATTTGGATCGCGAAGACGTTCGACTACACCAACCGCGTTTCTTAACGCTTCCCGCTTAGCGATCTACAAGGGTATGTAGATCCACTCTCCCTCTCGTAGATGCTCATCACCATGGATAGATCTTGCGTGTGCGTAGGAATTTTTTTGTTTCTCATGCGACGTTCCCCAACAGTGGCATCATGAGCTCGGTCTATGTGTAGATGAGATCTCGAGTAGAACACAAAGAGTTTGTGTGCGTTGATGCTTAGATTGCTTCCTCCCTTGGTCGTGTTTTGGTTCAGCGGTATTGTGAGTTAAAGCGGCCCGGACCAACATTACTCGTACGCTTATGAGAGACCGGTTCCCTCAACCGCAAGTTGTTGCATAGATGGCTTGCGGGTGCCAGTTTCTCTCACTTTAGTTGGATCGGATTCGACAAAGGCGGTCCTTGAGAAGGTTGAAAAGCAACTAGTGTATCACCGTTGTGGTTTTTGCGTAGATGAGAATTGTTCTTGCTAGATACCCGTAGCAGCCACGTAAAACATGCAACAACAATTAGAGGACGTCTAACTTGTTTTTGCAGGGTATGTTGTGATATGATATGGCCAATTACATGATGTGATATATGTGATGTATGAGATGATCATGTGATGTATAGATTATCATGACTTGCATGTCGATGAGTATGGCAACCGGCAGGAGCCATAGGGTTGTCTTTAATTATTGTATGACTTGCGTGTCAATCATTAAGCGCTATGTAATGCTCTACTTTATCGCTAAACGGTAGCAATAGTAGTAGAAGCATGTTGGGCGCGACAACCCTGATGGCAACAAGTTGATGGAGATCAAGATGATGGAGATCACAGTGTCTTGCCGGTGACGATGGAGATCATGTCGGTGCTTTCAAGATGGAGATCAAAAGCACAAGTTCATGGCCATATCATGTCACTTATGATTTGCATGTGATGTTAATCCTTTTATGCATCTTGTTTTGCTTAGGTCGATGGTAGCATTATAAGGTGATCCCTCACTTAAATTTCAAGATGAATTGTGTTCTCCCCGAGTGTGCACCGTTGCGAAAGTTCGTCGTGTTGAGACACCACGTGATGATCGGGTGTGATAGACTCTACGTTCACATACAACGGGTGCAAGCCAGTGTTGCATATGCAGAATACTCGGATTAAACTTGACGAGCCTAGCATATACAGACATGGCCTCGGAACACAAGAGACCGAAAGGTCGAACATGAGTCATATAGTAGATATGATCAACATGATGATGTTCACCATTGAAACCACCTCAACTTACTTGATGATCGGACTTGAGTTGGTGAATTTGGATCATGTATCACTCGAATGACTGGATGGATGTCAATTTGAGTGGGAGTTCTTAAGTAATATGATTAATTGAACTCATTATCATGAACATAGTCAGTAGTGTCTTTGCAAACTGTGTTGTAGATTACTAGCTCACGTTATAGCTCCCTTGAATTTTTATATGTTCCTAGAGAAATAGAGTTGAAAGATGATGGTAGCAATATTGCGGACTGGCTCCGTAATCTGAGGATTGTCCTCATTGCTGCACATCTCGGTGCGCCAACTCCTCTGGCGTTGTTTGCAGATGTTGTGAACATCTGACAGGCACGTTCTGATAACTACCTGATAGTTTAGCGTGTCATGCATTATGGCATAGAATTGAGGCTCTGAAACGTTTTGAACATCGCAGAACATATGAGATGTTCTAAGAGCTGAAATTAGGATCTCGGGCTCATGCCCGTGTTGCGAGATATGAGATCTCCAACAAGATTCTTTGTCTGTAATATGAAATAGAATAGCTCAATCGCTGAGCATGTGCTCAGATTGTCTGGGTGCTATAATCACTTGAATCGAGTGGGAGTTAATCTTCTAGATAAGATAGTGATTGATATAGTTCTCCAAGTCACTGTCACTAAGCTAGTAGAACTTGGTGATGAACTATAAAATGCCAGGGATAGAAATAATGATCCCTGAGCTGTTCGCAATGTTTGACACCGCGAAGGTAGAAATCAAGAAGGAGCATCAAGTGTTGATGGTTAGTCAAACCACTAGTTTCAAGAAGGGCAGGAGCAAGGAGGGAAAACTTCATGGATAGCAAGTCAGTTGCTGCTCCAGTGAAGCAACCCAAAGTTGAACCCAAACCCGAGACTAAGTGCTTCGATTATGGGGAGAGCGGTCGCTGAAGCGGAACAACCCTAGATACTTGGTAGATAAGAAGACTGGCAATGTCGACAGAAGTATATTTGATATACGTGTTAATGATGTGTACCTTGCGAGTACTCCTAGTAGCACCTGGGTATTGGATACCGGTTCGATTGCTAAATGTTAGTAACTCGAAATAAAAGCTACGGAATAAACGGGGAACTAGTTAAGGGTAAGGTGACGATGTGTGTTGGAAATGTTTCCAAGGTTGATGTGATCAACATCGCACGCTCTCTCTACCTTCGGGATTAGTGACAAACCTAAATAAATGTTATTTGGCCTTTTGCGTTGAGCATAAACGTGATTAGATCGTGTTTATTGCAACATGGTTATTCATTTAAGTTAGAGAATAATGGTTATTCTGTTTACATGAATAATACCTTCAATGGTCATGCACCCAGTGAGAATGGTTTGTTGAATCTTGATCGTAGTAATACACATGTTGATAATATTGATGCCAAAAGATACAAAGTTAATAATAATAGTACCACATACTTTTGGCACTGCCGCTAAATGTCAGATTGGTATAAAGCGCATGAAGAAACTCCATGCTGATGGATCTTTGGACTCATTCGATTTCGAATCGGTTGAGACATGCAAACCATGCCTTTTGGGCAAGATGACTAAGGACCCCGTTTTCTGGTTTGATGGAGAGGGCAAGTGATTTATTGGAAATGATACATGTTGATGTATGCAATCCAATGAGTCTTGTAGCATGCGGTGGATATCGTTATTTTCTTACCTTCACTGATGATTTGAGTAGATAATAGTGTATATTTACTTAATGAAACGCAAGTCTGAATCGTTTGAAAAAGTTCAAGCAAATTCAGAGTGAAGTTTAAGATCATCGTGACAAGAAGATAAAATGTCCGTGATATGATCGTGGAGGTGAATATCTGAGTTACGAGTTTGGTATACAACTTAAGACAATGTGAAAGTTGTTTCACAACTCACGCCACCTGAAACACCATAGTGTGATGGTGTGTCCGAACGTCATAGTCGTGCTCTATTGGATATGGTGCGTGCTATGATGTCTCTTATCCTTTTACCACTATCGTTTTGGGGTTATGCATTAGAGACAACTACATTCACTTTAGATAGGGCACCATCTAAATCTGTTGAGATGACACCGTGTGAATTATGGTTTGATAGAAACCTAAGCTGTCATTTCTTAATGTTTGGGGTTGCAACACTTATGTGAAAAAGGGTTTTCACCTAATGAGCTCGAACCCGAAGCGGACAAATGCATCTTCGTAGAATACCCTAAAGACAGTTGGGTAAACCTTCTATCTCAGATCCAAGCATAAAATGTTTGTTGCTAAAACTGGGTCCTTTCTCGAGAAAGGGTTTCTCTCGAAAGAATTGAGTGGGAGGAAGATAGAACTTGATGAGGTTGTTGAACCTTTGTTCAACCAGAGAGTAGTGCAACGCAGGAAGATGTTTCGGTGAAGCCTATGTTAGTTGAAGAGGAAGTTAATGATGATGATCATGAAGCTTTGGATCAAGTTACTATCGAACCTCGTAGGTCGACAAGGACGTGTACTGCTCCTGAGCGGTACGACAACCCTGTCTTGGAGGTCATGTTGTTGGACAACGATGAACCTACGAGCTATGGAGAAGCGATGATGGGCTCGGATTCTGACAAATGGTTAGAGGCCATGAAATCCGAGAAAGGATCCATATATGAAAACCAAGTATAGACTTTGGTAGACTTGCTCGTTGGACGGCGGGTCTTTGAGTACAAATGGATCTTTAAAATGAAGACAGACGCTGATGGTGAATGTCACCATTTATAAAGCTCGACTTGTCGCAAAGAAGTTTTCGGCAAGTTCAAGGAGTTGACTACGATGAGACTTTCTCACTCGTAGCGATGCTAAAGTCTATTGGAATTATGTTAGTAGTTGTTGCATTTTTCAATTATGAAATCTGGCAGATGGATGCCAAAACATTGTTTTCTTCCTTAAGGAAAGGTTGTATGAGATACAACCAGAAGGTTTTGTTAGTCCTAAGGATGCTAAAAGGTGAGTAAGCTTTAGTGATCCTTCTATGGACTGAAGCAAGCATCTCGGAGTTGTAATATGCACTTTGATAAGGTGATCAAAATTTTTAAATCTATACAAAGTTTATGAGAAACTTGTATTTGCAATAAAGTGAGTGGGAGCACTATGGAGTTTCTGATAAGTATATGTGGATGACATATTGCTATTCGAAAATGATGTAGAATTTCTGAAAAGCATAAACGGTTGTTTGAAAAGAGTTTTTCAAAGGAAGACCTGGATAAAGCTACCTAATTGTTGAACATCAAGATCTATAGAGATAGATCAAGATGCTAGATGAGACTTTCAATGAGTACATACCTTGACAAGATTTTGAAAGAGTTCAAAATGGATCAGTCAGAGAAAGAGTTCTCGCCTGATTTGTAAGGTGTGAAGTTGAGTGAGACTCAAGGCTAGACAACGGCAGAAGAAAGAGAAAGGATGAACATCGACCCCTATGCCTTAGCCATAGGCTCTATATTATGCCATGTTGTGTACCGCACCTGGTGTGTGCCTTGCCATGAGTCAGTCAAGGGGTACAAAAGTGATCCAGGAGTGGACCACTAGACAACGGTCAAGATTATCCTTAGTGACTAAAAGACTAAGGAGATGTTTCTCGATTATGGAGGTGATAAAGAGTTCGTCGTAAAGAGTTATGTCGATGCAAGCTTTAACACCAATCCGGATGACTCGTAGTAGCAATCTAGATACGCATAGTGGAGCAGCCATTTGGAATAGTACCAAGTGGAGTGTGGTAGCAGTGTTTACGGTTTGACATAGAGATTTGCAAAGTACACTTGGATCTGAATGTCACAGACCCGTTGACTATAAGGCCTCTCTCACATGCAAAGCATGATTGAGCCCCAGAACTCATTGGGTGTTAGATTCCTAACAATGCGTATCACATGGTGATGTGAACTAGATTATTGACTCTAGTGCAAGTGGAAGACTGTTGAAAATATGCCCTAGAGGCAATAATAAATTAGTTATTATCATATTTCCTTGTTCATGATAATCATTTATTATCCATGCTATAATTGTATTGATCGGAGACTTGGATGCATGTGTGGATACATAGACAAAACCATGTCCCTAGTATGCCTCTAATAGACTAGCTCGTTGATCAAAGATGGTTAAGGTTTCCTAGCCATGGACATGAGATGTCATTTGATAACGGGATCACATCATTAGGAGAATGGTGTGATGGACAAGACCCAAACTACAAACGTAGCATATGATCGTGTCAGTTTATTACTACTGTTTTCTGCATGTCAAGTATATGTTCCTATGACCATGAGATCATGCAACTCACTGACACCGAAGGAGTGCCTTGTGTGTATCAAATGCCGCAACGTAACTGGGTGACCAGAAAGGTACTCTACAGGTATCTCTGAGGGTGTCTGTTGAGTTGGCATGGATCAAGACTGGGATTTGTTACTCCGAGTGAAGGAGAAGTATCTCAGGGCCCACTCGGTAATACAACATCACAACAAGCCTTGCAAGCAATGTGACTAAGTGTTAGTCACGGGATCTTGTATTACGGAACGAGTAAATATACTTGCCGGTAACGAGGTTGAACTAGGTATGGAGATACCGACGATCGAATCTCGGGCAAGTAACATACTGAAGAACAAAGGGAACATCTTACGGGATTAACTGAATCCTTGACATAGAGGTTCGATCGATAAAGATCTTCGTAGAATATGTAGGAACCAATATGGTCATCCAGGTCCCGTTACTGGTTATTGACCTTAGAGGTGTCTCGGTCATGTCTACATAGTTCTCGAACCCACAGGGCCTGCACACTTAAGGTTTGGTGACGTTTCGGTAGTACAGAGTTATGTATGGTGGTGACCGAAGGTTGTTCGGAGTCCCGGATGAGATCCCGAACATCACGAGGATCTCCGGAATGGTATGGAAGTAAAGAATCATATATAGGAAGTCCTATTTTGGTCGTCGGAAAAGTTTCGGGCTCATCGGTAGTGTACCGGGAGTGCCGGTAGTGTACCGGGAGACCATCGGGAGGGGTATTTCGACCCAAGAGGCTACATGGGCTGTGGGAGAGTAAATACCATCCCTTTGTGGGCTGGTGGAAGTCCCACACAAGGCCCATGCGGCTGGGAAGAAAAGCCCAAAGGGAAAAAGGTGGAAAAAGGCCAAAAAAGGGAGGAATCCTAGTCCTACTAGAATTGGAGGAGGAGTCCTCCTCTCCTCCCACCTTTGGCCGACCCAAGGAGGCTTGGCCCTTGCGCCAAGTGCTCTCCTCCCTCCCTCTTATATATATTGAAGGTTTTAGGGTTTTTTGCATAGAATTTTTAGCCACGTGTTGCCCGTTCCTCCAGTGCATAGTTTCTCCTCTAGATCGGATTTCTGCAGTGCTTAGGCGAACCCCTGCCGGAATTGCTCCACCACCATCACCGCGACGCCGTCACGCTGCCGGTGAACTCGTCTACCTCTCCGCTCCCTCTTGCTGGATCAAGAAGGCGGAGATCGTCATCGAGCTGTACGTGTGCTGAACGCGGAGGTGTCGTCCGTTCGGCACTAGATCGGAAGGACCATGATCAAGATCGCGAGACGGATCGTGATGAGTTCGCGGGACGGATCGTGATGAGTTCGCGGGACGGCTCGTGATTGGATCGCGGGACGGATCGTGATGAGTTCATGGGACGGATCGTGATTGGATCGCGGGACGGATCGTGATGAGATCGCGGGATGCTCGGTGATTTGGATCGCGAAGACGTTCGACTACACCAACCGCATTTCTTAACGCTTTCCGCTTAGCGATCTACAAGGATATGTACATCCACTCTTCCTCTCGTAGATGCTCATCACCATGGATAGATCTTGCGTGTGCGTAGGAATTTTTTTGTTTCCCATGCGACGTTTCCCAACAGGGACCCGGGCTGGTCAAGGGTAGTCTCGCTGTAATTTCTATAAAAACAGGGTCCCTTCCCTATACCCCTTCGGGGTTAAGTGAAAAGCTACGGGAAGCTACTCACCCCCCCCCCCCCCCGGCTTTTTTCCATTGTGAAGAAAAGGGAGGTGAAAATAAGTTAAGCTAGCTTATAAAAAACAAGTACTTTTGCATTTTTAGATTATTTTGACAATAAGCTGGAAAAGAATTGGCTGTTATGTTTAACTGAAAGACTCAAGACTCATACGACTCAGAGAGTTGATATTGATCTAGGGTCTTATTAATTACATACAGTATGTGCATACAAACAATATGAATGATAGAGCTTCATGTGCAATGAGCATGGTGTGGTGTCTTGTTCTCCTCACATGCCACTTTATTTTCATGTGTGCGGAATCCAGAGGATCCCGTTTGATCAATGTAAAGTGTCTGAGATCTTCAGCTTGGTTGTATCTTATACGGTTCTCCACTTGACTCTGGTATAGTTGTCCAATCTTTTCAACATGTGCGTGGTTTCCTACTGGAGCGGGCATGACGTGTGCATCATTGTAGCAACCACAGCGCGCGCACACACAATAGAAAATAATGTTGGAAGTCAACTTTACACTTAATCCGGCCGGGGACACTAGCATTTCCATAATCCCATGCCATCAATGCACACAACTCATCAATAGTCTATTTGATATTCAGCAGTTGGCTAAAAATACGCTTCATGTCAATTGTATAGGATCGTTAGACATAGATTCATCATAATCAAATAAGTTTTGGGACAAGAAAACATTGATATTTCTTTTCGAAGGGACGTTTTAGGACCTCGTCTGGCAACATAAAATGAACTAATCCTTCGTCTGGAGGCCATTCAGTTGTCAGGCGAACCAGACAAATTTCGATGAAATTTACATCAAAACGGTTGGTTTTCAGTCAAATCCGTGTACGGTGGAAAGTTCATTGTGATGTTTCAGCTGATAACAAGAAATTGTAGAAGCTAAAAATTTCTCTAAGAGTAAAGATTTTCCTGTGATTTCTAAACAGAGGGATCATCTTGACTAGAGATAACTTCGCACGACGTAATTGGCAAGTTAGCAAGACATGCGTCTTTTGTCAACATGACGAGTCTATTAAACACTTATTTTCTAAGTGTAAGTTCGCTCGTGCAGTCTGGGCCATAGTTCAAGTAGCTTCATATATATACCTCGCATTGTGCACGTAATACGTTCAGTAATTGATTGCAGGGTAGTGATAAATAATTCTCTGCACATATTCATGTGGGGACGGCTGCCTATGCTGAGCATTGTGGCTTACAGGAATGATTTGATTTTTCACAATAAATGTGTTTTATCTCCTATGCAGATTATTCATGCATGTACACGATGATTTCGTACTTGGTCTATTATATAGAGACCAAAGGACATAGATCTTTTTATGATGACGTCTACACGGCTAGAGCATACGGTCAGAAAGGCTTTCTGCCTCCATTGATAATGGTGTACTTCGTATAGAAACTGTCGCACCATAGGCTGGATTGATATATTTTTTACTATAAAACAATATTTATTTTTAGGTCTGTTGGAGTTGTTGGCTGTGTGCAACTCGCTATACAAAAGCCGGACATTCTTTCGATACGGTTGTATCATCTTGATATATCAATTTAATGAAATGTGGTTTATCAAAAAACGTCAATTGTTCTTTATGTGAAGCCTGAAGGTGGAGACGGGGCTACGTTGGTGAGTTAGGAGCGATATGGAGCCACTTTCAAAGCAACAACGGCGTCGCTAGTGTAGGTGCGTCGAAGGCTAACTATTTTAGGTGCAGGGAAGCTAGTGCGGAAAGTCGTCGCCGATGAAACTGTGACAGGGTTTAGAGGGAATGTCGGAGCGCGGCGGTAGCATGGCGAAGCATGCAACTTCGACAGGGCGGTGCGAGCGAGGCGTGCACGGCATCCGGTGGCGGAGACTGATGGCACAGGAGTGGAACACAGAGAGCGATAATATATAGTTGGAGAGGAAAAAAAAACATTCCAACCGTTACATTTCGATCCAACGGCTGAAAAAATTGACTGATTTTACATTAGAAAATGATATAACGTATGGATAGGCGGTCTTTAAATATTTTTGTGTGGATGTCAAAAGCTCGTTTCAAATACCTTTGGTGGTGTTGGAAACGTGTGTGCGCCGCGCGCTACGGCCCGATGATCTGACGTGCGGCTGCTCTCTGAATGCTGAACCGATATGCCTAATTTCTCACGGGGAAACCGGTGCGGCGTGACCTTTTTTTACTACGATCCGATGTGTAATGCGCCAGCAGCTGCGCACGGGAGAGGCTGCTCGCCCGTCGTTGTGCCGTGCGCAAGTTTTTTCTTGCTTTGCTTTGAGCGCAACAATCGCCAGCAACCAGGAGCCACCAGCATGTCTCTCTTCCTCGGTTCACACTTCACCAGCATCGCCAATCCACCTTTTTTTTAGAGTGGAGGGGCGCCGAGCCCATAGGGGCGAGTCGCGTCGTGCCGCCGGGCCGTTGTATGGGCTTGAGCTGCTTGGACCGTGTGCCGTGTGCATCCCGCTGGGGCACTGCACCGCCATGCGTTACGAAATCATTAATTAACGAGTACATCTTCTAATGATTACTCACGTTCTCATGTTGCGACAAGCGACATATTGCATGCGTGTCCCTTGTCGCGACCTGAGAGTTTTTTTTTCGTAGATCCGTATTTTTAAAACGTTTCGTCTTCTAAACCGTGCGTTCAAATCTCGAATCGTTTTCATCGTTGGCTTTCTTATGTCGAGATCTACAAAACTAGATCACATGTTGATAGGTTTTGACGAACTTTTTTTTCACGAAAAAACGGACAAAAAAACCGTGTCTCATGTTTTTTCTCTTATGGGAGCCGTGCTTCTCGTGATAGCAAAACCGTGCTTCTCGCGAAAACAAAATTATGCCTCTCGTGGTAAAAAAATGAGCAAAAAACGCGTTTTTTCTTTCAGGAGTCGTGCCTCTCGCGGAAACAAAACCGTGCATCTCGCGAAAGCAAAACGAGCAAAAAACGTGTTTTTTCCCTTTCGGGAGCCGTGCCTCTCGCGATAGCAAAACCATGTTTCTCGCGGAAGCAAAACTGTGCCTCTCGCGAAACAAAGAAAACAGAAAACGCATTTTTTTCTTTTGGAGAGGCACGGCCGTGCCTCTCGCGAAGGCAAAACCGTGCCTTTCGCGGAAGCAAAACCGTGAGTCTCGCAAAAAAAACACGTTTTTTCGCGTAAAGAAAAGAAAACGCGTTTTTCTTTTCTTTTCGTTCAAAAGCTACGAAAGACCGGTGGAAAACCGTTACACGAAAAAAATCCTGAAAAAATACACTCCAAAAAGGCGAAAACGCATGCGAAAAAATAAAACAATAAATCCGAAAGAAACGCTTAGAGCGAGACACGTGCGACGACTGAGAACGCGCTAAATGGCGGCGCTTGGGAGTGATCGCTGGAACGCTTGTGAGGAAGCGCTAGCTAACTAGTTGCTCCCGGTGCGAAATCACTAGTTAGCCAGTACACCTTCTAACGATTATTCCCATCCTTCGGGTTGCGACAAGCAGCACATTGCATGCGTGTCACTTGTCGCGACCTGAGAGTTTTTTCTTTTTTCGTAAATCCGTATTTTCAAAACGTTTTGTCTTCTAAACCGTGTGTCCAAATCTCGAACCATTTTTACCGTTGGTTTTCTCATGTCGAGATCTACAAAACTAGATCCCATGTTGATAGGTTTTGATGAACTTTTTTTTATGAAAAAAACCGAACGAAAAAACCGTGCCTCACGCGATAGAAAAAACCGTGCCTCACGTTTTATCTCTTTCGGGAGCCATGCCTCTCGCAATAGCAAAACCGTGTTTCTCGCGAAAACAAAACTGTACCTCTCGCCGATAAAAAAATGAGCAGGAAACGCGTTTTTCCCTTTTAGGAGCGTGCCTCTCGCGGAAGCAAAACCGTGTCTCCCCGAAAGCAAACCGTGCCTCTTGCAAAAGCAAAAAGGCAGAAAACGTGTTCTTCCCCTTTCGGGAGACGTGCCTCTCGCGATAACAAACCGTGCCTCTCGCGAAAGCAAAACCATGCCTCTCGCAGAAGCAAAACCGTGCGTCTCGCGAAAAAAAGAAAGCAAAGAACGCATTTTTTTCTTTTCGAGAGGCACGATCGTGCCTCTCGCAAAGACAAAACCGTACCTTTTGCGAAAGCAAAACCATGCCTCTCATAAAAAACACGTTTTCTTCGCATAAAAAAAACACGTTTTCTTTTTTTAAAAAGTTTTCTTCCAAAAGGACAAGTGGAAAACCGTAACACAAAAAAAATCGAGAAAAAACACTCTAAAAAAGTAAAAACGCGTGCGAAAAACCCCTGCTTAAAGCACGACACGTGACGATGACCGAAAGCACGTCAAATAACGATACGTGAGAGTAATCGATGAAACGATTACGAGAAAGCTCCAGGTAACTAGTTGCTCCTCGTGCGATGCGCACAGCCGGTACCGCGGGCCGACAGCCGCGCGCGCACCACCGCGGGCGGGTTCTGTCAATCCACCCGTTACATCGCACGTCACCTGCGATGCGAAGATGGATAGATTCCCTCCTCCTCATTTCCGTCCCATGCTTTAGTCTACCGGAAAAACTCATTTTATTTCCCACCTAAGCTAAAATAAGATGACGATCAGTCCTGCTACCACCATCCTTTCATCACCGTTGCTGCGTGTGCGTTGCACAATCCATACAGTCGCGTCACGGCAAAAGTGGCATCGATGCGGGCGCAGCGGTGAAGTCTGGTCGAGGGAATGGAAGCTACGCTGCGGACGGGGCGTCGGAGCAAGAGCCGGCCCGGTGTTGCGGGGATCCGGTCCCGGTACCCTACGACCGGTCCGGCCCGCCCGCCGAGACCCGCACGTGAGGCCGGCGCCGGTGTGACGACCGTGTGGATGCATGCGGCGAGCTCGGCGAGCCCTGTGACTGCGCGACACCGCACACCGGCCCACCACGGACGCCGGGCATGTGACGCGCGCCAGGCCAGGGCCGGGCTGCCCGTCGAATCGACCGAAGTGGGGTGGTCCAGGCAGTACGCACGCACACGCACCTTGGTGCGGTGCACGATGGACCTTGCAATGCCGTCCCTCCCGGCCGCCCTCACATTGTGCACCGCTAATCACCCTTTCTTTACAGGCTCCGTTCCACGGCGTCGAGGAGGAAGCATGATGGCGCCTTTGAATACCGTCACTAGCTAGTAACCATTACAGTTATGTTAGCTGGGTGTTGTGTGTTCATTGTACGTGCCGCAAGTTGGTTAGTGAGTCCGTCCATCCATCCATCCATCCAACCATCCACCGGGAGGAGGAGCTGATATTGTGGATCAAGAAGCTAGCAACATATATCGTTTAAAGCGGCACGATGATGCATGATGACCTAGCTGGTGGTCGCAAGGCAACCCACTTGCACCGGCGAGGGGGCGAGGTACGGCGTCAGCCCATGGCTTGCTGTTCCACGCTTTCCAGGACAAAGATTTGAGGCGCTCAGCAAAAGTCATCCACCACCTCCACCTCGACCCATATATCCAACTGTTACTTGGTTTGAGTTCACCCCTAGCTACATAACCCACCGGCACAAGGCGCCCCTCCTTTCGCCGTGGGAAAGGAAAATATGTGCATCTTCTCCGTAGCACGCACGCAGAGACACTTTAGCGTACGTACTCTCGTCATTCGTCAAACCTTAGCGGCGAAACCGAAGCAACGTTACCGGACTTGGCCGTCGACCGAGAACGACCAGCCAGCTTGTGTACGTGTTCGTGTACGCAGTAGCTACCGAATGCATGCAGGCACGGACGATGCATATATACACGGATGTACACACGCAGGTGCGGTGCTAGCCTAGCCTGTCACGCAAAGGAAGCGCGGTAGGGTACGCCTGTGTACGCACGGATCAAGCTAGCCGGTAGCCATGCATGCATGCATGCATGTTTTAGCCTTGGCTCAGTTACATGCAATTAACCCAACGCACCATGCACGGGCCGATGCACATGCATTCGTCTGCATGCACTTCACATTGATTACCCTAGCTTAATAAGTAGTGTACTACTAGTACCTCTTGCTTGCTAGCGTAGATCACTAGTAGCAGTAGCTCTAGCTCTTGGCGCGCGCGGGTCATGATGCGGGAAGGAGCCACGGCCAAAGCCCGTACTACGTACGTGCGTGCGCTCGGCCGTGTGAAGTGTGACAAAGACACGCCGCGCAGACGATCGGTCCGAGAGCGCGCGTCGAGACGGAGCGAGCGAGCGAGCGAGCGCGGCCTCCTGAGCCGGCGCCTCTTCGGCTTTCCTGTCTTTAAAGGCCTCCCCAAATATTCCGATCGAGGTCAGCACCCCCCCAGAGAAAAGGAGAAGCCTCCTCCCCTCCTGCTTCTTCGTCTTCCCCCCGACGCTGCTCTCAGTCTCGCCTCCAATTTGCTGCTTTGATACTGTTTCTGAGCACGGTCGTAGAGCCTGCCCGGCCGGCGGCGAGCGACATGGGCACGCGCGAGGAGGAGGCGCGTCCCTCGCGACGGCGGTGATGCATCCGCCCGGCCGGTGCATGTGGTAGCAGGATGCGGCGGGGGTCGAGCTCCCGGAGCTGGACGGGCGGCCAAGGCCAAAAAGCGGAGGGGCGCAGGAGGAGGAAGAAGAAGCTGTTAGTGGTGTAGAGGTCGGTCGGCGGCGGCGGCGGCATACACGGGAAAGCCAGGCATTAAATTTCTCTTGAGTTCAACTACCTTTCTTTAGCTTCCCTCTCCATGGCAATGGCTGCCCTTACTATTTCTCTCTTTCTCTCTCTCTCTCTCGCTCTCGCTCTGAGATAGTATTGTTTAGGTGTTCTTAATCTGGTAAAGCTTTGAAGAACAAAATGCACGGGCATCTGTATATCTGTATCCGTTTTCCTCATGTTCACCCAAGATCTCTCTGGCTAATCAACATGTGTTACTGGAGTAGTAATTGCTAATTAACAGCAACGACCACGTATTATCCTCAAAATAAAAGTAATGACCACCTAAGTATACTTATTTGCAATGTCGGCAATGCCGCTTCGGAAAGCAAATGACAGAAATGTACATGTAGTAATACGTATTTGCAATGCCTGTTAAGCTAATAGATTACTCTCACAGCAGCTGTAATCCCTGCTCTTCAGTTCATCGTCTTTTTAATCCTTTTGCTTTTCTTTAATTTCCTGCCACCACAGTGTTAGCATTAGCATATACAGCGCCGCGACAGGATTAGCACAGTGCTGCATTGTTCATTTGGAGGGTCTAAGACGAGGATCCATGCACGCACGCACGCACGCACGGCATCAAGGACGAAACTGTTGTGACCAGATTTTGTGGTGCATGGTCGTCACTGCCTAGCTCGTCCTTGCAAGAATCAGAGCGAAAACAGCGTCCCATTTTTCTTTCTTTGGTCTCTCCCGCTTGGCCTCTGACGTGCCCTTAACGTGCAGTCTTCACTCTTGACTGTTCATGCATTCATCAACCGATCCAGCACCCACCGCGCACGCACGTACGATTCGTTGTTTTTCAGCTGTGGGGAGGTTCATGATGAGGCGGTTAGGACCGGACTAGTACTGGTAGTGGTGGTGGTTTGCAGGTTGAATTATATTGCATTCGATTCTATTCTCTCTTGTTCTGCGCGGTATGTTGCATTTGGTCGACTCTGTTGTTGTGGGCTCTCCGCATGTTAGTTCTCCAGCTTTAACGCACATGCATGCTGCTGATGGATGGATGGATGGATGGATAGATTCCGCTTTGTATGGGTGCATTTGCTAGTGCCTGCTTTCCCGTGGCTACACGGCTACACCATTTTTCAGTCACACACTCACACACACTAGAACTGCCTTTTCATGCCTCTTGAGTAAGTGATTTTCACGCCGGCCGGTCGGAGGTCGATTCTTTATCTTATCCTTCAAACCCCACCCTTGCTCTTTCGAAGTAGCTCTCCATGTTATATCATGCATGCAACTATGTATGCAAGCATGGAATAGTATGAACCCAAATCGACTTGTTGAAATTGATGAGTGCCGTCAGAACTGCGGCGTTAGTGAAGAGCTATTTTCTCCTTGATCACAATGACACCGCCGGCCGTACGCCCGTATGTGGCGCGGGTCAAACCTCAGCGGCAACAGCCAACAGTGTCACTGACAACTCGGCGCGAGCCGCGGGCCCTCGGGATCCGCTCTCTCTCAAGAAACGTGCAGGCGGCGCCGCGAAATCGGCACACGCTGCCGCTGCATGCACACGCAGCGGGCGAGCTGCATGCATGGGTTGCGGGCTCGGTTGGTTCGATCGGTCGCTGGCGCCCCGTCTGTCAGTGTCTGTTCGCATCGGTAGCATCGTCGACGATGGTGTGGTTTCTGATTTAAAATTACTATAGGGCGCGCGCGGCAGGTGACCCTCCAAAGTTTCGCGGCGTGCATCACGCGCCGCATTGACTTTCTGCCCCCGTCGAGTCGGCCTGGCGTGCGGCGGTCAGAGGCTCCTGTCTTCGCGGTTCGGTGCAAATTAATCAGCACTGCATCGGTGCAAATTAGAGGCGATCAATCTATTATCTCTCTCGGAAGCAATTTAGTGGCCGGAACAACGATTAAGAGAGATGGCGAGGAGAGAAAGGGAAAGGTAGAGGAAGAGCTGGTAGCCGCCGTCGCCTATGCCTTGATCTTCTGGGTGCCCTCGTGGATTCGAACTCACGTATTTGCTTTCCCGAACCAGCTGGGCTAACCACAAGAGCTAGCTGGAACGACATACCGATAGTACCTCGACAGTCTTTAAGGACAATAGTAGCCGCGCTGCTCCAAAAATGGAAGGTCACCATTAAAAAAACGTTCACGAATTGTTTTCAAAAAGCAAGGGCCAACGCATTCAACAAAAGTTCACGAATGATGGAAATCACTAATTCGAGAAAAATGTTCACGAAATTTAAGAAAAGTTTGTGAGTTTGAAAAAATTTCACGGGTTTGAAAAAAGTTTACCAGATTTGAAAAAGTTCATCAGATTTTAAAAAAAGGTCCGCGAATTTGAAAAAAGTTCATTGAATTCAAAAAAAGTTCATCGAATCTGAAAAACTGTTCATGGAATTTGAAAACAGTTCATCACTTTTGAAAAAAAGTTCATTATATTTGAAAAACGTTCATCCAAATTGAAAAAAGAACCATCTAATTCAAAAAACTCGTCAATTTTGAAAAAGTTCATTGAATTGAAAAACGGTTCATGCATTTTGAAAAAGAACAAAAGTTCATCTATTTGAAGATAAAAATTCGCGAATTAGAAAAAGGGGGGGGCATCAAACAAAAGAAAAAGATACGGAGAAAAAAGAAAACGAAAAAAGATAGGAAAGAAAAAAAAAGAACAAGGAACAAAAGAGGTAAAACATCTACGTAATCACAAGAAGTTGAGGTGGCCGGGTGGTTATCGTATCTAACATTGGACACCCTCGTCATAGGTTCGAATCACCGTTGCAGCACTAAATAGGATTTGCCCCATTCGCATGCCCTAGCTGCTTCTTAATTGGCTGATCTTGGGCCGGTATCTGTCACACTGTGAGGTGGGTCCGGCCTGGGCATGGGTGCTAACATCCCATCCCATCCTTCTTGAGATGAGGCTTGTCCCCAAGCCTTGTCCCCCGGAAATCTTGTTTGGAGTGACTTTGTCCTTTTAGGTTGGCTTCATTATCGTTATAAAAAGGTTGATCACATTGTCGTGTCTCGAGACCAGTAGACCTGCACTTGTTCGATCACAGCATTGCGCTTGTGTCAATGAGAATGTAAGATTTCCACTCACACTGCTTTACAAACATTGGGTGAACTGTTGCGTGTGATGGCAGCTGAATCGCGTATGCAACATCGTTAACTTTGGTCGTGATTGAAAAAAGGTAGAAGAACTTGGCCGTGATTGGACGTATGCGACCCTAATCAAGCATAGCCGGGCAAGATTGTGAGCTTCACTATTTGATGCTCTACCTTAGAACATTGCTAGATGGCTATAAAAAAGAACTATCTCTATAATTGATGGCTCCTCCTTTACCTTCCTTGATAGCATATCTACTACATGCTTGCTATCACATGCAAGAACAAACTTTGACGGGGATACATATCCAGCTAGGACCAACGCTTCACGACAAGCTAATACCTCCAGGGTGGTCAGGTTCGTTACTCCTGATACGACGATCACGGAAGACCCCAACCAGACTCCATCTCTCCGTCTACACACTGCCGCAAAATTACTACAACGTCGACACGTCGTTAAAAGAAAGACCATCGCCGACATGAATTTTAGAGTACCCCTTAGCTAGTGGTTTCCAGGAAGAAGAAACGACACCACTCGTACTGTATGCCTGGTTACCGCTGGAGTATGAAGTGCCTTTATAGTGTCTAGCTCACTGATAAAACGCTCGACGAAAATATGTGCCAAAATGAGACTCTGAAAATGCTCTCGTGTATTGGCTTTTTTTGCGGTATGCCAATATCCCGAACAACACAACTTGATGAATTGGGCATGTGATGATGAGTCTTGAAGATGAAACAATCAACGTCTATGTTCCACACGGAGAAGGAAGCATAATACTATGAAAATGAAAATGAATAGAATACAATTCAGCGCTAGGATTTCTTGACTCGACCAACTTTTCTCCTAGGTCCTCGTCAATGAGCACCCATACACACTTTGTCGATGTGCATTCAACCAATGAATGTTTCCATGAGTCCATTGCATCGCAAAGTTGACATATATCATCATTGCTCAAGTGTCGATGCAGGAATACATCTTGAGTAGGAAGCAAAATGTCTCGCAAGGCGCCATAGATTTTTTTTTAAATCGTGGCAGGTACCTGAATATCCCAAAGAGACCTCCAATACTTCTCCACATCTCTTGTATTTGATTTTGATGTAGTTGGACGGCCATCCAATGTCACCTCTCTACCGTTCCTGGTTGAAACCAGTGATCTATAAGCTCACCTGACAGAAAAAAAATACTTCCTTCTTCTCATATTGCCAAGCCCAAAAGTCATCAACCGAGCTGGCGCACAAGGGAATATTTTTTATCGCTTGGACATCTGTTGGTAAGAAAAATTTCTCAAGAACCTTAGCGCATCATAAGGCCGATGTGTTGTCAATTAATTTGCTGACAATTCAAGGACGAGAGGGTTTGGTGCAAGACTAACCAAAGGTCGCATAGGGGAATCCCTCAGGATCCAGTTATGATGACAAACAAACGTTGAGGTTCCATTACTAATTCTACGAATGATGCCCTGTGTGAGCGCGTCTCTGCCCTCCAAAACTGCGCGTCAAATTTATGATGAGTGACAGGGCCGTCTCTAGAAATTCGGGGGCCTGGGACGAAAATCAAAATGGGGCCCAAAACTACAAAAACAATCGTCTGACAAAAGAACTAATATACCTTAAGCAAACTCTCACATAATTACATAATTCCTGTCTGATTTATTTTGCATAATATTTAGACATATCTCAAATACTAATGCTAAAAAATAGTAAAGGGATACTAACGCAATAAGCTAACCTCATGTTCTGCCGAAAGTCAGCATTCGTCTAGTATTCCTTAAAATGACATCTTCAATCATATCTTCATAATTAATCTTCTCCAGGACAACATTTTTAAGTGCTATTGTTGCCAATCCAGTGAGTCTTTCTTGTGTCATATGTTCTTGAAGACATGATGATAAAGGAATAAATGCCTCCTGACTCCTGTTTTATAAACCAAAGAAATTTAATGATTCATTATTCGAACATGAAATTTCCTAATTAGTGTGAATAAAAAAATAAAGACATGTACAACTGATCAAGAACAAATTGATCCTACTCTGTTACTCCTAAGTCCTAACTAGAGTCTGCTCCTAACCTAGGTCAGGGATAAAATTAAGTATACCTAATAGATGGCAGCCTTCTGATCGCTGATGACGGACGCGGAAGGCAACGGCGGACGACGTTCCGACGAGCTGATAGACGACGTCTTGGGCGCGGCAAAACCAGGATTGGCGGAAGACGTAAGGTAGGAGACGAGACGACTGCCGGAAGCAGCGGAGTCCGACGGCATGTTAGCTATCGATGAAAACGAGACGTCGTACGTGATCAGGCCTGTACACAGGCTGTACGTGGTATTAAGCAGGCCTCGTGGGCTGCCAGCCTTTTTGTTGTTGTTCACTGCTTAGGCCTTGCCGATGGATTAAATGGCTAATTGTGATTAAAACTATATACATATATACATTAATACCTAGTAATTTGGGGCCTGCGTGGTCGCCCACCTTGGCCACCTCCAACGATGGGCCTGATGAGTGAGGTCCTAGATCAGCATTTATAATGGAGGTGTGTGGAAAATAAATCATCTTAAATAACAAAGAAATCAACACTTCCGGAGTGACTAGGATCCTCCATGCCTGATGTGTCAACAGTGTGAGATTAAAGATTTCAAGATCCCTAAAGCTAAGTCCGCCATACTTCTTTGGGTGTGTCATATCTTTCCAACTAGCAAATTCGGCATTAGCTAGCCTTCCTTCCTGCCTTAGAAAAATTTCTGATAATTTTAATCAAGTGCTCACACAAAAACCTAGGCAATTTAAAGCATGATATGAAATATATCAGGACTGTGTGTGCGATATACTTGATCAAGATTCTTTGCCAGCTGTCAAGATCATTTCTTCAATCCAGCCTTTGGCCTTACCCCACAAGATATCTTTGAGATACTTGAATGCATCGACTTTTGCGGCTCCAGTGTCAGATGGCATACCCAATGGGCAATTTCCTCTTTGGCGCACGCATCGTTTTATTGATTGTACAACTTGGCGCACACCCCCGTCCGTTGTTGCCTGCCCACATGTTTTTCCTATTTAAACCAAAACACACACTCATGTGGCGTTATTCAAACCGTGCACCTTTCGGTTCAGTACCAAACGCACTAACCAAGTTGGGCACCGGACCTTTTGTGCTAGTTTCCTTTCATTATTATTTATATGCAACAATGAAAATTGCAGTTCTATATTGTTTTTATTTTTCTATTTCTTTTTTTGTTACCTTTTCTTTTTTCAAACTCGATGAACTTTTCCAAATATGATGCTTTTAAGGTTAATGAACTTTTTTCAAAATCTATGTTTTTTTCTAGATTGATGATTCTTTTTTTTTCAAATTCCATTGTTTCAAATTTTGATTTTGTTTACAAAAAAATGTGTTTTTTCAAATTTGTGAACTTGTTCAAAACTGATTTCACATTTATTTTCATAAGTATTAGAAACCGGCTGGTTTTTTCTAAGAGATCATCAACAACACAAAATACGAAAAAAAAATACTATCAAACGACCACCTGGGACGAGCGTTAGCCGAATCGCATTGCTGGGCCGGGCCACACTCGGGCGCGCGGGAGCGCCAGCATTCCTTTCCGGTGCCGAATGCGCGGAATAGGCGCTCCCCCAATGCGGAGAGCTCTTTCCAATAGTAGAGCTTTCGTGCAGAAGCATGACTGGGCCGGCCCATTAAAGTTCCAAATGTAACAACAAAATGTGGCATACAAGGGAGAGTGTTGAATGATAATCACTCGAGCAGATGGTCTGTGGTGACTAATTATCAGCGCAGATAAGAACTAGCGAAAAAAGTAACTAAATTCGAAATTCTGAACAATAATTTGAAAATGTGAACATTTTTTGAAAAAATAAATTTACAAATATAATATTAACTTTTTTATTATACGGAAAACATTTTTCAAACACACATTGATTTTATTATTATTTACGGTTAACGTTTTCCAAATGTACACTGGATTTTTTTATCTATACATGATGAATTTTGTTTTACAAACAGTAAATATGAAGACAATTTTGAAATTCCAAGTATTTATTGAAATTTTTATAAGATGAACAATTTTGAAATACACATTGAACACGTTTTAGTATACACTGATTTTTTTTCTAAATATACACTCGGCGTTTTTGTGATATAGGCTTATTTAAATATGCATTAAACATATTTGTGATATAGGCTGAAAAGTATTTAAATACACATTTATAAATTTGTGATATATGCCGAACAATGTCGAAATAAACATTTTCGTAGTATAAGGTGAATATTCCTTAAATACATGGTGTACATTTCGGTGTATAACCACACAATGAACTTTTGTATAATTTATGAAAAAGGAAATAAAAATAAATAAAGGAAAAGGGGAAAATGGAAAACAAATGAAAAGAAAAGAAATAGAAACAAAAAAAGGAAAAAAGAGAAAAGAACAAAAAAAATTTGAAAATGGACATGGAGCTTCTACACCTGAGCTCATATACTCCTGACATGAACAGTAAATAAATGAAATAGAAATGCACTTCAAAAAACTCTGGTTTTTTTATGGCATACTTTAAGAAATGTTTGTTGTACCTACAAAATTTAATCACGAAATGACATTGGTGGAAGGCGCGGTAAAAAAGCAAAATCGATGCTTTGTAAATGTTACTTTCAAACGCATTTTGGAGCTCGGATTTTTTTCCATGACTTCCAACAATATGCTTATGTGATGAAATTTTGCATGTATAGCAAACATTTCTTAAAGTATACCATAAAAAATCAGATATTTTTTAAATGTTTTAACTATTTTATTTATTTTACTATTCACACAAGAGCATATAAGCTCAGCTGTAGAGAGGTACTTTGCAGTGAAAATAGTTTTCTTTAGAGACAGTGTAACTTTATTTATACTCATAATAATTACAAGTACACTGATCTGGACCTAAAATCGATTTTTTTTACAAAATAACTGGTATGTCTAAGAATTACAATGAAATATCTTGAGAACACCTTCTTCGCGGTATCAATCTCTGCTCGAAGAAATACTCCAGACATTTCGATAAAGAGGCTGCACTTGGATTGGAGCAACGATGTTGTCACTCTTTAACCCGCACAAACATCTCTATTGTTAAAGGAGAATCGAACGTAGTGATGGTTCGACCTCCTATTCCCTCGTGAGATCCCCACTTTCCCTCAGACAATAAAAATAAAAATAAAACCACGTACATGAAGCTGTCACGATCCCACGACCATGCAAGATTTGTCCCATGGCCTATCTCCTTGCCATCTCATGTGTCTACCGAGAAAAATCCCTCAACCGTCCAGCCCGAACCGACGCGCCGGCGCAGTAGACCATGATGCTCACGTGACCAGGGCCGCCCACACAAAGATGATGGCGTAAGCCGCCTTATCGAGGTCGAGGCGTTCGTTGATCCAATCCTTGCCCTCCCCCTTGCCGGCGTCGACGACCCCGCTCGTCTTCTTGGGTTTAATTAATCAGTCTCGATCATCCGTCTTGTCTATGATAAGTGTGTCATCGGTGGTATGTGTTTGGGAACGTCGCATGGGAAACAAAAAATTTCCTATGCACACGCAAACCTATCCATGGTGATGAGCATCTACGAGAGGGAGAGTGGATCTACGTACCCTTGTAGATCGCTAAGCGGGAAGCGTTAAGAGACGCGGTTGGTGTAGTCGTACTTCTTCGCGATCCAAATCGCCGAGCGTCCCGCGATCTAATCACGAACCGTCCCGCGAACCAATCACGAACCGTCCCGCGATCTCGTCACGATCCGTCCCGCGATCTTGTCACGATCCGTCCCGCGATCCGATCACGAACGTCCCGTGGCCTTGATCACGATCCTTCCGATCTAGTACCGAACGGACGACACCTCCGCGTTCAGCACACGTGCAGCTTGATGACGATCTCTACCGTCTTGATCCAGCAAGAGGAGGTGGAGAGGAGAGAGAGTTCACCGGCAGCGTGACGGCGCTCCGGTGATGGTGGTGGAGTGATTCCGGCAGGGCTTCGCCTAAGCGCTGCGGAAAACCGATCTAGAGGAGCACCGGTGAAACGGGTAGCACATGGCCGTAAAACTGTCTCTAAACAGCCCCAATCCACCAGTATATATAGGAGGGAGGGAGAGGCAGCCCTTGGCACAAGGACAAGGGCCTCTTTGGTTCGGCCGGCTAGGAGAGGAGCAATCCTACTCCTACTCCAATCCTAGTTGGAGTAGGATTGCTCCCTATTGGCTGATTTTTCCCTTTTCTCTTTAGGACTTTCTCTTCCTGCGCCATGGGCCTTTGTGGCTGTTTCCCCAGCCCACTAAGGGATGGTTATTATTCTCCCACAGCCCATGGACCTCTTGGGGTCGAAATACCCATCCCGGAGGTCCCCCGGTACACTACCGGCACTCCCGGTACACTACCGATGAGCCCGAAACTTTTCCGGCGACCAAACTGGGACATCCTATATATGAATCTTTACCTCCAGACCATTCCGGAGCTCCTCGTGACGTCCAGGATCTCATCCGGGACTCCGAAAAAACTTCGGTCACCACCATACATAACTCTACACTATCGAAACGTCACCGAACCTTAAGTGTGCAGACCCTGCGGGTTCGAGAACTATGTAGACATGACCGAGACACCTCTACGGTCAATAACCAATGGCGGGACCTGGACGTCCACATTGGTTCCTACATATTCTACGAAGATCTTTATCGGTTGAACCTCTATGTCAAGGATTCAGTTAATCCCGTATAACGTTCCCTTTGTTCTTCGGTATGTTACTTGCCCGAGATTCGATCGTCGGTATCTCCATACCTAGTTCAACCTTGTTACCGGCAAGTCTCTTTACTCGTTCCGTAATACAAGATCCCGTGGCTAACATATTAGTCACATTGCTTGCAAGGCTTGTTGTGATGTTGCATTACCGAGTGGGCCCTGAGATACCTCTCCGTCACACGGAGTAACAAATCCCAGTCTCGATCCATGCCAACTCAACAGACACCATCGGAGATACCTGTAGAGCACCTTTATAGTCACCCAGTTACGTTGTGACGTTTGATACACACAAGGCACTCCTCCGATATCCGTGAGTTGCATGATCTCATGGTCATAGGAACATATACATTGACATGTAGAAAACAGTAGCAATAAACTGACACGATCATATGCTACGTTTGTAGTTTGGGTCTTGTCCATCACATCATTCTCCCAATGATGTGATCCCGTTATCAAATGACATCTCATGTCCATGGCTAGGAAAACTTAACCATCCTTTGATCAACGAGCTAGTTCACTAGAGGCACACTAGGGACATTGTGTTGTCTATTTACCCACACATGCAATGTGTTTCCAATCACTACAATTATAGCATGGATAATAAACGATTATCATGAACAAGGAAATATAATAATAAACACTTTATATATTGCCTCTAGGGCATATTTCCAACAGTATGTTGCGTCGGACATCGCTAGCTCATCTGAATCTTTGGTCGACGTCGTCATGCCGCCGCTCTTTATGTTGGTGCCAATGTTGCATTCCGCATGTTCTCCGACAAAAGCAAGGACGAACATCGGCATCACCCGTTCCCTGTCGTATCCTCGCTCGACACGGCCATCGACGATAGCAAGCTACGCTACTAGAGCCCCCAAGCAGCAAAGTTGTCATACCCTCTCTCTATGTCATTCTTGTTTTATTTTTACATCCTTTTCACCACATTGCGTCGTGTTGCTATTGTTGATTGAATGTAGTGACATGTTGTTGTTGTAAGAATAGAAATGAACTGCTAATATTTAGTGTAAAATTTGTTGGAAATATGCCCTAGAGGCAATAATAAATTGATTATTATCATATTTCCTTGTTCATGATAATCGTTTATTATCCATGCTATAATTGTGTTGATCGGAAACTCAGATACATGTGTGGATACATAGATAACACCATGTCCCTAGTATGCCTCTAATAGACTAGCTCGTTGATCAAAGATAGCTATGGTTTCCTAGTCATGGAAATGAGATGTCATTTGATAACGGGATCACGTCATTAGGCGAATGGTGTGATGGACAAGACCCAAACTACAAACGTAGCATATGATCGTGTCAGTTTATTGCTACCGTTTTCTGCATGTCAAGTCTTTGTTCCTATGACCATGAGATCATGCAACTCACTAACATCGGAGGATTACCTTGTGTGTATCAAACATTGCAACGTAACTGGGTGACTATAAAGGTGCTCTACAGGTATCTCCGAGGGTGTCTGTTGGGTTGGCATGGATCAAGACTGGGATTTGTTACTCCATGTGACGAAGAGGTATCTCATGGCCCACTCGGTAATACAACATCACAATAAGCCTTGCAAGCAATGTGACTAAGTGTTAGTCACGGGATCTTGTATTATGGAACGAGTAAAGAGACTTGCCGGTAACGAGGTTGAACTAGGTATGGAGATACCGACGATCGAATCTCGGGCAAGTAACATATCGAAGAACAAAGGGAACATCATACGAGATTAATTGAATCCTTGACATAGAGGTTCGACCGATAAAGATCTTCGTAGAATATGTAGGAATCAATATGGGCATCCAGGTCCTGCTATTGGTTATTGACCGTAGAGGTGTCTCGGTCATGTCTACATAGTTCTCGAACCCGCAGGGTCTGCACACTTAAGGTTCGATGACGTTTCAGTAGTATAGAGTTATGTATGGTGGTGACCGAAGGTTTCTCGGAGTCCCGGATGAGATCCCGTATGTCACAAGGAGCTCCAGAATGGTCCGGAGGTAAAGATTGATATATATGAAGTCCTGTTTTGGTCGCCGGAAAAGTTTCGGGCTCATCGGTAGTGTATTGGGGGACCATCAGGAGAGGTATTTCGACCCAAGAGGCTACATGGGTTGTGGGAGGAGGTAAAACAGCCCCCGGTGGGCTGGAAGAAGCCTCCTCTAAGGGCCCATGCGGCTGGAGTGGTTTGAGAAGGAAAACAATCCAAAGGTGGAGAGGTGGAAAGAGTTTCCAAGTGGAAAGGAGGAATCCTACTCCTAATAGGATTGGAGTAGGACTCCTCCACCTCCAATTTCGACCAAACATTTAGGGTTTGAGGCTTCCTCCTCCCCTCCCTCCCTCCTATATATACTAGAGGATTTAGAGGAAAAAGCTAACCCTAATAGCTACGTGCTACCTCTCCTCTAGATCACAGTTTCTCCTCTAGATCGGTTTTCAGCGGTGCTTAGGCGTAGCCCTGCTGGAATAGCTCCACCACCATCGCCGCAATGTCGTCGTGCTGCCGGAGAACTCATCTACCTCTTCTCTCCCTCTTGTTGGATCAAGAAGGCGGAGATCGTCATCGAGCTGTACGTGTGCTGAACGTGGAGGTGCCGTCCGTTCGGTGCTAGATTGGAAGGACCGTGATCAAGATCGCGAGACGGATCGTGATGAGATCGCGGGACGGATCATGATGAGTTCACAGGACGGATCGTGATTGGATCGCAGGACGGATCGTGATGAGATCGCGGGATGCTTGGCGATTTGGATCGCGAAGACGTTCGACTACACCAACCGCGTTTCTTAACGCTTCCCGCTTAGCGATCTACAAGGGTATGTAGATCCACTCTCCCTCTCGTAGATGCTCATCACCATGGATAGATCTTGCGTGTGCATAGATTTTTTTTGTTTCTCATGCAACGTTACCCAACAGTGGCATCATGAGCTAGGTCTATGTGTAGATGAGATCTCGAGTAGAACACAAAGAGTTTGTGGGCGTTGATGCTTATATTGCTTCCTCCCTTGGCCTTGTTTTGGTTCAGCGGTATTGTGGGATGAAGCGGCCCGGACCAACCTTACTCTTGCGCTTACGAGAGACCGGTTCCATCGACTGACGTGTAACTTCGTTGCACAAAGATGGCTGGCGGGTGTCTATTTCTCTTACTTTAGTTGGATCGGATTCGACTAAGGCGGTCCTTGAGAAGGTTGAAAAGCAACTTATGTATCACCGTTGTGGTTTATGCGTAGGTGAGAATTGTTCTTGCTAGATACCCGTAGCAGCCACATAAAACATGCAACAACAATCAGAGGACGTCTAACTTGTTTTTGCAGGGTATGTTGTGATGTGATATGGCCAATTACATGATGAGATATATGTGATGTATGAGATGATCATGTGTTGCATAGAATTTCACGACTTGCATGTCGATGAGTACGACAACCGGCAGGAGCCATAGGGTTGTCTTTAATTATTGTATGACCTGTGTGTCAATCATTAAGCGCTATGTAATGCTTTACTTTATCGCTAAACGGTAGCAATAGTAGTAGAAGCAAGGTGGGCACGACAACCCCGATGGCGACACGTTGATGGAGATCAAGATGATGGAGATCATGGTGTCATGCCGGTGACGATGGAGATCATGTCGGTGCTTTCAAGATGGAGATAAAAAGCACAAGTTCATGGCCATATCATGTCACTTATGATTTGCATGTGATGTTAATCCTTTTATGCATCTTGTTTTGCTTAGGACGATGGTAGCATTATAAGGTGATCCCTCACTTAATTTCAAGATAAATTGTGTTCTCCCCGAGTGTGCACCGTTGCGAAAGTTCGTCGTGTCGAGACACCACGTGATGATCGAGTGTGATAGACTCTACGTTCACATACAATGGGTGCAAGCCAATATTGCACATGTAGAACACTCGGGTTAAACTTGACGAGCCTAGCATTTACAGACATGGCCTTGGAACACAAGAGACCGAAAGGTCGAACATGATTCATATAGTAGATATGATCAACATGATGATGTTCACCATTGAAACCACCTCAACTCACGTGATTATCGGACTTGAGTTGGTGAATTTGGATCATGTATCACTCGAATGATCGGAGGGATGTCAATTTGAGTGGGAGTTCTTAAGTAATATGATTAATTGAACTCATTATCATGAACATAGTTAGTAGTGTCTTTACAAAATTATGTTGTAGATTACTAGCTCACGCTGTAGCTCCCTTGAATTTCTATATGTTCCTAGAGAAATAGAGTTGAAAGATGATGGTAGCAATATTGCGGACTAGGTCCGTGATCTGAGGATTGTCCTCATTGCTGCACAGAAGGCTTATGTCCTTAATGCACCGCTCGGTGCGCCACCCCCTCTAGCGTTGTCTGTAGATGTTGTGAACATCTGACAGACACGTTTCGACGAATACTTGATAGTTTAGTGTGTCATGCATTACGGCTTAGAACTGAGGCTCCAAAACATTTTGAACATCACGAAACACATGAGATGTTCTAAGAGCTGAAATTGGGATCTCAGGCTGAGATCTCCAACAAGATTCTTTGCCTGCAAGATGAAGGAGAATAGCTCAATCGTTAAGCATGTGCTCAGATTGTCTGGGTGCTACAATCGCTTGAATCGAGTGGGAGTTGATCTTCTAGATAAGATAGTGATTTATATAGTTCTCCAAGTCACTGTCACTAAGCTACTAGAACTTGGTGATGAACTATAAAATGCCAGGGATAGAAATAATGATCCCTAAGTTGTTCGCGATGTTTTACACCGCGAAGGTAGAAATCAAGAAGGAGCATCAAGTGTTGATGATTAGTAAAACCACTAGTTTTGAGAAGGGCAAGGGCAAGGAGGGAAACTTCATGGATGGTAAGTTAGTTGCTGCTCCAGTGAAGCAACCCAGAGTTGAACCCAAACCCGAGACTAAGTGCTTCTATTATGAGGTGAGCGGTCGCTGAAGCAGAACAACCCTAGATACTTGGTAGATAAGAAGGCTGGCAACATCGACACAAGTGTATTTGATATACGTGTTATTGATGTGTACCTGGCTAGTACTCCTAATAGCACCTAGGTATTGGATACCGGTTAGGTTGCTAAATGTTAGTAACTCGAAGTAAAAGCTACGAAATAAATAAAGACTAGATAAGGGTGAGGTGACGATGTGTGTTGGAAATGTTTCCAAGGTTGATGTGATCGACATCGCACGCTCTCTCTACCTTCGGGATTAGTGATGAACCTAAATAAATGTTATTTGGTGTTTTGCTTGAGCATGAACGTGATTAGATCGTGTTTATTGCAACACGATTATTCATTTAAGTCAGAGAATAATGGTTATTCTGTTTACATGAATAATACCTTCAATGGTCATGCACCCAGTGAGAATGGTTTGTTGAAATCTTGATCGTAGTAATACACATGTTCATAACATTGATGTCAAAATATACAAAGTTAAATAATGATAGTACCACATACTTGTGGCATTGCCGCAAAATGTCATATTGGTATAAAGCGCATGAAGAAACTCCATGCTGATGGATACTTGGACTCATTCGTTTTCGAATCGGTTGAGACATGCGAACCATGCCTCTTGGGCAAGATGACTAAAGGACCCCGTTGGATGGAGCGGGCAAGTGGTTCATTGGAAATGATACATGTTGATGTATGCAATCTAGTGAGTCTTGTAGCGTGCAGTGGATATCGTTATTTTCTTACCTTCACTGATGATTTGAGTAGATATAGTGTATGTTTACTTAATGAAACACAAGTCGGAATCATTTGAAAAGTTCAAGCAAATTCAGAGTGAAGTTTAAGATCATTGTGACAAGAAGATAAAAATGTCTGCGATATGATCGTGGAGGTGAATATCTGAGTTCCGAGTTTGGCATACAACTTTAGACAATGTGAAAGTCGTTTCACAACTCACGCCACTTGGAACACCATAGTGTGATGGTGTGTCCAAACGTCATAGTCGTGCTCTATTGGATATGGTGCGGGCTATGATGTCTCTTATCGTTTTGCTACTATAGTTTTGGGGTTATGCATTAGAGACAACTACATTCACTTTAAATAGGGCACCATCTAAATCCGTTGAGATGACACCGTGTGAATTATGGTTTGGTAGAAACCTAAGCTGTCATTTATTAATGTTTGGGGCTGCGACGCTTGTGTGGAAAAATGTTTTCACCTAATGAGCTCGAACCCAAAGCGGCCAAATGCATCTTCATAGATTACCCTAAGAACAGTTGGGTGAACCTTCTATCTTAGATCCAAGCATAAAGTGTTTGTTGCTAAAACGGGCCCTTTCCCGAGAAAAAGGTTCTCTCGAAAGAATTGAGTGGGAGGAAGATAGAACTTGATGAGGTTGTTGAACCTTTGTTTCAACCAGAGAGTAGCGCAGCGCAGAAAGATGTTTCAGTGGAACCTACGTCAGTTGAAGACGAAGTAAATGATGATGATCATGAAGCTTCGGATCAAGTTACTATCAAACCTCGTAGGTCGACAAGGATGTGTACTGCTCCTGAGTGGTACGACAACCCTGTCTTGGAGGTCATGTTCTTGGACAACGATGAACCTAGGAGATATGGAGAAGCGATGATGGGCCCGGATTCCGACAAATGGTTAGAGGCCATGAAATCCGAGAAAGGATCCATGTTTTAAAACCAAGTATAGACTTTGGTAGACTTGCTCGTTGGACAATAGGTCGTCGAGTACAAATGGACCTTTGAGATGAAGACAGACGCTGATGGTAAATGTAACCATTTATAAAGCTCGACTTGTCACAAAGAAGTTTCCGACAAGTTCAAAGAGTTGACTGCAATGAGACTTTCTCACTCGTAGCGATGCTAAAGTCTGTTGGAATTATGTTAGCAGTTGCTGCCTTTTTCAATTATGAAATCTGGCAGATGGATGACAAAACATCGTTTCCTTCCTTAAGGAAAGGTTGTATGAGATACAACCAGAAGGTTGTTGGGGAACGCGACAGAAAACAAAAATTTCTGATATAGCGAGCACGCCCAGGACCACTATGGAGACTGCATACAAGGTTTGATCTGATCCGTACCGACTCGAAGCGCAGCGGAAGAAGAGTCGGTGGAGATCGTTGGTGCAGATCCCCGCAGCTAGGATTTTACAACCTCCCAACCGTGAGGATGTACTCCCTCGTCGGACAGCCCTTCGGGAGGCAGTCGGACAGTCCCCCAGACGATGTCGCAGACAACCCTTCGGGAGGACCCTCGAAACTCGAACGAAGACTCGGACAGTCCTACGGGAGGACACACGAACAGCCCCTCGGGCAAAAGATCGAAACTACGACCTCTCTATGGGGTTGCACACATACAGTGTCATCTATCCGGCAGGGCTTCGCCGTCCAGAACTAGTTCCTGCCGGAACCCAGACAGCCTTCCGGCTCTACGAAAGACTCTTTTCGTGGGAGGGAGAGAGAGAGATTGCAAAGCAAAGCATGTGTATGAGAGCACAAGGATGAAGAAATGGCAGCCCACTCACCTCCTTTTTATAGGAAAACCAAGGGGTAGGGCGGTTTTACAATAAAACCCAAAATGCACATGAATGAAGTCCTTCCACAAGGGCATAAAAGTGAAACCAAGGAACAAGAGGGACTCCATGAAGGAGTCCACCATGTGGCCGGCCACAAACTCATGTGGGCCCCCAAAAATGGCTCCAATTCATCCATGTCATCCCCAAGATCTTTTGGAGCAAAGCCCCAAAAGGTGGCTTTCCATAAAGTAGTCCAAAAAGCACTTTCACTATTCACGACGACATTTTTCAGCGTCCGCTCGAACTGAAAATATTTATGTGGGCTTAGAACAATTCTAGTACCCCACTAAAATAATTTTCAATGCGATCCGGAACAATTCCGGAATAGTGATTTTCATCTGTGAAAAGCATCTGAAGTGGTTCTGGCAGCTCCGGAACATTTCCGGTTTTCATCCCGGAAAATTCCAGAAAGTTTCCAGAACGATTCTGGCACCCTTCAAGAATTATCAGGCATGTGCCGAAACCAATTTGACTTTTTGGTATCCCCTGAAACAACTTTTCAGTTTCATCGAAACTGTTCCGGTGACCTGTCTGCGGAACTTTTCCGCTGTCCGGAACTTTTTCGGTGTCCGAAACTTTTCGGTGATTTTCTCTCAGACTCCCTGTCTAGTATTCAATAGATAGATGACCCTTAAGCGTGTGACCCTATAGGTTCGGTGAAGCATAGACATGACCCGGAACCCCTTCCGATCAATGATCAACATCGGAGCCGTGGACACCCATATTGACCCCTATACCCACACGAATGAATATTCGAGTGAACCTCTAGTTGCCGTGAGCTATTCCTGTTGCTTCGCGATATGTTTACAATTACCCGAGGTGAGACATGTAGGCATCCTCGTGGATCAACAACTTGTCCACTATGCCAGTTACCTCGTTGCCGGTATTGTTCTCTTTTCTCGTTCCCGTGTTCCGGCATCCCCGTGATCAAATCACAAAGTGTCTGGCCAGACGATGATGGATACCGTAACACCGAGAGGGCCCAGAGAGATCTCTCCATCGTCGGAGGAGCAAATCCCAATCTTGAGCTATCAAGTTACTTGACATACTTTTCCATGAACCTGTAAGCCGCCGTAATAGCCACCCATTTACGGATGGCGTTTAACAAACCCCAAAGTTCATGAAGCAAGCATGAAGAAACTCGATACTCTCATGGTCTAAGGAATTATGCAAACGTTAACCATCTCTGTGTTATTAACCATTAACTTGTGACAAATGTATCTCATAGCATAACATCAATTCGGATCGATTCAACATGAGTGTTCTACCAACATCGCATCCTCAAAATTGCCGGCATAGCCATGCCCATGATCAGGAAAACAGGACCATCATGCAACACTTGAGCCAGTCTTAGAGGCAAGACTAGGAATACAATTCACCGTTTATTATACCACACGTGCACATGAGTTTCCCTCCAAGCCTCGTTTAATTTGTAGACTCGAGAATCATTGCAGTTATAGCATGGAACATAAACATTCATTACAAACTTTGGAGATACAAAATAACTGTTATTACTGCCTCTAGGGCATATCTCCTACAAAGGTTTTGTCAGTCCTAAGGATGCTAAAAGCTGAACAAGCTTCAGTGATCTTTCTATGGACTAAAGCAAGCATCTCGAAGTTGGAATATGCACTTTGATGAGGTGATCAAAGTTTTTGAGTCTATACAAAGTTTATGAGAAACTTGTATTTACAATAAAGTGAGTGGGAGCACTAGAGAGTTTCTGATAAGCAAATGTGGTTGACATACTGTTGATCGGAAATGATGTAGAATATCTGGAAAGCATAAAGGGTTGTTTGAAAGGAGTTTTTCAAAGGAAGACCTAGGTAAAGCTACCTAATTGTTGAGCATCAAGATCTATAGAGATAGATCAAAATGCTTGATGAGACTTTGAATGAGTACATACCTTGACAAGATTTTGAAAGAGTTCAAAATGGATTAGTCAGAGAGAGAAGTGTTCTCGCCTGCTTTGTAAGGTGTGAAGTTGAGTAAGACTCAAAGCTCGACCACGGGAGAAGAAAGAGAAAGGATGAATGTCATCCCCTATGACTTAGCCATAGGCTCTGTATAGTATGCCATGCTGTGTACCGCACCTGTATGTGCCTTGCCATGAGTCCGTCAAGGGGTACAAGAGTGATCCAGGAGTGGATCACTGGACAACGGTCAAGATCATCCTTAGTAACTAAAGGTCTAAGGAAATGTTTCTCAATTATGGAGGTAAGAAAGAGTTCATCGTAAAGAGTTACGTCGATGCAAGCTTTGACACCAATCCGGATGACTCTTAGTAGCAACCCGGATATGTATAGTAGAGCAGCCATTTGGAATAGCTCCAAGTGGAGTGTGGAAGCAGTGTTTACAGTTTGAAATTGATATTCGCAAAGTACACACATATCTAAATGTCATAGACCCGCTGACTATAAGACCTCTCTCACATGCAAAGCATGATCAAGCCCCATAACTCATTGGGTGTTAGATTTATAACAATGCGATTCACATGGTGATGTGAACTAGATTATTGACTCTAGTGCAAGTGGGAGACTGTTGGAAATATGACCTAGAGGCAATAATAAATTGGTTATTATCATATTTCCTTGTTCATGATAATCGTTTATTATCCATGCTATAATTGTGTCGATCAGAAACTCAGATACATGTGTGGATACATAGACAACACCATGTCCCTAGTATGCCTCTAATAGACTAGCTCGTTGATCAAAGATGGATATGGTTTCCTAGTCATGGACAAGAGATGTCATTTGATAACGGGATCACGTCATTAGGAGAATGATGTGATGGACAAGACCCAAACTACAAACGTAGCATATGATCGTGTCAGTTTCTTGCTACTGTTTTCTGCATGTCAAGTATTTGTTCCTATGACCATGAGATCATGCAACTCACTAACACCGGAAGAGTACCTTGTGTGTATCAAACGTCGCAACGTAACTGGGTGACTATAAAGGTGCTCTACAAGTATCTCCGAGGGTGTCTGTTGGGTTGGCATGGATCAAGACTGGGATTTGTTACTCCGTGTGACGAAGAGGTATCTCAGGGCCCACTCGGTAATACAACATCACAATAAGCCTTGCAAGCAATGTGATTAAGTGTTAGTCACGGGATCTTGTATTATGGAACGAGTAAATAGACTTGCTGGTAACGAGGTTGAACTAGGTATGGAGATACCGACGAACGAATCTCGGGCAAGTAACATACCGAAGAACAAACGAAACATCATACGGGATTAATTGAATCCTTGACATAGAGGTTCGACCGATAAAGATCTTCGTAGAATATGTAGGAACCAATATGAGCATCCAGGTCCCGCGATTGGTTATTGACCATAGAGGTGTCTCGGTCATGTCTACATAGTTCTCGAACCCGCAGGGTCTGCACACTTAAGGTTCGGTGATGTTTCAGTAGTATAGAGTTATGTATGGTGGTGACCAAAGGTTGTTCGGAGTCTCGGATGAGATTCCGGATGTCACGAGGAGCTCCGGATGGTCCATAGGTAAAGATTGATATATAGGAAGTCCTGTTTTGGTCACCGGAAAAGTTTCGGGCTCATTGGTAGTGTACCGGGAGTGCCGGTAGTGTACTGGGGGACCATCAGGAGACGTATTTCGACCCAAGAGGCTACATGGGCTGTGGGAGGAGGTAAACCAGCCCTTGGTGGGCTGGCCGAAGCCTCCTCTAAGGGACCATGCGGCTAGAAGTGGTTTGAGAAGGAAAAAATTTCCAAAGGTGGAGAGGTGGAAAGAGTTTCCAAGTGGAAAGGAGGAATCCTACTCCTAATAGGATTGGAGTAGGACTCCTCCACCTCCAATTTCGACCAAACATTGAGGGTTTGAGGCTGCCTCCATCCCTCCCTCACTCCTATATATACTAGAGGATTTAGTGGAAAAAGCTAACCCTAATAGCCACATGCTACCTCTCTTCTAGATCACAGTTTCTCCTCTAGATCGGTTTTCAGCGGTGCTTACGCTAAGCCCTACTGGAATAGATCCACCACCATCGCCGCAATGCCATCACGCTGCCGGAGAACTCATCTACCTCTCTGCTCCCTCTTACTGGATCAAGAAGGCGGATATCGTCATCGAGTTGTACGTGTGCTGAACGTGGAGGTGCCGTCCGTTCGGCGCTAGATTGAAAGGACCGTGATCAAGATCGCGAGACGGATCGTGATGAGATCGCGGGACGGATCGTGATGAGTTCGCGGGACGCATCGTGATTGGATCGCGGGACAGATCGTGATGAGATCGCGGGATGCTTGGCGATTTGGATCGCGAAGACGTTCGACTACACCAACCGCGTTTCTTAACGCTTCCCGCTTAGCGATCTACAAGGGTATTTAGATCCACTCTCCCTCTCGTAGATGCTCATCACCATGGATAGATCTTGCGTGTGCATAGGAATTTTTTTGTTTCTCATGCAACGTTACCCAACAAAATTGACTTGTTTGAAGACACGTGTATGTGCAGAAGAAAGATAGAATTGAACTTGTGTGTTGATTGTTGTATGGATGTCGATGGTCGTCACCGGTCAAAGGAGGGGGAAGCGAGATGATGTGAAGGTGACGCACTCGACAGGCTGATATCCCCTTTTTATTGATCCGGTATTGAACAGGAAAGGGTATCCCACACCTATTTCCCAGAGGTGACCCAGGATATTGAACCTACAAGAGGAAGATTCCCTTGAAGCAATGGTCTCTACCAAGACTTTGCCCTAGTGTCAAATCCATCTTTTGACCGTATCAACAAGCAAATAGTGATTCAAACACTTATAAAAAAAAGGAGGTATGAGGATGAGGTCTTAATGCTTACAACAATCTAATTGTGTCGGGATAAAAAATGATATTACTTTGTGCTCGGGAAGTCACCCATCAAGAGGTGCTTGCTTCATATAGGAGTGGGGGATGCGTCCAAACACCAGTGAAACCGCGTGCTATACAAACCATTTTTAATCCCTTTTCGTGACATAGTCTTAAACCATCACCTTGCATCTGTGGGCGATATGGGGGCTATCCCACACGACAGGAAAAACCCATTGGCGATGCATGCACCCGATCACACAAGATGGGCAAAAATATACCGTTTACGATTGGGAGGGCCATCACAAACAGACATATTGGGAAAGACGTGTGAGATGATCTTAGCATCCCACACATGGAATCCCAAGGGCACTTCTCCGTTCGTATTGCAGATCAGACACAATTTTCTGCATAACATTGTTTGTGATAGAGGTGGTCAGCACACACGATAGTTATAATTTTGTCGTTTGCGTTATTCAAAACATCACTCATGGTGTCTAGAAGAAACTGTTTGGCATTAGGATGCCCATCACACACACTAGCTATATGCAAACGTTTGTGATTGGGTGTCCTAACGCACATAGTTGTCAACCAGAATTCGTGTGTGATTGCTCACCGATCCAACACGCCAACTTTCTAGAAACCGTGTGGGTTTGTTCAGGTCATCACCCACGGTGTTGTCTTAGAAACCATCTGCAATGGGAACCCCAATAATCAGCCTGATTGCTCTATTATTTATATACCACATCGACTATGTTTCATGATCAAGAACTGTTTGCGATGTATTTGATTTTCATATTGCTTTGAAACGAAAAATGAAGTTATATCGGTAATGGAAGGTGTTTGGATGGCAATAACATTTATCTGAAGTGGACTTGCAACTATAGGAGTGATTGTTAATAAATGGAATTATTCAGGGTTGTTTAGGCCCATTTAAACATTTAAAGAGTTATAAGACATTTCATGTGCGTAGTTCAAATTTGAACTGCAGTTGAGCACATACTAGAGTGCACCTCAATGGGTTGAAAATCATCTATGTGTCAATGGATACATGTTTTGGTCCCATGCAAGAAATGGAAATTAAATGAATTACAAACCTCTCAGTATTTTGGCTCGACCATAGACTTTGAGAAGTCGTGTTTTCAAATTCCAGTAAATCCAAATATTGTCAGAAATTCATGAAACTTTGCATGGTGTCATGACATGGCGCATGTGTGTTGTGGTAAAAACAATGCCTAGTTCGGGAAAAGTTTTGGCACAAACCTCTTACAAACTGAAGATTCTCACAAGAAGCCATGTGGTTCCGGTAGGTAAAGTTCATATTTTATGTGCGAAATAACATTCAATGTCTCTTCTTGCCTTGAATTTATTTCTAGAGTCTCCATAGAGCAACATGAATACCACAACCCTAGCTTAGCCTTGCTTGTCATTGCATATTCATGCATGCATTTTAAATTCAACTGAAATTGAATTGAGGATTTAGCAAGCCTCACAAAACATTTTTGATGAAATGATCAAGATAAAAATTGCCTTAGTTAACTCCAGGAAAATGTACCCGTTGTTCTGGGAAAATATTGGCAAGAGGGAAAACCTAAACCAATATTTTTGGAATCACAGAATTATTTATATTGGGTATTTGAGTCAATCCAATAAATATTTACATTGGATTTATATTTATTATATATTAGATATAAGTCCAATAATTCTGGAACTTATTATATAGCACTAGTTATTTCCACCTAGCTCGCATGGCAATTTTTAGAATTTATAAAAAAAGGTTTCATTTGAAAATCAAATCCAAAATAGTTGCGAAATAGAAAACAAAATTAAATAGAAGAAGAGAAAACTTACCCATGCAACCAGCCCAGGAGAGAAGCCGCCCAACCCACCAGGGGCAGGTGGTCCTCTTCCTCCTCGCGCCACTAGACTGGGCATGTGCCCGACGGGCATGCATGCCCCACGTGCCACCTCTTGCTAACATGTCTGCATGTCGATGCTGGGAATAGCCTCACAGGAGCCGTCTGGATCGAATGGACCTCCCCATTCCCTAGCTCCCCCGCTCCCTCGCTCAGACCTTGCCATGGACAAGAGCCACGCGAGCTCACCGACACCGCACACATAGCCATCGGTCGCCCCTTGCTCTCTCTCCTTGTCCATGAGCTCCGCTAAGAGCTTATCCTTCTCCTGACCGAGACAAGCAAGCCGGAGCACTCCAGGACGCCGCCATCGAGCTCTTCTTCAACCTCGGCCTCCGGCGATCGTCATCGCAGATTCGCCATGCTCAGAACTTTCTCGAGCCTGTCGTTCATCCTATTCGAACCAGGATGAGCCCATGATCAATGCCCCTAACCCCACGCTCGATGTCGAGCTGTAGCAATTGTCGCCATGCAAGCCGACGGGCACCGCCGGCTGAGCTCATCGCCGACACCTCCCGATGACCATTTGGTCACCCCGACCAGTCTAACAAGATCGTGGTAACTCGTAGAGCATCCTTAGAGTGTTAGTTAGCCTGCTTGCAAGCCGCATGAACGATTCTGAGCACAACCTGACTCCAGGCATAGCGAGAATGGTCACCGCCGGCGACTCTGGCCACCGCAGCTCCATGCACCATCCCTAGTCGACGCGGCTTGCTCCCAGGATCATTAGGAGCAAACCACGCTCCGAATGGTGCTCCAGGGGCGAAACCCGGCCCCTCCACCATTCCTGGACTTTTCGATGGCTTAACGCCGACGGGTTTGACCCTGCTGACTCGAGGTTTGACCTCCCATAGTTAGTGACAGGTGGGTGCTACTTCTTGAGCTTGTCTTGGTTTTCCCTGAAGAGGAAAGGGTGATACAACAAAGTAGATAAGTATTTCCCTCAGTTGTTGAGAACCAAGGTATCAATCCAGTAGGAGGTACAAGCAAGGCCCCAATTTATGCACCTACACAAACAATCAAACACTTGCACCCAACACTATAAAGGGGTTGTCAATCCCTTTACGGTTACTTGCAAGGATGAGATATGATAGAGATAGATATAAAAGATTGCTAGAAGTAAAACTAAATAAAAGTAAATAAAATAGAAACAAGGTATTTTTGGTATTTTTCGATTATAGATCTGAAAATATAATACGGAAAATAGACCCCGGGGCCATAGGTTTCACTAGAGGCTTCTCTCTTGAAGGAAAATAATACGATGGGTGAACAAATTACTATTGAGCAATTGATAGAAAAGCGCATAGTTATGATGATATCCAAGGCAATGATTATGCATATAGGCATCACGTCCGTATCAAGTAGACTGAAATGATTCTGCACCTACTACTATTACTCCACACATCGACCGACTCCTGCCTACACCTAGAGTATTAAGTTCATGAAGAACAGAGTAACGCATAGAGTAAGATGACATGATGTAGAGGGATAAACTCAAGAAATATGATGAAAACCCCATATTTTTATCCTTGATGGGAACAATACAAATACGTGCCTCGCTACCCCTACTTTGTCACTGGGTGAGGACACCGCAAGATTGAACCCAAAACTAAGCACTTCTCCCATTGCAAGAATTACCAATCTAGTTGGCCAAACCAAACCAATAACTCGAAGAAACTTGCATATATATGAAATAATGCATATAAGAATTCATAGAAGATTCAAATAATATTCATAGATAATCTGATCATAAACCCACAATTCATCGGATCTCAACAAACACACCGCAAAAGGGTATTACATCAGATAGATCTCCATGAAGATCATGGAGAACATTGTATTGAAGAACATAAAGAGATAAGAAGCCATCTAGCTACTAGGTATGGACCCAAAGGTCTGCGGTGAACTACTCACGCATCATCGGAAGGGCAATGGTGTTGATGTAGATGCCCTCCGTGATCTAATCTCCCTCCGGCAGATTACCGGAAAAGGCTCCAGATGGGATCTCACGGGAATAGAGGCTTGCAGTGGCGGAAAAGTAATATCATGGCTCTTTTTTGTATTGGAGGAGTATTCCCAAATTTATAGGCGGCGAATTAGGGTTGGAGGAGCTACAAGGGGCCCACAAGCCAGGGGCACCCCCCAGGTGGCTTGTGGATCACCCGTAGATCTTCTGGCCTCTTCTCCAAGTCTCCTTGGTTCCTTCTGGTCCAAGAGAAATCATCGTAGAATTTTATTCCGTTTGGACTCCATTTGATATTCCTTTTCTACAATACTCAAAAACAAGGAAAAACAGAAACTGACACTAGACACTAGGTTAATAGGTTAGTCCCAAAAATAATATAAATTAGCATATTAATACATATAAAACATCCAAAACATATAATATAATATCATGGAACAATAAAAAATTATAGATACATTGAAGACGTATCAACATCCCCATGCTTAATTCTTGCTCGTCCTCGAGTAGGTAAATTATAAAAACAGATTTTTTGATGTGGAATGCTACCTAACATATTTATCCATGTAATATTCTTTATTGTGGCATGAATGTTCAGATCCATAAGACTCAAAAAAGCTTAATGTTGACATAAAAACAATAATACTTCAAGCATACTAACAAAGCAATCGTGTCTCTTCAAAATAACATGGCAAAAGAAAGTTATCCCTAAAAAATCATATGGTCTGGCTATGCTCCATCTTCCCCACACAAAGTATTTAGATCATGCACAACCACGATGACAAGTCAAGCAATTGTTTCACACCTTTTATGTTCTCAAACCTTTTCAACTTTGACGCAATACATGGGCGTGAGCCATGGATATATCACTATAGGTGGAATAGAATATGGTGGAGGTTGTGAGGAAAAGGAGAAGATAGTCTCACATCAACTAGGCATATCAATGGGCTATGGAGATTCCCATTAATAGATATCAATATGAGTGAGTAGGGATTTCCATGCAACGGATGCACTAGAGCTAGAAGTGTATGGAAGATCAAAAAGAAACTAAGTGGGTGTGCATCCAACTTGCTTGCTCAAGAAGACCTAGGGAAATTTGAGGAAGCCCATTATTGGAATATACAAGCCAAGTTATATAATAAAAAAAATCCCACTAGTATATGAAAGTGACAAAATAGGAGACTCTCTATCATGAAGATCATGGCGCTACTTTGAAGCACAAGTGTGAAAAAAAGATAGTAGCATTGTCCCTTCTCTCTTTTCTCTCATTTATTTATTTATTTTTGGTGGGCATGTTTGGCCTCCTTTTATTTATTTATTTGGGCTTCATTGGCCTCTTTTATTATTTTTAAAGTCCGGAGTCTCATCCCAACTTGTGAGGGAATCATAGCTTCCATCATCCTTTCCTCACATGGGATAATGCTCTAATAATGATGATCATCACACTTTTATTTACTTACAACTCGATACCTAGAACAAAATATGACTATATATGAATGCCTACGGCAGTGTACTAGGATGTGCAACGATCTAGCATAGCAAATGACATAAAAACAGACAAGCCATGAAAACATCATGCTAGCTATCTTACGATCATGCAAAGTAATGTGAAAATGATGGTGCGTGTCATAATAAACGGAACAGTGGAAGTTACATGACTATATATCTTGGAATGGCTCTGGAAATTCCATAATAGGTAGGTATGGTGTCTATTTTGAGGAAGGGTATATGGTGGGTTTAATGCACCGGCGAAAGTTGCGCGGTACTAGAGAGGCTAGCAAAGGTGGAAGGGTGAGAGTGTGTATAATCCATGGAATCAACATTAGTCATAAAGAACTCACATACTTATTTCAAAATTCTATTTGTTATCAAAGCATAGTATTAGACGCATGCTCCTAGGGGAGAGGTTGGTAGGTGTTAACCATCACGCGCTCCCGTCCCGCACACAAAGGATGGGAGTCAATAAACAAATCATACTCCGACTTCATTACATAACGGTTCACCATACATGCATGCTAGGGAATCACAAACTTTTAACACAAGTATTTCTGTCAATCCAAAATTACTCACTAGCATGACTCTAATATCATCATCTTTATATCTCAAAACTTTATGCAAGGAATCAAACTTCTGATAGTATTCAATGCACTTTATATGAAAGTTTTTATTATATCCCTCTTGGATTCCCATTATATTAGGACTAAATTCATAACCTAAACTAATAACCATACGTTTTAAATACTCTCAAAATAATATAAGTGAGGTATGAGAGTTCCATTATTTCTATAAAATAAAACACCACCGTGCTCTAAAAAGATATAAGTGACGCACTAGAGCAAAATTGCCTAGCTCAAATGATATAAGTGAAGCACATAGAGTATTCTAATAAATTCACGACTCATGCGTGTCTCTATCAAAATATGTGTGCAGCAAGGATGATTGTGTCAAAATAAAAAGCAAAGACTCATATCATACAAGACGCTCCTAGCAAAACACATATCATGTGGTGAATAAAAATATAGCCTCAAGTAAATTTACCGATGGATTGATGATGAAAGAGGGGATGCCTTCCGAGGCATCCCCAAGCTTAGACTCTTTGGTATCCTTGAATATTACTATGTGTGACTTTTTCATCCCCAAGATTAGCCTCCTCCCACTCCTTATTCCATAGTCCATCAAATCTTTACCCAAAACTTGAAAACATCACAACACAAAACTCAACAGAAAACTCGTGAGATTCGTCAGTATAAGAAAAATAAATCACCAATTTAGGTACTGTTTTGAAATAATTCTTTATTTATATTGGTGTAATATATACTGTATTCCAACTTCTCCATGGTTCATACCCCCTGATACAACCCATAGATACATCAAAATAAGCAAACAACACAAAGAAAATAGAATCTACCAATAATAGAACAATCTGTAGCAATATGTAAACTTAGAATACTTATGTAACTCCAAAACTTCTGAAAAATTATTTAAATCTTTGAAATTTGTATACCAATCTTGTGTAAAAAATTCAGACTCATTCAGTGCTCTGGTGAATTTATAAAATTCCTGTATTGAGCGCAAAAGTTTCTGTTTTTCAGCAGGATCAAATCAACAATCACCGTAGACCATTTCAAAGGTCTTACTGGCCTCAAACACTAATTAAAACACCAAAAAACAATTACTGCATAGGAAATAATGTGTAAAACACTCAATAACAGGAACAAAAACAAAAACATAAAAATAAAATTTGGTTGCCTCCCAACAAGCGCTATTGTTTAACGCCCCTAGCTAGGCATAACACAATAGATCTAGGTATTGTCATCTTTGGTATGCAATCCATAAGTATATCTCATAGTAGATTCATAAGGTAATTTTATTTTCTATATAGGAAAATGTTTCATACCTTTCCTTAATGGAATTTGGATCTAACGTTTCCTTCTTTCATATGAATAAGTGCACCGATCATTCTAAGGATAGGTCTACCAAGAATAATAGGACATGTAGGATTGCAATCTATATCAAGAAAATTGAATTCTATGGGCACATAATTCCTATTTGAAACAATAATAATATCATTAATCCTTCCCATAGGTTTCGTAATAGTGAAATCTGCTAGATGGGGATTTAAAGAGCAATCATCAAGTTCATGGAAACCTAGCACATCACATAAAGTTTTCGGAATCGTGGAAACACTAGCACCCAAATCACACAAAAATGCCACTCATAATCTTTAATTTTAATCTTAATAGTAGGTTCCCACTCATCATAAAGCTTTCTAGGTATAGAAACTTCCAACTCAAGTTTTTCTTCAAAAGATTTCATCATAACATCAATGATATGTTTAGTAAAAGCCTTATTTTGATTATAAGCATGCGGAGAATTCAACATGGATTGAAACAAGGAAATACAATAAATCAAAGAACAGCTATCATAATTAAAGTCCTTGAAATCCAAAAGAGTGGGTTCATTGCTATTTAAAGTTTTGACGTCTTAAGTCCCACATTTATCAATTTTAGCATTAAGATCTATAAACTCCGAATCATTGGGATGACTTTTAACTAAAGTTGACTTATCTCCAGTCCCATATTTATCAAGATTTTACTAGAAAACAAAGATTCAATAGGAGTCACATCAATCACTTGAAGATCTTCAACATTATTATCGCGAGAACACACTTTTTCAAGCCATTCATGCTTAGCACGCATTCTAGTGGTTCTTTCCTTACACTCATCAATAGAAGTTCTGATACATTTTAAAGACTCATTAATATCAAGCTTGGGTGGAGTAGATATAATTTTCAAAGGATCAATCTCAAGCGAAATTCTATCAACGTTCCTAGCCAACTTCAATCTTGAGCAATTTTTCTTCAATCGAAGCATTGAAAACCTTTTGCGAACTAATAAATTATTTAATGTTATTATCAAGATCAGAGGGCATATTATTATAAATTCCATAAGGATTGTTGTAAGAATTACCATAATTATTAGAGTAATTATTAGGAAACAGCCTAGGGTTGAAATTACCTCTATACGTGTTATTGCCAAAATTGTTCCTACCAACAAAATTCAAATCCATAGATTCATTATTATTACCAATCAAATAAGACAAAGGAATATCATTAGGATCAATAAGATCACACTTACTAGCAAAAAAATTCATTAATTCGTCCATCTTTTCACTCAAAGTATTCATTTCTTCAATAGCGTGCACTTTTTTACTAGTAGGAGATCTTTCAGTATGCCATTGACAATAATTTTCCATAATATTATCTAGGAGTTTAGTAGCTTCTCCTAATGTGAGTTCCATAAAAGTGCCACCCACGACGGAATCTAAAAGATTCCTAGCTGCAAAATTCAACCACGCATGAAAAATTTGTATAATCATCCATATGATCAAACCATGTGTGGGGCAATTTCTAATCATTAATTTCATCCTCTCCCAAGATTGTGGAACATTCTCATGATCAAGTTGATGAAAATTCATTATATCGTTCCTAAGGGAGATGATCTTAGCGGGCGGAAAGTACTTGGAAATAAAAGCATCTTTACACTTATTCCATGAATCAATACTATTTTTAGGCAAAGATGAAAACCAAGTTTTAGCATGATCTCATAGTGAGAACGGAAATAGCTTCAATTTAACAATATAATTTTCCACATCTTTCTCATTTTCCATGTCACAGAACTCAATGAAATTATTGAGATGGGATGCGGCATCTTCACTAGGAAGGCCGGAAAATTGTTCTTTCATAGCAAGATTAAGCAAAGCGGCACTAATTTCATAAGATTCCGCACTAGTGGTGGGAGCACTCGGACTACGAATAAAATCATTATTATTAGTATTGGAGAATTCACACAATTTGGTATTCTCAAACATCATGGCAAAGCAAGCAATCTAGCACACAAGCAAACAAAAAGCAAACGAAAAGAAGAACGGAAGAAAGGCGAATAAAAAGGAAAATCTTTTTAGTTTTTTCTGAGAATCATTTTAGAAGTCGGGGAGAGGAAAACGAGAGGCAAATGGCAAATAATGTAAATGCAAGAGATGAGTATGTGATGGGTACTTGGTAGGTGCTACTTCTTGAGCTTGCGCTGGTTTTCCCTTGAAGAGGAAAGGGTGATGCAACAAAGTAGATACGTATTTCCCTCAGTTGTTGAGAACCAAGGTATCAATCCAGTAGGAGATACAAGCAAGTCCCCAATCTTCGCACTTACACAAGCAATCAAACACTTGCACCCAACGCTATAAAGGGGTTGTCAATCCCTTCACGGTTATTTGCACGGTTTTGGCGCGCGGAGAGGAGAGGCACTTCTTCAAATCCTTCAGCGCTGCCTCCACTTCCGGAGTCCATTTCAATGGACCTGCCTTATTCAAGTTTTTGAAAAAGGGTAGGGCACGCTCAGCAGATTTTGAGATGAACCTACTCAGAGCAGCAACACAGTCGTCAAGACATCGCACGTCTTTCACTCGTCTTGGTGCTTCAATTTGCTCAATTGCTTTGATCTTGTCAGGATTTGCTTTGATTCCTCATTGAGATACAAAGAACCCGAGAAGCTTGCCGGATGGGACACCGAACACACACTTCTCAGGGTTGAGCTTCATGTTGATCTTGCATAGGTTGGCAAATGTCTCTTCTAGGTCTGATATGAGCGTAGCCTTGTCCTTGGTTTTGACCACAATGTCATCCATATAAGCCTCCATATTTCTATGTAGCTGGGGCTCAGGACCAATCTGGACCACTGTCACAAAAGTGGAACTAACACTTTTCAACCCGGAAGGCATACGCAAAAAGCAATATGTACCACATGGGATGATAAATGCGGTCTTCTCCTCGTCTTCCTTAGCAATAAAAATCTGATGATAACCGGAATAGGCGTCAAGGAAAGACATCAGATTGCAACCAGCAGTGGAGTCCACAATCTAGTCGATGTGCGGCAAGGGAAAAGGATCTTTGTGGCAGGCTTTGTTGATGTCTGTGAAATCAATGCACAACCTCCATTTTCCATTCTCCTTGCGCACTACAACCGGGTTGGCCAACCATGTTGGATGGAGTACTCCTCTGATCAAGCCAGCTGCCTCTAGTTTCTTTATCACTTCGGAAATAAACTATTGCCACTCCAAAGCTTGCTTCCGGACCTTTTGCTTGACGGGCCGCGCGTGTGGGCAGACGACAAGGTGGTGCTCAATCACCTCCCTGGGAACACAGGGGATATCAAATGGTTGCCAGGCAAACACATCGACATTCGCTCGTAGGAAGGTGACGAGCGTGCTTTCCTATTTGTCGTCAAGGGTGAACTTATGGTGAAAGTTTCCCCTGTGCCGTCCTCCTTGGCAGGCACCTTCTTGGTCTCTAGCGGAGCAGCTTTGGACTTTTTGCTCTTGCTGGTGGAGCTTTCTGGCACATCGTCAACGGGAGCGCAACACTCCAAGGAGGTGCGCTTGCCAGAATGTATGCCAGAGGCCTTGCCGGTCTTCTTCCCCCCGGGAGCTTCAACGGCAGGAGGAAGCGCCTTGGCGGCAAGTGCTGCGACTGCACACCGGTAGAGTTGGTCGGCGCAGATAAGCGCGCTTTTCTTGTCGGAGTTAATGGTGATGACGCTCATTGGCCCAGGCTTCTTCAGCACGTTGTAAGCGAAGTGAGTGGCCGCCATGAACTTGGCAGTGCCGGGCAACCAAGAATGCCGTTGTACGACAACGAGATCTTGGTGACGTCAAAAATGATCTTCTCCGTTCTGAAATTGATATCGCTGCCAAACATCACCGACAATGTGACCTTGCCCTTCGGCTGGCTTCTTCCCGAATTGACCCCTTGGAAAGCGCCTATCGGCTTGAGATATTCGTCAGGAATTTGCAGCTTCTGGATGACATCAGGTGACATCAGGTTCAGGCTGGCCCCACTATCAACTAACATCTTTGTCACCTTGAGGTTGCGGATTGTTGGCGAAACCAACAACGGCAAGCACCTGACCGCAGTTACACGATCATGGTGATCCTCGGTGTCGAAGATGATAGGAGTGTTGGGCTATTTCAGAGGTCTCTATGCACCGATAGAGGGGTCTACCGCGTTAACCTCGTGCGCCCACTGTTTGAGTTGGTGGTGAGAGGTATACGACGAGGCGCCTCCCTCTATGCACATCATCTCTGTAGCCTTCTGAAACTCATTCTCACTGGACTCATATTCCTCTTCAATGTCATCATCATCTCCCTCTTGCATGTCGCGACCACGGGCGGGCCGGTCTTTTGTTGGTTGGGCTTGCCGCGGTGACCCCCTCGGCCGACACGCTTCTTGCCGGACCCCTTGGCACCATCCTGGCCCTTCTCCTTGTCTCGCCTCTCGTACTCGGCCTTCTGCTTCTCGGCAAGCTGCTCAACTTGCCGGCAGTCTTGGAGATCGTGGCCTTTGGTGTGATGGATCCTGCAATATTGCTTGCCGGTAGCCGCCAGGGCGTGGCAGGAGGCGCACCTGGCAACATCATTGCCGGGTTCATCAACTTTTCCCTTCTTGGCGGCGCCGGGGTTGCCGGATCCCTAGATGGAAAGTGCAGTCTTGCCCTTGCGCTTCTTATTTCCCCGCCAACCGTTCTTTGCCGGGGTAGCGGTATCTTTATCTTCAGAGTCGGCCCCTGTGCCGACGTCTTCGCCGGGGAGTCTCGTCCCCTCTTCAGCTCGATCACATTTGTCTACCAAAGCGTAAAGCTCGGCGACGTCCCTGACTCTGTTCATCGCCAGCTCTTCCCGCATCCTGCGGTTGCGCACGTTCTGATGGAACGCGCTGATAACAGTGGCATGATGAACATCTTGGATGTTGTGATGCACACGGCTGAACCTTTGGATGTACTTGCGTAAAGTTTCGCCCTCCTTCTTAGGGATGATGTTGACATTGCTTTCCTAGCTAGGAGCTTGTTGACCTCCCATGAAGGCGCCAACAAACTCATGGCACAGGTTTGCCCATGAGGCTATGGACCCCTCTGGCAAGTGCATCAACCACGACCTGTCGTTGGGCTTAAGCACCAACGGGAAGTAGTTGGCGAGTATATTGTCGTCGCAACCCCCGATAGCCTACACCGTAATGGTGTAGATGCTCAAGAACTCTGACGGATGAGTCTTGCCGTCATACTTCTCTAGGACTTCTGGCTTGAACATGCGGGAATTGGGCCACTGGACTTCCCGCAGCTCACGAGTAAATGCTGGACAACCCACCTCATAAGGTAGGTTGACAGGATACCCTAGCACAGACTTTTCTACAGTGGGCCCTACGCGGCTATCAGACTGGAGGCACGCTTCCCGCCACCGCTCGATCGCAGTTCGAGCGTCTTCTTTGCCACATTTCTGAAGAACTTGACGCTAATCGCGGCGTGTTCGTGGGTTGGACAACCCCGTCGAGTAGCCGTCATAAGCGTCGGTCCGTCGAGTTGGCAACCGATGATGTTGTTGTGGGGGAGAGTGCACCGAAGTCGTGCCACCTCCGGCCCTCTCACCACTGGCGTGAGCCGGCTCAGTGGACCAAAACTTATCTGCGAGGCCGAGGAGGATCTGAATGGTGGCTCTCCATTCGTTGAGCTTCTCCGCAGCAGGAGGGAAGTTTGGGAGTAGCTGCGCCCGCGCCATCGCTTCCTCTGACGTGGTCGACTGCGAACGGCAGGAGGAACACGAGGTGCTCTGACTCCTAACCGTGTTATAAGGAGCACCGCCACAGTCCCGCGTCAGCATGCCACTTCTGCTTGCATGCTAGCGAGCATGCTGGTCCTATGCATCTTAGGAATGATGCGCAGGAGCCTTCCCATGGGGACGTCGAGAACTGCAGGCACCATGGCACGGCTCTCCGCGCGCGTCCTAAGAAGGTCGTGGCGTAAGCGCCGGCATGGGCGCCCTAGAAGATACTCTTCCGCCCTTGGAGTTTGCCGTAACACCCGCAGGCAGTACTGCCCCGTCCAGAGACCCAGGGGCATGGGGGTTCCCACCGTCGCCATGGGCGTCTCCGCGGCGAGCGTCGCCGCTTGCTTGGCCTTGGTCACCGGAGCGTCGTAGAAGTTTAGAAGCTCTGCCTCCTCCTCCACCACCCGCGTCTGCGCCGTCTCCTGTCTGTGAAGATACAGGTATGGCGGACGCAGACATGCCAACTACTGTCAGGCCTTTCTTCTTGGGGGCCATGGCGATGATGAGCGCGAAGAAACTAGTGCGCTGATTACCAGAACGGGTTCGCACGACCTAGCTTCCCCCTACCTGGGGAGGCAAGGATGTCATGGGAATGAACATCTATGGGATCATGGGGACCCCTTTCGGTTCGGCGGGGGGAAGGATCACACAAAGAGCCGGTCTGATGAACAACACGCGGGGATCTTTACCCAGGTTCGGGCCACACGGATGTGTAAAACCCTACTCCTGCTTCGTTGTATTGAGAGTGTTCTAAGGCTTCTAGCTACAGGGGAGCTATGAGCAGCTGCCAAGTATGTGGGCTAGAAGGTCCCAAAAGTCAAGAGAGCAAAAGCCCAAAAGTCGAAAAAGTCAAAAAGTCCTCTACCGAATCGCCCCGGGCCTCCTTTTATACTCTGAAGGGGATCCCAATAGTGGCATACAGTGCGTACACGGGGTGTACAGAGCTACAGTGCTATCATACCTAACACTGACGGAGTAGGATAGGCACATTTAATGCACCGTCAGGCATCACTGTCCGTCAGTGGGACGGGATGGGAGCCCGTCCCATCGGCGCCGCTTAGCTCCCTCCAACATCGATGCCGTGACACGCGTCTAGGTGGATTGACTCCTGCCCTGTGCGCTGGTGGGGTCTTGCCGGGGCCTTGCTTCGCATGGGGGTTCAATAGCCCTCCCGGAAAGACCTTGCCGGTAGTCTTGATTTTCCTGTGCTAGTATCGGGTAAGTCCCTGCTAGGCCTTGATGCCAGGGTGGCTACTACTTCCCGTGCACAAATAGTCCCCATGTTTTTATCCTTGATGGCAACAATACAATACGTGCTTCGCTACTCCTACTATGTCAGTAGGTGAGGACACCGCAAGATTGAACCCAAAACTAAGCACTTCTCCCATTGCAATAATTACCAATCTAGTTGGCCAAACCAAACCAATAACTCGAAGAGACTTGCAAAGATATGAAATCATGCATATCAGAATTCAGAAAAGACTCAAATAATATTCATGGATAATCTGAACCTAAACCCACAATTCATCGGATCTCGACAAACACACCGCAAAAGAGTATTACATCGGATAGATCTCCATGAAGATCATGAAGAACATGGTATTGAAGCACAAAGAGAGAGAGAGAGAGAGAGAGAGAGAGAGAAGAAGCCATCTAGCTACTATCTATGGACCTGAAGGTCTATGGTGAACTACTCACGCATCATCGGAGGGGTAATGGAGTTGATGTAGATGCCCTCCATGATCGAATCCCCCTCCGGCAGATTATCAGAAAAGGCTCCAAGATTGGATATCTTGGGAACGGAGCCTTTCGGTGGCGGAAAAGTATTTTCGTGGCTCTCTTTGGTATTGGGGGAATATTTGGGAATTTATAGGCCGAAGAATAGGGTTAGGAGACCTTCTAGGGGGGGCACAAGCCTACTAGGCGCGGCCAGGGGTGGTGGTCGCGCCCCTGGCTTGTGACCTCCTGGCAGGTCTCTTGCCTTCCCCTCCAAGTCTGGTAGATGTCTTTTGGTCCAAGAAAAATCATCGCGAAGATTTTATTCTGTTTGGACTCCGTTTAATATTCCTTATCTACAATACTTACAAACAAGGAAAAACACAAACTGGCACTAGGCTATAGATTAATAGGTTAGTCCAAAAATAATATAAAATAGCATATTAATGCATACAAAACATCCAAAACAGATAATATAATAGCATGGAACAATGAAAAATTATAGATACGTTGGAGACGTATCAGTAGGCTTGATGTAGACTTGCTATGTATCCTCCTCAACAATGGCGCCAAATATCCTTCTTGCTACTTCTTGAGCTTGCGTTGATTTTTCCTTTAAGATAAAAGGGTGATGCAGCAAAGTAGGTAAGTATTTCCCTCGGTTGTTGAGAACCAAGGTATCAATCCAATAGGAGGTACGAGGAAGGCCCCAATTTATGCACCTACACAAACAATCAAACACTTGCACCCAACGCTATAAAGCGGTTGTCAATCCCTTCATGGTTACTTGCAAGGATGAGATCTGATAGAGATAGATATAAAACATTGCTAGAAGTAAAACTAAATAAAAGTAAATAAAATTGCAGCAATGTATTTTTGGTATTTTTGGATTATAGATCTGAAAATATAATATGGGAAATTGACCTGGGGCCATAGGTTTCACTAGAGGATTCTCTCTTGAAGGAAAATAATAAGGTGGGTGAACAAATTACTGTTGACCAATTGATAGAAAAGTGCATAGTTATGACGATATCCAAGACAATGATTATGCATATAGGCATCACGTCCGTATCAAGTAGACCGAAATGATTCTACATCTACTACTATTACTCCACACATCGACCGACTCGCCTGCATCTAGAGTATTAAGTTCATGAAGAGCAGAATAACACATTAAGTAAGATGACATGATGTAGAGGGATAAACTCAATCAATATGATGAAAGCCCCGTCTTGTTATCCTTGATGGCAACAATACAATACATGCCTAGCTACCCCTACTTTGTCACTGGGTGAGGACACCGCAAGATTGAACCCAAAACTAAGCACTTCTCCCATTGCAAAAATTACCAATCTAGTTGGCCAAACCAAACCAATAACTCGAAGAGACTTGCAAAGATATGAAATCATGCATATAAGAATCCAGTAAAGACTCAAATAATATTCATGAATAATCTGAACATAAACCCACAATTCATCGAATCTCGACAAACACATCTAGCTACTAGCTATGGACCCGAAGGTTTGTGGTGAACTAATCATGCATCATCAGAAGATCAATGGTGTTTATGTAGATGCCCTTCGTGATCGAATCCCCTCCAACAGATTACTGGAAAAGGCTCCAGATGGGATCTTATGAGAACAGAGGCTTGCGGCTATGGAAAAGTATTATCGTGGCTCTTTTTCGTATTGAGAGAATATTTCTGAATTTATAGGCGAAGAATTAGGGTTGGAGGAGATACGGGGGGCCCACAATCCAAGGGGTGCCCCCTAGGGCACACCCAGGTGTTGGGAGACGTAGTAGTAAATCAAAATTTTCCTACGTTCACCAAGATCTATCTATGGAGAAACCAGCAACGAGAGGGGAGAGATTGCATCTTCATACCTTTGAAGATCGCTAAGCGGAAGCGTTACAAGAACGCGGTTGATGGAGTCGTACTCGCAGCGATTCAGATCGCGGTAGATCCGATCAAGTGCCGAACGGACGGCACCTCCGCGTTCAACACACGTGCAGCCCGGTGACGTCTCCAACACCTTGATCCAGCAAGGAGGAAGGAGAGGTTGGGGAAGGGCTCCAACAGCAGCACGACGGCGTGGTGGTGGTGGAGTAGCAAGGTATTCCGACAGGGCTTCGCCTAAGCGCTACGGAGGAGGAAGAAGAGAGGTAGGGCTTCGCCGTGAGAGAGAGAGATCAAATCTTGTCTCAAAACATCCAAAACCTCAAGTATATATAGGAGGAGGGACGTGGAGGGCTGGCTTGGCCTCTACTCCAAAGAGGAGATGGCCGGCCGAATTAAAGGGAGAGTCCACCTCCCACAAGGGAGGTGGATCTCCTCCTTTTAAATCCTTTTTGCCTTATCTCCTTATCTCCAGCCGCATGGGCCTTTAGCAAAAGTATTGCCCAGCCCAATAAGGGCTGGCACACTTTATCTAACAGCCCATGTGGTCCTTTGGTCGTCACACCCCTCCCGGGGGTCCTCCGGCACCCTCCCGGCACTCCCGGTACACTACCGATGAGCCCGAAAACTTTCCGGTGACCAAAACTGGACTTCCTATATATCAATCTTTACCTCCGGACCATTCCGGAGCTCCTCGTGACGTCCGGGATCTCATCCGGGACTCCGAACAACCTTCGGTAATCACGTATACCTTTTCCCTATAACCCTAGCGTCATCGAACCTTAAGTGTGTAGACCCTACGGGTTCGGGAGACACGTAGACATGACCGAGACACCTCTCCGGTCAATAACCAACAGCGGGATCTAGATACCCATGTTGGCTCCCACGTACTCCACGATGATCTCATCGGATGAACCACGATGTCAAGGATTCAATCAATCCCGTATACAATTCCCTTTGTCTATCGGTATGATACTTGCCCGAGATTCGATCGTCGGTATCCCCATACCTTGTTCAATCTCGTTACTGGCAAGTCTCTTTACTCGTTCCGTAATACATCATCCCGTGGCTAACTCCTTAGTCACATTGAGCTCATTATGATGATGTCTTACCGAGTGGGCCCAGAGATACCTCTCCGTCACACGGAGTGACAAATCCCAGTCTCGATTCGTGCCAACCCAACAGATACTTTCGGAGATACCCGTAGCGTACCTTTATAGCCACCCAGTTACGTTGTGACGTTTGGCACACCCAAAGTATTCCTACGGTATCCGGGAGTTACACAATCTCATGGTCTAAGGAAATGACACTTGACATTAAAAAGCTTTAGCAAACGAACTACACGATCTTTGTGCTATGCTTAGGATTGGGTCTTGTCCATCACATCATTCTCCTAATGATGTGATCCCGTTATCAACGACATCCAATGTCCATGGCCATGAAACCGTGACCATCTATTGATCAACGAGCTAGTCAACTAGAGGCTCACTAGGGACATGTTGTGGTCTATGTATTCACACATGTATTATGGTTTCCGGTTAACACAATTATAGCATGAACAATAGACAATTATCATGAACAAGGAAATACAATAATAACCATTTTATTATTGCCTCTAGGGCATATTTCCAACAGTCTCCCACTTGCACTAGAGTCAATAATCTAGTTCACATCACCATGTGATTAACACTTACATCACCATGTGATCATATCATCATGTGATTAACACCCAATAAGTTCTGGGGTTTGTTCATGTCCTCCTCGTGAAAGAGGTTTTAGTCAACGGGTCTGCGACATTCAGATCCGTGTGTACCTTACAAACTTTCCATGTCATATTTGTAGATACTGCTCCCACGCTCCACTTGGAGCTATTCCAAATGGCTGCTCCACTATACGTAGCTGGATTTCTACTAAGAGTCATCCGGATTGGTTTTAAAGCTTGCATCATCGTAACACTTTACGATGAACTCTTTATCACCTCCATAATCGAGAAATATTTCCTTAGTTCTCAAGTTACTAAGGCTAACTTTGACCACTGTCTAGTGATCCACTCTTGGATTACTCTTGTACCCCTTGACAGACTCATGGCAAGGCACACACAGGTGCGGTACACAGCATGGCATACTATATAGAGCCTATGGCTAAAGCATAGGAGATGACACTCATCTCTTCTTTATCTTCTGCCGTGGTCGGGTATTGAGTCTTACTCAATTTCACACCTTACAATACAGTCAAGAACTCCTTCTTTGACCCATCTATTTTGAACTCCTTCAAAAACTTGTCAAGGTATGTCTTCGTCGAAAAAACTTATCAAGCGAATAGATCTATCCCTATAGATCTTGATGCTCAATAAAATAGTAGCTTTATCTGGGTCTTCCTTTGAAAAACAAAACTTTTCAAACAACCCTTCATGCTCTTCCAGAAATTCTACATCATTTCCGATCAATAATATGTCAACTACATATTCTTATAAGAAATTCCATAGTGCTCCCACTCACTTTCTTGCAAATACAAGTTTCTCATAAACTTTGTATAAACTTAAACACTTTGATCACCTCATCAAAGCATATATTCCAACTCCGAGATGCTTGCTCCAGTCCATAGAAGGATCGCTGGAGTTTGCATATTATTAGCATCCTTAGGATTGACAAAACCTTCTGGTTGTATCACATACAACTCTTCCTCACAGAAACCATTACGGAAACCTTGTTTTGTCATCCATCTGCCAGATTTCATAATCGAAAAATGCAGCAACTGCTAACAAAATTTTAATAGACTTTTAGCATCGCTACAGATGAGACAATCTCATTGCAGTCAACTCCTTGAACTTGGCGGAAACTTCTTTGCGACAAGTCGAGCTTTATAAACGGTGACATTTCACCATTAGCGTCTATGTTTATCTCAAAGGTCCATTTGTACTCAATGACCCGCCATTCAACAGGCAAGTCTACCAAAGTCCATACTTGGTTTTCATACATGGATCCTTTCTCGGATTTCATGGCTCCTAGCCATTTGTTGGAATCCGGGCCCACCATCGCTTCTCCATAGTTCGTAGGTTCATCGTTGTCCAACAACATGATTTCCAAGACAGGGTTGTCGTACTACTCAGGAGCAGTACGCGTCCTTGTCGACCTACGAGGTTCGATAGTGACTTGATCCGAAGCTTCATGATCATCATCATTAACTTCCTTTTCAACTAAGTAGGCTCTACAGAAACATCTTTCTGTGTTGCGCTATTCTCTGGTTGAAACAAAGGTTCAACAACCTTATCAAGTTCTATCTTCCTCCCACTCAATTCTTTCGAGAGAAACTCTTTCTCAAAAAGGACCCGTTCTTAGCAACAAACACCTTTTGCGCTTGGATCTGAGATAGAAGGTATACCCAATGTCTCATTAGGGTATTCTATGAAGATGCATTTGTCTGCTTTGAGTTCGAGCTCGCTAGGTGAAAAACCCATTTTCACATAAGCGTCGCAGCCCCAAACATTAAGAAATGACAGCTTAGGCTTCTGTCAAACCATAATTCTCACGGTGTCATCTCAACAGACTTAGATGGTGCCCTGTTAAAGTGAATGGATTTGTCTTTAATGCATAACCCCATAACGATAGTGGTAAAACGATAAGAGACATCATAGTACTCACTATATCCAATAGAGCACGACTACGACGTTCGAACACACCATCACACTATGGTGTTCCAGGAGGCGTGAGCTGTGAAACAATTTCCACATTGTCTAAAATTGCATACCAAACTCGTAACTTAGATATTCACCTCCATGATCATATCATAGACATTTATCTTCTTGTCACGATGATCTTTAACTTCACTCTGAAACTCCTTGAACCTTTCAAACATTTCAGATTCGTGTTTCATTAAGTAAATATCCCCATATTTACTCAAATCATCAGTGAAGGTAAAGAAAAACAACGATATCCACTGTGTGTTTCAACACTCATTGGACCACATACATCAACATGTATTAATTCCAATAAGCCACTTGCCCGCTCCATCATATTGGATGACGGGGTCTCAGTCATCTTGCCCAAGAGGCATGGCTCGCATGTCTCAACCGATTCGAAATCGAGTGAGTCAAAAAACATCCATCATCATGGAGTTTCTTCATGCGATTTATACCAATATGACATTACGTGGCAGTGCCACAAGCATGTGGTACTATCATTATTAACTTTGTATCTTTTGGTACCAATGTTATGAATATGTGTACTACTACGATCATGATTCGATAAACCATTTCGAGTGGGTGCATGACCATTGAAGGCATTATCCATGTAAACAGAATAACCATTATTCTCTAACTTATATGAATAACCGTATCGCACTAATCATGATCTAATCACGTTTATGCTCAACGCAAACACCAAATAACATTTATTTAGGTTTATCACAAATCCTGAAGGTAGAGAGAGCGTGCGATGGTGATCACATCAATCTTGGAAATACTTCCAACACACATCGTCACCTTTCACCTAGCTAGTCTCCATTTACTCCGTAGCTTTTATTTCGAGTTGCTAACACTTAGCAACCGAACCGGTATCTAATACCCAGGTGCTACTAGGAGTACCAGCAAGGTACACATCACTAACACGTATATCAAATATACTTCCATTGACATTACCAGCCTTCTTATCTACCAATCATCTAGGGTTTTTCCGCTTCAGCGAACATTCTCCTCATAACAGAAGCACTTAGTCTCGGGTTCGGGCTCAACCTTGGGTTTCTTCACTAGAGCAACAACTGGCTTGCCATTCCTGAAGTTTTTCCCTTCTTGCCCTTGCCCCTTTTGAAACTAGTGGTTTTCACTTAACCATCAACACTTGATGCTCCTTATTGATTTCTACCTTCGTGGTGTCAAACATCACGAACAACTCAGGGATCATCTTATCCATCCCTGGCATGTTATAGTTCATCACGAAGCTCTAGTAGCTTGGTGGCAGTGACTTGGAGAACTGCATTAATCACTATCTCATCTGGAAGATTAACTCCCACTTGATTCAAGTGATTGTAGCACCCAGACAATCTGAGAACACGCTCACCGATTAAGCTATTCTCCTTTATCTTGCAGGCAAAGAATCTTGTTGGAGGTCTCATACCTCTCAACATAGGCACGAGCTTGAGATCACAATCTCAGCTCCTAGAACATCTCATATGTTCCGTGACGTTCAAAACATTTTGGAGCCTCAATTCTAAGCCGTAATGCATGACGCATTGAACTATCATGTAGTCACCAAAAAGTGCCTGTCATATGTTCACAACATCTACAGACAACGCTTGAGGGAGTGGTGCAGTTAGCGGTACATCAAAAACATAAGCTTTCTGTGCAGCAATGAGGACAATCCTCAGATCACGGACCCAGTCCGCATTATTGCTACCATCAACTTTCAACTTACTTTTCTCTAGGATTGTATCAATAAAACTGTGGAGCTACAGCGCGAGCTATCTACGACATAATTTGCAAGGACATTTTTAGACTAAGTTCATGATAATTAAGTTCACTTAATCAAATTATTAATGAACTCCCACTTAGATAGACATCTCTCTAGTCTTCCAAGTGATACATGATCCATGTCAACTAGCCCGTGTCCGATCATCACGTGAGACGGACTAGTCATCCATGGTGAACATCTCTATGTTGATCGTATCTTCTATACGACTCATGTTCGACCTTTCGGTCTTCCGTGTTCCGAGGCCATGTCTGTACATGCTAGGCTCGTCAAGTCAACCTAAGTGTTTCGCATGTGTAAATCTGGCTTACACCCGTTGTATGCGAACGTTAGAACCTATCACACCCGATCATCACGTGGTGCTTCGGAACAACGATCCTTAGCAACGGTGCACAGTTAGGGTGAACACTTCTCTTGAAATTTTATTGAGAGATCATCTTATTTACTACCGTCGTTTTAAGCAAATAAGATGTAAACACGATAAACATCACATGCAATCAATATAGTGACATGATATGGCCAATATCATCTTGCTCCTATGATCTCCATCTTCGGGGCACCATGATCATCACTGTCACCGGCACGACACCATGATCTCCATCATCATGATCTCCATCATTGTGTCTTCATGAAGTTGTCTCGCCAACTATTACTTCTACTACTACAGCTAACGTTTAGCAATAAAGTAAAGTAATTACATGGCGTTTATGATTGACACGTAGGTCATACAATAATATAAGACAACTCCTATGGCTCCTGCCGGTTGTCATAGTCATCGACATGCAAGTCGTGAACCCTATTACAAGAACATGATCAATCTCATACATCACAATGCATCACATCACATCCTTTTGGCCATATCACATCACACGGCATATGCTGCAAAAACAAGTTAGACGTCCTCTAATTTGTAGTTGCAAGTTTTTACGTGGTTGCTATAGGTTTCTAGCAAGAACGTTTCTTACCTACGTCAAAACCACAACGTGATATGCCAATTGCTATTTACCCTTCATAAGGACCCTTTTCATCGAATCCGATCCGACTAAGGTAGGAGAGACAGACACCCGCTAGCCACCTTATGCATCTAGTGCATGTCAGGCGGTGGAACCGGTCTCACGTAAGCGTACGTGTAATGTTGGTCCGGGCCGCTTCATCCCACAATACCGTCGAATCAAGATAAGACTAGTAACGGCAAGCATATTAACAAAATCGACGCCCACAACTGCTTTGTGTTCTACTCGTGCATAGATTCTACGCATAGACCTAGCTCATGATGCCACTGTTTGGAAACGTAGTAGTAAATCAAAATTTTCCTACGTTCACCAAGATCTATCTATGGAGAAACCAGCAACGAGAGGGGAGAGATTGCATCTTCATACCTTTGAAGATCGCTAAGCGGAAGCGTTACAAGAACGCGGTTGATGGAGTCGTACTCGCAGCGATTCAGATCGCGGTAGATCCGATCAAGTGCCGAACGGACGGCACCTCCGCGTTCAACACACGTGCAGCCCGGTGACGTCTCCAACACCTTGATCCAGCAAGGAGGAAGGAGAGGTTGGGGAAGGGCTCCAACAGCAGCACGACGGCGTGGTGGTGGTGGAGTAGCAAGGTATTCCGACAGGGCTTCGCCTAAGCGCTGCGGAGGAGGAAGAAGAGAGGTAGGGCTTCGCCGTGAGAGAGAGAGATCAAATCTTGTCTCAAAACATCCAAAACCTCAAGTATATATAGGAGGAGGGACGTGGAGGGCTGGCTTGGCCTCTACTCCAAAGAGGAGATGGCCGGCCGAATTAAAGGGAGAGTCCACCTCCCACAAGGGAGGTGGATCTCCTCCTTTTAAATCCTTTTTGCCTTATCTCCTTATCTCCAGCCGCATGGGCCTTTAGCAAAAGTATTGCCCAGCCCAATAAGGGCTGGCACACTTTATCTAACAGCCCATGTGGTCCTTTGGTCGTCACACCCCTCCCGGGGGTCCTCCGGCACCCTCCCGGCACTCCCGGTACACTACCGATGAGCCCGAAAACTTTCCGGTGACCAAAACTGGACTTCCTATATATCAATCTTTACCTCCGGACCATTCCGGAGCTCCTTGTGACGTCCGGGATCTCATCCGGGACTCCGAACAACCTTCGGTAATCACGTATACCTTTTCCCTATAACCCTAGCGTCATCGAACCTTAAGTGTGTAGACCCTACGGGTTCGGGAGACACGTAGACATGACCGAGACACCTCTCCGGTCAATAACCAACAGCGGGATCTGGATACCCATGTTGGCTCCCACGTACTCCACGATGATCTCATCGGATGAACCACGATGTCAAGGATTCAATCAATCCCGTATACAATTCCCTTTGTCTATCGGTATGATACTTGCCCGAGATTCGATCATCGGTATCCCCATACCTTGTTCAATCTCGTTACTGGCAAGTCTCTTTACTCGTTCCGTAATACATCATCCCGTGGCTAACTCCTTAGTCACATTGAGCTCATTATGATGATGTCTTACCGAGTGGGCCCAGAGATACCTCTCCGTCACACGGAGTGACAAATCCCAGTCTCGATTCGTGCCAACCCAACAGATACTTTCGGAGATACCCGTAGCGTACCTTTATAGCCACCCAGTTACGTTGTGACGTTTGGCACACCCAAAGTATTCCTACGGTATCCGGGAGTTACACAATCTCATGGTCTAAGGAAATGACACTTGACATTAAAAAGCTTTAGCAAACGAACTACACGATCTTTGTGCTATGCTTAGGATTGGGTCTTGTCCATCACATCATTCTCCTAATGATGTGATCCCGTTATCAACAACATCCAATGTCCATGGCCATGAAACCGTGACCATCTATTGATCAACGAGCTAGTCAACTAGAGGCTCACTAGGGACATGTTGTGGTCTATGTATTCACACATGTATTATGGTTTCCGGTTAACACAATTATAGCATGAACAATAGACAATTATCATGAACAAGGAAATACAATAATAACCATTTTATTATTGCCTCTAGGGCATATTTCCAACACCAGGTGGCTTGTGGCCCACCTGTAGATCTTTTGGCCTCTTCTCCAAGTCTTCTAGGTTCTTTCTGATCCAAGAAAAATCTGTAGGAGATTTGCCCTAGAGGCAGTAATAACAATTACTTTTGTATCTCCAAGTTTGTCATGAATGTTTATGATCCATGCTATAACTGCAATGATTCTCGAGTCTACAATATCCACGATGCTTGGAGGGAAACTCATGTGCACGTGTGGTATAATAAACGGTAAATTGTATTCCTAGTCTTGCCTCTAAGACTGGCTCAAGTATTGCATGATGATCCTGTTTTCCTAATCATGGGCATGGCTATGCTGGCAATTTCGAGGGCACGATGTTGGTAGAACACTTGTGTTGAAACGATCCGAATTGCTGTTATGCTATGAGATACATTCGTCACAAGTCAATGGTTAATAACACAGAGATGGTTAATGTTTGCATAATTCCTTAGACCATGAGAGTATCGAGTGTCTTCATGCTTGCTTCATGAACTTTGGGGTTTGTTAAACGTCATCCGTAAATGGGTGGCTATTACGGCGGCTTACGGGTTCATGGAAAAGTATGTCAAGTAGCTTGATAGCTCAAGATTGGGATTTGCTCCTCCGACGATGGAGATATATCTCTAGGCCCTCTCGGTGTTACGGTATCCAACATCGTCTGGCCAGACACTTTTTGATTTGATCATAGGGATGCCGAAACACGGGAACAAGAAAAGAGAACAATACCGACAATGAGGTAACTAGCATAGTGGACAAGTTGTTGATCCACAGGGATGCCAACATGTCTCACCTCGGGTAATTGTAACATATCGTGAAGTGACGGGAATAGCACACGGCAACTGGAGGTTCACTCGAATAATCATTCGTGTGGGTATAGGGGTCAATATGGGTGTCCACGGCTCCGATCTTGATCATTGATCGGAAGGAGTTCCGGGTCATGTCTATGCTTCACTAAACCTATAGGGTCACACGCTTAAGGGTCATCTATCTGTTGAATACTAGATAGGGAGTGTGAGATAAAATCACTGAAAAGTTTCGGACACCAGAAAAGTTCCGCAGAGAGAACTCCGAAACAGTTTCGGTAAAACTGAAAAGTAGTTTCAGGGGATACCATTACGTCAAATTGGTTTCGGCACATGCCTGATAATACTTGGAGGGTGCCAAAATCATTCTGGAAACTTCTGGGAATTTTTCGAAAGAAAAACTGGAAATGTTCCGGAGCTACCGGAACCGCTTCATATGCTACCGGAGCTACCGGAATTGTTCCGGATCGCATTGAAAATTATTTTAGTGGGGTACTGGAATTGTTGTAAGCCCACATAAATATTTTCAATTCCACCGGACGCTGAAAAATGTCGTCATGAATAGTGAAAGTGCTTTTTGGATATTTATGGAAAAGCACCTTTTTGGATATTTCCAAAAAGGCTTCTAGAAGGGATTGGGGAGCAAGGTATCTCCTCATGGGCCCCCCCCAAGGGGTGGCCGGCCAAGGGTGGAGCTCCATGGAGCTCCACATGGCACCCCTTTTCCTTCTTATGATTTTTTATGTGTGACATAAAGTGGGGTAGTTTGGTATTTTCAAGTCCCAAACCTACCCCTTGGTTTTCCTATAAATAGAGGACATGTGGTCTGCCATGTCTTCATCCTTTGCTCTCATACACATGCTATGCTTTGCTAGCTCTCTCTCTCCCTCCCATAAAAAGAGTTTTGTAGAGCCGAAAGGTTGTTTGGGTTCTGGCAAGAACTAGTTCTGGATGGCGAAGCCCTGCCGGATAGATGACACCGTATGTGTGCAACCCCGTAGAGAGGTCGTAGTTTCGATCTTTTGCCCGAGGGGCTGTTCGAGTGTCCTCCCGGAGGGCTGTCCGAGTCTCCGTTCGAGTTTCGAGGGTCCTCCCGAAGGGCTGTCCGCGACATCGTCCGAGGGACTGTCCGATCGCCTCCCGAAGGGCTGTCCGATGAGGGAGTACATCCTCACAGTTGGGAGGTTATAAAATCCTAGCTATGGGGATCTGCACCAACGATCTCCACCAACTCTTCTTCCGCTGCGCTTCGAGTCAGTATGGATCTGATCAAACCTTGTATGCAGTCTCCATAGTGGTCCTGGGCATGCTCGCTATACCGGAAATTTTTATTTTCTGTCTCTTTCCCCAACAGTGGTATCCGAGCGATGCTATGCATAGATGCATGTTATGATCTAGAATACATGAGATGTATGGGTATTGCATAGTATAATTTTGTAGTAGATGAGATCTATTACTGAAAATTATTTGTGCGGGTAGCAGATGAAATCTGTTACCCGACGTTCCTGTTGCTTCCCTTGAATTTGCATAGTCCTGATCTTGACGGCATGGTGAAATCTCACAAAGTTCTGGCAATCCACGATCCTTTCATGCTGCTCCTGAGTATGCTGATTGACAGATCAACGAAGTGCTAATAGTTCTTTGGGTTCCACGATAGTTAAAGAAAGATGGATGTTTCACAGACGAAAGGGCAATGCAGATATGATCTGCATGGGGGTCACGCGTGTGATGAAGTTTAGTTTGGGGCTCGAGATTTTATTATCTCGTGTTTCATACACCCTGGAAAGTTAATCTAGCAACTTGAATTATCATACTTGATGATAAACGTTGGTAGCTGCGGTTTGAGTAAAAACCTTAGAAGCCACGTAAAATAAAATTTTGCATAAACTGATTAGAGGCGTCTAACTTGGTTTTGTAGGATGGTTTGCATGTGATGTGGTATAGCAATGCTCATATTAATTTGATTATGTATGAGATGACTATATGAAGTAATTAACATGACCCGCGTGTCATGATTCTACATGATGGCTGGAGCCATATGATTGCACTTTAATGACCTGCGTGTCAACCTTATGTAATGCACTTATTTTATTAGCTACATAGATAGCAATATTATCTAGTGCGTCGACAAGATGGTGGCAATCTTCGCAAAGGTGAACACCGATGCAAATGTCAAAGACAAAGAAATACTTGACTTCTCCGTCAGAAAGGGCTATACCATATCATGCTAATTATGAATTGCCTGAGATGTTTGTCCCTCTTGATGCACCCTTCTTGATTGCACGGTAGTCGCTTTTTATTAGGGTGATCTCTCACAAACATATTAAGTAGTTAGTGTTCTCCCAAGTGTAGCATCGTCACGGCACCTAACTTTTCGGGGTGCGCCATGGATGCATGGGTACGAACGATTAGGGATGTGTGAGGCGGGTGAGTAAAGACCTTGCAGCAAGATCACTTGGTTGTCTTGACGTTCAGGCATGAAAGTCATGAGCTCAGAACACACGCATCGAAAGGTGAACAAGATTCACATGGAGATGTGATCAACAAGTTGGCCTACCGATTAAAATTCCCGTCATGGGATGATGATTCTATGGCGATGAATTGAAGTCTGGATCTTGAATCACTCATAATCAATTTTGAGAGATATTGATTTGAGTGGGAGCGCACCTTAGAATAAAACTGTTTATTCACTAGTGCAAGTATCATTATGAACAAAGTCTAAGTGAACTTGTGTTTTCCGTTGTAGATCAAATGGCTCGCAATAGCAGGTTCGACTTAGACCCGATGTTAGAGAAAGAGAAGTTAGTTGCGAATGGAAACAACTATGCCGACTGGGTCCGTATCCTGAGGATTGTCCTCAGGGGTGATAAGAAAGTGTGTGTGCTTGATGGACCTCTTCCTCCTAAACTGGCGGCAACTGCTGCGGCAGACATACAAAATGTCTAGGCCACTAAGGATGATGATTACAACTTAGTGCAGTGCCTCATGTTGTCTTGTATGAGTTCAGAGCTTCTAAAACATTTTGAATTCCATAACTCCTTTGATAGGATCAAGGATCTGGACGCTCTTTACAAGTTTAATGCATGGTCTGAACGTTTTGACATCATGAAAATGATGGCGGAGACCAAGATGGCTGAGGGCAGTTCAGTTGGCGAGCACATAGTCAATATGATTGGCTACGCTGAAAGGCTAAAAACCCTGGAATTTCCACTTCCGCCAGAGCATGTTATGGACTTGTTGCTAGGTTCAGTCCCCCCGTCTTATGGCGGTTTTATCATGAACTACAACATGAATGGGATGGACAAAACAACAAATGAGGTGCTTGCCATGCTGAAAACTGCTGAAGGAGGACTGCAGAAAAATCACAAGCAAGTGTTGCTTGTGAATAAAACTACCAGTTTCAAAAAGAATGGCAAGCCAAAGAATGGCAAGGGCGCCGGTAAGACCGGCTTCCAACACAAATCTAAGGGTGGATCCAAGAATGAAACTGAGTGCTTCTACTGCAAGGGCACAGGACACTGGAAGAGAAACTGCAAGAAGTATCTGGAAGATAAGAAGTCCGGGAAAACCGGAAAAGGTATAATTGTTATACAAGTTAATGTCATTGACGTTTGCTTGCTAGCAAAAATTCTAAGTCTTTGGTATTTGATACCGGATCGGTTGCTCACATTTGCAACTCGATACAGGGGCTTCAGAAGGTGCACAAGCTGGCAAAGAATGAAGTCGTGATGCGTGTCGAGAACGGCGCTGGGATCGCCGCTCAAGCCGTCAGCATTATGCCTCTACGTCTCCCTTCAGGATTTATTTTGGAACTTAGTAACTATTATTTTGTTCCTTTGTTGTGTAGAAACATTATCTCTGGATGATGTTTAGTACACAATGGGTACTCCTACAAGTCTGAGAACAATGGTTGTTCACTTTATTGTAAGGATATGTTTTATGGATTTGCACCCATTGTTGAGGTCCTTTTCATACTAAATCTTGAATGTGAAAATGATGTCTTTAACGTGAATGTTAAACGCCTTAAGAAGGCTGATACCACCACCACTTTCATGTGTCACTGTCGGCTTGGGCACATGAAAGAAACGCATGCAAAGACTCTATAAAGATGGAGTTTTACCGTCTTTTGATTTTGAATCATTTGACACATGTGAAGCTAGCTTGATGGGAAAAATGACCAAGACACCGTTCACGGGTCATCCTGAATGGGCAAGTGAATTATTGGAAATAATACATAGTGATGTATGTGGTCCAATGAGCATAGTCGCACGGGGTGGGTATTTCTACTTCGTAACTTTTACTGATGATTTAAGTAGGTATGGATATATCTACTTGATGAAGCATAAGTCGGAAACATTTGAAAAGTTCAAAGAATTTCAGAATGAGGTGGAAAATCATCGTAACAAAAAGATTAAGTTTCTGCAGTCTGATCGCCGAGGCGAATACCTTAGTCATGAGTTTGGCCAACGTCCGAGTGATCGTGGAATCGTTTCACAGCTTACGCCTCCCGGAACTCCACAGCGAAACGGAGTGTCGGAACGACGTAACCGAACCCTATTAGACATGGTAAGGTTGATGATGTCTCTTACAGATCTACCGATATCTTTTTGGGGTCATGCACTAGAAACTGCCGCTCACACACTAAACAAAGCATAGTCTAAGTCTGTTAAGACGACACCACATGAGATGTGGCATGGGAAGAAACCTTGTGTGTCGCATCTTAAAATTTGGGGTCGTGAGGCATACATAAAGCGTTTATAGCCTAGCAAACTCGATCCTAGATCAGACAAATATTACTTTGCAGGTTATCCAACAAGCACTGTTGGGTATTCCTTCTACCTACCCTCCAAGCACAATGTGTTTGTCACTAAAGGTGGAGTCTTTCTTGAGAAAGAGTTTCTCTCTAAAGAAGCTAGTGGGAGGATAGTACAACTTGATGAGATTAGTGAATCTTCGGTCACCGCTGATATGGCTAAAGAACCGGAAGTAATTTCGCAAATTATCCCTACAACCGGGCCGGAAGTTTTCACATGTGATGCGCAAACTTCAAACAATGTTGTAACTGAACCGCGAAGATCAGGTAGGGCTATCCAGCCACCTGAGTGGTTTCATAACGAAATCTTCATTCTTGAAGATGATGAACCTGTGCACTACAAGGAAGCGATGGCGGGGCCTAGCTCAAGGGAATGGCACAAGGCCATGAGATCCGAAATGGAATCCATGTACGAAAACCAAGTTTGGAACTTGGAAGAACTTCCAGATGGCGTAAAACCCATTGGTTGTAAATGGATTTTCAAAAGAAAGACGGATGCGGATGGTAACATTACTATCCACAAAGCTAGACTTGCCGCGAAAGGTTTCACACAAGTTCCAGGAGTGGACTACGACGAGACTTTATCGCCCGTAGCTATGCTTAGGTCTGTTCGGATATTACTAGCAATTGTTGCTTATATCGATTATGAAATATGGCAGATGGATGTCAAAACGGCTTTCCTAAATGGAAACCTTGAACAGGATGTATACATGATACATCCAGAAGGTTTTTTCGATCCTAAGAATGCTGGAAAGGTATGCAAGCTTCAGAAAGCCATTTATGGTCTGAAGCAAGTATCAAGGAGCTGGAACATTCGTTTTGATGAAGTGGTCAAAGAGTTTGGCTTCATCAGGAACGATGAAGAATCTTGTGTTTACAAGAAGTTTAGTGGGAGTGCAAAAGCATTTCTAATCTTGTATGTGGATGACATATTGTTGATTGGAAATGACGTGAATTTTCCTAGCAAAATAAAAGACTCATTGAAGAAGAGTTTTTCAATGAAAGACTTAGGCGAAGCGGCATATGTATTGGGCATCAGGATCTATAGAGATAGATCAAGACGCCTAATAGCACTTAGCCAAAGCACGTACATTGAAAAGGTGTTGAAAAGGTTCAATATGGAGAACTCCAAGAAAGGCCTACTCCCCATGTCACCTGGCATAGTGCTTTGCAAGAATCAGTGTCCTCGGACCCTTGATGAGCGAGTACAAATAAATGATAGTCCTTATGCTTCGACAATTGGTTCTATTATGTATGCCATGATATGTACAAGACTGGATGTTTCCTATGCGCTAAGTGTTAGCAGCCGGTACCAAGGTGATCTAGGATTGGAACACTAGGCCGCAGTCAAGGGTATTCTTAAGTACCTCCGAAGGACCAAGGATTTACTCCTTGTGTACGGAGGTGATGAAGAGCTCATTGTAAGTTGTTACACTAATGCAGGCTTCATGACTGACCCAGATGACTTCAAATCTCAATCTGGCTATGTTTTCATACTGAACGGCGGCGTAGTTGATTAGAAAAGTTCCAAACAAAAGACTGTGGCGGATTCTACAATGGAGGCGGAATATGTCGCTGCTTCAGAAGACTCCAAGCAGGCTGTCGGAATCAAGCAATTCCTTGAAGACCTTGGTGTGGTTCAAAGTGCTCTGGACCTGGTGGAGATCTATTGTGATAATAGTGGCGCCGTGGCTCAGGCAAGGGAGCCATGTTCTCACCATAAGACAATGCATATTCAACGCAAATTTAAACTCATTCGACATCATGTCGAAGAAGGTTTAGTGAAAGTATGCAAAGTTCACATGGATCTGAATGTGTCAGACCCGATGACAAAGCCTCTAGCACAACCAAACCATGAACAACACCGGATAGCCATTGGTGTTAGGAAAGCCATGTAACTGGATTATGACTCTAGTGCAAGTGGGAGTCTGTAGGAGATATGCCCTAGAGGTAGTAATAACAGTTACTTTTGTATCTCCAAGTTTGTAATGAATGTTTATGATCCATGCTATAACTGCAATGATTCTTGAGTCTGCAATATCCACGAGGCTTGGAGGGAAACTAATGTGCACGTGTGGTAAATAAACGGTAAATTGTATTTCTAGTCTTGCCTCTAAGACTGGCTCAAGTATTGCATGATGACCCTGTTTTCTTGATCATGGGCACGGCTATGCCGACAATTTTGAGGGCACGATGTTGGTAGAACACTTGTGTTTAATCGATCTGAATTGATGTTATGCTATGAGATACATTCGTCGCAAGTTAATGGTTAATAACACAGAGATGCTTAATGTTTGCATAATTCCTTAGACCATGAGAGTATCGAGTTTCTTCATGCTTGCTTCATGAACTTTGGGGTTTGTTAAACGTCATCCGTAAATGGGTGGCTATTACGGCGGCTTACGGGTTCATGGAAAAGTATGTCAAGTAACTTGATAGCTCAAGATTGGGATTTGCTCCTCCGATGATGGAGAGATATCTCTGGGCCCTCTCGGTGTTACGGTATCCATCATCGGCTGGCCAGACACTTTGTGATTTGATCACAGGGATGCCGGAACATGGGAATGAGAAAAGAGAACAATACTAGCAATGAGGTAACTGGCATAGTGGACAAGTTGTTGATCCACGGGGATGCCAACATGTCTCACCTCGGGTAATTGTAACATATCGTGAAGTGACAGGAATAGCACACGACAACTGGAGGTTCACTGGAATATTCATTTGTGTGGGTATAGGGGTCAATATGGGTGTCCATGACTCCGCTGTTGATCATTGATCGGAAGGGGTTTCGGGTCATGACTATGCTTCACCGAACCTATAGGGTCACACGCTTAAGGGTCATCTATCTGTTGAATATTAGACAGGGAATCTGAGAGAAAATCACCAAAAAGTTTCGGACACCTTTTTGGATATTTATGGAAAAGCACCTTTTTGGATATTTCCAAAAAGGCTTCTAGAAGGGATTGGGGAGCAAGGTAGCTCCTCATGGGGCCCCCCAAGGGGTGGCCGGCCAAGGGTGGAGCTCCTCCATGGAGCTCCACATGGCACCCCTTTTCCTTCTTATGATTTTTTATGTGTGACATAAAGTGGGGGTAGTTCTGGACGGCGAAGCCGTGTCGGATAGATGACACTGTATGTGTGCAACCCCATAGAGAGGTCATAGTTTCGATCTTTTGCCCGAGGGGCTGCTCGGGTGTCCTCCCGAAGGGCTGTCCGAGTCTCTGTTGAAGTTTTGAGGGTCCTCCCGAAGGGCTGTCCGAGACATCGTCCGAGGGACTGTCCGACCGCCTCCCGAAGGGCTGTCCGACGAGGGAGTACATCCTCGCGGTTGGGAGGTTGTAAAATCCTAGCTGTGGGGATCTGCACCAACGATCTCCACCGACTCTTGTTCTGCTGCACTTCGTGTCAGTACGGATCAGATCAAACCTTGTATGCAGTCTCCACAGTGGTCCTAGGCGTGCTCGCTATATCAAAAAAATTTATTTTCTGTCGGATTCCCCAACAAAATGTTCATAGAATTTTATTCTGTTTGGACTCTGTCGTGGTTTTGTCACGACAAATGCCCTAGGACTTAGGTTGGAGGCCATCGCTAAGGCGGTGGACTCAAAGGGGTTGATCGGAACGAGAGACACGTGTTTACCAAGGTTCGTCCCCTCGGGAAGAGATAAAATCCTACGTCATGCTTTGTGTTGTATTGATGGAGTATTGATTACAAGGGAGCAGATTTGCTTGACCTAGTTATCGATCAATTGTTTTCCTCCCCTAAGCCGCCCCAGGGACTCGCCTTTATATAGGCAGGTCGAGGTCCTGGGGTTACAAGAGGCCCAACCGACTCGTACAAGGTATTTGACCCTGTCTCTAAGCCACCTTGCTTTCTTGGGCAAGCCGTCTCTGGCCGGCTTACACACCCGGTTCTCGCGCCATCTTTCATCTCTGGGCCTCCATCTTGGCCCATATGGTAAGTCGCCATGTGGCCTTGCCTTCAATTCGCCGGCCCACTTTAAGGGTCTTGACTATGAGCCACCAGGCGTGACCCGGCCCTTCCTGGGCGGGTCTCGCCAAGGGGTTATATCCCTAACCTTAGGCCCTAGATTGATTTGAATCTGTTCATGCCAATCTTCGAATTCATTTGGCAGAAAGTCTCACATCTTCGTTACCAGAAAGAGAAAATTTCATAACCCGCCATAATCATGGATGACGTCATCGTGCACACGTCAAAAAAAAACTATGACGTTGCAACGGATCGTCTCATTAAACGGTGAGCCCAAAAATTGAGGCATCTCCTTCGGTCAATCATCATTGCGCTTCCTTGATTCTTGCATGGACTGTTGCTGTCCCATCTCATAAATAAGCAAGTGAGGGGTCTCATTTCTTTTTCTCCTCTCCGCCGCAACCATCTCTCTTCTTCTTCCTCTAGCGCGCTCGCGTCTAAAGCTCTGTCGTCGTCGCTGCACGTTTCTCATCTGCACCAACAACGACCGCTACATCACCCTGATTGGAACAGAGCTCGCCGGTGTTCTGCCACATCACGGGATCCCTTCAGGTTCTCTTTCTCTTATTTTATGGGTCTGCATTAGCCCGCCGGAGCCTTTCCGTTTCCTCCGTCGTTCACCGGAAACCTCACCGTATATTTGAGAACAAGAACACCGTATATTTGAGAACAAGAACACCGTAGGCTTCGAAACCCTAGTCCATTTACGTGATCCTCCATTTAACAAGCTTGAAATACTCAATGCATATTCCTTCTTGGACAGATTTTACGCATGAATTATTCGCACTCCCGCTGCCTTTTTTGTTCATAATATATTTCCTTTTTCTTCATCTGTAGATCTTGTAACGGTCATCATATTTAGTGGAATCTGCTTGTGCATACTTAGTAGAATTTCCACTAGATGTTGTCTGTTAACCCGCCATTGTACTGCCGCCTCTTATTGTAGTAATTTTGACTCGCCAAATACCCTTACCGCTAGCTATAGCTTTTCTGTTGCGAGGTTTCTTAACCCGCCAAATTTATTCACCTTGACAGATCCTAACCCACCGTCATGTCGAAAGCCCCTGCATCTTGTGATTGGGTCAGTTCTGGAGTTATCGAGTTGTTTCTCCAAGACCACGTAGAAATGGGTGTCTTGCCGGCTTATAATGTCATTCACTGGCGGGTTCCAGGGCCAGAGGTCAGACCCATCCCTTAGGAAGGGGAAGTGGTCATGTTTGTTGATCATCTCCTCCGACGTTTTAGCCCACCCGGGTCAAAGTTTTTCTGGGATGTCCTTCACTTTTACAAACTCCATCCTCAAGACATAGGTCCCAATTCTATCACCAACATGTGCCAATTCCAAGTCTTGTGCGAAGCATATCTGCAAGAAGAGCCGTCTATTGACCTATTCTGCGACTACTTTTATATCAATCGCTAGACTGAAGTGTCGGCTAGGCCGAGTTTGGAACTTGGAGGCGTCTCCATCTAGAGGTGGAGAGATATGAACTTTCCTACGGCCACCTTGCCGAATCACCCCAAGGATTGGAACAAGACTTGGTTCTACTACAAAGACACTTCTCCAAAAGGAGAGAAGCCGCTGCCAGGTTACCGCCCGACCCAGCTTTGCACCTCCACCGAGCTCCCTGATCGGATGTCTGCCGCAAAGCGAGCAAAGTATGCTCCGGACTTCGCAAAAATCAGGGCCTTAATGGATAATGACTTGACTGGTGTTGATCTAACCTGTTGCTGGGTCACCTGGAGGATCTTGTCGTTGAGTCGGCAGGATAAACTTATGTGTGAATATACGGGTGTAGTGGATGACCCTCTCCGTTTTAACACCACCCCTTTGACAGAACAAGATCTCAATTCGATCATTTCACTTCTAGGCGAACCCCAAGATGTTTGCAATAAGACCGGGTTGAGCCCTTTCTGCACTAAGAACCCGACTCCAGATGTAAGAATCTTTTCCAACAAGTTACTTGTTTCGTCTAAACCTTCTGCAACACTCCTTTTAACCTTTCGGTGGCTTATACACATGCTGACTCTCCTTTCTAGAAATAGAGATATACTGCCCCCTCAAAGAAGAAGACTAAGGCGGGTAAAACCCACGCTCGTAAGAAGAAAACCTCTACTCAGGAACTGCTAGAGCTTGACGACTCATACGTAGAACTTGACTCTCTTGTCTGTCTCTTTATGCAACTCATTTGACAATGATTGTTCACAGGAAGAAGCGGAGACCAGCCATGCCGATGGTCGAGAGGTAATTACCGTCTCCTCCGACTCAGAACCTTTCCCAGTAAAGAGGATACGAGGGGCTGTTCTTAAGATAAAACGTTCATGCCCTTTAGATCACTTGGATCCTGAATTTCTTTTGAGGAAACAACAAGATGATACCAGACGTCAAACCCGGAGCACCGGATCTGAAGATCTTTTGGCCGGCTTGCCAAACTCTTCGGCTCCTCGGAAACGACGTACTGAGGTATTCCATCTACTGAATCCATTGTCTGTATACTGTTTTTGCATTGTAACTTACTTTGTTTTCACAATCTTAACCTTTCAGATAATGCCCCTTCTTTTGGCGACTCAACCGCCTCGAAGCTGCCTCCTCTGAAATCAACCAGAGTATGTACCTTTATACTTTGTAGCATACGTTGATATTCTTGCCCTTACTTCTGTTTGTATAATGTCATGTTTGCTCACAGGGCTCAAGCCAAATGAAGGAAAGTGAGCGGGTCAACCATCACTCATGTCAATCAAGAGCCGGAGAACCCAAAGCCGGATTCTCCTCCAGATCATGTTGAGCCTTCTGAGGCTGACAAAGGCGCCCGTGAGGACGTTCCTCAACCCTCTAAGCCAGCCGATCTTGACATGGCCGCTCCTAAAGATCATTCACAAGCTGATCCTAAGCCGCCCAGCCCTTCACCAGCAAACGAGGATGTGGCTCCTCCAGAAGAAGTTATTATCACTGGGCGGGTTACAGTTCTCCTGCTCCGTCTCATGTGTTAGCGAAACATAACAGCAAGGATGAGGCACCCTCTCTAGACAGGGAGAAGAATGATTTTGAGTTCCCTAGCTTGGGAAGCTAACTGCGGATGGATTACACGCTGGTTATCTGAACCGCCTCTCCGCGAGCCGCAACATGGCGACAAAACTTGTTGGGCTGATGAAGAAAAAATACGAGGTACTCCTCTTATCTTGCCTTTCCGTATATCCTTATGCAGCCCCCAAGATCTAGTTTAGTGTTGAAAATAGTAGACCGGATCTTCAACTTTTCTTATGTTGCGAGCAGCTTGGCATGTAGCCCCCAAGTGATGGGTTATTATAAATAATGAGGTGGTACTTCATTTAGAATAGGATCCAACTATAGCCCCCAAGTCCGGGTCTTTATGCAAATGATGAGCCAGAGCTTTTCTGCTTAGAAACGCCAAGTGTAGCCTCCAAGTCCCGTTCATTATGCAAATGATGAGCCGAAGCTTTACTGTTTAGAAGCGCCAAGTGTAGCACCCAAGCGCCGGTTTATCTTCTTGAAGATGACCCGGGGCTTTCCAGTGTTGTAGTTATTGAGAAAAATGATAGACATTAGCCCCCAAGTGTCAACTATATTGCTTGCAATCTGCTTGAGACTTGTAATATTGTTGCTTGATCACCTCTGAATACGAATGTGCCACTTTAGCATCTTTAGAAAATAACTTACGAAGCTTGTTTGTGCTATGCAAGAAGCTTTGCACACAGCCGAGTCTGACCTGACTGGCCTTAGGGAAAATCTGGCTTCTCAACAGACTGGCCGGTCTGAGGCGGAAGAGAAGTGGCGGCTCTCTGTCATAGAGCTTGAAAAAGTTAAGGCGGATTTTGAAGCTTTCAAAAAATCCATTAAGACTGAACAAGCCGCCCTGACTCTGCGTGCAGAAGATGCCGATGAAAAATTAAAGCTTGTGACATAAGAGTTGACTACCCTCAAGTGTCATATATCTCGGATGACTGCTACCATCTTTGGTAAGCATTTGCCAATTATAAAAACTCCTTAACTTGCTAAAAAATCTCTCCAGGCAGCTTACCACATCTGATTTCCTTTGCACGCCAGAGAAGCCGCCAACTTTCCTCCAACAACTAGTTAAAGCTAAAAAGCAATATATACTCTAACGGAATAGCTGTACTGCAGGACCCTTTGCACTATCAATGCTATGCGGACTGAAAAAGGTGTCCCCAAGTTGATGAAGGGGGTGATAGAAGTCTTGTCCACCATCCCAAAACAAATTGACGAGCTAAAACGATCATATGCTCGTAAGGGTGCAATGGTCGCATTAAGACGGTCGCTGGCTTTTGCCCCTGAGCTTACCACTAAAGAGATGTTGGACGGCTTCCAGTCGTGGAAAGATGATGGCTTAGAGTTTACCCAAGCTGACTATGCCAAGTGTATGAATGCCTCTTGTGTGCTTGCGTCTACACACGTCACTGAGATTGACTTGACCTCCTATCAGGCGGCTTACAGCAAGGATAGCAAACGAGTGCGCGGGCCGACTTTTGAAGCCAGAGACTTGGTTCATGCATGCCGTAAGCACCTATTTGCTCCTGGCATTGACCCGTCTCCCATATTTGATGATGAAGCTCAATTTGAAGCCTTAATAAACTGCAACTGGGATGTGGACAACCTTCAAATCGAAGAAAACGAAGAACCGGCGTAGGATGACCCGACGACGAGTTAAACAAGTTGCCCTTGTATGAAGGTAATGGGCTTGGCTGATTCGTCGGGTTATAAATGACTCAAAAACTTTAAGTTCTCAGATTTTGGGCTCTTCAAGAGCTTTTTAATATCCTTAGCTAAAACTTGATTGCCTTTGCCGTGCCATCATGCACTTTTGGGTTTGAACAACTTTATATGCTTATCTGTCTTTCCTTCTGGCCATAATCATCTTTTCTTCGCATTTGACGGTGGCTTATCATAAAATACAAGGCCTGCAAAAACAAACAAAACAGAGAATATATTCTCCATCATTTGAAAGTGGTTGTAGTGGTACAACCCAAAGATGTTAAATCTCTTTCTTTATGATCTTGCTTTTTCTTTTTTCAAAAACCTAGGCATGTTTGCCCAAACCTCATATGTCGGCTCTTTCATGGCACATATTCGGCGTTTTAACCTTAACTGTGCAGGGTCCTTAAAAATATTAACTGTTAAGAGTACAATGAGCCATATAATGGAGAGGCTACCACAGGGCATGAGTACCCCCAGACAAATAAGCCGGTTCTCACGTGGCATAAATCCGTCGTTTGAACCTTAAATAGTGCAGGATCTTAAAAAAGATTGACTAAATAAGAGTACGAACAGGCCACAAGAGACTGCAGCAGATATGTGAGTTTCTCCTCGCTTTGTGTAAGCCGACCCTCATGTAACATAAGCCGATGTTTTAACCTTAACCAGTACAGGGTCTCATGTGAAGATTGACTGGCAAGTACTTTGATCAGATCGGGGTCTTTAAGCTGAGATTAACTGGTAAGAGTTTGGCGGGTCACCTGGCAGAGTGGCATCAGCATACAGTCAGGTTTAACCCGGTCTTGCGATGGCTGAAGAGCCGGTCAAAAGGATGTGAAAACTAAACCCGGTGGGTTGGAAGCCCTCAAATGACCTTGTTGAATTATCAACTTTTTGCACAATCTTGTATGAAGAAACGATAGAAGCCCCGTCTTGTAGGGATGCCAACTTTATTATATTGAAAAGGTATATACAATGATATATGTATGTACATTGATGACATTTGATGACTCAAGTGTAGTAAGGCCGAAGGTGAGCAATATTCCATGGCCTGTTGGTCTCCTTCCTAGAGGTACGTGACTCGTCCCGTACATCAATGAGGTAATATGACCCGTTATTGAGATTTCTGCTGACCACGAATGGTCCTTCCCAAGGGGGAGATAACTTATGCATATCTGTCTGGTCTTGAATCAAACATAACACCAAGTTGCCTTCTTGAAACGTCCGGGTCTTGACTCTGTGGCTATGATAGTGATGCAGGTCTTGCTAGTAAATCGCCGATCGTGCTGCTGCAAGATCCCGCTCTTCATCCAAAGCATCTAACGTGTTCTGACACACTTTCTTGTTATCAGTTTCAACGTAAGCCGCCTCCCTAGGCGATTCATGACGAATATCACTTGGTAGAACGGCTTCTGCGCCATAAACCATGAATAAAGGCGTATAGCCTGTTGACCTCTTGGGGGTGGTTTTGATACTCCAAAGAACTGATGGTAACTCCTCCACCCAACAATCCGACATTCTCTCCAGAGGAACCATAAGCTAGTGTTTTATCTCTCTCAAGATCTCTTGATTGGCACGTTCCGCCTGACCGTTGGACTGTGGATGAGCGACAGGAGAAACATCAAGCTTGATGTGTTCACTTCCACAAAATGCTTTAATAGCCCCCTTGGATAGATTTGTTCCATTGTCCGTGATGCTATTGTGAGGGTAACCAAAACGAGAGATCAACTTCTTGACAAATTGAACCATCGTGGCCGCATCACATTTGCTAACCGGCTCTGCCTTGACCAACTTTGTAAACTTATCAACCGCCACCAAAAGGTAGGTTTTCTTATCTTTAGATCTCTTGAAAGGTCCAACCATATCAAGCCCCCAGAACGCAAACGGCCAGGTTATTGGAATCATCCGTAATTCTTGAGCCGACAAGTGAGCACGTCGTCCAAATTTCTGACATCCATCACACTTGGTGACCAAGTCCTCTACATCCTTGTGATCCGTCAACCAGAAGAAACCTTGTTGGAAAGATTTTGCCACCAAAGACTTTGAGCCGGCATGATGACCATAGTTACCGGCGTGTATCTCATTTAGTATCTCCTTACCTTCCTCGGGGGAGACGCAACGTTGAAAAACAACGGTTATGCTGCATTTATGCAACTGACCATTGATGATGGTCATAGACTTAGTCTGCCTCACGATCTGCCTCGCCAAGGTCTCATCCTCGGGTAACTCGTCGCGAGTTAGATATGCCAGATAAGGCAGAGTCTAGTCAAGAATAGCATGTAGAGCCGCCAGCAACTGCCCCTCCAGGTTAGGTATAGCCAGATCCTCCTCAGAAGGCAATTTAACAGAAGGGTGATGCAACACATCCAAAAAGAGGTTAGGCGACACCGGCTTACGCTGAGAGCCCAGCTTTGATAATGCATCAGCTGCCTCATTCTTGCGACTGTCAATATGATCCACCTGATAACCTTTGAAGTGGCCAGCAATGATATCCACCGCCTGACGATAAGCTGCCATCTGTGGGTCTTTGGAATCCCACGTGCCTGAGACTTATTTAGACACGAGGTCTGAGTCGCCCAAGCATCTAACCGGGCCCAGGTTCATCTCCTTAGCCACACGAAGCCCGTGAAGCAAAGCTTCATAATCAATGAGGAACTCCTGAACTAAGGGATCCTTGGGCCGTCAACCTATCTCTTAATAGGCCGGCTTGGTGGGCCACTCTCTGACCATCACAGGAACAGCAGGATACATTGAGAGACCACATTCCAGAAGGATGCCCCAAAGGCACGTCGTGCACCCAAGTCAAGATGAGGAAATCGACATCTCCATCCTTGGTAGGAGACGTACCATACGTAAACCCTAGTACCCCCTGGTGTCTATATAAGCCGGGAGGGTTTTAGATTGTAGGGGAAGAGAAACTCGTCCAGAGTTTAGTTATTCGATCTCGAGGTAGATCAACTCTGTAACCTTCATATCATTAATATAATCAAACAGGACGTAGGAGTTTACCTCCATAGGAGGGACCGAACCTGGGTAAACATCGCCTTCTTTGTCCCATGTTACCATCGATCCTAGTCTCACAATTTGGGACCCCCTGCCCAAGATCTGCCAGTTTTGACACCGACATTGGTGATTTCATTGAGAGTTCCGCTGTGATTGCCAAAGGATTCGATGGCTCGTGTTGTCATCAACGAAGAAGTCCGCAACATGGATACTTTTGTACCGGGAGATATCTTCGCTTTCGGTAGCATTGTGCTGCACGCTGATCCAACCGGCCGTCTTGGCCGGGTCGGAAGTTTCACCTCTGATCAAGAGGTCATATTCGGGAACCTAGAGTTCTCCGTAGACTCTCGGGGTGATATTTCGCTAACCGGGCTCACAGTCTCGCCTGCCGTGCCCAAAGACTCCAAGGCTTTAACCTCGGATTCCTCTTTCGGTCTCGCCCACGGGATCCACCCTGGCGATGACCTGACTTTTAGTCCGGATTCATCCATAGCGCCAAACGCTCGGATACCTGTTCCTACCGAATAGTCACCTTGCGCGGACGCATCAGAGTTTAACTCCGAAAGCTCTGAGCAGGTTGACTCGATCGAGCTCTCTACACTCAACGAGGCCCTAGATCGGATCTTGTCAATGAAAACTACTAATGACCCAACCCCGATCCATGCTCAGATCGGTCTCATGGCCAGTCAGGAAGAATTTTTCATCCCACCGAGCACCCAGTTGATAGCCACTGTCGAAGATTTAACTGACATGCTGGACTACGCCTCCTCAGAAGACATGGATGAGGAACATTGCGCCCCCATCCCCGTTAACACCGGGCGATGGGCTGCCACCTCCACGTATGACGTCTACATGGTGAACACTCCAGCTGATAACGATGAACACACACCTAAAAACGATGGCGGAAAATTGGGTGAAGCGTCGTCAAGGTGCCGGAAGCTGCATAAACGATCAAAGGGAAAAAAGGGAAGAAAAGCTATCGCTGGGACCGGGGACGGAGATACCTCGGAAGACCTTGGCGATCCTGATATCCCCGAACACCCGCTAGAGGATCGGGAGAGGACCGAAGATCAGTGCAACCCTGATAATCTAAAAGATTCTAAGGACGACACTACCTCCCCTGTCGAGGAGGACGATATCCCGGAAGCCGATGACTTCACGATCCCCGATAACCTTAAAGATCAGGCATAGTTCAGGCAACAGCTTATATCCACAGCCCGCAGCTTGAAGGCAAAAGAACGACAACTTAAAGCCAAACATGACAATCTCAATGATCGACGGACGAGGGTCCTATCAACTGAGGAAGGATATTGTGCCGGTCTATTGGACCAACCCAAAAGTTATCCACGCCGAAGGCTGCTACCACAATTTGATGACGAGCTTACTGATACGCCGTCTCCCAAACATACTCCATATGACAAGCTAGACCGCCCTCCTCGAGGAGGAGACAGGATGGCTGACGACACCAGTTATAGGCTAACGATACACCGAAGACAGGGAAAAGAGCCAATAGAGCCCGATGACAGGTTTGACCTGCGACACGACCTGGACTATAGAGCAGGTTGTATGAGATCCATCTACGGATATAGAGGGTACTCACCTGATAGAAGGGAGGGGTACATTCCTTGGCTCGACCACAACAATAGAGGTCGGGAACGAAACCGGGCCAGAACAGACGTCGATTACCGGCACGACATAGCTCGGGTCAGAGGCGCTGCCCACCCACTATGCTTCACGGATGAGGTGATGCAACAGCAGTTCCCGGAGGGGTTTAAACCCGTGAACATAGAGCAATACGATGGGACAACTGACCTAATAGTATGGATCGAGGATTTCCTCCTCCAAATCCACATGGCGCGAGGAGATGATCTCCACGCCATCAAGTATCTACCCCTAAAACTTAAGGGGCCATCTCGACACTGGTTAAACAGCCTCCCCGAAAATTCCATCGGGTGCTGGGAGGATCTAGAGGATGCATTCCGATCTAACTTCCAGGGCACCTATGTTCGGCCGCCGGACTCCTCCAACCTAAGAAACATCATCCAGAAGCTAGGAGAGTCCGCTCGGCAATTTTGGAATCGGTTCCTGACCAAGAAAAACCAGATCGTTGACTGCCCGAATGCCGAGGCAATAGACTCCTTTAGGCACAATATTCGGGATGAATGGCTGGCTCACCAGCTCAGCCAGGATAAACCTAGGACCATGTCCGCCCTTACATAACTCATGACTCTCTTTTGCACGGGCGAGGATAACTGGCTAGCAAGACGGAGCCACAACCCCAAAGACCCCGGTACCTCTGAAGTCCGGGATGGAAGCGGCAAACCAAAACGCAACAAGAATAAGCATCGGCACAGCAACAGTGATGCCGATGACATGTCCATCAATGCCGGCTTTCGCAATTCCCGACCCGGGTACCAGAAGAAGCCTCCTAAAGGCAATCACAATGGACCCACCCCGCTAGACAAGATCATGGAGAGGCCTTGCTAGATCCATGGCACCCAAGAAAAGCCTGCTAATCACACCAACCGTAAATGTTGGGTGTTCAAATAGGCCGGCAAACTCATAGCCGAGGAGCAAGGCAAGGGCCCATGCAGCGAGGACGAGGATGAGCCCCACGGTCCGATCAGTGGTGGACAGAAGCAGTTCCCTCCAGAGGTAAGAACCGTGAATATGATATACGCCACTCATATACTCAAAAAGGAGAGGAACCGCGCCCTTCGAGAGGTCTACGCCATAGAGCTTGTAGCCCCGAAGTACAACCCATGGTTGGTGTACCCGATCACCTTCGATCGACGCGACCACTCGACCAGTATCCGTCATGGGGGTTCAGCCGCCCTTGTCCTAGACCCCATCATAGATGGGTATCACCTCACTAAAGTCCTAATGGACAGAGGAAGTATCCTTAATATGATTTACTCAGACACGATTTAAAAGATGGGTATAGATCCGTCAAGGATCAAACCTAGCAACACTACCTTTAAAGGAGTGATCCTAGGCGTCGAATCCTGGTGCACGGGCTCAGTAAGCCTGGAAGTAGTGTTTGGTTCGCCCGATAACTTTCAAAGTGAAGACTTGATCTTCGACATTGTACCTTTTCGCAGTGGCTATCACACCCTGCTAGGTCGTACATCGTTCGCTCGGTTTAATGCTGTCCCACACTATGCATACCTCAAGCTCAAGATGCCCGGCCCCAAGGGGGTCATTACTGTCAATGGCAATATGGAGTGTTCCCTCCGAACTGAGGAACATGCGTTGGCCCTGGCGGCAGAATTACATTACAATGATGATCGGCAAATGCCGACATCTGTCATAAAGGAACGTAAGGTTGGGAAGCGAGCTTGGTTTCAGCCCGAACTCCCAAAACCTTCTTCTCCCCAGAAATAGGGATTCGCTCCCCATTGCATAGCCCTAATGCCAGCAAAACACGTGCCAAGAAGGCACAACTTCACACTTAGGATTTCATGGGTAGCAGAGGGGAACAACTATCAAAGCACAAGTGTTCGGCTAGACCAAACTACTAGCAACATAAGTCTTCGGATAAACAACAGGTACCATCAAGGCCCTGCTAAAGCGCAAATCCCATCAATACTTTGGCAACTTCTCAAGATCCTCTTTCCAAGGTTCACTCGCTGACAACTTTATCCATAAAGGAATGCAACCCCTTAGAGGCACAGGGGTGGACAGGTGACATGGCATATCGAGGATGTTAGGCCACCCATCGAATACCGCTGGTACAATCCCTCCTGTAAACTTTATATTTCATCTTCAAGTACCTGTAAACAGTTGTTTCGGCAATTTGAGTGATAAGAATTATGAAGCAAAATATAAGACCATTATGCATGGCCGCTTTGTTGTCTTTCTTGGTACATACTCTATTTCCTCCCTCCTCAACGCTTCTTGCGAAACTATTCGGTACACTTCACGATGCAACCGGCTAATAGACCGGGGGCTCAAATTTAAAATATCATCCTAGGCACAATCGATCATGTGTTCAGTGTCTTGGAGTTTGCTTTATATGCATTGGTTTCGAACTATGTCTTGGTTCAATAGTTGGGTTGCCCGAGTCCTGTGCTTGCCCCTTTACGTTCTGCTCGTTCGGCTAAAAGGGCAAAGGGAGAATCACTACGATTGTGTTTCCAGCTAGCCTGGTCAAGCACCTTAGGGGAGAAAGCCGAAAAGAGACTGTCATAGTATGCGAGAACTAGCCTGCAAATCCGAGCTTAAGTGTTATACTAAAAACTTCGTCAGAGGTTATTCCGTGTCATACGATGGGTTTGGAATTCGTACAAACCATGTGATGTCGGCTTTAGCCGTGGTTCATCCGAACATCACAAACCACTGGGGGCTAGTCATCATCCCCCGCATTTCTTTTTCGCGCTCCTGCGGCTAAGTGAAAGCAATAAAGCATTATGGCTTGATTGCCTTGTCCACCCCACACTGCAGAGATAGAGACACCTCACATAGTATCTATATGGGGTTTGAAGCCGACGACTAGAAACTTTTAGTTTAAATGGCCACACAAGAGTTATAGAGAATGCAAAACATAAAAGACATGATAAACCATGCATCATAACCACAAAAGTGTTCAAAGGTCTCCGGAAATAGTACAACACGTTTACTCATAAATGTTATCTTTTGAACACTCAGCCTTTATTGCCCGAGCACCCTCCATCACTACAGAGAAGTATCGCTTAGGCCACCTATGCTCCTTTCCAAGGGTGATACGTCTCCAACGTATCTATAATTTTTGATTGTTCCATACTATTATATTATCTGTTTTGGATGTTTTATATGCGTTAGTATGCTATTTTATATTATTTTTGGGACTAACCTATTAATCTAGAGCCTAGTGCCAGTTTCTGTTTTTTCCTTGTTTTTGAGAATTGCAGATAAGGAATATTAAACGGAGTCCAAACGTAATAAAACCTTCGGAATGATTTTTTCTGGAATGGAAGGAAACCACAAGACTTGAGAACCAAGGCAGAGGAGCCACCATGGGGCCACAAGCCCTAGGGGCGCACCCAGGGGGTAGGGCATGCCAGGCAGGCTTGTGGGCCCACGGCAGCTCTCCTAACCCTAATATTTGGCCTATAAATTCCCAAATATTCCATCATTATCAGAAGAAGCCACAAAAACACTTTTTCACCGCTAGAAGCCTCCGTTCCCGAGAGATCCAATCTTGGCGCATTTTCTGATAATCTATTGGAGGGGGATTCGATCACGGAGGGCATCTAAATCAACTCCATTGCTCCTCCGATGATGTGTCAGTAGTTCACCACAAACCTTCGGGTCCATAGCTAGTAGCTAGATGGCTTCTTCTCTCTCTTTGCTCTTCAATACCATGTTCTTCATGATCTTCATGTGGATCTATCCGATGTAATACTCTTTTGTGGTGTGTTTGTCGAGATCCGATGAATTGTGGGTTTATGTTCAGATTATCCATGAATATTATTTGAGTATTTATTGAATTCTTATATTCATGATTTCATATCTTTGCAAGTCTCTTCGAGTTATTGGTTTGGTTTGGCCAACTAGATTGGTAATTCTTGCAAAGGGAGAAGTGCTTAGTTTTGGGTTCAATCTTGTGGTGTCCTCACCCAGTGACAAAGTAGGGGTAGCTAGGCACGTATTGTATTGTTGCCATCAAGGATAACAAGATGGGGCTTCCATCATATTGCTTGAGTTTATCCCTCTACATCATGTCATCTTACCTAATGCGTTACTCTGTTCTTCATGAACTTAATACTCTAGATGTAGGCAGGAGTCGATCGATGTGTGGAGTAATAGTAATAGATGCAGAATCGTTTCAGTCTACTTGACACGGACATGATGCCTATATGCATAATCATTTCCTTGGATATCATCATAATTATTCGCTTTTCTATCAATTGCTCGACAGTAATTTGTTCACCCACTGTAATACTTGCTATCATGAGAGAAGCCTCCAGTGAAACCTATGGCCCTCGGGTCTATTATCCATCTTATATTTTCAGTTCTAAAACAAAAAATATCAAAAATACTTTGCTGCATTATTTTTACCTTTTGTTTTACTTTCCGTTTAAGTAATCTATCTCTATCAGATCTCATCCTTGCAAGTAACCTTAAAGGGATTGACAACCCCTTTATAGCATTGGGTGCAAGAGTTTAATTCCTTGTGTAGGTACACCTATTGGGGACTTTCTTGTATCTCCTAATGGATTGACACCTTGGTTCTCAATAACTGAGGGAAATACTTATCTACTTTGCTGCATCACCCGTTCCTCTTCACGGAAACCAACGCATGCTCGAGAAGTAGCAAGAAGGATTTCTGGCGCTGTTGCCGAGGAGATCTACATCAAGCCTACCAAGTACCCATCACAAACCCATCTCTTGCATTTACATTATTTCCATTTTCGTCCCATTTTCCTCTCCCTCACTTCTAAAACGATTTTCAAAAAATACCAAAAAGATTTGCCTTTTTATTCGCCGTTTTTTGTTCGTCTTTTCGTTTGCTTTTTTTGCTTGCTTGCGTGTTAAATTGGTTGGTCGTCTTTGTGGCTCAACCCAACGGCTTTGATCCTTATTTTAGAAAGTTGGAAGATATTGAGGATAACGTTAAAAGTTGCATGTCGCTTAAATATGATCACAATAGCTTCTTCAAGAATGAACTTAAAGAACAAAAGACTATGTGGGATTATATGAATAAGGAACTTGATGATATGTCTAAAGAGTTTTATGGTTTCGAATCTCAGTTTACTCACCTTGAAAACTTAGTGGGCCAAATTTCCGATAAACAAGCTACTTTAGTCAATAAAATGGCCACGAAGCCAGAATCTCTTAATATTGATGAAGACCTTAAAGTGATTGATGTGACTCCTATTGAATCTTTGTTTTCCAATGTTAACCTTGATAAGGGTGGGACTGGATATGAGTCAACTTTAGTTAAAAGGCATCGTAATGATTCGGAGTTTTTAGATCTTGATGCTAAGATTAATAAAAGTGGGATTGAAGAGGTCAAAACTTTGAATAGCAACGAACCCACTCTTTTGGATTTAAAGGACTTTAATCATGATAGATGCTCCTTAATTGATTGTATTTCCTTGTTGCAATCCATGTTGAAGTCTCCTCATGCTTTTAATCACAACAAAGCTTTCACTAAACATATTGTTAATGCTATGACGAAAGCTGTTGAAGAAAAACTTGAGTTGGAAGTTTCTATACCTAGAAAGCTATATGATGAGTGAGAACCTACTATTAATATTAAGATTAAAGATTATGCGTGCCATGCTTTGTGTGATTTGGGTGCTAGCATTTCCACGATTCCAAAAACTTTGTGTGATGTGTTAGGTTTCCGTGAATTTGATGATTGTTCCTTAAATTTGCATCTTGCAGATTCCTTTATAAATAAACCTATGGGAAGAATTAATGATGTTATTATTGTTGCAAATAGTAATTATGTGCCCGTAGATTTCATTGTTCTTGATACAGATTGCAATCCTACATGTCCTATTATTCTTGGTAGACCTTTCCTTAGAACGATTGGTGCAATTATTGGTATGAAGGAAGGGAATATTAGATTCCAATTTCCATTAAGGAAAGGCATGTAACACTTTCCTAGGAAGAAAATAAAGTTACCTTATGAATCTATCATGAGAGCTACTTATCAATTGCATACAAAAGATGACACTACCTAGATCTATTGTGTTTTGCCTATCTAGGGGCGTTAAACAATAGCGCTTGTTGGGAGGCAACCCAATTTTATTTTGGTTTTTGCCTTTTGCTTCTTTTTTGGTGTATTTTGCACATTATTACTTCTGTATTAATTGTGTTTTTGTGTTTTAATTAGTGTTTGATGCAAGTAAAACCTTTGGGGTGATCTATGGTGCTGTTGATTTGATCTTGCTGAAAAACAGAAACTTTTGCGCTCGGTCCAGGAATTTTCTAAATTTTTCAGAGCATCAAATTGATATGAAATTTTTACAAAAGATTGATATAAAATTTCCCTGATTGTCCTAATTTTTTTTGAATTTCTAAAGTTTCAGAACTATTCGAAGTTTACAGATTGCTATAGACTGTTATGTTTTTTACAAATTCTGTTTTCTTTGTGTTGTTTGCTTATTTTGATGTATCTATGGGTTGTATCGGGGGGTATGAGTCATGGAGAAGTTATAATACAATAGGTATTACACAAATACAAATAAATAATGTGTTCACAATAGTACCTAAAGTGGTGATTTATTTTTCTTATACTAACGGATCTCATGAGTTTTCTCTTGAGTTTTGTGTTGTGAAGTTTTCAAGTTTTGGGTGAAGATTTGATGGACTATGAAATAAAGAGTGGAAAGAGCCTAAGCTTGGGGATGACCAAGGCACCCAAGTCATATTCAAGGATACCAAAAAGCCTAAGCTTGGGGATGCCCCGGAAGGCATCCCCTCTTTCGTCTTCAATCCATCGGTAAATTTACTTGAGGCTATATTTTTATTCACCACATGATATGCGTTTTGCTTGGAGTGTCTTGTATGATATGAGTCTTTGATTTTTAGTTTGCCACAATCATCCTTTCTACACACATCTTTTGAGAGAGACATGCTCAATCGTGAATTTATTAGAATACTCTATGTGCTTCACTTATATCTTTTGAGCTAGGCAATGTTGCTCTAGTGCTTCACTTATATCTTTATAGAGCATGGTGGTGTTATATTTTATAGAAATTATTGAACTCTCGTTCCTAACTTATATTATTTTGAGAGTTTATTAAAACAGCATGGTAATTTGTTTAGGTTATGAATTTAGTTCTAATATAATGGGCATCCAAGAGGGATATAATTAAAACTTTCATATTAAATGCATTAAAAACTATGAGAAGTTTGATTCCTTGCATATAGTTTTGAGATAATAGAGATGGTAATATGAGAGTCATGCTAGTGAGTAGATGTGAATTGGAAGAGATACCTGTGTTTAAGCTTTTGATTCCCGTAGCATGCACGTATGGTTAACCATTATGTAATGAAGTTGGAGCATGTTTTGTTTAATGATTGTCGACCTTTGTATGAGGGTCAGGAGCGCGTGATGGTTAACTCCTAGCAACCTCTTGCCTTGGAGCATGCGTCTAATCCTTTGTTTGATAACTAATAGACTTTTGCAATAAGTATGTGAGTTCTTTATGACTAATGTTGAGTCCATGGATTATACGCACTCTCACCCTTCCATCTTTGATAGACTCTCTAGTACCACGCAACTTTTGCCAGTACACCAAACCCTCCTTCCTGAAAACAGCCACCATGTATTCCTCAAAACAGCCACCATACCTACCTATTATGGCATTTCCATAGCCGTTCCGAGATATATTGCCATGCAACTTCCACCATGTAGTTTTTCATGACTTGCATCATCACTTCATATTGCATATAGAGTCATACTTTGTCATAGGTATCGAGTTGTAATTTTCTTTTTGAGTTATAAGTAAATAAAAGTCTGATGATTTTTCATTAATAGAGCATTTTCCCATGAGAGAAAAGGTTGATGGAGGCTATGACTCCCTCACAAGTTGGGATGAGTATCCGGACTTTACAAAAAAAAAGAGGCCAGCGAAGCCCAAACAGAAAAAATAAAAGAGGCCAAAGAAGCCCACCAAAATAAAAAAACTGAGAGAAAAAGAGAAGGGACAATTGCTACTACCTATTTCCACACTTGTGCTTCAAAGTAGCACCATGATCTTCATGATAGAGAGTCTCCTATTTTGTCACCTTCGTATAACTAGTGGATATTCATTTTTGCACTTTCATACACTTATAACTCTAAGTGCATTTGTTGCATGGAAATCCCTACTCACTCACATTGATATCTATTGATGGCATCTCCATAGCCCATTGATACGCCTAGTTGATGTGAGAATATCTTCTCCTTTTTCTCCTTGTACCTCCTCCATATTCTAATCCACATATAATGCTATATCCATGGCTCACGCTCATGTATTGCGTGAGAGTTGAAAAGGTTTGAGACCACAAAAGTGTGAAACAATTGCTTGACTTGTTCATCGGGGTTGTGCATGATTTAGATACTTTGTGTGGGGAAGATGGAGCATAGCCAGACCATATAATTTTGCAGGGATAACTTTCTAAGGCCATGTTATTTCAAAAGGACATGACTGCCTTGTTGATGTGCTCGAAATATTACTATGTTTATGTCAATATTAGACTATTGTTTTGAATCTTATGAATCTAAATATTCGCCACAATAAATAATATTACATGGATAAATATGATAGGTAGCATTCCACATTAAAAATTCTGTTTTTTATCATTTACCTACTCGAGGACGAGCAAGAATTAAGCTTGGGGATGCTGATACATCTCCAACGTATCTATAATATTTGATTGTTCCATGCTATTATATTATCTGTTTTGGATGTTTTATATGCATTAATATGCTATTTTATATTATTTTTGGGACTAACCTATTAATCTAGAGCCTAGTGCCAGTTTCAATTTTTTCCTTATTTTTGAGAATTGCATATAAGGAATATTAAACGGAGTCCGAATGGAATAAAACCTTTAGAATGATTTTTTTCTAGAACGGAAGGAAACCACGAGACTTGAGAACCAAGGCAGAGGAGCCACCGTGGGGCCACAAGCCCTAGGGGCGCGCCCAGGGGGTAGGGCGCGCCGGGCAGGCTTGTGGGCCCACGGCAGCTCTCCTAACCCGAATCTTCGGCCTATAAATTCCCAAATATTCCATCATTATCAGAACAAGCCACGAAAACACTTTTCCGTCGCCAGAAGCCTCCGTTCTCGAGAGATCCAATCTTGGAGCCTTTTCGGAGGGGGATTCGATCATGGAGGGCATCTACATCAACTCCATTGCCCCTTCAATGATGCGTGAGTAGTTCACCATAGACCTTCGGGTCCATAGCTAGTAGCTAGATGGCTTCTTCTCTCTATTTGCTCTTCAATACCATGTTCTTCATGATCTTCATGGAGATCTATCCGACGTAATACTCTTTTGCGGTGTGTTTGTCGAGATCCGATGAATTGTGAGTTTATGTTCAGATTATCCATGAATATTATTTGAGTCTTTCCTGAATTATTATATGCATGATTTCATATCTTTGCAAGTCTCTTCGAGTTATTGGTTTGGTTTGGCCAACTAGATTGGTAATTCTTGCAATGGGAAAAGTGCTTAGTTTTGCGTTCAATCTTGCAGTGTCCTCACCTAGTGACAAAGTAGGGGTAGCGAGGCACGTATTGTATTGTCGCCATCAAGGACAACAATATGGGGTTTTCATCATATTGCTTGAGTTTATCCCTCTACATCATATCATCTTACCTAATGTGTTACTCTGTTCTACATGAACTTAATACTCTAGATGCAGGCAGGAGTCGATCGATGTGTGGAGTAATAGTAGTAGATGTAGAATCATTTTGGTCTACCTGACACGGATGTGATGCCTATATGCATAATCATTGCCTTGGATATCATCATAATTATTCGATTTTCTATCAATTGCTCGACAGTAATTTGTTCACCCACTGTAATACTTGCTATCATGAGAGAAGCCTCTAGTGAAACCTATGGCCTTCGGTGTTGGAAATATGCCCTAGAGGCAATAAATAAAGTGTCAATTATTATATTTCCTTGTTCATGATAATTTTTTATTATCCATGCTATAATTGTATTGATTGGAAACACATTACATGTGTGGGTAAATAGACAACACTATGTCCCTAGTATGCCTCTAGTGAACTAGCTCGTTGATCAAAGATGGTCAAGTTTTCCTAGCCATTTACATGTCATGTCATTTGATAACAGAATCACATCATTAGTAGAATGATGTGATGGAAAAGACCCAAACTACAAACGTAGCATATGATCATGTTAGTTTATTGCTACAGTTTTCTGCATGTCAAGTATATGTTCCTATGACCATGAGATCATGCAACTCACGGACATCAGAGGAGTGCCTTGTGTGTACCAAACGTCGCAACGTAACTGGGTGACTACAAAGGTGCTCTACAGGTATCTCCGAGGGTGTCTGTTGAGTTGGCTTGGATCAAGACTGGGATTTGTTACTCCGTGTGACGGAGAGGTATCTCAGGGCCCACTCGGTCAACATCACAATAAGCCTTGCAAGCAATGTGACTAAGTGTTAGTCATGGGATTTTGTATTATGGAATGAGTAAATAGACTTGCCGGTAATGAGGTTGAACTAGGTATGGAGATACCAACGATCGAATCTCGGGCAAGTAACATACCGAAGAACAAAGGGAACATCATACGGGATTAACTGAATCCTTCACATAGAGGTTCAACCGATAAAGATCATCGTAGAATATGTAGGAACCAATATGTGCATCTAGGTCCCTCTATTGGTTATCGACCGTAGAGGTGTCTCAGTCATGTCTACATAGTTCTCGAACCCACAGGGTCTACACACTTAAGGTTTGGTGATGTTTTGATAGTATAAAGTTATGTATGGTGGTGACCGAAGGTTTTTCGGAGTCCCAGATGAGATCCCGGACGTCACAAGGAGCTCCGGAATGGTCCGGAGGTAAATATTCATATATAGGAAGTCCTGTTTTGGTCGTCGGAAAAGTTTTGGGCTAATCGGTAGTGTACCGGGAGTGTCGGTAGTGTACCGGGAGACCATCGGGAGGGGTATTTTGACCCAAGAGGCTTCATGGGCTGTGGGAGAATAAATACCAGCCTTTTGTGGGCTGGTGGAAGTCCCACACAAGGGCCATGCGGCTAGGGAAGAAAATCCCAAAGGGAAAAGGTGGAAAAAAGGCCAAAAAGGAGGAATCCTAGTCCTACTAGGATTGGAGGAGGAGTCCTCCTCCCCTCCCCACTTCGGCCGAACCAAGGAGGCTTGGCCCTTGCGCCAAGTCCTCTCCTCCCTCCCTATTATATATACTGGAGGTTTTAGGGTTTTTGTGCAGAATTTTTAGCCACGTGCTGCCCGTTCCTCCAATGCATAGTTTCTCCTCTAGATCGGATTTCTGCAGTGCTTAGGCGAAGCCCTGCCGGAATAGCTCCACCACCATCGCCAGAGCGTCGTCATGCTGCCGGAGAACTCTTCTTCCTCTCTGATCCCTCTTGCTGGATGAAGACAACTGAGATCGTCATCAAGCCGTATGTGTGCTGAACGCGGAGGTGCCATCCGTTCGGTGCTAGATCGGAAGGACCGTGATCGAGTTCGCGGGACAGATCGTGATCAAGTTCGCGGGATGGATCATGATTGGATCGTAGGATGGATCATGATTGGATTGCAGGACACTCGAAAATTTGGATCACGAAGATGTTTGCCTACACCAGCCGTGTTTCTTAACGCTTCCCGCTTAGCGATCTACAAGGGTACATAGATCCACTCCCCCTCTCGTAGATGCTCATCACCATGGATAGGTCTTGCGTGCACGTAGGAAATTTTTTGTTTCCCATGCAACGTTCCCCAACAGTGGTATCAGAGCTAGGTCTATGTGTAGATGAGATATCGAGTAGAACACAAAGAGTTTGTGGGCGTTGATGCTTAGATTGCTTCCTCCCTTGGTTGTGTTTTGGTTCAGCGGTATTGTGAGATGAAGCGGCCCGGACCAACATTACTCGTACGCTTACGAGAGACCGGTTCCCTCAACCGCTACTTGTTGAATAGATGGCTTGCGGGTGCCAGTTTCTCTCACTTTAGTTGGATCGGATTCGACAAAGGCGGTCCTTGAGAAGGTTGAAAAGCAACTAGTGTATCACCGTTGTGGCTTTTGCGTAGATGAGAATTGTTCTTGCTAGATACTCGTAGCATGCTAGATACCCGTAGCAGCCACGTAAAACATGCAACAACAATTAGAGGACGTCTAACTTGTTTTCGCAGGGTATGTTGTGATGTGATATGGCCAATTACATGATGTTATATATGTGATGTATGAGATGATCATGTGATGTATAGATTATCACGACTTGCATGTCGATGAGTACGGCAACCGACATGAGCCATAGGGTTGTCTTTAATTATTGTATGACCTGCATGTCAATCATTAAGCGCTATGTAATGCTTTACTTTATTGCTAAACGGTAGCAATAGTAGTAGAATCATGTTGGGCGTGCCAACCCCGATGGCGACACGTTGATGGAGATCATGGTGTCGTGCCGGTGACGATGGAGATCATGCCGGTGCTTTCTAGATGGAGATCAAAAGCACATGTTCATGGCCATATCATGTCACTTATGATTTGCATGTGATGTTAATCCTTTTATGCACCTTGTTTTGCTTAGGAAAACGATAGCATTATAAGGTGATCCCTCACTTAAATTTCAAGATGAATTGTGTTCTCCCCGAGTGTGCATTGTTGCGAAAGTTCGTCATGTCGAGACACCACATGATGATCGGGTGTGATAGACTCTACATTCACATACAATGGGTGCAAGCCAGTGTTGCATGTGCAGAACACTTGGGTTCAACTTGATGAGCCTAGCATGTACAGACATGGCCTCGGAACACAAGAGACTGAAAGGTCGAACATGAGTCATATAGTAGATATGATCAACATAATGATGTTCACCATTGAAACCACCTCAACTCACGTGATGATCAGACTTGAGTTGGTGAATTTGGATCATGTGACACTCAGATGACCTGAGGGATGTCAATTTGAGTGGGATCTTTAGTAATTGGTTTAACTAAACTCATTATCTTAAACAATAGTCTAAGTAAACCTTTGCATATTTATGTTGTAGATCAATGGCTCGCATAGTAGCACCCCTGAATTTTAATGCGTTCCTAGAGAAAGCTAAGTTGAAAGATGATGGAAGTAACTTTGTTGGCTGGGCCCATAATCTGAGGATTATCCTCATGGCTTCCCAGAAATCATATGTCCTTGATGCACCGCTTGGTGAACAACCAGAAGACATGACCTCCGAAGACGTTAAGAAGGCTTGGGAGGCACGTACTGGAGATTACTCAATAGTTCAGTGTGCAATATTGTATGGCTTAGAACCGGGACTTCAAAGACGTTTTGAATGTCATGGAGCATATGAGATGTTCCAAGAGTTGAAGTTTATCTTTCAGAAGAATGCCCAGATCGAGAGGTATGAGACCTCCGATAAGTTCTATGCTTGCAAGATGGAGCAGAACGGGTCTATCAGTGAACATATACTCAGAATGTATGGGTATTCAACTCGTCTAGTGGAGTTGGGAATTGCCCTTCTGCCAGAGGCGATCACTGACAGAGTTCTTCAATCACTGCCACCTAGTTACAAGAGCTTTGTGATGAACTATAACATGCACGGGATGAACAAGTCAGTCGCCGAGCTGTTTGCGATGCTAAAAGTCGTTGAGTCTGAAATCCAGAAAGAACATCAAGTGTTGATGGTCAATAAAACCACTAGTCTCAAGAATAATGGTAAGGGATAGGGCAAGAAGGGTAAAACCAAGAAGGATGGCAAAGCAGTTGCTACTCCTATAAAGAAGCCCAAGCATGGACCTAAGCCAAAAACTGAGTGCTTTCATTGCAAGGGAACTGGTCACTGGAAGCGGAACTGCCCCAAGTACCTGGCTGACAAGAAGGCGGACAATGACAAACAAGGTATATATGATATACATGTTATTGATGTGTACCTTACTAGCTCTCGTTCTAGTGCCTGGGTATTTGATACCGGTTCGGTTGCTCACATTTGCAACTCAAAACAGGAAATACACAATAGACGAAGGCTGGCAAAGGATGAAGTGACGATGCGCGTGGGAAATGGTTCCAAGGTTGATGTGATCGCCGTCGGCACGCTCTCTCTTCGATTACCATCAGGATTAGTGATGAACCTGAATAATTGTTATTTAGTGCCTGCGTTAAGCATGAACATTATATCTGGGTCTTGTTTATTGTGAGACGGTTACTCATTTAAATCATAGAATAAAGGTTGTTCTATTTATATGAGTAATATCTTTATGGTCATGCACCCAATGTGAGGGGTTTATTCATATTGAATCTTGATAGTGATGACACACATGTTCATAACATTGATGCCAAAAGATGTAGAGTTGATAATGATAGTACCACTTTCTTGTGGCACTGCCGGTTAGGTCATATTGGTGTAAAACGCATGAGGAAGCTCCATGCTGATGGACTTTTGGAGTCACTTGATTTTGAATCACTTGACACATGTGAACCATGCCTCATGGGCAAGATGACTAAAACGCCATTCTCTGGAACAATGGTATGGGCGAGTGACTTATTGGAAATCATACATACTTATGTGTGCGGTCCAATGAATGTTACAGTGCGTGGTGGATATCGTTATTTTCTCACCTTCACTGATGACTTAAGTAGATATGGGTTTAATTACTTAATGAAACACAAGTCTAGAACGTTTGAAATGTTCAAGCAATTTCAGAGTGAAGATGAGAATCATCGTAACAAGAATATTAAATTCATGCGATCTGCTCGAGGAGGTGAATATCTGAGTTATGAGTTTGGCAGTCACTTAAGATAGTGTGGAATTGGTTCACAGTTGACACCGCATGGAACACCACAGCGTAATGGTGTGTCCGAACGTCGTAATCGAACCTTATTAGATATGGTGCGTTCTATGATGTCTCTTGCTGATTTGCCACTATCGTTTTGGGGTTATGCATTAGAGACAGCTACATGCACTTTAAATAGGGCACCATCAAAATCCGTTGAGACGACGCCATATGAGCTATGGTTTGGCAAGAGGCCAAAATTGTCGTTTCTTAAAGTTTGGGGATGTGATGCTTATGTCAAAAAGCTTTAGCCTGAAAAGTTGGAACCCAAAGCAAAGAAATGTGTCTTCATAGGATACCCGAAAGAGACAGTCGGGTATACCTTCTATCTCAGATCTGGAGGCAAAGTGTTTGTCTCTAAGAATGGAACATTTCTTGAGAAAGAGTTTCTCTCAAAAGAATTGAGTGGGAGGAAAATAGAGCTTGATGAGGTTATTGAACCTTTACTTCAACCAGAAAGTAGTACAACGCAGAAAGATGTTTCTGTGGAACCTACGACAGTAGAAGAGGAAGTTAATGATGATGATCATGAAGCTTCGGATCAAGCTACTATTGAACCTCGTAGGTCGACAAGGGCACGTACTACTCCTGAGTGGTACGGCAACCCTGTCTTGGAGGTCATGTTGTTGGACAACAATGAACCTACGAGCTATGGAGGAGCAGTGATGGGCCCGGATTCCGAGAAATGGTTAGAGGCCATGAAATCCGAGATGGGATCTATGTATGAAAACAAAGTATGGACTTTGGAAGTATTACCTGAAGGGCGAAAGGCCATTCAGAACAAATGGATCTTTAAGAAGAAGACAGACGTGGACGGTAATGTCACCGTCTATAAAGCTCGACTTGTGGCAAAGGGTTTTTCACAAGTTTAAGAAGTTGACTACGATGAGACATTCTCACCCGTAGCGATGCTTAAGTCTGTCAGAATCATGTTGGCAATAGCTGCTCATTTCGATTATGAAATTTGGTAGATGGACGTCAAAACGGTGTTCTGCAATGGTTTCCTTGAGGAAGAGTTGTATATGATGCAACCAGAAGGTTTTGTCGATCCAGAGAATGCTGACAAACTTTGCAAACTCCAGCGATCCATTTATGGGCTGGTGCAAGCATCTCGGAGTTGGAATAAGTGCTTTGATCAAAGTGTTTGAGTTTATACAAGTTTATGGAGAAGCATTTACAAGAAAGTGAGTGGGAGCTCTATAGCGTTTCTAATATTATATGTGGATGACATATTGCTGATTGGAAACAATATAGAAATGCTGGAAAGCGTGAAGGAATATTTGAACAAGAGTTTTTCAATGAAGGACCTAGGAGAAGCTGCTTTCATATTAGGCATTAAGATCTATAGAGATAGATCGAGACGCTTAATAGCACTTTCACAGAGCACATACCTTGATAAAGTTTGGAAGAAGTTCAAAATGGATCAGTCCAAGAAGGGGTTCTTGCTTGTGTTACAAGGTGTGAAGTTGAGTAAGACTCAATGCCCAGTGACTGCAGAGGATAGAGAAAAGATGAGTGTCATCTCCTATGCTTCAGCCATAGGCTCTATCATGTATGCAATGTTGTGCACAAGACCGGATGTCAGCCTTGCCATAAGTATGGCCGGAAGGTCTCAAAGTGATCCTGGAATGGAACACTGCGCAGCAGTCAAGAATATCCTAAAGTACCTGAAAAGGACTAAGGAAATGTTTCTCATTTCTGGAGGTGATGAAGAGCTCGTCGTAAAGGGTTACGTCGATGCAAGCTTTGACACTGATCCGGATGACTCTAAGTCACAAACCGGATACGTATTTATTCTCAACAGGGGAGCGGTAATCTGGTGTAGTTCCAAGCAATGCATGGTAGCCGATTCTACGTGCGAAGCGGAGCACATCGCAGCCTCGGAGGCAGCGAAGGAAGGTGTCTGGATGAAGCAGTTCATGACAGATCTTGGAGTAGTGCCCAGTGCACTGAATCCAATGAACCTGTTCTGTGACAACACTGGTGCCATTGCTCTGGCCAAGGAACCAAGGTTTCACAAGAGGACCAGATACATAAAGCGACGCTTAAACTCCATCCGCGATTATATTGAGGAGAAGGACATAAATATTTGCAAAGTGCACACGGATCTGAATGTTGCAGACCTGTTGACTAAACCTCTTCCAAGGGCTAAACATGATCAACACCAGAACTGCATGGGTGTTTGATTCATTACAATGTAAATCACATAGTGATGTGAACTAGATTATTGACTCTAGTGCAAGTGGGAGACTATTGGAAATATGCCCTAGAGGCAATAAATAAAGTGTTTATTATTATATTTCCTTGTTCATGATAATCGTTTATTATCCATGCTATAATTGTATTGATTGGAAACACATTACATGTGTAGGTAAATAGACAACACTATGTCCCTAGTATGCCTCTAGTGAACTAGCTCGTTGATCAAAGATGGTCAAGGTTTCCTAGCCATTGACATGTGATGTCATTTGATAATGGGATCACATCATTAGTAGAATGATCTGATGGACAATACTCAAACTACAAACGTAGCATATGATCCTGTCAGTTTATTGCTACTGTTTTCTGCATGTCAAGTATATGTTCCTATGACGATGAGATCATGCAACTCACGGACATCATAGGAGTGCCTTGTGTGTATCAAATGTCGCAATATAACTGGGTGACTATAAAGGTGCTCTACAGGTATCTCCGAGGGTGTCTGTTGAGTTGGCATGGATCAAGACTGGGATTTGTTACTCCGTGTGACAGAGAGGTATCTCAGGGCCCACTCGGTAATACAACATCACAATAAGCCTTGCAAGCAATGTGACCAAGTGTTAGTCACAGGATTTTGTATTACGAAACGAGTAAAGAGACTTGTCGGTAACAAGGTTGAACTAGGTATGGAGATACCGACGATCGAATCTCGGGCAAGTAACATACCGAAGAACAAAGAGAACATCATACGGGATTAACTGAATCCTTGACATAGAGGTTTTACCAATAAAGATTTTCGTAGAACATGTACGAACCAATATGGGCATCCAGGTCCCGCTATTGGTTATTGACCGTAGAGGTATCTCGGTCATGTCTACATAGTTCTCGAACCCGCAGGGTCTGTACACTTAAGGTTTGGTGACGTTTCGGTAGTATAGAGTTATGTATGGTGGTGACCGAAGGTTGTTCGGAGTCCTGGATGAGATCCGGACATCACGAGGAGCTCCGGAATGGTCCGGAGGTAAAGATTCATATATAGGAAGTCCTGTTTTGGTCACCGAAAAAGTTTCGGGCTAATCGGTAGTGTACCGGGAATGCCGGTAGTGTACCGGGAGACCACCGGGAGGGATATTTCGACCCAAGAGGCTTCATGGGATGTGGGAGAATAAATACCAGCCTTTTGTGTGCTGGTGGAAGTTCCACACAAGGCCCATGTGGCTAAGGAATAAAAGCCCAAAGGGAAAAGGTGGAAAAAAGGCCAAAAAGGAGGAATCCTAGTCCTACTAGGATTGGAGGAGGAGTCCTCCTCTCCTCCCCACTTCGGCCGAACCAAGGAGGCTTGTCCCTTGTGCCAAGTCCTCTCCTCCCTCCCTCTTATATATACTAGAGGTTTTATGGTTTTTGCAGAGAATTTTTAGCCACGTGCTGCTCGTTCCTCCAGTGCAAAGTTTCTCCTCTAGATCGGATTTCTGCAGTGCTTAGGCGAAGCCTTGCTGGAATAGCTCCACCACCATCGTCGGAGCGCCGTCACGCTGCCGGAGAACTCTTCTTCCTCTCTTCTCCCTCTTGCTGGATCAAGACGGAGGAGATCGTTATCAATCCGTACGTATGCTGAGCACGGAGGTGTCGTCCGTTCGGCGCTAGATCGGAAGGACCGTGATCGAGTTCGCGGGACGGATTGTGATCAAGTTCGTGGGACGGATCATGATTGGATCGTAGGACAGATCGTGATTGGATTGCGGGACACTCGGTGATTTGGATCGCGAAGACATTTGACTACACCAACCACATTTCTTAACGCTTCCCGCTTAGCGATCTACAAGGGTAGGTAGATCCACTCTCCCTCCCGTAGATGCTCATCACCATGGATAGGTCTTGCGTGAACGTAGGAAATTTTTTGTTTCCCATGCAACATTCCCCAACATCCGGGTCTATTTTCCATCTTATATTTTCAGATCTAAAACCAAAAATAACAAAAATACTTTACTGCATTATTTTTACCCTTTGTTTTACTTTCCGTTTAAGTAATCTATCTCTATCAGATATCATCCTTGCAAGTAACCTTAAAGGGATTGACAACCCCTTTATAGCATTGGGTGCAAGAGTTTGATTCCTTTTGTAGGTACACCTATTGGGTACTTGCTTGATTCTCCTACTGGTTTGATACCTTGGTTCTCAACAACTGAGGGACATACTTATCTACTTTGCTGCATCACCCATTCCTCTTCACGAAAACCAACACATGCTCAAGAAGTAGCAGGGGGCGGAGGAGCAATGACTATCTTCTTTGGATCAAGCCCCGGGCAGTGCACCTCGGCCCTTGCAAAGGCCATCTGAGCTCCCTCGATGCAGGAAGAATGCCTTACCGTCGATTTGAGGCAAGGCGTCGCTCAGCTTCTGCACCAGGCTGACGTAACTGCTCGGCAATGGCTCGTTGGGCCATAGCCGAATACAAAGATCCTTCATGGTTGGCTCCGCCATCGTGTGTAGATCCATCAGCTGCTTCATTTGCTCGATGAGAAGAGGAGAGCACTCGGGGGCTTCATACTTTGCCCAAAATATTCGAGCCTCATCTCCTTGTTCTCGCGAAGTGTAGAACTAGTTCACGTTCGCTACGCTCTTCTCGAGGTCCAAACAGGCGCCTGAGGACTGCCACACCTGGGTGAGCAATGCGAACTTGCTATCACTGAAGGCATACTACAGTAAATATAGCTTACCATCTGTGATTGCCTTGACTTGGCGGATCTGCTCTTCAAAGAACCACCTATCCACCCGCTCCTTTTGGAGATCGGATTTTAGAGTGGATAGATCGGGGGCTTGCTCCTTGCCCTTCTGCTCAAGGCCATCACACTTCAGGCTGGCATCCTTGAGATCCTGCTGAACCTCCTCCATGCGAGCCTCATGCTTGGCACTTGTGGCTTACAAGGCGGACATCGCGACAGCCGCTTGTTTGGCCGTTGCCTTCTCGTCCGCGGCCTCTTGCTTCATCTTCTGTAGCTCATCCTTGAGCTTCTCAATTTCCTTTGCCGAGGCTGTGTAAGCAATAAACATATAACCATACTGAGTCGACAGTGCGAATCATTAATGATGAAAAATTCGGATATTACAATCTGGCTTACCTTGCACCTCGTCGAATCTCTTGTTTAGAGCGTCAAGCTCATCTTCAGAGCTCTTGAGCTTTCGATTTAGCTCGTCAAGCTCGGCGGCATTAACGGCTGCCGCTAGTGACGAAGCCTATAAATATCACATATTTATGAATTTTTATAAGTCCAAACACCCGAACTGTCATGACCATGACCCTATGTTCGGTCCTCTTACAGACTGTTAGAAAATTATAGGATGAATAATGTCTTATACATTATTTGGTCATTTATTTGTGTCTGACCCCGGGTGAGTTTTTCTAAACTCACCCAGGGCTCGGGGGCTGCTATATATATCGATCGCACAAACCGAATAAATTAAAATTTTAGGAAAAAATTGCATGGCTCGCCTGGAAGCCCGTCAGGAGACCATTGAAGGCCTCCTTCAGTCTGCTATCAATGGACTGAATGTTGGCTGCGGTGATCCTCGGAGATGGAGGCGCTTGATAGAGCCTCCTCCATGACCAGCCACCCAGTCATCGATGGCGCCGGTTGTGATCGATTAGTCCGATCTCCCACTGGGCATTGAACAGATGGCTCCAGAGGCATGGTGCGCTCTGGAGATGACCTCGGAGGAGACTGGACATCCCTTTGTCCGATCTCCTTAGTGTCCATGAGGGGCTCCTCCTCCCGGTCTTCGGTTGCCGAGGCGTTAACCTCGACCATGACATCATCACCCCCACCGCTGGAGTTTGGCTTCAAAGGAGCCTGGTGGGATGACACCTCCGCGGCATCCTTCGCGGTGACCGAAGGTGTGGGATGAGATGCGGTCCCACTCTCCGCTATCTCGGCGGGTGGGGTCTCCCCGTCCGAAACTTGGTCGGTGGGGAGAATGCGTGGTGGGCTGCAGATCAAAAGGAACTCACACATTAATAACATTTAAAACTTGGCATAAATAACTCAGGGAGTCTTTGGATTCTTACCTTCTAGTTGGGGGCTTGACCCTTAGGGTCCTTTGAGGAACCTTCTCGAAGTATTAGGACTCGGTATCCGAGTCTGAACTGTCGTTGAACAGGATCAACGTCGCCTGACGTGCCCTTTTTGGAGCAGGAGGAGCTACCTCCTTTGCAGTGTCCGATGACACCACCCTCTTTCTTGGGAGGGGGAATCCTCCTCGTCGTCGTCCTCATGCTCTTCCTCATGATTAGAGGAGGCATGGGTTTCCTCGGACCCAGCGTCCGGCTGGTCCTTTATGCGAGGCCTCCTCGTCCCTTCTTCTTCTCTTTATTTTCTGGCGCCTTGTAAGGCGCCACGACGAGCATCTCCAACAATAGCTTTGACATGTTGATGCATGTGGCTTTGCTCAACCATTTCTGCAAAGAGGAGGGGAAAGGTGTTTTGATTTTCTATCAGAAAACAGAGCCAATCAATTGAAGTTACACTATACCTAGGTAGGAGGGTTATCGGCGTGTAGGACCCAATCCTCCTCTTCGGCTGGCCACCTCTTCTGAGACTTGAATAGCGCCTTCCACAGCTTCTCCGGAGTGGTGCAAAAGAGCCGACAAACGGTAGGCTCATCGTCAAGCTGATAAGCCCACATGAGGTAGTCCCGGCGCTGGCAGGGAAGGATGCGGCGCCGAAGCATGATCTGGACCACATTAACCAGCTGGATCTTGGCCTTGATCATCTAGGCAATGTGCTTCTGCAGCATGTTCACCTATACATCCAACCCCCAGTCGAGGCCCTTTGGGAATCATGAGGTCAATCTTGTGGGGGTTCGGATCTGAACTCGGCCGGAGCAAACCGACCTTCTTCTTTTGGCTCGGTGGTATAAAACCACTCCATCTGCCAGATCTTGATGGTTTCAATGAAGGTGTCATTCGGCCATCCGATGCGGGGGAGCTTATTGATGATCACACCTCTATAGTCTGCGTGCTCGCTTGCAATGGTCTTCGGCTTGACGTTGAAGACCTTGAGCCACAGGCCGAAGTGCGGTTCGACCCGCAGGAAGGCCTCATAGATGATGATAAATGCCAATATGTGCATAAAAGAGTTCGGGGGGGTGAGGTCATGGAAGTCTGGTCCATCGAAGAAAATGAGCCCCAGACAAAGGGGTGGAGTGGAAAGCTTAGTCCCCAGATGAAGTGGGGGATGAACACCACCCTCTTTCCTAGCTTGGGGGTGGGAACCACCTGGTTCTTCTCCGGAGCGTGATGGTAGACGTTGGAGGGGAGGTAGCCAGCATCCTTCAGGTCCCGGATGTCTTGGTCGGTGACCGTGCAAGCCTCCCACTTGTCGTTGGAGCCCGAACCTGCCATGACTACAGCTCGGAGGAGAATTCGAGGAAGATTGAAGAAGCATATGATGCAAATGGGGAGCGTGAATATGCCTTGAGGTTTTTTTGTTGGAAATATGCCCTAGAGGCAATAATAAATTAGTTATTATCATATTTCCTTGTTCATGATAATCGTTTGTTATCCATGCTATAATTGTATTGATCGGAAACTCAGATACATGTGTGGATACATAGACAACACCATGTCCCTAGTATGCCTCTAGTAGACTAGCTCGGTGATCAAAAAGATGGTTAAGGTTTCCTAGCCATGGACATGAGATGTCGTTTGATAACGGGATCACATCATTAGGAGAATGATGTGATGGATAAGACCCAAACTACAAATGTAGCATATGATCGTGTCAGTTTATTGCTGCTGTTTTCCGCATGTCAAAGTATATGTTCCTATGACCATGAGATCATGCAACTCACGGATATTGGAGGAGTGCCTTGTGTGTATCAAACGTCGCAACGTAACTGGGTGACTATAAAGGTGCTCTACAGGTATCTCCGATGGTGTCTGTTGAGTTGGCATGGATCGAGACTGGGATTTGTTACTCCGTGTGACGGAGAGGTATCTCAGGGCCCACTCGGTAATACAACATCACAATGAGCCTTGCAAGCAATGCGACTAATTGTTAGTTGCGGGATCTTGTATTACGGAACGAGTAAAGAGACTTGCCGGTAACGAGATTGAACTAGGTATGGAGATACCGACGATCGAATCTCGGGCAAGTAACATACCGAAGGACAAAGGGAACGTTATACGGGATTAACTGAATCCTTGACATAGAGGTTCGACCGATAAAGATCTTCGTAGAATATGTAGGAACCAATGTGGACGTCCAGGTCCCGCCATTGGTTATTGACCGTAGAGGTGTCTCGGTCATGTCTACATAGTTCTCGAACCCGCAGGGTCTGCACACTTAAGGTTCGGTGACGTTTCGGTAGTGTAGAGTTATGTATGGTGGTGACCGAGAGTTGTTCGGAGTCCCGGATGAGATCTCGGACGTCACGAGGAGCTCCGGAATGGTCGAGAGTTAAAGATTCATATATAGGAAGTCCCAGTTTGGTCGCCGGAAAAGTTTCGGGCTCATCGGTAGTGTACCGGGAGTGCCGGTAGTGTACCGGAGGACCTCCGGGAGGGGTATTTCGACCCCAAGAGGACCATGGGCTGTGAGAGGTTAATTACCAGCCCTTAGTGGGCTGGGAAAACAGCCACAAAGGCCCATGGCACAGGGAGAAAAAGTCCTAAAGGAAAAAGTGAAAAAATCAGCCAATAGGAGGCAATCCTACTCCAACTAGGATTGGAGGTGAAGTAGGATTGCACTCCACCTCCTATTTCGGCTGAACCAAAGGACTTGGCTGCCTCTCCTCTCCTCTCCTCCTATATATACTAGTGGAATAGCTAGGGTTTGGCTAACAACTACGGCCACGTGCTACCCGTTCCACCGGTGCTCCTCTAGATCGGATTTCTGCAGCGCTTAGGCGAAGCCCTGCCGGAATTGCTCCACCACCACCATCACCGGAGCGCCGTCACGCTGCCGGTGAACTCTCTCTCCTCTCCACCTCCTCTTGCTGGATCAAGATGGTGGAGATCGTCATCAAGCTGCACGTGTGCTAAACGCGGAGGTGCCGTCCGTTCGGCGCTAGATCGGAAGGACCGTGATCGAGATCGCGAGACGATTCGCGATGAGATTGCGGAACAGATCGTGATGAGTTCGCGGGACAGATTGTGATCAAGTTCGTGAAACGGATCGTGATGAGTTCGCGGGACGGATCGTGATTGGATCGCGGGACGGATCGTGATGAGATCGCGGGACGCTCGGCGATTTGGATCGCGAAGATGTTCGACTACACCAACCGCGTTTCTTAACGCTTCTCGCTTAGCGATCTACAAGGGTATGTAGATCCACTCTTCCTCTCGTAGATGCTCATCACCATGGATAGGTTTGCTTGTGCGTAGGAAAATTTTTGTTTCCCATGCGACGTTCCCCAACAGTGGCATCATGAGCTAGGTTGATGGTTCGATGAGATCTCGAGTAGAACACAAAAGGTTTGTTGGCGTTGATGCTTAGATTGCTTCCTCCCTTGGTCGGATTTTGGTTCAGCGGGATTGTGAGATGAAGCGGCCCGGACCAACATTACTCGTACGCTTACGAGAGACCGGTTCCCTCGATGCAACTTGTTGCTTAGATGGCTTGCGGGTGACAGTTTCTCTCACTTTAGTTGGATCGGATCCGACAAAGGCGGTCCTTGAGAAGGTTGAAAAGCAATCTATGTATCACCGTTGTGGTTTATGCGTAGGTGAGAATCGTTCTTGCTAGATACCCGTAGCAGCCACGTAAAACATGCAACAACAATTAGAGGGCGTCTAACTTGTTTTTGCAGGGTATGTTGTGATGTGATATGGCCAATTACATGATGAGATATATGTGATGTATGAGATGATCATGTGATGTATAGAATTTCACGACTTGCATGTCGTTGAGTACGGCAACCGGCAGGAGCCATAGGGTTGTCTTTAATTATTGTATGACCTGCGTGTCAATCATTAAGCGCTATGTAATGCTTTACTTTATCGCTAAGCGGTGGCAATAGAAGTAGCAGCAGGGTTGGCGCCACAACCCCGATGGCGACACGTTGATGGAGATCAAGATGATGGAGATCATGGTGTCGTGCCGGTGACGATGGAGATCATGCCGGTGTTTCAAAGATGGAGATCTTAAACACAAGTTGATGGCCATATCATGTCACTTATGAATTGCATGAGATGTTAATCCTTTTATGCACCTTGTTTTGCTTAGATCGACGGTAGCATTATAAGGTGATCCCTCACTTAATTTCAAGATAAATTGTGTTCTCCCCAAGTGTGCACCATTGCGAAAGTTCGTCGTGTTGAGACACCACGTGATGATCGGGTGTGATAGACTCTATGTTCACATACAACGGGTGCAAGACAGATTTGCACATGCGGAACACTCGGGTTAAACTTGACGAGCCTAGCATGTACAGACATGGCCTCGGAACACAAGAGACCGAAAGGTCGAGCATGAGTCATATAGTAGATATGATCAACATAATGATGTTCACCATTGAAGCCACCTCAACTCACGTGATGATCGGACTTGAGTTGGTGAATTTGGATCATGTGACACTCAGATGACCTGAGGGATGTCGATTTGAGTGGGAGTTCTTAAGTAATATGATTAATTGAACTCATCATCATGAACATAGTCAGTAGTGTCCTTGCAAATTATGTTGTAGATTACTAGCTCGCGCTGTAGCTCCCGTGTGTTTTTATATGTTCCTAGAGAAATAGAGTTGAAAGATGATGGTAGCAATATTGCGGACTGGGTCCGTGATATGAGGATTGTCCTCATTGCTGCACAGAAGGCTTATGTACTTAATGCACCGTTCGGTACGCCACCCCCTCTAGCGTCGTCTGTAGATGTTGTGAACATCTGACAAGCACGTTCTGATAACTACTTGATAGTTTAGTGCGTCATGCATTACGACTTAGAATTGAGGCTCCAAGACGTTTTTGAACGTCACGGAACATACAAGATGTTCTAAGAGCTGAGATTGTGATCTCAAGCTCGTGCCCGTGTTATGAGATATGAGATCTCAAACAAAAGATTCTTTGCTTGCAAGATGAAAGAGAATAGCTCAATAGTTGAGCATGTGCTTAGATTGTCTGGGTGCCACAATCGCTTGAATCGAGTGGGAGTTGATCTTCCAGATAAGATAGTGATTGATATAGTTCTCCAAGTCACTATCACTAAGCTACTAGAACTTGGTGATGAACTATAAATTGCCAGGGATAGAAATGATTCCTGAGCTGCTCGCGATGTTTTGACACCGCGAAGGTAGAAGTCAAAAAGGAGCATCAAAGTGTTGATGGTTAGTAAAACCACTAGTTTCGAAAAGGGCAAGGGCAAGTAGGGAAACTTCATGGATGGCAAGTCAGTTGCTGCTCCAGTGAAGCAACCCAAAGTTGAACCTAAACCCGAGACTGAGTGCTTCCATTATGAGGAGAACGGTCACTGAAGCGGGACAACCCTAGATGCATGGTAGATAAGAAGGCTGGCAACATCGATAGAAATATATTTAATGTATGAGTTATTAATGTGTACCTTGCTAGTACTCCTAGTAGCACCTGGGTATTGGATACCGGTTCGGTTGCTAAATGTTAGTAACTCGAAATAAAAGCTACGGAATAAACGGAGAACTAGTTAAGGGTGAGGTGACGATATGTGTTGGAAATGTTTCCAAGGTTGATATGATCAAACATCGCACGCTCTCTCTACCTTCGGGATTAGTGACGAACCTAAATTTTATTTGGTGTTTTGCATTGAAGCATGAACATGATTAGATCATGTTTATTGCAACACGGTTATTCATTCAAGTTAGAGAATAATGGTTATTCTGCTTACATGAATAAATACCTTCAATGGTCATGCACCCAGTAAGGATGGTTCATTGAATCTTGATCGTAGTAATACACATGTTCATAACATTGATGTCAAAAGATACAAAGTTAATAATGATAGTACCACATACTTGTGGCACTGCCGCAAAATGTCATATTGGTATAAAGCACATGAAGAAACTCCATGCTGATGGATCTTTGGACTCATTCGATTTCGAATCGGTTGAGACATGCGAACTATGCCTCTTGGGCAAGATGACTAAAACCCCGTTGGATGGAGCGGGCAAGTGATTCATTGGAAATGATACATGTTGATGTATGCGATCTAGTGAGTCTTGTAGCGTGCAGTGGATATCGTTATTTTCTTACCTTCACTGATGATTTGAGTAGATATAGTGTATATTTACTTAATGAAACACAAGTCTGAATCGTTTGAAAGGTTCAAGCAAATTCAGAGTGAAGTTTAAAATCATCGTGACAAGAAGATAAAAATGACTGCGATATGATCGTGGTGGTGAATATCTGAGTTACGAGTTTGGCATACAACTTAAGACAATGTGAAATTTGTTTCACAACTAAACGCCACCTGGAACACCATAGTGTGATGGTGTGTCCGAACATCATAGTCATGCTCTATTGGATATGGTGCGTGCTATGATGTCTCTTATCGTTTTACTACTATAATTTTGGGTTTATGCATTAGAGACAACTACATTCACTTTATATAGGGCACCATCTAAATCCGTTGACATGACACCGTGTGAATTATGGTTTGGTAGAAACCTAAGCTGTCATTTCTTAATGTTTGGGGCTGCAATGCTTGTGTGGAAAATGTTTTCACAGAATAAGCTAGAACCCAAAGCGGACAAATGTATCTTCATAGAATACCCTAAGAACAGTTGGGTATGCCTTCTATCTCAGATCCGAGTGCAAAGTGTTTGTTGCTAAAACTGGGTCCTTTCTCGAGAAAAAGTTTCTCTCAAAAGAATTGAGTGGGAGGAAGATAGAACTTGATGAGGTTGTTAAACCTTTGTTCAACCAGAGAGTGGCACAGCGCAGAAAGATGTTTCTGTGAAGCCTACGTTAGTTGAAGAGGAAGTTAATGATGATGATCATGAAGCTTCAGGATCAAGTTACTATCGAACTTCGTAGGTTGACAAGGATGTGTACTGCTCCTAAGCGGTACGACAACCCTGTCTTAAAGGTCATGTTGTTGGACAGCGATGAATCTACGAGCTATGGAGAAGCGATGATGGGCCCGGATTCCGACAAATGGATGAGACTATGAAATCCGAGATAGGATCCATGTATGAAAACCAAGTATAGACTTTGGTAGACTTGCTCGTTGGACGGCAGGTCGTTGAGTACAAATGGATCTTTAAAAATGAAGACAGACGCTGATGGTAAATATCACCATTTGTAAAGCTCGACTTGTTGCAAAGTTGTTTGTGACAAGTTCAAGGAGTTGACTACGATGAGACTTTCTCACTCGTAGTGGTGCTAAAGTCTGTTGGAATTATGTTAGCAGTTGCTGTGTTTTCAATTATGAAATCTGGCAAATGGATGTCAAAACATCGTTTCCTTAACGGTTTACTTGAGGAAAGGTTGTATGTGATACAACCAGAAGGTTTTGTCAGGCCTAAGGATGCTAAAAGGTGTGCAAGCTTCGATGATCCTTCCATGGACTGAAGCAAGCATCTCGGAGTTGGAATATATGCTTTGATGAGGTGATCAAAGTTATTGATGTTTATACAAAGTTTACGAGAAACTTGTATTTGCAATAAAGTGAGTGGGAGCACTATAGAATTTCTGATAAGTATATGTGGATGACATATTGTTAATCAGAAGTAATGTAGAATTTCTAGAAAGCATAAACGGTTGTTTGGAAAGTGATTTTCAAAGGAAGACCTTGATAAAACTACCTAATTGTTGAGCATCAAAATCTATGGAGATAGATCAAGATGCTCGATGAGACTTTCAATGAGTGCATACCTTGACAAGATTTTGAAAGAGTTCAAAATGGATCAGTCAGAGAAAGATTTCTCGTCTGATTTGTAAGGTGTGAAGTTGAGTGAGACTCAAAGCTCGACAACGGCAGAAGAAAGAGAAAGGACGAACATCGTCCCCTATGCCTTAGCCACAGGCTCTATATTATGCCATGCTGTGTACCGCACCTGTGTGTGCCTTGCCATGAGTCTGTCAAGGGGTACAAGAGTGGTCCAGGAGTGGATCACTGGACAGCGGTCAGAATTATCCTTAGTAACCAGAGGACTAAGGAAATGTTTCTCGATTATGGAGGTGATAAAGAATTCATCGTAAGGAATTACGTCGATACAAGCTTTAACACTAATCCGGATGACTCGTAGTAGCAATCTGGATACATATAGTGGAGCAGCCATTTGGAAATAGTACCAAGTGGAGTGTGGTAGCAGTGTTTACGGTTTGACATAGAGATTTGCAAAGTACACACGGATCTGAATATCGCAGACCCGTTGACTATAAGACCTCTCTCACATGCAAAGCATGATCGAGCCCCAGAACTCATTGGGTGTTAGATTCATAACAATGCGAATCACATGGTGATGTGAACTAGATTATTGACTCTAGTGCAAGTGGGAGACTGTTGGAAATATGCCCTAGAGGCAATAATAAATTAGTTATTATCATATTTCCTTGTTCTGAACTCGGCCGGAGCAAACCGACCTTCTTCTTTTGGCTCGGTGGTATAAAACCACTCCATCTGCCAGATCTTGATGGTTTCAATGAAGGTGTCATTCGGCCATCCGATGCGGGGGAGCTTATTGATGATCACACCTCTATAGTCTGCGTGCTCGCTTGCAATGGTCTTTGGCTTGACGTTGAAGACCTTGAGCCACAGGCCGAAGTGCGGTTCGACCCGCAGGAAGGCCTCATAGATGATGATAAATGCCAATATGTGCATAAAAGAGTTCGGGGGGGTGAGGTCATGGAAGTCTGGTCCATCGAAGAAAATGAGCCCCAGACAAAGGGGTGGAGTGGAAAGCTTAGTCCCCAGATGAAGTGGGGGATGAACACCACCCTCTTTCCTAGCTTGGGGGTGGGAACCACCTGGTTCTTCTCCAGAGCGTGATGGTAGACGTTGGAGGGGAGGTAGCCAGCATCCTTCAGGTCCCGGATGTCTTGGTCGGTGACCGTGCAAGCCTCCCACTTGTCGTTGGAGCCCGAACCTGCCATGACTACAGCTCGGAGGAGAATTCGAGGAAGATTGAAGAAGCATATGATGCAAATGGGGAGCGTGAATATGCCTTGAGGTTTTTTTGTTGGAAATATGCCCTAGAGGCAATAATAAATTAGTTATTATCATATTTCCTTGTTCATGATAATCGTTTGTTATCCATGCTATAATTGTATTGATCGGAAACTCAGATACATGTGTGGATACATAGACAACACCATGTCCCTAGTATGCCTCTAGTAGACTAGCTCGGTGATCAAAAAGATGGTTAAGGTTTCCTAGCCATGGACATGAGATGTCGTTTGATAACGGGATCACATCATTAGGAGAATGATGTGATGGATAAGACCCAAACTACAAACGTAGCATATGATCGTGTCAGTTTATTGCTGCTGTTTTCCGCATGTCAAAGTATATGTTCCTATGACCATGAGATCATGCAACTCACGGATATTGGAGGAGTGCCTTGTGTGTATCAAACGCCGCAACATAACTGGGTGACTATAAAGGTGCTCTACAGGTATCTCCGATGGTGTCTGTTGAGTTGGCATGGATCGAGACTGGGATTTGTTACTCCGTGTGACGGAGAGGTATCTCAGGGCCCACTCGGTAATACAACATCACAATGAGCCTTGCAAGCAATGCGACTAATTGTTAGTTGCGGGATCTTGTATTACGGAACGAGTAAAGAGACTTGCCGGTAACGAGATTGAACTAGGTATGGAGATACCGACGATCGAATCTCGGGCAAGTAACATACCGAAGGACAAAGGGAACGTTATACGGGATTAACTGAATCCTTGACATAGAGGTTCGACCGATAAAGATCTTCGTAGAATATGTAGGAACCAATGTGGATGTCCAGGTCCCGCCATTGGTTATTGACCGTAGAGGTGTCTCGGTCATGTCTACATAGTTCTCGAACCCGCAGGGTCTGCACACTTAAGGTTCGGTGACGTTTCGGTAGTGTAGAGTTATGTATGGTGGTGACCGAGAGTTGTTCGGAGTCCCGGATGAGATCCCGGACGTCACGAGGAGCTCCGGAATGGTCGAGAGTTAAAGATTCATATATAGGAAGTCCCAGTTTGGTCGCCGGAAAAGTTTCGGGCTCATCGGTAGTGTACCGGGAGTGCCGGTAGTGTACCGGAGGACCTCCGGGAGGGGTATTTCGACCCCAAGAGGACCATGGGCTGTGAGAGGTTAATTACCAGCCCTTAGTGGGCTGGGAAAACAGCCACAAAGGCCCATGGCACAGGGAGAAAAAGTCCTAAAGGAAAAAGTGAAAAAATCAGCCAATAGGAGGCAATCCTACTCCAACTAGGATTGGAGGTGAAGTAGGATTGCACTCCACCTCCTATTTCGGCTGAACCAAAGGACTTGGCTGCCTCTCCTCTCCTCTCCTCCTATATATACTAGTGGAATAGCTAGGGTTTGGCTAACAACTACGGCCACGTGCTACCCGTTCCACCGGTGCTCCTCTAGATCGGATTTCTGCAGCGCTTAGGCGAAGCCCTGCCGGAATTGCTCCACCACCACCATCACCGGAGCGCCGTCACGCTGCCGGTGAACTCTCTCTCCTCTCCACCTCCTCTTGCTGGATCAAGATGGTGGAGATCGTCATCAAGCTGCACGTGTGCTGAACGCGGAGGTGCCGTCCGTTCGGCGCTAGATCGGAAGGACCGTGATCGAGATCACGAGACGATTCGCGATGAGATTGCGGAACAGATCGTGATGAGTTCGCGGGACAGATTGTGATCAAGTTCGTGAAACGGATCGTGATGAGTTCGCGGGACGGATCGTGATTGGATCGCGGGACGGATCGTGATGAGATCGCGGGACGCTCGGCGATTTGGATCGCGAAGATGTTCGACTACACCAACCGCGTTTCTTAACGCTTCTCGCTTAGCGATCTACAAGGGTATGTAGATCCACTCTTCCTCTCGTAGATGCTCATCACCATGGATAGGTTTGCTTGTGCGTAGGAAAATTTTTGTTTCCCATGCGACGTTCCCCAACAGTGGCATCATGAGCTAGGTTGATGGTTCGATGAGATCTCGAGTAGAACACAAAAGGTTTGTTGGCGTTGATGCTTAGATTGCTTCCTCCCTTGGTCGGATTTTGGTTCAGCGGGATTGTGAGATGAAGCGGCCCGGACCAACATTACTCGTACGCTTACGAGAGACCGGTTCCCTCGATGCAACTTGTTGCTTAGATGGCTTGCGGGTGACAGTTTCTCTCACTTTAGTTGGATCGGATCCGACAAAGGCGGTCCTTGAGAAGGTTGAAAAGCAATCTATGTATCACCGTTGTGGTTTATGCGTAGGTGAGAATCGTTCTTGCTAGATACCCGTAGCAGCCACGTAAAACATGCAACAACAATTAGAGGGCGTCTAACTTGTTTTTGCAGGGTATGTTGTGATGTGATATGGCCAATTACATGATGAGATATATGTGATGTATGAGATGATCATGTGATGTATAGAATTTCACGACTTGCATGTCGTTGAGTACGGCAACCGGCAGGAGCCATAGGGTTGTCTTTAATTATTGTATGACCTGCGTGTCAATCATTAAGCGCTATGTAATGCTTTACTTTATCGCTAAGCGGTGGCAATAGAAGTAGCAGCAGGGTTGGCGCCACAACCCCGATGGCGACACGTTGATGGAGATCAAGATGATGGAGATCATGGTGTCGTGCCGGTGACGATGGAGATCATGCCGGTGTTTCAAAGATGGAGATCTTAAACACAAGTTGATGGCCATATCATGTCACTTATGAATTGCATGAGATGTTAATCCTTTTATGCACCTTGTTTTGCTTAGATCGACGGTAGCATTATAAGGTGATCCCTCACTTAATTTCAAGATAAATTGTGTTCTCCCCAAGTGTGCACCATTGCGAAAGTTCGTCGTGTTGAGACACCACGTGATGATCGGGTGTGATAGACTCTACGTTCACATACAACGGGTGCACGACAGATTTGCACATGCGGAACACTCGGGTTAAACTTGACGAGCCTAGCATGTACAGACATGGCCTCGGAACACAAGAGACCGAAAGGTCGAGCATGAGTCATATAGTAGATATGATCAACATAATGATGTTCACCAGGACCTATAACTGTCTTATACTTTATGAAACTTCAGCAGGTGTAGCCCCCAAGGGTCGGCTCATCATCATGTGATGGGCCGGGCCTTCAATTTGAATCTCTTAATCTGTTTGAATAGCTGAATACTATAGCCCCCAAGTATCGGGTCGCATGCCTACGGCGACTTGCGACTTTTAGAAAATTTGATCTGAGTGGTGTAGCCCCCAAGTATCGGGTCAGTAAGAATTATCGAGCTGGGGGAAAAATATAGAAAGACCGACTCATCTCCTTGAGATAATGTGGTCTTGATGACAATGTAATGATTTGAAAACCTGCTTGCATTAGCCCCCAAGTGTCGTGGTGCATGCTTGCAGCAACATGGGACTTGCATATTTGATATAAACTAGACTTGAATAATGTAGCCCCCAAGTGCCGGGTTGTTTGCCTGCGGAGACTCGGGACTATGTGAGAATAATATGACTCACCACAACTTGTTAGATGAATCTTTGACCGTGGTTGTAATATAACCCGAAATGAATATCCTGGAATAATTCCTATGTCTTTGACATGAAATCCCTGCTCGTGGTTGCGATGCAACCCGGCAAATATATATTTGGATAAATCCATGAGTGTTGTAGTTTACTACAGAGTACGATTGAAGAAATCCGAGAACCGGACAATTAGATGAAATGGCATTATATCTGACATGGCGGCTCTTTGAAAAAATAATAATTTCTCCGAGCTGGCTTGAAAACCCCAATCATTTATTACTAGTTATGATAAACCATGAAGATCCAGCTATGTTGGATATTAAAAGATCCATTTGCTCTTGCAGAACACTTAACGGCGGCTCATCTTAAGAGATAATACCTGCAAAAAATAAACAAGACAAAATATATTCTGCATTGTTGTGAAGGTGGCTTGAAGAAGCTCAACCCGGAGATGTTATATCTTTCATAACATTGCTCCTTCTTTCATAATCTTGCTCTGATCCGGCTTGATAAGCCGATATTTTATGTGAATATGATTCAATGTATGATGCAAAGTATGATGCAATGTTTGACTTGTCAACATTTTTGGCGCGAACGCCGGTTGTTAGGGTTAGATAAGCTACACTCGGAGGTGGGAAGCCCCCTTTAAACAACCATGGCTAATCGTGTTAGCCGGAGAAGGCATAAAGCTGGCCGATAAGGTGTTAGAAGCGATACCCGGAGGTAAGAAGCCACCCTCAGCAATATGGCACGAACGCCAGTTGTTAGGGTTAGATAAGCTACACCCAGAGGTGGGAAGCCCCTTTAGACAACCATGGCTAATCATGTTAGCCGAAGATGTCATAAAGCCTGGCCGATAAGGCATTAGAAGCGATACACGGAGGTAAGAAGCCGCCTTCCGCCGGTTGTTAGGGTGTTAGATACCCGTCGGTAAGAACCCCTACAACCGCAGCTAATCCTATTAGCCAGAGATTTGGCATAAAGCCGACCTATAGGGTGTTAGAAGTGATACCCGTCGGTAAGAAGCCCCCTTCAGCAATTTGGCATAAACGCCAGCCGATAAGGCATTAGAAGTGTTACCCGAAGGTAAGAAGCCACCCTCCGCCGCGGCTAATCGTGTTAGCCGGAGATTTGGCATAAAGCCGGTCGATAAGGAATTTGAAGCGATACCCGAAGGTAAGAAGCTGCCCTCCCCCGTGGCTAATCCTGTTAGCTGGAAATTTGGCATAAAGCCGACCGATAAGGCATTAGAAGCGATACCCGAAGGTAAGAGGCCGCCCTCCGCCGCGGCTAATCGTGTTAGCCGGAGATTTTGGCATGAAGCCGGCCGATGAGGCATTAGAAGCGATACCCGAAGGTAAGAATCCGCCCTCAGCAGTCGCAGTTGATATATCAACTGGAATGTTTATGAACTCTTCTTGTAAGTCGCCATCTCGTTAACCGCCAACTTGTATGAAGAAACGACAGAAGCTCCTAGTGATGATCCAATAAATCCGGACACCTATGTTTGAATGGTGCATCACAACGGTTCGTCCTCTTGGGAAACTTTTAATCTTCCGCCAAAGATGTAGTAGCCTCTAGGATTAGGTTGATTTTTTCCATGACCCCGGGGTTCTCGTTGAAAATGACCAAACGAGTCTTGTTATGTCTGTAGCCCCCGAGTCTTAAGTTGACTTGAAGAGGCGGCTTGAGAATATCCACTGAAAGTTGAGGTTGGCCATGGTGGGTTATAGATAATCCCGTACAAATTGTTTCAATGATCCGATCGATGGTTCATTCCGGCTGGTTGTTGAAGTTAACCAAACTATAATGGCGGCGATTTGTGTGCCTGTCCGTTGGACGGCTCGTATCGACGAGCACTGCATCGATATGTTGATGTAGATCAGATTGTGGGCGGCATCTTGCACGCGTCCATTGGGCGGCTTGTACTAGTGTATGTAGCCACTCACGTGTTGATGTAGACATAGAAACCATCTGCGGCATTGTAAGCCGGTGCTGTTGTAAAAGACGCCACGGCGTCGTAAGCCGGCGCAGTCGTGAGAGACAGTCGTGACGTTGTAAGCCAGACCGCGGGGCGATGGGTGAGCGCGGCATTTGTAAGACGGTGTGGACGGAGGGTCGCGCATGGTGCTGTTTGGAAACCATAACGCGAACGCGGCATATTGTCGCATCCATTGAATCATGCGACATGGATGAACACCAGCATATAATGATGTTGGCGTGTACTCCATCTCCGTGGTATCATGCCACTTGAATAATTGTCCTGCGTACAAATATTACAGGAAACAGGGTAACTGTTCTTGGACAAATAATATGTACCGAAAATAGAAAGGACAAATAGCACCTCGTATTCTTGGGTGGATGTAGTAATTGAGGAAAAAATAAGCATGAAGCCTCCATGTAGCCTCCCGCAAAGGCAGCATCTGGGGTGGATACGGCGACGAGCGGGACGAAGCTAGCGAAGCGGCAGAAGCCGACAGGCCTGGCACGGTGTGGTGGCCAGCCGGGAGCCACGACGTGAAGGCGGAGCATGCGGCGGCGGCTCAGCCGGGGCAGCTCGGCGATGCCGACCCACAGCGGAGGCGGAGGTCGCAGCGACTCATCAGCCGGGGCAGCTCGGCGGCGCCGGCCCGCAATGGAGGCGGAGGTCATGGCGTCTCATCGGCCGGGGCGGCTCAATGGACGTAGCCGGGGCGAGGCGAGACATGGCGATGGCGGCAAGTATGGCGGGACGGGCGAGGCCAAGCCAGCAGCTTGAGCAGAACCGCGGCGTCTTGAACTACTTGTGGCAGAGGTGGCGGCCCGAGGCCTGCTCCGATGAGGGCAGCTCGGTGGCTCTCGACCGCAGCGTCAACGGCTCACTGCAGGAGAAGGTCAACAAGAGCGGGAGGTGGAGCAAGACTGGCCACTGCGTCGAACCAGATGGGCCCGAGAGGAGCTCAGCGACCGGTGGCTCAACGAAAACTGGCTGCACCACGGGTCGACCATGATAGCAAGACGCGAAGCTATGGGGCCTTCTGAGGCAGAAGGCGAGCTAGCTTGAGGCGGGGGTTGCGCCGGAGGCGAGTCACGCATGAAGTGGGGCGACGTGGCGCAGGCGCGCGAGACCACGACGATGGCGCAGGAGGAGCGGAGGCAAGTAGGATGTTGCTGCAGTGGCTGAGGTGAGGCTGCGGCGGCGGAAAACGCGCTGGCACTGCGAGGCTAATCCAGAAGTTGACCATTTATTGAACCAAGTAGCATAGTATGTACTGCTAATCCTATAGATGCGCAAACATGCACCACTTTCCATTTGATTGATGCTTCACGTGGGGTCATGGCAGCAAGTATGACTATGCCATGGTTGAATTTTTTTATTAGCAGTGGATTGGTATTTACTGATTTGCCTTGTAGTGGCGCACTGTTCTCGGTTTGCAGCTTTTGCTTTGCTCCACGTAAGGTGAGTTTGAATCCGGTCTGAAGGAGGTCTCGGGAGGAATACTGATTGCGGGTTTTGACACGGATCCATCAATGACTTTGCAAGTTCAAAAGTCCCCACGTTGGCGTCTTCTAGTTGCTGAGACGGAGTGGAAATTAGTGTAGGCCGGCCCGAGTTGATGTTTTGTCTGATGCCTGCAGGCTTCGGTCATACGTCGCCTTTTGCGTCTGTAGAAATTGTTGTGCGGCCTCACACGCGTGCTTCCAATGATGGGACCATCCATAAAAATTCCTCCAAGTTCCCTCTTGACATGAGTCTAGAACTTGCTTTGAAGAAAACGTAACTCCACCGACGGCTGACAACAAAGTAGATTCTATTGGGTAGAACACCCATGGCAGCGCTTGCACCACCACCAATTAGATTAGCTCGAAACTGATCGTGACTGGCAAACTAAAAGATGATGTAGATCCTTTCTATCTGGCCAATCGCGAGCTCCTCGATCCCTATAGAGCTCCCTCCAAGAACACAACACAACTGTCCGGCAGGCCCCACGGTGGGTGCCAATTGTTGTGGATTTGTCACGGCAGATGTCTGGGTGACCGGACTTAGGATCGAGGCGAAGACGCAACTATGTGGCGGCGTGAAGGGGTTGATCGGAATCGAGAGACATGGAATTTACCCAGGTTCGGCCCCTCCGATGGAGGTAAAATCCTACATCCCGCTTGTCTGGTATTGATGATGAAGGAGATCTCTCGGTTACAAGGGTGCTATTTGCTACCTCTAATTCCGAGAGCCTCTAATCTGTCTAAACTTGTGGACTTGTCAATCTTCCCCCTCTAGGGGTGCTCTACCCCTCCTTATAAAGGAGGAGAGGATAGGTTTACAAATAGAGTCCTACTAGGAGTAGGATTAGGACTAGTCTCTCTAGAATCCTATTCCGGGTCTTGTAACCTTCGACAGGGAGTCTTTCTCTCTTTGAGCCTTCTCTTGTGAGCCGCCTGGCACCGGCTTACACGCCGGGTCTTGGGCATGGTCGTCCTGTGATCTGCCTGCCGGGTCATTAATAAAATGTCATGTCCTTTCCGGGTCTCCTGTGAGTCGCCAGGCCGGGTCATACCGCGGGGTATATCCCCGACACAACCCCAGCCCCGGATCCTTCCAATTGCTTGGATCCGTTGAAGTGAATCATCCAGAATGTGTTGTGTGGCTTCTCCTCAAGCGATTGACACTCTGTCCAATCTTTTATGAAATCCACCAAGGCCTGAGACTTGACAACCGTTCGTGTTGGAAATATGCCCTAGAGGCAATAATAAATTAGTTATTATCATATTTCCTTGTTCATGATAATCGTTTATTATCCATGCTATAATTGTATTGATCGGAGACTTAAATGCATGTGTGGATACATAGAAAAAACCATGTCCCTAGTATGCCTCTAATATACTAGCTCGTTGATCAAAGGATGGTTAAGGTTTCCTAGCCATGGACATGCGAAGTCATTTGATAACGGGATCACATCATTGGGAGAATGATGTGATGGACAAGACCCAAATTACAAACGTAGCATATGATCGTGTCAGTTTATTGCTGTTGTTTTCCGCATGTCAAGTATATGTTCCTATGACCATGAGATCATGCAACTCACTGACACCGGAGGGATACTTTGTGTGTATCAAACGTCGCAACGTAACTGGGTGACTATAAAGGTGCACTACAGGTATCTCCGAAGGTGTCTCTTGAGTTGGCATGGATCAAGACTGGGATTTGTTACTCCGTGTGACGGAGAGGTATCTCAGGGCCCACTCAGTAATGCAACATCACAACAAGGCTTGCAAGCAATGTGACTAATATGTTAGCCACGGGATCTTGCATTACAGAACGAGTAAAGAGACTTGCCGGTAACGAGGTTGAACTAGGTATGGAGATACCGACGATCGAATCTTGGGCAAGTAACATACCGAAGAACAAAGGGAACGTTATACAAGATTGATTGAATCCTTGACATAGAGGTTCGACCGATGAAGATCTTCGTAGAATATGTAGGAACCAATGTGGACGCCCAGGTCCCGCCATTGGTTATTGGCCATAGAGGTGTCTCGGACATGTCTACATAGTTCTCGAACCCGCAGGGTCTGCACACTTAAGGTTCGATGACGTTTCGGTAGTGTAGAGTTATGTATGGTGGTGACCGAAGGTTGTTAGGAGTCCTGGATGAGATCCCGGACGTGACGAGGAGCTCTGGAATGGTCCGGAGGTAAAGATTCATATATAGGAAGTCCCAGTTTGGTCACCGGAAAAGTTCCGGGCTCATCGGTAGTGTACCGGGAGTGCCGGTAGTGTACCGAGAGACCACCGGGAGGGTATTTCGACCCAAGAGGCTTTATGGGCTGTAGGAGGATGAATACCAGCCCTTAGTGGTCTGGTGGAAGTCCTACACAAAGCCCATGAGGCTGGGAAGAAAATACCAAAAGGAAAAAGGTGGAAAAAGGCAAAAAAAAGGGCCAAATAAGGAAGGAGTCCTAATCCTACTTGGAGTGGAGGAGGAGGACTCCTCCGTCCTTGGTTTGGCCGACCCAAGGGCTGCCTTTTTGGCATCCAAGACTCCTCTTCCTCTCCTCCTATACATACTAGAGGATTTTAGGGTTTTGGCACAAAATTTTCAGCCACGTGCCACCCGTTCCTCTAGTGCATAGCTTCTCCTCTAGATCGGTTTTCTGCAGTGCTTAGGCGAAGCCTTGTCGGAATAGCTCCACCACCATCGCCGGAGCACCGTCATGCTACTGGAGAACTCTTCCTCCTCTCCGCCTCCTCTTGCTGGATCAAGACGGTGGAGATCGTCATCAAGCTACACGTGTGCTGAACGCGGAGGTGCCGTCCGTTCGGTACTAGATCGGAAGGATCGTGATCAAGGCCACGGGACGTTCGTGATCGGATCGCGGGATGGATCGTGATGAGATTGCGGGACGGTTCATGATTGGTTCATGGGATGGTTTGTGATTAGATTGCAGGACGCTCGGCGATTTGGATCGCGAAGAAGTTCGACTACACAAACCGTGTTTCTTAACGCTTCCCGCTTAGCGATCTACAAGGGTACGTAGATCCACTCTCCCTCTCGTAGATGCTCTTCACCATGGATAGGTTTGCGTGTGCCTAGGAAATTTTTTGTTTCCCATGTGACATTCCCCAGTTCGAGGCACATACTTTAAATTAAGGGGGCCAAGCTCTAATGCCCACTGAGCAATCCTGCCAGTGGCTTCTCTATTTTGGATTATATCACCCAACGGGGCAGAGCTAACCACCGTGATCTGGTATCCAAGGAAATAGTGCTTCAACTTGCGGTTTGCCATGAACACCCCATAGATCAATTTCTGCCAATGCCGGTATCTTTGCCTGGAATCCATCAAGACCTCGCTGACATAGTAAACCGACCTCTCGACTGGATACTCTTTCCCTGCCTCCTTACGCTCCACAACAATCGCGGTGCTGACTGCCCTGTTATTAGCCGCCACATATAAGAGCAAAGGTTCCTTCACAGCCGGAGCAGGCAAGACAGGCGGCTCAGCTAACTATCTCCTGAGCACCTCAAGCACCTCGTCTACAGCCTTACTCCACACAAAGTCGTCCGTCTTTTTCATCATCTGATACAGAGGAATAGCCTTCTCGACGAGGCGGCTGATGAAGCGGCTTAAGGCGGAAATGCGACCCGCCAAGTGTTGCACATTGTTGATGCTCACCGGTTTAGGCAAAGAAATGAAGGCCTTTATCTTGTCCAGGTTAGCTTCAATACCTCACTCTGAGACTAAGAAACCCAAAAGCTTGCCTCCGGGAACACCAAAGACACACTTGGCCGGGTTAAGCATCATTTTGTAGACCCGTAAGTTGTCAAACGTCTCCTTCAAGTCGTCAAGCAGAGTCTCCTTCTTCCTTGACTTAACCACAATATCATACACATAAGCATGAACATTACGCCCAATCTGACTATAAAGGCAATTTTGTACACAACGTTGATAAGTTGCCTGCGCACTCTTAAGCCCGACAGAAATAGACACATAGTAGAAAGCTTCAAAAGGTGTTATAAAATATGTCTTCTCTTGGTCCTTTACTGCCATTTTTATATGATGATAACCCAAATTAGCGTCCAACAAACATAGACTCTCACAACCCGCCGTTGTATCAATAATTTGGTCGATACGAGGGAGAGCAAACGGGTCAACTGGACAGGCCTTGTTAAGATCCGTGTAGTCCACACACATACGCCACATGTCACTCTTTTTTAGCACAGGCACGGGATTTGCTAACCACTCTAGGTGAAAAACTTCCACGATGAAGCATGTTGCTAAGAGACAGGCCACATCTTCTCTAATTGCTTTACGGTGTTCTTCGCTGAAACGACCGAGGAACTATTTAATCGGCTTAAACTTGGGATCCACATTAAGGTGGTGCTCAACAAACTCTCTCGGTACACCCGGCATGTCAGAAGGCTTCCATGCAAAGATGTCCCGATTCTCATGGATGAATTCGATGAGCGCGCTTTCCTATGCAGGGTCCATGTTAGCCCCAATAGAGAACTGCTTTGACGAGTCACCCGGAGAAAAATCCACCAGCTTAGTATCCACTGCCACAAATTTCTAGGGCGGCTCGGACTCTGTGTTGGTCTTCTTCAACGGAGTCATATCCGTCGGGTCAACATTATCCTTGTAAAACTTGAGATCTTCCTCGGCACATCTTGATTACATATAAGCAGCGTCGCTTTTCTCACACCCAAGGGCCGCCTTCTGATCACCGTGTACTGTAATCGTCCCTTTGAGAGCCGGCATCTTGAGCCGCAAGTAAACATAATGGGGCTTGGCCATAAATTTTGTGAAAGCCGGCCGGCCAAACAAGGCGTGATATGGGCTCTTAATTTTCACCACCTCAAACCACAAAGTCTCCCCTCTGTAGTTATAATCATCTCCGAATGCCACCTCGAGGGCAATCTTGCCCACCAGGTAAGCCGACTTACTCGGCACGATACCGTGAAAAACTGTTGATGACGGCTTAAGGGCCTTGTCAGTTAGCTCCATCCGGCAAAAAGTGTCATAGTACAAGATGTTGATGATGCTTCCACCATCCATCAGTACCTTTGTATACTTATAACCTCCAACCTAAGGTGCTACCATAAGTGCCAAGTGCCCCAGGTTATCAATCGGTGGCGGGTGATCCTCCCTACTCCAAGAGATAGGATACTCAGACCACTTCAAATACTGTGGGAGAGACGATGTTACCGTGTTGACTGCCCTCTTGTGTAGCTTTTGATCCCGTTTGTCCAGGCTCATAGTGAAAACAAGATACTAGCCCCCACTAAGTTGCTTCGGGTGTATCTGATACCCTGACTGGTTGTTTTGCTGCTCACCACCATTGCCAGACTGTTGATGGTGACCATCTTGATTGCCTTGACCCTGATAACCTAAACCTAAGCCGCCTCCACAAAAACCTGTTAATGACCCACAGGTATAGGGGATATATCGTAGTCCTTTCGATAAGTAAGAATGTCAAACCCAAAAAGGAGCACAAGGAAATGACAACTGGTTTTTAGTTAGTTGTTCTCTGCAAGCGCTGAAATTATCGGTAACAGATAGTTTTGTGATAAGGTAATTTGTAACGAGTGACAAGTAACAAGTGTAGCAAAGGTGCAGCAAGGTAGCCCAATCCTTTTTGTAGCAAAGGACAGCCCTGGACAAACTCTTATATAAACTGACATGCTCCCGAGGACACATGGGAATTTCCGTCAAGCTAGTTTTCATCATGCTCATTCGATTCGCGTTCGTTACTATGATAATTTGATATGTGGGTGGACCGGTGCTTGGGTGCTGCCCTTGGACAAACCACCCACTTATGATTAACCTCTCTCGCAAGCATCCGCAACTACGAAAGAAGAATTAAGATAAATCTAACCATAGCTTGAAACATATGGATCCAAATCATCCCCTTACGAAGCAACGCATAAACTAGGGTTTAAGCTTCTGTCACTCTAGCAACCAATCATCTACTTATAACTTCCCAATGCATTCCCATAGGCCCAAATAATGGTAAAGTGTTATGTAGTCGACATTCACATAACACCACTAGAGGAGAGACAACATACATCTCATCAAAATATCAAACGAATACCAAATTCACATGATTACTTACAACAAGACTTATCACATGTCCTGAGGAACAAACGTAACTACTCACAAACATGTTCATGTTCATAATTAGAGAAGTATTAATTATCATACAAGATCTGAACATATGATCTTCCACCAAGTAAACCAACTAGCATCAACTACAAGGAGTAATCAACACTACTAGCAACCCACAGGTACCAATCTGAGGTTTGAGACAAAGATCGGATACAAGAGATGAACTAGGGTTTGGAGAGGAGATGGTGCTGGTGAAGATGTTGATGGAGATTGACCCCCTCTCAATGAGAGGATCGTTGGTGATGACGATGGCTTTGATGCCCCCTCCGTGAGGGAAGTTTCCCCGGTAGAACAGCTCCGTCGGAGCTCTAGATTGGTTCTGCCCAAGTTCCACCTCGAGACGGTGGCGCTTCGTCCCGAAAGCGGTCTTATGAATTTTTTTCCATGTCAAAACCCTTCATATAGTAGAAGATGCACAGTGATGGCCTGCCAGGGGACCCACAAGCCACCAAGGCACGGCCAGGGGGTAGGTCATGCCTGGCAGGCTTGTGACCTCCTGGTGGGTCCCTTTTGGTATTTGTTTTGACCAATATTTTTTATATATTCCAAAATAATTCTCCATAACTTTTTAGGACTTTTGGAATTGTGCAGAATAGGTCTCTCATATTTGCTCCTTTTCCAGTCCAGAATTCCAGCTGTCGGCATTCTCCCTCTTCATGTAAACCTTGTAAAATAGGAGAGAAAAGGCATAAGAATTGTACCATAACGTGTAATAATAGCCCATAATGCAATAAAAATCAATATAAAAGCATGATGCGGAATGGACATATCAACTCCCCAAGCTTAGACCTCGCTTGTCCTTAAGCGAAAGCCGAGATCGATAAATATGTCCACAAGTTTAGAGATAGATGTGTCGATAAAATGAAATACGAACATGAGGGCATATTGATCAACTTTAGAACAGCAATACTTATTGATATATAATTTGTTATACTAGAGTAACAATTCATTCACAGGAAAAAGTATGAACCGAGAACACTATTGAGAACCATCAAACTATGCTCTCAGTCATTGAAGAAAATGCAATTTATCACAACATCGGAAAGAGTAAATATAAGAGCTTGTAAAGCAAATCCACACACTCAATCATCTTTTAGTATTTTATAATGCTAACACTCACATGGTACTCGTGAGGTCAAAGCTTCAATTGGACACAGAGAAAGATAGGGGCTTATAGTTTTGCCTCCCAACTATTTACCTCAAGGGTAATGTCAACAGAAATAACTCATGATCACCTACATCCGAGTGGATATATGTGTCTAGATCATTCCCCAACACATAACGCTTGCCAAGAGAGAACGGCAAAATATAGGAAGTGGTGAAGATCACCATGACTCTTGCATAAAGGTAAGTACTTATAAAGTAAAAGTAACAGATAGGCCTTCCATAGAGGGAAGCACAGGTTGTCATGCGCTTTTCGTTTTTGAATGTGCAAACCCTTAATGCAAAGGAACGCGGCGTTGTATTGCCCTTTGTGATAGCAACCATTATTATGCAGTTCGTTGCTTTTATTTCTTTACCATCACAAGTTCGTACAACGCTTATTTTACCATACAATAAAAGATCATACATATTTAGGAGCAATTCTTATTGCTTTTTGCACCGATGAAAACTTACTTGAAGGATCTTACTCAATCCATAGGTAGGTATGGTGGACTCTCATGGCAAAACTGGGTTGAGGGTGTTTGGATGCACAAGTAGTATCTCTACTTGGTGCGGAAGTTTTGGCTAGTATGAGGTGGAAGCAAGAACTACATGTTGGAGGATCTATAACCATATAACTTCTATCCGGAAATAAGCAAACATAACCCATTATGTTGTCTTCCTTGTCCAACATCAACTTCTTAGCATATAATATTTTAATGAGTGCTCACAATCATAAATGATGTCCAAGATAAGATATTTATATGCGAACCTCTCTTTCTTCATTACTTCCTTTTAATTGCACCAATGACCAATCGCTATGTTTGTCAAGTCCCAACAAATTTCAATCAACATACCTCTTATATGTGAAGTCATCACTCCCCATAAGATCATCATATATACTCTTTGCTTTTATTCTACTCTCCTTTTATTACCCCCTTTTTTATTTTTCTCAAGATCATAGCAACAAGCAAAGCCCTCACATCAAAACTACTTTTTATTATATAACTCTCGGGCTCGCTTACATAAGGGGAACATAAAGCAAAACTCAAAGCTAGACCACACTAAAAACTTTATTCTACTATATCAAGATATATGCAAAAGGATCGAACTAAGAAAATGAGAAAAGTAAAAGATGTGATGGTGATACGATACCGGGGCACCTCCCCCAAGCTTGGCACAAGCCAAGGGGAATGCCCATACCCATGTGTTTAGATGTCCTTCTTCGAAGGTGATGGTGGTGGTGTTGTTGATGAGATTGGAAGCTTGTCCTTTGTCTTCCAAGGCATCGGCTCACCATCATAAAAGGATGAACGAGTCTTCAGAATCCTCAAATCTGCAGCCAAACTCATTCTCTTAAATCTGTATTCATACTCACAGTTTTGGTTTTGCAGGTCATAGATCTAGGCTTGGAGATGCTCTATTTTCTCGTAAAGCTTGAAGATGTGCTCCCCGGTGTCCTTGGCGTCCAGCTTGTGTTTATGGGTAAACTTCGCGATCATCATATGATTGGCATTGAGTCCACGTACACCATCCCTTGGCAGTTGAAGACTATCTCTACGCTTCCAGACTTCTTTGGCCCCTCAACATCACGGATGTGCAGCACCTTCGCAAGATAGGGGTTGATGACCTTCTTGAAGAACTTGTCCTTCGAAGCACTTGGGGACGTCATGGCAATCTAAATTTGTCCGAAAAACAACAACAAACGAGAACGGAGGATTTTTCCATGGTACGGTGGTCAAAACCTTCGGGGGATTATATAATGATTTTTTACCGACCGAAAGGAATGTCCTACAAGAAAACAAAGTCCAGAGGGTGCATGGGGTGGCCACAAGCCACAGGGGCGCGGCCAGGGGGGTAGGCTGCGCCCTGCAGGCTTGTTGCCTCCTCGTGCACCTTTTGGATTACTTTAAATTTTCCTAATTTACTAAGTATTCCAAAACTGAGAAAAATTCCTATTGGGAAAGTTTTGTAGTCGGTTTGCTTACCATACCACATACCTATTCCTTTTTGGAATATGAAACATTCTGGTAGGTCTCCCTAATGTACCCCTCCGGAGTTATGGTATTGATAACATTGGGCTCAACATTTATGGGAGTACTTGAGATATAATGTTTGATTCTTTGCCCGTTTACCACCTTCAGATTTTTGCCTTCGGCGTTGTTGATCTTGATGGCACCGAAGCGATATACTTCCTCAACAATGTAAGGCCCTTCCCATTTAGAGAGAAGTTTTCCTGCAAAAAATCTTAAACGAGAATTGTATAGCAAGACATGGTCACCTACATTGAATTCACGCTTTTGTATCCTTTTATCATGCCATCTCTTAACTTTTTCTTTAAACAACTTGGCATTCTCATAGGCCTGGGTTCTCCATTCATCAAGTGAGCTAATGTCAAAGAACCTCTTCTCACCAGCAAGTTTGAAATCATAGTTGAGCTCTTTGATTGTCCAATAAGCTTTATGCTCTAGTTCTAGAGGTAAGTGACATGCTTTACCACAAACCATTTTATAAGGAGACATACCCATAGGTTTTTGTAAGCAGTTCTATAAGCCCATAATGCATCATCAAGTTTCTTAGACCAATTCTTTCTAGATCTATTAACAGTCTTTTGCAAGATCAATTTAATTTCTCTATTGCTTAATTCTGCTTGACCACTAGACTAAGGGTGATAAGGATATGCAATTCTATGATTAACATCATACTTAGCAAGCAATTTACGGAAAGCACCATGAATAAAGTGTGAACCACCATCAGTCATTAAATATCTAGGGACCCCAAATCTAGGGAGAATAACTTCTTTCCGCATTTTAATAGAAGTGTTATGATTAGCACTACTAGTTGGAATATCTTCTACCCACTTAGTAACATAATCAACAGCAACTAGAATATGAGTATACCCATTGGACTTTGGAAAAGGTCCCATATAATCAAAACACCAAACATCAAATGGTTCAATAGCAAGAGAGTAATTGATAGGCATTTTCTGACGTCTACTAATATTGCCAATTCTTTGACATTCATCACAAGACAAGACAAACTTAAGAGCATCCTTGAAGAGAGTAGGCCAATAAAAACCAGATTGTAATACCTTATGTGCAGTTCTATCTCCAGCGTGGTGTCCTCCGTAGGCCTCGGAATGACACTGGTGTAGGATCAGTTCATGTTCATGCTCAGGTACACAACTTCTAATAACACAATCTAATCCTTCTTTGTAAAGGTGTGGATCATCCCAAAAGTAATGTCTTAAATCATAGAAGAACCTTTTCTTTTGTTGGTATGTGAAACTAGGCAGTATAAATTTAGCAACAATGTAATTAGCATAATGATCATACCATGGAGCATTACACGAAGGATTTATGACAACAAATTGTTCATCAGGAAAGCTATCATCAATAGGTAGTGGGTCATCAAGAACATTTTCTAACCTAGACAAGTTGTCTGCTAAGGGGTTCACAACACCTTTTCTATCAATAATATGCAAATAAATTCTTGTAGCAGAAGAACCCATCTAATAAGTCTAGGTTTCTCATCTTTCTTTTCCATAAGATATTTAATAGCAGCATGATCAGTGTGAACAATTACTTTAGAATCAACAATATAAGGTATGAACTTATCACAGGCAAACACAGCTACTAAAAATTCCTTTTCAGTGGTAGCATAGTTTCTTTGAGCGCTATCTAGAGTTTTACTAGCATAATGGATAACATTTAATTTCTTATCAACTCTTTGTCCTAGAACAACACCAACAACATAATCACTAGCATCACACATAATCTCGAAGGGAAGAATCCAATCAGGTGGTTGAATAACAGGTGGAGTGAACAAGGCTTTCTTAAGAATTTCAAATTCTTCTACACAATCATCATAAAAAACGAACGGAGCATCTTTTCGCAAAAGATTAGTGAGAGGCCTAGAAATCTTAGAGAAATATTTAATAAACCTCCTATAGAAACCATCATGACCAAGGAAACTTCTTATACCTCTGATATCCGTAGGACACAACATTTTTTCAATAGCATCAACTTTAGCTTTATCAACTTTAATACCTCTTTCAGAGATTTTATGTACCAAGACAATACCTTCATTAACCATAAAGTGGCACTTCTCCCAATTCAAGACAAGATTAGTTTCTTCACATCTCTGCAAAACTCGATCAAGGTTGCTCCAGCAATCATCAAAACAAGTTCCATGAACGGAGAAGTCATCCATGAAAACCTCAACAATCTTTTCACAAAAGTCAGAGAATATAGCAGTCATACATCTTTGAAAGGTAGCAGGTGCATTGCATAAACCAAAAGTCATATGTCTATAAGCAAAGGTTCCGAAAAGGAAAGTAAAAGTGGTCTTCTCTTGGTCCTCTTTTGACACGGGTATTTGAGAGAAGCCAGAGTAACCATCTAGAAAGCAAAAATGTGTGTGTTTGGATAGTCTTTCCAGTATTTGATCAATAAAAGGTAAAGGTTAATGATCTTTCCTACTAGCTTTATTTAATTTCCTAAAAGCAATTACCATTCTATATCATGTAACAATTCTTTGCAGGATCAATTCATTTTTATCATCAGGATCTACGGTAATACCTCCTTTCTTAGGGACACAATGAACGGGACTAACCCATCTACTATCAGCAATAGGATAAATTGTACATGTATCCAGAAGCTTTAATATTTCATTTCTTACCACTTCTTTCATTTTAGGATTTAACCGTTGTTGGTGATCAACAATTGGTTTAGCATCGGGCTCCGTATTAATTTTATGCTGACATAGAGTGGTACTAATGCCCTTAAGATCATCAAGAGTATATCCAATAGCAGCATAGTGCTTCCTTGGAGTTTTCAATAATCGCTTTTCTTCATGCTCTGAAAGGTTAGCACTAATAATAATAGGATATATCTTCTTTTCATCAAGATAAGCATATTTCAGAGTATCCAGTAATTATTTAAGCTCAAACACGGTATCACCCTTGGGTGGAGGAGGATCCCCAAGTATTTCAACAGGAAAGTTGTGTTTCAAAATAAGATGCTAATCAAAGAAAATCTTATCTATTTCATTCCTTTCATTCACATGCATATCATTTTCATGGTCTAGCAAATATTGTTCTAAGGGATTACTAGGAGGCACAGCAATAGAAGCAAGACCAATAATTTCATCCTTACTAGGAAATTCTTTAGCATGGGGTTTTCTATGAAATTTAGAGAAATTAAACTCATGGGACACATCCCCAAAACTTACACTAACAGTTTCTTTCTCACGATCTATCTTCGCATTAATAGTATTCAAGAAAGGTCTACCAAACATAATGGGACAAAAATCATCTTGTGGGGAACCAAGGACAAGAAAATCAGTAGGATATTTTATTTTCCCACACAAGACTTCAGCATCTCTAATAATCCCAACTGGTGCTATAGTATCTCTATTAGCAAGCTTAATGGTAATTCCTCCAATTCAGTTGGTGCAATACCATTCATAATTTCTTTATATAATGTAAAGGGAATTGAACTCACACTAGCACCTACATTACATAAGCCATGATAACAATTATCTCCTATTTTAACAGAAACAACATGCACGCCAACAATGGGTATATGTTTATCTTTAGCATTAGGTCTAGCAATTCTAGCAGCTTCATCATAGAAATGAATAACATGCCCATCAATATTATCAACAAAGAGATCTTAAACCATAGCAATACTAGGTTCAACTTTAATTTGTTCAGGAGGTGTAGGTGTTCTAACATAGCTCTTACGAACCATAATTGAAGCTTTAGCATGTTCCTTTATGTTGGAAATATGCCCTAGAGGCAATAATAAATTAGTTATTATCATATTTCCTTGTTCATGATAATCGTTTATTATCCATGCTATAATTGTATTGATCGGAGACTTAGATGCATGTGTGGATACATAGACAAAGCCATGTCCCTAGTATGCCTCTAATAGACTAGCTCATTGATCAAAAGATGGTTAAGGTTTCCTAGCCATGGACATGAGATGTCATTTGATAACGGGATCACATTATTAGGAGAATGATGTGATGGACAAGACCCAAACTACAAACGTAGCATATGATCGTGTTAGTTTACTGCTACTGTTTTCTGCATGTCAAGTATATGTTCCTATGACCATGAGATCATGCAACTCACGGATATCGGAGGAGTGCCTTGTGTGTATCAAACGTCACAATGTAACTAGGTGACTATAAAGGTGCTCTACAGGTATCTCCGATGGTGTCTGTTGAGTTGGCATGGATCGAGACTGGGATTTGTAACTCCGTGTGACGGAGAGGTATCTCAGGGCCCACTCGGTAATACAACATCACAATGAGCCTTGCAAGCAATGTGACTAAGTGTTAGTTGCGGGATCTTATATTAAGAAACGAGTAAAGAGACTTGTCGGTAACGAGGTTGAACTAGGTATGGAGATACCGACGATCGAATCTAGGGCAAGTAACATACCGAAGAACAAAGGGAACGTTATACGGGATTAACTGAATCCTTGACATAGAGGTTCGACCGATAAAGATCTTCGTAGAATATGTAGGAACCAATGTGCACGTCCAGGTCCTGCCATTGGTTATTGACCGTAGAGGTGTCTCGGTCATGTCTACATAGTTCTCGAACCCGCAGGGTCTGCACACTTAAGGTTCGGTGACGTTTCGATAGTGTAGAATTATATATGGTGGTGACCTAAGGTTGTTCGGAGTCCCAGATGAGATCCGGACATCACGAGGAGCTCCGGAATGGTCCGGAGGTAAAGATTCATATATAGGAAGTCCCAGTTTGGTCGCCGGAAAAGTTTCGGGCTCATCGGTAGTGTACCGGGAGTGCCGGTAGTGTACCGGGAGGGGTATTTCGACCCCAAGAGGTCCATGGGCTGTGGGAGAGTGTTAACCAGCCCTTCGTGGGCTGGGAAAAACAGCCACAAAGTCACATGGCGTAGGGAGTGGAAATCCTAAAGGAAAAAGGGAAAATCAGTCAATAGGAAGCAATCCTACTCCAACTAGGATTGGAGGAGAAGTAGGATTGCGCCTCCTAGCCGGCCGACTCCCCTAGGGTGACTTGATGCGCTAGACCCTATCCCCCTCCTCTCCTCCTATATATACTAGTGGATTAGGTGGTTTTTGGACACAACTTATGGCCACGTGCTACCCGTTTCACCGGTGCTCCTCTAGATCGGATTTCTGTAGTGCTTGGGCGAAGCCCTGCCGGAATTGTTACACCACCATCACCGGAGCGCCGTCATGCTGCCGGTGAACTCTCTCTCCTCTCCACCTCCTCTTGCTGGATCAAGACGGTGGAGATCGTCATCAAGCTGCACATGTGCTGAACACAGAGGTGTCGTCCGTTCGGCGCTAGATCGGAAGGACCATGATCGAGATCGCGAGACGGTTCGTGATGAGATCACGGAACAGATCGTGATGAGTTCGCGGGACAGATTGTGATCAAGATCGTGAGACAGATCGTGATGAGATCGCGGGACGGATCGTGATGAGTTCGCGGGACGGGTCATGATTGGATCGCGGGACGGATCATGATGAGACCGCGGGATGCTCGGCGATTTGGATCGCGAAGATGTTCGACTACACCAACCGCGTTTCTTAACGCTTCCCGCTTTGCGATCTACAAGGGTCCGTAGATCCACTCTCCCTCTCGTAGATGCTCATCACCATGGATAGGTTTGCGTGTGCGTAGGAAATTTTTTGTTTCCCATGCGACGTTCACCAACAGTGGCATCATGAGCTAGGTTGATGGTTCGATGAGATCTCGAGTAGAACACAAAAGGTTTGTGGGCGTTGATGCTTAGATTGCTTCCTCCCTTGGTCGTATTTTGGTTCAACGGGATTGTGAGATGAAGCGGCCCGGACCAACATTACTCATACACTTACGAGAGACCGGTTCCCTCGATGCAACTTGTTACCTAGATGGCTTGCGGGTGACAGTTTCTCTCACTTTAGTTGCATCAGATCTGACAAAGGCAGTCCTTGAGAAGGTTGAAAAGAAACTAGTGTATCACCGTTGTGGTTTATGCGTAGGTGAGAATCGTTCTTGCTATATACCCATAGCAGCCACGTAAAACATGTAACAACAATTAGAGGACGTCTAACTTGTTTTTGCAGGGTATGTTGTGATGTGATATGACCAATTACATGATGTGATATATGTGATGTATGAGATGATCATGTGATGTATAGAATTTCACGACTTGCATGTCGATGATTACGGCAACCGGCAGGAGCCATAGGGTTGTCTTTAATTATTGTATGACCTGCATGTCAATCATTAAGCTCTATGTAATGCTTTACTTTATCGCTACGGTAGCAATAGTAGTAGAAGCGTGCAGGGCGTGACAACCCCGATGGCGACACGTTGATGGAGAACAAGATGATGGAGATCATGGTGTCATGCCGGTGACGATGGAGATCATGCCGGTGCTTTCATGATGGAGATCAAAAGCACAAGATCATGGCCATATCATGTCACTTATGATTTGCATGTGATGTTAATCCTTTTATGCACCTTGTTTTGCTTAGGAAGACGGTAGCATTATAAGGTGATCCCTCACTTAATTTCAAGATAAATTGTGTTCTCCCAGAGTGTGCACCATTGCGAAAGTTCGTCGTGTTGAGACACCACGTGTTGATCAGGTGTGATAGACTCTACGTTCACATACAACGGGTGCAAGCCAGTGTTGCACAAGCAGAACACTCGGGTTAAACTTGACGAGCCTAGCATGTACACACATGGCCTCGGAACACAAGAGACCGAAAGGTAGAACATGAGTCGTATAGTAGATATGATCAACATGATGATGTTCACCATTGCAGCCACCTCAACTCACGTGATGATCGGACTTGAGTTGGTGAAATTTGGATCATGTATCACTCGAATGATCGGAGGGATGACAATTTGAGTGGGAGTTCTTAACTAATATGATTAATTGAACTTATTATCATGGACATAGTCAGTAGTGACTTTGCAAATTATGTTGTAGATTACTAGCTCGCGTTGTAGCTCCCTTAAATTTTTATATGTCCCTAGAGAAATAGAGTTGAAAGATGTTGGTAGCAATATTGCGGACTGGGTCCGTGATCTGAGGATTGTCCTCATTGCTGCACAGAAGGCTTATGTCCTTAATGCACCGCTCGGTGTGCCACCCCCTCTAGCGTCGTCTGTAGATGTTGTGAACATCTGACAGGCACGTTTCGATGACTACTTGATAGTTTAGTGCGTCATGCATTACGGCTTAGAATTGAGGCTTTGAAACTTTTTTGAATGTCACAGAACATATGAGATGTTCTAAGAGCTGAAATTAGGATCTCAGGCTCGTGCCCATGTTGCGAGATATGAAATCTCCGACATGATTATTTGCCTGCAAGATGAACGAGAATAGCTCAATCGTTGAGCATGTGCTCAGATTGTCTGGGTGCTACAATCACTTGAATCGAGTGGGAGTTGATCTTCCAGATAAGATAGTGATTGATATAGTTCTCCAAGTCACTTTCACTAAGCTACTAGAACTTGGTGATGAACTATAGGATGCTAGGGATAGAAGTAATGATCCCTGAGCTGTTCGCGATGTTTGACACCGCGAAAGTAGAAATCAAAAAGGAGCGTCAAGTGTTGATGGTTAATCAAACCATTAGTTTCAAGAAGGGCAAGAGCAAGGAGGGAAACTTCATGGATAGCAAGTTAGTTGCTGCTCCAGTGAAGCAACCCAAAGTTGAACTCAAACCCGAGACTAAGTGCTTCTATTATGAGGTGAGCGGTCACTGAAGTGGAACAACCCTAGATACTTGGTAGATAAGAAGGCTGGCAACATCGATAGAAGTATATTTGATATACGAGTTATTGATGTGTACCTTGCTAGTACTCCTTGTAGCACCTGGGTATTTGATATACCGGTACTCCTAGAAGACCCAAACTACAAACGTAGCATATGATCGTGTCAGTTTACTGCTACTGTTTTCTGCATGTCAAGTATATGTTCCTATGACCATGAGATCATGCAACTCACGGATATCGGAGGAGTTCCTTGTGTGTATCAAACGTCACAACGTAACTGGGTGACTATAAAGGTGCTCTACAGGTATCTCCGATGGTGTCTGTTGAGTTGGCATGGATCGAGACTGGGATTTGTTACTCCGTGTGACGGAGAGGTATCTCAGGGCCCACTTGGTAATACAACATCACAATGAGCCTTGCGAGCAATGTGACTAAGTGTTAGTTGTGGGATCTTGTATTATGAAATGAGTAAAGAGACTTGCCGATAACGAGGTTGAACTAGGTATGGAGATACCGACGATCGAATCTCGGGCAAGTAACATACCGAAGAACAAAGGGAACGTTATACGGGATTAACTGAATCCTTGACATAGAGGTTCGATCGATAAAGATCTTCGTAGAATATGTAGGAACCAATGTGGACGTCCAGTTCCCGCCACTGGTTATGGACCGTAGAGGTGTCTCGGTCATGTCTACATAGTTCTCGAACCCGCAGGGTCTACACACTTAAGGTTCGGTGATGTTTCAGTAGTGTAGAGTTATATATGGTGGTGACCGAAGGTTGTTCGGAGTCCCGGATGAGATCCCGGATGTCACGAGGAGCTCCAGAATGGTCCGGAGGTAAAGATTCATATATAGGAAGTCCCAGTTTGGTCGCCGGAAAAGTTTCGGGCTCATTGGTAGTGTACCGGGAGTGCCGGTAGTGTACCGGGAGACCTCCGGGAGGGGTATTTCGACCCCAAGAGGTCCATGGGCTGTGGGAGAGTGTTAACCAGCCCTTATTGGGCTGGGAAAACCAGCCACAAAGGCCCATGGCGCAGGGAGTGGAAATCCTAAAGGAAAAAGGGAAAAACTGCCAATAGGAAGCAATCCTACTCCAACTAGGATTGGAGGAGAAGTAGGATTGCTCTTGCTAGCCGACCGACTCCCCTAGGGAGACTTGGTGCGCCAGCCCCTCTCCCCCTCCTCTCCTCCTATATATACTAGTGGATTGGGTGGTTTTTGGACACAACTTACGGCCACGTGCTACCCATTTCACCGGTGCTCCTCTAGATCAGATTTCTGCAGTGCTTAGGCGAAGCCCTGCCGGAATTGCTACACCACCATCACCGGAGCGTCGTCACGCTGCCGGTGAACTCTCTCTCCTCTCCACCTCCTCTTGCTGGATCAAGACGGCAGATATCGTCATCAAGGTGCACGTGTGCTGAACGCGGAGGTGCCGTCCGTTCGGCGCTAGATCGGAAGGACCGTGATCGAGATCGCGAGACGGTTCATGATGAGATCACGGAACGGATCGTGATGAGTTCGCGGGACAGATTGTGATCAAGATCATGAGACGGATCGTGGTGAGATCGCGGGACGGATCGTGATGAGTTTGCAGGACGAATCGTGATTCGATCACGGGACGGATCATGATGAGATCACGGGACGCTCGACGATTTGGATCGCGAAGATGTTCGACTACACCAACCACGTTTCTTAACGCTTCTCGCTTAGCGATCTACAAGGGTACGTAGATCCACTCTCCCTCTCGTAGATGCTCATCACCATGGATAGGTTTGCGTGTGAGTAGGAAAATTTTTGTTTCCCATGCGACGTTCACCAACACTTTATTCTAATAGGGAAAGGTGGTTTCTCAATATAAGCGGCAGGAATAACAGGATCAACATTATAAGTAATAGTTTCTTCTTCAACTTTACTAGGTTCAACTAATTTCACTTCAATGGGAGGATGGTATTCAAACCACTTATCCTTAGGGAGATCAACATGACCAGCAAAAGATTCACAGAAAAAGCTACTATCTCAGAGTCAAGTCCATATTTAGTGCTAAATTCACGAAAAGCATCGGTGTCTATGAAGGATTTAACACAATCAAACTTAAGGTTTGTACCTGACTCCTTACCTTCGCCGAGTTCCCAATCTTCAGAGTTGCATTTAATTCTTTCCAATAAATCCCATTTGAAGTCAATATCTTTCTTCATATAGCAACCAGTACAAGAAGTATCGAGCATGGATTGATCATTACGAGAAAGCCGAGCATAAAAATTCTGAATAATAATTTCTCTCGAGAGCTTATGATTGGAGAATGAATATAACATTGACTTAAGCCTCCCCCAAGCTTGAGCGATACTTTCTCCTTCACGATGACAATAATTATAAATATAATTCCGATCACGATGAACTAGATGCATAGGATAAAACTTCTGATGAAATTCCATTTTCAATCGGTTGTAGATCCATAATCCAATATCATCACATAGCCTATACCATATAAATTCCTTCTCCATCAAAGATAACGGAAAGACCTTCTTCTTGACATGATCCTCGGGCAGACCTACAAGCTTAAATAATCCACAAACTTCATCCACATAGATTAGATGCAAATCAAGATGTAGTGTTCCATCTCCTGCATAAGGATTAGCCATCAGTTTCTCTATCATACCCGAAGGAATTTCATAATAAATATTTTCAGTAGGTTCAGTAGGTTGAGGAGCAACTCTTTGTGCTTCCGATCGAGGTGAAGATATCCCGAACAAGCCCCTCAAAGGATTACTTTCCATAGTAACAAGTGATAGTAAATTTTAGCACACTATATAAATTTTTCCTTACCAGATTCCACTTACCAAAGGCACTTCACTCCCTGGCAACGGCGCCAGAAAAGAGTCTTAATGACCCACAAGTATAGGGGATCTATCGTAGTCCTTTCAATAAGTAACAGTGTCGAACCCAACAAGGAGCAGAAGGAAATGACAAGCGGTTTTTAGTAAGGTATTCTCTCCAAGCACTAAAATTATCGGTAACAGATAGTTTTGTGATAAGATAATTTGTAATGGGTAACAAGTAACAAGTGTAGAAAAGGTGCGGAAAGGTACCCCCAATCCTATTTTTAGCAAAGGACAGGCCTGGACAAACTCTTATATAAAGTGAAGCGCTCCCGAGGACACATGGGAATTTCTGTCAAGCTAGTTTTCATCATGCTCATTTGATTCGCGTTGGCTACTTTGATCATTTGATATGCGGGTTGACCGGTGCTTGGGTGCTGCCCTTACTTGGACAAACCTCCCACTTATGATTAACCTCTCTCGCAAGCATCTGCAACTATGAAAGAAGAATTAAGACAAATGTAACCATAGCATGAAACATATGGATCCAAATCAGCCCCTTACGAAGCAACACATAAAGTAGGGTTTAAGCTTCTATCACTTCCAATATTACTTCCCAATGCCTCCCCTAGGCCCAAATAACCCATCATCTACTTATTACTTCCCAATGCCTCCCCCTAGGCCCAAATAATGGTGAAGTGTTATGTAGTCAACGTTCAGATAACACCACTAGAGGAGAGACAACATACATCTCATCAAAATATCGAACGAATACCAAATTCACATGATTACATATAACAAGACTTATCCCATGTCCTCGGGAACAAATGTAACTACTCACAAAACATGTTCATGTTCATAATAAGAGGAGTATGAATTATCATAAAGGATCTGAACATATGATCTTCCACCAAGTAAACCAACTAGCATCAACTACAAGGAGTAATCAACACTACTAGCAACCCACATGTACCAATCTAAGGTTTGAGACAAAGATCGGATACAAGAGATGAACTAGGGTTTGGAGAGGAGATGGTGCTGGTGAACATGTTGATGGAGATTGACCCCCTCTCAATGAGAGGATCGTTGGTGATGACGACGGCTTCGATTTCCGCCTTCGGGGGGGAAATTTCCCCGGCAGAACAGCTCCGCCGGAGGTCTAGATTGGTTCTGCCCAAGTTCCGCCTCGAGATGGCGGCGCTTTGTCCAGAAAGCTCTGTTCTAATTTTTTCCAGGTCAAAACCGTTCATATAGCAAAAGATGGGCACCAAAGGCCTACCAGGGGCCCACAAGCCACCAAGGTGCGGCCAGGGGGGTAGGCCGCGCCTGGCAGGCTCGTGACCTCTTGGTGGGTCCCCTCTGGTATTTGTTTTGCCCCATATTTTTTATATATCCAAAAATAATTCTCCGTAACTTTTCAGGACTTTTGGAGTAGTGCAGAATAGGTATCTCATATTTGCTCCTTTTCCAGTCCAGAATTCCAGCTACCGGAATTCTCCCTCTTCATGTAGACCTATTAAAATAGGAGAGAAAAGGCATAAGTATTGTACCATAACTTGTAATAATAGCCCATAATGCAATAAATATCAATATAAAAGCATGATGCAAAATGGACGTATCACCTGTCCCTGAGCCGCCTGGACTTGAGCCGCATGATGGCCCATTGCCGTTATTGCGATGTTGGTTAAGGCTATAGTCCTGGACCTCCCGCATAATGATGCAGCCCCTCCACGCATGACCTGTTGGCCTGCTAGGTTGGCTGTGCTCTAGGCAAAGTTCACTGAGCATTTACTCCAAGTTAAAGGGGGATTTACCTTTGTTAAAGGGAAGCTTACCATTACCCTTGGCACGATTGTTCCTAGCGTTGGCATTTGCCACCAGTTCTGACCCTCCATCTGGGTTCTTTCTCTTGCTCGGGTTGTTATTCCGGCCCCGTTCCGCTGTTGACTCTTGCCATTGCTATTCTTCTTACCCTTAGCTAATCTCTCATCATCGGAGCCCGGATCCTTAGTAGTATCTGAATCTGCATACTTTGTGAGAGTCGTCATGAGCTCGCCCATGTCTTGACAAGAACGCTTCAGCCGCCCGAGCTTCTACTTAAGAGGTAAGAAGTGACAGTTTTTCTCTAAGATCAGAACCGCTTGAGATGCTGAGATGTTCTCAGATGAGTGGATAACCGTCGAAACCCACCGGACCCAATGATGGGCTGACTCATCCTCATGTTGTACACAATGGTCAAGATCTACAATTGCCATAGGCTGCCTGCATGTTCCTCGGAAGTTCTTGATAAAACGTGCCTTCAACTCGGCCCGAGACGCAATGGTATTGGGAGGCAAACCCTTTAACCATGTGTGAGCTGGTCCTTCTAACATCATGATGAAGTACTTTGCACAAACCGCCTCACTGACGTCCAACATATCCATGGCAAGCTCATAACTTTCAATCGAAGCCTCAGGGGTAAATCAGCCGTATAGTTAGGCACCTTATGTGGCTGCTTAAAGTCCTTGGGAAAACGCTCGTTCCGCAGAGCCTCCGTCAGGCAAGGCACGCCAACGCCCCTGGATGAGACGCAAGCTCCCACTAACGTGGAAGGGGTTGTTGGAGCCGGCTCAGGAATTACCGGGTAATCTGCCACTAGATTTGGTCCCCTATGAGCTTGGCCCCTATCCACAATCTCCTGAGTATTAATTCGAGGCGAGTTAACATTGTGCGGGTTGTGTCTTCCTTCGCTGCTAGAAACCGCTGGCAAATTTATGCGTCGGCTATAGCTACGGCTTGGGATGGGCATGGAGTGCACATGACTCCGGCTGCATGTGTACTTTTCCTGTTGGGCCACCGTCGTCTGTAACAGTCCAATGGCGTTTTGCGCCTCCTCAGCAAACGACATCCCTTCAGCGAAGGGGAGTGCATTGAGTCTAGCAGCCACCGCTATCATGTTCTCCATCGGGTAAGAATAATGGCCAGGTGGTGTCACAAGGTGCCGCGGCAGAGTCCGATCCCTCCGGGGCGGGTTTGGCTGCCGTGGCGCCTCCATAGCCCGGGTTACAACCGGTGGTGTGCTCGGCCCCACTCCGGGAGTGTTGAAGAGATTTCGGGGCTGAAGCTGCACAGGGAGGCCGACTTGGGTCCTCCTCCGAAGAATCGCCTCCGAAGCATGCTGGTCTAGGCTAACACGGAGAGCCTCCGTCCTTAGACGTTTCGACTCGGCGTTCATCTAGATTTGCAACACGTTGATATCCTCGTGGGCCTGAGCCATCAGTCCCTCAATCCTGGTGATTTCTGCATTGCGCTCTACTTGATATTCGTCTGTTACCTCAATGGCCATTAGGGTAGTTAAATCGTCCATTAGTTCTAGCAAGACCTGAGCCAGTGGCTTGGGAAGCCCGACATCTGGCGTGGCAGCTCCTGCCGCTGCTCTGGACGTCGTGCTGTTGAAAGCCGGCGCCATCCCTGCCATGAAGACGGCGGCTCGGCTCGGCGGGTCATAGGGCTCCGGAACACTGCTGCCATCGGCATAGCCCTCGAGCCCGCCGTCGTGAAGCTGGTATTGATTTCGCATCTCCACTAGAGGATCCTTTGTCTGAGAGGAAAAAAGTTCCCCCCCTGATGCGGAGTCTTCCCTACCTTGCGTGAAGCGGACGAAGACGCTCCTCCGCCCGGGTTGAAAATGGGCGGGTTGCGCATGTGGGGCCGGCTCGATGAGGTCGGTGCAAATGTCCGGCCCAGATCCGCCGATCTTACTAATGAACACGTGAATCTTGCCAAAGGGAAATCGGTACCCGTACTCGATTGAGTCGGCCTCCGGCCCCCATCCAGCATGATTGATGTAGAGCTAGCCGTGGCGACTCTTAGTCATCATGTCGACGACATATCCCTCGATCCCTAGGATAGAGTGATACTTCTTCGTCATGTCTATAATTTTTGATTGTTTCATGCCAATATTCTACAACTTTCATATACTTTTGGCAACTTTTTTTACTATTTTTGGGACTAACATATTAATCCAGTGCCCAGTGCCAGTTCATGTTTGTTGCATGTTTTTTGTTTCGCAGAATATCCATGCGAAACAAAGTCCAAATGCGATAAAAACTTTCGGAGATTTTCATTCCAATATATGTGACTTTTGGGAAAAATAGTCAACGCGAGACGATGCCCGAGGTGACCACAAGTCAGGGGCCGCGGCCTACTCCCCTGGCCGTGCCCTGGGCCCTTGTAGTCACCCCTTTAGGCGGTTGGAGCTCTACTTTTGCAAAAGGAAGATATTTTTATAATAAAAATCCCCTCAAAATTTTGGACCAGTTGGAGTTATGGATCTCCGGATATTTAAGAAACGGTGAAAGGCCAGAATCTGGGAACGCGGAAGCAGAAGGAAACAGAGAGAGATCCAATCTCGGAGGGGCTCCCTCTCCTCTGCCGGCATGGAGGCCAAGGACCAGAGGGGAAACCTCCTCCCATCTAGGGGGAGGACAAGGAAGAATAAGAAGGAGGGGTATCTCTCCCCCTCTCTCCCGGTGGCACCGGAACACCACCGGGGCCATCATCGTGATAGCGATCTACTCCAACAACTCCGTCATCTTCACCAACACCTCCATCATCTTCCCCCATCTATCTACAGCGGTCCACTCTCCCGAAACCAGTTGTACTCTCTACTGGAACATGGTGCTTTTGCTTCATATTATTATCCAATGATGTGTTGCCATCCTATGATGTCTGAGTAGATTTTTGTTGTCCTATGGGTTGATTGATGATCATGATTGGTTTGAGTTGCATGTTTTATTATTGGTGCTGTCCTATGGTGCTCTCCATGTCGCGCAAGCGTGAGGGATCCTCGATGTATGGTGTTGCAATGTGTACATGATTCGCCTATGGTGGGTTGCTTGAGTGACAAAAGCATAAACCCGAGTAGGTGGGTTGTTGCATATGGGACTAAAGAGGACTTGATACCTTATAATGCTATGGTTGGGTTTTACCTTAATGATCTTTAGTAGTTGTGGATGATTGCTAGAGTTCCAATCATAAGTGCATATGATCCAAGTAGAGAAAGTATGTTAGCTTATGCCTCTCCCTCATATAAAATTGCAATAATGATTACCGGTCTAGGTATCGATTGCCTAGGGACAATTCCGCAACTCCTACCACCACTTTTCCACACTCGTTAAACTAACTTAGTTGTTTATTTATCTTAGAAGCCCCTAGTTTTTATTTACGTGCTCTTTATTATCTTGCAAACCTATCCTGTCACACCTACAAAGTACTTCTAGTTTCATACTTGTTCTAGGTAAAGCGAATGTTAAGCGTGCATAGAGTTGTATCGGTGGTCGATTGAACTTGGGGGAATATTTGTTCTACCTTTATCTCCTCGTTGGGTTCAACACACTTACTTATCAATAAAGGCTACAATTGATCCCCTATACTTGTGGGTTATCAAGACCTTTTTCTAGCGCCATTGCCGGGGAGCAATAGCGTAGGGTGTATATTTTCGTGTGTGCTTGTTTGCTTTATCACTAAGTAATTTTTATTTTCTGTTCTAAGTTGTTTTCTATCTTTAGATATGGGTAGGAAATGTAAAATACCAAAAAAATAGATGTACTTGCTGCTCCGAAAGTTGAGGAACCACTAGTGTTCCATACCACCAACGAATATTACTTGGGCCATCTTCGATCCACTTGTGCTCGTGTTGAAAACCCAACTAGCTTAGTTGACGGAAAGTCATTAAATGAGCATGCTCATTATGTGCGATGCTGAATATCTCAAAAAAGGGAAACTCTTGTGGCATCAAATTAATACTTTCTGTTGTTATGCTTGGAACTTGTGTGAATTGCATGATTTTACTTGTTGTTCTAAAGAAGCTAAAAAACACCTTCCCTACCAATGTGTGTTTACTGATAATGAAATATTATCCTCTTATGCCAAGCAGGCCTATTTCTATAATGATGTTGAACAAATTGAAGAATTTTTTGCTTTCAAGGGTGCCTATGAAATCGCTTCTTTCGTTGAAAAGTATGATGCTACTCTTTACAAATCTGAAAATTTTGCCATACTTTAATATTGCTATGAAAATTATGCTTCTAATGCTTATGTTAAAGAGTTTATTGAAAGAATGATCGCTGCCTTTGAAGAGACTAATATTTTTTAGGAATCTATGGAAGAGGAAGTTGCTGAAATTGTAAGCTCATTAGATGAAAAAGATGAGGAGGAGAACGAAGAACAAAAGGAGGAAGAGCAAATTAGCTACCCGTGCCCACCTTCTAATGAGAGTAACTCTTCAACTCATACATTGTTTAATCACCCTTCGCACATGCCAAAGGATGAATGCTATGATGATTGATATGATCCCTTGGATTCTTTTGAAATGTCCCTTTTTTGATGAACTTGATGCTTGCTATTCTTGTGGCCATTATGCCAATATGAATTATGCCTATGAAGATGAACTTGCTATAGTTCCTTATGTTAAGAATGAAATTGTTTCTATTGCACCCACACATGATAGTCCTATTATATTTTTGAATTCTCCAAACTACACTATATCGGAGAAGTTTTCACTTATTAAGGATTATATTGATGGGTTGCATTTTCCTATTGCACCTGGTGATTTTAATGAATATAATATGCATGTGCTTTCTGCTACTACTTGCAATTATTATGAGAGAGGAACTACATCTTCACCTCTCTATGTTTCCGATACGCTAAAATTGCAAGAAACTACGTATGCTATGCATTGGCCTTTACTTGGTGTGAATGAATTGTTCTTGTATGACATGCCGATGCATAGGAAGAGAGTTAGACTTCGTTGTTGCATGATATATGTTACTTTGTGCTCACTACTGAATTACAAATCATTGTTAACTAAAATTGGCTTTGATATACCTTGTGATCTGGGTGGATCTACTACTTGAGCACTTTATACGTAGCTTAATGGCTTTAAAGAAAGCGCTTCCAGGGAGACAACCTAGAAGTTTTAGAGAGTCATTTTATTATGTTGTGTGCTTTTATATAGTTTAAAAACAAAAAATGAAGTGGGGAACTTAAAGATTTTGCAAAAAGAAAAGTGGAAGTGAGAAAGACAAGCAACGTTGAAGTGGGGGCTAGCCTTGCACTTTGTCATGCCCATGGAAACTTTGTGAATCTTGATTACAGAAAATTTTCAACAAAAATAATAATCCCCTTGAACAAATCCATTGTATTATAAAAATAATGTGCCAAGATTTCTCTTTAGGATGATTAGATTGCTTGTTTGGTGTGTGCAGTGCAAAAACAGAAACTTTGGCTGTAGTGCGTGAATTTATGTTTTTTACTGGAATGTCAAAAGTTTCTGAATTTTTTTACACAGTACCTCTATGGAATTCTTTTATTTTGTACTAATGTGTCATTGTTGGGGAACGTCGCATGGGAAACAAGAATTTTCCTATGCGCACGAAACCTATCCATGGTGATGAGCATCTACGAGAGGGAGAGTGGATCTGCGTACCCTTGTAGATCGCTAAGCGGGAGGCGTTAAGAAACGCGGTTGGTGTAGTCGTACTTCTTCGTGATCCAAATCGCCGAGCATCCCGCGATCTAATCATGGACCGTCCCGCGATCTTGTCACGATCCGTCCCGCGATCCGATCACGAACGTCCCGTGGCCTTGATCACGATCCTTCCGATCTAGTACCAAACAGACGGCACCTCCGCGTTCAGCACACGTGCAGCTTGATGACGATCTCCACCGTATTGATCTAGCAAGAGGAGGCGGAGAGGAGGAAGAGTTCACCGGCAGCGTGACGGCGCTCCGGTGATGGTGGTGGAGTTATTCCTGCAGGGCTTCGCCTAAGCACCGCAGAAAACTGATCTAGAGGAGAAACTATGCACTAGAGGTTAGGGTTGCACGTGGAAGAAAGAACTTGTGCCAAAACCCTCAAACCCCTCTAGTATATATAGGAGTAGAGGAGGAGGAGGAGGGGCTGGCTCAAGGGCCAAATCCCACCTGGTTCGGCCGGCTAGGGAGGAGTCCTCCTCTTCCCACTCCTAGTGGGATTAGGACTCCTTCCATATATAGCCCTTTTTTGCCTTTTTCCACCTTTTTCCTTTTGGTATTTTCTTCCCAGCCTCATGGGCCTTGTATAGGACTTCCACCAGCCCACCAAGGGATGGTATTAATCTTCCCACAGCCCATAAAACCTCTTGGATCGAAATACCCCTCCCGGTGGTCTCCCGGTACACTACTGGCACTCCCGGTACACTACCGATGAGCCCGAAACTTTTCCGGCGACCAAACTGGGACTTCCTATATATGAATCTTTACCTCCGGACCATTCCGGAGCTCCTCGTGACGTCCGAGATCTCATCCGGGACTCCAAAAAATCTTTGGTCACCACCATACATAACTCTACACTACCAAACGTCACCGAACCTTAAGTGTGCAGACCCTGCGGATTCGAGAACTATGTAGACATGATCGAGACACCTCTCCGACCAATAACCAATGGCGGGACCTGGATGTCCACATTGGTTCCTACATATTCTACGAAGATCTTTATCAGTCGAACCTCTGTGTCAAGGATTCAGTTAATCCTGTATAATGTTCCCTTTGTTCTTCGGTATGTTACTTGCCCGAGATTCGATCGTCGATATCTCCATACCTAGTTCAACCTCGTTACCGGCAAGTCTCTTTACTCGTTCCGTAATACAAGATCCCGCAACTAACAGTTAGTCACATTGCTTGCAAGGCTTATTGTGATGTTGCATTACCGAGTGGGCCCCGAGATACCTCTCTGTCACACGGAGTAACAAATCCCAGTCTCGATCCATGCCAACTCAACAGACACCATCGGAGATACCTGTAGAGCACCTTTATAGTCACCCAGTTACGTTGCGATGTTTGATACACACAAGGCACTCCTCCGATATCCGTGAGTTGCATGATCTCATGGTCATAGGAACATATACATTGACATGCAGAAAACAGTAGCAATAAACTGACACGATCATATGCTACGTTTGTAGTTTGGGTCTTGTCCATCACATCATTCTCCTAATGATGTGATCCCGTTATCAAAGGACATCTCATGTCCATGGCTAGGAAACCTTAACCATCTTTGATCAACGAGCTAGTCCATTAGAGGCATACTAGGGACATGGTTTTGTCTATGTATCCACGCATGCATCTAAGTCTCCGATCAATACAATTATAGCATGGATAATAAACGATTATCATGAACAAGGAAATATGATAATAACTAATTTATGATTGCCTCTAGGGCATATTTCCAACAGTCATAATTTTAAGAGTTACAGAAGTATGGTGAATGTTCAAATTACTACAGAATGTCCTGTTTTTGACAGATTCTGTTTTTGATGCATTGTTTTGCTGGTTTTGATGAAACTATCGATTGTATCGGTGATATAAGCCATGGAAAAGTTATATTGCAGTATCTACAATGCGAAAAACAAAATATGAATTGGTTGGCAACAATACTTAAAGTTGTAATTTGCTTTATTATACTAACGGATCTCATGAGGGTTTTGTTAAGTTTTGTGTCTTTGAAGTTTTCAAGTTTTGGGTGAGATCGCGATGGATGATGGAATAAGGAGTGGAAAGAGACTAAGCTTGGGGATGCCCGAGGCACCCCAAGGTAATATTCAAGGACTCCCAAGAAACTAAGCTTGGGGATGCCCCGGAAGGCATCCCCTCTTTCTTCTAACAACCATCGGTAATTTTACTTGGAGCTATATTTTTATCCGTCACATGATATGCATAAATCCTGGAGCGTTGTGTGCTTTTTATTTTTATTTTAATGATGTACCATGCTGGTATGATAAAGTCCTTGGTTGATTTATAGAACTCTCTTTGCACCTCACTTATATCTTTTGAGTATGGCTTTATAGAATGCTTCATGTGCTTCACTTAGATATTTTGAAGTTTGGATTGCCTGTTTCTCACACATAGAAAACCGCCATTTGTAGAATGCTCTTTTGCTTCACTTATATTTGTTAGAGCGTGGGCATATCTTTTGTATAAAGAATTAAACTGTCATGCTTCACTTATATCTATTTAGAGAGTTAACAAGAGTTAGTCATTCACATGGTTAGTCATAAAATCCTACATAAAACTTCCAGATCACTGAATATGATGTGTTTGATTCCTTTCAAAAGTTTTGAGATATAAATATGGTAATATTAAGAGTCATGTTAGGAAGTAATTGTGAATTGGTAAAAATACTTTTGTAAAGGTTTGTGATTCCCGTAGCATGCACGTATGGTGAACTATTATGTAAGGAAGTCGGAGCATGATTTGTTTATTGATTGTCAGCCTTTGTGTGAGGGTCAGGAGCGCGTGATGGTTCAGTACTACCAACCTCTCCCCTAGGGGCATGCGTCTAATGCTTTTCTTTGATGACTAATAGAATTTTGCAATAAGTATGTGAGTTCTTTATGACTAATGTGAGTCCATGGATTATACGAACTCTCACCCTTCCACCTTTGCTAGCCTCTCTAGTACCGCGCAACTTTCGCTCGTGCATTAAACCCACCATATATCCTTGATCAAAACAGCCACCATATCTACCTATTATGGCATTTCTATAGCCATTCTGAGATATATTGCCCTGCAAATTCCACCATTCCATTTATTATGACACGCACCATCATTTTCATATTGCTTTGCATGATCGTAAGATAGCTAGCATGGTGTTTTCATGGCTTGTCCATTTTTTGATGTCATTTTCTATGCTAGATCATTGCACATCCCGGTACACCGCTGGAGGCATTCATATAGAGTCATATTTTGTTCTAGTATCAAGTTGTAATTCTTGAGTTGTAAGTAAATAAAAGTGTGGTGATCATCATTATTGGAGCATTGTCCCATGTGAGGAAAGGATGATGGAAGCTATGATTCCCTCACAAGTTGGGATGAGACTCCGGACTTTATGAAAAATAAAAGAGGCCAGTGAAGCCCAAACAAAAAAAAGAGGCCATAGGTGCCCACCATAATAAAAATAGAAAACAAATGAGAGAAAGAGAGAAGGGACAATGCTACTATCTTTTTCCACACTTGTGCTTCAAAGAAGCACCATGATCTTCATGATAGAGAGTCTCCTATTTTGTCACTTTCATATACTAGTGGGAATTTTTCATTATATAACTTGGCTTGTATATTCCAATGATGGGCTTCCTCAAATTGCCCTAGGTCTTCATGAGCAAGCAAGTTGGATGCACACCCACTTAGTTTGTTTTTGAGCTTTCATACACTTATAGCTCTAGTGCATCTGTTGCATGGCAATCCCTACTCACTCACATTGATATATATTAATGGGCATCTCCATAGCTCGTTGATACGCCTAGTTGATGTTAGACTATCTTCTCCTTTTCCTCACAACCTCCACCATATTCTATTCCACCTATAGTGTTATATCCATGGCTCATGCTCATGTATTGCGTGAGAGTTGAAAAAGTTTGAGAACATAAAAGGTGTGAAACAATTGCTTGACTTATCATCGGGGTTGTGCATGATATAAATACTTTGTGTGGGGAAGATGGAGCATAGCCAAACTATATGATTTTGTAGGGATAACTTTCTTTTGCCATTATATTTTGAAGAGATACAATTGCTTTGTTAGTATGCTTGAAATATTATTGTTTTTATGTGACCATTAATCTTTTGTGTTGAGTCTTATGGATCTGAATTTTCATGCCATGATTATATTATATGAATAAGATTATGCTAGGTGGCATTCCACAGCAAAAAATGTCTTTTTTATCATTTACCTACTAGAGGACGAGCAGGAATTAATCTTGGGGATGATGATACGTCTTCGTCGTATCTATAATTTTTGATTGTTTCATGACAATATTCTACAACTTTCATATACTTTTGGCAACTTTTTATACTATTTTTGGGACTAACTTATTGATCCATTACCCAGTGCTAGTTCTTGTTTGTTGCATGTTTTTTGTTTCACAGAATATCCATACCAAATGACGTACAAACGTGATAAAAACTTACGGAGATTTTTTTGGAATATATGTGATTTTTGGGGGGGGAAATCAACATGAGACGATGCCCGAGGTGACCACAAGCCAGGGGGTGCGGCCTACCCCCTAGCCGTGCCCTGATCCCTTGTGGTTACCCCTTAAGGTGGTTGGAGCTCCCTTTTGCCGCAAGGAAGATATTTTTATAATAAAAATCCCCTCAAAATTTCAGCTCAGACGGAGTTACGGATCTCCGTATATTTAAGAAATGGTGAAAGGCCAGAATCTGGGAACATAGAAACAGAAGGAAACAGAGAGAGAGAGATCCAAACTCGGAGGGGCTCCCGCCCCTCCGTCGCCATGGAGGCCAAGGACCAGAGGGGAAACCCTCCTCCCATCTAGGCAGGAGGTCATGGAAGAAGAAGGAGGAGGGGGATCTCTCCCCCTCTCTCCTGGTGGCACCGAAATGCCACCGCGGCCATCATCGTGACGTCGATCTACTCAAACAACTTTGTATTCTTCACCAACACCTCCATCACCTTCCCCCATCTATCTACAGCGGTCCACTCTCCCGCAACCCATTGTACCCTCTACTTGAACATGGTGCTTTATGCTTCATATTATTATCCAATGATGTGTTGCTATCCTATGATGTCTGAGTAGATTTTTGTTGTCCTATGGGTTGATTGATGATCATGACTGGTTTCAGTTGCATGTTTTATTATTGGTGCTGTCCTATGGTGCTCTCCATGTCGCGCAAGCGTGAGGGATCCTCGCTGTAGGGTGTTGCAATGTGTTCATGATTTGCCTATGGTGGGTTGCTAGAGTGATAGTAGTATAAACCCGAGTAGGTGGGTTGTTGCATATGGGAGTAAATAGGAATTGATAACTTATAATGCTATGGTTGGGTTTTACCTTAATGATATTTAGTAGTTGCGGATGCTTGCTTGAGCTCCAATCATAAGTGAATATGATCCAAGTAGAGAAAGTATGTTATCTTATGGCCCTCCTTCATATAAAATTGCAATAATGATTACCAGTCTACTTATCGTTTGCCTAGGGACAATTCCGCAACTCGTACTACCACTTTTCCACACTTGACTTAGTTGTTTCTTTATCTCAGCAGCCCCTAGTTTTTATTTATGAGCTTTTTATTATCTTGCAAACCTATCCCGTCACACCTACAAAGTATTTATAGTTTCATACTTGTTCTAGGTAAAGAGAACGCCAAGCGTGCGTAGAGTTGTATCAGTGGTCGATAGAACTTGAGGGAATATTTGTTCTACCTTTAGCTCCTTGTTGGGTTCGACACTCTTACTTATCGAGAAAGGCTACAATTCATCCCCTATACATCTGGGTTATCAGAGAGCCCCTTTGAGAACTCCACACCACCGCACGCTAGCCCTTTGAGAAAAATCATCATAGAATTTTATTTTGTTTGGACTCCGTTTGATATTCTTTTTCTACAATATTCAAAAACAAGTAAAAATATAAACTCGCACCGGGCACTAGGTTAATAGGTTAGTCCCAAAAATAATATAAAATAGCATATTAATGCATATAAAACATCCAAAACAGATAATATAATAGCATGGAACAATAAAAAATTATAGATACGTTGGAGACGTATCAGTGGGGCCAGCCCGTGGCTTAATTAGGTTGAGCACTTAATTAAGCTAATTAACCTATCATTAAATAGATGAGTCACTGACAGTAGCCCCAGGCCTGCTAACTGGTTTAGTTAGGATTAACTTAATGCTAATTAACCCTCTTAATTAGCTGAGGAACTGACCAGTGGGTCCCACTGGTCAGGTTTGACCTTGATCACCCGTTAACCTCGTGATGTCACCATGACATAATGCTGACGTAGTGAATCTTTTCTAGTATTTAAATTTTTTAGGAAATTATAGAAAATGCTTAAAACTTCTAAAAATCATAGAAAATAATCTGTAACTCAGATGAAATAATTTATATATCAAAATAATAAGAAAACTCCAATGAATATGTTTCTGCCATGATCATGCATGTCTGAACAAGTTAACATCACCAATTAGGACATTTTATGATTAGGGCAGTGTAAGAAATACCATTTGGAGTTGGAATTCAATTTTTTTTGAATTCCACTTCAATTAACTCGGTTAACTATTTCTCTAGGTCAATTCAGTGCCTTAACATGCCATATCATACATCATGTTGTTGCATTGCATTGAATGTGTTCATTCTTCTTGTTTGTCGGTGTTGTTCCTCCTTGGTAGACGTGGTTTCGACATTGTGATCGTTGACACCGATGAAGAGCTTTACTATCTTCAGAACTGTCAGGCAAGCAACCATCCCCTTGAGCATACTGATATAAACTCACTCTCTCGCTCCTGCTCTCTTTTACTACATTAGGACAACGACAATTCAACGGTTACATGTTCTCAGTAGTTGAACCCATTCCTTTACATGACCTATCTTTGCCATAGTAAATAGTTGAAAGCACTTAACATGAGTAGCAACTGCTTGAGCCTTGTTATGCTTACTCATTCATGCTTGCTTAATGTGCCTGCTATGCTTAGAGTCGTGTCGGGTCTGATCCATCTGGGCGATGAATCGGAATGGATGTGTTCATGTCCTACTGTGTGAGAGCTAAGTGCGTGAACACGATTTGTTAAAGGTAGCGATGAGTGGCCATGTAGGAGTACATGGCGGGTTGTCTCATTGGGACCATCCTTAAGAACTGGGTTATGTGTATGTTATCCAAGACAAGATACTACCATGCATTGGGCCCAAAACCAACGGACCCTCTTGGCTATTAATCACCTTGATCTCTATCCAGGAGTTGCATCTAGTTTCTGGTGTTTGTATGAAAAGTGCTAGTGGCCCTGCTTAGCGCTGCCCGACGGGATGGGATTCGATGCGGTAGATGCACAGTGGCACGATGTACCAACTGGCACCCAGATGGTGGGCTTGTGGAACCCTGCGCACATTGTTTGGGGTCGTAGAGGAAACTTTGGCTAGACTTCCTTGCGGGTTCAGTCTCAAATAGGCGATAAACCTGGACTAGGGTCTTGTGTGATTAACGATCGTGGTTGACTCCCTCGTTGGGCTTTCGCTTAAAGGTTGTCGAGGTGCCTTTTTATGTGTACATGGCTATAAGTGGTCGGAGCGTGTGTCAAGAAGTATACACCTGCAGGGTTTATTAATCTGTTCGAATATCCACGTCCTTTGATATGGACTACTTGGAAAACTTATGTGGTTCAGAAACAACTTGAAGTGGATACTCTAAAATGCGCAAGATAAGCGTGAGTACTATGGATGGACTTATCGTAGGGAGATGGGGGTGGATCCATAGTGTTGTATTGATTTGGTGAATATGTTGACTCGTGTGCGATATCCCACCTCAAAGAAAGTACTCGTAGTCATAGTACATGTAGCTAAGAGTCAAAGTTGGCTTGCTACAATAAACTCCATAGCCCCGTTTGTTGACAATGATGCATATGTAGTTAGTTCTGATGTAAGTCTTGCTGAGTACCTTTGTACTCACAGTTGCTTAATTTATGTTTTTGCATAGGAGACATCAGTCTAATTAGTGATTCTTACGACGTGAAGTTCGATGTTGATCGGATTAGCTTAGGAATCCCAGATAGAGGTCTTGTTCCTTTGGGTAGGGTCATTGTAGCTTTTCAGGCTCCTCCAGCCACTTTTATTAGATGTTTGTACCCATACATGTTTTTCTTCCACTTGTTGCTTATATGACTTCAGTGTTGGGTCATGTGACCCCTGTTTGTAATACTACACTATCACTACTGCAGGATGATCCAAAGACAACACATCAATTAGAGACCCTTTGACGAAACTGTGTGTGATCCACCAATAGCAAAAGGAATTGTTCAAGCTCCGTCGCTAATGACACGAACTGTGTGCGATGGAGGATCCATCAAATACGATTCGATCCAATTGTGTGTGATGGCATTTACATCACACATAGTTTTTTATTTTTAATCGTGTAATGAATCACACAGTACATATGATTTTCGTGAAATAATCGTGTGTGATGCTAATCCAAATTGCAACGAGTTTTTGTGTTGAACTGTGTGGGATGTATGCGTGCGCGATGGACCCCCCTATCGCCTACACTAGCAAGGTGACGGTTTGAAACTATGTCATTGAAAGGGGTTTAAAACCATTTGCATAGCACGTCGCTGCACTAGTGTATGTTGGCTCATGTGAGTCTTTAATATATACTTGAGTCATAGAGTTATGCTGTGATGCCATCTTGTATCTACACATATCATGCATATTGCATGTATGTTTGAAATGCATTGGTACATGTGGGATTCAACATGTAGTTGTATGCCTATGGTAGCCTTCTTCACAGGAAATACCTCTATGTGCTTCCGTTGAGCCCTCGTACTTGCTACTGCTCCGGACACATTGATTGACTGGAATGTGCCTTCTTTGCTGATGTGTCTGTCCCTATGGGGAAATGTCATGCGGTGTAATGGAGTCCATGCAGCTTGCTACGACTTGTCTACACACGTTGATGACTGACACCTACACTATTGATTTATGTATGCCTGTCCCTGTACGGTTGCGCCACTTAGGTCTATAACTAGTCATGTCCACTAGGGTTCTTTGACAAATGATTGCTGGCGACATATTCATATATGTGAGCCAAAAGGTGAAACAGTCCCGGCCAAGGTAAGGTGGAAGCTGTGGGGATTACCGTGCGTGAGTCCACAAAGTCATATGATGTGTTACATGCTAGAATTGTATGGCTTAGGATCGGGGTCTCGACAGCGTTGCTACCAGAGCTTGATTGTGTGTAGGATTACCAAGCCAAAACTGGTCGATGTTGAGTCTAGAAATGCTTTAGTTATATAAGGGAATTGATTGTGGAAGGGAACATAAGATTCTTTTTACTCCTTTCCTCCTATCATTCTAATTATGAGTGAGCTCTTCTTTATTCTACGGGGATTAAGTATTAGGCTTTCTCATCTATTCATCAGGATGACGAGTCACTATGCGGGAGACATAAAGGAAAGGTGTTGTCTTTCTCGATTGATGTCTCCATAAGAATTCAGTTGTCATGCCATTAGTTATCTTGCAAGTTACCACATAATTCACACTCGTACAACCATTGTGTTGTCTGAGTTATCCAAAGTTGATAAATAATCTGACGCAATTGCTAATTCCTTCCTCTTGTACCAATGTCTTTTTAGGCCAGACAAAGCACACTAATTATTGTGTTGAGGTACTCTATTACCTCGACGTGTTTTTTAAAGTGATAGGAAACCAGGTTATTCTAGTGAAACACCCAACAAACTAGTTGTGTTTTGTGTTCCCATTGTGATAATTCTGGCCATCATTATCGAAATCATCCTATGATGCTACTTAGTCAGTAGGTATTATGTTTCCAGGTTCTTGGACCCAAGGATCATTCTACTCACTCTTGTTGATAGTGTTTGCTCGTTCCTTTAGGATGATTAGTAACCTCGTTATAGTCTTCAAGGTTCGTGGTTTATCAATCTTCCAATACCAGGAACCATCCTCGGTAAGAGTTCTTCATGAACCAAAGATCACAACATGAGTTCTGTTGATGAGTTCTCCATTCAATAGTTGTGAGTCTGCCAATCCTACCTTTCTACATAGGTTATCTGGAAGAAACATGTTGGACTTTGTTCGACGTATTCAATCTATGCATCTACAACTCAGGAAAAAATCATGTGATCTTGAGTTGCCCCTCTTCAATTGTATTATGACCTTCATCTATCAATGGATAGTCAAGAGTAGTTGTGTATTCGTATTCGTCGATGCCTATTATTCTTGTGGTCCATCAAGCCATTCTATTTCCGAATGACTAGGAGAAACAAACTCTAGTACCTTATCCATTTCTTAGATTGGGTCAAAGAAGTTGTATTATGCAGATCAAAATGCCAATCCAGCTTTTGTTTTGTTCTATCTCAAAGTATTACCCCCTTTAAGTCAGGATTGCCATGGGAATCGCACCACCTCTTATGACTTATTGGTATAGTGATACTTCTCGCCATCATCATTCATTCCTCGGTCTCTATGTTGTTTGTAACCAGAATACTGACAAGTGAATTTTGATGTGTGAAATCAATACTCCTAGCAACTTTGTTGCTTGGTAGTTAATGAAAAATAATCTCATTCTTAGTGTGTTGGATATTGAATCACCATTCTAAGATTGATCGTGCTACCTAGTCCATCTTTCATGGTGCACTCTTCGATCAACGAGTTAGGATTGTGTCAATCCCTTGCTCTCTTGATCATGTCATCTTGACTTGAAAAACAAGATTGTTTCTCGAGCTCAATAACATATTGGTGGTTCGTGATTTTCCGAATATCTTCTCGGAAGTATTACCAGGTTGTTCCCTGGCCATTATGTTGAATTCGCGATCAAGTTGGGTTTCTCTATAAACCACCCCTTCTCCAAGGATTTGTGTTGGTTACCCTTGAGCTAGTTGGTTAAACTAAACAACAACTTGGAGAGTTGGAAGATAAAAGCTTTGTCTGACTTAGTTCATTCTCAAGGGATATCCCTGTGCGTATGTGTGTGTTAGTTGAAGAAATATAATATGTTGTTTGGTTGATCCTATTGATCAATTACTGTATCTATTTTCTTATTGAATCTTTGATTTGAGAGTGGGCTATGATCAAATCAAAATCAGAACCAAAGAACTTCCTAATGTTGTTTTACTCGTGGACGTATCCTCGAGCATACACCATTATATCTTTTGGCCTGACCAATGCCATTATCTTATTCACATAGTTATGGATTTCCATCTTCATGGAAACCTCGAGGAACCGTTGTCGAGCCCATTAACAACATTGCTATCCCCTCCATAACCCCTGATGAATAGAGATAGTTTTGGAAACTTTGTAGGCAATATCTTCGTGTTCCGTACATGAAGTATATGTTAGGTTCAAGAAGTGACTTGCTCTAGATTTCACGTGCATTTCATGCAAGTTGACACCGTGATTTTGAGAAAGTTTGTTTTACTTCCTTTGGAATCATCCCAAGTCATTCATGCACGTGCGAATGTATGCTATGGTCTGGCGGATTAATTACCTCCATTCCATATGTATTTCCTAGCACCCCAAGCCACTGATTGTTTTGTTAAAGGAAAAAATTTAAGTGTTAATCCTGAAGGGCCCTGACGGACATGCACAATACTTCGCTACCTCCAATGATGGTTCCCACCCAGATCTCGGTAGTGTTTTGTTGTAAGATTTATATGTGTTCACAATTGTCTTGGACACTGTGTTCACATGGGTCTTGCAATCCAGCTCATGTTTTCGAGTTGGCTCCCATAATTCATTTTCTAAGAATCTTGCAACGTCATCTTTTCGATTTGTGTTGCAACCTTTCTCCTTTAGACATGCTGAGTCTGAAGTGTCCTGTCACCGGATACGTCTCCAATGTATCTATAATTTTTGATTGTTTCATGCTATTATATTATATGTTTTGGATGTTTTATATGCATTAATATGATATTTTATATTATTTTTGGGACTAACCTATTAATCTAGAGCCTAGTGTCAGTTTTTGTTTTTCCTTGTTTTTGAGTATTGCCGATAAGGAATATTAAACAAAGTCCAAATGGAATAAAATCTTCGAAATAATTTTTCTTGGACCAGAAGCAACCCAGAAGACTTGGAGATGAAGTCAGGAGAGCATCCGTGTGGCCACAAGCCACAGGGGCGCGCCCCTGGCTTGTGGGCCCACGGCAGCTCCCCTAACCCTATTTCTCGGCCTATAAATTCACAAATATTCCCTATATACCAAAGGGAGCCACAAAAACACTTTTCTGCCGCCAGGAGCCTCGGTTCCCTTGAGATCCAATCTTGGAGCCTTTTTCGGTAATCTGCCGGAGGGGGATTCGATCACGGAGGGCATCTACATCGACTCCATTGCCCCTCCGATGATGTGTGAGTAGTTCACCAAAGACCTTTGGGTCCATAGCTAGTAGCTGGATGGCTTCTTCTCTCTCTTTGCACTTCGATACCATGTTCTTCATGATCTTCATGGAGATCTATCCGATGTAATACTCTTTTGCAGTGTGTTTGTCGAGATCCAATGAATTGTGGGTTTATGTTCAGATTATCTATGAATATTATTTGAGTCTTTTCTGAATTCTTATATGCATGATTTCATATCTTTGCAAGTCTCTTTCGAGTTATTGGTTTGCTTTGTCCAACTAGATTGGTAATTCTTGCAATAGGCGAAGTGCTTAGTTTTGGGTTCAATCTTGCGGTGTCCTCACCCAATGACAAAGTAGGGGTAGCAAGGCACGTATTGTATTGTTGCCATCAAGGATAAAAAGATGGGGTTTTCATCATATTGCTTGATTTTATCCCTCTACATCATATCATCTTATCTAATGCGTTACTCTATTATTCATGAACTTAATACTCTAGATGCAGGTAGGAGTCGGGCGATGGGAGAAGCCTCTGGTGAAACCTATGGCCCCCGGGTCTATTTTCCATCTTATACTTTCAGATCTAAAACAAAAAATACCAAAAATACCTTGTTGCATTATTTTTACCTTTTGTTTTACTTTCCGTTCAAGCAATCTATTCTATCTATCTCTATCAGATCTCATCCTTGCAAGTAACCGTGAAGGGATTGACAACCCCTTTATAGCGTTGGGTGCAAGTGTTTGATTCTTTGTGTAGGTACATCTATTGGGGACTTGCTTGTATCTCCTACTGGATTGATACCTTGGTTCTCAACAACTAAGGGAAATACTTATCTACTTTGCTGCATCACCCATTCCTATTCATGGAAACCAACGCATGCTCGAGAAGTACCAAGAAGGGTTTCTCGCGCCATTGTCGGGGATATACATAGCAACTCAGGATAAGAACTCTCCCGTCAACTTGCCAATTTTTTGTTTCGTTGCCAAGGAGATCTACATCAAGCCTACCAAGTACCCATCACAAAATCATCTCTTGCATTTACATTATTTGCCATTTGCCTCTCATTTTCCTCTCCCTCACATCTAATTTTTTCAGAAAATACCAAACATATTTGCCTTTTTATTCGCCCTTCTTCCGTTTGCCTTTTCGTTTGCCTTTTATTTGCTTGTGATGCCATGGCCCTTCTATTTGCTTGCATGTTCGCTTGCTAAAAATATATTGATGTGGATCCTCATCCACTTGCTAATATTTTCAAAAGGCCAAATTATGATGAACCAATTGCTAGTGAGTTGAGTGCACTTGATTATCTCTATGAAGTTTTGCTTGAAAATCATGAAAATTTTGATTAAGTGTTGAAAGAAGAAAATTATAAGGTGATTCATGATATATCCTTGAATAAAAATCATGATTGCCATGTTGTTAGTATGAATTCTCTAAATATTCATGATGCTACTGATATGCAAAACCACAAGATTGGAGATGTTATGCTTGATGAAGATGATATTTTTTGTTCCACAAGTTTTGGTGATGACACGTATGTTATAATTGATCATGCAAGAATCCTTTATGTGATAGTTATATTGTGAGATTCCTTCATGATGCTACTGAAAATTATTATGATGGGGGAACATATGCTTGTAGGAATTGCAATAATATCAAGTTTCCTCTCTGTGTGTTCAAAGTTTTGAAGTTATGCTTGTTTTGCCTTCCTGTGATAGTTGATTCTTGATTCCATAAATTGTTTGCTCATAAAATACCTATGCATAGGAAGTGGGTTAGACTTAAATTTGATTTTCATGAGATTCATGATGTTCTCTTGCATGTTTCAATTACTACTTTTTATGTGAGCATCATTGAAATCATTATGCCTAGCAAGGGGCGTTAAACAATAGCGCTTGTTAGGAGGCAACCCAATTTTACTTTTGCTTTCTATTTTTGTTTCTGTTTTGGTGTTTTTTGCACATTATTACTTCTGTAATAATTTTGTTTTATTGTTTAAATTAGTGTTTGAGCCAAGTAAGACCTTTGGGATGGTCTACGGTGTTTGCAATTTGATTTTGCTAAAAAGCAGAAACTTTTACGCTCAGTCCAGAATTTTTATAAATTAACTGGAACATGATTTTGATCTAAAAATTTTACACAAGATTTATATACAAATTTCCCTGATATTACTAATTTTTAAGAATTTTTAGAGTTACCGAAGTATTCGAAGTCTACAGATTGCTACAGACTGTTCTATTTTTGACAGATTCTGTTTTCTTTGTGTTGTTTGCTTATTTTGATGTATCTATGGGTTGTATCGGGGGGTATGAACCATGGAGAAGTTAGAATAAAGTACGTATTACACAAATATAAATAAAGAATGAGTTCAAAACAGTACCTAAAGTTGTGATTTATTTTTCTTATACTAACGGAACTCATGAGTTTTCTGTTGAGTTTTGTGTTGTGAAGTTTTCAAGTTTTGGGTGAAGATTTGATGGACTAGGGAATAAGGAGTGGCAAGAGCCTAAGCTTGGGCATGCCCAAGGCACACCAATCCATATTCAAGGATACCAAAAAGCTTAAGCTTGGGGATGCCCCGGAAGGGATCCCCTCTTTCGTCTTCAATCCATCAGTAAATTTACTTGAGGCTATATTTCTATTCACCACATGATATGTGTTTTGCTTGGATCATACTTATGATATGAGTCTTTGCTTTTTATTTTGCCACAATCATCCTTGCTGCACACGTATTTTGAGAGAGACACGGGAATCATGAATTTATTAGAATACTCTATGTGCTTCACTTATATCTTTTGAGCTAGGCAATGTTGCTCTAGTGCTTCACTTATATATTTTAGAGCATGGTGGTGCTATATTTTATAGATATTATTTAACTCTCGTACTTCACTTATATTATTTTGAGAGTTTATTAAAATAGAATGTTTATTTGTTTAGGTTATGAATTTAGTCCTAATATAATGGGCATCCAAGAGGGATATAATAAAAAAATTCATATTAAGTGCATTGAATACTATGAGAAGTTTGATTCCTTGCATATAGCTTTGAGATAATAGAGATGGTAATACGAGAGTCATGCTAGTGATTAGTTGTGAATTGGAAGATATACTTGTGTTAAAGCTTGTGATTCCCATAGCATGCACGTATTGTGAACCGTTATGTAACGAAGTTGGAGCATGATTTGTTTAATGATTATCAACCTTTGTGTGAGGGTCGGGAGCGCGTGATGGTTAACTCCTACCAACCTCACCCCTAGGAGCATGCGTATAATGCTTTGTTTGATAACTAATAGACTTTTGCAATAAGTATGTGAGTTCTTTATGACTAATGTTGAGTTCATGGATTATACGCACTCTCACCCTTCCACCTTTGCTAGCCTCTCTAGTACCACGCAACTTTTGCCGGTACATCGAACCCTCCTTCCTCAAAACAGCAACCATATACTTTCCTCAAAACAGCCATCATATCTACCTATTATAGCATTTCCATAGCCATTCCGAGATATATTGCCATGCAACTTCCACCATTCAGTTTTTCATGACATGCACCATCACTTCATCTTGCATATAGAGTCATATTTTGTTATAGGTATCGAGTTGTAAGTAAATAAAAGTGTGATGATTTTCATTAATAGAGCATTGTCCCGTGTGATAAAATGATGATGGAATCCATGACTCCCTCACAAGTTGGGATGAGTATCCGGACTTTACAAAAAAAGAGGCCAGCGAAGCCCAAGTAAAAAAAGAGAGGCCAAAAATGCCCACCAAAATAAATAAAAAGTGAGAGAAAGAGAGAAGGGAAAATTGCTACTATCTTTTTGCACACTTGTGCCTCGAAGTAGCACCATGATCTTCATGATAGAGAGTCTCCTATTTTGTCACTTTCATATAACTAGTGGATATTCATCTTGCACGACCACTTAGTTTTCTTTTTGAGCTTTCATACACTTATGGCTCTAAGTTCATTTGTTGCATGGAAATCCCTACTCACTCAAATTGATATTTATCTATGGGCATCTCCATAGCCCGTTGATACGCCTAGTTAATGTGAGACTATCTTCTCCCTTTTTCCTTGCAACCTCCTCCATATTCTATTCCACCTATGGTGTTATACCCATGGCTCACGTTCATGTATTGCGTGAGAGTTGAAAAGGTTTGAGAACACCAAAAGTGTGAAAAAATTGCTTGACTTGTTCATTGGGGTTGTGCATGATTTATATACTTTGTGTGGGGAAGATGGAGCATAGCCAGACCATATGATTTTGTAGGGATAACTTTCTAAGGCCATGTTATTTCGAAAGGACACGATTGCCTTGTTGGTGTGCTCGAAGTATTATTGTTTTTATGTCAATATTAGACTATTGTTTTGAATCTTACGGATCTGAATATTCATGCCACAATAAATAATATTATATGGATAAATATGTTAGGTAGCATTCCACATCAAAAATTCTGTTTTTATCATTTACCTACTCGAGGACGAGCAGGAATTAACCTTGCGGATGCTTGATACTTCTCCAACGTATCTATAATTTTTGATTGTTCCATGCTATTATATTATCTATTTTGGATGTTTTATATGCATTAATATGATATTTTATATTATTTTTGGGACTAACCTATTAATCTAGAGCCTGGTGCGAGATTCTGTTTTTCCTTGTTTTTGAGTATTGTAGATAAGGAATATCAAACAGAGTCCAAATGGAATAAAATCTTCGGAATAATTTTTCTTAGACTAGAAGCAACCCAGAAGACTTGGAGATGAGGTCAGGAGAGCAGACGTGTGGCCATAAGCCACATGGGCGCGCCCTAGGGGGGCGCCCTGGCTTGTGGGCCCATGACAACTCCCCTAACCCTATTTCTCGGCCTATAAATTCACAAATATTCCCTGTATACCAAAGGGAGCCACGAAAACACTTTTCCTCCGTCAGGTGCCTTGGTCCCCGTGAGATCCAATCTTGGAGCCTTTTACGGTAATCTGCCGAAGCAGGATTTGATCACGAAGGGCATCTACATCAACTCCATGCCCCTCCTATGATGTGTGAGTAGTTCACCACAGACCTTCGGGTCCATAGATAGTATCTAGATGGCATCTTCTCTCTCTTTGCTCTTCAATACCATGTTCTTCATGGTCTTCATGGAGATCTATCCGATGTAATACTCTTTTGCGGTTGTTTGTCAAGATCCGATGAATTGTGGGTTTATGTTTAGATTATCTATGAATATTATTTGAGTCTTTTCTGAATTCTTATATGCATGATTTCATATCTTTGCAAGTCTCTTCGAGTTATTGATTTGGTTTGGCCAACTAGATTGGTAATTCTTGCAATAGGAAAACTGCTTAGTTTCGGGTTCGATCTTGCGGTGTCCTCGCCGAGTGACAAAGTAGGGGTAGCGAGACATGTATTGTATTGTTGCCATCGAGGATAAAAATATGGGTATTTCATCATATTGCTTGAGTTTATCCCTCTACATCATATCATCTTACCTAATGTGTTACTCTGTTCTTCATGAACTTAATACTCTAGATGCAGGCAGGAGTCGGTCGATGTGTGGAGTAATAGTAGTAGATGCAGAATCGTTTCGGTCTACTTGACACGGACATGATGCCTATATGTGCAATCATTGCCTTGGATATCTTAATAATTATTTTCTTTTCTATCAATTTATCGACAGTAATTTGTCCACCCACCGTAATACTTGCCATCATGAGAGAAGCCTCTAGTGAAACCTATGGCCCCCGGGTCTATATTCCATCTTATACTTTCAGATCCAAAACCAAAAATACCAAAAATACCTTGCTGCATTATTTTTACCTTTTGTTTTACTTTCCGTTCAAGCAATCTATTCTATCTATCTCTATCAGATCTCATCCTTGCAAGTAATCGTGAAGGGATTGGCAACCCCTTTATAGCGTTGGGTGCAAGTGTTTGATTCTTTGTGTATGTACGTCTATTGGGGACTTGCTTGTATCTCCTACTGGATTGATACCTTGGTTCTCAACAACTGAGGGAAATACTTATCTACTTTGCTGCATCACCCGTTCCTCTTCACGGAAACCAACGCATGCTCGAAAAGTAGCATCACCAACCAGATCTGAATCTCACACACATACGATGGTTGGAACTTTTTGCAAGAATTATAACATTGGTCTCCTATAACCCAGTGAAGTGATGTTGTGGCAAACACACCTAGCCTGGACACTAATTATTGTAGTTCGTTCATTCAGCAAATTGGCCATTTCTCCATGAGGCTTTCAGATGACTTATTCGAGAAGTTATTCCTCGTGGACCCTTTGAGATCCTAAAGTCCGACCTTTACTTGATGTCCTACACGTTACCGTTAATTGGGTTCTCCTAACACATCAAGGATAACATTAGAAGCCGAGTCCTAAATGTCTCTCGATCGATCATCTAGATTTTGTTTCCTTGGCATGGCTAAGGTGCAATCTGGGAAGGTGTTGTCTACCTTTGCATCTGCATCCTCCATTGTTATTCATCATGGTAGTGTGATGTGTTGCCAAGATCCTTGAAATGGATGTTGGCAAAACTCTGATGAATATGGAAATTCTCAAGTTCTTGAGAGCATGCTCAGACACTGGGTTATATCCTTGGTATCATCTGGATTGTGCCTTCCATTGTCGAGTTGTTCTATAACTCTAGTTTCCTTTCCGATCCAAGTATGCCATTCTTTTGAAATCTTTCAAAGGGTTGTTTGTGAATTGCCTTAGGCTATTATGAAGAGTTTCAATGATCTATGGATCAAAAGTAATTCTTTTTTTCCATTTAAGGCAATAACTCTATGAGACACCTCTGTTAAGGTGCACCGTTATGGTATGAAGGGCAATTAACTCCTCATTACTTTGAAACCTCTTCACCATCTGCTTCAAGGGCGGCATTATTACCTACCAAATTGAACCTTTGTCATCTAATTTGTTTTGTCACTTCTAATATGTGTTTTGTGTCTCACTCAAGATACGTTCCCACGTCTCATTCTGTGAGTTGGTCATGAGTTGCTCGATCTTCGTGAAGATCGATTCTTGTAGATTTTTCCATTCCTTTTGTCATTATGTTGGATGAAGATCCCAAAGGCAAAGATGTCAAGATGAACATGATGCGATGAATCAACATATTTGAGAAGGGCAATTGGATCATGAAGATTGTGATGGTTAGTGACCCTCTTGTCCTCTTACCCTACGCCTGAATCTCGGGACGAGATTCTAGTTTAGTGCGAGTGAGTTGTCACAGCCGTAGCTTAGCCTTGCTTATCATTGCATATTCATGCATGCATTTTAAATTCAACTGAAATTGAATTGAGGATTTAGCAAGCCTCAGAAAAAATCTTTAACAAAATGATCAAGATAAAAATTGCCTCAAATAACTCCAATAAAATGTCTCTGTTGTTCCGAGAAAATACTGGCAAGAGGAAAACCCTAAACCAATATTTTTGGAATCTCAGAATTATTTATAGTGGGCATTTGAGTCAATCCAACAAATATCTGCATTGGATTTATATTTATTATATATTAGAATAAGTCCAATAATTATGAAACTTGTCATGTAGCACTAGTTATTTCCACCTAGCTCACATGACAATATTTAGAATTTATAAAAAATGGTTTGGTTTAAAAATCAAATCCAAAATAGTTACAGAAATAGAAAACACAATTAAATAGAAGAAGAGAAAGCTTACCTGCGTAGCCAGCCCAGGAGAGAAGCCGACCCAGCCCACTAGGGGCAGGGGTCCTCTTCCTACTCGTGCCAGTAGGCTGGGCGCATGCCCGACGTGTGCGCATGTCCTGCGTGCTACCTTCTGCTAGCCTGCCTCCATGTCGATGTTAGGGATAGGCTCACAGGAGCTGTCTGGATTGAATGGACCTCCCCATTCCCTTGCTCCCCCACTCCCTCGCTTAGACCTTGCCATGGCCGAGAGTCACGCGAGCTCGCCGACGCCGCGCACATAGCCATCGGCCGCCCCTTGCTCTTTCTACTTGTCCATGAGCTCCGCTAATAGATCCTCCTTCTCCCGGCCGATCCAAGCAAGTCGGAGCACCCCAGGACGCCGCCATCGAGCTCTTATTCAACCTCGGGCTCCGGTGGTCGTCGTTGTAGATTCGTCTGGCATAGAACCTCCCCTGATCTGTGCACCATCATTCATCCTATTTGAACTGTGTTGAGCCCCTGATCAATGCCCCCCTAACCCAACGCTCGATGTCGAGCTATAGTAGTCATCGCCATGCAAGTCGACGTGCACTGCCGCCTGAGCTCGTCGCCGACGCCTCCTCAGTGAACATTTGGTCACCCCGACCGATCTAACCAGTTCGTGGTAACTCGTAGAGCATCCCTAACGTGTTAGTTCGCCAGATTGCAAGCTAGATGAATGATTCCGAGCATAACCAAACTTCGATCGCCACGAGAATGGTCGTCGCTAGCGACTGCAACCACCGCAACTCTGTGCACCATCCCCAGTCAACGCGGCTCGCTCCCAGGATCACGTAGGAGCAAACCACACTTCGAATGGTGCTCCAGGGCGAAACCCAAGCCCCTCCACCGTTCCTGGACTTGTCGATGGCTTAACGCTAGTGGGTTTGACCCCGCTAACTAGAGGTTTGACCTCCCAAAGTCAGTGACATGTGGGGCCAGCCACTAGCTTAATTAAGTCGAGCACTTAATTAAGCTAATTAACCTCTCGCTAAATAGATGAGTCACTCACAGTGGGCCCCAGGCATGCTAACTGGTTTAGTTAGGGTTAACTTAATGCTAATTAACCATGTTAATTAGCTGAGACACTGACTAGTGGGTCCCACTGGTCGGGTTTGACCTGGACCAACCCGTTGACCTACTATTGTCACCATGACATAATGCTCACATGGTAAAGCTTTTCTGGTATTTAAAATATTCATTCTAGAAAATTCTTAAAACTTCTAAAAATCATAGAAAATAATCTATAACTCAAATGAAAATTCTTTATATATGAAAAATGATCAAAAAAATCCAATGAATTTGTTTATGCCATGATCATGCATGTTCGAATAAGTTAACATCACCAACTAGGACATATTATGATTTGGGCAATGTAAGAAATACCATTTGGAGTTGGAATTCAAACTTGTTTGAATTCCACCTCAATTAACTTGGTTAACTATTTCTCTAGGTCAATTCAGTACCTAAACATGTCATATCATACATCATGTTGTTGCACTGCATTGAATGTGTTCCTTCTTCTTGCTTGTCAGTGTTGTTCCTCCTCGGTAGACGTGGTTCCGACGTTGTGATTGTTGACATTGATGAAGAGCTTTACTATCTTTAGAACTGACAGGCAAACAACCCCCCTTGAGCATACTGATATAAACCCACTCTCTCACTCCTGCTCTCTTTTACTGCATTAGGACAACAAGGATTCAATTGTTACATGTTCTCAGTAGTTGAACCCATTCCTTTGCATGACATGTCTTTTCCACAGTTAATAATTAAAACCACTTAGCATGAGTAGCAACCGCTTGAGCCTTGTTGTGCTTACTCATCCATGCTTGCTTATAGTGCCTGCTATGCTTAGATTCGTGTCGGTCTGATCCGTTTGGGCGATGAATCAGAATGGATGTGTTCATGTCCTACCGTGTGAGAGCTAAGTGTGTGAACATGATTTGGTAAAGGTAGCTATGAGAGGCCATGTATGAGTACATGGCAGGTTGTCTCATTGGGACCATCCTTAAGAAATGATTTATGTGTATGTTATCCAAGATAAGATACTACCATGCATTGGGCCCGAAACCAATGGACCCTCTCGGCTTATTAATCGCCTTGATCTCTGTCTAGGAGTTGCATCTAGTTTCTGGTGTTTGTACGAAAAGTGCTGGCGACCGTACTTAGCGCTGCCCGATGAGGTGGGCTTTGATGTGCTAGATGCAAAATGGCACGGTATACCAAGTGGCACCCGGATGATGTACTTGTGGAACCCTGCGCACATCATTTGGGATCATAGAGGAAACTTCGACCGGACTTCCTTACGGGTTCAGTCTCAAATAGGCGATAAACCTGGACTAGGGTCTTGTGTGGTTAACAAACATGTCTGACTCCCTCGTTGGGCTTCCACTTGAAGGTTGTCGAGGTGACTTTTAACATGCACATGGCGATAAGTGGCGGGGGCATGTGTGAAGAAGTATACCCCTGCAGGGTTTATTAATCTGTTCAAATAGACGTGTCCTCGGATATGGACTACTAATACGTCCATTTTGCATCATGCTTTTATATTGATATTTATTGCATTATGGGATGTTATTACATGTTATGGTACAATACTTATGCCTTTTCTATCTTATTTTATAAGGTTTACATGAAGAGGGAGAATGCCGGCAGTTGGAATTCTTGACTAGAAAAGGAGCAAATCTGAGATACCTATTCTACACAAATCCAAAAGTCCTAAAAATTTATGGAGAATATTTTTGTAATTAATAAAAAAATACTGGCGCAAGAATCAACCAGAGGGGGGCACCAGCAGGCCACAAACCTGCTAGGCGCGGCCACCCCCTAGTCGCGCCTAGCAGGCTTGTGGGGCCCCTGAGGCTCCTCCGACGCCCATCTTCTCCTATATGAAGCGTTTTGACCTGGAACAAATGAGAAGAGAGCTTTCGGTATGAAGCGTCACCGTCTCGAGGCAGAACTTGGGCAGAACCAATCTAGAGCTCCGGCAAAGCTGTCCTATCGGGGAAACTTCCCTCCCGGAGGGGGAAATCGAAGCGATCGTCATCACCAACGATCCTCTCATCGAGAGGGGGTCAATCTCCATCAACATCTTCACCAGCACCAACTCCTCTCCAAACCCTAGTTCATCTCTTGTATCCAATCTTTGTCTCAACACCTCAGACTGGTACCTGTGGGTTGCTAGTAGTGTTGATTACTCCTTGTAGTTGATACTAGTTGGTTTACTTCATGGAAGATTATATGTTCAGATCCTTTATGATAATTAATATTCCTATGATCTTGAACATGAACATGCTTTGTGAGTAGTTTCGTTTGTTCTTGAGGACATGGGATAAGTCTTGTTATAAGTAATCATGTGAATTTGGTATTCGTTCGATATTTCGGGCTCATCGGTAGTGTACCGGGAGTGCCGGGAGGGTGCGGGAGGACCCCCGGGAGGACCCCCGGGAGGGGTGTGACGACCAAAGGATTTCTTGGGCCCTTAGAGGAAGTGTTCCAGCCCTTTTTGGGGTGGCCAAGACCTTCTAGAAAGTCCCATGTGGCTGGAGATAAGAGATAGGGCTGAAAAGGATTCAAAAGGAAGAGATCCACCTCCCTTGTGGAAGGTGGACTCCTCCCTAGGGTCGGCCGAACCTCTCCTCTTTGGAGGAGGGGCCAAGCAGCCCTCCCTCTCCCTCCTCCTACATATATGCAAGGGTTTGGGCTGTTTTGAGACACGACTTCTTTCTCTCTCGGTGCAGCCCTACCCTTCCTCTTCCTCGTTCTCCGTAGCGCTTGGCGAAGCCCTGCCGGAGTTCACGTAGCTCCACCGTCACCACGCCGTCGTGCTGCCAAAGCTCTCCTTCAAACTCTCCTTCCTCCTTGCTGGATCAAGGCATAGGATACGTCACCGGGCTGCATGTGTGTTGAACGTGGAGGCGCCGTTGTTCGGCGCTAAGATCGGAATCCACTGCGATCTGAATCGCTGCGAGTACGACTCCATCAACCGCGTTCTTGTAACGCTTCCGCTTAGCGATCTTCAAAGGTATGAAGATGCAATCTCTCCCCTCACGTTGCTGGTTTCTCCATGGATAGATCTTGGTGATCGTAGGAATTTTTTTGATTTACTACTACGTCTCCCAACAGTGGCATCATGAGCTAGGTCTATGCATAGAATCTATGCACGAGTAGAACACAAAGCAGTTGTGGGCGTCTATTTTGTTAATTTCCTTACCACTACTAGTCTTATCTTGACTCGGCGGTATTGTGGGATGAAACGTCCCGGACCGACTTTACACGTACGCTTACGTGAGACTGGTTCCACCGCCTGACATGCACTTGTTGCATAAGGTGGCTAGCGGGTGTCTGTCTCTCCCACCTTAGTCGGATTGGATTCGATGAAAAGGGTCCTTATGAAGGGTAAATAGCAATTGGCATATCACGTTGTGGTTTTGGCATAGGTAAGAAACGTTCTTGCTAGTAACCTATAGCAGCCACGTAAAAAATTGCAACTACAAATTAGAGGACGTCTAACTTGTTTTTGCAGCATATGCCTTGTGATGTGATATGGCCAAAGGATGTGATGTGATTGTGATGTATGAGATTGATCATGTTCTTGTAATAGGATTCACGACTTGCATGTCGATGAGTATGACAACCGGCAGGAGCCATAGGAGTTGTCTTATTTTATTGTATGACCTGCGTGTCAATCATAAACGCCATGTAATTACTTTACTTTATTGCTAAACATTAGCCATAGTGGTAGAAGTAATAGTTGGCGAGACAACTTCATGAAGACACAGTGATGGAGATCATGATGATGGAGATCATGGTGTCGTGCCGGTGACAGTGATGATCATGGTGCCCTGAAGATGGAGATCAAAGGAGTAAGATGATAATGGCCATATCATGTCACTATATTGATTGCATGTGATGTTTATCATGTTTACATCTTATTTGCCTAGAACGACGGTAGTAAATAAGATGATCTCTCACTAAAATTTCAAGAAAAGTGTTCACCCTAACTATGCACCGTTGCTAAGGATCGTTGTTCCGAAGCACCACGTGATGATCGGGTGTGATAGGTTCTAATGTTCGCATACAACGGGTGTAAGCCAGATTTACACACGTAAAACACTTAGGTTGAATTGACGAGCCTAGCATGTACAGACATGGCCTCGGAACACGGAAGACCGAAAGGTCGAACATGAGTCGTATGGAAGATACGATCAACATGGAGATGTTCACCATGGATGACTAGTCCGTCTCACGTGATGATCGGACACGGGCTAGTTGACATGGATCATGTGTCACTTGGATGACTAGAGAGATGTCTATCTAAGTGGGAGTTCATTAAATAATTTGATTATGTGAACTTAATTATCATGAACTTAGTCTAAAATTATATTTACAATCTATATTGGAGATCCAATGGCCAACGCGAATGTCACCCTTAATTTCAACGCGTTCCTAGAGAAAACCAAGCTGAAAGATGATGGAAGCAACTATGCGGACTGGGTCCATGGCTTGAGGATCATCCTCATAGCTTCCAAGAAATTGTATGTCCTTGATGCACCACTAGGTGACCCACCCCTTCTCCCAGAAGAGCAAGACGTTGCGAACGCTTGGCATTCTCGCTGCGATGATTACTCCATTGTTCAGTGCGGCATGCTTTACAGTTTAGAACCGGGGCTCCAAAAGCGTTTTGAGCAACACGGAGCATATGAGATGTTCCAAGAGCTGAAACTGGTTTTCCAAGCTCATGCCCGGGTCGAGAGATATGATGTCTCCGACAAGTTCTTCAGCTGTAAGATGGAGGAGAATAGTTCTGTGAGTGAGCACATCCTCAAGATGTCTGGGCTACACAACCACTTGACTCGGCTGAGAGTTGATCTCCCGGATGACTCGGTCATTGACAGAATCCTCCAGTCGCTTCCACCTAGCTACAAGAGCTTTGTGATGAACTACAACATGCAAGGGATGGAGAAGTCCATTCTTGAGTTGTACTCGATGCTGAAATCAGCAGAGGTCGAGATCAGAAAGGAGCATCAAGTGTTGATGGTAAATAAGACCACTAGTTTCAAGAAAGGCAAGGGTAAGAAGAACTTCAAGAAGGACGGCAAAGCTATTGCCGCGCCCGGTAAGCAAGTTCTTGGGAAGAAGAAGAACAAGCATGGACCCAAGCCTGAGACTGAGTGCTTTTACTGCAAGGGTACCGGTCACTGGAAGCGGAATTGCCCCAAGTACTTAGCGGATAAGAAGGACGGCAACATTAAAGGTATATGTTATATACTTGTTATTGATGTGTACCTAACCAGCGCTCGTAGTAGCTCCTGGGTATTTGATACCGGTGCAGTTGCTCACATTTGTAACTCCAAGCAGGAGTTGCGGAATAAACGGAAGCTGGCAAAGGACGAGGTGACGATGCGCGTCGAGAATGGTTCCAAGGTCGATGTGATCGCCATCGGCACGCTACCTCTACATCTACCTTTGGATTAGTGTTAAACCTTAATAATTGTTATTTAGTACCAGCTTTGAGCATGAACATTGTATCTGGATCTCGCTTGATGCGAGATGGCTACTCATTTAAATCTGAGAATAATGGTTGTTCTATTTATATGAGAGAAATATTTTACGGTCATGCCCCGCTGGTCAATGGTTTATTTTTGATGAATCTCGAACGTGATGTTACACATGTCCATAGTGTGAGTACCAAAAAGTGTAAGGTTGATAACGATAGTCCCACTTACATGTGGCACTGCCGCCTTGGTCATATTGGTGTCAAACGTATGAAGAAGCTCCATACTGATGGACTTTTGGAGTCTCTTGATTTCGAATCATTTGACACGTGCGAACCATGCCTCATGGGCAAGATGACTAAGACTCCATTCTCCGGAACAATGGAGCGAGCAACTGACTTGTTGGAAATAATACATACCGATGTATGCGGTCCAATGAGTGTCGAGGCTCGTGGTGGCTACCGTTATGTTCTCACCCTCACTGATGACTTGAGTAGATATGGGTATGTCTACTTAAGGAAGCATAAGTCTGAAACTTTTGAAAGGTTCAAGGAATTTCAGAGTGAGGTAGAGAATCAACGTGACAGGAAGATAAAGTGCCTACGATCTGATTGTGGCGGAGAATATTTAAGTCACGAGTTTGGCACGTACCTAAGGAAATGTGGAATTGTTTCACAACTCACGCCGCCTAGCACACCTCAGCGAAATGGTGTGTCTGAACATCGTAATCGCACTCTATTAGATATGGTACGATCTATGATGTCTCTTACCAACTTACCGCTATCATTTTGGGGATATGCATTAGAGACTGCTGCATTCACTTTAAATAGGGCACCGTCAAAATCCGTCGAGACAACACCATCTGAATTATGGTTTGGAAAGAAACCTAAGCTGTCGTTTCTAAAAGTTTGGGGATGTGATGCTTATGTGAAGAAACTTCAACCTGAGAAGCTCGAACCCAAAGCGAAAAAGTGCGTCTTCATAGGATATCCCAAAGAGACTATTGGGTACACCTTCTACCTACGATCCGAGGGCAAAGTCTTTGTAGCCAAGAATGGATCCTTTCTTGAGAAAGAGTTTCTATCAAAAGAAGTAAGTGGGAGGGAAATAGAATTTGATGAGGTAATTGTACCTCCACTCGAACCGGAGAGTAGCGCAGCACAGGAAGTTATTTCTGTGGAGCCTACACCGGCTGGAGAGGAAGTTAATGATGATGATCATGAAACTTCAGATCAAGTTACTATTGAACATCGAAGGTCCACTAGGACATGTTCCACACCAGAGTGGTACGGCAACCCTGTCCTAGAGATCATGTTGTTAGACAACGGTGAACCTTCGAACTATGAAGAAGCGATGGCAGGCCCGGATTCCAACAAATGGCTTGAAGCCATGAAATCCGAGATAGGATCCATGTATGAGAACAAAGTATGGACTTTGGTGGACTTGCCTGATAATAAGCGATCCATTGAAAATAAATGGATCTTTAAGAAGAATACTGACGCGGATGGTAATGTGACCGTCTATAAGGCTCGACTTGTCGCTAAGGGTTATCGACAAGTTCAAGGAGTTGACTACGATGAGACTTTCTCACCTGTAGCGATGCTGAAGTCTATCCGAATCATGTTAGCAATTGCCGCATTTTATGATTATGAGATCTGGCAAATGGACGTCAAAACGGCATTCCTTAATGGCTTCCTCAAGGAAGAACTGTATATGATGCAGCCGGAAGGTTTTGTCGATCCTAAAGATGCTAACAAGGTATGCAAGCTCCAGCGCTCCATCTATGGGCTGGTGCAAGCATCTCGGAGTTGGAACATTCGCTTTAATGAAGTGATTAAAGCGTTTGGGTTTGTACAGGTTTATGGAGAACCCTGTATTTACAAGAAAGTGAGTGGGAGCTCTGTAGCATTTCTCGTATTATATGTGGATGACATACTGATAATGGGAAATGATATAGAACTCTTGGAAAGTGTAAAGGCCTAATTGAATAAGTGTTTTTCAATGAAGGACCTTGGAGAAGCTACTTACATATTAGGTATTAAGATCTATAGAGATAGATCGAGACGCCTCATAGGTCTTTCACAAAGCACATATCTTGAAAAGATATTGAAGAAGTTCAATATGGATCAGTCCAAGAAGGGTTTTTTGCCTGTGTTACAAGGTGTGAGATTGAGTACGACTCAATGCCCGACCACGGCAAAGGATAGAGAAGAGATGAGTGTCATCCCCTATGCTTCAACCATAGGCTCTATTATGTATGCCATGTTGTGTACCAGACCTGATGTGAACCTTACCATAAGTTTGGTAGGGAGGTACCAAAGTGATCCCGGAGCGGAACACTGTACAGCGGTCAAGAATATCCTGAAGTACCTGAAAAGGACAAAGGACATGTTTCTCGTATATGGAGGTGCCGAAGAGCTCGTCGTAAAGGGTTACGTCGATGCTAGCTTCAACACAGATCCGGACGACTCCAAGTCGCAAACCGGATACGTGTATATTTTGAATGGAGGGGCAGTCAGCTGGTGCAGCAGCAAGCAAAGCGTAGTGGCGGCATCTACATGTGAAGCGGAGTACATAGCTCCTTCGGAAGCATCAAAGGAAGGAGTCTAGATGAAGGAGTTCATCACCGACCTAGGAGTAATTCCAAGTGCGTCGGGCCCGATGACTCTATTTTGTGACAACACTGGAGCTATTGCCCTTGCGAAGGAGCCCAGGTTTCACGAGAAGACAAGACACATCAAGCACCGCTTCAACTCCATCCGTGATTACATTCAGGAGGGAGATATAGATATTTGTAAAGTGCATACGGATCTGAATGTCGCAGATCCGTTGACTAAACCTCTCTCACGAGCAAAACATGATCAACACCAGAATGCTATGGGTGTACGATTCATCACAATGTAACTAGATTATTGACTCTGGTGCAAGTGGAAGACTGTTGGAAATATGCCCTAGAGGCAATAATAAAATGGTTATTATTGTATTTCCTTGTTCATGATAATTGTCTATTGTTCATGCTATAATTGTGTTAACCGGAAACCATAATGCATGTGTGAATACATAGACCACAACATGTCCCTAGTGAGCCTCTAGTTGACTAGCTCGTTGATTAATAGATGGTCACGGTTTCATGACCATGGACATTGGATGCCGTTGATAACGGGATCACATCATTAGGAGAATGATGTGATGGACAAGACCCAATCCTAAGCATAGCACTAGATCGTGTAGTTCGTTTGCTAAAGCTTTTGAATGTCAAGTATCGTTTCCTTAGACCATGAGATTGTGCAACTCCCAGATACCGTAGGAATGCTTTGGGTGTGCCAAACGTCACAACGTAACTGGGTGGCTATAAAGGTGCACTACGGGTATCTCCAAAAGTGTCTATTGGGTTGGCACGAATAGAGACTGGGATTTGTCACTCCGTGTGACGAAGAGGTATCTCTGGGCCCACTCGGTAAGACATCATCATAATGACCTCAATGTGACCAAGGAGTTAGTCATAGGATGATGTATTACGTAACGAGTAAAGATACTTGCCAGTAACGAGATTGAACAAGGTATATAGATATCGACGATCGAATCTCGGGCAAGTATCATACCGATAGACAAAGGGAATTCTATACGGGGTTGATTGAATCCCTGACATCGTGGTTCATCCGATGAGATCATCATGGAGCATGTGGGAGCCAACATGGGTATCCAGATCCCGCTGTTGGTTATTGGCCGGAGAAGTGTCTCGGTCATGTCCACGTGTCTCCCGAACCCATAGGGTCTACACACTTAAGGTTCGATGACGCTAGGGTTATAGGGAAATGGTATACGTGATTACCGAAAGTTGTTCGAAGTCCCGGATGAGATCCCGGACGTCACGAGGAGCTCCGGAATGGTCCGAAGGTAAAGATTGATATATAGGAAGTCCAGTTTTGGTCACCGGAAAGTTTTCGGGCTCATCGGTAGTGTACCGGGAGTGCCGGGAGGGTGCGGGAGGACCCCCGGGAGGGGTGTGACGACCAAAGGATTTCGTGGGCCCTTAGAGGAAGTGTGACAGCCCTTTTTGGGCTGGCCAATACCTTCTAGAAAGGCCCATGTGGCTGGAGATAAGAGATAGGACTGAAAAGGATTCAAAAGGAAGAGATCCACCTCCCTTATGGGAGGTGGACTCCTCCCTAGGGTCGGCCGAACCTCTCCTCTTTGGAGGAGGGGCCAAGGCAGCCCTCCCTCTCCCTCCTCCTCTATATATGCAAGGGTTTGGGCTGTTTTGAGACATGACTTCTTTCTCTCTCGGTGCAGCCCTACCCTTCCTCTTCCTCGTTCTCCGTAGCGCTTGGCGAAGCCCTGCCAGAGTTCACGTAGCTCCACCGTCACCACGCCGTCGTGCTGCCGGAGCTCTCCCTCAACCTCTACTTCCTCCTTGCTGGATCAAGGCATAGGAGACGTCACCGGGCTACACGTGTGTTGAACGCGGAGGCGCTGTTGTTCGGCGCAAAGATCGGAATCCACCGTGATCTGAATCGCTGCGAGTACGACTCCATCAACCGCATTCTTGTAACGCTTCCGCTTAGCGATCTTCAAAGGTATGAAGATGCAATCTCTCCCCTCTCGTTGTTGGTTTCTCCATGGATAGATCTTGGTGATCGTAGGGAAAATTTTGATTTACTACTACGTCTCCCAACAGTAATAAGTAGATGATGGGTTACTAGAGTGACAGAATCTTAAACCCTAGTTTATGCGTTGTTTCGTAAGGGGCTGATTTGGATCCATATGTTTCATGCTATGGTTAGGTTTACCTTAATTCTTCTTTCATAGTTGTGGATGCTTGCGATAGGGGTTAATCATAAGTGGGAAGCTTGTCCAAGTAAGGGCAGCACCCAAGCACCGATCCACCCACATATCAAATTATCAAAGTAACGAACGCGAATCAAATGAGCATGATGAAAACTAGCTTGACAAAAATTCCCATGTGTCCCCGGGAGCGCTTTGCTTTATATAAGAGTTTGTCCAGTACTATCCTTTGCTACAAAAAGGATTGGGCTACCTTGCTGCATCTTTGCTACACTTGTTACTTGTTACTCGTTATGAATTATCTTATCACAAAACTACCTGTTACCGATAATTTCAGTGCTTGCAAAAAATACCTTACTCGAAACCGCTTATCATTTCCTTTTGCTCCTCGTTGGGTTAGACACTCTTACTTATCGAAAGGACTACGACAGATCCCCTATACTTGTGGGTCATCAAGACTCTTTTTTCTGGCGTCGTTGCTGGGGAGTGAAGCGCCTTTGGTAAGTGGAATTTGGTAAGGAAAACTTTATATAGTGTGCTGAAATTTACTTTCACTTGTCACTATGGAAAGTAATCCTTTGAGGGGCTTGTTCGGGGTATCTTCACCTCGACCAAAACACATATAGTTGTCCCTCAACCTACTAAACCTACTGAAAATATTTATTATGAAATTCCTTCGGGTATGATAGAGAAACTGTTGGCTAATCCTTACACAGGAGATGGAACACTACATCCTGATTTACATCTAATCTATGTGGATGAAGTTGTCGATTATTTAAGCTTGCAGGTCTGCCCGAGGATCACGTTAAGAAGAAGGTTTTTCCTTTACCTTTGAAGGAAAAGGCATTGACATGGTATAGGCTATGTGATGATATTGGATCATGGGGCTACAACCGATTGAAGATGGAATTTCATCACAAGTACTACCCTATGCATCTAGTTCATCGTGATTGGAATTATATTTATAATTTTTGGCCCCGTGAAGGAGAAAGAATCAGTCAATCTTGGGGGAGGCTTAAGTCAATGTTATATTCATGCCCCAATCATGAGCTCTCGAGAGAAATTATTATTCAGAATTTTTATGCTCAGCTTTCTCGTATTGATCAATCCATGCTCGATACTTCTTGTGTTGGTTCCTATATGAAGAAAGATATTGACTTTAAATGGGATTTATTGGAAAGAATTAAACGCAACTCTGAAGATTGGGAACTCAACAAAGGTAAGGAGTCAGGTATGAACCTTTAGTTTGATTGTGTTAAATCTTTTGTAGACACCAATGCTTTTCGTGAATTTAGCACTAAATATGGGCTTGACTCTGAGATAGTACCTTCTTTTTGTGAATCTTTTGCTGCTCATGTTGATCTCCCTAAGGAGAAGTGGTTTAAATATCATCCTCCCATTGAAGTGAACGTAGTTGAACGTATTAAAGTTGAAGAGAGAGTTATTAATTATAATGTTGATCCTGTTATTCCCACTGCTTATATTGAGAAACCACCTTTCCCTGTTAGAATTAAGGATCATGCTAAAGCTTCAACTGTGGTTCGTAAGAGCTGTGCTAGAACATCTACACCCCCCGAGCAAATTAAAGTTGAACCTAGTATCGCTATGGTTAAGGATCTCTTGGTTGATAATATTGATGGGCATGTTATTCAATTTTGTGCTGAAGCTGCTAGAATTGCTAAACCTGATGCTAAAGATAAACATAGACCCGTTGTTGGCATGCCTGTTGTTTTTGCTAAAATAGGAGATCATTGTTATCATGGCTTATGTGATATGGGTGCTAGTGTGAGTGCAATCCCCTTTTCCTTATATAAAGAGATTATGAATGATATTGCACGAGTTGAGCTAGAGGAAATTGATGTTACAATTAAGCTTGCTAATAGAGACACTATATCACCAGTTGGGATTATTAGAGATGTTGAAGTCTTGTGTGGGTAAATAAATATCCTACTGATTTTCTTGTTCTTGGTTCCCAACAAGATGATTTTTGTCCCATTATATTTGGTAGACCCTTCTTGAACACAATTAATGCCAAGATAGATTGTGAGAAGGAAACGGTTACCGTAAGTTTTGCGGATACGTCTCATGAGTTTAATTTCTATAAATTTCATACACAATCCCATGATAAAGAATTGCTTAGTAAGGATGAAATTATTGGTCTTTCTTCTATTGATGTGCCTCCTACTGATCCTTTAGAGCAATATTTGCTAGACCATGAAAATGACATGCATATGAATGAAAGGAATGAAATAGGTATGGTTTTCTTTGATCAGCATCCTATCCTGAAACACAACTTGCATGTTGAAATACTTGGGGATCCTCCTCCACCCAAGGGTGATCCCGTGTTTGAGCTTAAACAATTACCCGATACTTTGAAATATGCTTATCTTGATGAAAATAAGATATATCATGTTATTATTAGTGCTAACCTATCAGAGCATGAGGAATAAAGATTATTGAAAACTCTGAGGAAGCACCATGCTGTTATTGGATATACTCTTGATGATCTTAAGGGCATTAGTCCCACTCTATGTCAGCACAAAATAAAAATAGAGCCTGATGCTAAACCAGTTGTTGATCACCAACGATGATTGAATCCTAAAATGAAGGACGTGGTGAGAAATGAAATATTAAAGCTTCTAGAGGCAGGTATCATTTATCCTATTGCTGATAGTAGATGGGTTAGTCCCGTTCATTGTGTCCCTAAGAAAGGAGGTATTACCGTAGTTCCTAATGATAAAAATGAATTGATCCCGTAGAGAATTGTTACAGGTTATAAAATGGTAATTGATTTTAGGAAATTGAATAAAGCCACTAGAAAAGATCATTACCCTCTATGTTTTATTGATCAAATGCTAGAAAGATTATCCAAACACACACACATTTCTACTTTCTAGATGGTTATTCTGGTTTCTCTCAAATACATGTGTCAAAAGAGGACCAAGCGAAGACCATCTTTACCTGCCCTTTTGGTACCTTTGCTTATAGATGTCTGACTTTTGGTTTATGCAATGCACCTTCTACCTTTCAAAGATGCATGAGTGTTATATTCTATGATTTCTGTGAAAGGATTGTTGAGGTTTTCATGGATAATTTTTTTGTTTACGGAACTTGTTTTGATGATTGTTTGAGAAACCTTGATCGAGTTTTGCAGAGTTGTGAAGAAACTAATCTTGTACTGAATTGGGAGAAGTGCCACTTTATGGTGAATGAAGGCATTGTCTTGGTACATAAAATTTTCGAAAGAGGTATTGAAGTTGACAAGGCTAAAGTTGATGCTATTGAAAAAATGTCGCGTCCTACGGATATCAGAGGTATAAGAAGTTTCCTTGGTCATGCTGGTTTCTATAGGAGATTTATTACAAATTTCTCTAAGATTTATAGGCCTCTCGCTAATCTTTTGCAAAAAGATGTTCCGTTCATTTTTTATGATGATTGTGTGGAAGCTTTTGAAATTCTCAAGAATGCTTTGATTTCTGCACTTGTTGTTCAACCACCTGATTGGAACCTACCTTTTGAAATTATGTGTGATGCTAGTGACTATGTTGTTGGTGTTGTTCTAGGACAAAGAGTTGATAAGAAATTAAATCTTATTCATTATGCTAGCAAAACTCTAGACAGTGCTCAAAGAAACTATGCTACCATTGAAAAGGAATTTTTAGCATTTGTGTTTGCTTGTGATAAGTTTAGACCCTATATTGTTGATTCTAAAGTAACTATTCATATTGATCATGCTGCTATTAAATATCTTATGGAAAAGAAAGATGCTAAACCTAGACTTATCAGGTGGGTTCTTCTTCTACAAGAATTTGATTTGCATATTGTTGATAGAAATGGTGTTGATAACCCCGTAGCAGATAACTTCTCTAGGTTAGAGAATGTTCTTGATGACCCACTACCTATTGATGATAGCTTTCCCGATGAAAAATTAGCTATCATAAATGCTTCGTGTAATGCTCCATGGTATGCTGATTATGCTAATTACATCGTTGCTAAATTTATACCGCCTAGTTTCACATACCAGCAAAAGAAAAGGTTTTTCTATGATTTAAGACATTACTTCTGGGATGACCCACACCTTTATAAAGAAGGAGTAGATGGTGTTATTAGATGTTGTGTACCTGAGCATGAATAGGAACAGATTCTACGAAAGTGTCATTCTGAGGCCTACGGAGGACACCATGCTGGAGATAAAACTGCACACAAGGTATTACAATCTGGTTTTTATTGGCCTACTCTCTTCAAGGATGCTCGTAAATTTGTCTTGTCATGTGATGAATGTCAAAGAATTGGCAATATTAGCAGACGTCAGGAAATGTCTATGAATTACTCTCTCGTTATTGAACCATTTGATGTTTGGGGTTTTGATTATATGGGACCTTTTCCAACATCCAACGGGTATACTCATATTTTAGTTGTTGTTGATTATGTTACTAAGTGGGTAGAAGCTATTCCAACTAGTAGTGTTGATCACAACACCTCTATTAAGATGCTTAAAGAAGTTATTTTCCCTAGATTTGGAGTCCCCAAATACTTAATGACTGATGGTGTTTCACATTTTATTCATGGTGCTTTCCGTAGATTGCTTGCTAAGTATGATGTTAATCATAGAATTGCATCTCCTTATCATCCTCACTCTAGTGGTCAAGTAGAATTAAGCAATAGAGAAAGTAAATTGATCTTGCAAAAGACGGTTAATAGATCTAGGAAAAAATGGTCTAAGAAACTTGATGATGCATTATGGGCTTATAGAAATGCTTACAAGAATCCTATGGGTATGTCTCCGTATAAAATGGTTTATGGTAAAGCATGTCACTTACCTCTAGAGCTAGATCATAAAGCTTATTGGGTAATCAAAGAGACCAACTATGATTTCAAACTTGCTAGTGAGGAGAGATTATTTGACATTAGCTCACTTGATGAATGGAGAACCCAGGCCTATGAGAATGCCAAGTTGTTTAAAGAAAAAGTTAAGAGATGGCATGATAAAAGGATACAAAAGCATGAATTTAATGTAGGTGATCATGTCTTGCTATACAATTCTCGGTTAAGATTTTTTACAGGTAAACTTCTCTCTAAATGGGAAGGACCATACATCGTCGAGGAGGTATATCATTCTGGTGCCATCAAGATCAACAACGCCGAAGGCACAAATTCGAAGGTGCTAAACGGGCAAAGAATCAAACACTATATTTCAGGTTCTCCCATTAATGTTGAAACCAATGTTATCAATACCATAACTCTCGAAGAGCATATTAGGGAGACTTACCAGAACTTTTCAGACTCTGAAAAGGAATAGGTACGTGGTACAGTAAGTAAACCGACTCCAAAACTTTCCCAATAGCAATTTTACTCAGTTTTGGAATATTTAAAAAATCAGGAAAATGAAAAGGAGTCCGAAGGACGCACGGGGAGGTGACAAGCCTGCTAGGCACGACCACCCCCTGGCCACGCCTAGGGGGCTTGTCACCACCCCGTGCGTGCCCCGGACTCCATTTTCTTGTGGAACATCCCTCCGGGTCGGCAAAAATTCATTATATAATCTCCCGAAGGTTTCGACTTTCATATCACAACAATACCTCCTGTTTTTGTTTTGAGTTGTTTCTGCAGCAGATATAGATTGTCATGGCGTCCCCGATGCTCCGAAGGAGAATTTTTTTGAGAAGGTCATCAACCCTTATCTTGCGAAGGTGTTGCAACACCCTCAAACCATTGAGATGTTTGAGGGGGTGCTGCACATCTGTGACGTTGAGGGGCCAGAGAAGACCGGAAGCGTGGAAAGAAGGCTTGAGGCAATGGAGCAGCAAGTCTTCAAGTGCCAAGCGATGGTGGAGCATGGACTCAATGCCAATCATATGTTGATCGCAGAGTTTACCCATAAACACAAGCTGGACACCAAGGACATCGGAGAGTACATCTTCAAGCTTTATGAGAAAATTGAGCATCTCCAAGCCCAGATCTATGATCTGCAAAACCAAAAATGTGAGTATGAATACAGATTTAAGAGAATGAGTTTGTTTGCAGTTTTGAGGATTTCAGAGACTCGTTCATATTTTTACGATGGTGAGCCTATGCCTTGGAAGGCGGAGGACAAGCCTACAACCTCCTCAACAACTCCAACACCATCAACCCCAAAGAAGGACACCTGAGTACATGGGTATGGGCACTCCCCTTGGCTTGTGCCAAGCTTGGGGAGGTTCCCCGGTATCGTATCACACCACACCTTTTTCCTTTTTCGTTTTTATCTTTCCTAGTTAGATCCTTTTTGTTTTTGTCTTGATCTAGTAGAATAAAAGTTTTTAGTATGATCTACCCCTTTTAGTTTTTGCTTTTGCTCCCCTTATGTAAGCAAGTCCGAGAGTATATAATTAAAATTAGTTTTGATGATGAGGGCTTTGCTAGACTACTATGCTCTTGAAAGTAATGAATAAAGTACAATAGAACAAAAGCAAGGAGAATACATAGTGATCTTATGGGGAGTGATGACTTCACATATAAAAAGTATGGTGATTGAAATTTGTTTGGGGTTAACAAACATAGTAATTGGTCATTGGTTCAATTGAAAGGAAGTGATAAAGAAAGAGAGATTCACATATAAATATATTATCTTGGACATATTTTATGATTGTGACCACACATTAAAATATTGCATGCCAAGAAGTTGATGTTGGACAAGGAAGACAACATAATAGGTTATGTTTGCTTGCATCTAGATAGAAGTTATATGGTTTTAGATCCTTCAACATGTCGTGCTTGCTTCCACCTCATATTAGCCAAAACTTCTGCACTAAGTAGAGATACTACTTGTGCATCCAAACACCTCAACCCAGTTTTGCCATGAGAGTCCACCATACCTACCTAGGGATTGAATAAGATCCTTCAAGTAAGTTGTCATCGGTGCAAAAGGCAATAAAAATTGCTCCTAAATATGTGTGATCTTTTATTGTAAGGGAAATAAGCGTTGTACGGACTTGTGATAGTGAAGAAATAAAAGCGACAGACTACATAATAAAGGTTTCTATCACAAAGGGAAATACAACGCGACGTTCCTCTGCACTAAGAGTTTGTGCATCCAAAAATAAAAAGGGCATGACAACCTCTGCTTCCCTCTGCGAAGGGCCTATCTGTTACTTTTACTTTTAATTTCTAGTACTTACCCTTATGCAAGAGTCATGAAGGTCTTCACCACTTCCTATGTTCCGTCTCTCTTGGCAAGCATTATGTGTTGGGGAATGATCTAGACTTATATATCCACTCGAATGTGGGTGATCATGAGTTATTATTGTTAACATCACCCTTGAGGTGAATAGTTGGGAGGCAAAATTATAAGCCCCTATCTTTCTCTGTGTTCGATTGAAGCTTTGACCTCGTGGGTACCGTGTGAGTGCTAGCAATTGTGAAAGACTAAAAGATGATTGAGTATGTGGATTTGCTTTATAAGCTCTTATATTGACTCTTTCCGATGTTATGATAAATTGTCAATTGTTTCAATGACTAAGACCATAGTTTGTTGGTTGTCAGTAGAGTTCTTGGTTCATACTTTATCTTGTGAATGAATTGTTACTCTAGTATAAATAATCTCATACAATGAGTATTGCTGTTCTAAAGTTGATCATGATGCCTTCATGTCCGTATTTTATTTTATTGACACCTCTATCTCTAAACATGTGGACATATTCATCGATCTCGGCTTTCGCTTTAGGGCAAGCGAGGTCTAAGCTTGGGGGAGTTGATACGTCCATTTTGCATCATGCTTTTATATTGACATTTATTGCATTATGGGCTGTTATTACACGTTATGGTACAATAATTATGCCTTTTCTCTCTCTTATTTTATAAGGTTTACATGAAGAGGGAGAATGACGACAGCTGGAATTCTGGACTGGAAAAGGAGCAAATCTGAGATACCTATTCTGCACAACTCAAAAAGTCATGAAAATTTACGGAGAATATATTTGGAATTAGTAAAAAATACTGGCTCAAGAATCAACCAGAGGGGGGCCACCAGCAGGCCACAAGCCTGCTAGGCGCGACCACCCCCTAGCCACGCCTAGCAGGCTTGTGGGCCCCCTAAGGCTCCTCCAACGCCTATATTCTCCTATATGAAGCGTTTTGACTTGAAAAAAATGAGAAGAGAGCTTTCGGGACGAAGCACCGTCGTCTCGAGGCAGAACTTGCGCAAAACCAATCTAGAGCTCTGGTAGGGCTGTCTTGTAGGGGAAACTTCCCTCCTAGAGGGGGAAATCGAAGCCATCGTCATCACCAACGATCCTCTCATCGAGAGGGGGTCAATATCCATCAACATCTTCACCAGCACCATCTCCTCTCCAAACCCTAGGTCATCTCTTGTATCTGATCTTTGTCTCAACACCTCAGATTGGCACCTGTGGGTTGCTAGTAGTGTTGATTACTCCTTGTAGTTGATGCTAGTTGGTTTACTTCATGGAAGATCATATGTTCATATCCTTTATGATAATTAATACTCCTCTGATATTGAACATGAACATGCTTTGTGAGTAGTTCCATTTGTTCCCGAGTACATGTGATACGTCTTGTCATAAGTAATCATGTGAATTTGGTATTCGTTCGATACTTTGATGAGATGTATGTTGCCTCTCCTCTAGTGGTGTTATGTGAACATCGACTACATAACACTTCACCATTACTTGGGCCTAGGGGAAGGCATTGGGAAGTAATAAGTAGATGACGGGTTGCTAGAGGGACAGAAGCTTAAACCCTAGTTTGTGCGTTGCTTTGTAAGGGGCTGATTTGGATCCATATGTTTCATGCTATGGTTAGGTTTACCTTAATTCTTCTTTCGTAGTTGCGGATGCTTGCGATAGGGGTTAATCATAAGTGGGAGGTTTGTCCAAGTAAGGGCAACACCCAAGCACCGGTCCACCCACATATCAAAGTATCAAAGTAACGAACGCGAATCAAATGAGCATGATGAAAACTAGCTTGACATAAATTCCCATGTGTCCTCCACAATGCTTTGCTTTATATAAGAGTTTGTCCAGGCCTATCCTTTTCTACAAAAAGGATTGGGCTACCTTGCTGCACCTTTGCTACACTTGTTACTTGTTACTCATTACGAATTATCTTATCACAAAACTCTCTGTTACTGATAATTTGAGTGCTTGAAGAGAATACCTTACTGGAAACTGCTTATCATTTCCTTCTGCTCCTCGTTGGATTTGACACTCTTACTTATCGAAAGGACTACGATAGATCCCCTATACTTGTGGGTCATCAACTACTTGGAAAACTTACGTGGTTCATAGACAACTTGAAATGGATACTCTAAAATGCGCAAGATAAGCGTGAGTGCTATGGATGGCCTTCTCATAGGGAGCCAGGGTGGATCCATGGTGATTTATTGTTTTTGTGAATATGTAGACTCGTGTGTGATATCCCACCTCAAAGAAAGTACTCGTAGTCATAGTACATGTTAGCCAAGAGTCAAAGCTGGCTTGCTGCAATAAACTCCACAACCCACTTTGTTGACAATGATACATTTGTAGTTAGTTCTGATGTAAGTCTTGCCGAGTAACTTTGTACTCACGGTTGCTTAATTTATGTTTTTATAGAGGAGACATCAGTCTCATTAGTGATTCTTACGACATGAAGTTCGATGTTGATCCTACGGAGGTCTGGTTCCTTTGGGTAGGGTCGTTGTAGCTTTTCAGGCTCCTCCAACCACTTTTATTATATGTTTGTGCCCAAACATGTTTTTCTCCCGCTTGCTACTTATATGACTTGAGTGTTGGGTCATGTGACCCTTGTTTGTAATACTACACTATGTTGGCTCATGTGAGTATTTAATAAATACTTGAGTCGTAGAGTTATGTTATGATGCCATGTTGTATCTACAGATATCATGCATATTGCGTGTATATTTGAAATGTGTTGGTATGTGTGGGATTCAACACTTAGTCGTATGCCTATGGTAGCCTTCTTTACAGGGAAATGCCTCTCTGTGGTTTCGTTGAGCCTTGGTAGCTTGCCATTACTTCGGACACATTGATTGACTGGCATGCATCCTTCTTTTTTGTTGTGTCTGTCCCTACGGGGAAATATCACGCAGTGTAATGGAGTCAACGTAGCTTGCTACGATGCGTCTACACACGTTGATGACTCACACCTGCACTGTTGGGTTATCTATGCATGTCCATGCATGTTTGTGCCACTTGGGTCTATAACTAGTCATGTCGACCAGGTTCTTTGACATATCATTTCCAGCGACATATTCATATACGCGAGCCAAAAGGAGCAAACGGTCCCGACCAAGGTAAGGTGGTAGCCATGGGGATTACCATGCGTGAGGCTGCAAAGTGATATGATGTGTTACATGCTAGACTTGTATGGCTTAGGATCAGGGTCCCGATAATGAATGTGGCGTTCTAAACAATGGAATCTTACAGAGTTTAATTGGCCTTTTTAGTACATTAATTGAGTTTTCTAGGCATTCAATGTGCATAATTTAATTTTTAACTGCAATCACATGGTCCAACACATGAAATTAGGTCGAAAAAACATATACATTTCCCTGGCTGCATGTTTAGGTCCCACACAAGAAATGGGAATGAATTTCAAACATATCATCGTCTTGGCTCGACCGCAAACATTGGAAAACTTAGTTTTTAAATTCATGTAAATGCAAACCTTGATAGAAATTCATGAAATTTGGGCATGGTGTCATGAATTGCCCTTTTGTGTGTGTTGTGGTAAAAAAATTGCCCAATTTTGGACAAGTTTTGGCACAAAGCCTCTTACAAACTGGACGTTCCCACAAGAAAGTTATGTGTTCCGATAGGGAAAGTTCACATTTTATGTGCGAAATAACATCCGTTATCTCTTCTCGCCTTGAATTTATTTCTGGAGTCAACATAGAGCAACATGACAGTCATGCTAAACTATGCATTTTTTCTTGGGTTCGTGAGACCTATTTAATACATTAATTGAGTTTTTTAGCCATTTAATGTGCACAATTTAAATTTGAACTACAATCACAAGGTCCAACGCATGAAAAATAGGTTGAAAAAATATATGCCTTTCCGTGGATGCATGTTTAGGCCCCATGCAAGAAATGAGAATGGATTTCTAACATCTCACTGATTGTTGGCTCAGCTGCAAACATTGAGATACTTGGTTTTCAAATTCCCGTAAATCCAAAACTCGTCAAATATTCATGAAACTTGGCATGGTGTCATGACAAGGGCACACATATGCTGTGGTAAAAAATTGCCCAAATTGGACATGTTCTCGCACAATCCCCTTACAAATCGAAGCTCCTCACAATAAGCTTTGTGGTTTTTATATGGAACATTATATATGCATGTCACATATGAGGGCGAAAAGACATCTGATGCCTCCTCTCTCCTTGATTTTTTTATATAAACAACATAGGCATGTAGGCACGAAGTGCAAACATATGCATAAATTAAGGGATCATCTGGATTTACATACATTAATTGAGTTTTTGGTGCATTACTTAATATGCATAATTCAAATTTGATCTACAATCACAAGGTCCAGGGCAGTAAAATGGGTTGAAAAGTCATATATGTGTCCTTGGATGCATGTGTTAGGTCATATGCAAGAAATGAGAACGAATTTCAAACATCTCATCATGTTGGCTCGACCACAAACATCGAGAAACTTGGTTTCCCAATTCTCGTAAATCCAAAACTCCGTCAGAAATTCATGAAAGTTGGAATGGTGTCATGACAAGACACACATATGCCGTGGTAAAAAAACACCAACTTGGACATGTTCTGTCACAAACCTCTCACAAAACGGAGGGAGAGTCCAACATATGCCGTGGTAAAAAACACATATGTCGTATGTTTTGTCACGCGCCCCATTTGTCACAAGCCTCTTATAATAGTGAGTGTCAAATAGGGAGAGTCCAACTTATTTTCTGCATTTTAATAAAGAAAATCATTAGAAGAGATCTTGTCTTTGCTGATCTCGAAGTATTATATTTTATTGAAAATTTGCCTATCTCACAGTTATATCAGCTACTCATTGCTCCTTCTCTACACAACCCCTTTTTTTGGAAGATAGCGTGGGCAAAAATTTCACGGAGGCACTTTTTACCCCGAAACTTCTTGGGTTCGGTCTCTCTCTACACAACAAAGGGGCTAGTAGAGGATTGTATCAGTGAATTCTTTAGTAATTCCTCAATTCTCAATCTCAGCCTTTTGCAGATGTGAGTATCCATAAGGCTTCAGATGTTTGGGCTCGGTACCTTCGGGGATGTATATAGTGAATTGGTGATTATGGATTCTTTTTTTTTTGGCCCCAATGTGCATGTCTCCGAAAAGTGAAAAAAGAGGAGCTTCGGGCTCCTCTCTATGTAATCAGCCCACTAAGAGCCTCAATGGGCCCGGCCCATACGGTGGGAGGGAAGCGGCCTCCAGGTTCACCTCTCGCTTTCTTTCCAACTTATAGCAAGACAAGAATTCCGATAGCTCCTCCCGTCCACTATCCCCTTCTCTCCTCCGCCCGCCGCCACCCGCAAACCCTAGAAACCCTAGCTCCTCCCTCGCCCGAGACAGCCATGGCGGAGCACGACCTGACGGCGAGCGTGGCGGCGTGGATGGACCCCCATCTGGTGCTCCCGGTGCTGGAGTTCCTCCAGGAGCGCGGTGTCTACGCCGACGAGGAGATCCTGCGGGGCAAGATCCGCCTCCTCGGCGGCACCAACATGGTCGACTACGCCATGGACATCCACAAGTCACTCCACGGCACCGACGACGTCCCCGCCGACATGGTCGCCCGTCGCTCCGAGGTCGTCGAGCGGCTCAGGGCCCTCCAGGAGGCGGTCGCGCCCATCGTCGCCTTCCTCTCCAGCCCGCAGCTCGTGCAGGAGCTCCACGCCGACAAGCAGTACAACCTCCACATGCTCCAGGAGCGCCACCAGATCGGCCCGGACCAGATCGAGGCCCTGTACCAGTACGCCAAGTTCCAGTACGAGTGCGGGATGTACTCTGACGCTGCTGATTTCCTGTCCCAGTACCGCGCTCTGTGCACCAACAGCGAGAGGAGCCTGAGCGCCCTGTGGGGGAAGCTGGCGGCGGAGATACTGATGCAGAACTGGGATGTTGCGCAGGAGGAGCTCAACAGGCTCAAGGAGATGATTGATTCCAGCAGCTTCACCTCGTCGCCGGTGAACCAGCTCCACAGCAGGATATGGCTGATGCACTGGAGCCTCTTCATCTTCTTCAACCATGAGAATGGAAGGAACGGGATCATCGACCTCTTCTTCCAGGACAGGTACCTGAATGCTATCCAGACCAACGCTCCCCATCTTCTGAGGTACCTTGCTGCTGCAGTTGTTGTGAACAAGAGGAGAAGGAACATGCTTAAGGAGCTCATCAAGGTCATCCAGCAGGAGCAGAACATGTACAAGGATCCCATCATCGAATTCCTGGAGTGCCTATATGTCAAGTATGATTTTGATGGCGCTCAGCAGAAGCTCGTCGAGTGTGAGCAGGTTATACTGAATGATCCTTTCCTGGGGAAGCGCGTAGAAGAGAGGAATGGCATTGCTGTTCCTCTGAGAGACGAGTTCCTTGAAAATGCTCGCCTGTTCATCTTTGAGACTTACTGCCGTATACATCGCTGCATCGATATTGGTGTGCTTGCGGAGAAGATGAACATGACCTATGATGAAGCGGAGTTGTGGATAATGAACATGGTCAAGAGTTCCAAGCTAGATGCCAAGATTGATTCAGTGACGGGAACTCTCATCATGACGACCAATCGTATTGATGTCCATGAGCAGATTATTGAGAGCATGAAGAACCTCAACGCCAGGACCTACATGCTAGCAAAGAGTGTCGTGGATCCAGGGCATGCAGCAGCACAGCAGGCTGCTCGGTGAGACCAACAGATGATCTGCAGCTTTGAGGCGGTAAAAAATATTTTGGGAACTTCGTTGCTAGGCAGTGACTTCGTTGCTAGTACTTGAATCACATTGCGACAGCTTATGCTGATGTTTTAAATGCTTTGTACTCCTTTTACTCAAGTTTATCGTCCTATGATTTTAATACTGCAAAAGACGTTTAACGCATTTCCTTGATGTGGTGTCATTGCATGTTTTATTGTCCGTCTCGGCTTGTCTGCAATCGTCTTTGATCTCCCTGTTGTCTGTCTAGCTTAGCTTTACAGTTAAGTCCGTAAGTGTCCTATAAGCCTGTAGCGTGCGTGTGTGTGTGATGGGCGATGGGTCATCTTCCTCCACAGCTTCTCTCGATTTGAAGCAAACAACTAGGAAATTATGTATTCTAGTTATTACAAATAACTACTGGAATGCATAGCAATTACAAGGCGCACATAGACGGACTCCAGCTGCACAATTAATCATGGTGCAGTCAAATTCTGATTAGTGTTTGGAGGCATTCATAATATGGCATGGATCCTGTTTTGTGATGGACCCAGGTTTATGCTGAAATTGGATCTGAGTTTTGCGCACAGCTATGTATGACCAACTCTGGCTGCCCTATCAATCACTATCAATCATGGTGCCGTCGAATTATAATTTGTGTTTGGATGCATTCATAACACGCATGGGTCCTCTTAATATCTTTAGATTTACAGTCAAGTCAGTAGGGGTCCTCAGGCTGTAGCGTGTGTGTATGTGTGTTGTCAGGCAGTCTTCTCTTGACTACTCTGAGTTGGAGTGGCTGACGGCTACTCCATCATCCTTGGGACTATCTGGCTCATTAGAACTGGTGCTACACACCAGTTTAACCATTGTTGTTCCATGTATAAGTAACTATACTGGAATGCATTGCAATTATAGGACACACAGACTGGCTCCTGATGATGCTGGCTTGCTTCTTCGGTGGTAGGCTGGATTTATACTCTGTATGCCTTCCCTACTCATCCCCTGTCCCCTGCCCTTCTCTCCTTTTGTGCTTTTCTGCCCTGCCCATCTGGTCGTTATCGCCGTTGTGTAGGGGTACGGGGCACTGGACATAATTGCTGGGAGCATCGGCCCGAGAGCTCATCTTAGTGTCTCAATCTGGTGTTTTGGTTCTTGGTCAGCTTCTCGATGTGCCTAGTATTTTCTGCTGCTGCTGCTGCTTATATTTGCTAATTTTGTTGCAAGTCACTGGCATGTAGGAAGGTTTCTATGATGCTGACACAAAATGAGTGAAGCAATTGGTCAGCTTCTCGATGTGCCTAGTATTTTCTGCTGCTGCTGCTGCTGCTTATATTTGCTAATTTTGCTGCAAGTCACTGGCATGTAGGAAGGTTTCTATGATGGTGACACAAAATTAGTGAAGCAATTGGCCTTACTAATGGAGCACTTGTCATGCCTAATTCATTTTTTGCTGAGAAATGTGACTGGACATCTGCTTTCATTTTGCGTTTGATCCATGTATGATTTATGATGTACAACTATACAGCGTGTCAGTTGTAATTCCAAAACTTTCATCTGAAAAGAATCAACCATGTATATCATGAGAAATTAAGAGGTGATGCTTCTTCCAATCCATGTGTAATCACCATTAGCAGCAGCAAGACAAACCTTAGGCCTCCTTTGGTTTGGAGGAATTTTTTAGGAATTCTATAGGATATGATTCCTATAGGAAAAAACCCTTTAATAGTCTTTTGGTTTGTATGAATCAAATCTTATTCCTACACAGGAATTATTCTATGATGTGAACCAAGAGTCTTTAAGAGTCTTTTATACTTCAAAGGACAATAAACGTTAGCTCAACTGAAAAATTTGTATGATGTGAACCAAAGAACATCTCTTTTCCTATTGCTATTCGTCAAATTTGAGACACAAGACATCTCATTTCCTACAAGTTCTTTATTCATGTGATATTCCTATCTATGAATCAAAAGGGCCTTATGCTGGCCCTATTGTTCGAGCGGCTATTTGGCTCCTGGGTTCATCTTGCTCTTGCCATGAAAAGTAAAATAATCCATGTCAAATTTTAGTTCATTTGGACATGTTCAAAGGACAATAAACATTAGCTCAACTGAACCATTGTTCTTTTCCTATTGTTCGAGCCGGTGCGATTAGCACATGAGAGAATTGATTTCTCATGTAATGTTCCCTGAAGATTGCACCGGCACCGGCGCATCAGAATTCTCAAGATGTGTGAAGTCTGAATCTGTGACACAATTGCACTTTGTCATAAAACTATAAATGCATCAACTCATTCTTTTGCTCTTGCTAAAATGCATTCATGCATGCATCAACCATAACCATACAATTCACCATTAGTCACCATCCGAGAATTAATGTTCCCTGCGTGTTTCTACACTGATGTTGCTTCTTGAATTGGTAGAAGTTCAGCATAGGCTTGTGCATTAGTGGAGCTTTCCTAGATCTTCTTTGCAGACATGTATTGCTGGTCTTCAATCTGTCGTGCACAATGCACAATTTTTTGTGTAGAGATACTATTTGCAGCATGAACGTGATACTTTAGCTTTGATTACTTGTTCCTTGTAAAAAAAGTCATGTTTTACATTTCTGCAACTATACATTTTCTCAACCGTTTGAAAAAGGCGTGAAAAAAATACCTTCAGCATGTCTACCGTTTCACTCAGGTTCTTGGTCGATGGTGCTTGTAATTAATAATTCGATTGGTCCAAGATGTCTTTTTTGTGTGCAAAATAGTCCTGATTTCACGTGTCGGTTGCCCAACCCAATAAAGACGTATTTTGTCATGTGGGGGCGTACGTATAGAAGACGTATAGCTAGAGAGAAGAGGCCAGTGGACAAGGGGTCTCCAGATTAGTATCAGGTTTGGAAATGGAAGGTTGTTTTGTGTCAAAGAAGGTTTTCCCTTCTGTTTCTAAACCAAGTAGGAGTCTGTTTCTATTTCTAGTAGGAGTCGTCATGTAACTTGACTATTTATATTGCCCCCTGTGGAGGAACGAATCAAGCAAGAAAAAACACAACCTTGTTACTCTGCGCCTTGTGCGCCTCTCCTCCTTCCTGCCACGGGGCGATGAGGCTTCAAGCCTCGTCCTCCTGTAGAGCATAGCTACAACCTACGGTCAACTCCCAACCCTCCTAATTCCCAAGCATCTGACAATTTGGTATCAGATTCATCGATCTTCGTTGCGCCAGCAACCATGTCGACCTCTCTGAAGAAGCCTGATCTTCCTCAAACCCTCGAAGACCTTGCTACCAAGGAACATGTCGATTTCGAGGACGTCCAGCAAAATCTGGGCGATCTAGCCGAGGTCGTCGAACTCCTCCGCAGCGACATGACCAAGGCCCTAAAGGATGGCACCGACACCCTAATGGCATTCAGAACAGAATTCATCGATCTATCACAACAACAACATGCACAAAACCTGGCCATAACCAGGTTGGAGCGTGCCAGCCGTGGCGAGCCTTCCCTCGGAGCCACTCACACCCAATTAGCGGTTGCCCGCGCGGGAGGTCCACTCAGGTCGCAGGCACCACTTGGTTCCGCCGACGAGCGTCCATCCCGCCTTTATAAGCTCAACTTCCCTACCTACAACGGTGAAGGCAACCCTCAACCATGGTTGACTAGATGCAATTTGTTTTTCCTCGGCCAACGCACGCCCGACACGGACAAGACCTGGATGGCCTTGTACCATCTAACAGATGTGGCTGCCCTATGGTATGGCCATCTAGAGGAGAAGATTGGCCGGCCAACTTGGCCAGACTTCGTTGCACGGGTCAGCCAACACTTTGGCCCTCCCACACGTGCCAATCCCTTCGGCGAGCTCATCTCCCTCCGTCGGACGGGCTTGATGGCGGAGTATACCAAACAATTCCTCCAACTCTTTTCCCGCATCAAGCCCATCCCAGATGACGAGGAGCGCAACATCTTCACCAATAATCTAGGTGAGCCACTAAAAACACAGGTCGAGCTGCTGCATCCAACTACTCTTGAGGATGCTATGGACATGTCTGTCTCCTATGAGCACCTTGCCGCCGTGACCACGGTTACTGCTGCCACTCCGAAGCGCCATGGCCGTCCTTCATGCCTTGTTCCAACAGCCCTAGGTGCTGCCACAAGCGAACCCTCTTCCGGAGGTGGGCCTGTCTTCAAAAAGCTTAACGCTGCTGAGATGGAGGACAGACGCAACAAGGGGCTATGCTTCAACCGCGACGAGAAGTATGTCCGGGGACATCATTGCAAACACCTCTTCTACATCGAGTCTGTCAACGATGACAAGGAAGACGAGGACAACAACCTACAGATCTCGCTGCTCGCAATCACAGGTGTACGTACCAGCGACGCAATGCAGCGTGAATTGGTCGCTCTCCTCGACTCCGGTAGCACTCACAATTTGATCAACGAGGAGCTTGCTGCACAAGTGGGCAGCCACATCTCCACAGGACGCTACATCCGCGTGACAGTAGCCAATGGAGATCACGTCACGTGTGGCGTTCTTGTTCGACAGGATACCATCACCATAGGCCAAGAAGACTTCCTCCTCGATCTTTACGCCATCCCCTTGGGTGGGTTTGATGTTGTTCTCAGGACACACTGGCTCAAGACACTAGGGCCCATACTTTGGGACTTCATGCGTCTCTGGATGTCTTTCTGGCGGTCCTATCATCGCATGGAGTGGTACGGTATCACGGAGTCAACCCACCCACACCACATTCACGCTTGCTTAGGGTGGGAGCTTCTTGATAGCCTCCTCGCTGACTATGTTGACATCTTCGCAGAGCCTGGGGGCCTACCGCCGCCTTGAACTCACGACCATCGCATCCGCTTGTTGCCTGGTACCGCACCGATGGTTGTTCGTCCATATCGCTACCCGGCTATCCAAAAAGATGAGCTCGAGAGATAGTGCGTGTACATGTTGGAGCACGGCCTTATCCGCCGCAACACTTCTGATTTCTCTTCGCCCGTTCTCCTGGTGAAGAAGCACGACAGCTCCTGGCGATTTTGCATCGATTTTCGTGGGGTCAATGCCAACACCATCAAGGACAAGTTCCCTATTTCTGTAGTAGATGAGCTACTTGACGAGCTAAAGGGTGCCCGCTTCTTCACAAAGCTGGACTTGCACTCTGGTTATCACCAGGTGCGCATGCATATCAAGGACATCCACAAAATGGCATTCCGAACACACGAGGGCCTGTTCGAGTTCCTTGTCATGCCCTTTGGACTCACCAATGCGCCGGTGACCTTTCAGGATTTGATGAACGATGTACTTTGAACCCACTTACACCAATTTGTGTTAGTATTTTTTTGATGATATTTTGGTGTATAACTCTTCATGGTCCGAGCATGTTCGACATGTGCGAGTCGTTTTGGAGCTCATGCGCTAGCACAAGTTATTTCTCAAGCGCTCCAAGTGCTCTTTTGGGGAGGAGTCGGTTACGTACCTTGGTCATGTCATCCCCATCGATGGTGTTGCCATGGATAGTCAAAAGGTCATGGATGTTGTTGACTGGCCGGTGTCGCGCATAGTTCGTGCGGTCCGTTGTTTTTTGGGGTTGGCCGACTACTACCGGAAGTTCATCCGTCATCTCAGCATTATTGCAGCACCCCTCACATCCTTGCTCAAAAAGGATGGATTTACCTGGTCTAAGGAGGCCACACATGCTTTCAGAAAGTTGAAGGCTACCCTGACTATAACACTGGTGCTTCAACTTCCGGATTTCACCGTGCCATTTATTGTGGAATGTGATGCCTCTCGCTCGGGATTCGGCACAATGTTACAGCAAGGCGCGGGGCTTGTTGCTTACTTTATTCGACCTATTGCTCTTCGTCACGCCTTCCTTGTTGCATACAAGCGCGAGCTCATTGGTCTAGTACAAGCCGTGCGACATTGGCAGCCATATCTTTGGGGTCGTGCCTTCATTGTCAAAATCGATCACTACAGCCTCAAGTTCCTTCTCGATCAGTGCCTTGCGACTATCCCACAAAATCATTGGCTCGGCAAGCTCCTGGGCTTTGATTTTATCGTAGAGTACAAGCCTGGCCGACAGAATATTGTGGCTGATGCACTGTCGCGGCGTGACACTTCTGATGCCCGTGTGTGCACCATAAGCGGTCCTACCTTTGATCTATTTGAGGAACTTCCTCGGGCTGCACACACCGACCCATCTCTCATGGCATTCCGTGAACAACTAGAGAATAGCGAGCTAGGACCACCGTGGGCACTCATTGATGGCATTGTCACCTTTGGGCGTCGTGCCTATGTGCCACCTTCCTCCCCACTTGTGGTAGACATACTTGCAGCATCCCATGATACCGGCCATGAGGGTATTTAGAAATTTCTACACCATCTTCGTCGTGACTTCCATCTACCATAGGCCCGGACAGCTATTCAGGACTACATCCGCAACTTCCTAGTTTATCAGCGTAACAAGACTGAGCAGCTCCATCCAGCAGGCTTGCTTCAGGCCTTAGCAGTACCGTCTCGGATTTGGGAGGACATTGCCATGAAATTCATCGAGGGGTTGCCAAAAGTGGGCGGCAAGTGTGTCATTCTTACCGTCGTGGGTCGTTTTTCCAAATATGCACATTTCATTTCGTTGGCGTTGTTGGAAATATGTCCTGGAGGCAATAATAAATTGGTTATTATTATATTTCCTTGTTCACGATAATCGTTTATTATCCATGCTATAATTGTATTGATTGGAAACTAAATACATGTGTGGGTATATAGACGACACAATGTCCCTAGTATGCCTCTAGTAGACTAGCTCGTTAATCAAATATGGTTAAGGTTTCCTAGCCATAGATATGAGATGTCATTTGATAACGGGATCACATCATTAGGAGAATGATGTGATGGACAAGACCCAAACTATAGACAAAGCATATGATTGTGTGAGTTTATTGCTATAGTTTTCTGCATGTCAAGTATCTGTTCCTATGACCATGAGATCATGCAACTCACTGACATCGGAGGAGTACCTTGGGTGACTATAGAGGTGCTCTACAGGTATCTCCGAGGGTGTCTGTTGGGTTGGCATGGATGAAGACTAAGATTTGTTACTCCATGTGACGGAGAGGTATCTCAGGTCCCACTCGGTAATACAACATCATTATAAGCTTGCAAAAAATGTGACTAAAGAGTTAGCCACGGGATCTTGTATTATGGAACGAGTAAAGAGACTAGCCGGTAACGATATTGAACTAGGTATAGAGATACCGACGATCGAATCTCGGGCAAGTAACACACCGAAGAACAAAGGGAACATCATACGGGATTAACTGAATCCTTGACATAGAGGTTCAATCGATAAAGATCTTTGTAGAATATGTAGGAACCAATATGGGCATCCAGGTCCCGCTATTGGTTATTGACCATAGAGGTGTCTCGGTCATGTCTACGTAGTTCTCAAACCCGTAGGGTCTGCACACTTAACGTTCGGTGACGTTTCAGTAGTATTGAGTTATATGTGGTGGTGACTGAAGGTTGTTTGGAGTCCCTTAAAGTACATGTAGTCCCCGTGTATGGTTTTGGTAATTAAATGACAATCCTAATGGACTAATGTTTGTATTGATATATACATTTGAAAGAAAATTCCATTTGCAATGCATTGAGACTTGATAATGAATGACAATTCCTATGAAGAAACAATGACATCAAATAATATAGAAAGGTTTGTTCCATGGGTGATGCAAGAAGGGGACTGAATGGATTTAGAATGAATTCCATATACATATAGTCGTGCATCAAGATTATTCATGCATCAAAGATAATTGTTGACCAAGGTGAAGATCGAAGATTGAATTCAAAGATGGTTAACACACAAGCGCAAATCATGTACCACATGGGATCTTGTGGTATGGTCAGAATTTTTCAATTGCGCTTTGTGTACTAATCCATTCTATGTGTTTTCTATATCTACGAGGGTTAGGTGATTCTCATGGACTTACATCAAAGAGAAAGATTTCAAGTTCCCATGAGAGGATGACATCAAGAGTTGATGATCCTGGTTGACAAGGGCAAGTTCAAGATAACCATCCTGAAGGATTACATGCTTAAAGCTTGTGGATGATCACATGACGAACGTATGAAGATGAATATAATGGAATGCTCCCCACATGGCTTATGGGGCAGCTATTTGAAGTCTTCACCAAGTGTAATGATCAAGATCATTGTTCTGACTTGAGCCAAGCATAAACGTCAACACCAAGCTCAAATGGAATGCTTTAGTCAAAGGTATTAGTTCCTTCGGCTTTAGTTGTGAGGATCGATGACCATCGAAAAGGATATATGCTCAAGAATGAGTTTCTGGAAGCTATCTAGTATAGATCTTTTATGATTCTTGAGTTATAGGGATCCCGCACTATTAAGAAGGGATCAAAGGGGTTAGTGATAGATTTTCTCAAGTCAACATCTTCTATTTCTACTTCTCACATCATATTCGAACATAGGCATATTTCACTCCTATCAGGTACAAATACAATATGCCTATACATATATCAAAGAAAATCCAAAGCCAAATAGGTTACCCAAATACATGATAAAATCTTTGCATAATTTGCATCCTCAATTTTGGTTCATCTTGGGTGGTTCTCTATGTGAGGACCTGGGCTTTTACCATAGCTTCAAAACGAGCCCAAGATCATCAAAATCGGAGTCCGGATGTGAAAGTTATGCATGTTTTAGTTTTGGGGGTCCTGCTGTTTTTCTTTGGCCGGATATCCGGGACTTGGCCGGATGTCCGGGCTGTTGGGTCACCCCGGATGTCCGGGATCCTCCCGGAAATCCGGCCTAACTATGTCCAGAACCTGTTCGAAATGTTGGTTGTGCCCACCGGATGTCCGGCATTTGGCCGGATGACCGGGGACCCAAGTTTGGCCAGATGTCCGGGCCCTGTACGCTGGCCTCTGTTTTCATATGCGTGTGTGCAATTCTTAGTCGTCGCATGTCCGGCCCTTGCCCGGATGTCCGGCCCGTCTTAGCCACTTACTCAAAAATGGCTAGTTTTCTCGGCCTGCTATATATACCCCTCTACCAATCCGATAGAGGGTTGACCATTCACTTTGAGCAACCCTAGAACACACATTTCTCTCCTTCTCACTTCTCCTACACCAAATCTCAGATCCAGGAGAGATTACTGAGAGTTCTTGAGAGATTTTTCAATCAAGTGATAGATCCACTCCCTCTCCCTCTCTTGACCAAAGAAATTCGTGTTTTGAGCAAGTCTTGAGCATTTCCCCCTTGATATTGTTACTCTTGGAGGTTGGAGACTCCTAGGCAGTAGGAGTGCTCCGGTGAGGAATCAACTTGTGTTTTATCCCCCGGAAAGTTTGTGAAGGTTTGGAGGCCGCCTCAAGGTCTACAACTGGTGGTTGAGAATCGCCTTCGTGGTGATATATCAAGGGGAGAATAGGGTGAGCCTTCATGGCGTTGGTGTGCCTTCGTGGTAACATCCACCTCTTTAACGGTGACTAGCTTCCCTACAAGGAAGTGAACATCGGGATATATCCTTATCTCCGTGTCTTCGGCTATTTCTAACCCTAGCCACTACTTGTGGTTTACTTTGGCCACTTGACCTTGCATTCACTATATATATTGTTTTCCTCATTATATTGTGTTGGTTACCATATCGTAGACATTAATTAGACCAACACTTTATAGTCCGCAATTCATACTTGATACTATTGATATATCTTGTGCTTAGTGTGAATTGCTAGCTTGTAACATTCATTTTCATATCTGGTGATATACATTGAGTAAGTTTGTGTAACTTGCTTTCCTTACACATATGCTCGTTGTTCTCATCTTGTTTATCCTATCTTGTTGGTGCACTTAGTGAGCCTAGTATATTTAGGATTTATGCTTGAAAAGTATCTTCTTAGTTTATTTCTGCATTAGGATATAGCCAAATCCGTAAAATATTTTAAAACACCTATTCACCCCCCTCTAGGCGACATAGTGGTCCTTTCAATTGGTATCGGAGCTAGGTCTCTCCTTATTAGGCTTCACCGCCTAGAGAGTAATGATGTTGACTAGTGAACTAGTGCACGATGACACATTTTGTTTTAATGACACAAATTACATTAGGTGGAGATTACACATGCTTTTTCACTTTCATCCCATGGGTCCAAATGCTTTACGGATTGTTGTTGTAGGGGATTCAAATCTAAAGGATATACAATCTTCATCACTTGAGGATATGCATCTTGATAGTGAAGCTTTAAGTGTCATTCACCAAGCTATAACCTCCGAGGTGTTCAAGTCAATCTTGACTTGTTTGTTGGCTCATGAGGCTTAGACCAAACTTGAAGTTACATATGGTGGGTCCAACCTTGTGGGAGCCAATGCTATTTGGGAGGAAGTAATGGAGGAGTTCTCGGATCCAAGCATAAAGTGTTTGTTGCAAAAACGGGTCCTTTCCCGAGAAAAAGTTTCTCTCAAAAGAATTGAGTGGGAGGAAGATACAACCCTGATGGCGACATGTTGATGGAGATCATGGTGTCATGCCGGTGACGATGGAGATCATGTCGGTGCTTTCAAGATGGAGATCAAAAGCACAAGTTCATGGCCATATCATGTCACTTATGATTTGCATGTGATGTTAATCCTTTTATGCACCTTGTTTTTCTTAGGACGATGGTAGCATTATAAGGTGATCCCTCACTTAAATTTCAAGATAAATAGTGTTTTCCCCGAGTATGAACCGGTGCAAAAGTTCGTCGTGTCGAGACACCATGTGATGATCGGGTGTGATAGACTCTACGTTCACATACAACGGGTGCAAGCCAGTGTTGCACGTGCGGAACACTCGGGTTAAAATTGACGAGCCTGGCATGTACAGACATGGCCTCGAAACACAAGAGACCGAAAGGTCGAACATGAGTCATAGAGTAGATATGATAAACATGATGATGTTCACCATTTAAAGCACCTCAACTCACGTGATGATCGGACTTGAGTTGGTGAATTTGGATCATGTATCACTTAGATGACCTGAGGGATGTCAATTTGAGTGGGATCTTTAGTAATTTGATTAACTAAACTCATTATATTGAACAGTAGTCTTAGTAACCTTTGCATATTTATATTGTAGATCAATGGCTCGCACAATAGCACCCCTGAATTTTAATGCGTTCCTAGACAAAGCTAAGTTGAAAGATGATGGAAGGAACTTTGTGGACTGGGCCTGTAATCTGAGGATTATCTTCACGGCTTCCTAGAAGACTCATGTCCTTGATGCACCGCTTGGTGATCCACCAGCTCTAGTGGAGTCTACAGACATTGCGAATGCCTGGCAGGCTCGTTGTGATGATTACTCAATGGTTCAATGTGCAATGTTGTATGACTTAGAACCAGGACTTTAAAGATGTTTTGAATGTCATGGAGCATATGATATGTTCCAAGAGTTGAAGTTTATCTTTCAAAAGAATGCCCGGATCGAGAGGTATGAGACCTCCAATAAGTTCTATGCTTGCAAAATGGAGGAGAACGGGTCTGTCAGTGAACACATACTCAGAATGTTTGGGTATTCTACCCATCTGGCCGAATTGGGGATGCCCCTTCCGGCTGAGGCAATTACTGAAAGAGTTCTTCAACCATTGCCGCCTAGCTACAAGAGCTTCGTGTTGAACTATAACATGCACGGAATGAACAACTTAGTCATCGAGCTGTTTGCGATGTAAGTCGCTGAGTCTGAGATTCGAAAGGGCATCAAGTGTTGATGGTCAATAAAACCACTAGTTTCAAGAAGAATGGCAAGGGGAATAAGGGTAACTCTAATAAGAGTGGCAAAGCAGTTGCTCTCCCTTGAAGAAACCCAAGGCTGGACCCAAGCCAGAAACTGAGTGCTTTCATTGCAAGGGAACTGGTCACTGGAAGCGGAACTGTCCCAAGTATCTGTCTGACAAGAAGGCGACCAATGACAAACAAGGTATATATGATATAAGTGTTATTTATGTGTACCTTACCAAGTCTCATTTTAGTGCGTGGGTATTTGATACCTGTTCGGTTGCTCACATTTGTAACTCAAAACAGGAACTACGGAATAGACGAAGGGTGGCAAAGGACGATGTGACGATGCGCGTGGGAAATGGTTCCAAGGTTGATGTGATCGCTGAAATGTCCATTTTGCATCATGATTTTATATTGATGTTCTTTCTATTATGGGCTGTTATTACACATTTTGGTACAATACTTATGCCTTTTCCCTCTTATTTTACAGGGTCTACATGAAGAGGGAGAATGCCCGCAGCTGGAGTTCTAGATTGGAAAAGGAGCAAATCTGAGATACCTATTCTGCACAACTCCAAAAGTCCTGAAAATCTACGGAAAATTATTTTGGAATATATAAAAAATACTGGGTGAAAGAAATACATCAGGGGGGCCACCAGGGAGCCACAAGCCCGCTGGGCGCGACCACCACCCTAGCCGCACCCCTGGGGCTTGTGGCCCACCTGGCAGCCCTCCGGTGCCCATCTTCTTCTATATTGAGGGTTTCGTCCTGAAAAAATAATAATATCAGAGCTTTTGGGACGAAGCGCCACCGTCTCGAGGCGGAAGTTGGGCAGAACCAATCTAGAGCTCTGGCAGGGCAATCCTGCTGGTGAAACTTCCCTCTAGGAGGGGGAAATCGAAGCCATCGTCATCACCAACGATCCTCTTACCGAGAGGGGGTCAATCTCCATCAACATATTCATTAGCACCATCTCCTCTCCAAACCCTAGTTCATCTCTTGTATCCGATCTTTGTCTCAAAACCTCAGATTGGTACCTGTGGGATGCTAGTAGTGTTGATTACTCCTTGTAGTTGATGCTAGTTGGTTTACTTGGTGGAATATTATACGTTCAGATCCTTGATCATCACTTATACTCCTATGATTATGAACATGAATATGCTTTGTGAGTAGTTACGTTTGTTCCTCAGGACATGGGATAGGTCTTGTTATAAGTAATCATGTGAATTTGGTATTCATTCGATATTTTGATGAGATGTATGTTGTCTCTCCTCTAGTGGTGTTATGTGAACGTCGACTACATAACACTACACCTTTTTTGGTCCTAGAGGAAGGCATTGGGAAGTAATAAGTAGATGATGGGTTGCTAGAGTGATAGAAGCTTAAACCCTAGTTTATGTGTTCCTTCTTAAGGGGCTGATTTGGATACACATGTTTCATGGTATGGTTAGATTTATCTTAATTCTTATTTCGTAGCTGCGGATACTTGCAGGAGGGGTTAATCATAAGTGGGAGTCTTGTCCAAGTAAGGACAGCACCCAAGCACTAGTCCACCCACATATCAAATTATCAAAGTAGCGAACGCGAATCAAATGAGCATGATGAAAACTAGCTTGACATAAATTCCCATGTGTCCTCGGGAGCGCTTTTCTTTATATAAGAGTTTGTCCAGGCTTGTCCTTTGCTATAAAAAGGATTGGGCCACCTTGCTGCACCTTTGTTACAATTGTTACTTGCTACCCGTTACGAATTATCCTATCACAAAATTATCTGTTCCCGATCGTTTCAGTGCTTGTAGAGAATACCTTACTGAGAACCGCTTGTCATTTCCTTCTGCTCCTCGTTGGGTTCGACACTCTTACATATCGAAAGTACTATGATAGATCCCCTATATTTGTGGGTCATCAATCGCCGTCGGTACGCTCGCTCTTCGATTACCATCGGGATTAGTGATGAACCTGAAGAATTGTTATTTATTGCCTGCGTTAAGCATGAACATTATATCTGGATCTTGTTTATTGCGAGATGGCTACTCATTTAAATCAGAGAATAATTGTAGTTCTATTTATATGAGTAATATATTTTATGGTCATGCACCCAATGTGAGGGGTTTATTCATACAGAATCTTGATAGTGATGATACACATGTTCATAACATTGATGCCAAAAGATGTAGAGTTGATAATGATAGTACCACTTACTTGTGGCACTGCCGTTTAGGTCATATTGGTGTAAAACGCATGTAGAAGCTCCATGCTGGTGGACTTTTGGAGTCACTTGATTTTGAATCATTTGACACACGTGAACCATGCCTCATGGGCAAGATGACTAAAACGCCGTTCTCTGGAACAATGGAACGGGCACGTGGCTTGTTGGAAATCATGCGTACTAATGTGTGTAGTCCGATGAGTATTGAGGCATGCGGTGGATATCGTTATTTTCTCACCTTCCCTGATGACTTAAGTAGATATGGGTATTTTTACTTAATCAAACACAAGTCTAAAACGTTTGAAAAGTTCAAGCAATTTCAGAGTGAAGTTGAGAATCATCATAACAAGAAGATTAAATTCCTGCAATCTAATCGAGGAGGTGGATTTCTGAGTTATGAGTTTGGTAGTCACTTAAGACAGTGTGGAATTGTTTCACAATTGACACCGCCTGGAACACCATAGCGTAATGGTGTGTCCGAAAGTCGTAATCGAACCTTATTAGATATGGTACGTTCTACGATGTCTCTTGCCAATTTGCCACTATCGTTTTTGGGTTATGCATTAGAGACAACTGCATTCACTTTAAATAGGGCACCACCGAAATCCGTTGAGATGACGCCATATGAACTGTGGTTTGGCAAGAAGCCAAAGTTGTCGTTTCTTAAAGTTTGGGGATGTGATGCTTATGTCAAAAAGCTTCAGCCCTAAAAGCTGGAACCCAAAGCGGGGAAATGTGTCTTCATAGGATACCCAAAAGAGACAGTTGGGTATACCTTCTATCTCAGATCCGAAGGCAAAGTGTTTGTCGCTAAGGACGGAACATTTCTTGAGAAAGAGTTTCTCTCGAAAGAATTGAGTGGGAGGAAGATAGAACTTGATGAGGTTGTTGAACCTTTGATTCAACCAGAGAGTAGCGCATCACAGAAAGATGTTTCTGTGGAGCCTACGACAGTTGAAGAGGAAGTTAATGATGATGATCATGAAACTTCGGATCAAGTTGCTACTGAACCTCATGGGTCGACAAGGGTGCGTGCTGCTCCTGAGTGGTATGACAACCCTGTCTTGGAGGTCATGTTGTTAGACAACGATGAACCTACGAGCTATGAAGAAGCGATGATGGGCCCGAATTCCAAGAAATGGTTAGAGGCCACGAAATCCGAGATGGGATCCATGTATGAAAACAAAGTATGGACTTTGGAAGTATTACCTGAAGGGCGAATGTCCATTCAGAACAAATGGATCTTTAAGAGGAAGAGGGACGCCGACGGTAATGTTATAAAGCTCGACTTGTGGCAAAAGGTTTTTCACTAGTTCAAGGAGTTGACTACGATGAGACCTTCTCAACTGTAGCGATGCTTAAGTCCGTCAGAATCATGTTAGCAATAGCTGCATATTTTGAAAATGAAATTTGGCAGATGGATGTCAAAACAACGTTCCTTAATGGTTTCCTTAAGGAAGAGTTGTATATGATACAACCAGAAGGTTTTGTCGATCTAGAGAATGCTGACAAAGTTTGCAAACTCCAACGATACATTTATGGACTAGTACAAGCATCTCGGAGTTGGAATCTGCACTTTGATGAGGTGATCAGAGCGTTCGGGTTTATACAAGTTTACGGAGAAGCTTGTATTTACAAGAAAGTGAGTGGGAGCTCTATAGTGTTTCTAATATTTTTATGAGATGTATGTGGTCTCTCCTCTAGTGGTGTTATGTGAACATCGACTAGATAACACTTCACCATTGTTTGGGCCTAGAGGAAGGTATTGGGAAGTAATAAGTAGATGATGGCTTGCTAGAGTGACAGAAGCTTAAACCCTAGTTTATGCGTTGCTTCGTAAGGGGCTGATTTGGATCCACATGTTTCATGCTATGGTTAGATTTATCTTAATTCTTCTTTCATAGTTGTAGATGCTTGCGGGAGGGGTTAATCATAAGTGGGAGGCTTGTCCAAGTAAGGACAGCACCCAAGCACCGGTCCACCCACATATCAAATTATCAAAGTAGCAAACGTGAACCAAATGAGCATGATGAAAACTAGCTTGACATAAATTCCCATGTGTCCTCGGGAGCACTTTTCTTTATATAAGAGTTTGTCCAGGCTTGTCCTTTGCTATAAAAAGGATTGGGCCACCTTACTGCACCTTTGTTACAATTTTTACTTGCTACCCGTTACGAATTATCCTATCACAAAACTATCTATTACCAATCGTTTGAGTGCTTGCAAAGAATACCTTACTGAGAACCGCTTGTCATTTCCTTCTGCTCCTCGTTGGGTTCGACACTCTTACTTATCAAAAGGACTATGATAGATCCCCTATACTTGTGGGTCATCAAGACTCTTTTCTGGCGCCATTGCCGGGGAGTGAAGCGCCTTTGGTGAGTGGAAATTGGTAAGGAAAATTTTATATAGTGTGCTGAAATTTACTATCACTTGTTACTATGGAAAGTAATCCTTTGAGGGGCTTGTTCGGGGTATCTTCGCCTCGATCAGAATTACAAAGATTTGTCCCTCAACCTACTAAACCTACTGAAAATATTTATTATGAAATTCCTTCGGGTATGATAGAGAAACTGCTAGCTAATCCTTATGCAGGAGATGGAACACTACATCCTGATTTGCATCTAATCTATGTAGACGAAGTCTGTGGATTATTTAAGCTTATAGGTCTGCCCAAGGATCACGTCAAGAAGAAGGTCTTTCCTTTATCTTTGAAGGAGAAGGCATTGACATGGAATAGGCTATGTGATGATATTGGATCATGGAGCTACAACCGACTGAAAATGGAATTTCATCAGAAGTTCTATCCTATGCATCTAGTTCATCGTGATCAGAATTATATTTATAAATTTTGGCCTCATGAAGGAGAAAGAATCTCTCAAGCTTGGGGGAGGCTTAATTCAATGTTATATTCATGCCCCAATCATGAGCTCTCGAGAGAAATTATTATTCAGAATTTTTATGCTCGGCTTTCTCGTAATGATCAATCCCTACTTGATACTTCTTGTGTTGGTTCTTTTATGAAGAAAGATATTGAATTCAAATGGGATTTATTGGAAAGAATTAAATGCAACTCTGAAGATTGGGAACTCGACGAAGGTAAGGAGTCAGGTATAAATCTTAAGTTTGATTGTGTTAAATCCTTCGTGGACACCGATGCTTTTCGTGAATTTAGCACTAAATATGGACTTGACTCTGAGATAGTAGCTTATTTCTGTGAATCTTTTGCTACTCATGTTTATCTCCCTAAGGAGAAGTGGTTTAAATATCATCCTCCCATTGAAGTGAAAGTAATGGAACCTATTAAAGTTGAAGAGAAAATTATTACTTACAATGTTGATGTTGTTATCCCTATTGCTTGCATTGAGAAACCACCTTTCCCTTTTAGGATAAAGGAACATGCTAAAGCTTCAACTGTGATTCAAAAGAGTTGTATTAGAACACCTACACCCCCTAACAAATCAAAGTTGAACCTGGTATTGCTATGGTTAAAGATCTCTTGGTTGATAATATTGATGGGCATGTTATTCATTTCTGTGATGAAGCTGCTAGAATTGCTAGACCTGATACTAAGCATAAACATAGACCAGTTGTTGGCATGCCTGTTGTTTCTGTTAAAATAGGAGATCATTGTTATCATGGCTTATGTGATATGGGTGCTAGCGTAAGTGCAATTCCCCATTCCTTATACAAAGAAATTATGCATGCTATTGCATCGGTTGAATTAGAAGATATTGATGTTATTATTAAGCTCGCTAATAGAGACACTATTGCACCGATAGGGATTGTTAGAGATGTTGAAGTCTTGCACAGGAAAATAAAGTATCCTAGTGATTTTCTTGTTCTTGTTTCCCCACAAGATAATTTTTGTCCCATTATATTTGGCAGACCCTTCTTCAATATTGTCAATGCTAAGATTGATTGTGAGAAAGAAATAGTTACTGTGAGCTTTGGGGATGTGTCTCATGAGTTGAATTTCACTAAATTTTGTAGACAACCCCATGACAAGTAATTGCCTAGTAAAGATGAAATTATTGGTCCCGCTTCCATTGTTGTGCCTCCTACTAATCCCTTAGAACAATATTTGCTAGACCATGAAAATGATATGCATATAAATGAGAGGAATGAAATAGATGAAATTTTCTTTGAGCAGCAGCCTATTTTGAAACACAACTTACCTGTTGAAATACTTGGGGATCCTCCTCCACCCAAGGGTGATCCCGTGTTCGAGCGCAAGCAATTACCCGATATGTTGAAATATGCTAATCTTTCAGAGCATGAAGAAAAGAGATTATTAAAAACTAAGAGGAAGCACTGTGCTGCTATTGCTTATACTCTTGATGATCTTAAGGGCATTAGTCCCACTCTATGCCAGCATAAAATTTATATGGATCCTGATGCCAAACCAGATATTGATCACCAACGACAATTGAACCCTAAGATGAAAGAAGTGGTAAGAAAAGAAATACCAAAGCTTCTGGAGGCAGGTATAATTTATCATGTTGCTGATAGTAGATGGGTTAGTCATGTTCATTGTGTCCCTAATAAGGGAGGTATTACCGTTGTTCCTAATGATAAAAATGAATTGATCCCGCAGAGAATTGTTATAGGTTATAGAATGGTAACTGATTTTCGGAAATTAAATAAAGCTACTAAGAAAGATCATTACTCTTTACCTTTTATTGATCAAATGCTAGAAAGATTATCCAAACATACTCATTTTTGCTTTCTAGATGGCTACTCAGGTTTCTCTCAAATACCTGTATCAAGCCAGGATCAAGAAAAAACCACTTTTACTTGCCCTTTCGGTACCTTTGCTTATAGACGTATGCCTTTTGGTTTATGCAATGCACCTGCTACCTTTCAAACATGTATGATGGCTATTTTCTCTGAATTTTGTGAAAATATTCTTGAGGTTTTCATGGATGATTTTTCCGTTTACGGAACTTTATTTGATGATTGTTTTAGCAACCTTGATCGAGTTTTGCAGAGATGTGAAGAAACTAATCTTGTCTTGAATTGGGAAAAGTGCCACTTTATGGTTAATGAAGGTATTTTCTTGGGGCACAAGATCTCCGAAAGAGGTATTGAAGTTGATAAATCTTAAGTTGATGCTATTGAAAAAATTTCATGCCCTACGGATATAAAGGTATAAGAAGTTTCCTTGGTCATGCTGGTTTCTATAGGAGGTTTATCAAAGATTTCTATAAGATTTCTAGGCCTCTCACAAACCTTTGCAAAAATATGTTCCATTTGTTTTTTATGATGGTTGTGTACAAGCATTTGAAATTCTTAAGAATGCCTTGATTACCGCACCTGTTATTCAACCACCCGACTGGAACCTACCCTTTGAAATTATGTGTGATGCTAGTGATTATGCTGTTGGTGTTATTCTAGGACAAAGAGTCGATAAGAAATTAAATGTTATCCATTATGCTAGTAAAACTCTAGACAATGCTCAAAGAAACTATGCTACTACTGAAAAAGAATTTTTAGCAGTCGTGTTTGCCCGTGATAAGTTTAGACCTTATATTGTTGATTCCAAAGTAACTGTTCACACCGATCATGCTGCTATTAAGTACCTTATGGAGAAGAAAGATGCTAAACCTAGACTTATTAGGTGGGTCCTTCTGCTACAAGAATTTGATTTGCATGTCATTGATAGAAAGGGTGTTGATAACCCTGTGGCAGATAACTTGTCTAGGTTAGAAAATGTTCTTGATGACCCACTACCTATTGATGATAGCTTTCTTGATGAATAATTAGCTATCATGAATACTTCACATAATGCTCCATGGTATGCTGATTACGCCAATTACATTGTTGCTAAATTTATACCTCCTAGTTTTACATACTAACAAAAGAAAAAGTTCTTCTATGATTTAAGGAATTACTTTTGGGATGACCCACAACTTTATAAAGAAGGAGTAGATGGTATTATTATACATTGTGTACCTGAGCATGAACAGGAATAGATCTTACACAAGTGTCACTCCGAAGCCTACGGAGGACATCACGCAGGAGATAGAACCGCACACAAGGTACTACAATCTGGGTTTTATTGGCCTACTCTCTTGAAGGATGCTCGTAAGTTTGTATTATCCTATGATGAATGTCAAAGAATTGGTAATTTAGTAGACGTCAGGAAATGCCTATGAATTACTCTCTTGTTATCGAACCATTTGATGTTTGGGGCTTTGATTATATGGGGCCTTTTTCACAATCTAACGGGTATACTCATATTAGTTGTTGTTGATTAGGTCACTAAGTGGGTAGAAGCTATTCCAACTAGTAGCGTTGATCATAACACTTCTATTAAAATGCTTAAAGAAGTTATTTTCCCTAGATTTGGAGTCCCTAGATATTTGATGATTGATGGTGGTTCACATTTTATTCATGGTGTTTTCCGTAAATTGCTCGCCAAATATGATGTTAATCATAGAGTTGCATCTCCTTATCATTCTCAGTCTAGTGGTCAAGTAGAATTGAGCAATAGAGAGATTAAATTGATTTTGCAGAAGACTGTTAATAAATCTAGGAAGAATTGGTCTAAGAAACTCGACGATGCATTGTGGGCTTATAGAACTGCTTACAAGAACCCTATGGGTATGTCTCTGTATAAGATGGTTTATGGTAAAGCATGGCACTTACCTCTAGAGCTAGAACATAAGGCTTATTGGGAAATCAAAGAGTTCAATTATGATTTCAAACTTGCTGTTGAGAAGAGGTTATTTGACATTAGCTCACTTGATGAATGGAGAACCCAAGCCTATGAGAATGTTAAGTTGTTTAAATAAAAGGTTAAGAGATGGCATGATAGAAGGATACAAAAGCATGAATTTAATGTAGGCGATCATGTCTTGCTATACAATTCTCGTTTAAGATTTTTTGCAGGAAAACTTCTCTCTAAATGGGAAGGTCCTTACGTCATCGAAGAGGTATACTATTCCGGTGCCATCAAGATTAACAACGTCGAAGGCACAAACCCGAAGGTGGTGAATGGTCAAAGAATCAAACATTATATCTCAGGTACTCCCATAAATGTTGAAACCAATATCATCAATACCATAACTCCGGAGGAGTACATTAGGGAGACTTACCAGAACGGTTCAGACTCCGAAAAGGAATAGGTATGGGTACGGTAAGAAAAAAGACTCCAAAACTTTTTCAATGGCAAATTTTATCTGTTTTGGAATTTTAAAAAATTAGGAAAATTTAAAGAAGTCCAAATAGTGCACGAGGAAGCGACAAGCCTGCTGAGCGCGGCCACCCTCCTGGCCGCGCCCCTGGGGCTTGTGGCCACCTCGTGCACCACCCAGACTCCATTTTCTTCTGGCATACTCCTTTGCGTCAGTAAAAATTCATTATATAATCTCCCAAAGGTTTTGATTCTCGTATCATGATAATACCTCCCGTTTTATTTTTGATCTATTTCTGTAGAAGATTTAGAGCAATATGTCGTCCCAAGATACTGATGGGGAGAGATTCATATCGCATTATCTTGCCAATCCCAAGCTCTATGGGGACTTGGAACCTTATGGATTGTTCTCGGAGGAGGAACAAGAAGGCAAGTACGAGGAAGAAAGCTCTGATGAAGAAGAGGCCCCCCTCCTTCATCCAGGAGATATGCACGTGGAGTTCAAGAAATCAAGCCTCCCAAACACAAGGTGAAATCCCAAGGTTCTATTTATCCCTTCTCGTTTCCTGCAGGAGAGCAATGAAGAATTACGTCCAAGGATATTGAAGCTCGAGTAGGAAGTGGATGATTTGAGGGAGCAGAATTTTATGCTTAAGAGGAAACTAGAAAGGCTTCCAACCCCATCAACAACTCCCACATCACCACCTCTGAAGCAAGACAACTAAACACATGGGTATGGGCACTCCCCTTGGCTTGTGCCAAGCTTCGGGGAGGTGCCCCGGTATTGTATCACCATCACATTTTTTTCCATTTTTTCATCATCTTTTCTTAGTTCAATCCTTTTGCTTATATATTGATCTACTGGAATAAAGTTTTCGTGTGATCTAGCTTTGAGTCTTTGCTTTATGGTTCCTCCTATGTAAGAAAATCCGTGAGTTATATAATAAAAAGTTCTTTTGATTTGAGGGCTTTGCTTGTTTGGTATGATCTTGATCTTGAGAAAGATAAAGTAGAAAGAAGTGTAGAATAAAAGCAAAGAGTACATATGAAAATCTTATGGGGAGTGATGACTTCACTTACAAAAAGTATGTCGATTGAAACCTGTTGTGAGTTGACAAACATAGTTGTTGGTCATTGGGGCAATTAAAAGGAAGTAATAAAGAAAGAGAGGTTCACATATAAATATATTATCTTAGACATCTTTTATGACTCCGAGCACTCATTAAAATATTATATGTTAAGAAGTTGATGTTGGACAAGGAAGACAACATAATGGGTTATGTTTGCTTATTTCCAAATAGAAGTTATATTGTTATAGATCCCTCAACATGTGTCGCTTGCTTCCACCTCATATGAGCCAAAACTTCCGCACTAAGTAGAGATACTACTTGTGCATCCAAACACCCTTAACCCAGTTTTGCCATGAGAGTCCACCATACCTACCTAAGGATAGAATAAGATCCTTAAAGTAAGTTGTCATCGGTGCAAGCAATAAAAATTGCTCTCTAAATATGTGCGATCTATTAATGTGAGGAAAATAAACTTTATACGAACTTGTGATAGGGAAGAAATAAAAGCGACAGACTGCATAATAAAGTTCTCTATCACAAGGGGAAATATAAAGTGACATTCTTTTGCATTAAGAGATTGTGCATCCAATTATAAAAGTGCATGACAACCTCTGCTTCCCTCTGCGAAGGGCCTATCTGTTACTTTTATTTTCTAGTACTTACCTTTATACAAGAGTCGTGGTGATCTCCATCACCTTCTCTATTTTCGACTTTATCTTTTGGCAAGTGTCACGTGTTGGGGAATGATCTAGGCACATATATCCACTCGGAAGTGGATGAGCATGAGTTATTACTGTTGACATTACCCTTGAGGTAAATAGTTGGGAGGCAACACTATAAGCCCCCTATCTTTCTCTATGTCCGATTGAAACTTTGAACTCATAGGTACCTCGTGAGTGTTAGCAATTGTGAAATACTAAAAGATGATTTCGTATGTGGGTTTGCTTTACAAGCTCTTATATTTATTGATTTCGGCTTCCGCTTGAGGTAAAGCGAGGTCTAAGCTTGGGGAGTTGATACGTCCATTTTGCATCATGATTTTGTATTGATATGTATTGCATTATGGGCTGTTATTACACATTTTGGTATAATACTTATGCCTTTTCCCTCTTATTTTACAAGGTCTGCATGAAGAGGGAGAATGCCGGCAGTTGGAGTTCTGGACTGGAAAAGGAGCAAATCTGAGATACCTATTCTGCACAACTCCAAGAGTCCTGAAAATCTATGGAGAATTATTTTGGACTATACAAAAAATATTGGGCGAAATAAATACATAAGGGGGCCCACCAGGGAGCCACAAGCCTTCTGGGCACGGCCACCCCCCTGGTCGTGCCCCTAGGGCTTTTGGCCCACCTGCTAGCACTCCGGTGCCCATCTTCTTCTATATTGAGGGTTTCGTCCTAAAAAAATATATTAGAGCTTTTGGGACGAAGCGCCGCTGTCTCGAGGCGGAACTTGGGCAGAACCAATCTAGAGCTCCGGTAGGGCGATCATGCCGGTGAAACTTCCCTCCGGGAGGGGGAAATCGAAGCCATCGTCATCACCAACGATCCTCTCATCGAGAGGGGGTCAATCTCCATCAAAATCTTCATCAGTATCATCTCCTCTCCAAACCCTAGTTCATCTCTAGTATCCGATATTTGTCTCAAAACCTCAGATTGGTACCTGTGGGTTGCTAGTAGTGTTGATTACTCCTTGTAGTTGATGCTAGTTGGTTTACTTGGTGGAAGATTATATGTTCAGATCCTTGATCATCACTTATACTCCTCTGATTATGAACATGAATATGCTTTGTGAGTAGTTACGTTTGTTCTTGAGGACATGGAATAGGCCTTGTTATAAGTAATCATGTGAGTTTGGTATTCGTTCGATATTTTTATGATATGTATGTTGTCTCTCCTCTAGTAGTGTTATGTGAACGTCGACTACATAAAACTTCACCATTTTTTGGGCCTTGAGGAAGGCATTGGGAAGTAATAAGTAGATGATGGATTGCTAGAGTGATGGAAGCTTAAACCCTAGTTTATGCGTTGCTTCGTAAGGGCTGATTTGGATCACATGTTTTATGCTATGGTTAGATTTATCTTAATTCTTCTTTCGTAGTTGCGGATGCTTGCGAGAGAGGTTATTCATAAGTGGGAGGCTTGTCCAAGTAAGGACAGCACCCAAGCACCGGTCCACCCACATATCAAATTATCAAAGTAGCGAACGCGAATGAAATGAGCATGATGAAAACTAGCTTGACATAAATTCCCATGTGTCCTCGGGAGCGCTTGCTTTATATAAGAGTTTTTCTAGGTTTGTTCTTTGCTATAAAAAGGATTGGGCCACCTTGCTGAACCTTTGTTACAATTTTTACTTGCTACCCGTTACGAATTATCCTATCACAAAATTATCTGTTACCGATTGTTTTAGTGCTTGCAGAGAATACCTTATAAGAACCGCTTGTCATTTCCTTCTGCTCCTCGTTGGGTTTGACACTCTTACATATCAAAAGGACTACGATAGATCCCCTATATTTGTGGGTCATCAATCGCCGTCAGTATGCTCGCTCTTCGATTACCATCGGGATTAGTGATGAACCTGAAGAATTGTTATTTATTGCCTGCGTTAAGCATGAACATTATATCTAGATCTTGATTATTGCGAGATGGCTACTCATTTAAATCAGAGAATAATTATTGTTCTATTTATATGAATAATATATTTTATGGCCATGCACCCAATGTGAGGGGTTTATTCATACGTAATCTTGATAGTGATGATACACATGTTCATAACATTGATGCCAAAAGATGTAGAGTTGATAATGATAGTACCACTTACTTGTGGCACTGCCGTTTAGGTCATATTGGTGTAAAAAGCATGAAGAAGCTCCATGCTGATGGAATTTTGGAGTCACTTGATTTTGAATCATTTGACACATGTGAACCATGCCTCATGGGCAAGATGACTAAAACGCCGTTCTCTGGAACAATGGAACGGGCAAGTGACTTGTTGGAAATCATACATACTAATGTATGGAGTCCGATGAGCATTGAGGCGTGCGGTGGATATCGTTATTTTCTCACCTTCAATGATGACTTAAGTAGATATGGGTATATTTACTTAATGAAACACAAGTCTAAAACGTTTGAAAAGTTTAAGCAATTTCAGAGTGAAGTTGAGAATCATCATAACAAGAAGATTAAATTCCTGCAATCTAATCGAGGAGGTGGATTTCTGAGTTATGAGTTTGGTAGTCACTTAAGACAGTGTGGAATTGTTTCACAATTGACACCGCCTGGAACACCACAGCGTAATGGTGTGTCCGAAAGTCGTAATCGAACCTTATTAGATATGGTACGTTCTACGATGTCTCTTGCCGATTTGCCACTATCGTTTTGGGGTTATGCATTAGATACAGCTGCATTCACTTTAAATAGGGCACCATCGAAATCCGTTGAGACAACACCATATGAACTGTGGTTTGGCAAGAAGCCAAAGTTGTCGTTTCTTAAAGTTTGGGGATGTGATGCTTATGTCAAAAAGCTCCGGCCTTAAAAGCTGGAACCCAAAGCGGGGAAATGCGTCTTCATAGGATACCCACAAGAGACAGTTGGGTATACCTTCTATCTCAGATATGAAGGCAAAGTGTTTGTCGCTAAGAACTGAACATTTCTTGGGAAAGAGTTTCTCTCAAAAGAATTGAGTCGGAGGAAGATAGAACTTGATGAGGTTGTTGAACCTTTGATTCAACCAGAGATTAGCACAATGCAGAAAGATGTTTTTGTGGAGCCTACGACAATTGAAGAGGAAGCTAATGATGATGATCATGAAACTTTGGATCAAGTTGCTACTAAACCTCGTAGGTCGACAAAGGCGCGTGTTGCTCCTGGGTGGTACGACAACCCTGTCTTGGAGGTCATGTTGTTAGATAACGATGAACCTACGAGCTATGAAGAAGCAATGATGGGCCCAGATTCCGAGAAATGGTTTGAGGCCATGAAATCCGAGATGGGATCCATGTATGAAAACAAAGTATGGACTTTGGAAGTATTACCTGAAGGGTGAAAGGCCATTCAGAACAAATGGATCTTTAAGAGGAAGACGGACGCGGACGGTAATGTCATCGTCTATAAAGCTCGACTTGTGGAAAAAGTTTTTTCACAAGTTCAAGGAGTTGACTACGATGAGATCTTCTCACCTGTAGCAATGCTTAAGTCCGTCAGAATCATGTTAGCAATAGCTGCATATTTCGACAATGAAATTTGGCAGATGGATGTCAAAACAGCGTTTCTTAACGGTTTTCTTAAGGAAGAGTTGTATATGATACAACCGGAAGGTTTTGTCGATCCAGAGAATGCTGACAAAGTTTGCAAACTCCTGTGATCCATCTATGGACTAGTGCAAGCATCTCGGAGTTGGAATCTGCGCTTTGATGAGGTGATCAAAGCGTTCGGGTTTATACAAGTTTACGGAGAAGCTTGTATTTACAAGAAAGTGAGTGGGAGCTCTATAGCATTTCTAATATTATATGTGGATGGCATATTGCTGATTGGAAACAATATAGAATTGCTGGAAAGCGTGAAGGAATATTTGAACAAGAGTTTTTCAATGAAGGACCTAGGAGAAGCTGCTTTCATATTAGGCATCAAGATCTATAGAGATAGATCGAGACGCTTAATAGGACTTTCACAGAGCACATACCTTGATAAAGTTTTGAAGAAGTTCAGAATGGATTAGTCCAAGAAGGGGTTCTTTCCTGTGTTACAAGGTGTGAAGTTGAGTAAGACTCAATGCCCAGTGACTGCAGAAGATAGAGAGAAGATCAGTGTCATCCCCTATGCTTCAGCCATAGGCTCTATCATGTATGCAATGCTGTGCACACGACCCGATGTCAGCATTGCCGTAAGTATGGCTGGAAGGTTTCAAAGTGATCCAGGAATGGAGCACTGGACAGCGGTCAAGAATATCCTTAAGTACCTAAAAAGGACTAAGGAAATGTTTCTCGTTTATGGAGGTGATCAAGAGCTCATCATAAAGGGTTACGTCGATGCAAGCTTTGACACTGATCCGGATGACTCTAAGTCGAAAACCGAATACATATTTATTCTTAATGGGGGAACGGTAACCTGGTGCAGTTCCAAGCAAAGCGTGGTAGCTGATTCTACGTGCGAAGCGGAGTACATTGCAGCCTTAGAGGAGGCAAAGGAAGGTTTCTGGATGAAGGAGTTCATGGCAGGTCTTGGAGTAGTGCCCAGTGCACTGAATCCAGTGGATCTATTCTTTGATAACACTGGTGCCATTGCCCTAGCTAAGGAACCAAGGTTTCACAAGAGGACCAGACACATAAAGTGACGCTTCAATTCCATTTGTGAGTACATCAAGGAGGAGGACATGAATATTTGCAAAGTGCACACGGATCTGAATGTTGCAGACCCGTTGACTAAACCTCTTCCAAGGGCTAAACATGATCAACACCAGAACTGTATGGGTGTTCGATTCATTACAATGTAAATCACATAGTGATGTGAGCTAGATTATTGACTCTAGTGCAAGTTGGAGACTATTGGAAATATGCCCTAGAGGCAATACTAAAATGGTTATTATTATATTTCCTTGTTCATGATAATTGTTCAAAGATGGTCAAGGTTTCCTAGCCATTGACATGAGATGTCATTTGATAATGGGATCACATCATTGGGAGAATGATGTGATGGACAAGACCCAAACTGTAAACATAGCATATGATCGTGTTAGTTTATTGCTATAGTTTTCTGCATGTCAAGTATCTATTCCTATGACCATGAGAACATACAACTCACTGACACTGGAGGAGTGCCTTGTGTGTATCAAACGTTGCAACGTGACTGGGTGACTATAAAGGTGCTCTACAGGTATCTCCGAGAGTGTCCATTGAGTAGGTATGGATCAAGACTGGGATTTGTTACTCCGTGTGACAGAGAGGTATCTTAGGGCCCACTCGGTAATACAACATCACAACAAGCCTTGCAAGCAATGTGACTAAAGTGTTAGCCACATGATCTTGTATTGTAGAACGAGTAAAGAAACTTGTCGGTAACAAGATTGAACTAGGTATAGAGATACCGACGATCGAACCTCGGGCAAGTAACATACCGAAGAACAAAGGGAACAACATACGAGATTAACTGAATCCTTGACATAGAGGTTCAACCGATAAAGATCTTCTTAGAATATGTAGGAACTAATATTGGCATCCAGGTCCCGCTATTGGTTATTGACCGTAGAGGTGTCTCGGTCATGTCTACATAGTTCTCGAACCCGCAGGGTCTGCACACTTAACGTTCAGTGACGTTTTGGTAGTATTGAGTTATGTATGGTGGTGACCGAAGGTTGTTCAGAGTTCCGGATGAGATCCTGGACGTCATGAGGAACTTCGGAATGGTCCGGAGGTGAAGGTCGATATATAGGACGAAGGGAATCGGAGTCCGAAAGCGTTCTGGGGGTATCGGGTTATGACCAGAAGTACCGAAAGGTGTTTCGAGGGAGGGGGCGACAAGTGTTGGTGGGCCTCATGGGCCAAGGAGAGGGGGCACACCAAACCACAAGGGGGATGGGTGCCACCCAAACCCTATCCCACTTCGGCCAAGGGTGGGGGAGCCCATCTAAGGGGCTGCCACTAGGTAACTTGGGGGCCAAGCCACCCTAGGGTTTCCCTAGGGGCCGCCCCCTTTGCCTTGGTCGACACTCCCTAGATGGGATCTAGGGCGCCCCACCTCCTCCTCTCCTCCTATATATAGTGGAGGGAGAGAGAGGGCAACCCACCTGAAAAGCCACGTGCTGCCCTCTCTCCCTCTAGATAGCTTCTCCTCTAGATTTGTTCGGTATGGCTTAGGGAAGCTTTGTCAGATCAGCTCCACCACCGCCGCCACCATGCCATTGTGCTGTTAGAGAACTCATCTACCTCTCCACCCTCACTTGCTGGATCAAGGAGGTGGAGATCTTCATCGAGTTGTACGCGTGCTAAACGCGGAGGTGTCGTCCGTTTGGCGCTAGATCAGAAGCATCGTGATTGGATCGCGGGACGGATCATGATGGGATCATAGGACGGCTAGCGATTTGGATGGTGAAGACGTTCGACTACATCAACCACATTTCTTAACGCTTCTCGCTTAGCGATCTACAAGGGTATGTAGATCCACTCTCCCTCTCGTAGATGCTCATCACCATGGATAGATTTTGCGTGTGCGTAGGATTTTTTTTGTTTCCCTTGCAACGTTCCCCAACAGGCGCATCCGTACACAGCTGAGACAGTGGCCAAGGCCTTCTTTGTCGACATTGTTCGTCTGCATGGCGTACCAGTCTCCATCGTTTCTGATCGAGATGTCATTTTCACCTCTGGCTTTTGGAAGGCTTTCTTTGTTGCTTCCGATTCTCGCCTACACATGAGCTCAGCTTTTCACCCACAATCCGATGGCCAATCGGAGGTCGTTAATTGGGTAATTGCTATGTACTTACGCTGCCTCACTGGCGATCGGCCCCAACAGTGGCTGCCATAGGCAGAGTACTGCTACAACACATCTTACCACACAGCTCTCAAGGATACGCTGTTTCGTGTGGTGTATGGTCGTGATCTGCCTTTCCTTCGTGCATACTCTTCGGGTGAGCTACGTAATCAAGCTGTGGAGCGCAACATCGCAGACCGCGACCAACTTCTTCTCGATGTTCGTGATCGTCTCCTTCAGGTTGTGCAACACTACAAGCATTACTATGATGGCAAGCATCGGGAACTTTCGTTTGAGGTCGGCGAATGGGCTTGGTTGTGTTTGTAGCACCGTCCAGCAGCGTTCCTTGGATCTGCTGCAAAGGGAAAGCTCGTACCTAAGTACTTTGGTCCCTACAAAGTCCTTGTCAAAATTGATTATGTTGCCTACCGTTTGGAGCTTCCGCCCCGCGCCCGCATCCATGATGTTTTCCATATGGGTGTTTTGAAGAAATACCAAGGCCCTCCTCCAAATGCTCCGCCGGTGCTCCTAGCCATCTTCCAAGGCCGTGTTCAGCCGACACCTTCAAAGGCGATGCGTGCCCGACTGTTCAGGGGTATGCAGCAGGTTCTCATCCATTGGGAGGGCCAACCGGCGTCTGATGCTTCATGGGAGGATGTTCCAACCTTCAAAGAATGCTATCCAAGCTTCCAGCTCGAGGACGAGCTGTTTCAGAATGGAGGGGGAGATGTCATGTGGGGGCGTACGTATAGGAGACGTATAGCCAGAGAGAAGAGGCCAGCGGACAAGGGGTGTCCAGATTAGTATCAGGTTTGGAAACGGAAGTTTTTTTGTCCCAAAGAAGGTTTTCCCTGCTGTTTCTAAACCAAGTAGGAGTCTGTTTCTATTTCTAGTAGGAGTCGTCATGTAACTTGACTATTTATATTGGCCCCATGTGGAGGAACGAATCAAGCAAGAAAAAACACAACTTTATTACTTTGCGCCTTGTGCTCCTCTCCTCCTTCCTGCCACGGGGCGACGAGGCTTCAAGCCTCGTCCTCCCGTAGAGCACAGCTACAACCTACGGTCAACTCCCAACCCTCCTAATTCCCAAGCATCTGACATACTTTCTATTTCGGTGCAGTAACCAATCAAAAGAGAGTGCTAAAGGAGTCATTCAAAAGTGAGTGAGGGGGCATAGAAAAAAGAAGATATCTTGTGGCAACTATGTTTGGTCCAACTGAAGTCGGTTTTCTATTGCTGATGTACGCCTAGATTTAGATGGATACATACTCCCTTTGTAAAAAAAATATAAGATGTTTCCTTCAAAAGTAAATAAATATATAAGATGTTTTAGATTATTAAAGTAATGATCTAAAACGAAGAGAGGCTATTTGGCTTCTGAGTTCATCTTGCTCCCGCCATGAACAGTAAATTAATCCGTGTCAAATTTTAGTTTATTTGGACATGTGAGTATCTATTAGAGACAAATTTACGGTTTGTGAAATAATTTACTGTTTGGACCTTTTTTTTTACTGAGAGCTACTCAGGAGTCCAAATGTGCTAAAATTTGGCACAAACCTCATGCACCTGAGCAACTTCTATGCAAAAGAAAATTGTTTTTTTTGTCTAGTATTTTTTTACTGTTCATTGGATGCAGATAAACTCGGGCTTAGAAATGGATATTCGAAGTTTGCTACATTTTAGTGGTCATTCTACCGTGCAGAAAGTAGATGAGGAACACATAAACCAACTACATCGAGTAGCATGCATGGAGGCGCTCATTTTGATTACCTAAATATTTCTAGAAACCTAATAACAATAAACACCTGAAAGGGAAAAAAATGATTTCACAAGAAGGAAATTAAAATAGCGACCCATATTGTCTTATTTTACTTTGCTACCACAGGTGTAGCTGTGTGTGCGCACACACATTGATATTGATTGTGTGCATTCCAACTATGCAAAGACAGATGTATGCTTTTTGTGTTTGTATCTCGTTGATACTCTAGACTGAGCTAGTAAAACCATCCTTTGTTGAAAACAAAGTACCAGTGGTCATAGCTACAAAAGTCATCCTAAAACACCCTAGTTTAAACCCTGGCTAGAGAGGAGAGGAGCGGAGCTGAGGCTCGTCGTCCTTGCCGTCTAGTCGAACGGAGTCCGATGAGAGCGCCATCGGGTTGGCATCGGCGAGCTTCCTGGGGTAACGTCCGTACGTAACTCCAGGACTTTTGATCCGGTCGGCAAGACCCTGCACAAGAATAAATGGAAGCAGTTTTCCTCTCGTGCCTGACAACTGGAACCCTAGCCGTCACCAGAAGAGGCCGAACCTCTAACACTGTCATCCGACAGCTCTCCTCGCCCCCTCCCCCCTTCGTCGATGACCCCATCGTCGGTGGTGAGGGTTTCGCCAGATCCACATGTGTGGATCGTTTTTAGGCCCTCGTAGTCTAGTTTTTTTTAGGTTGTTCATCGTCTTGGCTTCGACAACGGCGATGGCAACGCTGAATAAAGATTTTTCGGATCCTTTCCCTACAAGGCATTGCTCCTATGATTGTGGATGGATTTGAAAAACAGTCTGTTCAAGTAAGTATTACGTGGCAACTTCGGCATCCCCGTGGTGGACATGTGTCCTCAGGCTCCGTTGTTGCAACGACATTTGCTCCAGCGCTGATGCGAAACTTGAGAGGTAGTCCATGAATAGATGCAAATTATGGTTTCCACAGACGACATCTGGATTATGGTGGATCATGTGCTGGGCTCGTGGTTCGTGGATGACAATTATGGTTTCCTTCTCCGACGTCTTAGTCGTGCGGGGGTGCCAGATATGCAGTTCGATGGTGTGTCCGGAGTGTTACCCGGTTTGATTCGATCAATGGTAATGGTTTCATCTTTGATGAGCCACTTTGAAGGTCCGCAAGACTGCATATCGGCGATGGAGCCATGTCGAGCTCGGGTAAGGAGGTGATTCGTCATCTTTTTCATTCATGGTTGCTACGGTGGTGCTAGAGGTAGGCGACGGACGTTGGTGTCAAGTTCAAAGAATTCTTTGGTCTTGGTTATAATTTTTCTTTCTTGGTTGATACTTCTTTATGAAAAGGCTAGCGTCTTGATGTCTTTTAAGTTTTATCAGATCGATGTGTACATGACTTAACTACATTTCTCATGATATAAATAGACCCGCATTACAATAAATGAAAAGAGAATAAATGGACGCCATCGATCGCTCGAAATTGTCATAGGCTTGGCCTTGGGCGTCGCAGGACCGCATCCAGGACAAAACTGAAGCCATCGGTAGAAACGCGGGTGGGGGCATCTTGACAGCGAACAAGTGTTTGGATCCAAAGGAAACGACCAAGCTTGGTTTCTTTTTAAATCTAAACACACCTTATTTAAAGATTACTAGTAAAAGAGTCTGTGTGTTGTAACGGGTGAAAAAAATCACACTTCCCTAACCCAATAACTATGACTTCAGACTTTAATAGGTCCACGTCCTTTATTTCAACACATGACATCCCTTTTGAGTTGCCACTTATCCTCCTTCACACCCTCAGCAACGGTGGCTTCAGTGCTTGCAAAATCACAACATATTTGAATGTTGTCAATTATAAGACGTCTCTCTCTCGACATAAGATGATAAATCTGTCTTTCCTGTGAGGTTTTGGCGAGGCATGAATGTGTGGTTATAGATCATTTTTTTGTCTTTCATCTTGGTTTTGTTGAGGCGTTTATTTTCAATCCAGATCGATACCAGTATGAAAGAAAGACGGGTCATGCGCTATTGATTAAGGTTACACCCGAAATAATATTTTTAAAATGGTTAACAGATAAAATAACATCATATTCAGATTCTACACTTTTTTCTTATCAATTTTCATATATAATATGTTAAATTTGGAGTTAGAGTTTAAAGAATATGAATATATTTAAAAAGTGTTTGTTATGTACTACCGCGGATTGATTAACCTAAATATCAGGGGGTTTCCTCAAAAAACAAAAACTGACTTAAAACTTGCGGGTTGATTTTCAGAAACTTGATTTTTTTATTTGAAAAAATAAAAATATGAATTAAAAGTAGACTGCGGGTTGATAACAGAAACATGAAGGAGTTTCTGCAAAAAAATATGACGGATCAAAAATACATATTTCTTTTATTAGTACTACCTACGTTCGGAATTACTTGTCGCAAAAATGAATAAAAATAAATGTATCTAAAACTAAAATACATCTAAATACATTCATCCATCCGATAAGTATTTCCGTACGGAAAGAATAGGTATATAGATAGTCCAAATACAATGGAATGCAATTAAGGTCTGAAGGTTTGAGGAGTCCTAAAGAAAGGCCTACAGTGTGCCTAGCGATGTTGTGTGCCTCAATATTAGTCTCATGTCCCTCGAAAACGAGAGTACATGATGTGAACTGAACTGAAGTTGCATTGATCACCTTCACGATCCTACCATACAAGCCTCCTGCACTGATCTCGATATTTGCAGCAACCTCTTGGCGGTCTGATGCTACTATCACATGTGTTAGAGAGAGATCCTGGGCCAAAGAGAGGGCTTCACCGCAGGCTAGCGCCTTCAAAGCTGCTGGGTCAGTTGTGCCAGCACATTTGATAGCTGACGCTCGTTTCATCCCTTTTTTAGAACTTCGTGTTTCATCTTTGCATATATATACTCCCTCGACGTATTTTAGTTCTAGATACATTTATTTGTTTTTATTTTGGCGACAAGTAATTTCAAACAGAGGCTGTACAACGTTTGGGTGGACTAAAAATAACTCACCCTTCGTTTCTAAATATAAGTCTTTTTAGATATTTCACTACGGACTACATACAAATATATATAGACATATTTTAGAGTCTAGATTCATTCATTTTGATCCGAATGTAATCGGTAGTGAAATCTATAAAAACACTTATATTTAGAAACTGAGAAAGTAGTTGGCATTACGGCCAATACACACTACAGAGCCCACGTATTACCGGTGGCCGCCGAGTGTCTGTCCTGAACAAAAAACGAGCTACACAAAGTGACAAGGGTGAGGACAGGCTAGCCATGAGCTCGTCCAGTCCCAGCCGGAGACGCACACCGGCCGGGTCAACGTCCACGCCCTCCGTCCAGAGTATTGAAACAAATATCAAGCCCCCCCCCCCCCCCCCCCCCTCCTGTCACTGACGCCGACGAGGCAGCAGCATCAACTGACTTCACAATAATGTTCGGACTTTGGATGATGATGATGATGATGGTGATGATGATGATGATGATGATCCAACAAACCACGCCACGCACGATGGAGCACAACAGCCCAGATCCAGCAGAATCCATTGTCGCCGTCCTCGCCGTCGCCGGATAGCCAACGGATCAGGTACGCGAGCCCCACTGCAATCCCCTCATGCTCTTCATCTTCTTGTTTACTCCAGGGTTGTATGTTCAGTTGCGTGCCTGCATCTTGGCTTCTCCTGGTCCTGCTTACAATAAACACAGCAGGAAAAGGAATTATGCTCATTTCTGATAGCATTACGGAACGATAAGACGGACCCTGTTTCAACTTCAGTGTAGAATAGAAACCTTAACTCCTCTCAGTCCATCCGTAAGCTGCATATAATCTTGTGCTTTCAAACGCAGAAACCACTCCGAGACATGGCCGAGCACGCGGTCGCTGCGGTGCTGCAGAGGGTGGGCGCCACCGTGATCCAAGAAGTAGCTTCTCTGGGCCAGGTTCCTGCCAAGGTGGAGGCCCTCAAGTCCGAGCTCAAGCGCATGCAGTGCTTTCTCGGAGACACCGACGCAAGGATGGATAGGGGCGAGATGCTGAAACACCTGGTGTCGGAGATCAGAGACGTCGCCTACAGCGTCGAGATCATCATCGACACGGCCAACAACTTGGCGAGGGAGAGCAGCAGACCGCCGTCCCTCCTGGGTGCCATATCCAAGGGCGCCTGTTATCCCGTCCACTGCAAGCGTCTCTACAACATCGGTAAAAGAACCGATCAGGTGACAGCGAGAGTTACTAATATCTTCCAAGAATTCGCAAAGTATAACATTCATAGTACTGGGCTGAATGAGACGAGATGCAGTATGGATGAGAACGAGACTATGCGCGCCAGGAGACTGACGCTTCCGGGTTTCGGGGACGAGGTCGATGTCATTGGCTTTGACAGTGAAATCAACCAGATCAAGGATGCACTGCTTGACTTGGAGAACAAGGACCTCACTGTCATCTCCCTTGTTGGTCCAGGGGGAGCAGGGAAGTCAACCATTGTCAGGAAGGTCTACAATCATGTCGCGAAAAAGCATTTCAATTCCTGCGCATGGATATGCGTCTCACAGCAGTTTACAGTCTATGGTGCGCTGAAGGATATTGTTAAAGGGGTGATGGGGAGTCAAGACTTCGAAGAGCTAGGAACAATGAATGAGATGGAAATTATCAAGAAGATCCACAGTTTTCTCAAGGATAAAAGGTACCTAGTGGTTTTAGATGATGTCTGGAAAATGGAAGACTGGGATATGGTCCAAGCCGCCTTTCCTGATGTGAAAAATGGAAGCAGAATTGTTCTGACAACTCGCAACTCTGCAGTTTCCAATCACCCCAACGCAAGAAAAATAATCCAGGAGGTAAAGCTGCTTAGCAAGGAGGAAAGCGTAGAGTTATTTAATAGAAAGGCATTCCCTTCCTATGCTGTCCATGGCAGAAATGATCTGGATAGCTTCAGAGAACTTGGCAAGACACTTGCATTGAAATGCAATGGCTTGCCTCTCGCGATTGTAGTCATGGGAGGATTCCTTTCGAAGAATCTCAGAATCACCGAGTGGAGAAGAATGGTTGCTAGCGTAAACTGGGACACAATGAAGAATGAAGGTGACATCAGAGCCATATTGGACCTAAGTTACTATGATCTGTCAAGCAATCTGAAGGCGTGCTTTCTGTACATCACATCGTTCCCAGAAGACTATGCGGTCCCGGTAGGCCTTCTTACGAAGTTGTGGATTTCCGAGGGTTTCATACCGAACGTGCGTGGATGCTCCCTTGAAGAAACTGCGCTCGGGTATGTGGAAGAACTGGCGCAGCGCTGCTTGATCCTAATTGAAAAGAGGAGCTCCAGGTGCATCAAAACTGTTAAGGTACATGATGTGTTGCGTGACTGGGGAATCGGGCGAGCTCGAAGAGAAGGGTTCTTGAAAGACTGCAGTTCCAGAAATGAAGTGGAGACCTCATATTCCAATGAAATGAGAGCTTACAGGGTGGTTCTGTACGACTCTGTTTCTGGAAAGGTTGGCGTTGCTATGCCAAATCTGCACACCTTGCTGATCTTCAATGCAGCCCGGCTAGAAAGGAACGTCTTCTCTTTCCGAGGCTTGAGTTACCTGCGGGTGCTCTACTTTGATGGCATGAGAGGGAGATGGCAGCTGCCTACCGAGATCGGCCAGATGGTGCATCTGAGGTATCTTGGCTTGAAAGGTGGCACATATGTACTTCCTGCCACCGTCAGCAATCTCACTAACTTGCATACTTTTGATGCAAGAGATGCCATAGTGGAAGCACTCCCTATTGACCTCCTGAGCATTTTGACACTGAAGCATGTCCACATCTACAAGGTCGAGTCATGGTCCGTGTGGAAGACCACCATCCAGAGCAACCTGAAGTCTCTCTTCATATTCCTGGCAGCCAACACCCCAAAGCAATGGGAAGGAGCAATGGACAGAATGGAAGAAAAATCCTCCTGGTGCTTTGGGAAGCACTACCGGAGCGTCAAGCAGCTGGAAATTGTCGGAGCGTGCGAGGAAGAGTTCGGGGTGCCCAACGACCTACATCTTCCTGATCTGCATCTCCTCCCGCACAACCTGAGGCGGCTGAAAATCAGCTGTCCTAATCTGCTGAATGATGAAGACCCCATGCCGACACTTGGGAGCTGGCTCACGTTTCTGAATGTGTTAGAAATAGGGGTCAAGTCATACACTGGCGCCACCATGACCTGCCCTTCTGGGGGGTTTCCAGACCTGCACAATTTGGTGCTCCACGATCTGGATATCGAGGAGTGGATATTGGAGGATGGCGCCATGCCGAAGCTCAGGGTCCTAACTCTCTGCAACTGCACCAAGCTGAAGGCACTTCCAGAAGGATTACAGCACCTGAAGGAACTTAAGAAGCTGAAAGTGATAGCGATGCCCGAGTTGGATCAAGTAGTATGCTACCTGCTCCACAAGGCCGGACGCGAGGTCATCCTCAGGTCAAGTGAGGAGGACTTTGAGCATGTACAGATCCCGTAAGTACACACTGTGCTACATGTCTCCATTGTCAGCTGGTAGAACACTGCCATGATGTCCATTTTCAGCCGATTCTTAACTGGTTTCACCTAAGAGTTAAGTACACATACAGAAAAGTTAAAGATATGAAATAACGGTAGCACGGAAAACCTCAAAGTAACAACAGCTATAATTCACTGATGTGATGCTGTCTAGTTTTAACATTTAGCATGCTATCTAAACTGCACCACTGTTTTTATTCTGAAGTGAACACTTATGACTAAGCTACTCAAGTATGTCCCTCTCCTGCAGCAAGTATGACATATAAGGAGTGGACAATGGGGAGCAGAAGCAATTTAAATTCACTGCAATCTTACATGTACATGATACGGTTTGTAATTTGATATTAGAAATCAAAGGCTGAGGGAGAGAAGCCAGTTAAGCCCATTGGCATATTTGTTGAAGGGGGTGAGACATCCCGAATTGCGGCCACGGAGTGCCTCTGTTCTCATTGTTTGTAATGTCAGCTTGCGCTGACTAGTGATGTTGGGCTATAGGAGCAATTAACTGAAAATTGGTGAAATGCCCTCAAGTTCGTTGACCTGAACAAATGACCTAGAGTTTCTGACCCTCTTGATAAAATGCCCTATAGTTGACAAGCATTTTCATGATTCGGCCTACAGGAGGCTTTAAGAAAAATCGCATGATCCACTTTCCAATGAAAATAGAACTTTGCCCCTGCTTTTCCTTTTATCTCCTCGCCAGTGAGGGACGGGTGCTGGGTGCTTTACCTGGAGCTCACCCCATGTCATCTCATATCTTTCTGTATATCATTTTTCTTTAAATTGTTTTATCCACGCAAAAATCGATTACGCACACGCACACGCACACGCACACGCAGGAAAATGGATTTTGACAAACAGAAATTCCGGCATGGCAACACATATGCAATATAGAGTATATGGCAGTGATATCGGGTGCATAGTGCTTGTGCTCCTCCTCAACACACCTCGATTTCAACCCGAATCAATCTCACGGAACTAGGGTTCACATTGCACCAAAATCAAAACATAGGGTTCGCGAGGAGGAAAATGTTGGCAGAAAACGGAATCGATAGGGCTCACCTCGCTGCCGGGAGGAGCCGCCAGCCGCCGGGGAGTACTCGACGCCCTCGCCGGGGCGGGCGCATGAACAGAGAGAGAGAGAGAGAGAGAGAGAGAGAGAGAGTTTTCAGCCCGGAAGTGCCTTTCCAGACGCCGTCGCCATGCCAATGGGTCGTCGGAACTTGTTTCACGGTTGTCGTCGCCGCGCCGTTTCCAGTTTTTTTTTTTACTTCCACTTCTTTCACGCTGAGGTAAACACGAAATTGTAAACCTAAATAAAATTAAGCAAATGTAAGCCCTTCTCTGCATTTCTTGATCTGTGAGTGTTTCACATGCGATATTGCACATTAGTTTCGGAAACGCAATACGATTTCATTATTCAGAACGAAACCAGTGTCTGTCTGCACACGATTCAAGGTGATTTCCAGCTTCACCTCATTTCATATGCGTCACGTAGGTCACCGCTCTGTTTGAGCCCCTGCTGCTATGTGACTCCGCCCATTTCATGCATGCACGTGTTGCAGCAAGAGAACAGGGGAAAGATGTAAGAATGCAAAGCGTGTTTTAATTATTTATTCCTTCACTTGTTTACAAGCGAACAACTTCAGACCAGAACATGAAATGACCCCAGAATAAATACAAAGAAACCAATACAAATTGCCTTGAGACCGTATCGACCTGTCTATCCTGGAAAATCGCCACTCGGGATGCAGGTTATTCTTCTTCTATATTTTTTCTATCAAACAAAGCAACCAAGAACGCAATGTACACCACGAGGCGACGCCGTCAATCACAGCGCGAGACCTTCCTTACGAATCAAGAACCTGTTTGACCTGTGCACCGCAGCGCTTTTTATGGGCACATCGAATGTTTTCATTGGTTTCTTGGCGTCGTTCTGCACGATGGTCTTAGGCTTGGAGTCTTCCTTTACCTCCTTGCTGCTCTCCAGAAACAATTCGAGACCCTGTAGTAGCATGCACGCCATCAAGTCTGTGGTTTTGCATCGATAAACTAGAATCGCCTGGAAGGAGGGCAAACATCTGAGAGAAAGGGCATTTACCTTCACCGGCTTCTTTTCAGTTTGAGCAAGGTCTAAGAGCTTGAGTTTTTCATCCGCTTCCTGTGGAAAGAAGAACAGGTATGAATCATCACAAAGATAGCTCAATCAACACGATAAGATTAGATACAGGTACCAATTATCTGCTCACTTGGAAAAACTTGGCATTTATTCCCTCTTTTATACCTCCTGCCATTCTGCAGAGGTACCATATACCAGCATTAGCCGCATCCTGCCATCAAACTTAAGAGGTTAGGACAAACAGAATTTCAGAATGCCAAGAGTCAAGACACTCATCAGTATGTTTAGTCACCTGCTTATTGTCAAGCAACAAAATCTTATCTTCCTGATAATCGTGCACAAACAAAGGTCAGAACAATCAAATAGACTTCGAGCAAAAGTTCATGTGCAAGGGTTCCAGGATGCTCAAACTCACCAATCCGGCTACCATCTGTTGAATTGCTTCAACGTCAAAGCCAATTTGAGACAGATCAGTCTTAACATCAACGACCTGTGCATGTTGAACAGAACTACATGAATGCTTGAACTGAAAAGAAAATTGAAATTTCATAGGATAGCATACATTACAAGTATACACAGCATGTACCTACTAAACACATTAGCTTAACAGCTTTTGGAACATTGAAAAGAACAGAAGCAGAGTACACCTTTGGTGCTCTTACAGAAACAATGAAGAAAAAGGCAGGAAAATTATGTGCTCCATGCATGATGCAAGTCAAAGACTAGCAATAGCCTATCAAAAAGCCATAATAAACACAATCAGAGTCTTCAAAGACCCTGTAGGAAGATCACTCTGCTTATGATTGTGCTTGTACATACTCCCTCTGTTCCAAAATAAGTGTCGTTGATCTAGTACAAAATTTGTACTAAGTTAGTACTAAATCTGCGACACTTATTTTGGGACGGAGGGAGTATTACTCTACACAATGATATTTTATGGTATATGGACAGAAGTATTTTAGTATGCTGAATTTTTTGTTTTTGCCATGAAAATGGCAATTGCATTAATTGTTAAAAACTAAGAGTGGCAAAAGTGAAATGTCAAAATCTAGAGTGGCATAAGGAAAATTGGCAAAATCTAGAGTGGCAAAAACAAAATTTTCCCGCAGTTAATGGTTGTAAACAGAACCAGCATGTCCACCAGACTAGTGTATTCCTTTTAACCAGCCATTTGAAGTGTTGCATACTAGCTGGTACGGTGCACAGTTTCTGGTTTTGAGCCAATCTTGACATGATAACCAGTATACAAATATGGATTATGAACATTAACAACAAAAACAATCACAAGCAGGCCATGACTAGTACTCGAATGTTGTTATGTGATGACAACAAGGATGCAAGCGGCACGCCACTTGCGCCTGCTCCATATTTAAAATCGGCCGTATTAGTTGAAACTTTGTTTTCGGGAATTAGTTCAGTTTGTAGTAGCTCCCTATTTAGCGGGCTTACATGGGTCCGCCACTTGCACCCTTGGATGGCGGCTGTTCTAAACAAAAATCCTGACCCACCTTTCCAGATGAACTATAGTATGACGGAAGCACCTACTTGCAGTGAACAATTTAATCATGGTATCTGAAGGTGTTGATTAGGTGATGTAAAAATGAAAACAAAAGAGTAATTGTTGCTGTTCTGCAAGAACAAACTTCATAAGGTCCCAGGCATGAATTATTCAACTTGTCATCTTATCAGTATATCACTGCTCAGGACTAACATCACTGCAAATCAACAAACCTCATTCCTGATTTGTTTGGAGACTTCCACTTGTTCGTCCATTTTGCCATCCAAATTCTCAAGGCGTTTTGTGAGATGTCTTTTCGTTGCCTGAAATTTATTGAATGTCACAATCAGTAGTCAGTAGATATGGAAGGAAACATAACATGGAATATGAAATGATAATGTGTAAAGCATACTGCTAGTGCTGACGAAACTTGCTCCAATTGCTTTGACATGCTATCAACAGCACTGGCCATATTGCGTTTCGTGACAAACATGACATCTGAGAAAGACCATCCCTGCATAAGGATATTAACATATAAGAAAGCAAAAGCATGACAGATAAAAAAGTTTACACACAAATTTATATATGCACTCTACATAGCAAGTTTCATATTAAAACAACAACTTGGAGACGTCATTAGCATAAGAAAGATCCACTGGAAACAATGCAACAGTCAATTTGAAACTCTTGTCAAGATGTTTTGTCACCATATCAGGAATATTGTTTTACAGAATAAGATCAACTTAGAGGTGCTCCAGCTATCTGACCAAGAGATTTCTGATATATGCGAGAAGCAAGGCAGAAAAGCAAATAAAAAATGAAGAAAAAGAGTTATATTTTCTCTTTCTTCAGTTACTGATTCTATATGAATGTTGTAAGAAGAACATTTCTGAAGAAAGAAGACCAGAAAACAATTCATGACCCTTAGTCAAAATATTGCAGACAGAATTTGACAATAACTCAAACATATTTTCTCGTGTATGTTTATCTTACCTTACACCACATATAGCAATAACCTAGTGCTCCAACTGCAGCTGCTGGCAGTATGTAGGATGACAAACTGCCTGAAGAGAAATGCACATGCAGGTAAATAAAATGATAGAAGAATTAGCAAGTAAGTGTAATAAAATGAATGAGGGTAAGTAGCTTTTGTCATAAAATGGCAGCCCGGTGCACGTAGCTCCTGCTTGCGCAGGGTCCGGGGAAGGGTTTAACCACTTTGGGTCTTCTGTACGCAGCCTTTCCCTACATTTCTGCAAGAGGCTGTTTTCAGGACTCGAACAGGTCACAAGCCAACAGCTTTACCGCTGCGCCAAGGCTCCCCTTCAAGTAGCTTTTGTCATAGGTTCGTAAATATTGTTGTCAAACAACTGAATGTACCAGCATGATTGTTCATTAGCAGCTATCTACATGTTTCAAACTAGAAAAGTTTAGAATCAATTCAAACTCATGAATCGTCCATTGTCAGATTGAAGATGCACATAACGAGAAATAGACATCATTTCAGCTGCAGATATTGTAGGAGACTCGGGCTTAAGTGACTAACTATCAATCTGAACATTTTTCGATAATACAAGCAAATTCATAATGAAGGCTTATTTAGCATGTGGAATAGGTTTTTTGCATAGGTCGCTAAGAGAGAAAAGCTGAAACATAGCAAGGGGGGCATCAGATAGGTACATACCTCCCGAGTCCGATTTGCCACTCAATATGGTAATGGGCTTTGACAAAGTTAAATCTCTGACTTCTTGGGCTAAATGCCGAATCTAGTATCAAACACCAGCACGTGGAACGCAAAAACAACAACAGAGAAGTTATTTTACAGCAAACGAAAGATTTGTGTGACATCTCATATCTATGCAACTGTTGAGGCAAGTATAAACAACTGCACACCTGAGCTTGGATAAGAGCCATGTCATATGCGCTCGAGCCTTCTCCTTGATTTACGCCTTTCATGAGCTCCTAAAAACAGAGAAACAAGGCATGCTCCTCAAAGATTTGAAGGTCGACATAACTTACTACAAGATGAAGAACATACAATCTAAACCACTGACACATGGTTGGCAAACACGATGGATGACTTTCTTTTTTGCAGGATACACAATGGATGATTTGGAGTGCCCATTTGGTGCATTCACTTGCTATGCAGAAAATGAGATGACCCAAAGCACTGTCCTATACTTTCCATACATACATGAGTGCGGCGAAGCGGATTTAATTGCAGAATTCGGTAACAATTTGTATTGCTCTTAGGAGCATGTATGCAGATTTATAATCATGCTAGTATTGTCAGATGGGTTGGCGGCACCGTTCCTATTAGCCTATAGTCTGCTCATCACAAAAACATCTCGGGGTTTTCCCCCTCTGATAATCAATAAAGCGAGAAAAATCAACAAGGTATGAGCTGAGAATCCACCGACCTGGAGCTCCGCCAATACATCCGACAGGCGGCCATTCCGAAGCACGATCGATCCCGTCAAGCCTGCGGCGACGCAAAATCACCATTTCATCAGGGTCAAATATAGCAGCCAATTCGGATTTCGACATCGAAAATCGATAGATTTGGGGACGGGCGGGGGAGGAGGGGGTTGGTCACGAGTCACGACCTGCGCCGACGAGGATGAGGACCTTGGAGGCGGCGACCCCCGTGTGCGTCGCCATCGCCATGCCCTTGCGCCGCCCCTGCGGGCTCTCTCGTTCGCTTCTGGGAGGTTCTAGAAGGGGATCAGTGGCGGAATGGGTGGGGGAGGAGGGAGAGGAGAGGAGAGGAGGCGGGCGGTGGCTTGGAGGAGGGGGAAGCGTACGGGGCGAGCGGGCTGGACAGTTGGAGTTGGACGCTTGGCTTGGACCGGGCTCGGCTCGGCTCGTGTCGGTTTCGCGACCACACACGGTTTTCTGGGGTCCAGTCAGCATGTACGAGCAAGAGGGTTACTGCACGCTACTTATAAGAACATGTATAACGATTGATAAGATAATCTTATCTTAAATCCTACATGTAATTTAGAGATGGTAAAAAAGATAGTCTATAATGAGTCATTTCTTAGCCTTATCTTCAATAACTAGCTATTCCTAAAAACATAATAAGACATATTATGCTAAGAGATCATCTCTTGTCTTCTTTTAAATAAGAGAAGACATTTAAGAGAAGACAAAGCCTTTTGTACGAGTTCTCTCTCCTTCACCTCATCATTTATCCTACGTGGCATATTTAAGATAACACCATAGTACATATCCTAATCTTCACGATAAATAATGAGAGTATCATATGAAGACTGTCATAATTTTCAAGCTGTATAAAATTTAAACCTTTCAGTTCACTTCACACACACATGCTGGCTCATTAGGTCGATAGAGAAAATAGCGATGTGCTAGGATGAATGAAAGGTGTGCTTCGCCGCGCCCGTGACTAGGTGTAGCGGGACGAGGATCCCTTGAGGTATGACAGTGTGACGTTCGACATTGACATGTGGGCCCTTGGGAACCTGGCCCACATGGCAGTAGCCCAACTGCACGCGTCATACATCAGGGAAGGAGTTGTTTGTTCTTTCTTTTTGTAAGTAAGCGGAGTCGGTTTCGATGTAACCGTCTAGCGTCAACACATTGTAGTTCGTAGGTGTTTCATTTTCATGCTTCATGTGTATATCTATTTTCCTTTAAAGAAAACGACCATCTGTTTGGATATATATGCAATTGGTAGAGCAAAAAAGGAATACATGGTATTTTTGGCCCTCCTGAGGTCTCTACTATCAAGTGAGAGGGTTTGGGGCGCAAAAAGTGAAGATGAAAGAATGTTTTTGAGTAAGGAATCCAGTCTAGAAAAAATCCAACCACTTGTTTTCAGTGTGAAAAAGAATAATGTTATTGGCCCTAATGGTCTCCCTGCTCAGTTCTATCAGAAATTTTGGGAGGACATAAGAATGACCTGAAAGAGCTTTTTGATGCTTTTCATAAAGGAAATTTGGATGTGATATGGAGAGGCTGAATCATGAGATCATTGTGTATAGACCTATCCATCTGCTAAATGTCAGTTATAGAATACTCCATCCGTCCCAAAATTCTTGCCTTAGATTTGTCTAGATACAGATGTATCTAGTCACCTTTGTTGAATCATGGGATCATTGCTTTGATTCCCAAAGTACAAGATGATGACATAAGTAAATAGTATAGACCCATCCTTCTGCTAAATGTCAGTTATAAAATACTCCCTTCGTCCCAAAATTCTTGCCTTAGATTTTTCTAGATACAGATGTATCTAATCACGTTTTAGGATTAGATACATTTGTATCTAAAAAAATCTAAGACAAGAATTTTGGGACGGAGATAATACTAACCAAAGTTTTGGCAGTCAGACCGGGATTGATAATAGATAGCCTGATTGCAAAAAAACTAAAACAACCTTTATCAAGGATATCTTCATAGTGGAGGGAGTGGTTTTGCTTCATGAGATTGTTTATGAACTGAAATCCAAGAAGGAGCCTCGTGTCTTATCAAAAGTAGACTTTGAAAAAGGCTTATGATAAAGTAGAGTGGCCATTCTTATATCAGATTATGTAGTTAAAATGTTTTGGTGATGTCTGGTGTGACTGGATGATGAAGCTGGTTAGAGGAGGGAGAGTAGGTATGAAGGTCAATGACCATATAGGCCCACATTTCCCAGGGCTTCCATTATCCCCTTACTCTTAAATCTAATTGCTGATGGGTTGGCTTTAATGTTGAAAACATCCCAACACAATGGATTGATGAATGGTTTGGTTCCGAATCTTGTGGAAGGAGGTTTAGTTTTGATTCAATATGAAAATGCTACTATTTTCCTTCTTGATGATAGCTTGGAAAATGGCAGGAATATTAAATTTATCCCATGCATCTTTGAATATGTGGCTGGACTGAAGATTAGTTTTCATAAGAGTGAAGTTTTCTGTTTTGTAGAGGCTAGGTCTAGAAAGGAGGAATATTGTGAGCTTTTTTACTTGTAAAGTTGAGAATATCCATGAAGTATTTGGGGATGCCAGTTGATGCAATATGGCTCGACATTGACCAATGGGTTCCAGTGATCGAAAAAATCAGAACAAAATGGTTGGGGTGGAAAGGCAAGTTTCTATCTATTGAAGAGAGAGTAACATTAGTTAATTAGTGTCTGATTAGTATCCCACTTTTTATGCTTACCTCTTGGATGCTCCCAAATCGGTGCTCAAAAGCATGAATTCTAGTAGAACTATGATGTTGTGGCACGAAATAATAGAAATTAGGAAATGTCACTTAGTTAATTGGCATGCAATATGCACTAGTGCAAATGGTGCTAAGAAGAAACATTTATCACATATCTTTGGACTGAACTATGTGCGATTGCAGACACCGCAAACATCAGAAAAATAAAATTGTGTGCCATAAAACGAAAGATGTGTAAAGGTCGATTTTGATGTGCACAGTGTGTGAGAAAAAGGGCACACATCACAAAAAAAATGCATGTGTGATAACTAGTCTTAACACACCCGAGTCATATTCGTGAATTGTGTGCGTTATCTGGCAAACTATTTCTTTATATTAATTGTTTGAGATTATTTCAAGAATAACACACGCAAGACAACATCACGTTGTGTGTGAAGTTCCGCACACGATTTTGTAAGAGCAACTCGTGTGCAACAACTCGTGCGAGTGAATACGATTGTGTGTTGAGAATTATGTGCTTTATAGACACACAATTGAGTTAATGGAAGTGTGTGCAATGCTGACAATCATCGTTCATCATTTCTTCTTCTGGATCATGTGTGATATGACTTGCTCTTTCTACAAGAGCAACGTGCTCTTTTCAGAATAACAACATATTTGCATATACTAAAACATTATTGCACACCTCATTGCATAACCGAACTAATAAACATCCATTACACAAGTAACTGAACATCATATTGCATATTTTGTTGCGTAATGACAAAACTACGAACATTAATGATACATTCATTTTGCATCATGTATTATTATTGATATTTATTAGGTTTTGAGTAATTATTTCACTTTATGATGCAATCCTAATGTCTTTTCTTTCTTATTTTGCAAGATTTATACAAAGAAGGAAATTATCGACAGCTAAAATTCTAGACTGGGAAGGGCTATAGAAGAGTGAATATTTTCTGGAACTCCAAATGACCTAAAAATTGACGGAGATTTATTCTGGAATATATAAAAAAATTGCGAAAGAATCACCAGAGGGGGCCCACCAGGTGGCCACAAGCCTGGTGGGTGCACCCTACCCCCCAGGGCGCGTCCACCGAGCTTGTGGCCCCCCTGGCGGGCATCGGTTGCCCAACTTCTTCAATATGATGTCATTTATCCTAGGAAAAAAATCATAAGATTACTTTCGGGACAAAGCACCGCCGTCTCGAGGTGGAACCTGGGTAGGAGCACTTTTGCTCGTCGAGGGAACTTCCCTCTAGGAGGGGGAATTTGGAGCCATCATCATCACCAGCGCTTCCTTCATCGTGAGAGAACCAATCTTCATCAACATCTTCACCAGCACCATCTCATCTCAAAACCTAGTTCATATCTTGTGTTTAATCTTTGTCTCAAAACCTCAGATTGGTATCTGGGGGCTACTAGTAGTGTCGATTACACCTTGTAGTTGATGCTAGTTGGTTTACTTGGTGCAAGATTATATGTTCAGCCCCTTAAGCATATTCATTATACCATTGATCTTGAACATCATGATGATTTGTGAGTAATTACTTTTGTTCTTATGGACATGGGACAAGTCATGTAATAAGTAATCATGTGAAGTTGGTATTCGTTCGATATTTTGATGGTGTGTATGTTGCTCTTCCTTTAGTGGTGTCATGTGAACGTTGACTACATGACACTTCACCATACTCTAACCTAAGGAACGCATTGGAGAGTAATAAGTGTATGATGGGTTGCGAGAGTGTTAGAAGCTTAAACCCTAGTTTATTCATTATTCCATAAGGGGCTGATTTGGATCCATATGTTCATGCTATGATTGGATTTATCTTAATTCTTGTTTTGTAGTTGTAGTTGCTTGCGAGAGAGGGTAATCATAAGAGGGTTGTTTTTTCAAGTAAGAACATCACCGTAGCACCGGTCCATCCACATATCGAATTATCAAAGTACGGAACGTGAATCAACTAAACATGATGAATGTGACTAGACAACAATTCTCATGTGTCCTCGAGAGTGCTTTACTTCATATAAGAGAATTTTCAGTCTAGTCCTTTGCCACAAAAAGGAGTGAGTCACCTTGATGCACCCTTGTTACAATTTTTACTTGTCACTTGTTACGAAGTACACTACTATAAAACTATCTATTACTACTATTCTTAGTGCTTGCAGGAATTACCTTGCTAAAAACCACTTGTCATTTCCTTTTGCTCTTCATTGGGTTCGACACTCTTACTTATCGAAAAGACTACGATTGATCCCCTATACTTATGGTTCATCAATTAATTAAAGAGTGCTACTCACCCTCGTCGGAGAGCAGTGGTTGAAATACTTGTAGTTGAACTTTTCCATTGTCGGTGCTTCCTCAAGCTCAATGGCCTTTATGTTAAAATATTCCCTAGCCGCCTGCAAGATCCTTTCTTCAATGAGGGATCCCTATTCTTTCATGCATAGACCATGTCCTTAACCATTTTGTAAGACCCGGACGTGGTCGGCGCGTGTGGCATTTGTAATAAAATTGTCAAGCTTGTAAATTAGATGTGAATACATTGATTACATAGTTAATTTACCACTCTTTTTAGCATTTTAGTTTCCCATTCTTACACAACATCAACTCGAATCACTAGCAATATTTATAAGCATTGGAAAGGATTGCTATATCTCCAACGTATCGATAATTTATGAAGTATTCACGCCATATTTACCCATGTTTACAATACTATTATATGATTTTGATGCACTTTATATGATTTAATTAGAACTAACCCAAACTAACAATATTTTCAGTAGAATTACCGTGGTGTTGTTTTTTTGTCCAGAAAATAAAAGTTCTCAGAATTGCCCGAAACTTTTTGATGATTTTTTTTGGAGCAAATAAGAAATACCGGAGTGAAGAACCGCCGGAGGGGGGGCACTTGTTGGTGCCAAGACAACAGGGCGTACCCATCTCTGGGCATGCCCTGATAGCTTGGGACCATCCCGTGGCTCCGTTTAGCGTGATTTCAACGCTGAAAAATCATATATATACAAAAACCCTCAGAAATCAACCTAGAACTTCCGCTCCGCTGCTGCAAGCCTCTATACCAGATAAAACTCATGTAGAGCCCTGTTCTGGCACCCTGCCAGAGGGGGCAATCATCACTAGAGGCCATCTTCATCATACAACGGTGTCCATGACGAGGAAGGAGTAGTTCACCCTCGGGGCTGAGGTTATATACTAGTAGCTATGTGATTGATCTCTCTCTCTCTCTCTCGTGTTCTTGATATGTCACGATCTTGACGTATCATGAGCTTTGTTAATATAGTTGGATCATATGATGTTATTCCCTTGCTACCTTGTTGTGATAAATTGAATCTTTCCCTTTGAGGTTTTGTTATGTTGGATTGAATATTGGATTTGAGATCACTTGATGTATGTCTTGCATGTGGATACCCGTGGTGACAATGGGGTGTTCTATTGATTTACTTGATATGTGTTTTGGTACTCAACTTGCGTATTTCCATGGTGACAATGGGTAATGTATGCATATGGGTTGACACACGTTCTTGTCCTACTTTCTCCGATAGAAATCTTGGGGTATTCTTTGAAGTTCTTGGTGTTTGATTGAATATGATGAATCTAAAAGTGTTTGATGCATGTCAAATAATTAATCCACGGATACTTAAGGTGACATTGGAGTATCTAGGTGACATTAGGGTTGGTTGATGTGTATCATAGGTGTTTTTCTAGTACAAACTCTAGGTCTGTTTGTGACACTTATAGGAATAGCTCAATAGATTGATCGAAAAGAATATCTTTGAGGTGGTTCTACTACCTACAACAATTTCATTTTATGTTCTTTGCTAGATATGAACTTTGGAGTGATTCTTTGTCGCATGTTGGGGCATGATCATATGATTCTATTATGTTAGCATTATTGAGAGATTGCATTAGTGAAAGTATGAACCATAGACCTTATTTCCAAGCATTTATATAATATTTTGATTGCTATTTAACACTTTCTACCTTGTTGTTTTTATATTTTCAGATTACAAAAACCTATAAGTACTATCCATATTGCATCTGTATCACCATCTCTTCGCGAAACTAGTGCACCTATACAATTTGCCATTGTATTGGGTGTGTTGGAAATACAAGAGATTTATTGTATTTGATTGCATGGTTGTTAGAGAGAGACTATCTTCATCCTGCACCTTCCACGGATTGATAAACTTTAGGTCATCCACTTGAGGGAAAATTGCTACTGTACTATGAAACTCTGTGCTTGGAGGCCCGACAGAGTCTACAAGAATAAAGTTGCATAGTAGACACCAAGGATCATCGAACAAACCATTCATTTATATATCAGTGCACTTATAAGAAAATTAGGGAACCTCCAACCAAGAATCTGAAGAAAAAACATGCATTTCCATAGAATAAACCAATATTACGGATATTCATAGGTCTTACAACTTCATCTTCAGTTTGTATATCTAGCTGAGAGTACACACTTTAACTTTAGAGTGAAATTAAAAAAAATCAACAACACACCTGCAATTCCATACTTGTGAGTTCCGAGTTTCAGTTCACCTACTAAGCATTGGTAAGGTTCAAAGCTAACATAAGATCACTAAATGAAAAGAGGCAGAAGCGCTCGCATATCTAAGAGAATGGTGTAGTTACCTCAAAAGCCATAAATTTTAGAGAATATACTCGGTCGACATTGTTGTTAGACTAAAATGCATGGTGACTCTCCAGCCTCTTTTCAGGCCTGTTGAAAAAAATCTTCATAGGAAGGCATGATCAACCAAGTTACTACACAACTAAACCGACTAAAGCTTCTAAGTGTTCCACAAACCCGAATGCTAATGTATAGTTACCCATAGTGTATGCTCACTTCATCAACTATAGCTTGATTCATTGAAGACGGTGTCCACATAGTCAACGTATGCATCTAGGGGTCTTTGGGCAGCACTGAAACATGGGTGTAGGTGGTGCAAAGAAAGGGGCACACAAATGGTGAGCTTCTAGAGAGGCCGAGACGAGCGGGAGCTAAGTCAAAGCGGTGGACTAGAAACTTCTTGATCAAATTGGTGGAACACCTGCAACGAGTCAATCATATTACAGAAATAGTTACCATACGTATGTTAATCTCGTGACACCCCAAAAAGGGTGAAAACTGAAAGGTACCCAATTTAGTTTTGTAATAATGCCATCGGGTGGATCATCCATCCAAACATTAGGACTAGTAAATTTTGCTAATCTAGCTAGCTCATGGGCTACATTATTTGGATCTCTAGGACAATGCTCATACACAGCTCGAGGAAAATCACACAACAAGTGATTGCAATCATAAAAAATAGCAGTAGTAGCTCCAACATAGTTCCCTCCTTTCATAACCTCGACAACCAACATGGTGACCAGGTGGATCACCAAGCCCTCTTAAGATAACATCATGTCTGGAATCCAACATGATTTGCCAACCTGTTTCAACTCATCTCCATCATGTCTGTAAAAGATGCTAGAATAGCGTGGATAGGAGTGGGTGCCATGTCGTGGGCATTATGGAACGCGCACAACAAAGCACTTATCGAGGGAATCATATTGAATCACCTGACTGACCTCATTTATAAAATTGTGATTCTATTGCTGCTTTGGAGAGCTCTAGGAGACGACAGGACTGTGTGTGGCTTGACGTCCTCATTAGCAACCTCTAAGACAAGTGCAACCATCTTCTGGTGGCATCAAGGGCTAATAATACGAGCTAGGGTGATTGTGGTCCTTCATGCTACCGTGGCCGGTCTACGACAATCCTCATGGCGGTTACAATGAAATTTAGCTAGGATACGCGCGAGATGGGTCATTGTTGGTCTTGTATCTTAGTACTTCTATTGCCTCCGCTTCACCATCATGTAGCATCTTAACTTATTATGTCACAAACCTAAATTTAAGGATCTTAATCTAAGTTTGGGCGATAGTCTCTTATCTAGAAAGATTGCATCATGTCGAAGAATAAATCTTGACTATTCACCAATTGAATCTAGCTTGTTAAATATTGAAATATCACATGATGAATGTGTCCATATGGCAGCTACATCAGTATGGCATGTCTTTGTCAAGTCTATGAATGATGCGATGATGGATAAGATCACTCCACTTGTTAAAAAAAATGGCTTTGAAAATCAGAAGTGCCCTCAATATTAAAGTTTGGTTCTTTTTTGACAAAGAGAATATATTAATATCGCAAAGATATCAATTACACCTAGTCTCTGCATCAACAAGATGTCCAAAGACAACTAGGATGCACACAACCAAGAAAAAAGAGAGAAATAAGAAACAAACACCCCGTCGCGGTGATGAAGCACTCATAAAAACAACACTCTAATCACCACGAAGACAACACCCGGAATGCAAAATAGATTCTTCAAAAACGACGCCTCCAAGAAGGAAACAAAGAACAAGCATTATCATCGCCCAATCGAAGACCTTGAGTTTTCACCCACAAGAAAGTCTGAGTTCCTAAAACAATGCCTTCAACAAGGCCATTGTGAGGCACAACCAATGAAGGCGAGACTTTAGATTTTCACCTTGGGATTCGTCACTCGGTACTCAAGGAGCACCACCAAAAATGCAATCCACCTGTGTTGGCGCCCCCTCTTTCCAAGCCCGCTGCTGCAAGTGACCAAAACCAGACACACATGAAAAACCTTTGTCGCCATCCTTTATCGTCGCCAAGACACCTCTCCATCATGACAAAACGTTCGATCGCAGTCACCATGACTTTCTCCTCCTCTACCACTGCCATGGAACTCTATATTTAGACATGTCCCATGGCGTCGTCAAGAAAGTGAAGCTTCAGGCCACTCCCTCATGAAGCCTCACTGGCGAAAATAATGAAACAGACGTCAAATCGATTCCAATATTGATATCCAGTGGCGCTAATCGGTGAAATCACCGAGAGGAAGACTGGAACTCGTCGGTGTTTCGATCGACGAGGCCCGCATGAAGCAGATCAACGACATGGTGCTCGAAAAATAGCAAGGCCAAACCACCTTTATTCAGGCTGAGCCCGTAGCCCCCACGCCGTCGGACGAAAGTAGAGGAGAAGACGAACACCGCTATTCCGACATAGAAGGCGCACAGGGTTGAACCGATCCAGGAAGCTTCAATCGATGGGTTCAGATCGAACCCAAACATGCCACTCGTTGGATCATGTTGTTCGAACCCAATCAGCGCCGCATGTAACAGAGCCCGACTTGTCCCCCTTCGCCAGCCGCATGCCATGGCAACATATCGCGCGGCTAAAGGCCGGTCACGTCCGATATGTCACCCATGTGGCCACTGCACCTCGTCTTCTACCTCCACAGGCCACCTCCGCACGCGACCGTCACCGTTCACCTCGCACAAGTGCACCGCAACTACGTGAGTCCTCTGCCCTCTGCCTTCGGCGAGCCAGACGCCACCACCGCCGCCGATGGTGGCTAGGGGAACGGATCTAAGGTAAAAACAAGGCTATGGTTTCTGGGGCCTTCGGAGTCGCCGTGCAAAGGTGACCCGGGAGGTGTGGAGTGGTTTCTGAACTGTACGGGTTATAGTTACTTAATCTCTGCTTCAGCACCTCTAAAAATTTAGTTCTTATGTTGAGGGTGATCATAACCAAGGATAACTTAACTAACATGGACTAGAAGAGTAGTAAAAGTATGTTCCTTTTGCGATCGTGACGAGAGCATTCAACATCTGTCCTTTGACTGCCGTTTTACTTTTGATCTTACTTTTTGAGGGAGTGTTCTTAACAGGGGAGATTGATGAACCATCTCTTCATCATTTGGATGTCTAGTTATCGACAACATTTTCTTTGGTAGGTATGTAAAAGGTTGAAAACAAGCCATCGTGGCCCTCGCAGTCCAACAAACAGTGTGCTGACCAGTGACCACTCGTACTAGCAAGACGTACCAGCCACCCCCATCAACACTGTGCTCACAGTGAACAGCGTACCACCTACCAAGCCGACCACATCACGTCACCATTACCAAAAGGAAAAAGAAACCGACCCTGTCGCAGCTACGCACCACCACCACTTGATCGAACTGTACACACCACCATGTGTCCATGTCGCCCTGCGTGGCTGGTGGTTGCGCATTATTTGCAAACATCATCTTCATCTCGTTCGCGCACATGCTACATTTCCATCTATCTATATATCCTACGATCTGCGCGCGACACCTGCGCTACACCATAACCAGCAATGGCGCCGGTGAAGGTGTTTGGGCCGGCCAAGTCGATCAACGTGGCGCGGGTGCTGCTCTGCCTGGAGGAGGTCGGCGCCGAGTACGAGCTCGTCCACATGGACCTGTTCCAGGCCAAGGAGCAGAAGAGCCCCGACCACCTCGCCAGAAACGTACGTATGTCCAAGTCCAACTCCATGGCTTCTTCCAGCGTTCCGGTGATGAGAGCTAACTCTTCTTCTTGCTGCAGCCGTTTGGGCAGGTCCCGGCTTTACAAGACGGCGAGCTGGTCCTTTTCGGTGAGCACCACATACACACACACATACATACAAAATGGAGCACCTCCATGACCCACTCAAGCTCTCAATTTTTTCACTCTAATGTATCCATGCATGCCGTAAAGAGGCCCGTGCGATCGCGAAGTACGTGCTCCGCAAGTACAGGACGGAGCAGGCCGACCTTCTGAGGGAGGGCGACCTGGAGGAGGCCGCCATGGTGGACGTGTGGACGGAGGTGGAGGCGCATCAGTACCACCCGGCCCTGCGGCTCATCATGCTCGAGTGCTTCCTCAACCCCACCCTGCGTGGCCTCCCCACGAACCAGGCGGTCGTCGACGAGGCCGTGGAGAAGACGAAGAAGGTTCTTGAGATCTACGAGGCGCGCCTGTCCAAGCACAGGTACCTCGCCGGAGACTTCTTCAGCTTCGCGGACCTCAACCATTTCGCAAGCACTTTTTACATCGTCGACGCGACGCCGTACGGGTCGCTTCTCGACTCGTACCCTCGCGTGAAAGCCTGGTGGGAGGACCTCATGTCGAGGCCCTCGTTCAAGAAGGTCAGCGCGAATATGACCACCAAGGTTTAGTTGCGACCGGCTTCGAATGGTCTTCCCCAGTCCGACAGAGCACGTACTTGTAAAAGTTTTGCAATCCTTTGCTGTCGAGAAACTCAACAAAAACCATGTATCCGACATATCCTTTTACAAAATATATATCCACTATTTATTTCATTTTTGATGACTTCTAATTCGTTAAAATCTTCGTGAGCCTTAGCAAGTTCTATGGAAAGCTATGAGACACGGTTTATTTCATCGTTCACCGCGCCTCCACCCAAACCTGATCATCCTACGGGCCGGGTTGGGTTCGGGTCGGGCTTGACAAAGCCTGTTGTCAAAATTCCAAGCCCGAGCCTGGCTCGGCCCGAAACACGTGAACAGCGGATTTTTAAAATTAAAGCAATTATATACTGGCATTAAAATAATATACTATACCTATATTTCGAATAAAGTATATATTTGTTGCTAGTTCGGGCTTATTTTGGGCTTTCGGGCTTGGCTTCGGGTGAGAAATTGGAGCTCGAGCCTTGCCCGAATGTCGGGCTTCGAGCTCGGGCCTCTGGGCCGGGTAGTCCATGAACATGTTTACCTGCACATCCGGGCTGACCGGGCGACATTCTCCGCCTTGTAGGTCGCCCCTACGACGTTACCCCCAACGGACTCCATCGAGGCATCATCGGTGCTAGCGGTGAGGGATGGGGTACTCGGCAACGACATCTAGCACGGTGGATGAGGGCAGCGACGCGGATGGAGAAGCAAGGATGGAAGACGATGACGGCACGAATGCGAGAAATGGAGGACGAGCGTGGGACGAGGATGGTGGATTTGGTCAATTTGGTGGAATTTAGGGTAAGTCTAGTATGTCTGATCCGACGTGTCAGAGGCATGGCTCGGTCATGGTTTTGTGAGCATCACTGACCAGGCGGCCCGTCCGGACATATGGGGAACATTTGATGAGCCTGGCTGTAGATGATCTTAGGAGGCGCTAAAAATCTAGTGTTCAAATATTTAGCAAAATATTCATGGATATATGCCACATTTTCACAAGATACACCCAGTTTAGCTAGCATACCTCCTCCAAGATAAAGTTGTTGGCAAATACCATCTGATTCTTCCCTGAAAACTTTCAACAAAAGAGATGCTCAAACATTTCAAAATTCATTTCTCTACTGATAGGTACAAGGTGGTCCAATTTTTCGATGAGATAGTATTGATTTTGCTGGTGGAAACTTTGCCGACCTGACTACACCGAATAGCAGACAACACACCTTACCAATCAAAACAAGTCCGATATGGGCGTCGAGGGTGTTTGAAACACGGACAACCTAATCACGAAGATCAATCCGTACATGCAAGAAAAGAACAAGGAATAATTTAAATTCAATCAGAATTGTAGATGTAAGATGAAGCACTTTATTAAAACAATAGGGGCATGATGGGGCATAGCACATGAGGTCTCGCTGAACCGAAACCTTAATTTAATGCCCTAAGAGGGTACTTAAGGAGGGACAAAGGAGGGGATTCGGACAACCCAAGAAGGAGGTGGGGGGGGGGGGGGGGTATGAATCCAACCTTAAGTGGATCTCCTTTCTAAAAGCTTCACATGGTCTTTTAGTTCGAAAAAACATGGATATGAACAAAAGGAGGTGTCGTAAAACCTACACATGACTATGTTGTTTTCTTTTAAAAGGAAAAAAGAATTGCCATTTTCATTAACTAAGGAAGATGGTTTAGATCATAAGCCTCCAAAGCGCACAGGGGGGGGATATGACTACTCTCGTGGCATTACACTACTCAAGTATTTCACACTCACTATTGCCCAAAGATGGCCTCCTCCTTGATCCTCGTGATAACCACCATGGTTGCGGCAACGGTTTTGCGGAATACTCTTGCATTGTTTCCTTCCAAATATTGCAAGAGACTAGCATCACTAAAGAAGTGAGGGTCCATGCCCTCCTATTCGTTCTTGACTTTCTCGCCAAATCGGTCCACCCTGCTCTCACTGAAGTGGCGTTTTCCCAAGCCAAACGGAATGAAATCATGGAGACCAAGCCAGGTACGAGCTCGGTCCAAACACGGGTCATATAGGGTCATCGGGCGGTGAGGTGCAAAGCAAACTTAGGAGCTTGCTTGCAAAGGGGGCATAGGATGGAGTTTGGTCATTGGAGGCTTCCAGACGGTTGTTGGTATAGTAGAGACGATGAGGCCCTCAAATTGCACATTGTAAAGGAACCAAGTAAACACCATATATGATGTATAAATCTGAGAGGAAATAAAATTAAAGAGGAGAAAGATTTCTCATATTATATGTATACCCCCCAACCTTTCCAAGAACAAGAACACATTGCATTGACCAAGAATTGGTATGAACATGTAGAAATATTTAACTTCATAATAAACACAATAGGGATAGAAGGCGAGGGGTGGTAATGTTGCAGCTTGCCACGAGATGCGAGACGAGCGCTGGACCATCACCGCAGAATTTGTCCGTGATGAGGTCGGTCTACCAGGTTCATGTGTGCGGTGATCAGTAGGTTATCAATGTGCAATCAATATCTTTCCTAATATTTGATTGCACTTTAATACAATTATCGGTGTGTTTGGGTCTTTTAGTACCCCATACTTGTGCACGGGCAGTTGTAGCCACACCAGCGGCAAGGCCTGGCAGGGGACTGCTGGATAACAATGCTAAAATATCAATAAAACATTCAAGTCAATAATCAGAAGACAGAAGACCGAAAGCTGAGACCCCGGCAAGATCTTACCGGGATGGCTCATGGAGCCCCGGCAGGACCCGCATCCGACAAGACTTCGCCAGCCCGTCACCGCTCCAGCGCAACGACCAGCCTGTCAGACGGGTCTTATCCTCGTGAGTATGTGTCAAGGCGCTGGCGATGAAGGGGTTAACCGGTGCTGATGGGACGGCCCATTTTTCCGTCCCCAAGAAGATTAGGGACAGCGTGGCAGAGCATTTAATGCATTTGTCCTATACCGTCAGTGTTAGGTATAATAACACTGTAGCAACTGTACACCCCGTGTATGTACTGTACGCCACTGTGGAGACCCCTTGGACATATAAAAGGAGGACCAAGGCGTAGCTACAAGGGAGGATCATTCTAGCTCAGACCCACGCATAGCAGCTGTGTACTATTCATCACATAGCGCTCATGGAGCCAGAGCTCAAACACTGATAATACACTAAATCAGGAGTAGGGTTTTATACTTCTCAACGACCCGAACCTAGGTAAAAATCCCTCGTGTTGCTCGTTAGATCTGCTCTTTGTGCATTCCTTCTCCCTGCCGAACCGTAAAGGGATCGCCACGATCCCATAGGTGTCGTGACCCGACAACAATGCTTAGATAGAATTTGTTTGTATCTTTAGCATACAATCGTAAACAAATGATGAAACTAACAAATCAATGTTCATGTAAGATAAAACAAAAACAAGAACCTCGATAATCTTCTAGGGTACGTCTATCACCCATTTAATTGAGATTAAACATAATATTAGCCTCTTGAATCTCTATGTCATAATAACAAAGAAAATATAAAGCAAAAATAATTTAAAATAAGATAAAATAAAAACATAAATTCCATGAAATGGTTTAGTCCTGATCCACCGATACTTAAAATAGAAGCATTTGTTCAGCAACTTCTCCTTTTTAGGTATGTCAAGGTTGGCTACCAACTAACTTTGAGGAAAAAAATCACACACTATTAGCCACTACCACGAATTGGAGCCAATACAAAAATGTGTTGCTCATCTTATATATTGCACTTAACTTGTTTTGGTGAAAATAAGGCACAACAATTGTTGGATACAAAAATTAGTTAATTCTTATTTAACAAATGGATCTAGTATCACAAACTATGTGTGGGAAAAGTGCAAATGTGAGATATGGTTCTAAAGAGGAACATATGCATTAGGAAGAATAAGAAGATAGTTTCATGATTTTTGTTCAAGACTATGTCTATCATCTAGTCAATTGAGACTAAACAAATTCTTGCCATTTTAGATCTCCATCTCATAATCATAAATGAAAGGTAAATGAATTTAACACAAAATCAAAACGTAATATCCAGACGAATCCGTTGGATAAACAATTCAAACTTGAATTACGAAAGTCGTACTTGTTCAACAATTACATATCCGTCTTTTAATGTGTAGCAGTCAATTGTCTTTTTAAAAAGTTGCATGTTAGTTCCAATGCTACAACAATTTAGTCATTACTACATGTCGAACAGGGCGGAAACGGACATCTATCGCCCACCTATACTTTTCGAAGAATATACACACGCCCATGCCCGTCCACACACACCATCACCACAAACAGACACTCGCATAGCGCTAATTGGCGTCTAGAGTTGTTGAGCTTCATGATCACCAGCTCCGTTGCTATCGAGGGTATTGTTGCTTCCTGAAACAATAACCCGCTTATTGCTCACTACTCGCTACGATACGACTTAATTGACACAACCTCTATAAAATGTTCATTTATAGAGGTTGCGTAAACTAATTCAGATCGGAGGGAGTACATTTTTTAAGTGAAAGAGAGATGTGTTAATTATTGGATAAGGAGGTGAATGTGATTTTTGTACAAGTCATATGAATTCAATAAATTTTTTCCTAAATGTTCAAACTATACAATCCATAACAGATCTGCTAATTCTCCTTCCAAGATTTAACTTCAAAAGTAACACACCTTATTACGTCGCCCACACATTTGCACGAACCACCGTGCTAGATAATGTGGCCTTCTTTGGTTCATAGGATAGCAATATCATAGAAACAGAAAAAACCATAGAAAATGAGATTATATGTGATGAGGTCACCTACCCTAGGTAGGGTCACATACCTCTATTCTAGGACACCTCTCGGGTCCTACAAGTTCATGGAAGTCCTTGGTCCACCTTGAACTCGGATGAACGAACAAGATGTACTCGGCTCCTAGGAAGTCACTAGGACGTCATTAACCACTCGGCACCTTCCCTGACACTCAGATGGAAGGGAGCAGGATCGTCGTGGGAGCTGCAATGTTTGAGGGTCTTAATACGCATTAAGTGTTGTACTGACCACGTTACCTGTAACGGCTGTAGTTAACGTAGCAGTTTCTAGTAACCCCTGCAGTTACTAGCATTAATGACCCTAGTGATGGCGCTCGGCTGGTGGAGGCGCACTCTATATAAGCCCTCCTCTGATGCCAGAGCAAGGGTTACGAACTCTTTGTAATCAGATACCCATGCAAGGAAAACACACAGCTCCAGGGCTCGAGACGTAGGACTGTTACCACTTCTGAGTGGGGTCCGAACTCGTAAATTTCGAGTGTGACACTTATTCCGTATCTAGGCTTCCCCCTACTCATTCGTACCCCCCATACTATTGTCAGGATTACTCCCACGACAGTTGGCGCCCACCGTGGGGCGAAGGGTCTAGCGAATTTTGGCGCAAGTGGATTCAAACCTTTTTTCATTCACCATGTTGGCACTCAGCAGTGAGATTCTCTTCGGCACCTTGCGTTTCGTCGCCGATGGTTCCGCTTGGTTGAACGAGGCACCGCTGGATCCCGACTCGTTCCCCGCACAAGGAGCAACGCACTTCAACGCACATTGTTCTCCTTTGGCAACCGTTGGAGCCTTACGGCTCCTCGTCCGTTCCCAGCTCTAAAGGTCACCGCAAGCACCCTAGGCGTTCTCCGTGGCAGTGGTGGGTCGGGCCCACCAGGCCCGTCAGTCGTCGGTCACCCATGTGGTCGTGCTCGATTCTGACGAGCCCACCGTCGATTCGTTCCCCTCCTCGGGGGATGAATTATCCCATGAGTTGGAGTTCGGGAGCAGCGGAGATGCTGTTGAAGTCTTGATGGACAACACCACGAGCAACGGGCCTCCCGGGTACTCAGGTGGTGGTCCTTACGGTCGCGACGGTGATCCCCATGGTGGCGACACGAGCTACGATGTTCCCCGACCTCTCACTCGGGAGCAGCGGGAAGAAAGGAGGAGGGGGTTGACGAAGTCCTCCTAACTCCGATCACAGGGACCACTCCTGATGAGCTGGCCTTGGAGGCTACACGTTTGGCCACTTTGGTTGAGCGAGAATGACTCGAGCGTCTCCAGCAGTCGCTCGACAAACGTGTAGCACGGGATAAACCAAGTTCCATCAACCTGAGGCGTCCGCTGTTCCAAAGCAGGCGACCGCACAAAGTCCCGGAGATGCACACACCGATAGAGAACCTAGCTGCAGCCACTCGGATTGCTGAATCTATTTAGCCATCTAGGTCAACAGCTGGTGAAGGCATTCGGCAGATCCAAGCTCTGATGAAGACCGCACTAAAATAGAATTCAGAAGTTTCACGGTCGTCACTGCGGATTCATGGCCGGTCCGTGCAGGCAAACGCATACGCCCTCCCCCTTCTCCGAGAGGCTCTTATGGAGAGCATTGGAGAGATGAGCGCGACGTTAGTCGGACTCCTCCTCCGAGAGGCGGTTCGTATGGCAAGCGGTCGTTCGATGACAACCGCCGCTACGAAGAAGATCACAATCAGACTCCTCCTCGACCCAAAGTTATGAGGAGGCTGGCCAGCGGCCCCCGCTGCTCAACGCCAGGTCTACCATCACGCAAAATATGGTACATAGAAACCGAGTGATCAGATACGTAGTGAGCGGTTGGGGAACATCGGGTCTCGAGTGCTTCTGTAGGTACATCCGAGAAGCCGAGATACCCCCCAACTACCGTTTAGCAACCGGAACTGGAAAGTTCAACGACGAATATAAGCTGGAGACCTGGCTCGAAGACTGCCGAGTGGCAGTTCAGATTGGAGGAGGTGACAACTTCGGGGCTATGAAGCACCTTCCCCTCATGCTGGAAGGGTCCGCTCGGGTTTGGTTGAACCAGTTACCTTCTAGTAGCAACTATTGTTGGGAGGATCTGGACCGAGTGTTCATCAAGAGCTTTGAAGGCACATAGAAGCATCCGGGTGGTCTGACTAAGATGCATCACTGCGTCGTGAAGAACAACGAGACTCTCCGAGAGTACATTCAGCGATGGACCACGCTGCACAACACGGTAGAGTATGTCACCGAGCACCAGGCTGTTGTGCCTTCAAGGTTGTAACATCGTACCGAGAGTCTTGAAGTTTGGTCAGTCAGGAGATCTGTCTCTTAGCCGAGCCATGGAGATCTCCAACAAATACGCCAACAGTGAAGAGGAAGACCGCCTCCGAAGCGGCAAGGGGTGAGTAGGCGATGCCCGTCAGTCGGCTGGGAACACCGACAAAAAGCAGAAGCGGAAAGCTGATCCTCCGGGAAGGATGAAGTGGCCGCCGTTCCTGGCCAAGGGAAACCGAAGCCCAAGAAAAATAAGAAAAAATACTGGGACAACAAGAAGAAGCCCGAGTAAAACTCCGAGGTGATGTATCAGCCCTGTGCGATCCACACGAAGAAAGATGAAGAGGGCAACGGAGCACACCACTCGAGAGTGTCGATTGCTCAAGCAGGAGATGGGAAAAGAGACATCCATAGAGAAGGACGTCGACAAAGAAGAGGAGGGCAATCCCGAATACCCTCACGTCGACAAGGTCCTGAACATGATCTTTGCAGACGTCAAGAGAAAGAGCCGATTGAAGGTCATCAATCGGGAGGTAAACATGGTAGCTCCAACTGTCGTGAAGCACCTTAAGTGGACAAAGACTCCCACCACTTTTGATCAGTCTGATCACCCAGCCCACATAGCCACCCCTAGGAGGCAAGCACTGGTCGTCGATCTAGTTGTGAACGGGGGCCGAATATACAAGGTCTTGATGGATGGTGGCAGTGGACTCAACATATCTATGCGGATACACTCAGTGCGATGGGCATTCCGATGTCCCGATCGAGTAAGAGTAACATGCATTTCTATGGAGTCATTCCTGGAAAGAAGGCCGAGTCACTCGGCCAGATCGCTCTGGATGTGGTATTCGGAGGAGAGAAGAACTTCGGGAAGGAATGCCTGACGTTTGAAGTGGTGGACTTTCGGAGCGCCTACCACGCCATCCTGGGTGCAGTTCATGGCCCGTCCATGTTACGTATATCTTAAACTTAAGATGCCGGGATGGAATGGTGTGCTCAAGGTGATCATAAAATTGCCAAGGAGTTGTTGGAAATATGCCCTAGAGGCAATAATAAATTAGTTATTATCATATTTCCTTGTTCATGATAATCGTTTATTATCCATGCTATAATTGTATTGATCGGAGACTTAAATGCATGTGTGGATACATAGACAAAACCATGTCCCTAGTATGCCTCTAATGGACTAGCTCGTTGATCAAAGGATGGTTAAGGTTTCCTAGCCATGGACATGAGATGTCATTTGATAATGGGATCACATCATTAGGAGAATGATGTGATGGATAAGACCCAAACTACAAACATAGCATATGATCGTGTCAGTTTATTGCTACTGTTTTCTGCATGTCAAGTATATGTTCCTATGACCATGAGATCATGCAACTCACGGATATCGGAGGAGTGCCTTGTGTGTATCAAACGTCGCAACGTAACTGGGTGACTATAAAGGTGCTCTACAGGTATCTCCGATGGTGTTTGTTGAGTTGGCATGGATCGAGACTGGGATTTGTTACTCCATGTGACGCAGAGGTATCTCAGGGCCCACTCGGTAATACAACATCACAACAAGCCTTGCAAGCAATATGGCTAAGTGTTAGTCATGGGATCTTGTATTACGGAACGAGTAAAGAGACTTGCCAGTAACGAGGTTGAATTAGGTATGGAGATACTGACGATCGAATCTCGGGCAAGTAACATACCGAAGAACAAAGGGAACGTTATACGGGATTAACTGAATCCTTGACATCGAGGTTCGACCGATAAAGATCTTCGTAGAATATGTAGGAACCAATGTGGACGTCCAGGTCCCACCATTGGTTATTTACCGTAGAGGTGTCTCGGTCATGTCTACATAGTTCTCGAACCCGCAGGGTCTGCACACTTAAGGTTCGGTGACGTTTCGGTAGTGTAGAGTTATGTATAGTGGTGACCGAAGGTTGTTTGGAGTCCCGGATGAGATCCCGGACGTCATGAGGAGCTCCGGAATGGTCCGGAGGTAAAGATTCATATATAGGATGTCCCAGTTTGGTCGCCGGAAAAGTTTCGGGCTCATCGGTAGTGTACCGGGAGTATCGGTAGTGTACCGGGAGTGCCGGTAGTGTACCGAGGGACCTCCGGGAGGGGTATTTCGACCCCCAAGAGGTCCATGGGCTGTGGTAGAATAATAACCAGCCCTTAGTGGGCTGGGAAAATAGCCACAAAGGCCCATGGCGCAGGAGAGAAAGTCCTAAAGCAAAAAGTGGAAACTCAGCCAATAGGAGGCAATCCTACTCCAACTAGGATTGGAGGTGAAGTAGGATTGCTCCCACCTCCTATTTCGGCCGACCCAAAGGCCTTGGCTGCCTCTCCTCTCCTCCTATATATACTAGTGGATTGGGTGGTTTTTGGACAGAATTTCCGGCCACGTGCTACCTGTTCCACTGTAGCGACCCGACCTGAAAGGTCAAGTCTCCGGTGTTTCCGTACCATCCCAAGATCATGCTGGTACACACACGGTACATCAATGTATATATCAAAGGGAAATCACACAGCATTATATTAATCGAAATCTCATATCGAGTCCTTTATTACAATAAAGATTACAATAAAGTGGCTGAAGGCCAACTCATGAGAATAACTAAGTCTTGCGGAAGCGTCGAAGGTAGGTGAGTCCATCTGACTCCAAGGGCATCTCACTGAGCATAGAACGTTTCCTCACTCCTGGTCGGAAAAGTACTCTGCAACATGATACGTTGCAGCCGTGTAGGTCAGCATATGGAATATGCCGGCAAAGTCACAAGAGAGGGGGTGAAAATAATCAGCTATTCTATATGTTTGTATGGCAGGTGGTGGTGTAAGTTTTTGCGTAAAGCCAAGTTTTTCCTATATCAAAAGAGGGGTTAAGCAAAATATTACTAAGTTGGTTGATTAATGAGATGGTTCCACCAACCAATTCTCATACCCAAAACTATTAAATACCCACATCATCATATTATTTTGTGTTGAGGTTTCCGGAAATTCCAATTCCTTTGGCTCAAGTTGTCCTTGACCGTGGACACGGCTAATCGATTAGGTTAAGTACTCTGCAGAGTTTTGCACACGTTCCCCACAAGATTTGGTCGCCTCCGTTTGATTTCTCGCACTTCAGGGTGTTTGAGAAACGGATGACCAAAACATGGTCTTCCAAAGGGTTTCCCTGCGACTCTGACGATGCCCATCCTTTCCTACCGTTCTTCTACCTCTCGTAGCACCGCCTGTCCAGGGTCCCCACGATGTCCAACCAAGCCAGAGCCCATAATGACTTGTGGCTGTGCAGGTAAGCCTTGGGTCTTGAAACACCCATCCATCCCTTTGTGCCTGGGTGGACCTTTCCGCATGAATACTGGCCATCTCCAGCATCACCTAGGCTAACCACTGGTTTCTCCAGGGCGCCGTTCAACCATCATCCACCCAGAGGTATGTTGAAAACTTGGAGTCTTGAAATCTTGATCATTATGCAGGTCTTGAAATTATTAACTCTCTCAACTCTCATGATTCACACAACCAACCCCGTCTACTAGTAGCATAGCAAAAGTAAAACAACGTTTCCCGGGGCAAATGTTGTCAAAGGGGTTGAGAGGGATACCTACCACATGATACTACTACAAGGTAACCAAGTTTCCAACTAACCTATCTTGCATGCAACTGGGGAAGATGGTAGAACTAATGCATATAAAACATGGGTAAGGTTATGATCAAAGTGACTTGCCTGATTGATGATCTTCGTACGTGAGTGACTCTAAGTAACAAGCTTCGCACTCCGGATAATCTAACGAAACAAACAATGCACTCAAATAAGCATACAACCATAATAAGTACTCATAACATTCAACAAAGAAGTACTAAACAAACAATGCAAACAATGCACAAAAGTCTCTAGCAAGTAAAACACACAAAGTTTTGTTTTCCAAAAGGTGAGGGATGAAAACACTATTGACATAATAAAACTATTTTGAAATGACAAGACAATTGTTGTCAGCAAAGAAACAATAGCATATTTTATTAATAAACAGAATATAATCAATTTAAGTTTGTTGGGAAAACTTTAGTAGAGTTTATACTAGTTTGTGATAAACACTATATGAATCAACTATAGTTATATTAACAAAAAGAATGAAAACTAAACTTATTATTTATTAGCAAAACATGTTCTTACAGAAAATAACTTACACATAAATTTGTCTTAGAAAACAGAATTATACAAAACTTTGTTTGAAAACAAACTATTACTAGTTAGTTGTTTTAGTCAAATTAAGCCTAATTGAAAAGAAATTGTGATTCCTATGTTAAATGAAATTAAACTAGGCAAATTTATATTTTTATTAGCAGTAAGTGAAAACACTAAATGTTTACTAATAGAACCTAATAAACAAATAAAACCAAATTCTAAATCAAACTAATCAAAATTAAGTTTATAAAACTATATTATAATAATAAGCAGATTCTGTTTTTGGTTAAAACAGTAATTAAATAGATCATGAAAATCCTCAAACTATACATGAAGATAGTCCTAACTAATACCAAACAGTAGCAAAAAGAATCATGTCAAAATCTATTTTCAAACTCTAGTTATTCAGATTTGAAGATTTTGAGCAAATTTGATTACATTCAAATTTTATAGTTCAAATTTGAAATTTAAAAGTACAGGGTGAAACTACATGAAAAATGTGAGCTATTGCAAAAAGAATCAACTCAAAACACTAAATAGATTAAAAGATATGAGCAAAACAAAATTGGAAAACATTCTGTTAATTAAAACAAAACAGAAAATGAAAAAAAAATTGCGTCGGTCAGGGGGCTACGTGGCGCGATCCGATTGGCTAAGGGGGCGTGCGGTAGGTGATTCCGAGCGGACGACCGATCGATAGAAGATAACGGTTCGGACTTAAGTCCGTTCTAATCTGGACCGTGGGATTTGGATCGGATGGTCGAGGGGGCTTACAGAGAGGTGGTTGCCGGCGTCGGGGTACTCCGGCGAGTCCGGTAGCGGCGACGGCGACGGCGAGGTGCTCCGGTGGTCGGGGAGGACGGGGGAGTGGTCCGGGCGACGGGGACGGTCCTCCGGAGGCGATTGGTGGCGACGGCGAGGCGAATGGTGGTCGGAGGTGGTGGCTACGGTCGACGGCGAGCTTCGGCTTGGGGTAGCTCCGGCGAGCAATTACCGGCGTCTCGGCGAGGGAGAGAAGGGGCTCGGGGGGGAAATGGACGCGGGGTTGGTCCGGTTTATATAGGGGCGCTCGGGGTGCGAGGGAGTAAAGGGAGAGAGAGATCCGGCGAGGGGGAAAACTGCCGGCGACGGATCCGGCGAGCGCGGGGGAGGGAAGGTGATGACCGTTACGCGCAACGGTCGGACGGGGTGGGGTCCGCCTGTCGGTGAGAGAGAGACGTGTCCGTTACGCGCGGTCGGCCGATCGGTAGTAAATGCGCGTTTTAACTGTCGTGGGCCGGCCCGGTTTAAATGCAAAATCCGTTACCGTTTTTCTTTAATATTTTTACAGAGACATTCAAAAGCTTTTAAAGCATTCAAATCGTCTCCAAAAATAGGGGTATTATATATCAAAATTAACAGAATAATAAATGCTATTTAATGAACATTTTTATTCTGTCATTTGAAGACTTTAAAAAATATTATTTTCAGAAATTGCCTAATTGTTTTTAAATCCTTTTTGCAAATATTTTCAAAATAACCCCTGGTTATTTTTGTTCAAATAATTCACCAATTTGACCCTGGTGTGGAGTGTCATGTTACTCCTCTCTTATTTTGAACATTTAACCAAAATTTCAAATAGGGAAAGCAACATAGGGAAAAAGTAGAAGGGGACTTTCTGAAAACCAGAAAAGGCATTTCAACTATTTCATACAATCAAGCAATGATGATAATAGATGCATAGCTATATCATAACATTCCAAAATGGAATTTTGGGATGTTACAAACCTACCCACCTTAAGATGAATCTCGCCCTCGAGATTCGGGTTGGCTAGAAAATAGGTGCGGATGGTCTCTACGAAGATCTTCTTCGCGTTCCCAGGTGGCTTCTTCCTCAGTGTGGTGACTCCACAGAACTTTACAGAACTTGATAATCTTGCTGCGGGTAACTCTGTTGGATGTCTCGAGGATCTTGACTGGTTTCTCCTCGTAAGTTAGATCACTTTCAAGTTGTATGGCCTCTAGGGGCACGGTGTCTCGCAAAGGGATGTCAGCCATCTCAGCATGACATTTCTTTAGCTGGGAAACATGAAATACATCATGAACTCCGGACAATCCTTCCGGCAATTCCAGTTTGTATGCAACCTCGCCTCTCCGTTCAAGAATGTTGTAGGGGCCTATGAATCTGGGTGCTAGTTTTCCTTTAACACCAAACCTCTTGATTCCACGAAGCGGGGATACACGAAGATATGCTCTGTCTCCCACTTCATACGTCACTTCCTTGCGCTTGTTGTCAGCATAGCTCTTCTGTCGGGATTGAGCTATTTTGAGTCTGTCACGTATCAACTTGACTTTATCCTCTGAATCTCGAACAAGGTCGGGACCAAAAAGTTTTCGGTCTCCAACACCATCCCATGTCAGTGGTGTCCTGCACCTCCTTCCATATAGAGCTTCGAAAGGGGCCATCTTCAGACTTGTCTGATA